>OW121702.1:47931494-49270994 GCA_933228785.1 Lasioglossum pauxillum | reverse complement strand
GCCATCAGACGAGCTACAGTAGCATGAAAAGTGAAAAATACTGTTACCTTACCGCGACCTCACTCAGAAGCGAGGTAAAGGATTATATACTACAAACTAAATACAGAACTCTCTGTTCATAAAAGATTGTTAAAATTATTTGCAGAGCAAGCATAAAAAACACTGCCTCCTAACAGCTATCACATATTCCAACAGTAAATGAATATTCTTCAAAGCAAATAATAAAATAAGTAATACATCGAAATTGAGTTTGAATTACTTTATTATACATATGTATGTATCTAACCCGTAAGATGTAAAAATTAAATTGATTTTTAGCAAGGTGATACATTTGAAAGAATACACCATCAACTAAAAGCATGCATAAAGAATTATTTCGAAACCCGCGTTTAAACACTTAATTACTTCAACTCTTACGACGCCTTCGTACATGAACGTGATAAAACGCTAACCAAAATTAATTTCAACCATCGACAGCCCTTCAGTCATTACCACACTGCGGATTTTATACATTTATAACAAAAATGAGCAAATCAAATACAAAACAGTAGAGACATTTAACGAATTTAAAAATACTGTTGGGTTATTTCCAACTCACTAAAATCATTAAGAAAAGAAATAAACGTCTATGTAGCTTCTGTATCTTAAAATGAATGCAAACAATTTTTATTTTGCATAGAAATCCGCAGTCTAGTCATTACTATAACTCAATTAGTTACTGTAACTTCGGCGCACAGGTTCGATCCTATGTTACTAGTTAATCTAAGCAGTTTTACAAATTAGTAATAAAAAATTAGTAAATTAAATTTGTTACTAAGCAAGTAAGTTTATATTAGCTGTTATTATGACAATTTCTCATTTATTTCTCTTTTTGCTTTTCAACGCGGAAATTAAAAAAAATGTTTCTCACATTAATTTTTACAGACGCAATTATATTCTTGAAGATGGTCTTAATCTAGACCGAAACGTCGAATTACTAATTTGTAAAACTGCGTAGATTAACTAGTAACATAGGATCGAACCTGTGCGCCGAAATTACAATTTCTATTTAAAATTTGGCGATCGAGATTAAACAAAACATCTATTAGTTACTATTAGAATCTCTCTCTCTCTCTCTCTCGTAATCCTTTATCCAAGGAAACTGAAGTCCCCTCGAATCAATGTTCGAAGAATTCTCAGTCTCTTCTTCATAGTTCAGAAAACGATTCCGATATGTAAGCAGGATACTAGGATATTAAATGTAGCGAAAAATAATGCGTTAAAGTATCGACAATAACCGAACTTGGTGGATGATCGACGCGACAGGACGTTTCGATCCCATCGTCGCGAACGATCAACCAGGTTTTCCCGAATCGACGCGAAAGAAATCGGATTCGCACACGTCGCTCAGCGTCCCACGGACAATATTCATTTGCCGAACATTGAGGGGATGCAAATCGCGATTTTTGTTCCCGAGGATGCGAACGTTCCAGCCCCGGGGCGACGGAAGCGTGTGTCCTGCGAGCGTTTCCGGGCACAAAGGGCCGTGTCCGTGTAATTTGACGGGTATTGTAAAGGCCGCGCGCAACGGCGCGGCGTCGCGACGCCGATCTTCGCGATGCGACGCCGAGCGCAGACGGGCATCTGCAAAATGGTGAGAATTATTTCCCGCTCCGGAAAGGGGAAAAGAATTGACCGGAATTCAGTTCGATCCGTGGCGCGCAGACGGCAGCACGTTCGGAATTACCGACTGGATGCATGCTGCCATCTGTTGCCCGTCGGACGAACCTCGGAAATCGCTAGAGATTTTGGAAAAATCAACTAGATTTTCGAAAGTTTCGCACTCCATCGCTCGACAGTCTTTGGGAAATGACAGGGATGATCAGTCGACTGCTCGCACGTCGCTCTGGGACCTCGTGATCGCGCCTAATCACTGCCGTCAAGATGGTTTCCACGACCACCTTGACAACTATCCTCGCACATTTATGAATTCTAGATAACAAATATTTATATGAACTATTCGTGAGAGTCAGAATAGGGAACAGCTGCGACAGGTTTCGGATTTTCTAAATTCCATTCTAAATGAATTATTGCTGGCAACGTTTGCAGAAATATTGCAGAAATAATTTACAATTGTTGTCAAGAGGATGCGAAATCAAGTCAAGAGGGTCGCTCAAAACGTATGCAAGATAAAAATAAAATGTCGTTTCCTCGGTTTCGGTATTTTCGTCCTTTTCTGGGTGAAAAATGCAGAAAGTGGAATTGGTATCAATAAATCTACAATTCGTAATGCTTTAGTAATCAATACGGCTGTAACGGCTCGACAGATTCCGATAAAACTGTAGGCGCAATCAGCGATATCTCCCCGAGTAGAAAGGAACGCACGCATTTTCTTGGCGCGGCCCTCCCCCGGCTCGCGAAGCTCCTCGCTCCGCGCAAGAGAATGCACTTCCGCGCGTCATTTAGACGCGTTTAATGCAACGCATCTATCCAGAGAACTAAGAATGAGATACCACGGCGCCGGCCAGAGCATTGTGAGAAGCTCGAGTGGTCGCGGATACTCGAGGGCTCATGGAACGAAGATTAAGAGAGAAGGACTACCAGTTAGAGGCGATGACTGGCTGACTTTTCTGAGAGCTAGGAATTATCTTGTCGTCTTTCTGACGAGCCCTGGGTGGTCCGCGTTCCTCACCTCCGAATACCTCGAAACACCGGCAACCGTTAATAAATTATTGGATTAATGCGCCCCGGTGCTAATACTGCCGTCTCGATGCAAGAAGAACACGAATTAACGGAATAGATGCTTCTATCACTTTTCATTCGTAAGGTCGAACTCGAATACAAGTGGACGTCTTCGAATTTTTGATAATAAAGGTGTTGCTGACATTTCAGCAACATTATTCTGCGAGAACTGTCGTTATTCACACACACAATGTCTCTAATGATCCTTAACACGTTCGCTACCAGTGTCAGACATGTGTAACCACCACGATTTTGCATATCAAACTAATTTTGCTTATCTTATAACTCGACTGCGGATGTATATGCAATTTTCAATTTTTGTAGACGAATTTTAAGAAAGTGGAATAAAATACAATCTTATTTCCAGTGATACTAGCCTTTGCACATCTCAAAAAAATAAAAATTGTACTAAACTCTTCGAATTTTATATTCCACCCTTTTTTGGACATTTTGAGAAGTCATAAATGCATAAAGATCCGCAATCTACGAATAGCACGGAATTTGAAGAATTTATAACTTTCCTGTGGCAATATATTATATCTTTCTCGGTTTTAGAAGAGGGTTCGTTAAATTTAATACACGCAATTCGAATGGAGGCTGTTGCTGAAATGAATGCTGGTAGCGAATGTGATTACAAGAAGATAATACTTGACGTTGAAACTGAATATTAAGAGCTCTGTAAAATTTGATCAAGTTTCTCCCGATATTCTAATTGTAGGATTGGAATTAAAAAGGCTGCGAGTACCAAATGAAAATTTCGAGGAAAATCCATGTCAAACTTGTAAGATCGTCTTGTAACCAATATTGTAATCAACTCAAAACTTGTACGAATTGTCAGGGAACTTTCAGGAAAAACAATTATTGAAAACGTGGCTCTTATAGCATGTTTTAATTCCAGTCTTCAATTGTAAGATTCATCTCTGAAGTACATACCTACCAAAATAAAAGTACATATAATTAGGATAATGTACGTCAAAGGAGCGAAGGAACAATCTCATCTTATCTGAAGTTTTTCGTTCATTTTGAGTGAAACTCAGAAAATTGGAGACAGGTTGTTTAGAAATTGGTTTAAGCGTAACAAATGTGCCCGAGAATAACACATATTACGATCGAAATGAGACTTCCACTTTAGTTTTTCGTTACCTCATAGTTACTCGAAACGAAATTGCCTAGGAGAGAACTAATCGTCATCTACTATAGCAACAAATACGTCACGAAATTCATGTTTGATTGATGAACAAGTTCACGGATGTAAACTATGACTGTTTCCATTGAAAATTATAAATACTATCATTATTTTCCAGGCGTAAAAAAATCGATTAAAAGTGGATATTATACATACTTATTAAGTTATTTATCATTGCTTTAAATCGAGTGGTTAATTTGGCAAGCACAGTGGATATTGTACATATGATAAGAATCGTACTAGATAAGAAATCAATATGATAAGATACTGTACTTCCTAAGAAATCAATTAATGCATGCACACGTTTGTGAATTCTCGAATTCGAAAGGTACAATTTATTTTCATCTTTTGGAAAACGTTAGAAACCTATTAGAAAACGATGTCGTTCATTTACTAATACATGGACGATATCAACGATCAAGAAGAATGAACACCTACTGTAGAGTGTAAGATATTTGTCGTCACACAATAGCTAATTGCTAACCAAGATTTCTTGAATTTTTATTATATTATTTAAATCAATGAACGACGTGAAAGAGGAAAGAAACTTATCCCTTTAGTTCTAGCTTTTGTAAAACATATTACAACAATCAGAATTTGTTGTAATTCAACGACAAACTTCGTACGTCTTACTTTATCAAAAGTAAAAATACTTTTCAATGTAGCGTACGATTTTTTCATGATTCAAAGAAGTGTGAAAATTTAAAGGTCCCTTACAAGTCTCATCTTCAGTTTCTATTTTCACATCCAACGTTACTCTAAAATAAATTTTACTTGCATATCAGTGACGTGAATGTCGTATTCTTTTTATATGAGTGAGAAAATGAACGTATTGACGACAACATTATTCAGTCTAAATGTTCAGTGTAAATGACATAAATGAGGAAGGTGAACAACCAATAAATTCAATTTTTATCGTGGTATTTTTCGACAGAATATGACGATTACAATGATGATTACTAGATAGCAGAGATCTTTATGCAAAATAAAAAGTTTTTACCTGATTTGCAACAAACTCGAGTGAAATGGAAATTTATTTTCTTTCTTAATGTGTTTAAAATCGTTCTAATGTTTTCACTGTTTCACATGACACCTACTCATTTTTGTCACAAATGCATGAAATCCGCTATGTAACGATTAGACCGCGGATCTTTAAGCAAGACAAAAATTATCTTCGACAATCCCAAGACACAGGAACCGTACGAAAATTTATTCCTGTCTTTAACAATTTTAGTAAATTGAAAATAACATATGGACTTTACTGTTTTAAATTACATCCACTCATTTTTGTCAGAAATGCATAAAATCCGCAGTCTAGTAAAGATTAATCAGTAAGTTTTATTTAGATAAAATTATGTTTGTTTAAAGTTACTGTTATGAATTATTTCATACGCAACGATCTAATAGCTTCCTCGAGTCCACTGTCAGCGAACACGATCGACAGCAAGTAGCCCTTGGTAAGTATCACAGTTTAACCAGACGCAAGAAGACAAACGTACGTACCTCACGAACGCGTTCGATCGCGATGGTTCGACGCCATAGTTGCACAGTGAGAAAACAGTGAAATTGATACTTTCTCGAACGACAGTCTCGCGAGCTAGCCGCCGAGTTGACACAGCCGAGCATCTCGACGGTATCGATAATTACCGACTTCGCGATCAGCACGGAGTTTCGTATCCATCGTTAATAATCCCATGCGGGTCGTCCACGGTGTGCCACCTGTATTTACTGGTCTCAGCAGATTTTAATGGCGTCATACCGCTCGCAACAGTTATTCAACCGAAGGACCGGGACTAAGCCGAAAGAGATCCAGCTCGTTCGATGGAGAATCTTCGCGGAGGGGTAGAGAGCACCGGGCCGATAGGAAAGCGAGGAGAGCCCCGGCTCTTCCTTCGGAAAAGGATACTTAGGATTAATCAGGAATGCTGTAATTGAATTTAACGTCCGAATTGAGTATTTTCGCTTACAAAGAGCCGAAAGAGAGAGAGAGGGAGAGAGAGGTGGGGGGAGAAGGGGCTTCGACGAAGTCGGGGGCTGGGAGGAGTGGGGATAAGGTTGAAGAAGCGGCCGAGAACGAGGACAGGCCGTGTAATTGGAAAAGCTTCGGATTAACAATTTTGCAGGACTCGGCGAAAATGTTCGCGAAAAGAGGATTCCCGGAGCAATGAGATCCTTTCGTTCACGAGACCCGTAGGCAGGCACGGCCGCGACGATGGGCACAGTTTATCGACGATGGAAGTGGGCCTCTTCCGTGAAATCGGGTTTAAGAAATTCGTTTAAGGGCATTTTGCATCGATCAAGCTCCCTGCTATTCCCTTTCAGACCCGCTTCTTTATTTTCGAACGTCTTCTGGTACTAACAAGGAACCTTCCATCTCTTCTTTATCAATCTTAATAAGCTGTAGACAATTATAGTGACATTCTTAAATTCTTTCAGTCTCCATGTTTTAAATCTTCTTGTTTTAAATTTCGGCAAGTCACTTTTGTCATAAATGCATAAAATCGCGACATTTATTTCAGCAATAGCCGTCATAGTTGCAACATTCTATTAAATGCTATATATCATCCTGTAAAATATAAAAAAATGGTATGGTCACAGTAACAAGTTCTCCGAGTATCACGCTACGTGTTAGAATTATAAATAACGATAAAGTTAATTTGATTTTCTCAAAGTAATATACAAAATCGGACTCATCACGTATATGTGACGCTGAGATCGATAAACATGAACAAAAGAATTACAACAATAATTTATAATAAATGAATGGCAATGACAATTAATAATAGTTAGAAAAATTGTGAGCATTGTCTCTTTCATTTACCAGTGAGAAAATCTAAACATTCATAACTTGGCAGAGTTTTGAAATAGAATGTCATTGGTTCTTTTAATTGTTATGCATCATTAATTTATTATCATTTCTTCAATACACGATTTTGTCATTTTCTTTCCTTCATTTTTCTTGTTACATTCCTGGCACCTTTGTTGACACTACCGAATCAGTCCAAATCACAGATTCCTAATTTTTTCTTCCACAATTATTGAAATTATAAAGATATTTTCATTCAAAGATTTTGAATGATTTATCGAAACATACTACATTGAAATAAAAATTGTATGATGTCTGAATTAGATGCAGTCTTGTTTTATCAATTTATTATTCGGTACTTCCATTGTTCATTTTTCGGAGACAGCATTGCTGTCAGCAATGACAGCATTCTGGTAGCATCCTCAATTTACATTCTTATTGGATAGCGTTTCTTGTCAAGAGTCAAACGATGCTTGTTACCTTCCATAAATAAAAGTTTTTCGTCGAACTTTTACCGTTTTGAAACATCTCTTTCTACATTGTCACTTTGACTCCATTGTAAGAGTTCAATTTGAATGGATATTTTATAGTTAATTAACAGAAATTCTTGAGGTTCATGTAACTATAATAAGAATAAATAAGACAGCGACAAGTAAGTGACGTAAAAAACTAATTACTTCGTGTTCTCGTACGTTCGCCAGACGAGCTGCGTTCCAACACAAGAATTTTCTATGTTACCATTAAAAAGCGAACAGGATATAAGAACGACCTATCCGGTAAACGTAAGTTCCGCCGTTCCGCGAAACTTTCGGGTCATTTAGAAGTTTCGCAGAGAAAGGTCGGTCGACGAGAAAGGAAAATGGAGAAACGACAGAAGAGCAGCAGTGAGTGTACCGTTGCGGACAATAGTTTAAGATGAAAAGGAGAAGAGAAAGTAACTATTCATTTTTTATGAAGAACATAAAGGAAATGTTTATATATTTTACATATTAATACATTAGTACATATTAATAGTAAAGATTTGCATTGTATTTGCAAAGTTGAGAGCAAAAAAAACGAAAGTTTAACAAAAACATATAAAATCTTAATTTCAGTTGAATATTTTGTCCTGTGTTCGTCATTTTTGATCGCCTCGGCGCATCTGCTCGGCGTCGAATTTATTAATTTTTTATATTTGTCAAGAGGAATGTTACTCCAAGCTGTTTCCATTATACAGCAGAAATCATTCAGACTGTTTTCGTTTAGAATCTTTCACGCTTTTCTTTACCATAGCGCACATGTTTTCAGGGTTTATGTAACTGCGACAGTCATGGTAACAGGCTAATAATCCTCTGAAAACAATTTTTCACCGCTCGGACTGTATGTTTTGGATCGTTATAATTTTGGTGACATAGTATTTTTCAATATGTCTGCACAATTCCACCAATACGATGATCGGACTAACAATAAGTCCGCTACAAGAGAAATACGCTTACACCATAACGCTCCCATGTTGAATAACGAGTAAAACACATTGTGGTTTTAAATCTTCGCCACTTTCACGTCTCTAGCAGAAGAATTTAAACATAATTAGAAAGCAAATAAATGTACACGTCCCTCCAGTGTGTTGCAAATCAGGTAAAAAATGTCAATTTTTCATAAAGATCCGCTGTTCACTTATGACACAATAAAGTGAAAGAAGTATTTGTAGAATTCGTAAGAAAATGAAAAATTGTTGGCAAGCGATAGCTGACACGAATGTTAATTCCTCATAACCTGTTAAAATGACGCAAACTTCGATTTCGTTGATGGCTCGTGAACGAAACGTTCGAGATCATAGAGGTGAAACGTACATCTGCATTATTGCAATATGATAGATCAACTGTACACTGAGAAAAAAAAGTAGTTACTTCAATAACACGCGTGTTATTGTAATTTTTTTACTTCGATGAATATCAATGTATTCTTTTCAATAGTATGAAATTTAGAAGCAAATCGTGATGTATTTGAATTGTCTATCATGAAATGATTGAAAATATTATTTGATTCAATACCGTATATTATTATTCGTAATATTTCTTTTTTTCCTTCAATCAGATATGTTGTTAAAAAAATTTGGGAATTGCTTTGAGGCCATATCTTATTTTGTTGAAAACATTGATGGTCAAGCTATTGGCTTATATGATTCGCGGAAATGAGTTTTGCTATTGAAATTCAATAGTATTAAATATTAAAATAAGTTCATATGATATTAGCACTATTCAATAGTACATCTTATTGAATCAACATATAGTTTTTTTGTTTCGTCAGGATTTTCTTCTCAGTGTAGTAAAGTAGTATGTATAACATGCGAAATGTTGAAGCTGTAATTGACCTTGTCTTAAACTTTTTCCCGCTACTGTATGCATTGTTCCGGGCAGACGTGCGTCGCGAATTGATTAAATTCCTTTGGTTAGCCCGCAAACAAGCATTTATTTCGTGGGCCCTGCGCTATTTACAATTAGTCGATGCACCATGCAGCGATCCTAGTCCCGGATAACTAGACCTCAAACCGCTCTCGTTGGAAGCGCGTGCATGTGCGCCGCGCGCACGGGCACACGCCGCCGAGCCGCGCCGCCTCAACTCACGCTCTGTTAATTTATCTAATTACGATAGTAGTCGAGATCATTTATCCCGTACGAGAGGAAATTGGAGACGAGCGTAGCCGGGAAATATGAAATTAGTAGCAATGCTCCGGGAACCTCGAAATTTCCCGTTATTACCGTGTAACTGCCGCCGTCCGAAACCTACCGTTTCGGTGCCAGCGAATTTTCCGAAATAATAACACTACAATATCCTTCCCTGGACCCCTAAGCTTCCGAAGCAATCCGAAGTGTTAGAGAACCAAACATACATTATAAGTGGCATTAACAAAACAATTTTGCTATTACTTATATCCAGCGTTATGCTTCTTGGTAATAGATCTTTGCTCGTACTCCCAGTTTCGCCGATCATTTGAAAGGCTCTGAAGCCAATCAGTCTGGGTAAACGATTATTCATAGCGGTTTAGTTTTATTGTTATTTCTACTCAAGTTTGTTCCAAATCCTCCATTCATAGAACGCAGAGATAACACTAAAAACATTCTGACAAACTGACTAAAAAAAAGTAGGAATATTGTTGTGTAAATTTCTTGTCAAAGTAGAAATTCTTGTAAATAATTATCACACCGCAGATATTTGTGCGAAATAAAAATTGTCTGCATCGATTGCAAGAATCAGGAACCACATAGGCCTATTTCTTGCTTTAATAATTTAAAAAAGTGCATAAATCCAGTGCATAAATGTCTTACTTAATGTAGCGAGAACTAAACCATATTTTCTTATGACAAAATAGTTTGGTCTGCAACAATTTTACAATTTAATAATTAGTAATAATTAGACTGTGGATTTTATGCACTCATGATAAAAATCGGTACGCACAATTTAAAGCAGGAGTCATATTAAAAAGATTTAACCACATGAGTGTATTAGTTTCACTTTAACAAGAAAATTATGAGATGAAAAAATTTTTTATTTAGCTCCTGTGTCTTGCAATAAACGTAAATAGTTTTTATTTTGCATAAAGATCCCCAGTCTGGTAATAATAAACTTCGTAACTCACAACATATTCTTTTAAAAATGAAGTTGGTTCAATTCGAGCAAAATTGTTTCCAGCTTTTGCACGCATCGATTCATTCTGCTTCCTATTCCGAAGCATAAATATTATAATCAATTTATTTTAAGAAGAACCACATTCCCTAATGCGGGTGTCTTCATGCAAAAAGTTCCTTCTTTCCTCGATCATTTCAATGGATTGAAAATAATTCACTGAATTTTGGATGTAAACACATAAAAATCGTGAAGATTTTCTCCTCGTAGAAGGGCTCGAATGATTACATACTTTCGTAACAGAAGTGTTCGACAGGTATCGTTTTGCGAGAGGCTCGCGGATTAACGAGCGTCAGCATGACGGTCCACGGGTTCGGATTCGCGGCTCTGACGTTCGAGGATCTCGGAAGAAGGTTGTGGCAGCTGCGTCCCCGAGTTTTCGCGGCGACATGCCACGGCAAATATTGCAAATTATCATCGCGGCATTCCCGCGAGAGGGAAAAAAATCGTCGTGCGTCGTCGCGATTCCACGTCGCCGACTGGAATCCCGCTGAAGGAGGCTTAAAGCCTCGCGATCTGGTCCGATGAAGATATTTGCTCTTCTGTGCTCGCTAGCTGGCTGACGCTCGCCACCGTGTTTCGCGGCACAATGCCGTGAATTTAGTGAAGTGCAACAATCCGTTAAGTTAAGCACCAGAGAAAGACTTAATCTCGCGGGAGCGACCCCGGTTCCTCTTGGCGAGGCAGCCAACGGCCGAGATTCTATCCGGTTTCAAGCATTTTTCTCGGATCCACGAGAAATTCCCCGCGCGACGCCAGTAATTGCAATTTGAGGGATCTACCAAGTTTCGCGAGTCCCGCGCTACTTAAAACATCTGGCAGATGTTTTCACCTTTTCTTTTTTACCGCGGAGACGCGAGTTACACGATCGGAAGACGATCTCGCGCGCGGGACCCGAGTAGAGATGCTTTTAACGATATGATTACCGAGAAGATTTCGATAAACTATATTTATCGATATATGTATACAATTGTTATCGATATATCAATAATATATCGATAACTATTTTGTTTAGAATTCTGTCGGCAAACGGCGTTCTCGGTATTATTGTCAATACACTGCTCTTTCAGTTCTCATTTGTGTTAATAAATATGAAAGCGTCGGTATTTCTATCTGTACCATTAGTCATCTTGGATCCATCATGGCGACAACACTTGCTACGCGGGAATTAAATAAGATATATTTCCCGAATAACTCGAATTAATAGTCGAGCGCTCTAAGAAAGACGATAACTTTTTTAATATAATACGATTTTAATTTTTTTGGGAAGCTAGAGCAATTAGTTTACTACAGGATGTGAAAACAATTTTTTTCAAAGATAGCAATTGATCGGAATTGTAGAAAGAATACTAAAAGTTGTATTTAACAATTTTTTTATGTGGGTCTATATTGAAAAATTTAGAAAGTACGTTTTGTAGGTCTGCGTCAATTACATGTACTGTGAAAGATTCATCGAAATCGGTTGATGCAGGAAAAAACGACAGGCATTGAAAGATGTAAGAATTTTTAGATATAGGCCGAAAATCGTGAAAATCTGCAATTTTTACCATTTTTTTGTTTGCAGCTCATTGCAACGTCGACCGATTTTGAAGAAATTTTCAGAATATGTTTTATTAGCACAGATCTACAAAACGTATTCTTGAATTTTCAATATAGACTCGCATAAAAAAGTTGTGAAATGCAACTTTCAGTATTTTTTCTACAATTCCGATGAATTGCAATTTTTGGAAAAGTTTCTTTTCAGATCCTTTAGTAAACTAATTGCTCTAGCTTCCCAAAAAAGTTCAAACCGTACAGTACAATATTAAAAAAGTTACCGTCTTGCTTAGTCAGTTCCAGTTTTTGTCAGTTCCCGGCGCGATATTTGTTCCAAGTCAACGAATATTTTCAAAAACAGAAAGAAGAGATACTGTCAGATATCGTAGAGCTAGATTGCAGCCCATTAACTGTAATCTGTATGAAAAATAACTAGGCTGTTATTTGACGCTATGCGAAATAAAAATTGTCTGCATTGACTGCAAGAAAGATTGACACCTTCAATCTTAAAAATTTTCAACAATTTTGAATTTCATCTTCTCAATTTCGCTACAAATGCATAAAGATCCGCAGTCTAATAACAACGTATAAAATACTTATAGACGAAAATGTAATAAATAGACAGGGGATCTTCGTGCAAATAATAATTTTCTACATAAATTGCAAAAAACTGGAGTGAAATAGAAATTTATTTTCATTCTTAATATGTTTAACAGGTTGAAAATACTATAATAGTATTTTTAAATTTCTCTAATGTATTTTCTGTTTCAAATTACACCTACTAATTTTTATCATAAATGCATAAAATCTGCTGTCTGGTAATAAATCTTATTCTAAAATTTATTGATTGGCAACATATCAATAATTAACATAGTTTTTGTATCTACATCTGTTGGTAACATATCGATAATCGATTCGCTCATCACTAGTCCCGAGGATCGTGTTTCACGGCACGATACTGGATTACTTTGCCGATTTTCGTTTCATTTCGGATATGTAGGACGGGTTTGTTGGCTGACGGACTCGCCGTGGCCAGGAATCAATCCTGCCGCGCTCCTCGAACATTTTCGCACGAAAGATCCTCGCTGATTTTCAGCCATTCTCAGTTTAATTCGACCAATGTTAAACTATACAGAGTGTCCCAGTTTTCCGCCAAACTTTACCGGCATATCCTACAAGCAAATTAAGACAAAAATATTGTGTAGACATACATAGGCTCTTAAATGCTTTATTAAAAAGCTACAATTTGCTATGCTGAGGTCGTTGATTTGGTTGTTGGCTTATGTCGAAACTAATAATTAGGCTGCGGATGTTTATGCAATTTTCAATTTTTGTAGACAAATTTCGTGAAAATGGAATGGAATAAAATCCCATTATTCATGGGAATAGCCTTTGTAGATCTAAAACAAATAAAAATCGTACTAAATTCTATCAAATTTTAGATTATAGCATTTTTTGAAAATTTTCGTGAGCCGTAAGATGCCGCGAGTCTTTTCAAATCGTGAATACGTTGACGTGCATATTTTATTTATGGATTCTGTGTGATATTAACCAACGACACCAGTTGATTATCATTTCATACGTTTGTTTACAACTTTTTAATCAATCATTTGAGAGCCTATGTCTACGACATTTTTGTCTTATTTTTAGACAGAGCACCCTATGTGTATGCAGTCTCGTATTGTGAATACAATCAAGTCGTCACACATTGTAAATAAACAAGTGGAAGATTGTACTAAATCTAGATTGGGTGGATTTTTCTACGAGGTGTACGAGACGATTAATTATACTGGTTGATTAAGTACACAGCAGATTTTATGCATTCATGACAAAAATGAGTAGGTGTAATTAAAAACGGTGAAAACATTGGAAGAATATAAAAATACTGTTATATTATTTTCAACCTATTGAACATATCGCACCACGGCAAGGATAGTGACATAACTAAAATATGCAGTATTCTCACAATAACGATTTTAAGAAAATTATAAAATATCCATCGACATAGTACAGACATCTTTAACTTTTCAGGAAAATATTTTTGGAAGTAAATTCGACTAGGCTCTATAAAATGATATTACGGATGCCTCCCTCAACTCTAAAGTGACACTGTTCCTGCCACTACAGATATGAACTACAGTCCCTGCTCACTTTATTAGACTCATCTCTATAATCATGATATTTTTAGTTTTACCATGAATAATGGGCCTTGCAAATATCACTTAATGATGACCAATGAATTTCCCATATATTTATTTTACAAAAACAATCGATGCAAACACAAATAGATCAATATAATTCATAAAACACTAATATTTTGTTAATCTTCCCTCAGCTGCTCTTAAAGCAGCAACTCTTCTGGACATGCTATCTATGCAAGTTTGTGCAATTTCTTTTAATGCAACGTTATGATGCCAGTGATAGATTATTCTGCCTATCAACTTGGTCTTTGTTGTTATGTTTTCTTTGGCCAGTTCTCTTTTCAGGCACTCCCACACATTTTCAATCGGATTCATGTCCGGTGAGTTGCCGGGCCATGGTAAAAGAGGGATTTTTTGCTCTTGCAAGAAAATTTTACACTTGGATAGGCAACCCATAAGGCAACCTTGTAGTATAAAATCATTACCCCATATGTTGAAAACAGCGTTGAATTCCTTATAGGATTTCAGACAGCGCCAATTCTTCAGGTGAGTCTAATAAAGTGAGCAGGGACTGTAGC
The DNA here is from genome assembly GCA_933228785.1 of Lasioglossum pauxillum. Taxonomy (NCBI): domain Eukaryota; kingdom Metazoa; phylum Arthropoda; class Insecta; order Hymenoptera; family Halictidae; genus Lasioglossum; species Lasioglossum pauxillum. The sequence continues at coordinate 49,256,360 of OW121702.1, read as the reverse complement.
TCAAAAAGAAAGTCTGACGTAATTGCCCTCTTGCGGTTCAATTAGGAGTTAGAAATATGACGTTTTTCTAACACGTAGAGGCTAACTAAACGCATCTGTCACTGTTCCAATTTCAGAATCGTTATTGTTTGAGTTGTATCATTGTTCTTGCCGAGTGCGATATTAAGAATGGAAATAAATTTATATTTCACTCCAGTTTGTAGCAATTCAGGTAGAAAATTTTTATTTTGTGTAAAGATCCGTTGTGTGATTAGGTACGACGAAGTACAAAAATGCTTTTAGTGAGAGATAAACTGGCAAATTTTATATTCTACTTAAATCTGTAAAAATAGATTATATCTTAAATAGTTTTAATTTACGTTCTTCCTTTTACATTGTCAGGAAGGATAAAGAATAAGTTGACAACCCTGAAACTGCATTGTGTAAAACATTGTACTTTTTAACTCCTGGTAAAATTTTGTATTTTGTATAAAATCTCTGTTATCTGCTTAAAATTGGCAGAATCCTTTACAACGAAATAAAATTTAATGATACAAAAGTCATGGCAAATTTATCAATTTTAATAAAGACGAAGATTTGATGTTTTCATTTTCAGTAGAAGTACAGTGCACGAGACTAGAATCGTATAAAATGTATAAAATGATGATTACAACGGTGCTTAATTTAATGAAGAAGTTTTGTTTAGAGAAAAGTTATGTTTGCGTCAAATCGCATATACAACAACCTAATATAAACGAGTCTGCTTCGCAGCAACGAAATAAAATGTTTTCGTCAGCGAGAAGGATAGTTTCGAAGCAGCGTTCAACTCTAATTTAATAAATTTATACATTTTAATAAAAATGAAGATTTGGAGTTTTCATTTTCAGTAGAAGTACAGTGCACGATACTAGAATCGTATAAAATGTATAAAATGATGATTACAACGGTGCTTAATTTAATGAAGCAGTTTTGTTTAGAGAAAAGTTATGTTTGCGTCAAATCGCATATACAACAACCTGATATAAACGTGTCTGCTTCGCAGCAACGAAATAAAATGTTTTCGCCAGCGAGAAGGATAGTTTCGAAGCAGCGTTCAACCCTAAGGCCTCCGGATTAAAAAGCATAGCGAACAGTGTCGCGTGAAGAAATTTAGTAATTGTCTATCTCGAAAGGAACTTTGTCCAATAAAGCGTGGCTCGAAACGTTCATTAATTTCTCGATACAAGCAACAAACGGGAAAGGGTTGGAAATGAAGAGGCTGCTCTTATACTTTTCCTTGGCCGAGAAGATGAACGCAGGAGCTCCGAGATGTATTTTACTGAAACAAAGCTCCGCGCGCAAAATCCCCGTGTCTGTCTCCCTTCTTTTTCCTCCGCAATGGAAAGCTGCGCGAGCTTTTTTTGCCGATAAAAAGACTATCTCAGCTTCGGGTATTATGCTTCTTTGGAGTTATTGCTGGCAAATGTTGGACAGGCGTAAATGTACACGTGTCGTGGCGCTTTTCATCTGAAAATGCGAATGATAAATGCGCGCGACGGTTCTGCTTCCGCGGGAAAATCATCAGATAAGTTTCTCAGTGGAGCGTTTGGTCGAGCTCGAGATTTCCCGTGCATGGTTGCTCCTCTTTTTAATTTATTATTATCCTGTCTTATGGTGCTGAAATTAACTTCTATTAGGTTGGCCACCTAGTCTTCGGATTTGTATTTTTAGAATATTCACCTTATTTGCAAAAATAAATGTTAGAACGTAATATATGGGCACTGCAAGACGATATTATTTGCAAGAATAAACGTTAGAACAAACTAAAGGCATTGCAGGGTGGTATATTTGCAAAAATAGCGGCAAATAAAGAAATTGCAAGAACACTTTCGAATAGAATAAATAATATGTAAATTTTATTAAGTTCGATTCACGAAATAGAACCTACCTATGAACATTAAAACGTGAAAAGACTTTTCCAACTCAATATTTACGAATTTAAAAGCGTTTTTAAACACAAATCAGGACTTTATCGTGCGATCCTTTCGCGAACGGGAATTGTGTTCACCTATTTTCCCTGAGAAACGAAATTGTGCGCTGAAGAACTAAGTATAGGGATTAAATGAAGGAAAACGTATTGTGTACAGCAAAAGTAGTTTCAAACTTTTTTTCAGAGTAATAATTTCATTAAAAATGATTCGCAGTGACAGAATGTTAAAACTGCACACGTTCGCTAAATTTTCAAAGCATATTTAAGGATAGGATTTTTGTTAAAAGTGAAAAATACTTATTTATAGTACAGCTAAAATATTGAGAAATTGCCTAGAAGACTTCATGCATGGTTGCTCCTCTTTTTAATTTATTATTATCCTGTCTTATGGTGCTGAAATTAACTTCTATTAGGTTGGCCACCTAGTCTTCGGATTTGTATTTTTAGAATATTCACCTTATTTGCAAAAATAAATGTTAGATCGCAATATATGGGCACTGCAAGACGATATTATTTGCAAGAATAAACGTTAGAACAAACTAAAGGCATTGCAGGGTGGTATATTTGCAAAAATAGCGGCAAATAAAGAAATTGCAAGAACACTTTCGAATAGAATAAATGATATGTAAATTTTATTAAGTTCGATTCACGAAATAGAACCTACCTATGAACATTAAAACGTGAAAAGACTTTTCCAACTCAATATTTACGAATTTGAAAGCGTTTTTAAACACAAACCAGGACTTTATCGTGTGATCCCTTCGCAAACGGGAATTGTGTTCACCTATTTTCCCTGAGAAACGAAATTGTGCGCTGAAGAACTAAGTATAGGGATTAAATGAAGGAAAACGTATTGTGTACAGCAAAAGTAGTTTCAAACTTTTTTTCAGAGTAATAATTTCATTAAAAATGATTCGCAGTGACAGAATGGTAAAACTGAACACGTTCGTTAAATTTTCAAAGCATATTTAAGGATAGAATTTATGTTAAAAGTGAAAAATACTTATTTATAGTACAGCTAAAATATTGAGAAATTGCCTAGAAGACTTCATGCATGGTTGCTCCTCTTTTTAATTTATTATTATCCTGTCCTATGGTGCTGAAATTAACTTCTATTAGGTTGGCCACCTAGTCTTCGGATTTGTATTTTTAGAATATTCACCTTATTTGCAAAAATAAATGTTAGATCGTAATGTAGGGCACTGCAAGACGATATTATTTGCAAGAATAAACGTTAGAACAAACTAAAGGCATTGCAGGGTGGTATATTTGCAAAAATAGCGGCAAATAAAGAAATTGCAAGAACACTTTCGAATAGAATAAATGATATGTAAATTTTATTAAGTTCGATTCACGAAATAGAACCTACCTATGAACATTAAAACGTGAAAAGACTTTTCCAACTCAATATTTACGAATTTGAAAGCGTTTTTAAACACAAACCAGGACTTTATCGTGTGATCCCTTCGCGAACGGGAATTGTGTTCACCTATTTTCCCTGAGAAACGAAATTGTGCGCTGAAGAACTAAGTATAGGGATTAAATGAAGGAAAACGTATTGTGTACAGCAAAAGTAGTTTCAAATTTTTTTTCAGAGTAATAATTTCATTAAAAATGATTCGCAGTGACAGAATGTTAAAACTGCACACGTTCGCTAAATTTTCAAAGCATATTTAAGGATAGAATTTTTGTTAAAAGTGAAAAATACTTATTTATAGTACAGCTAAAATATTGAGAAATTGCCTAGAAGACTTTTACTATTTAGTAAATAACTAAATTCTTCATCGCGAGGATTCGCTTATGATTTCGTGGGAGCAGTGCTTCGGTTGGACCCTGATTTGTCATAAAGAGAGGCGAGAAACAGCTCGAAGCAGAGGTCGCTCATTGTCCAATCCGGGGTTCCCATCGAAGACAATTTCCTTCGTCTCGAAGACAAGAGATTCAAAGAAGCGGGATCATGGAGAAGATATAGAATGTCCAGGAGGAAGAATGAGCCCCGTGGTGGTGGATGAATAGGCGGATAGGCGTCGCGGCGGCTAGAGGGGCGAAGGAAAATCCTCGTTTCGGAAAATGGCTCAATTTCGGAACGTGGATCCGAGGACGGGGGACTGCCGGGAGTCTTTCGAAAAAATTCCCTCCGACACTATCGGAACACTCGCCGCCGGAGATCAGGAGTTTCCACACCCTTTCTGCGTTTGGTTCGGGCCACCCCCGCCACCTGGGCCCGCCACCACCATCAACGCCACCACCTTTTCCCCAAGTGGAATTGGCGGTGTTGAGCGTCGCGAGAGGGAACCGAGAAGAGTCGACCTTAAGCCGGACGGCCTTAAGGGCGTGTTTCCCCTGTCGGACGCAGACGGGTTGAGTGATAAATCGATTTACGTCCCGGCCAATGAGGGTTGAAAGTGGCGCTTTCTGATTGGCCGGCCCCGAGACCACTCCCACTCCGTTAATAAAGCCTCTGGGCGAAAGCCGGTTTCACCACGCCACAATTCCTACGAGAATGATCCTCCCGAGCCGACGAGACTCCCGAGGTACGATTGTTTCACCGACGCACACAGACTTTTGCGCAAATTAATCGTCCCGTATTGCAAAAGTCACGAGGACTTGTACCACTACGCTCGATCAACTTTGCGATGTTTATTCAACCTGTGTATTACTAATAATTTTCGTTCCGGTGTACCTTCTTCAGGGTAGCCCGCGATATACAGCGCTTAATCCTCGACACTGAAGATTTTCTTCGTATTTCTATGGATTTATTATTCTTGCTCTTGTTAGAGGTACCTACCTGGAGATGCAGCAGTCGTGCTTTTGATCGAGAAGCTGAAACAATATTCATAAAACCGCGATCGGTACGCGTCGATATCGAGACGTGGCGCGTTGGCACGTAGAAGCCGTAATGCCAGATCAATGATCGAAAATGCGCGGTTCAGGCGGTAGACCTGTTCGGTGGCATCCTCTCTCCGGGAGCGAGATCTTTTCCCCGTGGTGAACCGGTCTGTCGTAGGCGTAGCCGTTCGAGGCGTCGACTTCGGTAGACCCCACCTTCCCGCTGGTAACTAGGGCTATGTCTACCCGGCTGGCCGTCTCAAAAAACCGACCAATCCGCGAAGCGAGACGGCCACTGTCGGCGCGCAAAGTAGCGGAGGCGCCTTTGTCGCCGAGGGGTCGACGAGTGCAGAAAAGAAGGGCCCGGGTGGTGGGGTTCGCGTGTGCACCGGGCAGAAAGGGAGGCAGGCGGCGTGTCGTAGGGGAAGGGATCCAGGGGGAGGGGGCAAAAGTTGTACTCGGAGGTGGTGTGTGGGTTGGGTAAACGCCACCCTCCGCGACGGGGTGTGTGCGTGTGTGGGTGCGTGTACGGCGCACAACCGCCCCCGGGGGTTTCCCTTCTTCGTTGGTCGTCGCGCAGTCGAGCAACCCCGTGCTGCTCGACAGCTCAGTTGCCCATCGCCGCGACGACGACACGGTTGCGCCACGACGACAGACAGACGTCATCGTACCGGGACAGAATCCCGAACAAGTTGGACGCACACGTTTCCACCGTGGTACGTCTTTGCGAGTCCCCTTCCTCCGAGTGGAGTCTCTCGAGTCAACGCGGTTGGCGATCGTCAGGGATCGGTGTCCACGCGGTGCGCAAACTGGTCCGATCATCGAGTATAGGATACACTGTCGGCGGATGTGGAGTTAGCCCGAGTCCGACGGGTCCCGTGACGTGCTACGTGGAACGAGTTCTCCGTGTTCCGTACCCATGAAGACCCAGGAGTCAGAGTCACAGTGAAAAGAAACAAAAGAGGACGGATCGGAAGGATCTGGCCAGCCGATGGGCCGAGTTAGCTGATCGACGTTTTCTCGCGATAGAAGAGAAGAAGAGAGGTCTGCTCCAAGTATCCGCGCCAGTGCGTTTCTGGTTCGTTGGAGGAAACGGCGCGCCGTGCCCAGGAAGACTCTGTTGCCCTTGAAATTCAATCCCCGCGCGAGTAGAATGAAAGGAAGCGGTTCCACGAATCTCCGCGCGCATCGCTAAGGCTCCGAGGAGAGTTTTGTTCGGTGAATGAGCTCGTCACGTGCTATCGGGAGAGCCTGAATAGAATTCCAGGCCAGAGATAATGTTCTAATTGTCGTCGAACGGGTTCGCTGGACACCAGGCAACTGCACCGGCGGTTAAGGAGCGAGGAACGGCGGGAATCTGTACCTGATCACAACGAAAACATCCAGTCAACGAAGACGGACTCGGACGACAGTCAGTGTGACACTTAGTTAGACGCGTAGTTGATAAACAGTAGATTGTTGTGTTCTCGAGTGTGAAAGAGAAACGAGAGGGGTGTTTGCTCGATCGACGGAACGAGAAGAGCCGTTTTGTTTCCGGAGTCGTCACTGTCGCGTTGCCGTCGCTCGCCGACAGCCAGAGACCCGAGGTGCACTCGCCACGACGACGGGACAAGCAAGCTTCACTCATTACAACGAAGATTAATCGAAAACACGTCACGCTAACCGCTACGTAAATCCACGCCGCTCAACGATTATCCCCATTCGAGGCGTTCCCAATGATGGAGATCTATGAGAACACTTAGGACCGCCGGCGGGTCCAACAACCTCCGACTTCTCTCTTTCCGTGCGAACTAGCTTGTATATTTTTGCGAACCGAGAGGGGCTCTGCGAACGGGCCTACGCTAGAATCCCGGAGTCCAGAGAAGCCGACATCGAGCCACGTCGAGGACATTGGAAGCGTCGCTAACCGTCGGACGCCGCGACCCGTTGACCGTTATGCCAGGGCCTAGCCGCGCCACAGGCTTCGTTCTCTCCTGTTTGTGTGCCCCCTTCGATCGATCATCGATCGCCGATCATCGTCTCCGTGCATCAAACACCCCGAATTGATCAACGAATATAAACTATAAATCGTCGCCGCGCCGTTCGAAGTAGCCGAACGTCAGCACCGCGAAGATAGTTCCTAGGAAGCGTGACCCGAGGAGGAGAAGGCGAAGGAGCAGCCGCGCTGTAATCGAAACGCAACGAGTAGCATTACCAATCTGGTTGTTGGTGGTCGGTGATCAAGATTAGAGGTGTCGATAGCGCCACAAACGAGAACACCGATTAACGAGATTAGACGAGCGGAGGATGTTGTTTTGAGCGGAGCAGGATCGTCGAGGATAGTACAAAGATGCCGCAGCGATCGCCGTTCGCGATCCAGGAGCTGCTGGGCCTGAACGGCGCCGGAAACGGAAGCGGCACCGATCGGGGCTCACCCCAGGCATCGCCGCCGGCCGGCGTCTCGGCGGTGTCGTACGCGCCAGCGGCGCCTCATCACAAACTATGGGACTATATGCCCAGCCTGACGAACCATCTGGGCAATCTGGGGAATCTTGGGAATCTGGGCAACCTCACGGCCTCGCGGATGGCCTACCTGAATGCGCAGGCGGCCGTCGCCGCTGCTTTCCTGCCGCCGCCCCACCCCCACCCAGCCCACCATGTACCTCATCATCAGGTACATCAACCGGGACAACTTCCGGCCTCGCCTGCCGGTGTCAACGTGCATCCGGCGGCACACGCGCAGCACGTACTTCCGGGCACCGCCGTCACCGCGAATCATCATCAGCACAGTCCGACTCAGCACACGCCACCCCATGGTGAGTCCATAGTCTCGTCGCTTCTTTCCTAATTGGCCAACGATCATTCGATACCCAATGCCCCCCCACACTTAGCTTCTGCCACGAAATTCAAGAATCTTGAACGCCATCGGACGATCCGTTATCACGTTCACTGCCGCGTAAATTTCGTGTATCTCTCGCAACCCTTGAATATCTCATTTGTATAAACGATCAGAGTTACTAATAAGCATTATTAGTTGCTTGATAAGGAAGTTTCAGTCGTACATTATGCTTTAGTTAATTTCAGAAAGAATAGATCGATATATTCGGTGTTACTAATTTTATGACAATCGGTTTGGTCACCAGTGACCATCACAGCAGTCAACGTGTTATACATAGATCTTAGGGCAGTGTCTAAACTTAGACTGGTACTTTGGACATGCTTTCTCACGACGCACACTGTGATATTTGACACGGAAATGAGGAATGTCAATTTTTTACGTTTACATAAGCTGTAAAGCTGTAAATCTTATTATTACTTAATGTTGTTAAATGTTTGATGAAAAATGTGCAACATTTCTTTTGGTCATTTGTACACTCGTGAATCGAAATTTTATAGCATGCGTTGCCTTTCCGATCATGCTATAACGCATTCTTACATTTGATAGTAATTTTTATGTGTTTTAAAAGAGTCGAGTAGCTTTTTGCAGTGTGGATACTTTTTAGGTAAGTATTACACTACATTTTCCAACAATTTCCAGTTTGTTGTCATACTGATTTTCATAACTATCAATATTTGTAAATAATCAATAGTTCAGCCATCTTTTTTAAGATGTTAAGACTTCATTAAAGATTTTTTTATTTCCCTTTTACTACCTTTTTTACTAATAATTTGGAATTTCATTCCAAATACGTCCAAGTTCAAATTTTTTGTTGTTGTAAATATATTGTTGTTGCAAATATGCATGCCCTAAATATGAATTAAATAATAAGGAATAAATTTACGATTTTTGGTAATTTAAGAAAAAAGTATTTCAAACAAAACTTGATCAGTACTCGGAGGGCCTCAAGTTTCAATATAAAAATTGGAAAATTTTTTAAACAAAGAATAAAAGTCCTTTTAATTGTCTAAATAAAAAGTGAATGTAGCCGACGTTAATACGAATTGAACAACTCACTATAGTATACCTTTAAATCTACAGTAACAGCAGAATAGTTTTTTCCCCATTTTCAAGTCAAACACCACACTGTGCGACGTCTTCTTTGTGTTGCGAGCAATTTAAACCTCACAAAGCAGATACTTTCGACGATTTCACAGCAGCAGTGGTCAGAACCATTCAAATCCTTACGCATCCTTTTCTAACCCATTTCTAAACGCATTCTTTGAGACTAACCCTAAGAATACTAGGGGGCGGGGGTGTCCACGAGCCCTCAGCTTAAAAGATGTTCAAATCACTAAACCTGTAAACCTTTCTAAGTATCGTCAATTATGTACTTATAAAAAAAGGGTCCGTTGTTCGAGGGTTAAACATCTGTTTGTTTAAACAGAGGAAGAAAAATGATTTAACCTTCTGCGATCTAGAGAGTTCTATCTCTTTTATTTCAGAACTTGCTACATCATACAATGTAACTTTACATTCATCGATAATGCCACGATTACATGGTATGTAGGAACAATACTACTTAATTATTCTAAGTAGGTTAGTAATGTAAATTAGTCGAATAAGTAAATGCTTTTGTGAAAATCAATGTCCACTCGACGTAGGACGAAACTGGGCTTAAGGGATGAACACTTTGGCCTGAAGCATACACTGATTATATATTATGTCAGATATCGAACGATGCCGATCAAAACGAGTTCTATAAAATGTTAGGTTTGCTTTATGTAAGCCATAATAAATGTTATTATAATTATTGTATCCACGGTTATAAACCAAGCAGGCAAAGAATTGACTTACTTTGAACGAAAGGACTGAATTGTTCGTCCCTTCGACATGAATTTTCATGGAAATTAGCAAATAATTGACTTACTTTGAATGAAAGGGCTGAATTGTTCGTCCCTTCTCAATGAATTTTCATGGAAATTAGTGTAAAAAGTATGAAGAACGTTGTACCAGAGTTTACAGTGCTCTGGTTGGGCAGAGTACCGTTGAAACCCGCTTCGAGGGAATGAAGCACGGCAGCACATAGTGATTGTAGTCCTAGCATGAAATAGGACTCGCGACCTCGCATACCCGGGACGAATGTTTTTTGGCTGACGTTGTTTCTAGAGTTGGGATCGAGTTCAACACGCAGGGTGTGAAACCGAGAGAAGCGTTCAATCCTTTCCTTTCAATCCAAGGGCAATCCAAGCTCCTTTCAGGACGGGCATTGAACGCTTCCTGTTTCTGCCTGGCACTGCAACGGTACTTTCGAAATTTCTTTCTTTCGAACTTCTACGAAATTAACGTCGACAAATCTCTTCGCGGCCTACCTATCGAATCAACATCCTGAAACATGTTCGTGTTCCCTTTCATCCTTAGAGAATTGTTACAACCTCCAGGCCTGCAGATTGTAATTAACTAGTCAATTGAAATTCCTCTTCAGCAGAAATTCACTGTCGGATCACAACATGAAAATGTTCTCACAAATAATTTAGTTTGTGACACTTTTATTCAATTTTCTCGATTGCTACGCAACGAAAATTTATACAAGCTTGAACAATCGTATCATTCGTATCTGACCAACATGGCAGTCGATGCTTGCTGCGGTCCTCGGTTGAGCTCAGTATATTTGAGATAATATTTTGTATCGTTATTCTCGTACCGTTCTAAGACGAATTATTCTTAGGAATTCGAGGACTCGATTAAAAAAATTGTATTAGAGGAATTGAAGCACTAATGGGTCAATTGAGTAGCGATAATCAATTAATCCTCGATTTACCGGCAGACTTTTCACCGACCGGAGCCCGTTCCGTCGAAAAGGTAACGCGTTAAGCTGTTATTAACGTTCTACCCGGAAGAAAAGGCCGTCTCTCTCTCGACGGCGAATCGTTTATGGACGGAAATTTTCCCACCGTTTCTTTCCAGCGAATGGCGTATCGCCGAGGCGGACGGTGCCGCGACGCGTGACGCCGTCATTATCATTAAACCTCGGCCCCCGCTTATTTATAGATGACGATTAAGATGACATTGTTTCCTCCGTCACGTCGTTTCACTCGCGAGACGTGGCCCCCATTGTCCCGCGACAATTAGAACCGTACCATTTATTCCGCGAACGGAGCCTCCTAACTGTTCCTTTCAGCGGGCCCCGCTGGCCGAAGAAGAATTAATAATTAATTTTACACAAACCGTGGCCCGGTATTGTCGCCGAGTAACGAGCAACCACTTCTTTCAATCTTACACGTTCGTTAAGACCTACATCTTGGCCGCCCGAAGAAAACGGACCCTGTTCACGGGGGGAACAAGGATCGCCCCGGCCAACCTCCGAGTCGTTAACCCCGCGCATCTAGACGGCGAAATTTACAATGAAAGTGACTTGAACTTTTCAAACGGCCGGCCTAGCCGCCTACACACCGCCATCGCACAGCCGCGAAACTCCTTTTTAAAACTCCTTTGCAGCGGCGACTCCGCGACTGGTCGCGAATAAAGCCCCTCGAGAAACCAATTAAAATATACACCGCCGCTAGAAAGTTTCGAAGCTGCTCTTTGAATGTTACCGAGGAACGGGGATGTTCAGTTCAACTCCGTAATTCGCGGTTCACCGCCGACAACAACACTCCGCGACAATAACGATGATCGATACGCGGTCGTTAAAAACATTTTCACGATACGCGACACTTGTAATGTTATCCGAAAATCAGACTTGAACTTCCAGGAAGCATTATTTCTTTCTGTCGCGATTCTGGAGACTTCTTCATTACAATTTATCACAGTCCCGCTGATCAATCCGCGACGCGTATAATTTTATCCAAAAATTACGCGACTCGAGTCTCCATGAAGCTGTTATTATTTCTATCTGCTACGATTCTACATACACATAGATTTCTTCGTTACAGTTTATCACGATCCAATCAGTTATTAATGTTATTGCCATCTGCTGCGTCCTGTTGATCGATGCGCAAACGTTAAAACTCCCCATTTGCGTACCGCATATAAGTATAATTTTCTTAAAAAATGACACGACTTAAATCTGCATGAAGCTGTTATTATTTCTAGCTGCTACGATTCTACATACACATAGATTTCTTCGTTACAGTTTATCACGATCCAATCAGTTATTAATGTTATTGCCATCTGCTGCGTCCTGTTGATCGATGCGCAAACGTTAAAAGTCCCCATTTACATACCACATATAAGTATAATTTTATCCAAAAATTACGCGACTTAAATCTGCATGAAGCTGTTATTATTTCTAGCTGCTACGATTCTACATACACATAGATTTCTTCGTTACAGTTTATCACGATCCAATCAGTTATTAATGTTATTGCCATCTGCTGCGTCCTGTTGATCGATGCGCAAACGTTAAAAGTCCCCATTTACATACCACATATAAGTATAATTTTATCCAAAAATTACGCGACTTAAGTCTCCATGAAGCTGTTATTATTTCTATCCGCTACGATTCTACAAACACATAGATTTCTTCGTTACAGTTTATCACGATCCAATCAGTTATTAATGTTATTGCCATCTGCTGCGTCCTGTTAATCGATGCGCAAACGTTAAAAGTCCCCATTCGCATACCGCATATAAGTATAATTTTCTGAAAAAATGACACGACTTAAATCTGCATGAAGCTGTCATTATTTCTAGCTGCTCCGATTCTACATATACATAGATTTCTTCGTTACAGTTTATCACGATTCAATCAGTTATTAATGTTATTGCCATCTGCTGCGTCCTGTTAATCGATGCGCAAACGTTAAAGTCCCCATTTATATACCGCATATAAATATAATTTTCTTAAAAAATGACACGACTTAAATCTGCACGAAGCTGTTATTATTTCTATCTGGCAGGATTCTATAGATCTCTCTTGGTTACAACTTTTTACAGTCCTGTTTGCACTCGTTACCTTGCCTTCTATTTAATACTAATTGGAAACGAGAATATCCAGAAGGAAAATCTTCAAAGGCGTCTTTTCAAGGGGATTGCGCTTTTAGAAAAAATCCTTGAGCAAGTCTAAAGACTTAATGTTTCACCGGCACCTTTTCACTGGCCTCCGCGTTGCCGAGCGTAGTCGGACAGGGCTAACGACGCACCGATGCGCCGTAATAACGCATTGATCGGCAATCACCGGGATTGCGTTTCAATCTTCCGACTCGTCTGAACGAACGACCCTCGGCGTCAGGAACGGTGAAGTAAATTAATAGGCGTATCGTCGCCCCGGCGTGAAACGAGCACTTAACGTGCCACTTACGGCTATCGCTTAACAGAGAGCCACTCAAGATCGTGTTACCGAAAATCGACGCGCACCTTTGTCGCCGTCTCTCTGTATGTGCACGCGCGAAAATTCCATTGTGTGAGGTTTTCAGGACCCGTTTTTCGGGGAAACGGGCCAGACGCAGCTGACCCCGCCGCGCTCCGCGCCGTGGAAATCGAATTTCGTGGACAAACAGCACGAGAGTCTGTGTTTGCGATAGGCCGTAATGCGACACCGGCGAACGGGAAATTGGACGTTTAATTATCGGGACTCCCGCGACAACTCCGACGAAGACGCCGACGGAGGACAATCGACTGAACGATTTGCGTCCGGCGTGTTAGCGTCAGTTAGATGGAGACGGAGAGGGAAGAACTCGAGGGAAAGAAAGAGGGCAGGCCTCCGCGCGCTCCGCTCTGGGGTGACTGCACTGTGGGAATTGAATATTTTTGTCAGAATAATCCCCAACGTTATGAATAATTAGTGGTATAATGAGTTGAGTGTTGGGCAGACCTGCAATGTCTCACCAAAACACAAAGAGCCTCGACAAAACGTAAAAATGGCCGCACTCCGGCAAACTGTTCTCAACCTGCACGGAGTCACCGTGTCGCTCCACGCCTCGTGAGAATCCGTTTCTCTTCGCCTTTCACTCTGCAAACCATTCTTTATAAACATTATCGATCGGAAACCACTTCGAACAGATACATACGTGGATTTCATTATCTTGTGTTTATAAAATTATCGACACGATCGCTTTCTCCGCGGTTCGCAAACAAAGACGAATTATTTTTCGATCACCGATCCAAATTGCTTGCAACAAACTGTGTAAATAAATTTGGGGTTATGTATTGCTATTTAGTGTATAATTTGATCGAAACCGTGCGCCGCGAACATAACCCCAAATTTATTAAAAATGTACGATCGATAATAATTTCTCATTAAACTGTGTAAAAATAGTTCTTCGAGTTCATCGATGAACGTGTTTGTCTAATATTTTCGTGTTCGATTTTTCATATGCGATGCAAGAGAATCGGGTTAACAATGCGAAGAGTTTGCGCGTACGATGACAAAGACCGAGGCGATATTTTTGGTCGAAGTGGCGAATCAGCGCGACATGACAGTGTGACGACGACGGCGTGGCCGTGGCCGTGGATTTCATTCGGTAGAACGAATTTTGAGAACGATTTTCGGGTGTCGGGTTCCCGGTGCAGCACAAAGGATCTGCCCTTCCATTCAAACGTCACTCTGGCACCTCGTCTTACAGTACAGCATTTATTTGGCGCACTTCATTCGTCCCTTTTTGTCTTAAATCTTGGCCAGACTTAAAGACGAGAGCACAGCCACGGCCAACTGCTCGATTCTCTCCCGATAATAAATTATATCGATCGCCGTGGGATCGATTGCGCGTCGTCACGCTGCTAATTCGTCCTGGGCCCGCCTGGTTGAAACGAGGCTGGTATGGCTGTCTGGCTCGCTCGTCGATCACGAGTCTTTTGTTCTTCGCGCATAATGGACCCTCCTGCGCCGAAATCCGGGGCAAGAAGCCTCGGAACTTGTTTGCACACTTCACCGGGCTAACAAATTTCGCTGTCGCCGGGCCAATCAACATTGATTTTGCAACTGCTTCGCCAACCCTTAAATTGTCGATTACAAATTCGTCCACGGTTCTTTCCAATAAACTTTTATACGGAACGTTGCGATTCTGTATATTTCGATCGAATCGGGGAAAAGTTCCCGACGTTGTGTATTTATTTGCTCTTTTTTCCGAAATTCGGATTTACAGGGTTGGGAATGTATTTTTTAAATAAATCTTCTTGGATCTGTGTACATAAACAAAGACACGAATTTTATGCAAAATTTTCTACCTGAATTGCAACAAACTCAAGTGGAATAGAAATTTATTTTCTTTGAAAATAATATAACACAGTATTGTTAAATTCTTCTAAAGATTGTACTATTTTTAATTACATCTACTCTGTGTACTTATTGGACTATGGGTCTATATGCAAAATAAGAATTGTCTTCATAAATTGCACTAAAATGGGAGCGAGACGAAGATAACATACATACATATTCTGAAATTCTTTTTACCCTCCAGTGCATGGATCGTGTCTGTGAGATTTTTCAATTGAACTTATATTCTTGTTTCACTAGGGCTAGTTCTACAGGGTCATCCGTTTTTAAACGGACAAACGTAAACCAGCTATAAAGAACCCCAAATGGAACAAGTTTTACCCCTGCCACTTTTTTTGTTTCGGCCTTGATTTCTAGAAAATTGCAAAAAACCATAATTTTTTTAGTTCGCATAAACTTGAATATCTCGGGACTCCAGTGATGAATCTTGATGATTTTTCCTTTGTTTGGTTTAAAATAAATAGGGACATCTTTTTTGTTAACAAAATATTTTTGTATGACCTTCGGATGTTTGTTTTTTTGGCGTAGGGCAAAATTGCAATTTTATAGAAATCAAGGCCGAAACAAAAAAAGTGGCAGGGGTAAAACTTGTTCCATTTGGGGTTCTTTATAGCTGGTTTACGTTTGTCCGTTTAAAAACGGATGACCCTGTATATACTATAGCAACAGTAATATTATCAGACAAAAGCGCCGAATTTTTGGAAGAACTATCAATGAAAACATGAGAGAAAGAAGACAAAAGATAAGAAGAAAAGTATCAATAGACTTACAAGGGAAGGACCCCAAGTGTCCGACTTTCATTTTGATAATTTTTTGTGAGACGATAGTACATGGATCCCTAATGATGTCTGCAAAATATTAGGTGTAGTTACTCAATAATTTTCAAGATATAAACAATTAAACTTTCATACCTTGTTGATGTACCATGATAAGCAGGTTGCGTGAAAGTTCAATTATTTATATCTTTAAAACTATTGAGTAATTACACCTAACATTTTGCAGACATCATTATGGATCCATGTACCATCGTCTCACAAAAGATTATCAAAATCGAAGTCGGACACTTGGGGTCCTTCCCTTGTTAGTGTTCTAAGAAAGAATAAATTAGGTACATTGCATATTCAGAATAGTTCTTCCATGCAGCGAACAACGTGGTTAAACAAAACGAAACTCGGGAAATAAAACATCAGCGAACAGATAATCGCGTTGTTTACGCATACACGCTCGTATTATGTAACAATGTTCAACGTGCACATTGCGAAACTTTTCGGACAAGCTAATACAACAAAGAACGCTGAGAGTAAACAGAGTTATTTTAGTAGAATCGCGTATCAATTCGCAGGTTCACGAATAAGTTTCAGCTGGATTCGGTAGTCCAGGCGAAAAACCGCAACAATGGCTGCTGGAGGAACGGTTGGAGAGGGGGCAGACGGTGGTAGGATTAACTACGAATGATCAATTCGCCGGGCGCGACGTTAATCGGTAGCAGGAAGAAAGAAGAACGGCGATGCAGGATCCACTGCGATCGCATTGTCTAAAAATTCCGAGATTCAAGCCGGTTCGGTGTCGCAGCTTTGCCTTTTCCAACGGTTTGCGCGTTGTTTCGTCTCTCTCTCTCTCCTTCTCTAACTCGCTTGCCTCCTCCCGAGTTCCCTCTCGGTCTCTCTTCGGCTGGCTCTGCTTTTTCGGTTCGTTTGAAGTTGGCAATCAACTAGATTGCCTATCAACGCCTGAGAAGTCTCCTTGCACACTCCCGTCGGTCCAGTCCTTTTCTTGCTCTCCCTCCTCCGTCTCCGTTACACCCTCACACACGGCCACGCGACGGCGTTGTTCCTCGTTTATGCCCTCCTCGGTCGCTGTCTGTCCTCTCCAAGCGATTTTGTGTACGTTCGCCCTACTCCCCTCGCCGTTTCCCTCTTTCTCCCGCTTTCACCCTGGCGCGGCGCGGCTGCTTCTCCTCTCTCCACGACCGCGTCGGTATCGTCCCGGTAACACATCTTTGCAAGCGATTCCGTAAAACGTGGCACAATCGGCACGCCATTGTTCCCCTGTACTCCTTTCATCCCGGGGACGGGGAAAGTGCAAACGGTCTTGGAACGGTGCGCCACCAGACGCTCGCGATTGCTATTCTTTATCGCTACCACGGAGCCGAGGACAGTTTACGACTCGACGCGGTTACTAGATTTTCGGATACCCGCGCGAAAATACGAGGGAAGTCTACGTAGACGATTGGAAGTCTACCAGCTGAAAATTTTCCTGTATAAACCTCTATCATATTCGATCAACGTGGCATACTAACATTGTATAATCTTGAACATTCTTCATGGAAGAAACTTGCAATCTTAACACTCTTAACACTCTCGCATGTGCTAAATGACTTATATCACTTATGCTAGTCATTTGTATCTTGCATGAAACAGGTATAACTCTAGTCTCTTTAAATCGAAATGAATTAAAATAATTTATGAACATGTTATGTCCTTTTTAACCGACTTCGAAAAGGAGGAGGTTACTCAATTCGATCTGTATGTGCCTTTTTTCGCTTTTTTTCTATGTATGTTCACCGATTACTCCGAGATGGATGGACAAATCAGGACGAAACCTTCTGCATTTTGTAGAATACGTCTCCCGATTGGTCCCTTGAAAACAAATTTTGCATTTTTTCATTCTTTGCGGTTTTTATTGCAAATAACCAATAAGACCGAAACACCATCCTACGGTGTTCTACAAATTCTGCTCGTTCCATTAAAAAGTGTGAAATAAAAAAATTTTATAAAATAAAATTGACTTTGAGAAAACACTTAAAAATGTACTAAAAAGTATGAAATAATTTCCATTTAATTTATGTGAATACACTCGAACTTAAATACAATACGATCTTTTCGAAAAAGGTGCAAAATTGAAAATTTTCCAAATGACAGGTGTTGCTGATTACGATTTTATTTATTCTTCATGGAAGAAACTTGCAATCTTAACACTTCGCTGATAGGCGATTTGGAGTCCAGCCCGTGCAGTGAGAAACTGTTCTAAATTAACTATAGATAACTAAAAATACCTTAAATGCTCTTAAAAATACCCACACTGCCATGGAGCTTTGTTCCCAGTTTCTTTGTGTGAGCAACATTCGAACGTAAATAAGACTGAAATATGAAGATTCTACATCTTTTAATTTCCTAATTAGAACAAACTTCAAAGTCGCACAATCTTAGCTGTCATCTGTACACGAGCATTGCATATCCTTTAATTTCTTCTCTGGCAAAGACTCTGAAGTTGCACAGTATTAGCTACCGCACGCACGAGCGTTGAAACAGGGAGACCGAAAAGAGTCTCAGCAGCACTCATGTTCCAATCCTATGGAATTAGACTGCTACAGACCCCAGTTACGAGTCCTCTACACCCAAAAGATTAGCACGCACTCAAGAACTCAACAAAATTCGCGATATTCACGTCCTAATTTCGGCTTGGCGCACAATCTTAGCTACCCTCAGATCTGTTGGTGCATCGAAAGGTAGCAGAACGACAGAGAAAGAAAGGAGAAATTCGTCTGTGCCCGAAAACTATAGGGGCTTTCAACAAGAGGTGTCATTTTAAATCAACACAAAAACGCAATATTTTTGTGAAGAAGGTAGTGATATTTTTATTTTAATCCAAAGTGCAAACTGTGAGGTTAGTAATGGGACACAATATCTGCCAAATGTCCGCCTCGGCTCCTCTTACAAATGGTCATTCTTTTGATGAAATTTTGTATCACGTTTTCGCATAATTGCGGCTGTATTTCGCGAATAACAGCTCTAATATTGTTTTCGAGTGCTTGAATCGATGCTGGAGCTTTGGCGTAGATTATATTTTCAACATAGCCCCGAAGAAAAAAGTCTAATGGTGTTAAATCGCATGTCCAGGAAATTTTTCACGCACTAGAACCATTGTTTCAACATGTGTCCGCGATATTTCACCATTTTTGTAGTGAATTTTCACTATTTCAATTCGTTGTGCGAGTGTGTATCGATCCATATTTAAAAACCTCCTGATTTTTACATTGTCCAATGACATCACAGTGACGGTTGAACATTGACAGTTCACAAATGGCGCGAAATTGAAAATGACACCGCTTGTTGCAAGCCCCTCTAGAATTACAATGTACTTGTTCAATTAGAACCAAAATGGGCTGGATTATTAAATAAACGTGATTACTAGACTTGCGGATCTTTATGCAAAATAAAAAATGTGTGCATTGATTGCAGGACACAGGAGCCAAACAAAAATTGTATTCTTCTGTTATTTATCCTATTAAGCTGAAACTAAAATGTTGATGCCCTCAAATATTTTTAACATGTCCACTGCGTCAAATTGTAAGTGTCCATTTTTCTCGTAAATGCATAAAATCCGCAGTCTAGTGATTACGAATGCGTAAGAATTGTACACTCTTTACTAAAGAGCTGTATTCAAAAAGCGTACCGTTGCCGAGTTTGACCAACGACTAACTGGCGTCTAGGACGTCTCGACCGCACACACACGCATACAGACTCATCGAAGGCAATTTTTTTTTATTAGTTGAAGCTCTTTAGACCCTTAAGTGTCTAATTTCGCTTTACAATGTGATCGAAGGCATTTGTTTTCGCGAGAACGTGAATAGTTCTTCCTCGTACTCGTTCGCCAATCGCTGTCCTCGGTCCGAGGTCTGTTTACACATTTTATATCCAACGTTCGAAAGCGGAGAAGACGCGCAATGTAACAGTACTCAAGACCCCAAAAAATTAGTGAGACTCGCATCCAAATTTCGGCTTAGCGAGCTCCTGCAGGCACTTAGCAAATCTCGCACAATCTTGGCTACCTTGGTACATCGGAAGGGTTGGTTGAAACGCGGCGAAGATCGTCGAAGATCGACAGGATTCTCATCCAGATCCGTCACGCCCCTGCCGTTGACGGTTTCCGTCAGGAAAGTCTCGGGGAAAAAAGGGCGAAATTCCTCGCTACCCCGAAGCTGGAAGCAGGGTGGGCGGATGGCGATGCTGGAAGCAGTGGATAAGGGGTGCGGCCTGTAGGCGCAGGTCGATACTGATTAGTACTTCAAAGCGGCTTGAACGCGAGCCCCCACGCGCGCCCAGGCCTCGACGATGGATTCGCGACAAAGCAAGCGACGGCACTCGAGCGAAAAATCTTGAACAAATTAGCGGATTATGAATTCGCCCGGCTTTGTTTCCGGGAAAGTGGCTGCGGACCCGGGTAAGAGAGACTCGCGAACAAGAACCGGCCCTCCGTTCACTGGCGCCATCGGGTCCGCCGACGCGGCGACGACGCGTTTACGCGCCGCGATTTTGCGCGATCACGTGTACAAGAGCCGATGCAATTCAAATTTACCCCTTTGCCGCTCGATATTGATACCGCGAGGCCGAGCCGAGCCGGGCAACGCCGCGAGCGGTTTTTCTCCTTTGCCGAGGCGGAACGCATTTTATACCGTCTCGTGGCTTTCAATTCGATCAGCGAAATCTTGCTGACTCCTCGCCACCGACGTCCTCGTCCCCTCCCGTACGAATTTACAGAGCCGAGTTATTCGCAATTAATTTTGACACGTATGGGATCGAGGATGTCGCGCTCGAGATTACGTTCACAACCCTCGAATTGATGATTTGAGCATTTTTTAGCAAACGGTTTTGTGCGTCAGATAACGTTCTTAGTCCCTCGTGCACCGTTATTCGGAAGATTTAAGATCTTTTCAGCGAAGGGTTCTATTTACTCGACTTTTATCGACTGCTATTAACAGTGCGCGAAGTTATGTCATTCTCTAGTATTACTGAGACAACTTTATTAACCCTCGTGCACCGTTAAATTGAAGATTTAAGAACTTTTTACGGAATAATAAAATAAAAATCCTTGGACACATTCCTCCTGAAATATTTGATTTGGTTGTATTCCAAGCGCTACGTAGTTTCATTACCCAAACTTCATTACCAAAATTGTTTTGGTCTACGAATAAATTGAAGCGGACCGTGCGAATTTAAACAAATTCGTACAATACACAAGTACACGTTATCGTGCTTTATAGAACTGTGACTTAATTCCTCATTGTGATTATAACTGCTATCGACGTGCGCCATTTCAGCATTGATTGGCTCAATTGTACAGCGTTGACAATGACCAGACTGCGGATTTTCTGCATTTATGATAAAAATGAGTGGTTGGAGTCTAAAACAGTAGACAGATATGTATAAAAAATTGTAAGGACATCAAAGTATTAGTTGCAGCTTACGAACATTATTAAAGAATGGGAGAAATTTTTATATAATCCTCGTTTGTTGCAGTTGATGCAAACAATTTTTAATTCGCAAAAAATTCCGCAGTCTACTAATGGCCGTCGATGTTGGAAGCAACGTTAGAATTCAAATAGAAAAAGAGAATATATTGCAACTTTCGAAGGAAAACGGACGGCGTGTTGGGTAAAATTAAAGTGGTGGACAGAGCGAGACGTATCAAATATGCGCCGGCGACAGTTAATTGATCTGTCGCGAAAGTATTGCAGGACCGGTGCGCTGGCTGGCTCGGTGGCTTATGCAATTGCGAATGCAAATTAAACGAAATTAAACAGTTAATTAAAGTACCGGCACCCCCGGGGAGAAGTTAATTGAGATTCTTGGGAGATTTGTCGCGCGGAATGTCTTAATTTAGTCCCTTAAGCGCCCTAACTCGCCTTAACAACTTAGAATAATTGGATAACACTGCCAGGGCGTGCTCACCGTCAGAAGTAGGAAAATTCAGACTCTCGGCGCGGAGAGACGCCTCTCTCATTTTTTCCCCTTCTTCCTCTATTTTCTTTTTCTTTTCACCTCTTCTTTTTTTGTTTTTAAACGCGTCACGATTCACCTGCACGCACCCTCACAGTGATACTCCCTCCCTCTTTCTTTCTCACTCCAGGCTGGTGTCCTCTTCGTGTGCCTTGACTTACTTAGTCCGCGTCTACCCGTACAGCCTTGCTCAACGACGCTGGTGAAAAGCGCTTCTTCAACAAAAGCGGATAAAAAAATCTTTTTAGAATTTCTACTCCAAAAGCTGTCACAGAAATGTTGTTGTCACCCTGCGTTGGCGGTCGCTGGAATTATTTTAATTCGCACGACACTATTGTCTCGGCGGTGTTCTAATTGTTATTCTAATTTCAGGCTGCGTGGTTTCATTGGCTACCGCGTGTTCCCATATTTTCATGGGTATTTGAGATGTATTTTAGTACTTTTTTATAACGAATGTCCAGCTGCATCGATTGATGTATTAAAAAATACCTCATTTCATTTTTAAAAAAAATGAAGGTGACCTTCATATCTCTAAAAAACATGACATAAAAACAAGAATTTTTTTGGTATCGTATGAGCCCTACTTTACCATTCAACTTTGTTCTTCGGATATTTGACGTATCTTTAAAAACAACAAAGATATTTCAGGTGGCAACATTAAGTGACTCACCCTTATAGTCCCCATTCTTTTCTAATTGTAGAAATATAATTTTCTTAGTATAATTGTTTTCTGTACACTCCGCCGTGCAGTTTGCGACATCTATGATAATTGGGAGCGAACTTGTGCAATCATCTAATATGATTAATGGAATTGTCAGTAGTCGTGCGTATACTCTTATATTTCACAAAGTTCCAAATGTCACGGACAAAACTGTAGCCTCTGTCGATATTGTGGTCTAGATTGTCTGTTACGATTCGTTGGCGACCAGATTCATACTGTTCCAACGAGTCGAACGAATTACGCGCGGACCGAGCGATGTGCGAAAGGAGGAATCCTCGTTTTCCCATCGGTCGGCTGACCGCGATGTTCTCGACCCGGTCAGAAATGATTTTCTCTCATTACACTCCAGTCGCGGTGTCAATCATACGACCCTCTATCGACTAATCGTCTAATCGCGTAATCCGCTCGAACAAACCAATCCGGCGAATACGAGGGAAACCTCCGCCCTGTGCCCGATCTTCCGCCCGATTGCCAATGGAAAATACGAAATGGCTATCCGAGTAAGAAAATTGATTTGCTCGGTGCATTGACATGATACCGGAGATATAGGGCGGTCTACTCGTCATTCACACCTTACGTATTCGCGTGATTCGTCGCTAGCTCACTCCGAAAACAACTTGTACAGTTCAAATTTCTGAAATTCTTTTATTTGTTCAAGGAAATTCGGAAAAATTATTTTATACCGTTCTTAAACGATGATTAGAGGATAGAAACAGACATCTTTAACAAAATAGCAATTTTGCAAAAGATTTACACCTTTATTCCTGACGTTTCGGTTCTGTTTTGAACTTTTATCAAAGGTTGGAAATTTGCTTCTAAACAAAAAAATTATTAATGTAATGAAAATGTAAGAAGAAGAACAGGAAAAAGAGATATCGGTCAGATACGGAGTTAAGCTTCGAGGGCGGCGTAGGAATTTTGGCCAGGCGCTCTTCCGAGTGGTCTTATTTGAAAAACAATGAGCTCGAGCGGTTTCCTCCGAGCAATTAGTTCCAACCTGATCAGCAGAACGAGTGACCGGAAATGGCGCGCAAGATCGACGCCGAGCGCCGCGTCGGCACGTCGAAAATCGTAGCGTCTATCGCCTAGGCGTGACCGTTACTCAATTATTTAATTTCGTGGAGCGTTGCACCGTGTCCGCGTTCAATGGAAAATCCGTCGACGGCCACGATTATCGACAGACAAACGGTATCGATCTACCCTCCCTCTTCCCCCGCGGAAGTCATGCGCGCTAACAGGCTGGGTAAGCATGTTTCACCATAGCGTAAACTTTCCGAGGCATTATTTCAAGGCAACATGCACGCGCTGCGCGAGCGCGCGCGCCTCTCTGTGCACTGTCATCCGTAAGTTAGTGAGCACCCGCGTCGGCAATTGTGAAGCAACAACAATTGATAACTATAGAATTCGGTAAATTAGACGGCAAAACAGATCCTACACGTTACGCGGCTAACGAGGTCTATCTTGTTATTTCGCGGACACGCGGAATTCTCTATTTGCCGCAAAAATCGGTACATTGGCAGTGAAACTAAAGAGCAATAAATGCGAATGATGATTATTAGTTTGAACGGCGGCGGACCTGGGCATAGGATGCAGCCCAAGGCTCCTTTCGCGGTCAAAAAATAAACACAATTTAAATTGAAAACTTTAGAAACAATAAATTATACAAACATGTTTTATACTTGAGTTAATTTCGGTTAATCGGGTGGGTGCCCAAACAGTGTTAGCCCGGGGACCCAAGATTAACGGTCCGCCGCTGGATTCGTACATTACATCCTCGATTATTCGAACTAGACAGTGAAATTAAATCTGTATTGGTGTGTTAAGTATGAGCTGTTTTACTTTAAAGCATGTTGGGGTACTAGGGACTCCAGACATCATACTATTGTAGTAGGTGATTCGATAAAGACACTCGTTCGAAAATTTCGAAGTAAGGTGAAGTGCCCTAAGTCTGGACAGTCCGAAAATGATACCTAAATCTGGGCAATTGAATTTTCATAGTAAAATCAGTAATTAAAAGATTAAATAATTATATTATATATTCTGAGGCCTTAGCTACAAGTAGGTGTGAATATTATTTCATTAAGACATCAATTGAAATTTAAAAATGAATTCAAAGTTCATCTGAAAACAGTATACAAAATAGTCTATTTACATGCGAATCATGTGCATTTATAGTTCGAACTTTTGTTAGAAAAAAAGATATAATTTAAGCCCTCAGACAAAAAATAATTATCACGCATAATAATATTGATATTTTAAAATAAATTGGCAATCAAACTTAACGTAAATAATAATTATTAATCCAAATATTAGATGTCCAAGATTAGGACTGTTTTCAAATATAAGTACTCCATACTGGGACGCGATAACAGTAGCTGTCCCACTCTAAGCTTCTACGCAATGTGCTTACGCCTGAAGCCGGACACGTATTTGTGAATAAAATCAACGCATTGTTTGCAAATTATTTAACTACATGTACGTATAATTAGTCTTCTATTAGCTTGAATAACGTATGTAGAAAATGTATTCCGGTTGTGACGTTAATAATACTTTATGTTTACATCTCAAATCTATCAGTACTACTACATAACCTTAAAAGTTGTATTATGACAAGTTTTATTAAAACAGTAAATGAAAATAAATATATATTTGGTTAAATAATACAATACTATAATCTATGATAAGAATACTGCATATTACGCAAAGCATCTTCTATTCGTCATGCGCAACAGCGCCACCAACCAACGTTTTAGGTTATGTTCGCTCGATCAACTCGTAAATTGAATTTGTCCCGATATAGGCTTTACTTCTGTCCAGGTACTAGCTTAGATTGGATTTAATATGTCCAACTATAGGTTTGAATTATTCTTGTTAATACAATTAAGATATTAACCTAAACAATGATTTTTTTATTTTAAATTACTTTACAAACTCTGAACTGTATGTTAAAACTCTTAAGAAATTGTTTTTGTTTATTTAAAGTGATAAAATTTAAATTAGAAAAACATGCTGTCCAGGCATAGGGCACTTCACCTTACTTTTATAATTTTAATAATCGCGGAGGAAAACATTAGGATCCAATCAGTTTCACTGGTTCGCTACTTTTTGTGCTCATGCGTATGCGTAGGACATGTAGCAAAATGGAAGAATTCTGAATACTGTTTTCATTTTCTTCGCAGTTAGAGAAGAATAAACAATTACCTAACTGTGAATCTTCTGTTATGCATTATTAATTTGTTACTTCCAGGCGGTTCCAAAAATGACCACTGTTAACAGCCTCCTTTCCATTATACATTTAAAAGCATCGCAGTCATGCATTTTACCATCTGTTCAGTAAATGGTTTCTAAAATAAATTTGGTTAGTTTTGATACATAGTGATATTTATGCCGCCTCGGCTGCGTGTCACTTCTAGCATCACCAGTCGAGAGGAATCCGATCGAAAAAGGATCTCGATGTAGGAGCATAAATGCACGATTGCGCGTTTATTAAGAGCGCGAATGCTTAATCCGGTTGACGAATTCCGCGTACCCATCCAAAATCGTAGACTCTACTCTCGAAGCTATAAAATTGCTTGGTTATTTGGTCGCCAGCGTGGCGCAAGGGTAAAACTCATCAAGCCGATCATTAAAACTCATCGGAATTGGAGGAGGCCAATTAAGCGCGACTAACAAAAAGTTCTTCTGCATTATGTATTTATTTCTGAGCACGAGATCGACTCGTTCCCATTGGTGGCAGCAGTCAGAGAGCGCACCCTACCCGCTCGGCGTGTATACATAGATAGGCGACTATCAATCGGCCTTTTCGCGCCCACTACTCACCTCGTAAATTTTCACCCTTTGACACGCGCCTAATACAAGCCCCTTCGGGGGGAGGCTCGAGCCTCGGAGCTTGCCTGTCGTTGTATAGTTGGTGGCAGTGTGTTCCGCCGATGGTGGCGGTCGACGGCGGCTGCCTAACCCCTCGGGAGGCTGCGGGACGTTAATGAAATAACACGGGAATTAGTCTCGGACATTACCGGCAAACTATGTCCATTACCGTGGTGCCCTGTGCTCGTACCAAGCGCCCGGGAAACTTTCTCCAGCTCCGATATTCCGCAGAGTTTCCGGCCATGGTTTCTGCCAATCGCGGTACTACCAGTTTGCGAGAGGATCGCTAATTAGTGGGTGACGATTAGTGGATCGGCTCCCGTCTCGTCCCGGAGAATCGTCGGCCGATCGATGCTCGATGAAAATTAAGGGAAATTGACCGTAATTGAAGTTACCGAGGATCCCGACTCTGACTTCCCAGTCGGATACCATGTCAGTCCTCTGGATGATGTCGCAGGTCGCTGTATCGCGTACTGCGCGATTCAGGTGGTTAAGGCTAGCCTGGTGTAAAGCAGTGCGTCAGTGGGTCAGGGTAATTGAAAATACGCTACCGGCCTCTCCAGTTTCAAGTCGCTTACGCGGTCTCGGCGCTATGCTGCATCACGTTTCTTTCCACCGGCGTGCATGTAACTAATTTCACACTCCGGCCTGGAAAGTAGGAGGCGAGTGTAACGCTCCTCGACGAGCCTCTTTTGTCCCCACGTGTGCAGGTCCCTTCAGAAATTCCAGTGTAAATCTCGCCGCGTTGCTTTCTTCTTTCGAATAATTCGCTGTCACTCGACGGAACAATATCGATAGCCGACCACGCGGATTAAAAGATCCATCTTCTGATCAATGAACGAGGGGTGTTCTTTTTTTCGAAATGCAAAAGTCAAGCCCCGCCAGGGCCACGCATTCACCTGTATCGCCTATTCGAAGGATGAATAAGAATTTAAAACTTTATACGAATTTCAATTAGAAGTTCGCGGCTGGAACGGTAAATGGATCTCTGAAGAAACGTGAAAAAGTCGCAAATGGGACACCTGAATTGCGAATGGAACGTTGATGCATCCTCGACACCCTTTTCACACACTGGCTGTCGCCTCGGTCGAGGATGACGATACCTGTTTATACGTCTGGATCAGACCGTTTCATACTAAACCCGATTGTGCTCGTGTAAAATAACGAGGACTTCCCCATTCTTACGAGCATTTCTTAGTTCGCTTAATTAACATCCACTTGGCACTTTAGGGCCAGCAACGGAAAGAGCGGGGTAATGTTTTGTACGATTCCAAATCCCCTTTCGGATTAGCGCGTTTCTTTAACGTCAATTCAATATTGAATGAGTGTTATTCTAAAGAAATGTACACGTATCATCAGTCTATCGTTTCACAATATCGGAGGGGTAATTTTAAGCGTGTGGATAATTTACAAAAATAAATATCAATATCTATTAATGCACGATATCAAAAAAGTCTAAGTTTAAATTTAATTTCATAAATAGATTACAATATATCCCCAAATGATTAAACGAAACCAGATTAAGGGAACTGAACAACTTACTGCCACAGGCTCACAAATCTCTGCAAACCTATTTATTAATTTGTTTGAGCCAGTGGATTTTTAGACTGCACACTTTTCTCCATCTTCTTACCAAGTCTCAAAGAATCAGTGGAAAAGGTTGCAGCTCATAAACTCACAAACACTTAACGCTACGGCGCGCTTGTGAGTGACCCGTAGTGACTGGAACAATCCTGAAGATTCTATAATTGATACTAAATCTGCTGGTCAAATGACCAATTTCACATTTTTATTTTATAGCTATGAAACTGAAAGACAGTTTTATTGCTCGATCGCTTTAGTGTCAAGGATATGCAGCAAGGATACAAGATATTATCAACACTTTCTTCGAGCTGCCAAATTGATTAATTCCACGTTTTGATCAGCTCCATTAATTTTTATCATTTCATGGTATTAACCCTTTGAACTCCCAATTATTTTTCAATTTTATTGCCAACAACTCCTTACCATTTTACGAATTTTATTTGAAATTTACTTCAAAGGACAGTTCCTTGACTGCTACTTATTTTGAACAATTTTGTTTGCTAATTATATTAAATATAGCACTGAAACTTTGTTGCAGTTTATATTTGTTTTAAAAAGAAGAGAAGAATCAAATACATTTCATTTACATTGTTCTTTCTCTGATGTCGAGTCACACTCGACAAAGGACTGCAGAGGGTTAAGTCTAACAATGAAAGAACTTTATTTTAAATAGTAAAGTTTAAACGTCGACCAAGTTGAACGTGTGACCAAGTGACCTGTGAACGGTTTGTTTGTGATTATGGTATAGGGTATACTGCATATAATAATGTAGTACGAGCTTTCACGTTTTAGTCATGTTCACGTGCGAATTTTCACCCACTCTTCAGGGACGTACGCGGCGAAGAAGTAAGTGGCCAAAAACAGTGAACACATACCTACGAAATCATAATTTCAAAGAATAACCCACTTAACAAAGCGGATCTCGAGGAATGAAAATTTACACTCATTTCTTACCGTCCGAACAGGATCCACCGTAACAAAAATAAATGTCCGAATCGAGCGAAAGAGCAGCATCATGCACATGCGATAAAAACGACAGCGACCGCGTGTCAAAGACCCATTTTTCAGGGTGGACACGTCCAAAACGGTCCGAAACCGTTCGGCGGTGTGCGTGTTCGCTTGGTCCTGTCTCGACGCGCTTGTAAAAGCGTGTGCAGGCTTACCAGGGCTGTATAGGTGCGATGCGTGTGTACACCGTCGGTGTCGTGTACCGTGCTTTCAAGCGAACGACCGTAAGTCGCTCAAATTGGTATGGATTTCCAGTCCAACACCTCGATTGTCCCCGGTGAAGAGTGCTTCGCGAGCATACATGAATTCACGCCTCAAACACACGGTACGCGTCGCGTAGTCCTCCGTTTTCCCTATCCCTCTCGCTCCTTCTCTCTTTTCCTTCTCCTCTCGTTTCTCACCCCGGCTTCTTGCTCTTCTTTCCCTCGTCGTCGTCACCCCGTTCTCTCTCGCTCTCTCCGTCCTAGTCGCCGATCTTTCTCGCTTTCTCGCTCCGGAGAGGTGTCGCGAAGCAAATCTTGCCCGGCGCTGTGTATGAATGGGCACCGGGAACGCGCGAGTTCACACGCGTGCATGTATGTACGTGCACGCACACGCCCGTAGTACACGCGTCTACACGCGCAAGTGGATAAATACGTACACAGGCCGGGCAAGCCACGAGGAGACTTGATTGCGTGCCGGTGAATGCGTTTCCACCCGTTCTCTCTAAGTAGCAGCTCATTCCGCGATGCTTGCTCTCGCGACTTGGAAAACGAGAGAAGCCAGTAGCTTCTCTTCGTGGTCGGAGCTCTCCGGAAGCACAAGTGCGTGCGTTACGTGCATGCGTGCGTGTGCCACCGCGACGCGTCCTCCTCCACGTACCACACACACACCGCCGTGTGCAACGTCGGCGTCGAGCGACACCGATCTCGAGATAGAGTTTATTTTTTGTTTTTATCCTGTCGTCGACCCGCCCTTTTCATCAGCCGCCGCGGATACTCCTCCTTTTTGCTATTTACGCCCGGTAATTATTTGTCGTCGAGTCACCGGGGCCGATTACCGAGTGCTCGTTACCCGGCCCCCGGGCATCGAGAATGCACGGGCACCGCAACCAGCCGTTCTCACGAGGGCTAATTACTCGTCTCATGCTTCTTTCGTCTAATTTGGAAACCTGCCGCGGAGATAGGGCCTAAGTGTTCCTCAACTTTCTGACGAGCCCTGTCTCGCCGGCTAAGTTCGATAGTGTTCGTATTCCGTCTATCTGGCCGAGAAACTGCACGAGCTGCCTGGAAGATTCAACCCCAACCGAAGGAACTGGCGTCACGTCCACGGTGCTATTCATCTTCCTAATTGGATGCGTACGCTGATCGCGTTGGGTACTCTACGACTTGTCTCCTAATCCAAAAGACTATCTGCATCTGCGACGACCAAGTTCCTTCGCACCCAAAAGTCTTTATCAACAGGTTCTAATATTCCTGAGATTTACAATCGGTTCTGTGCTTTATCTTCCTAATTGGATGCATCCTAATCCAAAAGACTATCTGCATCTGCGACGACCAAGTTCCTCCGCACCCAAAAGTCTTTATCGACAGGTTCTAACGTTCCTGGCAACCAAAAGAGTCAAACCTAGCCGAAAGAGCTGCTAACAAGACGACAATGCAATTAATCCAACTCGGCCATCGTTACAAATGGTTCTGTGCTTCTTCTTCCTAATTGGATGCGTACGCTGATTGCGTTAGGTACTCTACGACTTGCATCCTAATCCAAAAGACTATCTGCATCTGCGACGACCAAGTTCCTTCGCACCCAAAAGTCTTTATCAACAGTTTCTAATATTCCTGAGATTTACAATTGGTTCTGTGCTTTATCTTCCTAATTGGATGCATCCTAATCCAAAAGACTATCTGCATCTGCGACGACCAAGTTCCTTTGCACCCAAAAGTCTTTATCGACAGGTCCTAACGTTCCTGGCAACCAAAAGAGTCAAACCTAGCCGAAAGAGCTACTAACACGGCGACAATGCAATTAATCCAACTCGGCCATCGTTACAAATTGTTCTGGGCTTCTTCTTCCTAATTGGATGCGTACGCTGATCGCGTTGGGTACTATACGACTTGTCTCCTAATCCAAAAGACTATCTGCATCTGCGACAACCAAGTTCCTTCGCACCCAAAAGTCTTTATCAAAAGGTTCTAATATTCCTGAGATTTAAAATCGGTTCTGTGCTTTATCTTCCTAATTGGATGCATCGTAAGCCAAAAGACTATCTGCATCTGCGACGACCAAGTTTCTTCGCACCCAAAAGTCTTTATCGACAGGTTCTAACGTTCCTGGCAACCAAAAGAGTCAAACCTAGCCGAAAGAGCTGCTAACAGGGCGACAATGCAATTAATCCAACTCGGCCATCGTTACAAATGGTTCTGGGCTTCTTCTTCCTAATTGGATGCGTACGCTGATCGCGTTGGGTACTATACGACTTGCATCCTAATCCAAAAGACTATCTGCATCTGCGACGACCAAGTTCCTTCGCACCCAAAAGTCTTTATCAAAAGGTTCTAATAATCCTGAGATTTACAATTGGTTCTGTGCTTCATCTTCCTAATTTGATGCATCCTAATCCAAAAGACTATCTGCATCTGCGACGACCAAGTTCCTCCGCACCCAAAAGTCTTTATCGACAGGTCCTAACGTTCCTGGCAACCAAAAGAGTCAAACCTAGCCGAAAGAGCTACTAACACGGCGACAATGCAATTAATCCAACTCGGCCATCGTTACAAATTGTTCTGGGCTTCTTCTTCCTAATTGGATGCGTACGCTGATCGCGTTGGGTACTATACGACTTGTCTCCTAATCCAAAAGACTATCTGCATCTGCGACAACCAAGTTCCTTCGCACCCAAAAGTCTTTATCAAAAGGTTCTAATATTCCTGAGATTTAAAATCGGTTCTGTGCTTTATCTTCCTAATTGGATGCATCGTAAGCCAAAAGACTATCTGCATCTGCGACGACCAAGTTTCTTCGCACCCAAAAGTCTTTATCGACAGGTTCTAACGTTCCTGGCAACCAAAAGAGTCAAACCTAGCCGAAAGAGCTGCTAACAGGGCGACAATGCAATTAATCCAACTCGGCCATCGTTACAAATGGTTCTGGGCTTCTTCTTCCTAATTGGATGCGTACGCTGATCGCGTTGGGTACTATACGACTTGCATCCTAATCCAAAAGACTATCTGCATCTGCGACGACCAAGTTCCTTCGCACCCAAAAGTCTTTATCAAAAGGTTCTAATATTCCTGAGATTTACAATTGATTCTGTGCTTTATCTTCCTAATTGGATGCATCCTAATCCAAAAGACTATCTGCATCTGCGACGACCAAGTTCCTTCGCACCCAAAAGTCTTTATCGACAGGTTCTAACGTTCCTGGGAACCAAAAGAGTCTAACCTAGCCGAAAGAACTGCTAACAGGGCGACAATGCAATTAATCCAACTCGGCCATCGTTACAAATGGTTCTGGGCTTCTTCTTCCTAATTGGATGCGTAGGCTAATCGCGTTGGGTACTCTACGACTTGCATCCTAATCCAAAAGACCATCTGCATCTGGGACGACCAAGTTCCTCCGCACCCAAAAGTCTTTATCGACAGGTTCTAACGTTCCTGGCAACCAAAAGAGTCAAACCTAGCCGAAAGAGCTGCTAACAAGACGACAATGCAATTAATCCAACTCGGCCATCGTTACAAATTGTTCTGTGCTTCTTCTTCCTAATTGGATGCGTACGCTGATCGCGTTGGGTACTCTACGACTTGCATCCTAATCCAAAAGACTATCTGCATCTGCGACGACCAAGTCCCTTCGCAGCCAAAAGTCTTTATCAACAGGTTCTAATATTCCTGAAATTTACAATCGGTTCTGTGCTTTATCTTCCTAATTGGATGCATCCCAATCCAAAAGACTATCTGCATCGGTGACGACCAAGTTCCGTCGCACCCAAAAGTCTTTATCGACAGGTTCTAACGTTCCTGGCAACCAAAAGAGTCAAACCTAGCCGAAAGAGCTGCTAACAAGGCGACAATGCAATTAATCCAACTCAGCCATCGTTACAAACGGTTCTGTGCTTCTTCTTCCTAATTGAATGCGTAGGCTAATCGCGTTAGCTACTCTACGACTTGTCTCCTAATCCAAAAGACTATCTGCATCTGCGACGACTGAGTTTCTTCGCACCCAAAGGTCTTCATCAACAGGGATGGACATTCTTCGTAACCAGAAGAGTGAAACGTAGTCGATAAAGCTGCTGCAAGTGGACAATGCAATTTATTCAACTCGTCCACCGTTGCAAATGGCCCGGCACTTCAGCGTCCGAATTAGACGCGCAGTCTACGTGCTCCGGAGCTGCTTCTTGCGACTAGAAGAGTCAAGTATCTCGGTTATATGTCACATAATGGGACAAGGAAGCTTCCTAAAAGGCTAGCGCAGACTACGTTTCATAATTGAGGCATTGCCTAGTGAACTTCTTTCGTCTAGCTTATACTCTCCGACTTTCTAAGACCTGAGCCACGCGAACGGTGAGGTTTATTTGTGAGTGGGACCATCATTGGACATACCTGCCTACCTACTACCTAATCTTCTAGGATTACCAGAGGTCGAGGAGCAGTGGCTTGACGGATCAACCTTGTCACACTCTTTCAGAACCCTAGTTAAGTGCACCGATTGGACGAACCTCCGGAAATTGTTGTGCAGTCTATTATACCCCTGACACCATTTATTTCTTATTAGGATCCTATAGCCTACTTCTATAGTCCGATCTCTGAAATGAATTCGTTCAGTGAAGTTGGTGTCGTCGAGCAAAGTGTCCAGGATCAAAATTACGAGGAGAACAAAGCAAACGGTTGAATACCTTAACCAGATGCACCAATTGAGAAGCAGTGATGCAATTCATCCGACTAGTCACTTTTTCGTCAACATTCTCGGCGAGTGTGGCTCTCGGTGCTCCAACGAGTGGCTATAGCACCCGACGCTGACGAGTCACAATAATTTGATAACTGTTCAGTTGGTTAATTAAAATCTGTGGTCGGTGATCGTTGAGCCGGAAGGTGAACAGAGTACACTTTAATGCTAGAAGTGCCGAGCAGATTGCGTACTCTTGTATGTACATCGAAAAGGGCGCGTTTTATATACTATGCGCACGAATCAATTAAAAACAGTCATTGTATAGCGGAGAATCTCGAAAAGTAGTTCTACTGTTAAAAGTGAACCTCCCTGCGACATATAGCGGTATCATTACACACACTTTACAATCATACAGCCTAATATTCAGAGAATACCAGACTTTTCTTCTGCTGAATTCTTCTTGCCTTATAAATTATTTTATGGTTAAGCATTTCAGCGTTAAATCTGAGAACCTTAAGAGCGGGGACGGCACAACAAATTCGCAGTTTGCACACGCGACGAGAGGAACGATCGGGTCCCTGTTCGTCCGGTGTGGTGGTAAAATCCAGGTGACAAATGGCGGAAACGAGCGTGTAATCGACGCTCGAGCTGACTCGACTCCGTGTCGAGGGAAATTGCACACGTTTGAACGGATCACGGGGGATCACATCCGTGGCAGAGTGAATGGGCGCGTTCGGTTTCGGGGGGCAAGAAAAAGGCCCGTGGAGGAGGGCAACCGGGCAAGGACGTCTTTCAAGGAGTAACCACAAATCCTACTATAATACTAATAGGCCCATAATAGAGTCAATAGGGCTTAGCCGCGCGACGACAATGAGATCTTGTCAAAATACGCCGGGTAACACGAGACCTAGGAAGTGGATTTTTCTCAATGGAAGGCCCATGTCTTGTCACCAGCGTGGCGCGACCCGTGTACCGTATTGTCGGGTTTTCAAAAAATCTGAAACCTTTTCACCAGTCGACGCGGATTGGGGTTTAAGTTTCACGTTCCCGGGAACGGAGGAACACCGGGGAAAAGCGGAACACCGATGGGGATCATAATGCTCCGTGACACGCGTTCCGTTCGCCTTCCTTCAAGTGAACAGCACCGAGGATGGATTTCAGCTGTGAGCGCTACGGGAAGATACTAACTCTCAACAATTTACAGTGGGTGTTATTAACCTCTTCGGGGACGAATTTTCTGAAGCAGAACAGACAAACAGACAAACAGACGAACAGACAAACAGACCAGCAGACAAACAGACAAACAGACAAACGGACAAACGGACAAACAGACAAACAGACAAACAGACAAACAGACAAACAGACAAACAGACAAACAGACAAACAGACAAACAGACAAACAGACAAACAGACAAACATGCAAACAGACAAACA
Source organism: Lasioglossum pauxillum (assembly GCA_933228785.1). Classification (NCBI taxonomy): domain Eukaryota; kingdom Metazoa; phylum Arthropoda; class Insecta; order Hymenoptera; family Halictidae; genus Lasioglossum; species Lasioglossum pauxillum. The sequence goes on along the minus strand of OW121702.1, from coordinate 49,221,254 downwards.
GACAAACAGACAAACAGACAGACAAACAGACAAACAGACAAACAGACAAACAGACAGACAGACAAACAGACAAACAGACAAACAGACAAACAGACAAACAGACAAACAGACAGACAAACAGACAGACAGACAAACAGACAAACAGACAAACAGGCAAACAGACAGACAAACAGACAAACAGACAAACAGACAAACAGACAAACAGACAAACAGACAAACAGACAGACAGACAGACAAACAGACAAACAGACAAACAGGCAAACAGACAGACAGACAGACAAACAGACAAACAGGCAAACAGACAAACAGACAGACAAACAGACAAACAGACAAACAGACAGACAAACAGACAAACAGACAAACAGGCAAACAGACAAACAGACAAACAGACAAACAGACAGACAAACAGACAAACAGACAAACAGGCAAACAGGCAAACAGACAAACAGACAGACAAACAGACAAACAGGCAAACAGACAAACAGACAAACAGACAGACAAACGGACAGATAAACAGACAAACAGACAGACAAACAGACAAACAGACAAACAGACAAACAGACAAGAAAGCGAGCTAATAAAAACGTGGTAAAAAAGAGATGCATAATCATTTCTTGTTTGATTAACATATTATATCGAGGGATCGCTGTAAAACTAGAATTTATGGCAATCACATGGAAAATCGTCTGTCCTTCTTTTAGAAAGTTTCTTAAAAAGGAGGCCTAGGACAATAAAGACTCATAAACGCCACGTGTACTTGAGAATTTCTACCTCTTGCTGGGTAAAAGGACAGACTCTTTTTCGAATAGTTACCTATCGACGCTACGTACCAATCTTCTATACTATACCATTATTCTACAGATAGTTCTAAGAAATTACGCTTTTGTCTTTTCAAATCTGATATTCCCGAAGTAATCATTTAACACGTCAAAATCCACAAAGATCCAAGTCCTCTGCGTCGAACTAATTTGAGAATTTTAATCCTTAATTGGTTTGATCTGGATCTTTCAATTATAGGTTGGCACGGTTCGAGTTTCTCAATTCATCAGACGTTCAGACGTAACAAATACGACTGAATTTAACTCTTAGCACTCGAGAGTCTCCACCAAAAATTGCTGTACCATCATTCACAATATTGTTTACATATCTATAAAAAGAAATAAATCATATAGAACGGAATTACTCTAGGTCGGAAGAAATGTTTAATTATCAAGTTAAAATAACTCCGAGTGCAAAGGGTTAAATCAATATATCACATTTTTTATTTCATTACATGTGCCTCACTGTTAAGATGTTTCTATCGTCCGTCCTAGAGGTGAATCTACAACTCTGGGTCGGTGGACATTTGCAAGAGAAACTTGCCGCAAAATTGTTCATAACAATTGTTCTGGATGAGTGGAAGGTGTTGATGTGAAAAGAAACTTTAAAAACAATTTTCTATGGTATAAACAATTTTGCAGAGGTATAGACTCACCCCTCGGGGATGACCATTACTTTTTATACACCCTGTACACGTAATAAAACATTCGAACAGTGAAGCTGTAAGCTTTCGACAGAAATGGCGTTAGCGGACCTGGTTTAGAAACGAAACGTTTCGCAAAGTCCTGCTGAGAATTCGCGGAAACATGCAAAAAATCGTTCGGTGCGTGAATCGGCACGAGGAGAAGGTGTCGCCGAAACGGTGCTCCATATTTCCCGCGGCGCGGTTCTAAGGCTTGTTAAGTGTTCCGACGTTGGAGCGTACTTTTCTGGGTTAATTTATCAAACAAACGCGCAAACTCGGCGCAACCTCGGCATCCCCATTTTAAGACGGCGGCTCGTTAAAGTCGTTTGAGGGTGGAGACCCGCCGCCAGCCACGGGCAACTACAACTACAACTTCAACTTCCACTACACTCGGGCCCGGGTACGTTCCGGAAATCGCGAACTTTGCGTCCCCACCAAGCCAGTCCGCTCTTTATCGCTTCGTCGACCGAGAACGAGACCCTAACCTTCTTAGAAATGCGGGAATCTTTTTCAACCCCTGTTTTTCAAGCCCCTGGCGAAGTCGGACGAGTTTATTAGAAAACGCCTCTCCGGCGAAACGTCTTAATAAACACGCAATTCCGCGTGCTGCCTACGCTCCATGAAAGGACGTCTGACTGGCTATCGCGCGACTTTATCGCGAAACGAGCGAAAAAATATGTATATGTATATACAAATGTATGAATTTGTGGTGTGTCTACCTACATGCACGCACGAAATCATGCGCGTGTGTACAGACACGCCAGTTAACCGGGGAACCACGTCCACAAAGTGGATTCAGAATCCGGTCGCGCGATTAACGGGCGGATTTGTTGCGTCGCGCTCGCGCTGGGCAATTAAATCCGTGGCAGAGCTAACGAGTGAGACCGAACGAACGTCTGCGCCCACCAAGGATCCCAGCAGGTTTTCAAAATTGCCTCTAATTACGAATATCGCTGTTGTTGCAGCGATGAATGCCTCGCGGGCTTGTCACCGGTTGCGCGGAAATTATGGGAACGTAATGATCGTGGGGCAACGGCGACGTTTACCGCGCTTTTTGTTAGTCTCCCTATTATTCGGCGAATTATCGGTGACACGGTATCGATGTCACCGTCGACCAACTCCGCGGCAAAAAAAAAAAGGTTAATTACCGATCTTGGTCGAGGACTTTCGCGCTACTCCACCGTTTTCTTCAACGGAAACAAATTAACGAGTGCCGAATACCAACCCCCCGAAACTCGAATATGTTTGAATGGCAACGATTATCCAAAAATGCTCACAAATTAGAATCCTATTAATAGGATTTTCAATCATTAAAGTGCAACGAAAAGCTTGGAAGTTGCCTTTTGTATAATAATTCCAAACGAAATCATTGGATTACATTGCTAGGAGCTGTTGGTTCACGATTGGAGTCGCTGTTGCTCTTGCCGAAACTTTTAAAAAATCCTTAGCCAAAAATTCGCCGACAGATAATGCTTTAAATAAGTTCAACATAAATGTGCGTCCTTTAACATGGATTTTATGTGACGACTACGGATTTTTATGCATTTATGAAGAAATTAGCTGGGTGAAATAGGAAACAGGAAAATAAAACATGTATTAATGCCATCGGCGCACTGGTTCGATCAATTACCGCCAAATATTGATTAGCCAATAAGTCGATCGATGATTCGATTCGTTCTTTCCAAACGTCCACGTCGCGTCGCCTCGGTGTCTTGTTTACCGGCATGAAAGCAACACGTGTTTCACTGTTCGAACAAATTAAAAAATTCTTTTCCACAAAGCAAGTGGATAATCGTTTTTTCCTCAACTTAGTTTAACATGTAGTATAATATTATAATATATAATAACTTACAGACGCAATTATTTCTTGAAAATGATCTAAATTAATAAGAAATTATTCTCGATCGTACATTTTTAAATAAATTTGGGGTTATGTTCGCGGCGCAACGGTTCGATCAAATTATGCACTAGCTAGGTTATACAGTTATACACCGCTAGATAGCCTTACTGACGAGTCCTCTAGCGGGTCTAGGACGAAACACACCACCATCTTTCTTCTTTTTCTCTTATAGAAAACATTCTATAGCAAACGTGTCTCAGGACGTAATGATTCAAATCCGAATCGAACGTTTGAAAAATATCTACAAAATTGCTATTTAGTGTATAATTTGATCGAACTGTTGCGCCGCGAACATAACCCCAAATTGATCTAAATTCAGATAAAAACAGAGTAAAAGATGAGAAAATTTTAAGAACATTGTAATGCTGCTTTCAATACAACGAAATCAGTAAGGGATTAGATCAACTTTTATTTTACTCCTGCTTCCCGCAATCAATGCAGAGCATTCTTATTTTTCTGATAAAGTATTAAAAATACATGTATATTACCTTGCATCAACTCTACCTACTTCCGTCAGTATACTTGCTAATCGAGCATTTAAAACGGCAATTACGATATAAATAATTTTCTACGACGAAGACGGGCGATTCTCTCGCAGATATCTCGAACGGAGTTGCTTAAAACATTCATTATCGCGCAGTGGAACACGGAAGATCGATTCGAAATTAACTCGCGAATGTAAAAGATAGTTTCGAGTTCTCCTGATAATCATTCTAACGAGGTGACCTGGGTCACGTCTAGCCCCGCGAGCGACAGAAGCCCCGGCGCTTTTTTTACGCGAGATTTTAATTAATTAAATTACAGTTAATTCTCGTCGAGTCATTAAGGGTAGTGCATTCGGCGCAAGCTATAGCGCGCGAGAGAACGCGTATCTCTCTCTCTCTCTCTCTCTTTCTCTCACCGGATCCGAAAGCCCATTGAGACTGGATGAAAAATGTCTTACTAGGCGCTAATGAAATAATTGTCGAGTTAATTTCGCGGAGCCGTTAATCAGGGTCGAGCGCCGAGGCAGCGTGCCACCCCCTTCGAAGCGCGTTTCCCTGAATTCTAGTTAATTTTTAGATGAAATTTCATTTCGCGATATACACTTTTCCTTCTTTTTCTTGTTTCTCTTTTTTTTTGTACTCCCCATGCAATTTGTTTCGGCGCTTGCATTCGTTATAACGACGGATAATTATTGCGATGAATATTTGCGAATGTAATTTGAGTCGGGGGCTGCTGCCGGGGATTGCGTGTTACTGTTTTCGTGGTCAATTAAAAATTTTTCAAGTAACCACACCCACGCCGTTGCCTCGCTCGAAAATGATAGAAAAATCCCGTTGCCATTTTATGGTCACTCGTACATAGGGTTGCCTGATCTTCTATATTTGAACTTGATCTTTACGTACCTATAGGAATTTTCAAAAATCTTTCAATAAAAAACGTGGTAACAAACAAACAAACAAGAAAGCGAGCTAATAAAAAGGACAAAATGTGCTGCGTACCTCTTTTACTTGAACTCCTATATTTTGAGCCTATGTATCTCATATATACATAATTGCAGTTTTCACTGCTTCTTCTATATTTGGATAAAACATTTCTGGCAAGCCTACTCGTACACCACTGGAAATAGCTTTCATCGTCCGAATCGCTTGCTTATGTCACTGTTCACCGATCTTGGCGGAATAAACTTGTTCGTTTGATAAATGAGATAACCTCAAAATCACTTTAAACGCAGTTTCTTTAATATAAGGATTGTGTGTTTATTACAAGAAGGTTATGAAGCGACTGACTGAACGGCGTACATGGAAACAATGTGTTATACATATGAGTGTAATGCGTATACAATAGATGGCGTCGTTGCTCTGTATAGAGGTTATTTCCTACAAAACTTTCTATAATAATCGTGTCACGTGTAACTTTTCAACATCTTGCATTAATATAAAATACCACTAAAAGTTCTAGTTAAACTAGAAATGTCTTAAAACTATTATGTAACATAAATTTCCTTTTTACCACGCATATATTACTCTTGCCGAGTTGTCGTCGTTGTTGTGTGTATCAAATCTCGTAATCGAATTTTAAACCACTTCCCGATGAGCTAGAGACTTGAAGCTCTAACATAGCTCAGCACTGGATGACAATGCAATATTAAAAAGACGAATTAAAGAAAAACTGTGTTCAGGGTAAAAAAAATTTTAATACAAGCGTGGTTTTTAAAAAGTCTTTTTTTATATATTTTTTTATTATCGCGAATCTTAACCTGTACTTAATCTGTACCAGTGAAAGAAATTTGAAGAATTCTCCAGTAAACTAACGCATTTTCTGTTTCAGGATTCTCCCAGTCGAAGAGTTCGTTCTCAAACCCTAGTCCAGGTGAGAAATTCATGATACGTAAAAGCGTGTAAATCGTCGAGTAAACAAATTGCGATAATGCAGGCGAAATCCACAGAAGAAGGTGCAGTTATCTCGAGGATTTGTAAAATTCATTGGCTGGGGATAGCGAGGAAATCCCATCGTTGAGTTCGGTCGCAGCGATAGAGTCGTTCCGCCGGGTTCATACAGATCGAGGAACTGTGTCCATTTTCAGCCGGGAGAAAGATCACTTTTTAGAATTTTACGGGACGGATCCATAAAGTCGCGCAAACGACCGTGCAGCGGTTACGACGTGCTTTTCGCTCGAGTTCCTCGGCGCAGTCTACTCTTGATATTTATCACGGATCCAACGTTCTCGCAGGACGATCGTGTACTTTACAATAATTCCCGTCGACCCTTTTCAAGCTACGAAACGGTTATCTTTGGTTACATATGCGGCGAACTCGGCGGACTTCCGCGAGCACTAGACTGCGGACGTTTATGGAAATACGAAGATCTCAACTTTTAGACACGATCAAATCCTTAGTAAAAATATCCAATGAAAATATTCTCGCCGTGCGTAGCATATACAGTGAGCGTAAAAAGTATTCGTACGCTCTTCAAAAAGAGAATAACTTTTTTATAATTGCAGCAAACAGAGTAATAGATTTTTTTATAATCAATTAGAAGCATTGGTTTACGAAATGATACGTAAAAAAGATTTTCCAAAAATTATAATTTACAAGGTTACATGCAAAAATAGAAAAAGCATTTTTTAAAACTTTTTTATTTAAGCCCTTAATGAAAATTTAAAACATCTGTTTTGTAGATCTACAAAGATAGATTTAAAATATCAGTTTTGTAGATCTACAAAACAGATGTTTTAAATTTTCATTAAGGGCCCAAATTAAAAAGTTTTAAAAAATGGCTATTTTATTTTTGCATGTAACCTTGTAAATTATAATTTTTCGAAAATCTTTTTAGCATATCATTCCATAAACCAATGCTTCTAATTAATTATAAAAATAAGGTCGTTTGCTACAATTATAAAAAATTTATTCTATTTTAAAAGGCGTACGAATACTTTTTACACTCACTGTAAATATTTCATTTCAAAATTGTACACATGTATGTAGTTTCATTTCATTTGTAATTTATTGAGTGGTGCATGAAAGAACTATAATTTGTTTGATTTCTTCCAATTTGTTTGGAATAAAGTAGTTTAGACCAGAGTCGCCAGATGAGGGGAAAAAATTACCCTCTCTCTCCGCCAAATACTGGATTAGTCACCGGGCCGTGGCGGAAGCGTGGGGACACATGTCTTAACGACTCTGGTTTAGACAAAGCAGAAACCGTTCAAGTGATTATAACAATAGAGTCATGTAAATAATTGGATAAATATAATTTAAGGATGTACTGGAGGTACATTGGGAGAGAAAAGTACAAGAAATTCGAAATCCATCAATATATTGGGAATGAAAGCCATACATGAGTATATTTTTGTTTTTGAAGGTATTTGTTTCTCTTTTTGGAGTTAAATAGAGTTTGAAGTGGAATATGAAATGGAATATTCTTATGAATTCTCCATAAGAAGTCGTGTTAAAATGTGCAAACTTTAAGCTGCTATAATTCTTAAACGGTGCAGTGAATCGAATCCAAACTTCGGTAATTGCATCAATTTAGTAAGAATTATATCGTGTCAAATTTTCAAAAATTTTGTTGCGTTTTTACACACCTCCAGAACATCCTTAACGAACGTACTTCTTGAATATCTTGAATAACAATTGTGCAGACGACTTTTTATCGTTGTTTGAACTGCGAATGTAAACTGTGCACGTTATAGCTTCAGCATATTGAACGTCATTTGTCAGAAAATATTGAAATCATACATAATTCGAGGAAATGAGCGAGATGAAATATTCCATTGTAACGGAGTGCTGACATTCTAATACAATGGAAGAAAAGGGGGTATTAAACTGATCAGAGCGAATTAATCAGCATGAGGTATCACATTCGGCAGCGTGTAGCGAACATCGCTGGACGGATTTCAGCAGAAATCAGCGCGCGAATTCGCAAACTCGCCCCCGTTCGCAGCACTCGTTCCAGTCAGTCATCGCGGAGTTATATCTCCGGCGATGACGTCATGCGGGGAAGGATGAGCGTAAAAACTGATTACGTATTCATACCGGCGATGATTCCGATTTTTCCGAGCCATTAAGCACCGCTGGCCCGACCCGCAAAGCGATGTCGCTCGAAACAAGGGACGACAGGTTGAAAATGATTACTGTGGATGACCTTCGCGTCTAATGGGGCTACGCTTGGTGCCCTTCTCTGCGGAGTTTTTGCTGTTCATCGTTCGTGCGGTGTCCGTGCGGTCGGGAAACTGTGGAAATTGGATCGGCGACCGGGGGAAAACAGAAAGAAGTCTTCAGGTACGAGCAATCGTGTATAATTTCGCGTGGTCTCAAGTTTTCCGGTCGACCCCGGGCGACGATATTAAGTTTCTTGTCAAAATATTTCGAGAAATCGGGGCTGGCGACCACACCCTCCCCTATTCGGACGATAATCGGTAACGGGAGACTTTCCTTCCACCGAAACACGATTCCGCGTCCACGCCCACCACTAAATTTTAAATAGATCACTGCGCCTCAAAGTGGACAGGAACCTTTCGAATCCCTTACAATCGTGTTCTCGACACCAGTCAATTATGGGGCGAATTTTATCGAGCATCTTCCTGTCCGGTGCATCCTGGAAATTGATCAAACCAATACGTCAGCATCGACAAACGTAATCTTCGTAGAGCGAAAAGTTTTTATCATTTACACATTGTCGAAATGGTAATCAAACTTAAAAACTTCGTTCGACTTGGGAAGACAGAGGAAACGTCATTTAATTAACTTGCTAAGGAGTGCTTGGAGGAGCCAATGAAATACTAATGGCAATACAATGGAATTAATGGCAATAATAATGGCAATAATGGAAATACAATGGCAGTTTTTTTAATATTGCACCATACAACTTATTCAATCTTTTTGAGAGAACAATTAGTTCACTACATGACGTGAAAGAAAATTTGGAAAATATTGAAATTGGTCGGAATTACAGAGAAAATACTGAAAAGCGTAAATTTGTAATTTTACAAATAATTTTGTAACAAGTAATTTTGTTAATTATACATATACTGAAATAGTAAAAATCACATTCCGGTCATGGTATCCGAAAAATATTTCAGTGACTTACAATGGCCCTACAGTATCGTGTCAGACTCGTGATGAAGATTCTGAACAGAGTCTAATCAATATTTATGTTATTAATTTCCTTTACACCAAGATTAAATTCTGTTTTGTTTTTGTTAATGCATAGTCATTGGAGAACGTGTATCCATACAATAGATACAAATTTTCTCCTTTTTTAGGAAATTACGAACTACAAAAAGAGTTCTAATCACTGAAATCGTGAAATAAATCGTAGGGATTATTCAGAATAAAATTTGCGTGAGACTCATTGATAACTGGCATTCGTCTAACAATAAGTAAATATTCACTGAAAGACTGTTTTCAAAAATATTTTAGAAGTAATATATATTTTGTTTGAAACGTTGATCGCGTGGCTGACTCGTCCTTGTGCGGGAAGGGGTTAATTGATTGAAGCGTCATCGTCGAGACGGTCCATCGAGAGACGGTAAAAATAAAATGCAGGAGCCGCGTTTATCAAAACGAGAGGGATGCGGCGGGGGGTGGTAAACGTCCTTGGAATACGGGGATTTTATTGGCCGGCGTTTTCGTTGCGTCAGCAGGGAAACGAACGGTTTGCCATCAGGATTACGAAGGATTCCGTGGAGGACGAGAGGCGTCCGTAACGAGCAGCTTTCCGACAGAATTGGTTGTTTTAACAACTGCGCGCCACTTTGAGTCGCTAGGTAAGAGGACCTGTGTCGTGGGACGTGGAAAAGGGTACGTTCGAGTCGGTGGAACAGGGTTTCATGGATGGCGGGGAGAGCGGAACGGGGGTTGGAGGGAGGGAGGGCGACCGACAGAAGGAAGAGAGAAAATACGCGGTTTTCGCGAGGACACGCCGCCGTAATAGTCCAATTTGCCGGCAAAGGAAAATACCGGAGGATTCTGGGAGCAAAAGGAGACTGGCACGGCCCCCGGGGGTGGTACTAGCTCCGCTCAGAAAAGCCGGCTGGAAAATTGGAGACCCGGCGAAACACGGAGCAAGGGAGCCTTCTCTGTGAAGGACCTGTTTTCCGCGAGGAGGGTACCCTACTTTCCTTCAGCCTCGGTTTACGAGCGACGCGATGTCAATTATACCGTACGGTGGCCCCTGAAGAAAATGCTCTCCACGTTGATGGGGACCGTCCCGCTCGTAAAGTGGAATGGGAAAGATCCTATCAACATAATATTGGAGAGTTTTTCCCGTGTCAGTGCGTGCTACTCGTTTCATCGAATACATCAGCCCTGATAGGCTGTTTATTCGCTCCTGTATTAATTTCGCTCGCAATGAACGCCATTTCCACATCGTGGAAGTTAATGCTCCTCTTTTATCCAACTTCTTATTGCCGATACGGATAACCAAGTTTACAGCCATCGCTTAATTGGTTATTTGCGTTCGTTAGTCAATTTTTACACAGTGCTTTTAGAATTGACCAGCTTTTTTTCTTCTAATGTAATTCGCAAGTTCGTATTGCCACTACTCATAGCTAAATCGTCTTGATAAAATTCCCAAAGTCCTCTTCATGTTTCCGTCCACCGTTTATTCGCATTCATTGGTGAATTATACATACAGCTTGCTCAACGTCTTTCTTTTAGTATTAACACATTCACTGTCACGTTGGTCATATATGGCTGACGTTATTTTTTTATTACGTTCAAGAACAAATTTGTTCATGACATACTCGAGCATGCTGACTTTTATTAGAACATGTAGGATGTGGGAGGGTTGGAGAACTATTTTATCGTTTTGAATTTTCTAATTTCACTTACCTCAACTGAACTAGTTTGAAATCGTGGGTTTTGTAGGCTGCTTTTTACAGTCAACGTGTTAAACAATTTTAAGTGCACACACCTTATTACTAATTTCAATAGTTAAACTTGGATTTTCTTTAAGGTTTAAGGTAGATTATTGTGCCTTAAGGAATTTTTCTGCACGATTTTATGCACTTGTGACAAAACTGAATTAATCAGTAAAATATACATGTAGAAGTACAATTTCGTTTAATTTCTATCTCTCATAGTTGATTTGGAAAATTCTCATTTTGCATAAAGATCTGCGGATCTTTATTGATCCTCAAACATTTTAGAATATGTCAACAGAGAATTGTCGTGTTTCGAAGCCATTTCGCAATTTAAATAGCATAAACAGAGAAATATCTGTTATCTTTTAAATTTCGAAATATTTTGTGCCGCGGACTGTTGTTACACATCTTCGATATTTTTTCACTGGAAATACTTTTCACATTGTTCTGTTTATACGCCCTGCGTCGCACCGACGCGACGCGACGCGGCGTCGAAAAAATCTGCTGGGGAAACGGGCAAACTGTGTACACACGGCACGGGAATATTGTACCGGAAATTTTCCTCTTTGAACGAGATGCATTTCGGCATGTAAGGGCGAAAAGTGTCTCCAGCGGAGCGCTTTCCGTGAAAATTCAGTGCTCGAGTGCCGGTGAAATGGAATTGTATCGCGTAGACCTCCGGTTAGTTAAACTTCGCGAGCAACGGAATGTGAATTTTTCTCTTCGCAAATATTTTGCCGGTTCGACGGTCGTTTTGTAATTTGACTACCGATGAAACTTCTACCGAGAAAAATCGCTAGCTACGACGAACACGACACAGCCCGGCGTTTCTCTCGACGAACTATACCTAATACTTGAATTAATTCAAATTACAATCATCCAGAGACAATAGTTCAGGAGACGGGAAGATACTCAATTGGGTGCAGCAACTCAATTTCGGTCGACTGATCAACGTAATCGAATTAATCGCGGAAAATCTGACGCCGTTTTTTCTCCGGATCGAATCGCTAGAAGAATTCTATTTTCGTTGCTTAATGAACCCTAATTACTTCGAGTCGAACTCACTCGATCGACTTCTTTCCGAAGAAATCGTAAAAACTGTTTCGCTTTCTCCTTCGAAATGAATTCGCCAGTTTTCGTATTCGCATCATGCAAAATCTCAAAGTGTCAAGTTAGTGATGACTAATATTAAATGATTTTCTACACCCTCGGTTAAAATTAAGTTTAATCTTGAATTTCGAGGACACAAGATCAACCATTTTTTACTGCATCAACCATTTTTTTACAAAAATAAAAAGTGCAAGAAGAACTACCGGTCAAAAATCGATCGTTCGCTTAAAAAATGATAGTGACGTTATTTATTTATATGTGTTACATTTTCATTTCTCAGTCAAATAGAGTTTATATGTGCAGCTATTAATGGAGCCCTTGGAAATTATTTCGTTGCGCCTGATATCGAAAATATAATGTGAATAAAGTTTTCTCTTAATGGTTATTTTACGTTGCATTTAACCTGCACTTAACAGTTTAAATGGCACATGGAATATGTCCAGAGATGCCGGCGGCGTCGAATGTAAATAAAGTTAGTTTGATAACGAAAAAGCTTTATTATAATTTTTTAACAGAACGGTTTAGCCAGTGTTTGACTTTCTACTCTGACCAACATAATCGACGAAACTTTGGTATCGACATAAATATCCCAGAAGCACCGCCGTCGTCGCCGCAATATCTCGTGCCTCCTGAATTCTTCAGTCTTTACAAGGCATCTCCGGTGTCCGATCCAATCATCTCATTTCCCGCGGTATCGATTTCACCGCTCGCTAGAAATTTCCTCTGTGAAAAGAAGCGGTCGAGACGAGCCTGCTCTCTCAACAAACCGGAAGGGAATCACGAAATTGAGGAAGACGGAGGAAAATGGAGGAAGCTTGTCTTCTGGTTTTGTCGCGTCGAAGGTACACGATCAGAAATCCGACGAAAACTCTCACGGTGTATTTTCTTGCAGCCGATAGACCCACTAATCTTTGTAACCTCAAAACGACAACATAATCTCCTCAACTATCCTACCATTGTGGAGACAAAACTGTAAAGTATTTGCTCAAACATTAACCCCTAATGATGTACTTTACAGTTTCAGTGTGATTAGAACGCTTTTGTAGTTCGCAATTTCCTTAAAAAGGAGAACAGTTATATCCATTGTGTTTCACCTGCATTCTGTGAATATTTGCTCTATTGTTTATTGTTAACTGCAGCTTTAACAGCCTTTTAAAAACTGGACTGAACAAGTAGAATTTTGTTGGGAAACTAGAACGATTGATGTACTATACGATGTATAAAGGAAATCTTGAAAAAATTGAGACAAGCATTGGCTTTTTCGCGGCTTTCTAACTATTGACAATTTAAGAAGGCACATTTGGAGATTTGCATCGATCAAAACAATTGATCTCTACTGCAGGGTATACCCGGAGTATCAAAATCGTCATTTAATTATTCAGTTACAAGGGATTACATTGAATGAACAGCTAATACATTACTAATGACTAGAGAAGCAGATTTACATGCAAAGTCAAAATTTTTTATCTGAATTTCAGCAAATTGGAGTAAAATAGAAATTCATTTAATAATAATGGAGTAGTATTCTGAAATTCTTCTACGTTTTTTAGGCTAACGTGTTTACAAGAAATACTGCCAAAAATAAAGAGTGCCTCAAAGTCCACGCAAGAAGTAATGTCGATAGAGAACACAGGTTTTTAATTAATAATTGTGAATCTTTTTATTGATTCATAAAGTATACAGTATAGGGTTATGTATGGAGTAGCACATCGGGTAAATGGCCTCCGCGGCTTTGCTCGAACATACGCACTCTTTCGTCGAAACTTTCCACGACCGTTTGCATTAATGCGGCTGAATTTCGTTGATACAGCGCTGAATTTCCTCCTTCAAGGTGTGGATGGTCGTGAGCTTGTTGGCATAAACGTTAGACTTCGAAAAACCCCAGAGAAAAAAGTCCACCGGCGTTAAATCGCATGATCTGGACGGCCAATTCTGATCACCGAAGCGAGAAGTTACACGATTATTGAATTGTTTCTCGGGCTCTCATTATTTTTAAAATATTACTCAACAATGGAAACGCGTTGTTCTTTCGTGTAGCACTCCATTTTTAATAACCCTAAATTTGTCGTCTGTCACGCTGTCTTTTTCTTTCGTTGGCAACACTTTACCGCAAAAATGGCGCAAAATTAAAGTCTTGCGTGAATTTTGGGACATCCTTCATAAGCAAAAAAATTGACAATTCCGCCGTCCGAGGGTTAAATGGCGATTCCTTCCGACAATCGCGAGAATCGGGATCGCGATGACGTCCCGACACGCGCGATACGATTAAAGACCAACGGAAGTTATCGAGACATTCGGTGCGTCAGAGTCGTCCAACGGAACTAGAGACGAAGGAAAAAAGAATTGGGACAAAGGCGAGACGGAACGGAATGAAAATCGGGGCCCCCGAACAGGGAGAAGGAAAGCTGGAGAGTATTTTTCCTCCCTGAAAAACGAAGTGCATTCAGGCACGAAGGAACTGGCGGTTGATTAATAGAGCCGCTCGACTCGGGAGCTTTACAGACATTTTTGTCGTAAAGGGCTCCATTTCAAAGAGCGCCACCGCTCAATGCGGAGCCGAACGTTGTTGACTATTCGCGAAATAGTACGCGCGAGGCTCGTTCGAGATCTCGAGAGCCCCCGCTGGCTATTACGATTGAAGAGTATTTGCCGGTGAAATCCCCTGACCGAACAGAAGAAACTTTTCGAAGCATGGACCAAAGAGTCTTGGCTCTCGAATTCGCGATCGCCACGCCGAGGAGACGCATATACTTGCTTATCCGAACTACTGGATTATTTACCCCGAACTCTCAAGCGAAAGTCATCGTTCCCTGATGATCCGTTCACGCGATACGCGACTCGTTCCCATAAACTACAATACATTTACATTCTCACAAAGTGCACAATCGCTGAATAACTACATTTATTAGAATCGTGGGATCTCCAATGGTTGACATTTTTAGTATCCTACATCCTTCAAAAATCTGATGTGTTAATGACGAGCAAATATCTTGTGGTACAATAATCGAAACCACATAATTATACAAGGCGATGATTTTGTATATTATTAGGCTGCGGATGTTTATGCAATTTTTAATTTGTGCAGGCAAATTTCAAGAAAGTGGGAACAAATAAAATCTTATTTTCAGTGGTAGTAGCCTTTGTAGATCTGAAATAAATAAAAAGCGTACTTAATTCTGTGGGGCTTTATATTCTGGCATTTTTTGAAAATTTTTAGAAGCCATAAATGCATAAAAACCCGCAGTCCACATATACAGGGTGTCTCAGCTGAAGGAGGCCACCTAAATATCTCCTTTATTTTTAATGAAGAACAATTCTGTTTGGTCCGGTTATTTTTTCATAGTTTTTCAAGGTCATCGTAATTTTTTTATCGGGAAAACTCATTTTTTTTGTGCAGGCAAATTTCAAGAAAGTGGGAACAAATAAAATCTTATTTTCAGTGGTAGTAGCCTTTGTGGATCTGAAATAAATAAAAAGCGTACTTAATTCTGTGGAGCTTTATATTCTGGCATTTTTTGAACATTTTTAGAAGCCATAAATGCATAAAGACCCGCAGTCCACATATACAGGGTGTCTCAGCTGAAGGAGGCCACCTAAATATCTGCTTTATTTTTAATGGCATAATTAAAGTGGTATCAAGGAGGAATATCATAGAAGAACAATTCTTTTTGGTCCAGTTATTTTTTCATAGTTTTTTCAAGGTCATCGTAATTTTTTTATCGGGAGAACTCATTTTTTTATTCCATTTTATAGTGGCTGAAAAAATACATTTGAATATGCTTAAGCCATTAACAAGATGGAACAAAAATAGAATAAATTTTCCCGATAAAAAATGACGATGACCTTGAAAAAGGTATTAAAAAATAACCCGACAAAAGAAATTGTTCTTCTATGACATTCCTCCTTCGATACCATTTAAATTATGCCATAAATATTTGTTTTGTGCCATTAAAAATAAAAGAGATATTTAGGTGGCCTCCTTCAGCTGAAACACCCAGTATATTATGCTCTGAAAGAATATGCAAAAACAAAGTATATCATTTCCTTTGAAAAAAACTACAGATGATCTTGAAATCTCTGAAAAGTGACCTTGGAAGAAAAAATAAGCTTATCGATGCGTGCCTCCCCTAAAATATTACATATTATTTTTTGTATTTTATATTTCACATACGCTCAACAATCGCATTCACAATTGTGATCAAATATTTTCTGCCAGGGGTGGTACGCACGATTCCGTGTACATATTTCGGAAGTGTGGACACGCCATAAATGCGTACTCGCAGTCTACCAATAGGATAGTAAGTGGGTAATCCTGTCACATTGTATCACGGAGGCATCCCGAATTCGCGTTGGTACGGATTGAACAAATCCGCAGCTAAACGGAGATCCGAGACCGTGGGAGATTACGAGGCAAGATATTTCATTAAAAATCTGGCTGACGATAAAACACTGTAGTGGAGCGGGGTAAATTGGGGCTAACTTGCGACTCGGCGCTGCGTCTGGTTCGCGGTGGAAATCTCGAGCGAGCGGCGTCGTTTCAGCCGGAGATTTCCAAGCTCTCTCTCGTCCGTTGAAAAGGAAAAGAGCGAAAAACAATTTACCAGATCGCGCGGAATTGTTCGCGGCTTCTCGTCGCGAGGGTGAACGGACAAAGGGGTTAACCAGCGATTCCTCGCCTTGTCGCGAAAGAGATCCTCCGCGGGTGGAGAGCGGTAAATCGTAGGAACGCGCGGCTTCTCCGCGTGCTTCTTTCTTGCTTTTTCTCTTTCTCCTTCCTCTCTCCTCTCTCTCTCTCTATCCCTGTATCTCTTTCGTCACTCGTGACCGATTGTACCTATCATAGTGGCTCGGATGCGCGTGTGTTCCCATACATCTCCTTTCATTCGAGAGACTCCAGAAGCGAAGTGGGTGGACGATGTGTAGTTGGGGTGTCGCTAAAGAGGCACGGGGCGAGAAGGTGGAGAAGGAGAAGGGGTTGCCGGCTGAGAGTAGAAGGATGAGAACAGGTGGAACAGAGACGTCGACGCTGGCCGGAGAAGGAGAGAGAACGAGGAAAATGGTGGTGGTGGTGAAAGAAGAAGCGCAAAATAAAGTGTGCGAAAGAGAAGGACAGGGGCTGCGAAAGAGAGCGAGAGGGAGAGGGACGAGATCAGGGGGTGAGAAAGGGCGCGAGAAGGAGAGACGAACGACCGAGCGAGAAATGGGTGCCGAGGGCTGCCACGTCGGAGGAGGCAACAAAGATATTAATTAAGAATTAACACGCGTACTGAAACCGCCCTTAATTAGTAACAGTCAGTGCCTGGAGCAGCGGTTTGTCTGCGCGAGCCTGTACCAGCGGGCGTGCAGGGTAAACACACGGCGAATGAATTGTAATCAAAAACATGCCAGCGGATAACATACCGATCCGAGCCGCGAGAAATAAAATTCAGCAGGTCGACACGCGCTCGCTCGCGAGGCCTGGAATTAGGGGGCTCGAGGAATCCGTTGGTTTCCGCGATGGCGGAAAGCAAGCTTAGAAGCGCGGCCTGACAGAAAGTGTACGCAGCCCCGAGGAAAAGGTGGCCGGCAAACGAAGGCCAGACCACAGAAAAGCAAAACCGTCAAACGGTTTGCTCGCTCGTGTCATGAAACATTTGCTTTGATTACTCGCTGAAGCTCATTAGCACTGTAATTAACGTGGAACGCGTGCGCCCGAAAGCAAATCCTTGGGAGCATAATAGGATCGAGAATTTCGACGTGGACTCCATCGCGGGAGCACTCCAGCCCGCATAGACTTATCGCTTCCGATTGTTACTGCCGACCTATTCACGCACCAAGCTCTCGCGTATGTCCGGCTTATTGCTACAAATCGGCCACCGAAGCAGACTTTAAGCTTTGCTTTCTGTTGAGCAAAGATGAAACCGTTTGCAAAGTTGCACGTAAGTTACAATTCACTTGTAAGTTTTTAGGTAGTCGTGCGAACACAAACTTATCAAGCATTTTAAAGATGTACATGTGTATTCATTATTCATTATTATTCATGAACCCTAAAAAGTCCCACAAAATCGAAATAACTTAATCCGTGAAATCGGAATCGAAAAGTTGAAATATGTCACAGCGCATCTTTATGCAAAACAAAAATTTCTTAACCGAATTGCAACAATCCGGAGTGAAATAGAAATTTATCTTCTTTCTTAATACGTTTGATAGCGTTTTATACGTCGAAAACAATATAACAGAATTATAAAATTCTTCTAATATTTGTACTATTTTAAATTACGCCTATTCGTTTTAGTCATAAATGCATAAATTTGGGGTTATGTTCGCGGCGCACCGGTTCGATCAATTATAAATAGCAATTTTTGTAGACATTTATCAAACGTTCGATTCGGATTTGAATCATTAACCCCAAATTTATTTAAAAATGTACGATCGAGAATAATTTCTTAAATAAATGCATAAAATCCGCAGTCTAGTTATCACAATATCACGATAAAAATTCGTTTCTACAAGTGGTCACATGGTTTCTCACGTTTTCCCAGTCAAAAGATCCAGATGTCTGCACGGTACGAATTAAATAATAACTTGAATGTAATAAATGAAAAATGTGCAATGTTCAAAATCGCTTCACAGAAGAATACCTACAAAAAATTTCGATTTTTCAAACGATAAAGGTGGCCTACCCGGTTAAGCCTGTCTGGTCGATTGTCTTGGCTGGGTGATGCTTCCTAGGTACCCATTGGTCGTCCCTTGAAGTAGTCGGGATCGATGCGTGTACCTATTGCGTGCGTAGCACGTGAAATCGTGACGTCACCGTCCGGAGGCCATTTTGACTCAGCTGGTTCCGACAAAAAGCGGCTGGAATGGCAGGACGCCATGTCCTGCGAGGCCGGCGCTGCACAATGAACAATGATCAGTGCCACGCCACGTATGTGCGTACATGCGACGGGCACACACCGATTAACACTTGCGAACGGAGGCGCGCACAATCGTACTCGGCGTGCAGAAATTTCGTAGGTAACCCTTCCGAAAGGCGGGGATCGCTGTTGTGTAGGTAGGCTACGCGAGCAAGAGAAGGATTCGCACGGGATGGAAACTCGGTGAAGCAGGAAGAAACTGGGGGAGTGGAAAAACAGGGGGTTGATTCGCTTCGTCAGGAAATATTTTGACAGGAATGGGCGTGGTGGTAGGTGGTAAACCGTGCAGCAGCTTTCTTTTTCATCCTTGGCAGGTTCGGTAGAAATTTCTATTTCATTGTTTCTCCTTCTTTTCCACGGTCCTTTGGCCCCTTTTCATCTCGTGTCTGCCGATCGGGATGGGAGTTTTCGGTTACACCCGTCGCGTCGCCACTTTAAAGCGATACACGGCTGGCGGACGAATAAATATTATGCGGCTGAAAAATGCGCTTTCGAGTACAACCAGGCATCCTCGACTCCTTGCGGCAGGATTGTGCCGATGAAAAGGGGGTAGGTCGCGGGGGTGGCAGTGCGAGGAGAGGCCCTTTTGCTGCTGTCGTTCGTTCGCTCGCTCACTCGCTCGCTCGCTCGTTCCTGCAGATACAGTGGCTACATTGTGGGTTTAGAGGCGTCATTGTGCGACGCCAGCGACCGGGCATTGTCGTCCTTTTTTCGAGGGCCGGAGATTCACACCTTTTCACCGGTGCGATTTTCCACGATGGGCGCGCGTTCCATTGAGCGGAAGAGGGCGAGCGTCAGAGCCCCGTGGATGGGACGCCGACTGGCTCTCTCTCTCTCTCTCTCTCTCGGCTCGAGTTCCTGACAGCACGACGAGGACGGAGAGAATCCGAGTGGCAGAGATACAGAGAACGGATAAGAACTAACGCCGAAGGAACGCGCGGATACCAGTAGGAACCTCCGAGCGGATTTGTCGCGAGGCCGCGGCGCGACGGGGGTTACACGCGAGCGTTTTTCTTTCGAACCGGCGGCGTCGATGGGTCGGTTGAAATGAGAAAGACAATGGTGCCCGTTTGAAACGGGGTGTTGAGGATGTGAGAGCTCTTCTGGATTAAATTTCTTATGGCTCCACCTTTCAAAGACAGCCTTGCGAGCCTCGCCAACGGGCCCGTTCACGCGTTCCTTCAATTGAAGACGCCACTGCCTGTGTCCTGTGCAATTGATATCGGACTCCATGTGCTCGATGACGAAGCTGGTTCATGATGAACCGGAATGAATCAGATTGTTGCAAATGTCCGATTTTACAACGTTAATATTAAAGAGCGTTCGATCAAGAAACACTATTAGAGTTTGCAGGTTTATTATGCATAACTTTGAGCTGTAAATCCCCTATCTTGAAAATTTTTATTGAAATCTTCAATCTAAGTATATCATCTTCAAACTCCATCGAATAATTAAATATTTCCTTTAAATGTCAATGTGAGTAAATATCGTAAATGTATCACAGAAAAATAATCAAATGTGTAGGGGTTTGTAGAGCATACATATATGTTTGTTCTTCATCTCTAAAAATCTTATGATTTACATGGATCAGATCTCTCATACATATGCAGTTTTAAGATCAACTTCTTAAATAATATACTCATGTGATTTTAGTTGTCTTAAATAGTACTTGAATAATTTTATTTGATTAGTTTATCATAATATTTGATAATAAGTCTTTCTGGTCACTTGCAGTGTGTCACGTAGCTCAGCAGTATCTCACCTTTGCATTATTTATAAAACGAGACTGTACATCCTGCGAACGGTGCGCGGCCGAAAAATTTCGCACTTCGTATCGCGTAATTAGTTTCTCGATTGAACGAGTGGTTATTGAAGTAGATCATGTTGTTAATAATACAGTAATCGATGCAAGGGTCGATACTGCGAACCGTCGCCACCGTCCCTCTACCCTGGATCCGTCGGAGTCCGCTAATTGCACTAATTTCAATAAATCTCCTTCAAGAAGGTGGATTTCCCGGAGACCTTATGAATTTGTAAGCAAAGAAATTTGAAAGGTTGCCAAGTCTCTCTTCTGGAAGGGACAATTAGACTCTTCTCGTCGACCTTGAGGGGAGTCAACGAGACGTTGAGGAGTTTGTCCGACCGATCGTTAAGTCACCTCGTCTCCGTTCCTCCGTCGACGTCCTTTGTCAAGATTAGAGAACTTCCCGGTGCTTCAAATAATGCCTCCATTTACCAATCCGAACTTCGCGCGACACGGCTCGAACATTCGTTCCTACTCGCACCCTGTACACTTCCATTGTATGTACCAGTGCGTTCCTTCGCGTTTTACCATCGGAATCCATTACTCTTCTCTTGGCTCAGAGCAATCTGAATTTTTACCCCTTGTCGCATTAACGCGAACAAATTACA
Organism: Lasioglossum pauxillum; assembly: GCA_933228785.1. Classification (NCBI taxonomy): domain Eukaryota; kingdom Metazoa; phylum Arthropoda; class Insecta; order Hymenoptera; family Halictidae; genus Lasioglossum; species Lasioglossum pauxillum. Next base: position 49,200,081 of record OW121702.1, on the reverse strand, counting down.
TTCTAAACACTGTAGCAACGTTTCCGCACCACTACATATGAAATAATAAACTTCATATCACGAACAAATCTCTTCATCGTTTACAAGAGAAGAAATAGAGCAATTTATTCGCTGCTTTTTGGCAAGAAACGCATATGTTAAATACCTCGATATAGCCATCATATCATTTTCCTTGTTCTCTTCAAATAATTCGACTAGTGGCCGGACTAACTCGCGTTGCCGTGTGATTTGTCTCGCGTCTACAATGATCAGAAGGGAAAAAAATGAATGCTCAAATACTACTTGCATGAACTCCAAAAAGTGAATTTAAAACATTTAAATATGAATCACGTACAACACTTAAAGTCTCGTAGGTCCGACTGAGGTGAAGTGCCCTATGCCTGGACAGCATGTTTTTCTATTTTAAATTTTATCACTTTAAATAAACAAAAACAATTTCTTAAGAGTTTTAACATACAGTTCAGAGTTTGTAAAGTAATTTAAAATAAGAAATCATTGTTTAGGTTAATATCTTAATTGTATTAACAAGAATAATTCAAACCTATAGTTGGACATATTAAAACCAATCTAAGCTAGTACCTGGACAGAAGTAAAGCCTATATCGGGACAAATTCAATTTACGAGTTGATCGAGCGAACATAACCTAAAACGTTGGTTGGTGGCGCTGTTGCGCATGACGAATAGAAGATGCTTTGCGTAATATGTAGTATTCTTATCATAGATTATAGTATTGTATTATTTAACCAAATATATATTTATTTTCATTTACTGTTTTAATAAATCTTATCATAATACAACTTTTAAGGTTAGGTAGTAATACTGATAGATTTAAGATGTAAACACAAAGTATTATTAACGTCACAACCGGAATACATTTTCTACATACGTTATTCAAGCTAATAGAAGACTAATTATACGTACATGTAGTTAAATAATTTGCAAACAATGCGTTGATTTTATCCACAAACACGTGTCCGGCTTCAGGCGTAAGCACATTGCGTATAAGCTTAGAGTGGGACAGCTACTGTCATCGCGTCCCAGTATGGAGTACTTATATTTGAAAACAGTCCTAATCTTGCACATCTAATATTTGGATTAATAATTATTATTTACGTTAGGTTTGATTGCCAATTTATTTTAAAATATCAATATTATTATGCGTGATAATTATTTTTTGTCTGAGGGCTTAAATTATATCTTTTTTTCTAACAAAAGTTCGAACTATAAATGTACATGATTCGCATGTAAATAGACTATTTTGTATACTGTTTTCACATGAACTTTGAATTCATTTATAAATTTCATTTGATGTCTCAATGAAATAATATTCACACCTACTTGTGGCTAAGGCCTCAGAATATATAATATAATTATTTAGGTACAGATTTAGGTATCACTTTTGGACTGTCCAGACTTCACCTTAGTCCGACCACGAGTATGACGAGCAAGGTGTACAACATCCGTTCGGAATGAATTTTTGAAGAACGCTGTCGTGCTCGTTTGCGAATCGCGAGCGAGCTGCGCTGCTGATTACTTAATTATTTCCTGTCCAGTGTCGCTGTCGGAACAAGAATGTAGAACGGACGCATTCGAAACTTTCGATGGAGCGAACTCGGCAACAAAAGTTTCGCGGTGTGACAGCCGGGACAGGGGCGAGGAGCGCCGCGCGCCGTGCCGTGCCGTGTCGTCGACTAAATTTAGGTCGACATGTGCGGACGTAAGTTTGTCTGGCGCCAGCGAACAAAATATGTAGTTCGGCTACAAAAATATTGGGTTACTTTGAAAACAGCCGGCAGTCAACACTTTCTTGAAGCGTTGCATGTGTCTCGAGCAGGCTGCCATGCCGCGCCGGTCCTCGGTGGTCGAATTAAAACGAGGTTCACGCCGAGTTTCCGTGAGAATCGCCGACGACACCTCCGACACTCGATGGAATCTCGAACGAGCCCGATCGCCGAGCACAATCAATTCACGCGAAGCATGGATTCCCTCGAAGATCGGCGAAGCCTCCACAACTATAGGACAATTAATCGCGCCATTGAGCGATCCGTGTTGCCCGTATTATCGAGTCGAACATAGATCGCCACTCGGCGAATAATTATGAAATTACTCACTCGCGAAACAATTTCGCGAGCGTAGCCCCGCTTTTCATTTAATTCCCGATGTTTAGCCGGTCTATTTTCAAAGCGTGCTCGCGCGGCGTTGTTAATCCGCGTCACCGAATCGATTCCATCGAGGAAACCCCGCCTCTAAACGCGAAATTATGCAAATTAATAAAACCTGCTACCGTACGGTCCGATTTTACGCGCGTTTTCTGTCATGTTCACCCTTGTTTATTAACGACACCCGTATATTGAACTGTCACAGGAACTGCCACGCTGAATTTCATATTCTGTCCTCCGTTAATGAACGAGCCAACGTGAAATGTTAACTGCATAGAAATCAATGAAAAACACAGCATCGAAAATTGTTTCGTCAATCTATCCAACGTGTTATTAACTAGAATGAAGCGTCCAAAAATCACTAATTTATCTGTTATATTATAACAGATGCCCATATCAATACTTAAAAGTAACACATTACCGACCAGTGATTATTGCATAAGATACGCATAATTTTGAAAAATCTACGGTACATGGCTGAACACTTTTTAGTGGAACCTTTAATAGCAACAGCAATTGTCTTTGAGAATTAACAAGTCACCCTCAATGGCGTCATCTAATGGTTTCATTTAAGATTGCAATGTAAAAGAAAATTTCTATGCTTCCTTTTGGTACAGCACAATTATTGGAAATCCGATTAATAGGCTTCCGGTAGGTAAAGTGTTAAGATATTGATTCGAAAATTGCATATATGTTAAATAAGCGAGGTTTGTTTATAATTATTGTACTAACTTCTAGTTTCTAATATATTCCTCAGAGCATGAACCTAAATATTTAACCAAATTGTTAGTTTCAAAATTGAACCACTTTTCTAAAACACATAAGGTGCAGATCTTGAATTGTAAAGTGTTGCCATATTTAAAATATGCAATCTTCTTATGCCATTTTCATATTCTTGCAAGGGAAGGACCCCAAGTTGTCCGACTTCGATTTTGATAATTTTTTGTGAGACGAATTATTGCAGAAAATCGTGAAAATCTGCAATTTTTACCATCTTTAAACATTTGGAAAATCTTTGAAATTTTCAGAATATATTTAATCGACACAAATCTACAAAACGTATTTTTTAAATTTTCAATATAGGCCCACATAGAAAATTAAAAATTCAACTTTTAGTATTTTTTCAACAATTCCGATCAATTGCAATTTTTGAAAAAATTTCTTTTCACATCCTTTAGTAAACTAATTGCTCTAGCTTCCCAAAAAAGTTCAAATCGTATACTACAATATTTAAAAAGTTATATATATATATATATCCACACACATATATATATTAAAGCATCATTAAATTAAATATTTAATATTTACGATCGATAATTTTATATTGGTTTATTTTATATTGTCTCACAAAAGATTATGAAAATCGAAATCGGACACTTGGGGTCCTTCCCTTGCTAGAATTGTCAAATAAATTGGAGAAAATTTCATTGGTCTGTTTCAAATAACTATGCACTCCGAAAAAGGATGTATTTTTCGGTGCTGCTCTACTTCTGTATTTATCAGAATATGATTGTCATCAAACTTTCTTCACTTGTTACCTATAATGTTGAATAAAGATTAGCGCAATGGTGTCTTTGCAACTTTCTTGAAAATTGATGAAAAAGAAAAAAGAAATAAGCCGTTTATAGGAACTTCTCCCCTTAGGCGATCGAGTATCTTCGCTCTCGATAAGTTACCTTATTTTCGGGCAGAAGTAACAGAACGCTCGGCGCTCTCCAATTATTAGAACCCCAAGCAGTGCTGTAACAAGTTTGCGACCCTCGCGTCTCCATCGAGCGGAGATTTGGAAGGGGTTGCACGGCGGAAACTCGTTCGACTCCGCTGCTGCCACGCACATGATCGCGCTAGTCTTATGAATACCGTAAATTTTACGCGATGCTGCCGGCAATTCTACCGGGTCATCAGCGTAAAATCTATCCTCGTTGATCGGTGTCGACAATGAGCACACACGTGAACCCGGAATTCACATCGGAGACGTGAGCGAACCGTCTCGAAGCCGATCCACTTTGCAGCCCCCTCGATCTAATGACCATAAGACATTCCGTGAAATGAAAAGCCTTTTCAGCGAGGAAATGAAAATTCTATGAATCAACATTAGTCTTTATCTATTCTGAATGTACATAATTAATTCGTAACTTGTTTTAGGCGAGCTTTGGCATTTCGATAAACTCTCTTGCGCTCACCCTTTCATTCAAACATAATTCATTTCAACAATTTACCAGCTGAAAACCTCTATTTATAAGTTTCGAACGGCTGTACTATATTTAAATATAGTTGCAATAATTTCTACCGGTTTGTTATTTGATTGATGTTGAGAGAACAAATATCAACAACGACTTTCAGATTTTGAAATAATTAATTTTTATAGAATGTGAAATGGCAAACAAGTAATCGCAGACTTTGAACACATTGATCACGGATAATACGTATTTAGACGGCAGCGATTTTCATTTTGATTTATGTGGATCTCGAGAAGAACAATAGGGGTTGAAATAAGAAGAAGAAGAGAAGCTATTAAGAAAGCGACATTCGATCTTCGTCCTCGAAATCGCAAAGAAGTAGCCGCCAACTTTAAGTACATTAATCAAGAACAAGACATATTTAGAACGTAGCAATCTCGAGGAAAACAATAGGGTGAATTGCGAATAAGGAGTTACTAGGAAAGCGGAAGAAATAGTCTCTTTTAAATACGTTTATCAGAAACAAGATATATGTAATTTAGGACGAGGCAGTCTTCGTTGCGTAATTTTATGAAGCAGCATCATAAAATTTTCCATACATGTTTGGTTATATTTTAAGATGAAATAATATTATTGATGTTACAACTATCATCATTATTATCATTTAAATTATCGTATGATTCCAGCAGCATATTTCACTTCTCGTGGCTGCCATATCTCAATAATGGATTGATCAATCATCATAAAATTTCATACACATTTAATTCATAATTTAATGCTGATTTAAAATAATATTAGGACCCCTTTATCTGACAAGCTAAAGTAATGTCGATATCGACGATAGTTTCTTTTTGGGTTCTGAAAGATGAGCTTTATAGCTCAGAGCGATCTACATAATAATAAACCTGTAAACTGTAATAGTATTTCTCGATGAATCGAGAACATTGACATTCTAAAATCGGATATTTCATGTACGATAGTAATAGTAGGGCTTTTGTAAAAGTAATTTATTATTGTCAGCTTACAATCAGCGAGGTAGTATGTTCTGTTTGTTACCATGCCTTGCCTCGAACGTCTTGGCAACAGCCATAGATTATAAACTACATTACAGTTCGGCTATAAATTATAAACACACAGCCTAATACAAATTTTTAAAACAATCGATTTCTGACCGTCTACATGAGACTGGCTCCTTAATCAAGCGGAATAGGCTCCGCAGAGGGCGGCATTCGACCTCCATTCTCCGCGAAGAGCAAAAATTCCTCGTCAGTGAGAGAAAAGCGTTGTCAGTCCTCTCACGGAGGTGGAAGTGTCCCTGGAGGTGTGCTGGAAGCGGTCTCGTCCATGTCCGCGGGAATAAACTCGCGGTAACGGGTCCTCTCGAAATCGACGTGGCCGGTAGGTTGCCGCGCGGTCGCCGGAGTAAATTTTCCAGGATGCTGCCGGCAATTTCAGCCGGTCATCGGCGTAAAGTCGATGCTCATTGTGAGCCCGGGGCTGGTTCACGAGGATGCCAGCAGACAGGAGAGAGAATACGGCAGGCCGCGCCTGGTGGGTGGACAGGAGGAGGCGTCCGGTGGGTGTAGAAGTGGTGCTAGGTCGTCGTCGGAGAGAGCGAGAAAGCGAGATGGAGGGAGGGGAGGGGGAAGAGAGATAGAGAGACATAGAGAGAGAGAGAGGAGTTAATGGGGACGAACTGTAGAAGTGGCTATAGTCTAGAGCCGTGTTAGGGCCAGGGCCATTAAGCTTAATGACATAATGAAGTAAATGGCTGTGCATGCCATGCCACGCCGGAGACTATAGCTTATAACCGCCGGGCCTCCACCCCCGCGCAATATACCGCGTGCCTGGAATTCCTGACTTATGCCGGCACTGCCCAGTCGAAAGGGGTAGCTAGGCTATGGGGGTGTTTCCGCTCTCTGTCACTCGCCCTGCAACTATCCACCGACAGTTTCTTTCTCTGTTTTAAGCCTTCCGCCGGTTCGGCGCGGAGCGCGGCTCGACGTTCTCGCAGTCTACATGTGTGCGTGACACTTTCCGCGTCTCCCTCTGTCTAGCGATATCTCTCGGCAGTCAGATGTCTCTGTTCATCTATTCCCCTGGCCTCCTTCTCTGTCAGTATATTACATAAGGGGGCGGCCGGGATGGGCGCGTTGTTGCCATCGCTACACGTGCTGGAAGTGAATTTATTTCGGGAATTGCCAAGGCGTCGGCACCACTCACTCTCTCTCTCTTTTTCTCTCTCTGCCTTTCTGTCTCTGCCTCGCGAGACACGCGATCCGCTAAAAACCGCGTCCCACCGGCTAACCCTCTTGAATTTTCCGCGAGGACACGTAATTATGCGTTTCGTGTGAGATCGAGCGCGGAGCCCGAAGTCTGAAGTGTTTAATGTAATTTAGCGAAACGCGGAGCGCGGCCACACGGCGGCGTTGTCTCTGGATGCCATACTTTCCTTTCAGCCGGTTCGAGGCTTTTCGAGACTTTGAAAGCTGCTTCGCGCCCGTTAGAACGCTCGCGTTAATCACACGGAAGTGCCTAATGCGCCGCCTGATAGCTGCAATTTCAGTATTAATTGGACGCGTGAATGGCACCGCGACGCCCTGCCATCCGACGTTCCTGCTGAACCAAGCTCCGCTGCCCGATGCAGCCGAGCTTGTGCCAGGCACAGCCTGCCGGGGACACGTCGACCAGCTTCTGCCGAGCTCGGTCTGTTATACAAGCCGATTCGATAACGGCCCGGGAAAATTTCGGGCGGATTAGAAACGCTCGGATCGGCCTTGCTCCCAGCTCGACGGTATTTCTGATCGTGGCAGTCCACTAATCAGGCAGTCGAATTGTATGCGAAACCGCAGTCTGCTAATCGGGCAGTGGAATAATATGCAATCATTTTTCTAGGCACGGGAAATAATTTGTCATAGTAGACTTCTTCATTTATTCTTCATTCTTTTCTTCATTCGTCTACCCTTAAAATCCTTGGGATATTTTACTAGTTTTCCTACGAGCAGGAAGTGATTTATCATAGTACAGTTTGGAGGTAAGCTTCAGTAAGCTCTGACACGATTTCCTTTGTTCTAACGTAACCTGTTACCTACTTATAACTACTCTTAAACTCCATCGACATACTTGTGAAAATAGAAAGATGATAATTATAGAGATACACGATGACTGCAGACGTTCTTAGTTCCTCGAGTGGCTTTTGGGTAACGAGTAGAGTATTCTGTGCATTTATGAGAAAAATTAATAGATGAAATTTCAGAACAATTTGAAAAAATCTTAAATGATGATACGTCACTTTCATTGGCAGAAATTTCTTATTGGCTCCTGGCCCTCGCAAGTGATGCAGAAGACAATCATCTGTGTATGCATTAAGATCTTCAACTTCTTTTGAACATTTTCGACTAGAAATGTTGTAGTCTCCAATTACAACCCTACAAGTACTTTATGAAATTTTTACCAAATCTCACCGGTGGAACACGCGGATCATTTCTCACATCTCCGCCGATCTAGTGGTAAAATCCTCGAGCCCGAGTTAGTTCTGAAGTGTCCGCAAACCGAAGCTATGACGGGACACTCCGAACTCGATCTCGACAGCAATCCTAGTGTTCAGCGAACCATTCTATCGTTCATAAGTCCCTCGTTTCGGTTCCCTGTCTGTTTATGTTGAGAAGCCTCGAAGAAACGGCCGGTGCAATCGATAGAGGTCTCGTTGCTCACGGTGGACAACCGACGACGTGGTCCTTGAACATCCCACAAGAGGAAAGGGCAGTGGCACAGAGCATCGGAACAAAGTACGGAGACTCGGTGGTGGAAGAAAAAACGCGTTGTTTTCGGGCAATCAACACTTCGCCCATTGTACCCGGCTGGCACCTGAATGCCCGGACATCATAATATTCACACCATTCGTAGAGGGGTCGAATTACGAGAGCATGGCCACCGCGACACGGAGAATGGTTCGAGACAAGCGTGAAAACACGTTCCTGACCACGAGGTGCGAAAGCAAAAAGAAGCTCGCTGAAGACCGGGGTAGTCGAGGGTAAAAGAGTCGAGAAGCGCTTCCGAGAAATACGCCCACGAATTCGTTATTCCTCCTTCATCGCTCTCTCTTTCTCTCTTTCTCTATTTCTCTCACGGTTTCGTTTCCTTCCACGGCCGCGTCCTATTCATTAATTATCGTCGCTCAAGGGGACCGAGGGGCCTCCGATTGTGAGATACAGGATCGATGGAACACGTTTCGCGGTAATCGTGATTAAGCCGCCGAGGTTTTCGCGAAATAACCGGCCCCGGGAACTGGTTTCACCGAGAACTTAATTACCGGCTGTATTATACGGGCGAATCGACGGCTCGAGAAACAACGTAATTCCTGATGCTTGGAAGAAAACCCACCCCCTGGACCGCCCGCGCCGAGACCCGCCGCTGAACCTTAATTATTCGTCTTCGTTAACACTGACGGGCACCGAAGCTGTATCCGAAGAAGAAAAACTATACTTTTTGGAATTTATTACTTATCAATAGACTGCGGATCTTCACGCAAAATAAAATTTGTCTGCGTAGTCATACTTTAATTATTTCTACATCGTTATTCTTAAACTCTTTTGAACTCTTACTGTTCCAAATTTCATCTACTCATTTTTGCCGTACGTGAAGAAGAGTCTACTTATGAAGTTCCAACGAAACAACTGCACCGCGGTGACTAGACTTTCTATAAATCGAAGATAAAATAGTGTTGCTACATTTCTCGAAAGTTTTCTTCGCTTTGCATTTTATCCGCTCGTTTTTGTTGTCATTTGACTGCGGATCTGATGCATTTACATACGTTACGTATCGGTAATAATGTGATGTTTCACTAGCTAATGATATGCGAAAAGAAATGATATTAATAAAATGCGTTAATCGATAACCGATGTGCTGTATTTATATGTTATTGTTATTGTATAAATCTGCAGTCTAATTAAGGTACATAAAAATTGAAATATTTTATCTCATACTGTAATATGTGACACAACTCAAAAATGCAGCATTTGAGAAAAATCAACTTAAAGAGTACTATAAAACTTATATTATAGTACTCTTTAAGTAGTTTAAGCTTCTCTTAAATTTCAGGTAAGTATGATAAATTGCGAGATAGAGATGTGACGCTTTTCGTGCATGTTGGGGCACTTCATACATATTTTTCAATAACATAACCTCAAAATAGCCATTTTTGTGTCACTTTTCTTGCGGGGGTGCGATATGTATACAGTGGATCCAAAAAGTGTTCGAACACTCCGATTCCAGGAAAATTGTCGACATTTAACCTGTGTGGTAATTTCGTAAAAAAAAGAATAGTATGGAAATTCTTAGCCTTAAAAGTAACTGGTACATGTTCCCTTATAAAAATGACAAGAATGATTTTATTTAGACTTTGTATGGCTCCTATTGTAATGCGTGCTCTTTAATGGTATCTATAAAATCATTTCTTATGAAATCATTTTTATTATTTCAATAATTGTAAAATAAAAAGTCTGGAACCGGTCATTTTGACTGGTGGTGGTAGGTTTAGTGTTAAACTTGCAGCTTCCCCTTTCGAAGAATATTGCTTATTTTCTTTTGAAATATTTTCATTAATTATAATGTAGCGGGTGGGAACCTGAAGAGATCCATTTTTCTAAATATCTATAAAAATATTAGAAAATTGTTTTCGTGGCAGAATTCACCGCAAATTTGAAGATTGAAGCCTCATATATAACGTAGCGGATGGGAAACTGAAGAGATCCATTTTTCTAAATCTCTACAAAAACATTGGAAAATTGTATTCGTGGCAGAATTCACAGCAGATTTGAAGATTGAAGCCTCATAACGTAGCGGATGGGAAACTGAAGAGATCCATTTTTCTAAATCTCTATAAAAATATTAGAAAATTGTTTTCGTGGCAGAATTCACCGCAAATTTGAAGATTGAAGCCTCATAACGTAGCGGATGGGAAACTGAAGAGATCCATTTTTCTAAATCTCTATAAAAACATTAGAAAATTGTATTCGTGGCAGAATTCACCGCAAATTTGAAGATTGAAGCCTCATAACGTAACGGATGGGAAACTGAAGAGATCCATTTTTCTAAATCTCTACAAAAACATTGGAAAATTGTATTCGTGGCAGAATTCACAGCAGATTTGAAGATTGAAGCCTCATAACGTAGCGGATGGGAAACTGAAGAGATCCATTTTTCTAAATCTCTATAAAAACATTAGAAAATTGTATTCGTGGCAGAATTCACCGCAAATTTGAAGATTGAAGCCTCATAACGTAACGGATGGGAAACTGAAGAGATCCATTTTTCTAAATCTCTACAAAAACATTGGAAAATTGTATTCGTGGCAGAATTCACAGCAGATTTGAAGATTGAAGCCTCATAACGTAGCGGATGGGAAACTGAAGAGATCCATTTTTCTAAATCTCTGTAAAAACATTGGAAAATTGTATTCGTGGCAGAATTCACCGCAATTTTGAAGATTGATGCCTCATAACGTAGCGGATGTGAAACTGAAGAGATCCATTTTTCTAAATCTCTGTAAAAATATTGGAAAATTGTATTCGTGGCAGAATTCACCGCAAATTTGAAGATTGAAGCCGCATATATAACGTAGCGTGTGGGAACCAGAGAGATCCATTTTTCTAAATATCTATAAAAACATTGGAAAATTGTATTCGTGGCAGAATTCACCGCAGATTTGAAGATTGAAGCCTCCCTTGTGCAACGTCTTCACTGTCTCATAGAATAAAAATGAGGAACAAGTTCGGTCACGTAAAGCTTCCATCGTGTACCTAGTATTACTTGAAATTTGGCAGTACACCTTTCATTCCGAGCTTAATAAAACAGCTCCAGAGACGATAAAAATTCTTAGGGACCCTTAAATTGATAGCATTTTCGAGGGAAAACATCTCTACCGTTTTCCACCGGTTGCATATCGTGCAAACTTGTCTTACGTAAAAACGAATGCTAGAATTGATGAAAGTCTTTACAATGATACCAGTTTTAGGTCGTACATTTTGTTTAAACAAAATTATCACGGATTAAAATGGACTAAAATTAAAATCACGGATTAAAATTTCCACAAATCGGCAATTTAGTGTTGAAATACATTCTGGATCGAATGTATGTATTTCGTACATATGCAGTGGACATGAACGGTACGGATCGATACGTGTCGAATTAACAGGAGAAAAGGAGAGTACCGCGGAGATAAAAAGGCGCAGAATGATGCGAAACGCACGAGGCGAATCGGTCGATTCTCCAGAGGGTAAACGATCGAACCGGTCAAATTAATTCGACCCCGAAAACATCGTGGAAGCATTAGCAGCTTACCCTAAGCTGCCGCCGGTCTGTTACAAGTGTTTTACAGCGTGTTACATGGCGCAGCAAAACTACCCGGCGCGGCGGCGAGGGTCCCTAATCTACCGAAACATCCCCCGGGATGTATCCAAGCATCGACTGCACTCGGATACGCTCCATTCGCCCTTTCGGCTATGTAAACGACCGCGTTACATGTTTCACGCGCTCGATAAATAATTCTCAGCCTGATGCATTTTTCAAGTGCGCTGGCATTCTGCTGGGGACCCTAAGAACTGCAGCCGGGCTGCTAAAGACCTTCGGCCGAATTAATATCTGATGTGTAAAGACTATTTTATTCTTAAAAAGAATCGTGGAGACGTGTATATCTTTTTCAACGCTGTTATCGCTTTAAATATTCGTTGTAAATTCATATTGACATACCGATATGTAAACAGACACTGTAAATAGGACTGAAGAGGTTAGTTTTGCACTTTCAAATGATAAATAATAAACTTGTAGATCGTAATATTATTTCTTGATTTAAACAATTTATAACATTTGGATTCTGAAATCGGACGTTTCATATGCAACGATCTAATGATGTATGTATAGTAAATATGTAGTAAATATATATGTATTTAACCCTTTGAGGACGAATGTTGACATATCGATGATATCCATGAGCATGCATCTAATTCCTGAAGTTGTAAATGCATAATTTAGTTATCTCTATACAGGGTGTCTCGGCTGAAGGAGGCCACCAAAAATCTGCTTTATTTTTAATGGCACAAAAAAAATATTTATGGCATAATTGAAATGGTATCGAAGGAGGAATATCATAGAAGAACAATTCTTTCTTGTCCGGTTATTTTTTAATACTTTTTTCAAGGTCATCGTTATTTTTTATCGGGAAAATTTATTCTTCTTTTATTCCATCTTATTAATGGCTTAAGCATATTCAAATGTATTTCTTCAGCCGCTATAAGATGGAATAAAAAAAAAGTTTTCCCGGTAAAAAATAACGATGACCTTGAAAAAACTATTAAAAAATAACTAGACAAAAAAAATTGTTCTTCTATGATATTACCCCTTCGATACCATTTAAATTATGCCATAAATATTTGTTTTGTGCCATTAAAAATAAAGGAGATATTTATATATATATATTCTGTGTATTCCATTTTGTAATACCTTGATGCAGAGTCCAGTTTTTTGAGGAAAATATTATTAGTAGTTTAAATAATCCTCGCATGGGGTTAAATTGAAAAACTTCACTTCTGTAGTAAATATTAAAACTGGTTCTGATATTTGGTAGCTACACCGGTACAACTAAATTAAACAACTTCACTTTTTTAGAAGATATTAAGAGTGGTTGAAATATTTGGAAACTACACCGGTGCAACTACGATTAAAATGATTTTGACATACCGCTAGAAAACACGACGATCGCGGTACAATAAATTAATAATAAAAACCGTTATTTGGAGTAGTCCGGAAGCCCTGGACGTTTCGCAGAGCCGCAAACCTGACTCCATCGCGGAGCGACAACGTCAGAGGAACGGGTAAACTAGCATTTGTCTCGTTAATCATCCGGCTGCTTTCACGGGCTGGCTCGCATTTACGTAGTTCTCCTTATAAAATGGTAGCCGAGGGTTGGAGGGGAGTCGAGGAAACCGCGTCTCGGCGGAGCGAGGCCAAGACAAGTCGTCTCATTCACCAGGCGACGAGGTAATTTCTCGATGAATCCACGAAAGGGCATTTATCCGTTCGTTCTCCGGCCCGCGAAAAGGGGCGGAAACGAATTTTCAATTACGACGCACAAAGGCCCGGGTAATTCGCCGGGTTTAAAACGACTTCGCGGTGCATAGAGGCGGATAGGGCCGGGGGGAGGGAGGTGGATCAAGAGAGAAGAAAGAGAGAGGAGGGGGAAGAGGGAGAGAGAGAGAGATGGAGGGAGAAGTACGCCATGCAAAGATTTTCAAATTAAATTTCGAGATTAGTACCCTGGTTTAATACGGACAAGTGACGGCAGAAGACGTCCCAGGGGTGTGCTACGTGCTACCTTCGCCCTCCCCATGGGACACCATACACACGGGCCACACTGTGTAACAACGTGACGGCGACGACGTTCCGACCCACCCTCTATGTCCTCCCGGCTCGTAACACTTCGCGCGTTTCCATTTGCTCGATGCAAACTCCTCGTTCCCTTCGACGACCGGGACACGGTCTTCCACGGTTTCCTGCTCGTCCCGTGTCCGGTGTTCAGCTGGACGCAATTTCGACGAGTTGCGGGTCGCTGGGCCAGATGCGGAGGGTGTCGAGGACACTGAGCAAACAGCACGCAGAAAATTTGCGAGCGTGAACCGAGTGCGGGACCTCCCCGGAACGAGATCGAGCCCGCGAGGATGCTTTTCGATATTATTGGCTCGGACTTTCTGTTAGCTCTGGTCCTCGTTACGCTCGGAAGCTTGAACCCCTTCAGGGACGACGCATAGTGGAGTATTTGATCCAGGAAAGCGGAGGCGTCTTTTTTCAGAAGTATACCCGAAAGGAACAAATTTAATACGCATAGTTTATTCAACATCTCAGCCATAATGTGGTATAGTTTTAGTACACATTCTTTAATTATTCACGAATGGCGGAACGTTGGGAAAATAATTCCTCTAGAACGCGAATTACACCCATAACTGTGAGAAGATCAGCTATTAGGTGCGACGTGTTTACATGCATTATTGTTCGCTCTCTAGAATGTGAAGATTGCTAGGAACAATATCAGAAAAGTCCACATGAATCGTCAAGAGATCATTGTAACGTCTATAACATTGTGTAATAACATGGATCGTACAGAAGCGGAAATTCATCGTCGTTCCGGAAATGTTAATCTGGTGGTTTATTTTTCTTCGAATATGAAAATTTTTACGTTAGCCTCCCCATATATAGGATTTTTTTTTGTTTGTTATTTAACGTCGCTTTGTGAACTCCTTTTCGGAATTATTCATATATAGAATTTGATGACCTATATTTTTGTTATTTGTTCATTTTCATCACACACAAAAATATATTAGATAATACCAGAATTATACATATTTCTGGATGGAATCCAATATTTTATTAGATTGTCGCTTTAAACGGTATCTTTCTGACTTTTGATTAAATTGTTAAGGGTTGGAACACAGAGTATTTATTAGATTGTCGCTTTAAACGGTATCTTTCTGACTTTTGATTAAATTGTTAAGGGTTGGAACACAGAGTATTTATTAGATTGTCGCTTTAAACGGTATCTTTCTGACTTTTGATTAAATTGTTAAGGGTTGGAACACAGAGTATTTATTAGATTGTCACTTTAAACGGTATCTTTCTGACTTTTGATTAAATTGTTAAGGGTTGGAACACAGAGTATTTATTAGATTGTCGCTTTAAACGGTATCTTTCTGACTTTTGATTAAATTGTTAAGGGTTGGAACACAGAGTATTTATTAGATTGTCGCTTTAAACGGTATCTTTCTGACTTTTGATTAAATTGTTAAGGGTTGGAACACAGAGTATTTATTAGATTGTCGCTTTAAACGGTATCTTTCTGACTTTTGATTAAATTGTTAAGGGTTGGAACACAGAGTATTTATTAGATTGTCGCTTTAAACGGTATCTTTCTGACTTTTGATTAAATTGTTAAGGGTTGGAACACAGAGTATTTATTAGATTGTCACTTTAAATGGTATCTTTCTGACTTTTGATTAAATTGTTAAGGGTTGGAACACAGAGTATTTATTAGATTGTCACTTTAAATGGTATCTTTCTGACTTTTGATTAAATTGTTAAGGGTTGGAACACAGAGTATTTATTAGATTGTCGCTTTAAACGGTATCTTTCTGACTTATGATTAAATTGTTAAGGGTTGGAACACAGAGTATTTATTAGATTGTCGCTTTAAACGGTATCTTTCTGACTTTTGATTAAATTGTTAAGGGTTGGAACACAGAGTATTTATTAGATTGTCGCTTTAAACGGTATCTTTCTGACTTTTGATTAAATTGTTAAGGGTTGGAACACAGAGTATTTATTAGATTGTCGCTTTAAACGGTATCTTTCTGACTTTTGATTAAATTGTTAAGGGTTGGAACACAGAGTATTTATTAGATTGTCGCTTTAAACGGTATCTTTCTGACTTTTGATTAAATTGTTAAGGGTTGGAACACAGAGTATTTATTAGATTGTCGCTTTAAACGGTATCTTTCTGACTTTTGATTAAATTGTTAAGGGTTGGAACACAGAGTATTTATTAGATTGTCGCTTTAAACGGTATCTTTCTGACTTTTGATTAAATTGTTAAGGGTTGGAACACAGAGTATTTATTAGATTGTCGCTTTAAACGGTATCTTTCTGACTTTTGATTAAATTGTTAAGGGTTGGAACACAGAGTATTTATTAGATTGTCGCTTTAAACGGTATCTTTCTGACTTTTGATTAAATTGTTAAGGGTTGGAACACAGAGTATTTATTAGATTGTCGCTTTAAACGGTATCTTTCTGACTTTTGATTAAATTGTTAAGGGTTGGAACACAGAGTATTTATTAGATTGTCACTTTAAATGGTATCTTTCTGACTTTTGATTAAATTGTTAAGGGTTGGAACACAGAGTATTCAAGTTGGTTTAACAAATTATATCGAAACAGATCACGTGATTCCAAAGTTTTTTGAAATCGTATAGATTATTACTCGTTTACAAAGTTTCGTGTGACCTTGTAAACCTCCCCCAGCTTGTTGAGAATTAATGAGCTTCTCGAGGGTGGTAGCAATTGACGAGAAGCTTGCTTAGTACAGAAAAAGAGAAAATTGTCGTGTTACATTATTTGATTCGTCTTTCCAATCCCTGAATACAATGTGTTACTTTGTTTAACAAAATTATGAGCCAACTCTTGATTGTTTTATCTGTTGTTATATATCTTGATGTTCAATACAGAACTATTTCAGTTATTCCAATTGAATAAATGTTTCACTTAGCCTTTTTCAAATCATCACCAAACACTATGTTTCAATATAAAATCAGTTCCTCACTTAACAGTTTGTTGAAGATAAATAAACATCAGTTACCGCGGAGACAATCGTGTGGTTAATTAAAATTTGAATTAACTAAATCAAAAGAAAATATTCGGCTGCTAAGTCCATATCATATTGGCTTCGTCATACAGATTTTTTATATTGATTAAAATTCGGACATTCGTGCACATGCTCTAATTGTTTTCTTAAATGTTTACCATCGAAAAATCAACCCAGTAGCTGATTAACGATGCATCAGAGAACTATCAAATAAGGTCTCGGTGATCGCCTCAGTTCGAACCACAGATGTCTGATCATGAATAACCAGAATCACTGGAACTATGTGAACTATTGTTCGAGCGTCCCAGTCGTCTGAATCGCGATGTCCCTGGACAAGTTTCGGACAAATGGAATTTCTACTATAGTATATATCTTTGGTCAGACCCATCGCAGTACGTTCCTCGATTCTACAATATCGCAACCTATCAATTTCTCGAGATATGCCACCTATGCTATCATTCAACACTCGAACAAATCAAATGAACGAGTAACTCTTTACGAACAAGATCCTCTACTGTAATTGCCGATGGGTTGACCGAATATATTTTCTCTACAAATCAAGCTTATACAGGGTCAACAATATTTATACCCTTGAAAACAAATAACTTTCTCAACCCTCATACGCTCGTCAGACAAAAGATCCTAGAATAATATTTCACCCCTTCGTACTTCACATTTTAAATCTACGAATCATGCTGCAACTGTGGCATTTGAAAGAAATACGTTTTGCAACCCAGAAAAGACGAATTCAATCATTTTACAATATATAAAAAAGGAAAATGGGTGAATTCTCACCCGGAGAAAAGTATGAGGGCTAAAATTGTACCAAACGGCTCGAGGTTTTCTGTAAGATGTTAAAAGGATTAATTTATTAGGTAACTCGTAAATAATTGTTTTCAAAAATTGCCGATGGTCCTAATAGTCGATATGGAAAAGTCATTTTTGTCAGTATACAAGTTAATTGAATATTTATACGATGAAAATAACAATGTATAAGTTGGAACAATAGTTTTACACATGATCGCAACGATACACCGACTTACGAACCGATCGCGTCGCGAAATATTGTTGTCCGTTCTTTTGGGTGAAACCACTTGAGGAATTTACCCGAGATCGAGACTTAGGTAGTGGACAATGAACTGTATTCGAACTTAAAACTGTTTATTAAAAAAGGCGTCGTACAAGATCGTGTTGACGGATCGGAATTCGGATTTAGAGTAAGTACGTGACGGTTTTGAACTTAGCTACCATGTTTTTTTATTACATTTCTATTGGTTGTGTTTGCGTTTGTGGGGATGTATGGAACGTTGGAAGTGGGAAGTTTATTATTTGTTTAGGTGTTATAAATTTTTGGGCTTACGGTTTTCGGTCGTACGGATAGCCAACCGTCCTGCAATTTTGGAAAATTATTTTATAACGTTTGGCCAAGGACCAGATCCGAGCCTTTCTCCGACATCTCGGGTGACCAGGTCTGTTACGCACGTGACATACAATATATCAAAAATTTGCGATAATAGTTGTAATAGATTTTGAATTACTTACCGTATTACTTTCGCCCTCAATTAAATGATTTGAATCAAAGGAAAGATATTTCGTAGAATGAATACAGTGTCCCCGCGATTGATGTGACTTTCGGGTATGCGGATGATGTGACTATTTTATCCCCACCGCTAGGGGGTTCCCCCTTGGGTGGTCGATCGCGCTGCAGATAAATTAAGGTATTAGGGTGTTCAAAATGGGGTTTTATGGAATAGCATTAGTACAATACGACAATTTCCCGCTTGGCACCGTTGTTTACCCAGGATCGTCGTTTACACTTGGAAAAGTTACCCAAGAAATCTAAGGTGAAGTGCCCTAAGTCTGGACAGTCCAAAAGTGATACCTAAATCTGGACAATTGAATTTTCATAGTAAAATCAGTAATTAAGAGATTAAATAATTATATTATATATTCTGAGGCCTTAGCTACAAGTAGGTGTGAATATTATTTCATTGAGACATCAATTGAAATTTAAAAATGAATTCAAAGTTCATCTGAAAACAGTATACAAAATAGTCTATTTACATGCGAATCATGTGCGTTTATAGTTCGAACTTTTGTTAGAAAAAAAGATATAATTTAAGCCCTCAGACAAAAAATAATTATCACGCATAATAATATTGATATTTTAAAATAAATTGGCAATCAAGCTTAACGTAAATAATAATTATTAATCCAAATATTAGATGTCCAAGATTAGGACTGTTTCCAAATATAAGTACTCCATACTGGGACGCGATGACAGTAGCTGTCCCACTCTAAGCTTATACGCAATGTGCTTACGCCTGAAGCCGGACACGTGTTTGTGAATAAAATCAACGCATTGTTTGCAAATTATTTAACTACATGTACGTATAATTAGTCTTCTATTAGCTCGAATAACGTATGTAGAAAATGTATTCCGGTTGTGACGTTAATAATACTTTGTGTTTACATCTTAAATCTATCAGTATTACTACCTAACCTTAAAAGTTGTATTATGACAAGTTTTATTGAAACAGTAAATGAAAATAAATATATATTTGGTTAAATAATACAATACTATAATCTATGATGAGAATACTACATATTACGCAAAGCATCTTCTATTCCTCATGCGCAACAGCGCCACCAACCAACGTTTTAGGTTATGTTCGCTCGATCAACTCGTAAATTGAATTTGTCCCGATATAGGCTTTACTTCTGTCCAGGTACTAGCTTAGATTGGATTTAATATGTCCAACTATAGGTTTGAATTATTCTTGTTAATACAATTAAGATATTAACCTAAACAATTATTTTTTTCTTAAATTACTTTACAAACTCTGAACTGTATGTTAAAACTCTTAAAGAAATTCTCGATACACCGCCGAGTTTCTCACAACAATTGCGGGAACATTGTACTTCGTTGATATTATTCGAGAAAGGGTTAAATCTCGCAGGTTCGATCCATCATTTCATTAACCATCTCCCTGGATCCGAATGGAAACGGAGCACAAGACGTGGCAATTCTTGGGCTGTGCGCGTCGACGTTGGGTTAAACGCGGGCCCACGGGGTTCGGCGGTTCGTAGGCGGCATCGTCCAGGATTAGAATATCAATTATCGAAGAAACACGGGCCGGCGGGTTCTAAGAGGTTTCTATTAGGTGCGAGCAGTCTGGCGCAAGGCAACCAGCCAACGAAGGCAAGTCAAGGCAAGGCAAGGCCACGGGTTTAAGGTCTTAACAGCTACTAAAGCAAAAGCTCCTTCTGTCTCGCTCTTAAGCACGGAAAACAAGCCGTGTTAGACGAAGGGGTGTATTGAGGGCCGCCATTGGCTATCCAGGCTCCTTTATTGCCGGTTGCCTGGTAACCGGCCTGCCACCAACACACACCGATGGCAACCACCCCTGTGTATCCACCCTGGAACCCGACAGCATCGCGCACACCCTCGCTTAGGAACAGCAACTCGCAACCACCACCACCGTCTCTCGCTCGCCACCCTCTCCGCGATGCTCCACGAAGCTCACCCGCACCCACACACTCCCGTTACTAACACACCCGTGCCTCGAGTTTCCGTCGACTTCTCGACACGGGAACACACTCGCATCAGCGACCGGTCGCGCGACGACGCGCGATGGAATCTTCATGTAATAGCCGCGGTTCTGACAGAACAAGCGCTCGCGCGAGCGCGCTCGTGTTCACACAAGCACACGCGCGCTCGCGAGCGCTCGCTTGAAACAACCCCCGACGACGTGTCTCCGAGTGTACGTACGCATGGCGTGAATATATTTAGCGGGGAAACTACCACTGTTTTCGCGCAGGAGAGGGTGTTTCGAGAGCCGGCTCGCTACTCTTAGGCCCGGTCCCTCTGTGTACGCACAAAGTCTGCGCTCCTGGTCCGAGCCGACCACAAAGTTTTCTCTGATGCCGCCCGGATTTCTTCCTTTAATCGCCGATCAGGGGTGCCAGCACAGGGATACTTTGCCGGGCGATTGTGCACCGCGACGCTCGCTGCAAGATGATCGCCGCCGCGCAGGGGGTGTGGAAATTGGTTAGGGCGAGCATGCTACGCACCGACGCGACGCTTGACTTTGTCTTTCGGGTGTATGGTTCCGCCGCTCGACGCCTGAAAACGATGGTGCCATGCCGGTGCGACTCCGAGAGGAAAATATTTCTGGAACTTCGGTGTCGTTATTGAGAATTCGTGTGGATGGTGTTCCGACGAAACTCCAAGTCGAATAGACAACAGAAAGCACCGGATAGATGTGGTGCTAACACTTGAGGTTTCCTTGGAATTTAATCCGCAGATTGTACGTTGATATTGACGACTGCGGATTGTATGCGTTTATGGTAAAAACGACTAGCTGAAATACTGAACTGTGAAGACGTTAGCTTAGACTCTGCTTCTTGCAATTGATGTAAACAATTCTTACCTTGTGCGAAGATCCGTAGTCTATCGATGACGATGACGACAGAAACTTTCCACTCGTGAACAGAATATAACGTTCAAATCATCGATAATAACAGGTATCTAGTATTCCAACAATTGGTGCGAAACTTTGCTAAACATTCATGTTTACACGGTCTTTAGTCTCAAACAAATTTGCTTCTTAGGAATTATTTCTTCAGTATAGTAGTCGCTCGTTAAGTGAGATACAGTGATTCTGGTTAGGTGAGAACATGGACCGAACAGCAAGGAGAGCGCACGTCTGATTGGCTGCTCGATAAGTGTAAATCCCGCCTCGAAAGGCCCGAGTCCTCTCACTCACCGAGTGACCACTGTATTATCGATTGTAGGGCGATCATAATTACATAGATCTTGAATGTTGTATTAGCAAATACAAATGTATAAATATTACTTTCATTGTTGGACGTTGCACATACCTATGGGATCCTACACAGAACTAAATACTGTAGTTTCTGTCCTTAATAACATTTCCAAGTTAGCTACTCGATGATCGAAATTTGAGGGTGGTTCTATTTCTTAAGAATTAGTATTTATAATTTTTTACTGTTCTAAGAGCTTGCAAAATTTTACTTGTTTAGTTAATTGACAGATCTGTCGCTCTTTGTGCGTCTCTTTTAAACCCAGTTCCCTCGACGCGTGATCATTTTATCAAGCTAAATACGAGTACTAGATTATAAAAACAGTTGCAAAGGTTGCATCATTCTAAATTTGCAACTGGAGCTGCTCTCGATTAACCGGCCAACCCTTTAGCAATTCACCGTTTTCTTTGTAGGAATAATTTTTAAAGAATCGATTACCATAAAAAGGTATGAAACAAATGTTCACGAAACACAACAGCCATTCATTTAATTCTTCCACTAAGCTCGCCAGCACACGAATTCGTTCGACAGGGAGAAAAATCCATTCGACTGGAGATTCCGGTCCGCGAAGGGTTGAACTTTAGAGCATAACTTTCCTAAACAAGCTGCTGTTTGCTCGCAAACGGCATGGCAGCTTCAATGGCTAGATCCTCAAGATATTCCTTGGCAATCAGGAGCAAATCGTCCAATCAACGCCTTCCCGCGATGCCCCGCATTCAATCCAATAAATCATTCCGGCAGGCTAGCCGAGTCGTCGTGACACCGTCGAATCCGGTCATAATCTTGCGGGTGCTCTCGTCGAGGAGATTAAAAACAATTGGTTCTGAAGTGGCTGTATGCGCAAATACGTCGGCGTCTCTCCCCAGCCCAAGGTCCCGAGGGAGGTTGCGACATCCCACGATATTCGAGAGCACTACGAGCGGATTAGATCTGGGACAAATTAGAGAGGAGAGTAAGAGAAAGAGCGAGATTACGGGGCGGGGGAGGGGAGAGGTAGGGAACCAGTGGTCCTGGGCTGGGCAAACCCGAATACAGCAGGCCAGAGGGCAAACGCGTTTCCCCGTTGGCCCCGTAATAGCTAACTGGATTTGATTAATCGATTCGGTTACAGTCTCCACCTTAGCCATCGCGACGCTTCCTGTCGCGTCTAATATCGATCATTCTCGCGCGCGGAGCGCAGAGCCCCAGCCCCGCCGCAACGGCGAAAACAAGCCGGGGTGAATTACGATGTTTTGCGATCGTTCTTAGGCGTTCTTTCCCTACGATTATGCCACCGGAACCGTGTCCCCGTGCGCCACGCGCGCCGGCCCTCTGTATCTCATTTCCAGTCGTCGGGAAAAATATTGCTCGCCGAGTCCTGGCTCCGCCGCGAGGGAAAGAATTCAAATTTTCCTGGTCCTCCAGGGAGATTTCGACCGAGAGAGATGTATTAACTTCTTCGCGTCTTAGAACGAACACCGCGGAGAAGCTGCGGAAGAAGCTCGCCATTGTTCGGATTTGTTCTTGACCGATCCGAAACATTTTTCTTGAATATGGCATTGATCGGATTGCAGTTAAAACATTAGATCATTGTTTCACTTTATAAGATCAACATTTTTTCTGAACGAACCTCTGGAAGTTTGTCTAACCAGTTGGGAGACGAAGATTGCATCTACCAATTCACTGTACCTTTCTAACTGAATTATCAGCTACACTGAGAAAAAAATCCTGTCGAAACAAAAAAAATATATGTTGATTGAAACAAGATTCGTCGTAAAGAGGAGGCTTGAATCCTCCAATCTACGAGTTTCATTTGGGGGATAAATTTTTGAAAATTTTTAGAGGCGTTTGAATTTGCAGCAGATTGTAAGAAAAATGGTTCTTCAGTTTCCAACCTGCTATATCATGTAAAAATATATTACAGAGGAGAATAGACACCAAGGCTTATTATTGTGCTATTTGTTTTTTTAAATATCGACGATTTTTCGAGAGTCGGAAATGCAGTGTTGCAATGAAAATTGTTATCAATCCATAGCAGCATGAATTTGAAACTTTAAGGAATTTGCTTCTGCTTCGAAGAAGCATCATTTAGATAGACTCGCCTCTGTTTGATCGGATTTGTAAAAAGAATGTAAGGGATATTAAATTCGTGCACAAATTAAGGGACGCCTCTTCTCAGTTCGCGATACATAGTTGAGCCATTGCATGAGTTAACACTAAACCTACCACCTGAGGGGTCAAATGACCCATTTCTAATTTTCTCAGAGGTATTTTCATGGGAATTTATTGAATATATTTTACAGTAAAAATCACACAAAATATAAATAAATTTAATCTTGTCATTTTTATAATACTTTACACATCAGTCACTTTTGATGGTCGGTAGGTTTAGCGTTAAGGAATGAATTTGTATGATATGAAACGTGAAGGAGCTAGAGGAACCCTATGCCACGGAAACTCTGGCACAATGGTAGCCACACTGAGAAAAAAATCCTGTCGAAACAAAAAAAATATATGTTGATTCAATAAGATGTACTATTGAATAGTGCCAATATCATATGAACTTATTTTAATATTTAATACTATTGAATTTCAATAGCAAAACTCATTTCCGCGAATCATACAAGCCAATAGCTTGACCATCAATGTTTTCAAAAAAATAAGATATGGCCTCAAACCAATTCCCAAATTTTTTTAACAACATATCTGATTGAAGGAAAAAAAGAAATATCACGAATAATAATATACGGTATTGAATCAAATAATATTTTCAATCATTTCATGATAGACAATTCAAATACATCACGATTTGCTTCTAAATTTCATACTATTGAAAAGAATACATTGATATTCATCGAAGTAAAAAATTACAATAACACGCGTGTTATTGAAGTAACTACTTTTTTTTCTCAGTGTAGTTTATCAGAGCTAGTTTGGCTCGTGCATTAGCACAACTACGATTCTTAAATATGCTAATACATTCTTCCATGAGCAATTTCAATCGCGAACCATCAATACGCCGTGTAACGTGATCATTTCCAAGCTACTCTTTGAAGTATTTCCAGTAAGTAACCCTTTGCAGTCCTTTGTCGAGCTAGATTTTTATAGGAATGATTTATATTGCATTCATCAATGACACCACAATTACGCAGTATGAAACAGCAGTATTTCATAACTGTTCGGAAGTAGATTTGCATATAGGAATACAGTTGAATTGCACATGCATTGTTACAAGCAAGTTCGGAGAAGAAAGAATGGAAACTCTTGATTTCCGACGGACGCAAGCGAGTCGTCGTTGGTTTAAAAAATCCTGTGGCGCGAAATTGCGAAATTGCTAATCGAGCCTCGTCCACGTTGATATCGAGTCGATGTCGACTCCCACGTCGTCCAAGAGCTATAGCCTATTCAACAATGCGAAATAGTGGAGCGAAGGAGTCTCGAACACCGCCGCCTCGGTTTCCCTCGGCTGATTAGCGCCTGCCATTCGTGATCAGGTTCTTCGGGGATCGTGGCAACCGACGGTTCTCGGTAAATAAGCGTACTTAAAACCCCGGAAACAGAAAGCAATGCGCAGCCGCCGGGGTGGTGTAAAGAGGCCTCTCTACGATCTCGAGGAACAATGGATCGTGCGAGTTCCGCGTGTTGTCTTCAAGCTGCGCGAGTCTCAAATATTTATTTTCCGCGCGAGTCCGACGATCCTCTAGTCGAAAGCAGAAGTTCGCCGAAAACGAAACTAAACGCCTAGAACAACCCTGGTCCAAGTACACGTAACGATGCTTGATGATGATGCCTAAAGTCATTTGGAGTAATCTCTTCCTTTGAGAAAATATTCTTTGTTAAGGAGTTATTCGCGAAAAACACGGACCAATCACAGAGCGCGGCTACAGCAGATGGACTCCGGATCGGCGGCAGATCCCGCTGAGCGCGGTGTTGGCATTGGTCGAACGGGAATCTGCTCCCCCGTAGCTGTGCTGTGATTGGTCCGCGTTTTTCGTTAATAATTCCGTAACAAAGCTGCGGAGATCATTTTCGCAAAGGAAACGGTTGCTTCAATCGACCCTTTTACAGAAATGCAATAGTTTTAGGACATCCTGTAGCCTGCGGATAAAATTCAAAACGGAGTGAGAACATTCCCACAATTTGAAAATACTATTTTTCACTTACTAGAATAATTCAGAAAAGAAATAAATATGTGTAGCTCTTGTATATTATGTAGAATGCAGACAATTTCTATTTTGTCTAGTTATAAATAATTCCGCGATTTCTTATTTGGCGAAGCAAAGGGTGGACACGAAATTTTCTTGTTTCAAATACAAAAAACACTTCTTGTCTCCAAAATCGGTGTTCAACGGTGGGAGGGAAAGATGCTTTGACACTGTAGAAGAAGTTCGCCAGCAGGACCATCATATTTTATCCTCTCAATGAAACTGACAGACTAATTCGCCGATCCTTGTCTCCGTCTGTTCCCATTCGGTCGTCAATTATCCATTTGCTCTCGGCGGACGAGCTGATAAATAGAGCGAGAGTTATTTGATAAGCGAGCTGAAAAAGCAGCGGTGTGTCTAAGAAATGTTGGATAAAATTAAGCCAGGAGCTCGCCTGAATCGGCTGAATGCCACCGACGCTTCCTCATTAAGTTCTTCGTCTTGGCTGCGTGGAAATTCTACCTCCCCCTCAAGGCGTGCGCAGATCGGTGACGTGGATGATAGTGTCAGTAAAATACACTGGGATGAAAAAGGCATTTAGTCTATGCAGTGCGCGGACTCTTCGTTGATTCGGTATTAATGGCGTGACAAGATTTTTTGTATTATTTGAAATCAAGGTATCATCTGTTACCACTTTTGATAGTGGATATCTGACATTTCTGTAGTATTTTTATTAACCCTCGTGTGCTCCTCAGACAAAAGATCCTTTCACAGTTTAAATCTACGAATTGTGCTGCAACTATAGCGTGACAATTCAAAAAGACATACGTTTAAATAAGAAATTATTCTCGATCATACATTTTTCAAATAAATTTGGGGTTATGTTCGCGGCTCACCGGTTCGATCAAATTATACGCTAAATAGCAATTTCGTAGACATTTATCAAATTCGGATTTGAATCATTACGTCCTGAGACACGTTTGCTATTGAATGTTTTCTATAAGAGAAAAAAAAGAAAGGATGGTGGTTGTGTTTCGTCCTAGACCCGCTAGAGGACTCATCAGTAAGGTATAATTTGATCGAACCGGTGCGCCGCGAACATAACCCCAAATTTATTAGAAATACGTTTTGCAGCCCCATTGCAAATGAGGGTTAAATTCTATCTTTGAGTTCTAATAATTAAAAGAGAAAGAAATATTAATAGGTACATTGCATCCATTGACAGACAACAGCGTTTCTTACTTTCTAACAAGATCTGTATTTGTGGACATTCTGCAGAAGAGTCTCGCCAGTTCTTCAAATGACCAACTTGAAATTGTTCAAAACAACGTCGAAGTATTTGATAAATAATGGATGAATAATTTTAATATTAGCCACATTCTTCTTCTTCTTAACACATCTGTATCATTTCTGCATTTTCAACAGTTCGAGAAGTTACTCTATTTTAAATAAACTATTCAAACTTTTTCACCGATTTATGTGTCTGCCTATTGAATCTAAGCTGCGGATTTTTATGCACTCATGAAGAAAATGGCTGGATGAAATATGAAACAGTAAAAGATTTGAAAAATCTAAAAATATTGTTATAATATTTTCAACGTAACAAATCTATTAAGGGATGAAATGGATTATTCAACTTCTGCTGCCCGCAATCGTTGCAAAACATTTGTATTTTGCATAAAGATCTTCATTATAAAATAAATCGAGTCATTTATAACATATTATCTAAGTTTGAATTATTTAAAAACACATGTATGCGATGTGAACGTGTCGTTGAGAAACAGTAGAATGAAACTATAATATTATTATATTAAATATTACATGGTTCCTCATTTTTTTAACGTTACAGTAATATCGTTGTAGTATTTATTTGATACAGATGCAGTATTGTTATTATTCTCCGAACAATGTACATATTTCTGACGTTATTGCCACTCAATGTACGCTATCAATACCTGCAGAGCAGACAGTCTTTTGACATCGAGGAGCCATTCCCGAAAAGCCGGAAAAGACAATGCGAGCAAGCGCGAGGGTGTGGAACACGTACCAGTGACGGCCAACTAAGAACAAACAATGGTTTTTACAAGCAGCATTCGCCATTCTTGCGAGTTGTGTGTCCTTTGGCGTGGCCGCGTAGCTGCTCGCCTCGAAATTCGTCGGAATTCCGCTTCTTTTCACTCTTTTTCGGGCTTCTTTACTTTTTCCGACGCCCACGCGCTCGGAAAACTAGCTTCGACCGTATTTCCTCGCTTCGCTTCCCCTTCACGGCAGAGTAATTCACGCCGTGCAACTTTTATTCTCACCAACTTATAGTGTGTTCCTCCTGATAGAATAAAAGAGCACAGTAGACAAGCATCGCTAATAACCGGCGTGAAACAGCCGCAACTTTTCGTATGAGTTTGACGCAACAGAATAACATCGCGAGACTTCACCATTATCATTCAGGCTTTGGGGAGTATCCTGAATTGTCTTCGTCATCATTGCAGAAGCTAAAATAACGTGCAGTATCGGTACAGCGACTTGTATATTTGCGGAATATGGAGAAAATGATTCTCAAAAGAACTATTCACATTTGTCGTGTTTCTCTAACAGAGTTCGTCAAATTCCCGGGAACAGTTAACACCGGGTTCGGAAAAATTGAGCAGCCATAGAGAGGGGAGACAGATGAAGAGAGAAAGCGTCGCGCAGTCCTCTCCGAAAAAAAATAATGGAACCGAGCTGTGCAAAAGCGCGCCGCGCCCGTAGCACAAAGCGGCGGGCTCTAACGGGTATCTAACGTTTCCCGACAAGTCCCAGAAATCGCTCAAAGCATGTCAAACGGTCTGCGACTCGGCCGGAGCTTTTCGCAATCGGCTCGCGCGATGGCTCGTCTCCCCTCTGGCGG
The DNA here is from genome assembly GCA_933228785.1 of Lasioglossum pauxillum. NCBI lineage: Eukaryota > Metazoa > Arthropoda > Insecta > Hymenoptera > Halictidae > Lasioglossum > Lasioglossum pauxillum. The sequence goes on along the minus strand of OW121702.1, from coordinate 49,171,502 downwards.
CGTTCAACGGAGCACAAGGTGCGTTAAACGCGCGCACACGCGCTGCCACAGGTGTGGTTGCGAGCTAATGTTGAGCCTCGGGCATGTAGCCATGCATCGATGCAGCGAGGCATGCAGGTAGCCAGAGAGAGGCGGCCTGGCTTCGCGTAGAAATCATTTCCGTCGAAGAAGTAGGACGAGGCGAGGGGCGGCGCGCGGTGCTCGCACGCCCGTGACGTCAGCAATGCGTTTCGGGGTCCAATTAGTCGAAGGACACGTATAATTGGAATTAAGCTCTTAATTAATAGTTAATTAGCCGCCGGTAGTGCCGGCACCAGCCGATTGCCAGCGCCGGCAACAACTGTAGTAACGAGTTAGCCCCGGGGAGAGAGGGTTTCATTGTGGAGCGTGGCGTGCCTGCGCGCGCGCGCCACGGAGCCGGTTCTCGCTCGTTAATTCGAAATTAATTTATAATTGATAATTATTTTCGGGCCACGGGTCCTGTCTGCCCGCCCTGGCCAGCCATTCTAAATCGCGAGCGCCCTCGTCTCGCTTCTCGCGGAAAATTACCATTTATTCGACGCCCACGCATCGTGCCCGAACGACTCCAAATATTCAACGGAAGGTAGCAGCGGCGAAATTCAGCCAAAATCTGTTTCTTTCTTTCTGTCAGTTGCTTGTGGAACACGGACATTTCATATGGAAATCCTAGCGGAATCATAATGCTAGGAACTGCGGGGTAGATAATGATCCTCTCGATGTTTCCGCGCTGTTTGCGGCGGCTCTATCGAGCCGGAAGCCGACGCACTGGTATCGATAACAGATTTTCTAGCTGTTTTCGCCAAGATATGGAGTAGCAAATTGTACACACAAACGTTTCATTCCAGTTATCATTTTCTGGCAGCTAGTTGAAATTATTAGCTATTGATTTCGGCATGTCAAATTAATTTGATAATGAAATAGGCTTCAAATATGCGAGAGAAAATTAATTTATAGTATACGAATCTCACGCAAAATCGAAATTGCCTACATTGGTTGCAAGACACAGGAACCAAATAGAAATTCGTTTTTAAAAGTTAATGTAAAAGGCGCCTTAAAAGTTTTAATAAGGAGTGTGTAACGTGCAGAAATTCCTAAATACCTATAATTAATGTTATATTCAATCGATCTAGCCATGGTTGTCGTGAAATCATACAACGTGACTCGTTTGGCCTTTGTTTATGAAGATTTGTGGTTAATAGCCTCAGTTGAACAACGAAAATTAATAATATACCTGCTCAAACGTTGCAGCTTAAGATACTGTCCGAAAATCCGTGACAAATTGCTAAAACTTACAGCCCCACTCATTGTCAGACAATAATAAAGAATGACAAGTTACAATTATAACTATATTTTAACTTGATGAAATTAGTAAAGTTTATACGGAGAATCTCGTGTCCGCCATTACATGTTTCATGAAAAGTAAAATAAAATTCGCGGAGCTTCATTAAAGCTGCTGTTTCATTGGTCACATTGTATCCTCTGTCCGCCGTTTAATTACTATTCTACAACTTTTTTAAGCGCGGCGATAATTAATGAAAAGCACGGAGAAAGAACGAAGGATAACACAAAGGACACGCAACTGATAAACATATCGAATAGCGAGATATTTCCGGAGCTAAACGAGATAATTCGAACGATGGACGGCAGCGAGAAAAATTTGTTTAATGGTAATAAAATAGGAAGGGAGAGAGGATGGATGTGGCGAACGTGCGCGGATTCGTCCAGCATAATTTGCGTGGGATGTGCGCGCGTGGTCCCAATTCATTGGCAAGTCAGGTATAATGGGTAATTTGATCCGCGAGGTGTTTGAACGGCCCGAACAAAGCGGCGTCTGTAATTATCAATTACGGCCACTGCTATGAAATAATGAGCTCACAGCCCGATGGAGCATTGCCGTCCGTCAGCAACGCGGATTTTTCACGAAAGCAGATACGCCCCCCGCACCGTATCCTATTATTCCTACTATGTTGGTCTCTTTGGAGTACACCGAAAATGGAACCCGATAGAAAATGGAGGAAAAAATTCGCTCGCTAATGAAAACTGCAATGACGAACTGATACCATTAATTTACGCTTCCGCGTTGTGCAATTAATCGGAAAGTTCTACAATCCTGACAACACAGTGCTCGCGAAACTCAAAAAAACCTTTAAATCTAACGTTCAATATGGCCACCACAGGTGTTTGCGGTTTGTACACAGGATAACTCAGATTACTTTTTAGTTCGATTCACCAGATGCGTTTACCACCACTTACACAGGGTACATTATAAATATTAGATCGTTCCTATTTTTTTAACTGTGCAAGTACGAACCACTGTTATTATTATCCGAACGAATGCTAAAATATTGTTTAATGTGTATGGACCGAGTTAGTAGAATGTGCAACAAATAATTACTGAAATGGAAAGTACTGATTTACGACAGAAGAATTATCCCTTCGCGGACGAGGATTTTTTAAGATAACTGAGAATATTTTATTCGTAGAATTTGATTAAACTATACTTAAAATATAAGTATACTTAAAAATATGTATACTTAAATAGTATAAAATAGTATAGTATAAATATAAGTATAGTATAGTATAAAATAGTATAAAATATGTATACTTAAAATTTCAGAAATTAAATGAATACTCATAATGTCGTCAGTGTTAAAACCCTTCCTAGCATTGAATATGAAATTGATATAATACCTCATACAATACTAAAATGTAAACAATATTTTGAATAATGGTGCAGCAATTTTTAGTGGTGACTCTGAGTCATTGCACTAAGCTTCAACATTAGAAAGACTCTCTAAATCGCAGCATCTTCGGTCTGTTAAAAAGTAAACATTAGAATCGCAGTACTTGAGCTTCGTTAGCTTGTCCCGGTAATTCAAGCGAGAGCCTGATTGAATGCGTGTACGAATATCCTTCTTTCTGAAGAATAGGATTTCTATATGTTTCTTCTATCGATCGTATTTGCTGATAAATGTTAAATGCTTTCGGCGCAACGTTCTTTAGATTCTGTTGAGTACTGAAGCTTGTAACAAATGTGTATCTTTAATAGTAATGTGTAGTAATTTTTTCATGTATCTATTCTGTAAATTTGTCAATTTGTTATAAGTGAAAGTAGAAGTGGTAAAAGCGTAGAATTTGTTGATAATACTATTTGTAATGAAGTTCGGAATTATATTGTTTGATCTGCATTTTAATGAGAATAACTTTCTACTACTTTGTAAATTTGTCAATTTGTTATAAGTGAAAGTAGAAGTGGTAAAAGCGTCGAATTTGTTGGTAATACTATTTGTAACGAAGTTCGGAATTATATTGTTTGATCTGCATTTTAATGAGAATAACTTTCTACTACTTTGTAAATTTGTCAATTTGTTATAAGTGAAAGTAGAAGTGGTAAAAGCGTCGAATTTGTTGACAATACTATTTGTAATGAAGTTCGGAATTATATTGTTTGATCTGCATTTTAATGAGAATAATTTTCTACTACTTTGTAAATTTGTCAATTTGTTATAAGTGAAAGTAGAAGTGGTAAAAGCGTCGAATTTGTTGATAATACTATTTGTAACGAAGTTCGGAATTATATTGTTTGATCTGCATTTTAATACGAATAACTTTCTACTGCTTATCTCAGCTATTGATAATTTTGTGTTGGACCAGTCCTTGAGAATCTTTACAGTTTCAATTCCAAACTGTCTCGACATTGACGCATAAAAGCTTTCCTTTGTTGTGAGTGTTTCGCCATCCATGATAAATATGTTTCTTCTATCGATCGTATTTAACATTTATTAATAGGAGTTCTTATCTGAATGCTCATGCATGGCACTTAGAGAACGGCTAATGTGGACTGCTCTGTTCCAGGAGTCGGGCACAACATAGAGTCGGGAAAGGATTTCACGGTCGACGGTCTCTCCGGTTTCAGCAAAAAGAAGAAGAAGAAGCGCCGTCATAGGTGAGTATCTCACGCGAACCTCAACCGTGAATTTTTCCCGTGACCGTTCCCGCTGCTGTGCGCCGCGCGTTCTTCTCTTTTCGAAGCACGCGACCAAGCCGCCGCCATTAACTCTCGGCTCGCGCCATTTCACAAAGATACAACGTCCAAGGCAACGCGACACACGCGTAAATAAATTAATAACTCGTACAGTCATCGATTACCCGTCCGGTTCTTCCGCGTTTCCGCTTGTCAACAACAATTCCGACCTCGAGTCACCTCCTTCGCGATGACAACATTTCACGGCCACGCGAGGTTATGCATACATGTATTTACAGAGAGCGTAGCACGCGTTTGTTATCGCTGGATTGCGGATTTTTATGCAAAATAAATATTGTCTGCATCAATTGCGAGATACAGGAGCAAACATAGACATTTATATAATTCCTTAACCTGTTCGCTACTTCGTTGTATGCACTTCGTTGTTTAAAGTCGTAGTAGAATGCATAATTTTCAGACAATCTGACTTTCTTCTGCTAAACTGTTTTTTTAATCATTCAAAATTGGGTACGTTGCATTTAATAAAACTTTCGAATAACGAAACTAAGCAACGAAACGAATGCTGGTAGCGAACGTGTTCATAACCTCAAAATAATAGTACTTGAAATTCTTTAGACTTCTTTGTCGTTTTTCATGTGATCTGTACATTTTGTAGAAGCTAGGTAGGTATTTCTTTCTTTTATTAATAGTTTCAACATTAAACGTAACACATACAGAAAATGACTGATAAAAACAGTATTATTTAAATTCTTGAAATGCTTTCACTGGTCTGCATTTGATCTACTCTTTTCTAGTATAAAATCCGCAGTCTAATTATCTTATATTATTAAGTAAGAAACGTTTCCAGAAGAATCGAAATCATTTAAATGTGTCATGCTTTTGCATTCTTAGTATTGTAGCTACTTTGACCTTGCATTTAAAAATGAAGAGTCAATTAACAGGTTAACTGCCACGCCGATCATTTAAGTGTGACATTAAGCTTTGGCCAGGTGTACAAATTCATGTTGAATTCGATATACTCGAGAAACTTAATATTATTGGAATGTTCAGAATGAAAAGGTTAACTTTCTAGTTTCGATTTCGTTAATTGTTTGGATTTCGCGAGAACTTTTCGGGTTGATATTCGGCTATGAATTTGTGAAGATTATCGAGGTACATTAATCGATTTGTGTCTAGCTATGTATCCGAGAAAGTGGCCTGAGAAAGAATGTTAAGATGACAGTCACGTGCTACACCCTGTATATCATTTCCGATTTTTATTTTCAAGTGACAGACAATCCGAAAGCGATCACACCGTTCGCCAATAATTGCGTGCCAGACGGATGGAGGTCGGCTCGGGTGATCGTTAAAAACTATAACTATCTCGTGGAATCGATTTGATCGGGTGTTTCGATACATCGTCGCAGGACGTAAGAAATATTAACGGTTCGGACAAAGGAATACAAAACTTGTTGTATTTGTTGATTTGTTTATTTAATTGAAGCCTAACAAAAATTATCCTTTAATCATCATTATAATATATATAATTATAAATTGTAAACAAGAGACTCACTCCTCCAGATATCTATGAATTCGATTATTTGCGGATGTCCTAACAACACTTCGAGTTACGGGATGTAAATGATTAGTCGGTCGATGATGCTACTTTTTCTCAGTTCAGCTACGAGTGTATGCTAGGTTTAAGGGAAAAACTGTAATGGCATATAACTAGGTTCATACGGTTGTTGCTCCAGGACGATCTTCACGTCGCAACAGCTGGAGGAGCTGGAGGCAGCGTTCAAAGAGGCCCATTATCCTGACGTCTATGCTCGCGAGATGCTCAGTCTCCGAACCGATCTGCCCGAAGACAGGATACAGGTGAGCGAAAATCAAAAGACCTATGAAACCCGACCTCGCGACCTACGAATCAGAGAGGCCCGATACCCACAACCACCACCAACATCACCTTGTGAAATTCGCAACTCAGAGGTATCGTGTTTCCACGCTCACGAACCCCCGTGAACCGATCGAACCAGTCAAAGGATACTTTCTTCCTTTTCCTACCATTCATTCGTTCAATCGGCTCCTGCTACTTATTAGTCGATCTAATCGGCGCGGCAGTCTGAATCATTTATTCGAAGGTGATCTAACGTTTATAATAAAAATGAAGACTGAAAGGACGCAATCACAAAATTAAGAATTAAACTCTAGATGTCTAATCATTCATTCAATTAATAAATTCTGTTTCAATATTTTCGTTGCTCGATCAAGAGAGTTTAACGATATGCCCGTTTTCATATCGCTTTGTAATAGATTAGTTACTTAGGGTTAAGTTTGATTGGATTATTCGAAAGATTGCTAGATTGATTCGTTGAATTTTTTTGCGGTGCTCATCGGAACCGATGCGGCACACTACAATTAATAAATTTGAGGTTATGTTCGCGGCGCAACGGTTCGATCAAATTATAACACTAAATAGCAATTTTGTGGACATTTTTCAAACGTTCGATTCGGATTTGAATCATTACGTCCTGAGACACGTTTGCTATAGACTATTTTCTATAAGAGAAAAAGAAGGAAGATGGTGGTGTGTTTCGTCCTAGACCCGCTAACCTAACCTAACCTAACACACCACCATCTTTCTCCTTTTTCTCTTATAAAAAGCAATCTATAGCAAACGTGTCTCAGGACGTAATGATTCAAATCCGAATCGAACGTTTGAAAAATGTCCACAAAATTGCTATTTAGTGTTATAATTTGATCGAACCGTTGCGCCGCGAACATAACCCCAAATTTATTAAAAATGTACGATAATCATTTCTCATTTACTAAAATGAATGCCAACAATGATTTAATGTGTAACTATTAATAAATATAACACTATAAATAATATTAAAATATTGATAATATATTTGTGGATTTAGATGAAATTTTACTTTCGATAGAAATGTGCGAATATTAAATATAAATACAATAGTAAATATAATTTTTACTAGATCATTGCTTTTAACAATTTGAAATTGGACTACGAGTACGCAAAAACTGTTACATTTACAACAACAATTGGTATGATAAAATGTTAGCTAGTTATCTAACATTAAAACTGAAGTTTAAGTTGTTAATAAAAAATAGAAACCGTCCCGTACCTCAGAGCGGACGTAGCACAACTTCGATATCGTTTATCAATTAAAGTATTCGTTAAACTGAACTGCAATAAAAAACGGAATAATTCTGTTCACACAATCAAACTAAAGATAAATCTTGTATAAATTGGTTGCTTAGTGCATTTTTCATGTGTCCAATCGTTACATTCCATACATCGCAGCCATTTTTCATTCGGCTTGGTGGAACTGTATAAACAGAGACATTGTTAACGTGCTGGAACAAAAATCCAATTAATACGGCAGATTCGGAAATCGCCTCGGTGACTCGGATGTCCACAACAAGGGCCATCCTGAGTTGCTAAAAACTTGGTAACAGTAAAACAGTAGGGAATATGTGTAATAAATAGACTGCGAATGTTTATGCAATTTCCAATTTTTACAGACAAATTTTAAGGATGAAATAAAATCCTATATTTCATGGAAACAGCCTTTGTAGATCTAAAGCAAATAAAAATCCTACGAAATTCTACCGAATTTTATGTTATAGCATCTTTTAAAAATTTTCATAAGCTATAAATGCAAACAATTAACGATAGAAAATATCCGACAGTAAAGTATAGAAAATCGCACGTGTTGTAACTGATGCTAAACCGTAAAAAATATGTGAATATCGGGATCGTTTCTGCGATCACGGAGAGATAGCATCAGCCGGAGTCTGTTACAATTATTCGCGAGCCAATCAGAGCACCGACCCGCTGAGCGTGGCGTTGGTATTGGCCGAGCCGGAATACGTCCGCAGTAGCCGCGCTCCGATTGGTCCGTGTTGTTCGATAATAACTCCTCAACAAAATCGCGGAGAACATTTTGCAAAGTAAGAAGCGACTTCAAATAATCTCAGGAATAACCTCTTTCGAGAAAGCACAACTTTTAGGACATCCTATATGCTGGAACGCTAGTTTAGCACAATGTATCCAAAATTTGATAGCGGTGATAGATTTTGAATTACTTACAATATTATTTACAATACTCCCTTCCATTTTGAAAGTCCATTAGGGGTTAATGTTGAAAGAGCGGTTCACATTTTTTCGCGCGACAGTTGGCTCTGAAAAACGGGTCGAAAACTGTGAATAGTCCTGAAAACGCGGAAACTGAGTAGCTGGTAAAAAACTAGAACCGATCGCGGTTGGTCGGTTGAAAGGCTCGAATAGCGGCAGAACGGGCGCAATTGAAAGTTCTCGTACGATTTAACGGCGCGCGTTTCGCTATTTATGATGAAAATATAGATTGAAGAATGGAGGGTAGAGTGGCACGCAACCGCGGAGCTCTTGGCAGTTTGTTAAATTCATTTCCCGGCGAATCGTAATGGCGGAGGGCGGATCGTGAAGTAGACACGATTAAATGGGTCCATTTTCCGCGGTGAATCGCATCGCGCGCGTTCGAAAGTGCTTGTTTCGAATGACGGCGCGGAGCAGTGTTCGCTTATTAAGCCGGCCTCGACAATGCGATTTCTTCCGCGTCGGGTCGCCGGCCGCGACCGCACGAAAATTCCGAAGGAGGATGCATAATGCGAAAAAAAAAGGCCGGACTCATTTCCCGCCGCGTTGAAGCCTTTGTTCGCGCCCGGGGAATAGTTGGCGGACATTTTGCGAGCCTCGGAACGCATAATTCGCTATTAAACCCGCAATCCGCCGTCCTTCCTGCTCCCCCTTCGCCCCCGCCCCCCGCCCCCCTTCAGGCTCCCGGTAATTTTGCGCGTTAACGAGAATTAACAACGTTACACGCTCTTTTCACGACGATCGCCCGCCCCGCACGCGCACGGCGGGGGCTACATAAATCCACCGGAAATATAAAGCTTCGATATATTCCGGCGCAATTAAAGCGCCCGTTGTTCCGTCGCCGATAACGCCGGTTCTAAAATTATATTAACGAGGATGCTTTTTGCAAACAGATTTAACGCTCGCCGGTTCGTCAAACGGAATTATTATCAATTAGCGAGCGGACGGTTCTAGTTACGTTTCCCCGGAATTATGCGGCAATACAATGAATTATTTTCCGCGCGCCGACCCTTTCGTTTCCGGATAATATTATGATCCGATGATCGAAGAACGTTATAATGATCGCGCGACGTTGACGCGATGTGTTCCGGATGCGAAATCTAGTCACCGGCGTGATTAAACGATCGCTAAGATCGAGAGAAACCGCAACCGTAGATGCACGATCAGATTTCTGCTTTGGAGAGAGGCCGCGAACCAGTTCGATTCATTCGTCAACGCGAAAGTTGAGGAAAAGAGCTAGCCTAATTTTGTTTTAGGGGCAGCGTCGTTGCGCCAGATGCGACTCGCAACAAGATCCAGCAGGCCGCTAGCCATTTTAATCGAGGCTCGCTCGATCTCATGGCGATATCACGCAGAATTATCGGCATCGTTGTGCAAAGCGACGAAAGAACAGTCGCAAATGAAAGGGGTAGGGAGTAGGGGTACCGTCGGTGGCACGTTGTCGGGGGTGGAGAGTGGCAGGACCAAAAGGCGCGACCATAAAAGGGAGAATTTTCCTGGCTGACGGTTAGTTACCGCGGACCGGTGGAGTACTAGCCTGAGATAGGTTTCCGCATGGCGGACCCGGGACAAGCTTCCCTCTCACCCCCTTCATCCCCGTCCCTTTTCCTCTCATCGCGATTCACCCTTCAACCCCCGCCCGAGGCCTCGTTCTCTCTCTCCTTCTCTCTCCTTCCGGGTTTCACGCCTGTATGTCGCTCGAACGACATGTGTGCGGTCCGAGCTCGCATATTGAGATCGTCTGCGGAGAAAAATCGCTAGTAGACCAGCGGAATAACAGGGTAGATAGATGGATTAATTCGTCGCCCGTGTGTGGAGGTTCGTTTCGGATGTAAAATAGGAAATTTGGGTCGATAGTGACGCGGGAAGGGCGGTTTGAGCGATTGCAGAGAATCCGGACGAGTGAGAGTAGAGAAATTGAAAAGGGGGTGGATAGGCACTGCGGATTCACTAATTCCGGTCATCCGGCGGATCCTTTTTGGCGAGCTCCCATTTTCATATATTACTTCATTGATCGCGGAACCGTGGACAAATTGTCTTGGCAATTAATAAAAATCTAGCACTGTCTAGTGACAATGGAATAAAGAAAGAGGACTAGAAGATAGGTATCATCTTGCCACAGTTAGCCTGTATAATTAGGAATATGTATACGAAGGGTATCGAATTAAGAAATAATTACGCGTACCAGGATATGAACAAGCACAGACTGGTCCAATTTATCAATTAACAAATGTGACATTTTAGAAGATGAAAGGGTTGTTCCATTTTAAAATGGTGCAGTGAGTTTTGGGGCCATTCTCTGTGAAAACCTTAGCCTCCATCAGCACAACTTTAGAACATGGAATATCGATCACTCCAAACAGACAATACAAAATCAACCCTGAAGAATAACAAACAATTATAAATATACAACCTTTCACGTTACATGCAGTAAGATAACGAATCGAACAAAGTAATCGAAATATCGTGTCCTTACCCTGGGAAAGCATCAAAATGGAAAACTTCGCATCAACCCCTAATCAATGCGCAAAGGCCGACACGCGAGGGCGCCCGCGCGCTAAAGCAGCCGCGCGCGTACATGAATGACCAGCTCGCTCACACACAAGCCGCTGATTATATTTTGATATAATTCGAGGGTGGTGAAAGGGGTTCGCAGGGTGGTAGTGGGCCGCGAAGCAAAGGTGGTAAAGGAACCGCTAGAGGAAGTGACACCAGGGGTGGCGAAGAAACGCTGGGGATGAAAGGGACGAAGACCGGTCGGTTAGGTGGAGGAACGTGGCGCGTGAGGAAAAAAGACAGAGTGCTGGTAAGAGCGAGGGAGGAAGGAAGGGCGGGAGTCAGGGTGGTAGAGAAAGAGAGAAACGTACGAAAGAGGGACCGTATGGTGGAAGGGGTAAGGACGTACGGTTGAGTCGCGCTTCACGGGGTTGTTGAAGGTTCGTGGCTGAAGCGTAGATACAGGCGCGTACACACGGCGATATTAGAGGGAGAAAGAGAAAGAGAGTGAGCGAGAGAAAGAGAGAGCGAAGGATAGGTTGATAGAGGGGGAGAGTGAGAGAGAGAGAGGGAGGGAGATTGAGAGAGTGTAGCGGCGGCGTGAAACGACAAAGCGGCCATTGCAGGATGGGTGCGGTCCCGCGGGCCAATCAGAGAGACGAGTCGCGGACCGGTCGGCCAATCAGGCCGCGCCTTCCACCCGTCTTTTGTTTCTAAATTTGCGCGCGCGGCGGGGACACAATATAACGAGCGCGGGGCGAAAAGAGGGGTTGGTAATCGTTAACGGTGATATTTTTGTGTGGGAGTGCCGGCTTTCTTCGTCTTTTCTCTACCTCTTCTTTCAACTCCCACTCCCCTCGACTCCCACGCCCTCCTCTTCCTTCTCCGATCCCGTCGCCCCTCTTCTCTTCTCTCCTCTCCCTTCTCCCCCACCTCCTTCACCTCCTCCTCTTCCACATCCCTCCACCACTCCTTCACCCTTCTTCCACGTCTCTGTCCGATTCGTTGCGGCGTGAATCTCCTTCCGCTTCTCGATCTAGCCGCCCCCCCGTCCTCCTCCCTACGTTTCACCGTAGAACTCTCTTCGTTCTTGCTCGGTTCCTGCCTGCACCCCCGAGGGCTCCGTCGCGATCCACCCCCTATTTCTTTCCTAATTTCTTTGTAGCTTCTTTCTACCGTTTGTTTCACGCGCTTTTTCCATTGTTTTGTTTGTTGTGTGCGCGCACGCCCACGCAGCGGGCTCCCATCAAGGCCGCCGGTGCGGACTGTTTTCATATCGATTAGGGGCATTTTGGAGATGGTCGATGCGCTCCCCGAGCACAGCCGGTCGATTATCGACGGCCGTCTTTGAGATCTTGCTCGCGCGATCAGGGATCATGCGAACTCGACACGAGTTCGCTTTCTTTCGGAAATTTTCGGGCACGTTCTCGGACTGTTTTACTTATTTCTTTCTCGCCACAGCTTTATTTCTGCTCGTTAACTTTCATGAACGAACTCTATTTCATTACCCCCAGCAGTAAACGGCTTTTAAAGTGTTACGACCGAGCTTCGTTAACGTTGAAAATCAATTCTCGCATCCGCTTCGCGCGGAGCGAGCAAGAGACATTTGTGCTTCGTTGCCAACTTTGCTCGCATTAGCAATTCTACTTCTGAAGAATTCAAAGAATCCTATTAAAATATGCCTTTGGAGAATCTGTAACCGAGAAACTAACCACAACTTGGAAACATTAGAGTGTTGAATTGGGAAACTGGAATGTACATTTCAGAATGTTGAGGTCTCGAATTATAACAATCATGATGAAGAAGGATTAAAATAAAAATTCGCTTACATGTATTAATGAGCGGAACGATTTTATAAAATCCTTTTCGGACGCAGTCGAATCGTCGGAAGTAGCTGGCATTTCATTGAGCTTTCGCCTCGAAATTTCTGAATAAGATACAAGTTTATTTAATTGTCCCCATACGCGTTTAACGAAAGTTCCGAAGTACTCTCATTGACAGCTGCCAAGCGGTGTTTCCGAACCGTATCGAGCAGCCAGCGTCGAAATTTCGAAACGGAAGACCGGAAAGGTCCGTTTCCTCCATCAAACGGAATTGCCGCCTCCAGTCGACCGGTTCGACAGTGGCCGCTGTCAAGCATTGCGTGCTGGAGTGTTATTACTTGATTGAATGAATGGTTTCGAACGAATTAATTAGTTATGCTCGTTGAGTTCGCTGTGTCACCGCGGACAACACGTTTAAACCATCATATCGCAGGATCGAATCGCGTGTACCGACACAAGACCTGTTCGAAAGGCCTCTGTATTATAGGGGCTCCGTTCGAGCAAGGAGAATCCGTATGGAACGTCGTCTTTGACGAGGTGCTCGTTGATTTCTGGTATTAAGAAGCTTTCTCATCTCGAGGGGGACAAAGGCATAGAAGTTGAAAAGAGTCCGCGGCAGGGAAAGCAGGAAAAGAAGCGACTTCTTCCAAGAGTAGACAGGACACAAAGAATATTTCTTCGAGTCTCGCGACGAAATGAGAAACTTCCGAATGTCGTGTGCAGAGCCAGAAGAGAGGATACTCCTACGGCATTCATTCCTGTAACAATGCTCAAGCTCTCGAGATATCCAGAGATTGGAATCTAAGATACCTCTTCAATTTTTTGATTGTTGATCATCCGACAGCGGGATGTTGAGCTGCAACTGTCGCCTGCAATTTAAAGCCCTCGGACGAATATCTGTCATATCATTTGCAGGAACATGATTCATTTAGACTTCGTAGACTCCTATCGATCTTCGGTAACTATCTAGAAAAGGGAGTCCTCTCTGATTCTCAATACCTTGAAGAATGCTGTCAAAAACACGATTTGGAACAACTCTTCTCTATGTTTTTAAGTTCTTACACCCCTTCCAAGGGAACCTAACGCAGACCTAACTAAAATTCGATTAAAATGACGGAGTTTGGTGTAGTTAACATAGTAGTTTTCGTAGAAATATGTACAGGGAATGTGCAGGGAAAGTTTGTTCAATATCATATGATAACTCCAGATAACGTATTTGAAGCTCATCAAAATCGATGAGGAGCCCCTTTTGCAGCCCTTAAATGAATTTTGGTTAGATCTGGGTGTATATTGGGGCGGGGTGCACATAGTAGGAAGGGTGGAGCCCCTTATATTTAAATTTCATCAAAATCGGGGAGGAATTTTGTAAATAATTAGCCAATCTTCTTCCTAGCTGTTCGATAGTCCCATGACATACGATAATTTTGGATGATCTTGCTTGTAATTTTTCAAAGGTGAGCGAGAATAAAGTTCGAAATCGTTTCGACATCGCCTCGGTCAAATCGAGGTGTCGATTATTCTCTCGATTTAGTCTTCCTCGTCATACGTTTCCCGAAGCTTTACATGTTACACGTCCGGGGGTGACAATGCGAAGAAAGAAAGGCCGGAACACCCCGCGGCGAAGTTAATCGAAATGTCTTCGGCAGACCCCCGGTCTGGTTGCTCGCGTAATTGTGCATACGATTCGCGCGTGCGACAATATAATTGCGCTACCCCGCAACCGATTCTATCCACGGGCTCCGACATTTTTCTCTGCGAAACGATTAAACCCAAGCTGCGTCTTCTCTGCGCTCAAAAAGCGAGTGAAGTTTCACGTTACAGCTCCGCCGCTCTCAAATTTTTAATAAAAACCAATCTACAAAGCACGCAGGTTCGTTCTAGAAAATTACATGATGCGTATTATAAATTAAGGAAAAGTTCTCGTAAAAAAGTCTTGTTATTACATGTTTGGAAATATATTAGAACTTTGACAGTAGTTTTAAAATCTCGAGACTATTTCTCGGCACGATTATGTCACACAGAAATATCAATTGACATACCCGAAGTTAGCTACGTAATTTACAATGGATGAATGAATAAATCATTACTGCAAAAAGACTACATAAAAATTCGAAACAGATGTTTTCTTTTATACAATCATGAAGTGAACAATTATACTATTATCATACTGAGATATTTCCTAATCATATCAGACGCTGAATCCTAAATGTCCAAATGTTCATTTATAATCTGCAATCATCAATACATCATACAAGAATGATAAACAGACCGAAGACGTCCGTGCAAAATAAAAATGGTTTGCATTAATTGCTGGAAACGGATGCCAATTAACAATTTCTCTCTTTCTTTAATAATGTTATTGGGTTGGCAAGAAAGTAATTTCGGTTTTCACTAACTGATGGCGTTATGTTTTGTTTGATTGGCTTCTGTTAACGTTGCGTTTGTTTTCTTTCTGACATTTCATAACTGCATCTTTTAGGTTACTTTTGAAGCAAATTACACGTAATTTTGATTAAAATTGTTAGTTCTGTGTCAATTTGAACATGGAGTGCAGAAACGAACATTATAGGCATATATTGCTTTTTTATTTCCGTAGAGGTAAAAAAGCTGCCGAGGCTCACAAAGATATATGCAAAGTTTACGGTGTAGATTGCTTAACAGAACGCACGTGCCAGAATTGGTTTAAAAAATTCCGTTCTGGAAATTTCTCACTTAAAGACGACCAACGTTCTGGTCGATCATCTGGAGTTGATGATGACCAAATGAAAGCCATAATTGAATCGGATCGTCATATAACTGTCCGAGAGATTGCAGACAGGTTAAATGTCTCGCATACAACCATAGAATATCGTTTAAAAAGTCTCGGAATCGTTAAGAAGCTCGATATTTGGGTTCCACACGAGTTGAAAGAAATTCACTTAATGCAACGCATCAACATATGCGATATGCATCTCAAACGAAATGAAATCGACCCTTTTATCAAGCGAATCATCACTGGTGATGAGAAATGGGTTGTTTACAATAACACAACTCGAAAACGATCATGGTCCAAGCGTGATGAACCAGCCCAAACCACACCGAAAGCTGAATTGCACCAAAAGAAGATCATGTTGTCAATTTGGTGGGATTACAAAGGTATTGTGTATTTTGAGCTGCTCCCAAGGAACCAAACCATCAATTCAGATGTTTATTGTCGACAACTAACAAAACTGGACATAGCAATCAAAGAAAAACGGCCAGAATTGGCAAATCGCAAAGGAATCGTGTTCCACCATGATAACGCTAGGCCACACACATCTTTGGTAACACGTGAAAAGTTATTGGAGCTTGGTTGGGAAGTGATGTCACATCCACCATATAGCCCTGACATTGCACCATCAGATTATCATTTATTCCGAAGTTTACAAAACTCTTTGAATGGTAAAACATTCACTAATGATGATGATCTGAAATCGCACTAGGATCAGTTTTTCACCGAAAAGGATCAGAAGTTTTATGAGCGCGGAATTATTAAGCTGCCAGAAAGATGGCAAAAGATCATACAACAAAATGGAAAATATTTTATTGATTAAAGTTCATTGCTTTGATAAAAAAATTGGATTTTATTTCATCTAAAAATACCGAAATTACTTTCTTGCCAACCCAATAGAATAAATGAGAAATTATTATCGATCGTACATTTTTAATTTTGGGGTTATGTTCGTGGCGCAACGGTTCGATTATACAGTGTATAATTTGATCGAACCGTTGCGCCGCGAACATAACCCCAAATTTATAATGTTAGAATGTTTAAAGTATAATACCGACGAACTCCAATGTCCAATTACTCATTTTCGTCATATTTGTATTTTGTCGGAACGTAGAAAATAATGTTTCCTGGTGATTTTTTCGGCAAGGGATATCTTTTCGCGAACAACGGGAGCTCATTCTTCCAGAGGCGATTACTTGATGTCGGTTCTTTCTGACAGGATCTGTGGGTTTCTTGGTGAAAGAGGCTCGTCGTGTCGCAAAAGGAGGAAGGCTGATTCCCGAATCCACCCTCTATAGGAAACAGCAAAGACCGATCGACTTGACTACTCGTTATCGCGATCGCTCTCATACTCGCGAAATGAGGCTGCGTCTGATTGGCGCGCGGAGTCGTTCACAAACGGACGTAATTTCGGCGGCCGGAGGGTTACGGCTTCTTAGGGGGGTGCGAAAATTACAGGCTGCCCCGCCACACGTCCTTTTTACCGGGATCGATATGTACACGCCGAAGGGGGTCCCACCTAGCGAAGTGTTTTGGACAAAATGACACCACGAATCACTGTTCAATTACTGTTTAATTTTCACGGCGGCGCTCGGCGTCGGCAGCTAGGCGTGCAGGCCGCTTAATAAATCGTCGACTGTGTTCTGGGCGGACGTCGCCATCCTGCCAGCGTGCGTCCCTCCAGCTGCGATTCCTCACGCTAATCCTGCGAGGAACACACGATTTTAATTCGGTAATACGCGGCCTGGATTTATCGAACGTCGACCGTGCCTTTTGTGGCTTGATTTGCGAGGGAATCGCGCATTCAGTGTTACACTGTGTGTCAACGTCGCGTCGCGCACCGAGCCCCTGTAGGGGTTGGTTTGCATGCTTCAGCTTCGGACAAATTAATCTTGCTATTTTGCATTGTCAACGGCGCAGAAGCGGATCGCGAATTGATTACGAGTGCGAATTTAAGTGCTAGATAGACGAGGAATGTTTTTGTGCGGTGTGTCCACCCTTTGCGCGATAAAATGACCGGCCCCGGAACGATTTATTCTATCATTTGTTCTCTATAGTTGTCGCTGATGTTTGTCAAATACGTTCGACCAGAATTATCAGAAGAAAACGGACATCGAAGGTTAATATTAGGAACCATTACTTAAGAATGTAAATCACTGTGCACACTTTTTCTTCTTGAAGCCGTTCAACAAAGAGTTCAAACTTTTTGGAAGAATTTTGAACGTAATTTTAATAGTTACCCCTGTATCTTCGACCATTTCGATTTCAAAAGTCCACCCCATTTTAGAACGAAGGAAACACTTACCAAACCAGTTCAAGGGCGTGAAAGTAAAGAATTTACTCTTGATAATGAGTACAGATAAAATATTTAACAAATCTTTTAAAAAATAATTCTTATTAATCTGGTTAGTCTTATTCCTTGACAATTAATGTACGTAAAACGTCTGTCAAAATTGTCCTTGTCTAACTGTACACGAATAATATGTTAAATAATTCTCGCACGAGCAATGCAGGGTTGAATTTCGTGGAGTAGTGTGCATGCACTATCCTCTGTGTTAAACCTTTGGATTTATGCACTATAAATCCTTGCACTTAACTATTTTATAGGTACAGGAGCTGCAATTACCTTGCACAAATAACAGGGTCGCGAACGAATGAAGTTATTCAATGGTTTCTCGCGAACACATCTTTCCAGCTTCGATAATAGTAAGATCTAAGATCCACGATAATTTGTTCTGACTGATCCAGTAGGCCAGGTGGTCTTGAACGATTTCGTGCGCAAGAATGAAGCTCCGAGACACCGATTCGGTCGCGAATCACAGACAGTAAATAGCATAGGACGCTAAGCGAGCTCTAGTTCAAGGAAAAGGAATCATCCTCTTGCATCAGACAGACGTTTCCCGGTTGAAGCTATCCGGGTAATGAGGGCCGAGACTCCCACGGGCTCGTCCGAAAAAACAACACGCGTATCCGAGCGGTAAGCAGCCCATTAGCGAAGAATTTTAACGTGGCTCACACAATCGTTGCACGAGAGGGAGCGAGAGAGAGAGAGAAAGAGGGAGGGATGATGGAAAGCCAGCCGGCTGGCTGCTGCCCGCAAGAGAAAAAATTTGACTTCAAGTAGCGACGAACGGCTAGCGAGACGCAAGTCATCCACCGGAGCTCTCTTGAGGGTTCTCAGCTCGGACGCTTCCACGTATGTTCCATGACAAAGGTTCCACTGAAGGAAGCCCCCTTCCTGACAACAGGGCCCCATTGTCAGTCCCCGTTTCAACCCAGGCGCCAATGAGGATTCGTTAGAACGAGCTGCCAGGTAGGAGACGCGCGAGCCGACTCGTGTCTTCGACATTTTCATCCGATCGTGCACGATCATCGCTCGATCCCTCGATAGGTACGCTCGAAAGCGGTCCAGTTATTGGGCCCAATCACTGAACCTGCGATTCGAATTTCGTCCGGCTACAGCACTGTTCGAATTCAGCTGAACGCAGCATTTATTCGAGGCTTTCGCGGGTGGCCACTTTGTTAAGCTGTGCTCACACGGAAACAAGACCGACCAACTTTTAAGTGATGTTGCGTATGCAACGTCCGAAATGAGACATAGGTTTTTCAATTCTTTTAAAAATTCATTTAAACTTGAAATCCCCGAAAATTCAGTTTAAAATTAATTTATCCAAGATTAAATTTATTATAACAATTTCTTTAATACGTTCGCTGCCAACGACTAGTCGTAATTGGAAGTCGTTGGTCGAAGTTGGCGCTGTAATAAAACATTTCACCGTAAAAACCGACTACGATATAACTCGTAAATTAATAAAGCAATTAAAAATTATCGAAATTCAATATCTTTCCCATAAATACACGTTTTGTATTTTTATTTCACAATTAATTAATTAAAATTTGTTGGCCTGGTGGAACCGTTTTTGAAAATGTCGCTCGGCAGCGAACGCGTTAAATTAGATTTTTCAATGTAACACGTTCGTTATCGCCAAACAGCGGATATTCGTGCAAAATAAAAATTGTCCGTATCGATGGCAAGCAATAAGAAATAAATAGATAACTCTTTTATGTTTATTCATTTTATTAGATTGGAACGTTCAGAACGTTGTTTAAAGTAGACAGCATAGCAATCAGGCAATCAGTGACGTTTTCCGCCTGAATTGTTCGAATATTTCCCCTAAAGGGGGTATCTACGTTCACAAAATATTTTGAAAAGGTGAACAGCGAAACAAAGTATCGAACGAGTTGAGCAAAATTAAATCGATACCTTCGCAGACTAGTACCCATGGGTTTACGAAGACGGTGTAAACAATTTGGAAAACGTCGTGTGAAACATTCTCCGAGCGAAGTGTTCTTCTGCGTTAACAAATGAAGTTTTTCCCGGGGCGCATTATGATACGAAGAAAAGGTTTCACGCGTGAAAAATGCTGCGAGAAACGTAAGTGCATAAACGCTGCAGGCTCCCGCTCGTTCATTAATACATGAGGAAGAACAACTCGCTGCGCCCAACAAAATGGCGTTCCTTTCGAGAATTTCCGAGGAGGGACGCCGCGCCGCGCCGCGCCGCGCCGGCAGCCGAGCGTGTAGTAAAGCATCGCTCGTAAAACAGGATAAGAGGCTCGTTTCGAACTCGATACCGCTCGACAAAGATACTCGATTCCTCGATTACTTTCGTCGAACGTTCTCCGTCGAGCGAGAAAAATAGTCTGCTGTTGCTACTGAATTATGTGGAAGATTCCGCCGGTTGTAAACGGAATATCCTCCTTTCTTACAACCGCGAAGACGGATGTGGAGGCTGTCAACGTGCCAGATGGGGAACAAAGATGGCTTCGACGTTGCAACTTTCGAACGATTTTCCCGGAAACCTGCTAGACATATTCGTACCGTAGACAGGGTTCTAACAATGGACTAAAAGCTATTTATTTGCTGACACAGGCTCGTTAACGCTAATGCTGTCACAGGTCTGACTTCAGATTTTCCATGAGCTGTGAGCAAATACATATCTTTGTTCGAACAGATATTATCTAAATATTGTAGACTATCTAAGTGAATTCTTGTACAGTGTGATGAAAAATACTCCCTCTGCCCCATAATAATAGTGGCAGTTGATGAATTTAATTTGTCCCATAATAATAGTAGCAAAAGAAAATAAATACATTATGTATAAATAAATGAATTATATATTATTATCAAAAAACTAGATTACATTAAACAATAAATTGAAAATACTACTCCTAATTTTGATTTTGAGTGTTCAGATAGTTTCTGGATTTTTCAATAATTTCGTTACTGCATTTTAAACTCTTGACTGCGAAGCTTTGCTTTCCCTATATTTGAGGGAGCTTAAAATTATTGGAGCCATCGCTCTTCATTGCTTCCAGCATAACTTGTTTTTTTTCATTTTACTTTTACAATGGGTTGATATTCAATTGAAATAAAACAATTGATATCAATCAGCGGATGAAATTAGAAAAATTGTTATAATTCGTAATAATTAGGTTCACCTAAAAATTGAAAGATGTGTCAACACAAATGACATATGTCATGAATAGACTGCGGATCTTTATGGATTTATCGCAAAATTGAGTAGGTGGAATTAAAAATTGTTGGAATATTTTTAAAATTGAAGATACCAATATATGATTTCTCCTCTATTAAAATGATTAAGGGAAAAAATAACATGCAATTTGTTTTATATTTTTGCAATCGATGCAGACAATTTTTATTTTGCATAGAGATCCGCAGTCTAGTCATGAAACATTGATTTGTATTGAAGGCTTCGCAATTTTGCGTTACAATACAATTTACAGCTGCATCTGCTAATAATTCCCGTTTAAGTATTCACTTGCTACTATTATTATGGCACAGAGGGAGAGTAGCTATTTAGAAAGAGTGTATAAGAGTTGAAAATTTGTATATTGACACAAAATGGACAATAGTGTTCGAATATCCCTCACAGTCGACGATTCTTTGTCCTTATGGCGGATAGCGTTGCTTAAATTGCTGCTAAATGCACATTTGCGATGTACAGACCTCAATTCTTCACAAGAAATAAAAAATTCTGGACTCGTAAATGTAATTTAAAAAATTTACTGTCTTAACCCTCCGGAGCCTAAGTCCATTTTGACCCAGAGAATCAAAATCTGTGGCATTGAAAATAATAGAAAGTGTCAACAAGTACCTTTAAAGATAGATATGTTTTAAGTTTAAGAAATTTTACAAACAAAACAGTGAATGATCCTAAACATTTCGAGGCTCAGTATAAACTCGTCGATTCACACAAGTGGCTCCAACAATTTGCTCATCCGCGGTACATCCTTGTTTCCCATAAACGCACAAACGTCCACAACAATTGAAGAGGCCGTATAAACGTTACTTATCCTGCTCGTCGGATGGCGATAGATTCAACCGGTATTTAGACCGATTACGGTATCAAAAGGTGTCTGAGAATCACAAAAGATCATCGGAGCGTAGGCGGGACGATGTCTTCGGGCGACACTCGTGTCGCCCGCGCGGACAAGCAGGAAATTAAGCATCCGTGCTTCAAGAAGGAAAGTAATCGGCGAAATGAAGCATAATCCCCGGCGGCATTACGAATTTTCATTTTTAATTCTCTCGTTTCCGCGCGTGCAATTCGCTGCCGCGGGAGTGGCGCATTAACCAGGCGAGAAGAACAAAACCGTTCCCCTACCTCTCGACCGCTACCAAAATGGCCCGCGACAATAGCGAAGACGACGTCGGTGTCGCACAGTGGGATGGAACGCTTATTTCCTTGGACAACCAAAAGATGTTTCATTAAAGAGAGTATTCCAATCTTTTATTTTCAGAAAAATCAATTTTTACTTGTTTAAAGTTTCTTCGAGTACCTACACATCAGGGTTACGGAAATATGTGTGCAGAAAGATTCGTTTGAATTCGTAGAATTCGTAAAAACCACGTTTTTCGAACCAATCGACGTGAAATTGTAAAAGCATCTTTTGCACATAGCCTAGTATCGCACGAACCATTTTTGTAGGCGACCCATGATTTCTGAAACAAAAAAAATATGTATAACTCGTCTAATTTTGAGTGTTATTATTTTTAAAAAATCATACATATACCGTAAACACGAATAAATGTATCTGTAAAATCCCAGGGCAAAGGGTTCAATCGTTTTTCTGGAACAAAATTCTGTTTGACAAGAAAAAGAGATTTCATTGAGAAGGGTTCCAGTGAATTATAAATTGAAATCTTGTGAAAAATGATACTGGAAGAAAGTTCTCCATCAACCATAGTAATGTAACATTGTCCGAAACATTTTTAAAATCGAGATCGATGGAGACAATTGGCACGTCCAGTTATTTTCGTAGCCCGTTGCATTGTGGCGTCGCGTCGCGCGTCGGTCGGTGGACGCTGAGCTTGAACTGCATCAGGATCCATCGTGTTCGCACAGAATGAAATCACTGGATGCGAGCGAGGGTCCTGGACCGGTCGTTTCGAGCGATGAACAGGAAGAAAGGGAGGAGTGCTGAAAGTTTGGCTCGTTTCGAGGATATAATCTACCCGCGCCGCGCCGAGAAGAAAGTAACGAGGAATCGAGTTACGCTCGCGGCCCCCAACCCTGCAACCCCGGGTCCCCAACCTCCGGAGCCTCTTCAACCCTCTTCCGCTCGACTTCGATCTCTCCTTGAGGCTCTCCGTCCATCGTGGCTCGTCCTCGCCCGCAAAGAAGCTCGGCTAAGAAAGGGTAATGGCGCGGAAACGGCTCAAATGACCCGCGAATTTTCACCGGACGAGTCCTCCCGCTGCTTGTGTTTATGTTTAATAGGCGTCCCCGCGTCGTAAGTCGACGTGAATTATGCTGCCGTATTACCATTCCCACGGGTTTATGGAAATCTCGGCCGCCGATTCAACTTCTGATGTTGCACCGCTCAATGATCGGGGTCTGTTTCAGCTTCTTCTTCTTCTTCTTCTTTTCTCGCGGGTGATTAACTCTCGTGTCAATTTCACACAGTTTCAACAGACGTCGAACAGATAGTATTCCACCTCTGACGTGCGTCGTTTCGCTTCGACACACCGACGACAGAACTTTGGTTCACTTTGATCCAGGGTTACAGACATTCCATCTAAATTTTAATCTTCTGGCAACTCGTTTGAATTTATTGTTCATTTATATCAATCCTCGAGTGGTACCCTGAAATATTCCGTACTACAAGATTTGCTACATGTACAGATACTGCTCTTCGCTGATGTATTTATTAGATAAATTTGGGGTTATGTTCGCGGCGCACCGGTTCGATCAATTATACACTAAATAGCAATTTTGTAGACATTTATCAAACGTTCGATAGCCCGCTAGATAGCCTTACTGATGAGTCCTCTAGCGAGTCTAGGACGAAACACCGACGAACAGATAGTATTCCACCTCTGACGTGAGTCGTTTCGCTTCGACACACCGATGACAGGACTTTGGTTCACTTTGATCCAGGGTTACAGACGTTCCATCTAAATTTTAATCTTCTGGCAACTCGTTTGAATTTATTGTTCATTTATATCAATCCTCGAATGGTATTCGGAGATATTCGGTACTACAAGATTTGCTACATGTACAGATACTGCTCTTCGCTGATGTATTTATTAGATAAATTTGGGGTTATGTTCGCGGCGCACCGGTTCGATCAATTATACACTAAATAGCAATTTTGTAGACATTTATCAAACGTTCGATAGCCCACTAGATAGCCTTACTGATGAGTCCTCTAGCGGGTCTAGGACGAAACGCACCACCATCTTTCTTCTTTTTCTCTTATAGAAAACATTCTATAGCAAACGTGTCTCAGGACGTAATGATTCAAATCCGAATCGAACGTTTAATAAATGTCTACAAAATTGCTATTCAGTGTATAATTGATCGAACCGGTGCACCGCGAACATAACCCCAAATTTATTTAAAAATGTACGATCGAGAATAATTTCTTATTTATGTATTTATTAGGTTGGGAACTAAGTTCGCGACCTCCACATTTTCTCAAACAATGTCATTTATATATATTTTTTAAGCACGAGTATTTTATATCTAATTGATCGCAAAATTCAGAGCTTTCCAATGATATGCAGTTCAAAAGGAATGGTCACTGAATGAGGTTATGTGTAATGATACAATAAAAGAATTACGAAACAAAAGATCGCGAATTTAGCTGCCAACCTAATACAGTTGCAAATATGAACGTTTAGACTTTGTAGCCACACCACCATCTTTCTTCTTTTTCTCTTATAGAAAACATTCTATAGCAAACGTGTCTCAGGACGTAATGATTCAAATCCGAATCGAACGTTTGATAAATGTCTACAAAATTGCTATTTAGTGTATAATTGATCGAACCGGTGCGCCGCGAACATAACCCCAAATTTATTTAAAAATGTACGATCGAGAATAATTTCTTATTTATGTATTTGTTAGGTTGGGAACTAAGTTCGCGACCTCCACATTTTCTCAAACAAAGTCATTTATATATATTTTTTAAGCACGAGTATTTTATATCGAATTGATCGCAAAATTCAGAGCTTTCCCATGATATACAGTTCGAAAGGAATGGTCACTGAATGAGGTTATGTGTAATGATACAATAAAAGAATTACGAAACAAAAGATCGCGAATTTAGCTGCCAACCTAATACAATTGCAAATATGAACGTTTAGACTTTGTAGCCTTAAGCTACCTTGAAAAACCTCAGTAACTACATACTCACGGAATTTTTATGGAGATTCTAATGGGACAGATCGCATTCTCTGAGGAAACAGTATCTATGTATAATCTATTGCCATTTTAAGTCCAATACCAAAATCAACATCGATCTCGAAGAAGTGGATGTAGAAGTATGTAAAATAAGATTTTCACGTAAGAATTTGAATGGACCCAGCCACGACAGCCATAAAATCAGAAGAATTGTCGTACATCTAATTTGTTAAATTACAAACAAATAAGGTAATCACCGTAGTAACGAAATATGGCTATAATTTTTTATTGTTCTCCAGATCAGAGGATTTTGATACACTACATCCTTGTATAGCATGACCAAAAAATTGTTTAAAGCCGTTACACATATGTTATTTTATTTGGCAGTAAATGTACAAACAATTATTTTAAAAGTCTGTACGCATACTGCTACAGAAGATACATATACACAGTCGTTTTAAACAATTTCTTGATCGCATTATACATACTGTGTCGGGTTTAGCTTACTCAAGAAAATATCTCCAACATTTTAAGGTATATTTATTTGTAGTACAAGCATCGAGGAATTAATAAAGATGAGGGATGTATTAAGTCAGGAAATCGATAAATTATAGAAAGGAAGAGAGAAGAATGGTTGAGTGATATCCTGACGAGGATGAGAGTTGGAAGAAGTGAAAATTTGTTTGTTCTAACAATTACCGGCAGACAGGATGGAATTATACGATTACTAAAAGGCGGCGGTGCGGCGGCGGCGGCTGCCTGTTATTTCAGTTCTAAAGATCGTCACGGTGTTTTCTGAAAAATTCAATTCTTCGCCGGCGAGGCACGACAGGTGGATATCCTGGATAAAAGGCTGAGAAGGACTCCAGTTCGAGTGTCTAGGGAAGACGTTAACACGTTCTAAAGGCCGTGCTAACGCTGTGTAAACAACGCTCAGCTCTGAAATTAGGCCCTCTCGGCCGGCTAGAATAAATATTTTCGCGTCGAACCATCGTTAACGGATTACGAATATCTTCTTTTTGTTGAACCGCCGAGGATCCGGTGGAGAGCGTCAACGGTGACTTCGATCTCAAATTATGTGATCAAACGGAGGGAGGACGATCCTGATAGTCATTGATTTAAATGCAAAACCCTTTGCGGCCTGCGCGCGCTGATCGAGGAACGAGTGTGAACATTTTTGGACCGATGTTACTGAAATTTGACACGTAGATTGACACTGATGATTCAAACTGAAACATTCAATTTAGGTGTTACTCAATTTTTCGTAAAAATTAGATATTAAAATGCTTCGAACGCATATCGACGTATTTAAATATTTATACTGTAAACAGGCAGATTTACAGGGTGAAATCCTGAAAACGAGATGCTCAAATATTTGAGCTCCAAACACAAATATTTGTACATTTCAAGTTTGAAGTTTCTATACACATATTTGCAAGTTAAAATATGTCATTTCAAGTTTTAATTCTTCTGAATAAGATATCAAACCTTTATAAATCTACAAACTGGGCGGAGGTAAATTGGTAAATTGATTTTATGGTGAAATAAATAATAAAATTGTCACATACCAGCAAATATACATGCATAAATTTCTCTTTAATAAGAATCTGTTGCTGAAGCGAATCTAGAAAGAAAACTTTCGCTCGTTTATGGAAATTATATCAAACTGAAATTTTTGTGCTCTCGTAAACTTTGGATATTATTCAGAGTATTAAATCTGTGGTTGTCAGGAAAAACGCCGCATGTCACAATTTCAAAAAATTTGAGTTTATGTTTTAATTGAACTTTATAGTATAAAATTCACGTATTTACCAGAAAAAAATGTCATGAAAATTTAACCGATGTCCTATGTCAAAGCATTAGCGATCAAACCTTTAACCGACAATATCTCGAAAGTGAAAGTATGCGACATGCGACGTTCTTCCTGACAACCACAGAAATAGCATAGCAATTTTCATTTTCACAAACTAAATCCGAAAGGAATCTGTGAAAAATCCAGGAGTACGTATCCGAGTGCACATGCACGGGGGTGCAGCTGCGTCCCATAAATTATAGTGAACCTTCTCTATCAAAAACACGAGATAGGGCGTATCAGCAAATCCGACAAGAGAGAAATTTCTTTCGGAAAATCCGTCCCGAAGGCGAGGAAGCCGAAAGATCGTCGCGGGGTAGGCAGCGCTCGGCGAGTCGTCGTCGGTAGGAAATTTCGTGGCCCCGGTCCGTGCCCAATTATTGATTTTGTCTTTTCGATGGCCACGGCCGCGACAGGAAAGCAATGCACGCGCACACTCGCGCGGAGAGGCCACGCACAGAAGGGGGTTTCGCGTGTGTGCTACGCGCCGGAGGGGGTTACAAAGCTACGGAACGCATTAAATACTCGAGAGCGCAGTGTCCTCGGATGAGCTTTACTTGCACCCACACCAAGCCGAACCGTGCCGAGCCGAGTCGAGCAGAGCGGAGCAGAGCAGAACAGAACAGAGCAGAGCCAAGCACAGCCGAGCCGTGTCGCACGGTCGCACGCGCGCACAAAGACGGGGCCTAAATTGATTGCGTCTAAAATCCAACGAGCTTTCTCGGCTTTTCGTTGCCAGCCACGAGCCGAGGACACAGCCACGAGCGGCCCGGCGAGCTTACGACCTTTGTAGCCGAGCGAAGAGTGCGTTTCACAAAAATATAACCTCGCAGAGAGG
Organism: Lasioglossum pauxillum; assembly: GCA_933228785.1. Lineage (NCBI taxonomy): Eukaryota > Metazoa > Arthropoda > Insecta > Hymenoptera > Halictidae > Lasioglossum > Lasioglossum pauxillum. Next base: position 49,143,888 of record OW121702.1, on the reverse strand, counting down.
CCTTTTCTGTTTCGCCTCTTCCTATTCCTCCTCTTTCTTTTTCCCGCCTGCCCCTTGCCGCGACCACACTCTTCGCCCATCTTATAGTCCGAATGTATGTGTCACTCTTTTGAAAACGGATCACCCGTACGAGGGGATGATCCAGCCACGTCTGCGCGGCCACGATACGTTTTTCCGAAAAACTGCACCCCGATCGACGGTATCGAATGTCGACGCGGTTTCGATAACCCCGCGCCTCGTTTAACCCGTGGTGAACGAGGATTTCTCCGAACAAAATTTTTCTGAAACTCGATCGTGTACAGGGTGTTTCCGGTTAATTCGACCAGTGTTTTTCTCGTAAATATTAAATACTATATGTATCTTAAAAAAATCGAAGAGGAAGAACTTACAGTACAAAGAACTTTTATTATTTTACATTGTTTTTTGAGAAACAGAGGTGACTTTCAGCTTGTTGTATACATCGAAATGTTTTATCTATTGGGTTGGCAAGAAAGTAATTTCGGTTTTCACTAACTGATGGCGTTATGTTTTGTTTGATTGGCTTCTGTTAACGTTGCGTTTGTTTTCTTTTTGACATTTCATAACTGCATCTTTTAGGTTACTTTTGAAACAAATTACACGTAATTTTGATTAAAATTGTTAGTTCTGTGTCAATTTGAACATGGAGTGCAGAAACGAACATTATAGGCATATATTGCTTTTTTATTTCCGTAGAGGTAAAAAAGCTGCCGAGGCTCACAAAGATATATGCGAAGTTTACGGTGTAGATTGCTTAACAGAACGCATGTGCCAGAATTGGTTTAAAAATTCCGTTCTGGAAATTTCTCACTTAAAGACGACCAACGTTCTGGTCGATCATCTGGAGTTGATGATGACCAAATGAAAGCCATTATTGAATCGGATCGTCATATAACTGTCCGAGAGATTGCAGACAGGTTAAATGTCTCGCATACAACCATAGAATATCGTTTAAAAAGTCTCGGAATCGTTAAGGAGCTCGATATTTGGGTTCCACACGAGTTGAAAGAAATTCACTTAATGCAACGCATCAACATATGCGATATGCATCTCAAACGAAATGAAATCGACCCTTTTCTCAAGCGAATCATCACCGGTGATGAGAAATGGGTTGTTTACAATAACACAACTCGAAAACGATCATGGTCCAAGCGTGATGAACCAGCCCAAACCACACCGAAAGCTGAATTGCACCAAACGAAGATCATGTTGTCAATTTGGTGGGATTACAAAGGTATTGTGTATTTTGAGCTGCTCCCAAGGAACCAAACCATCAATTCAGATGTTTATTGTCGACAACTAACAAAACTGGACATAGCAATCAAAGAAAAACGGCCAGAATTGGCAAATCGCAAAGGAATCGTGTTCCACCATGATAACGCTAGGCCACACACATCTTTGGTAACACGTGAAATGTTATTGGAGCTTGGTTGGGAAGTGATGTCACACCCACCATATAGCCCTGACATTGCACCATCAGATTATCATTTATTCCGAAGTTTACACAACTCTTTGAATGGTAAAACATTCACTAATGATGATGATCTGAAATCGCACTTGGATCAGTTTTTCACCGAAAAGGATCAGAAGTTTTATGAGCGCGGAATTATGAAGCTACCAGAAAGATGGCAAAAGATCATACAACAAAATGGAAAATATTTTATTGATTAAAGTTCATTGCTTTGATAAAAAAATTGGATTTTATTTCATCTAAAAATACCGAAATTACTTTCTTGCCAACCCAATACATTGTTCTCTTGTTTCTGACCTTGTACGACCTTGAGAGCCATTGATGAGAACAAATCGTCTACATTTACGCTATCATGTAACATTAAATATAGCATTCCATTAAAGGATTAACTGTCGTACATTTCCCGAATGAAAGTTCATCAATTTTTAGTGTCTAGATTCTGCCAAGTCATATACAAATTGTCCCCACTGTAATATAATACGATGTATTTACGTGAAATTATTATTCAAGGAACAGCCTAGAGTCTTCTTTAACTCCTTGCCCTACGATTTATTTTACGGTTTCAGTGATTCAGTCCCAAAATAGGAGAAAATTTATATCTATTGTATGCCTACATGTTCTCCAATAGCTGTACATTAGCAACACCAAAATGGAATTTTATTTCGATTTAATGGGAATTATCAACATACATTTCTATCAGAATCTATTCAGAAAATTCATCACGAGTCAGGCACGATATTGTACGGCAAGGGTTTAATATCATAATTTAATTAATAAAGTTATTCTTAGGAAATTTACTCTTTCCGAATGATTTAAATTATGAAAATGTTTGACAAAACTTCTCCATCACGGCACACTGTCAAAAAAATCGCACGAAATCCGTATGGATCCTCGAATTTAACCATCCTGATGAAACAATATTAACGCACAGCGTTAAAGGATCATTGTCATTGAATCGCTGTCAGTCGATAACGTATTAATATTCATAAAACGTCGCTACTAAACTAATCGCGCAAGCTTGAAATTTTAAAAACACTGAACAATGCGATTTGAAAATCGCAAAACACTGAACAGCAGTCCAGATTCAACGGGCACGGGCTCGCACAATAGAATTTCCTCGTAAAGAGAGGAGTGTAATCACGAGCTGGCCCAAGACTAGTTAACCCGTTTCGGTCGAGTAGAATTATTCGATTAATTAATTCGCATGCAATTACCAATAATCCCCGGTTTTCCTCTAATACGAGCGAGAGAAGGCGAGCGTTATCGAGGCGGAATCGCGAACCCGAGAGAAACGCGAGCAGAGAGAGAGAGAGAGAGAGAGAGGAGAGGTGGAGAAGAGGTTTTCCCGTGGAAAACAAAATAAAAATCAAATTACGTATCCCGGTAAAAATACGCATCGTCGGCTGATCAAAAGAAATTTTCCACGGGTCGGTAAACCTAAATGGTGAATCGGCCCGAAAAAACACGGGCACGGGCTCGCTGGGACGCATAATTTCGTTCGGCCGGTTTTTTTCGGCGCACCAGCCACCATTTTTACGTATAATGGCGCGCAATTACGCGGCAATGCCATGCGTTTCCGGATAATCGGATTCGACGAGTTTTTGTCGGACTAATTGATCGAAAAGGTTCCATCGTTGTGCGCGACTACTTTGCGCCGGGAACCGGGTCATTCGATGCCCACCCGCCCCTCCGTGTCACCCTCTGTTCATCACCCCACCCCAGAAACGATCATAATTGCCGACAGATCGAATTAAAGTCGAATTATAGGATTTCCACGCGTGATTCAGCGGGCAACAATTCCCAGGGGCCTTGGCGGGGAACGTTCATAATCCGCTCGTAAGAAGCGACCGATCGTTCGCGCATAAAGCCTATGGTGCATCCTCGAATCCCATAACCGGTGGACCCTGCGACCCTTCTAATAGGGTTGCGGCCGGTGGCGCCGCGTCAACCTCATGAATTTTCTATCGCTCGTCGTCAAATGATTAAATGATCCTCAACGGCCGAGGGTGGCCCTCTGACTTCTCGCTGTCTAGACGGACACTGACAAGTGGCGCACGTCCCCATAACATCCCCGCGAAAAACCTGATAGGGGAGGCCAGGATCAGTTTCTTCGATCACATTCGCTCGATAATGTGCCACCGCGCTGCAGCGTCACGAGTGTTTTCCTAGTTAACCCGTTTACCCTGCTACGTACTTATATATGTATATGTATAGTTCATTAAGAAAAATTTGCTGACGCGCTCGCTCAACTTTTGAATATGCATGAGAATGCCATATATGGAGCAGTAGTAGCAAACCTTACAATGAATCAATTTTTATTTTATTTTTATTAGTATTATTGTCTTCAAGCTCCAACTTATAACAAATGTTATCACCCGTTTTGATAAAAAAAGTTCTATTCCAATGTACAGGTCACTATAGTTGCGACGAACAAGGGGTTCTTTTTTATTGTACAGTTCTAACCTCCAGTAAGAGGTTATGCTGCAGTCTGTATTACACGAGCAAGGGGTTAATGTGTCCCCTAAATTGACGCAGCGAAGAAAAGTTAATGCACAATCAGGGCCGGCCTTCTCTACAGGGTGTCCCAAAATTCGTGAACTTCCCGAAAGGTGGTGGTTCCTAAGACCATTTGAAGCGACATTTTCCTTTGCAAAAATGTTATCCGCGGCTTTGTTTAGGAGTTATTAACGAAAAACACGGACCAATCAGAGCGCGACCTAGACGCGAGTTGCCACAGTCGGCTCGGCGCGCCAACTGTCTATTGGCCGACTGTGGCAACTCGCGTCTAGGTCGCGCTCTGATTGGTCCGTGTTTTTCGTTAATAACTCCTAAACAAAGCCGCGGATAACATTTTTGCAAAGGAAAATGTCGCTTCAAATGGTCTTAGGAACCACCCCCTTTCGGGAAGTTCACGAATTTTGGGACACCCTGTATAAAGAGGCCTAGGTGCAAGAAACCATTTGGGGCCCTAAATTTTTTGTAAAGTAAAAAGAATTACAAGCACTACCATGTATTACTAATGCATGTTTATTTAATACGTGATTTTGTTTTTGCTAATACATTAATTACTTCATAAAAATTACATTATTTTAATTCTTGATCATGTTGGGGCCCTCTCAGTCGCGGGGCCCCGGTGTATAGCATCCACCGCACCCTCCAGATGGCCGGCCCTGTGCACAATAGGAAGATCAATGGAAAAATTTGGGCACGATTGCGCTAAAAATACAGAAAGAAGCGACTCGTATAAAAACCGATTGTTCCTCGTGTTCATCTCAAGTGGCACCGTGCAGATATGTAAAAACAATTAGCAAAATTGATACAGAGGACAGAAACGAATTAAGTGATCAGACCCATTAGAGTTTAATCGAAACATCAACCAAGTAAAATCTTGAAACTGTGCCAACCGCTGACTTCGCACGAACATCACCGGACTGCGTATCGTAACGCAATCCTTCCAGGACAACTGCCACCGAAAAATGCAAACGATCAATACCCAATGTTCGTCGACATTTACCTTTCCAGAGTTAGGTACGCTGTTACAGGAAAGTAATCCTATAATTGTGTGCACTAATCACTTTGGGTGATCATTTTGAGTAAAAGGCAGATGAAAACAATCTGTGTACGGTGTCATTGTGGATGGATCATTCAGGATGAACATCCAAAATGAAAAGTCTAAATAAAGGCGAATTTACACTGTTTCATTTTGGATGTACACTGCTGTGCAAGAGAAAGAAGCACCCGGTCATATTTAATAGAAAAGCGTAAAAAATCAAATAAGAACGCAGTAAGTTTTGGCAAAGGACTCCGTTGTTTAATTGAATAGTTCTGAGAATTATGTGTTATTGCGAATTATCTAGTACTTGAAATGCAATAAATCAATTATTGAAAAATGGAAATTTCTACGTAAAAATATTGTTCGTCATTATATCCTATAATTAGACTGCTGATCTTGCAGGTCGCAAGGACCAAATAAAAATTGTGTTCTTCTTTTAATTATTGTATTAAGCTGAAACTATCGCATTGATGTCCTCAAATCTTTTTAACATGTCCACTGCTTTAAATTGTACGTGCTGATTTCTGTCATAAATGCATAAAATCCGCAGTCTACTTATAATTATACTGGGTGCTTCTTTCTTTTGCACAGTAGTGTACGTATGCAGATTGTTTTCATCTATCAAGGACAATGAAGGGACATAACACAGTATTTTATTAAAACAGAGAGACTATGGTAACCCCAAAAACATGTGCAATTTAACATAACAAGATTCAAGGTATAATAATCGTAGATATCAGAAGAGTTAATTGCTAGGGCAAGTTGCAGAAATTTAGAAAATTATAATAGATTGGTTAGATGATAGAGCACGTAGATTCGAAATATGTAACAATGGTAGGGATACGTTGAAGCATCTGTTAGGTTAGAGGACTGTTACGGGCTGGACGAAGAGAACTGTACTTTAGTGGACTGTTAGGCGGAAGAAAAAGAAGAACATAGTGGACTGGTTGAATATTTTGATACACATTCTTCAGTACCTGTGTATTAAGAACCACACGGATTAAAAAGTACGGTCGTATTGATTACATTGTATATCTCGAATACATGTTCGAAATTGCAACCTCTAATTCCGATAAATCAACTAAAGAATTGGTAGTACTATCTTCATTTTGATGCGGCAATCAGTGTGTCCACTTTTGCTCGTCAGTGTACATCCGAAGTGAAGAAATGTAAATTCGCCTTTCCACCGGGGGCCCGGGCAGCTTCTCCGCGTTTCTTTGGTCGATGATTTTCGGGAGCGAAAGGAGGCCGGGCGAAGCTCGTAAAACCGGCGGCAAACAAAGCGATGAATTCCGGCTGGCCGCGTTCCACCCCAAAAATTGACCAATAACGCGCATCTCGAGTGTCCCCGGCAGTTTCCTCCCGTGCCCCTCCGCACCCCCTGGCCCAACGGGTGGCGAATAAATAAGGTGGTCCGCGACGGGTATCGGGCTCGCGGAATATCCAGCAATTTGGGCGTTGCTGGATTGTCAACGGGACCGCTTATAAATTCTAATAAACCCCATTGCGCCACGGTGAAATCTGGCGGGTACGGGCGGACGGACGCACGGTCGTGGCAGGGGGGAGGGGTGGTAGCGAAACGCGAACAAGAGGATACAGACTACGATGCGGATATAAATCTCGACTAACCGAATTAAGTTAGAAGCATGGGCCGAAGTTTCGCCACGCCCTCACCGCCGATGAAACGCTATCGAAGCCCGGCGTCTGCGTGGTGAAAACCGTGGTGAGACAGGAGGAACTGGGAACACGTCTGCGTCGAGCGGGATGGAAGATTAATTAATGTGTCCTTCGCCGTCCCGTTTAAGGAAAATGGGAAACGAATTGCGGGGGTACGACTTCCCGCGGCGCCCCACCTTTCCAGATTTTCTGACGTGTTTCTGGATTTCTTTGGGCGAACGATCTCCATTGGAAAGTCACTGCCTTCGCGATCATATTCGTGGTTATAGAGATCTTGTGATGTGTCTCTGGATTTCTTTGCATTAAACACCTTCTTTAGTGCCAAGTCATCAGAATAATATTCATAAATATGTGCTCCGGAATTGCTTTGTGTTAAAGGGCTTCTTCACCAACGAACAACTGTCTTCGTGATTATATTCTAACTTGAACATTCAGTAGCAGATTAAGAATGTAAAACTTGTGGCCTGCACATACTTTTTCGAAAAAGACGTGAAGACTACATTCCAAAACAGTTTGGTAGAAAAATAAATCTCCGAATGAAGAGTATTGATTATATGATGATGAATAATATTTATCTCAGACGGTGGACCTTTTCTATTACTATACATTTGACGATGCTAAGACCCCCCTAGTGAGGGGGGAGGGGTAAAAGCATTCCCCTCCTCCTTAACAAAAAAAAGGACCATAAAGTTATGTATTAAATTTTTTTAGCTCTTCTCATAATGTAATTTCCAATTTTATAGCTATTTACAATAATTTAATTGCCAGAAACTGTGCAATAAAATAACGATTTTGATACTTTGGTTCATAAAAGACTCGGCCTTATCGTCGGAAGGTTAAATATATTTCTTCTACGTACAACGAACAATTAATAAAAATGTGCGTTCAATAATTAATATCGATGTATCGTCTGTCATCCATAATTCTGTATCCCTCTCTTTAAATTCTTAAGAAATATCGCGGGTAGGTTTTAAAACGATTACGGCATTACTGCGAAACTTCCTGGTCTAAACCGCGTCTAATACTATTTGAATATCGCCGTGAAGCTCGTAGAGAAGCTTCATTGAATTCCCCATTAACCCGTATAGCACACAATCGAGCACCCCAATCACGCGATTGTCTGTTAATCAATTGATCAGTAGGCGGTATTGTAGGGGATGTCAAGCCGTTTTGGAAAATTGATCAGCGACGACGTTTATCTGCGAACTGTGCCTATTACCAGACTTGGGATTTTTACTTTGCAGTTTGAAAACGAGTTAGGCAAGCCTTGACGCGACAACATCGGAAGAATCTAATTATTCTCAATCTATTAAAGTTATTAAGAGACAAAAGAAATTGTTTTATTTCACCAAAAATAAAAAAAACGTGAACGTAAAGTCAAGGTATTGCTGACTACCCCTAAAAAGATATTTTCACTTGACTCAGCATAATTATTGAAAAAACATTTTACCAATCATTTCAATTCTTGCATGTTTGTGTGCCCGTTCTCACTTTCCCAAAACGGTGGACTCGAAAATTGATCAGCGACGACGTTTATCTGCGATCAGTACCTATTACCAGACTTGGGATTTTTACTTTGTAATTTGAAAACGAATTAGGCTAGCCTTGACGTGACAACATCGGAAGAATCTAATTATTCTCCATTTATTAAAGTTATTAAGAGACAAAAGAAATTGTTTTATTTCACCAAAAACAAAAAAAAACGTGAAAGTAAAGTCTAGGTATTGCTGACTATCCCCTAAAGAGATATGCATCACTTGACTCAGCATAATTATTGAAAAAACATTTTACCAATAATTTCAATTCTTGCACGGTACTGTGCCCGTTCTCACTTTCCGAAACGGTGGACTCGAAAATTGATCAGCGATGACGTTTATATGCGAACAGTACCTATTACCAGACTTGGGATTTTTACTTTGCAATTTGAAAACGAATTAGGCAAGCCTTGACGCGACAACATCGGAAGAATCGAATTATTCTCAATCTATCAAAGTTATTGAGAGACAAAAGAAATTGTTTTATCTTACCAAAGACAAAGAAAAGGTGAAAGTGAAGTCAAGGTATTGCTGACTATCCCCTAAAAAGATATGCATCACTTGACTCAGTATAATTATTGAAAAAACATTTTACCAATAATTTCAAACTTGCACGGTGGTGTGCCCGTTCTCACTTTCCGAAACGGTGGACTCGAAGATTGATCAGGGACGACGTTTATCTGCGAACAGTACCTAGTACCAGACTTGGGATTTTTACTTTGCAATTTGAAAACGAATACGGCGAGCCTTGACGCGACAACATCAGAAGAATCTAATTATTCTCAATTTATTAAAGTTATTAAGAGACAAAAGAGATTGTTTTATTTCACCAAAAACAAAAAAAAACGTGAACGTAAAGTCAAGGTATTGCTGACTATCCCCTAAAAAGATATTTTCACTTGACTCAGCATAATTATTGAAAAAACATTTTACCAATAATTTCAAACTTGCACGGTGGTGTGCCCGTTCTCACTTTCCGAAACGGTGGACTCGAAAATTGATCAGCGATGACGTTTATATGCGAACAGTTACCTATTACCAGACTTGGGATTTTTACTTTGCAATTTGAAAACGAATTAGGCAAGCCTTGACGCGACAATATCGGAAGAATCGAATTATTCTCAATTTATTAAAGTTATTAAGAGACAAAAGAAATTGTTTTATTGCACCAAAAACAAAAAAAAACGTGAAAGTGAAGTCAAGGTATTGCTGACTATCCCCTAAAAAGATATTATCACTTGACGCAGCATAATTATTGAAAAAACATTTTACCAATCATTTCAATTCTTGCACAGTACTGTGTCCGTTCTCACTTTCCGAAACGGTGGACTCGAAAATTGATCAGCGATGACGTTTATATGCGAACAGTACCTAGTACCAGACTTGGGATTTTTACTTTGCAATTTGAAAACGAATACGGCGAGCCTTGACGCGACAACATCAGAAGAATCTAATTATTCTCAATTTATTAAAGTTATTAAGAGACAAAAGAGATTGTTTTATTTCACCAAAAACAAAAAAAAAACGTGAACGTAAAGTCAAGGTATTGCTGACTATCCCCTAAAAAGATATTTTCACTTGACTCAGCATAATTATTGAAAAAACATTTTACCAATAATTTCAAACTTGCACGGTGGTGTGCCCGTTCTCACTTTCCGAAACGGTGGACTCGAAAATTGATCAGCGAAGACGTTTATCTGCGAACAGTACCTATTACCAGACTCGGGATTTTTACTTTGCAAATTTAAAACGAATTAGGCAAGCCTTGACGCGACAACATCGGAAGAATCTAATTATTCTCAATCTATTAAAGTTATTAAGAGACAAAAGAAATTGTTTTATTTCACCAAAAACAAAAAAAGACGTGAAAGTAAAGTCTAGGTATTGCTGACTATCCCCTAAAAAGATATGCATCACTTGACTCAGCATAATTATTGAAAAAACATTTTACCAATAATTTCAAACTTGCACGGTGGTGTGCCCGTTCTCACTTTCCGAAACGGTGGACTCGAAAATTGATCAGCGATGACGTTTATATGCGAACAGTTACCTATTACCAGACTTGGGATTTTTACTTTGCAATTTGAAAACGAATTAGGCAAGCCTTGACGCGACAATATCGGAAGAATCGAATTATTCTCAATTTATTAAAGTTATTAAGAGACAAAAGAAATTGTTTTATTGCACCAAAAACAAAAAAAAACGTGAAAGTGAAGTCAAGGTATTGCTGACTATCCCCTAAAAAGATATTATCACTTGACGCAGCATAATTATTGAAAAAACATTTTACCAATCATTTCAATTCTTGCACAGTACTGTGTCCGTTCTCACTTTCCGAAACGGTGGACTCGAAAATTGATCAGCGATGACGTTTATATGCGAACAGTACCTAGTACCAGACTTGGGATTTTTACTTTGCAATTTGAAAACGAATACGGCGAGCCTTGACGCGGCAACATCAGAAGAATCGAATTATTCTCAATTTATTAAAGTTATTAAGAGACAAAAGAAATTGTTTTATTTCACCAAAAACAAAAAAAAACGTGAAAGTAAAGTCTAGGTATTGCTGACTATCCCCTAAAAAGATATTTTCACTTGACTCAGCATAATTATTGAAAAAACATTTTACCAATAATTTCAATTCTTGCACGGTAGTGTGCCCGTTCTCACTTTCCGAAACGGTGGACTCGAACGAAGCGCAAAAGTACATCCAGCACATTTGCCGGAACAGAGTCGATATTAATTCACTCACGAAGTTCCTTTCGTCGGGGGGCCAAGTCATGATTAACGTTCAGGACCCTCGTGGTCGTCGTTCGTCCAGCAAGTGTCCCACCTAATGATGTTCCGGCGCGTGCCACTTCGCAGCATGGGGTCCATCCCCGTGGCCGAATCTCCCGGACCGAACCGAACTATTTGCCCGACGATGACCAACCCAGCCTAGCCGAGCATGCTTGTCCTCGCATTACGCGGCAAACAAGTGATGCGTTTCCCGGGGGTTAACGCGACCTCGCAGGTCCGCCGCACCGCACGCGCGTTACTTATTGAAGAGATTAATTGGCTTACTGGCTCTCCCCGAGCCGGCTTGTGGGAAACTGTAACCATTATACGGCCCGATGATCAGCGGACGTCATATTAAATGATCTGTGCGAATATACGACACTGCGGGACCTGCTGGGGGCTTCTCCTAACGCGACGCGAGATATTGAAATACGGCGAAATTTCTTCGTGCAAATCGATTTATCTCTGGCACCGATTTATTTGTTATTCATGAGTAAAATTGCGCGTTCCTTGCTTCGTGAGAACAAAAGATTAACCTACGGCGATCCAGGACTCTCGTCAGCTACAAGACTAATTGTAGATTTGTGTCTGAAGGCTTCTCTATATACAGCTTATATTTGCTCGAACTAGAATAGGTTTTTGCCGGATTACTTAGACTGTGGGACAAATTGTACTATTATTAAAAGACAATATTGTTCTAATCTTCTCGACTTATTCAGAATATTTCAAGAGAGAACGCATTTAGCTCCCGTTCCTTAGAGTCGAGTTCGACAATCTCTGTTTCGTAGAATTCAAACACAACTCAATCTTTCCTTTCCCCCTCTTTTACGATACAACAATTTGTCGCGGTTTAGTAGGGTTCAGGAATATCGAGTGTAGATGGGACATGTAACATATTCCTAGGGAAAGCGTGCGAGACGGAAAATAGCGGGAGCGGAGAAAACGTTTAATAAGCACGTAACAGGCATCTAATACGTCCCGGTATCGGGCTGAGCTTTGACGAGCGCGGAGGGTTCGTGCGGATCGGGCGAGCGGTTAGGGGATAGGCGCGGCAGGGGCGGCGGAACTCGATATCTCATTATCGGTCGATCGTAAATTGAAGTTACCGGTGTGGAGTAACGAGATCTCCAATTATCCTCGGGACAGTATCACCTTCCGCGGCCGTGTATAGGTGTTAGCGATCCACGGGCTCGAAGGAGGAAAAAAGTATTCGGCGATGGATCTCGCGCGAGGTTCTTAGCTCCTCCGCCGCCGCGCCGTCCGTCCGGCGGGAATGCTCGGATTGCGAAAGACAATGTCGGTCGAGCTGCTAAGAGAAAAATAACGGTCTCTCGTTGTCTCGCGTTCTAGCTGGCAATTTCGTTCTCTCCTTTCCTCGCCGCGCCCGGCTGTCTCTCGCCCGTGGTCTTGTATCGCGTCGTCGTCGCGGGGTGGTTCCGCGCTGCCTCTCTTCACGGCGGAAAATCAAAAAGCTTTCGGTTAGGTAGACCTTCGAGGACCCTCGTCCTGCTAGTACCTGACGGCAACTCTTCAGCCTCGGTTTCAATACATCGTGCTGGCATCGAGCTCGAGTGTTGCAGCAAGAAGCAGGCAGGTGGGTGCTGTCGCCTCGTCCTCTTTATCCGAGCGTCTCTGTCTTCCTTTCCCACCCTGGATTCCCCTACCCCGTCCATATCAGCTCTTCTCCTTCTCCCGCTTAACCTGGCCCCTATCTCCCTCTGCCTCATTCAACCACTGTCACCGTTGCGTCGTCTCTTCCGTCTGATCGCTGGCTATCCCTGACTTCGCGACCGTGTCTCCCTGTATCGGAGTATTGGTAATCCATAGGAAGCTACCCGCGGGCCCCTCATCTCCACCCCCCAGGCCGACATCACCCTCTTTGCTTCGCCTCGTATCCCTCTACACACCAACACCAGCCCGTCCAACTTGGACGCCGCTAGTATATTCGCTTCAGAGTCTCTTTCTCTCGTCCCTTGTGTCCTCTTCTCGCCGTGGTGTAGCCTAACGCGTTTCTCTCTCTCTCTATCTCCTTCTATGTCTCCATACCTCCCTCTCTTTTCCCTCTCCGTTCCCCTAACGACTTTTCCGCCTCTACCCTCGCACTTTATATATCGGCTGTCCCTCTCTCTTTATTCCCATTCCCATTCTCATCCTCTTGTTTTGGTCCAATAGTCAGTCGCCGGTCTGATCGATGATACGCCAACAGCCAGTACTGCGCATGGCCGACTAAATACAAACTCACTCCTTATTATACCGGGTGTGCCAATAAAGGGGGTGGCGGGCCGGAGAATGGGTAGGACGAGGGGAGGGGTCGGAGGAGGAGGAGGGCGCCGAAGAAGGAGAAGGAGGTGGTGGTTGGAGGTGGTGGAAAAGGAGGGCGAGAAAGCCCACCGTCGGAGTTCTCGCTCCTTCGAGCCGACGAACGCCACTATAAAGGATCCTCTTCCTCCTCGTTGCTGCTACCGCTGCTTCCTCCGCTGCAATCCAACCCCCTTCGACCACCCCTAACCCCACACCCCTATCTCGAGCGACGCCTATATATCACTTCTGTCAGGCGTGCTTCGGTGTCTCCGTCTCTTGGTAAGCTATTCCAGGATGCCGAAGGATAATCCCGGTACGCGATTTCCGATCCCGAGCAGCTATAAAGGACTCATTGGCGATGGACCCGGAGCTTTCACCAACTCCGAGCTTTGCCTCTCTATAGGATTCCTCGGCTCGTTTTGCCGGGCTCCGCTCCCGAAAGGGTGCGATACTACTTCCGGACACTGTTTCATCAGACAACGTCACGATCCTCGCGCGTAATCCTTCTCATTCTTTGTCCTTTGCTGAAAATGCCTGATCCCGTGCTCCATTCTCCGAGCTACAGTTTTATCTGGGAAAGTGCCTTCGCTCTCAAACAAGCTCGATTGACATCTCATTCTGCGAACCGTAAAATGTGCATCTGACAGCAGAATCTTCGGACACAGATATTGGATGATTGAAAAGTTCGATTTTCAGAGGCTTCGAGATGTTCTTTCAAGAGAAACCGTGCAATTTTTACGAAGGAGGAATCCATCTGCATGCAAAACGTTGGAAGACAATTGTAGAAAATGGTGGTTAGTCATTAGACTACGGATCTTTATGCGAATTCCGATTATCATGGGATAAAGATCAAGTCCAATTACAGTCCCTGCTCACTTTATCAGACTCACCTCTATAATTATGATGTTTCGAGTTTTACCATGAATAATGGGTGTAGTAACCTTATGCAAATATCACTTAATGATGACCAATGAGTTTTGCATATATTTATTTTACAAAAACAATGGATACAAACACGAATAGATCAATATAATTCTTGAAACACTAATATTTATTTAATCCGCCCTTAGCTGCTCTTAAAGCCGCAACTCTTCTGGGCACGCTATCTATGCAAGTTTGTGCAATTTCTTTTAATATAACGTTATGGTGCCAGTGATAGATTATTCTCTCTATCAACTTGGTCTTTGTTGTTATATTTTCTTTGGCCAGTTCTCTTTTCAGGCACTCCCAGACATTTTCAATCGGATTCATGTCTGGTGAATTGTCGGGCCACGGTTAAAGCGGGATTTTTTGCTCTTGCAAGAAAATTTTACATTTCGATAGGCAACCCATAAGGCAACCTTGTAGTACGAAATCATTACCCCATAGGTTGAAAACAGCGTTGAATTCCTTATAGAATTTCAAAAAGCATAAATTCTTCAGGTGAATCTAATAAAGTGAGCAGGGACTGTAGATCATTCCTTATGGTAAGAGTGGAGTAGAGATGTAATCATAAGTACTATGAATCTATATAACACATTTTAAATTTTTGTCACGAGCCCAAATAAAAAAGTTGTAAGAAACAACTTTTACTATTTTAAATATGTTTCTTCTATCGATCGTATTTGCTGTTAATAAATGTTAAATGCTTTACTTTACAGACGCCATTCAAATAAATCTTGAAAAGGATCCAAACTAGGATTAAAACGTTGATTTTGTTTGATAATTAGCAAAATTGCTTCATAATTAGTAGTAAACGATCGAACCGTTGCGCCGAAAGCATTTAACATTTTTTACTATTTTTCTTGTAATTCAAAATGTGATTGCATATCATCTATTATATTGGGTTGGCAAATAAGATCGTTCGGTTTTTGTGATTTCTTGCAGTGTAAAAAACCGAACGAACTTATTTGCCAACCCAATATAATAGATGATATGACATTTTGAATTACAAGAAAAATAGTAAAACATGTTAAATGCTTTCGGCGCAACGGTTCGATCGTTTACTACTAATTATGAAGCAATTTTACTAATTATTAAACAAAATCAACGTTTCAATCCTACTTTGGATCCTTTTCAAGATTTATTTGAATGGCGTCTGTAAAGTAAAGCATTAACATTTCTTAACAGCAAATTTTTTTGTGATTTCTTCCAGTGTAAAAAACCGAACGAACTTATTTGCCAACGCAATAGTAAACTAATCCAGTGTGACAGGAAAACTCGTTTGGTCTATATATGTATTAGGTCTATAACTTGAAAACCGGAATTTTTTAAGGAAATTTGAGCGTTTATTAAAGAAAATCTTGTACAATTCTGTCATTCAAAGTATTGTCCATCGAAAGATACAACATTTCCCCATCTTTCTGGCAATTTGTGGATGCCATCGTAAAAAAACCGGTCATCTTTTGAACCAATGAACGAATCGAGCCAATTTTTGATGCCTTGGACTGAAGTGGAGCGTATTCCGGAAAGTGCATTCTGCATCGACCGAAACAAATGGTAGTCAGAAGGCGCCAAGTCTGGACTATATGGCGGGTGGGGCAGAACTTCCCATCCGCTATTTTCCAAATAGTTTTTTACGGGTTGAGCAACATGTGGCCGAGCATTGTCATGTTGGAAAATCAATGTCTCGTGTCTGGTCTCCCATTCTGGCCGTTTTTCCTTCAATGTTCTCTTTAAACGAATCAGTTGTTTTCGGTACAGCTCTCCCGTAATGGTTTCACCCTGCTTTAGAAGCAAGCTCTTCTTGTGTTCGACACGAGTCTTCATCGAATAACGCTTCCAATTCTTCATCTTCAAACTTTTTCGACTGTCCAGGCCGCTCTTTGTCTTTGATGTCAAAATCGCCATTTTTAAAGCGTTGAAACCACTCGAAACACTGTGTTTTCGCAAGAGCATGTTCGCCATACAATTCCACGAGCAAACGATGACTTTCGGCTGCAGTTTTCTTTGCAGAAAAGTGACTCAGCAAAACTTCCCGCAAATGCTGTTTCTTTCGCCAATTTTCAAAATTTTTCATGATTGAAAAAAATATGATGCGCACAAGCAAATCAAACACTGTTGACTGATTTTGCAGGTTATAAATAGAGCTTCGGAATGGCGTGTATGTCAATGATTTGCTACAGCGCATACATAAGTGCCGACATCTAGTGTCAAATTCCGGTTTTCAAGTTATAGACCTAATATTAAACAAAATCAACGTTTCAATCCTAATTTGGATCCTTTTCAAGATTTATTTGAATGGCGTCTGTAAAGTAAAGCATTAACATTTCTTAACAGGAAATTTTTTTGTGATTTCTTCCAGTGTAAAAAACCGAACGAACTTATTTGCCAACGCAATAGTAAACTAATCCAGTGTGACAGGAAAGCTCGTTTGGTCTATATATGTATAAAATTGTTATTCTGATTTAAAGGGTGTGTGCCATCACTTATGAGACTGACTTATTATATCTAGGCGAGCGTTAACGTTAAGAAATCACATCGATCTACGCGATCCTGAAAAATGGAAAGTAACTGTAGTTAGCTCGTAGGTAAACGTTACTTGGAGCATAATGATTCGACGAGCAAATGAAGACGAGCGCGTCTAGAGGAGAACGCGCGAAGGAAATGGGGTGACGGAAGCACACACAGCAGTAAACCCGAATCACTTGGCGTGCTGGAAGTCCGTTTAAACTCGTCTTCTTCGTTTCAGGTCCCTCGAACGGAACACGTTCCCGCGCGCGCAAGCGTGATGCTCTCGCGAGCTTGCTCGGAAATCGAGTAACAGCTTTATGATCGGTACAATGATTTACGCGTCAGTGAATAGAACGGCTGTCCTCGATCAATGGAAGATTTCCTGCAGGATTCTCTCGTTCCGCGGGACCATTACCATTTCCGCGACAAGCGCGCTGCGGGCCGCAGCCTCTAGTCCCTTTTCATTCGTGCACGTTCGACGCGTCTGCTTTCCGTCCTCTCCCGGGATGACGGACTATTACGTTCGATTACGCGATCCCGGGGCTTCTGAAACGGATTGACGGTGTCAAAGATTTCAACCGGAGAAAATTGAAGGATCTGTTCGAGCTCCTTTCAACCCCGTTGAACCGACGGAGTTTACGTTCTCGCCCGGCGAAATGAAAATTCTTTTGTTTCCGCGCGTTTCAACGCTTTCCACGGGCTCTGTAGGGCGGGAGGGGTTCTCGGGGCTGGTGGCGGGAAATAAAAAAAAAACATGGCCGGGCCCGTTCGATGGCTAGGAGGAAGATAATTTCGGGGTGGCAGCGCAAATTGACAGGGCAACGGGTTCCCATTCACTCGAATTACGTTCCAATTCTGCCGGTGACTTTAGCATTGTTGCTACAAATTGGTACACGCCCTGGCCTCCGGCCGCGCACCTCCGCCCCCTCTAGCCTCTCCATAGTCCCACCGTGGTGCACACGTCTCGCAAATGATGCGTGTGCAGGCCTTTTTAAATAACATCCTCGGACGATCACGTACACCGGCCGCCGGAAGGAGTCGGGGCTCGTGCGTGACGGATTGGCTGCTGTCGAACGAAACTGTTGCGAAACGTTTTCGATGCCCCTATTCGCCGGCCGATCCTTTTGCACGGAATTTTCGCCGCCATAGATTTCACTTGAAGTTATTGCGAGGCTCGAAGCCGCACGCGTTTTCCAGAACGTTTTGCAGAGAAACGTGTCGACTTATTCTTGCGAAAGTCGGATAGAATCTTTGTGATCCTGCAAAGTAAGATAGAGTAGGGCTGATAGTCCTGAGAGTAAGAAGTCCCGGATATTTTTGTTTGTTTAAGGCCGAGTAAGTTTGCCGCATGCTGTAGGTAGTGTGGGGAATACTGAAAGAAACCATAGAGACGTTAGTTAATGTCTACCAAGAATAGGTGCCCCAAAAATGTTGTACTTCCTTGAAAGGGGCGATTCCCGGGGAATTTCAAGTAACTTTTTTCTTTGCAAAAATGCCAATCAGAATGATTGTTCTGTGTTTTTCATTAACAACTCCTCACCAAAGCCGCGGAGATCGTTTTCGTGCAGGAAAAAGTGACTTTAAATGACCTCAGGAGCCACATTAAATATACATTCTACATTAACAACTAATTTCTGCAAAGTTGGACTTTAAACTGTATTTATTCAGTCTGGTATGTAAAAACTTGACGTTCTTGGCATCAAACTCTTGCCACAGTTATTACTGATGAATTAGT
Organism: Lasioglossum pauxillum; assembly: GCA_933228785.1. NCBI lineage: Eukaryota > Metazoa > Arthropoda > Insecta > Hymenoptera > Halictidae > Lasioglossum > Lasioglossum pauxillum. Next base: position 49,125,388 of record OW121702.1, on the reverse strand, counting down.
ATTATGTAGGATGCTAATTTTTCTTGAAAATTATCATTTTGATAGGATATTGTACAAAGTGTCAACTAGGACGCACTTGTCCCACTCCACCTACTGTGAAAATGATCTTGAGAGGTTTAAACATGTACAATTTAAATAAACTGTTATATTAAAAAATGGTAGAACTTTCTGCTAAAAATGTTGCGAAGAGTGTTAATTTGGACACGCTGACGGTGCCGAACGACTAAACATTCGGATGACGAAGATCGACGTGACAATGACCAATTTCACGGGTTCGATTGGTTTACTTAGTGTTAGTTCACGACGCGGGAAACTTGGAAATCGAGCTCGTTAAAGTTGAAACTCGTTGCGAGGGGGCGAACGCGTCCCAAGGAAGCGGCACGCGTCGCCGCCCTAGGTGGTCCGATGATCAGAATCGTTAACAAGTAGCCTAACGGGACGGCGAACCACGAAAAACAGGATAACGAGCCCCAAGGTGATCGTTTAAGCGTAATAGTTAACTATGAGCAAGCATGGAACCGCGTGCACGTAACCGATCGCACGCCATTGCGTTCCAATTAGGAGACAATGATCATTAAACGGGCAAGTGAGTCGAGACCGTGCTAGAAGACCCCGCAGGAACGCTACTTTCGATACTAGAATAATAAAACATGTTCTATACGTATAATTTTATAGACACATACAAAACGAGAAGATTGGAAACATCACACAGGAAAATGTAGAAATAAATAGGCTGGTGTTCAATCGACTGTACCCAATTTTTCGGTCACATTTCTTTCTAAAAACCGGAGATGTTTATACATAATGTGATTGTTGTTACTGTCTACAAAACTACTGAAAGTAAGGTAATTCACTTCCATGCCGTGGAGAGTTGATGATGTAGGTGTCTACTTCGTGTAACATAGTGAACATAGGGAACATAGGGAAGAATCGAATGAATCTTTAGAACTATTCGTTTTCACAGGACCTCGAAAATGTATTTAGTTGACTGAAATCAACACTGAAATCAAAGTTGACTTTGTTGGCAAAATATTTTATAAGCGTGCTTGTTCTGTCGCAGGTGTGGTTCCAAAACCGGAGAGCAAAATGGCGCAAAACCGAGAAGTGCTGGGGCAGGAGCACCATAATGGCGGAGTACGGGCTCTACGGAGCGATGGTGCGACACTCCTTGCCGCTTCCGGAAACCATCCTGAAAAGCGCCAAGGAGAACGAGTCGGTAGCGCCGTGGTTGTTGGGTAAGGACCATCAACAATTTCATTTCTCGACGTTCCAAACGATTTTTTGCATTAAGTTTTGCTAACTTCGCGCACCTGACTTTCAAATTGAAAACAGAAATTTTGTTTTGGACTCGAATTCTTGACTAGGTTCACCCGCTAGTTGTAAAATGGTGCAAATGTAAAAAAGCAACGGGGAACATTATTGAGAGCTAAATATGCTATAGTTTGTGAGTGAACAAATTTGTGTAGGTAAGGCCGCGAATGAGTTTGTACTTATGAAATACAAGTGAACGTAAAAATTGAGTCGCCGGTGGCCTTATTTTGATTGAAAGCTAAATTGTCAATGGCGCGCGGAGCCAGCAAAGCTTAATGATCACGCGTAGAGAAAAAAAAGAGAAAAAAAGAGTGGAAGAGAAGAGGAGCAAATCTCGATTTTATTTTTCTGTTCGTCTGTATCAGCTCAATCATCTAAGACGAGCAGCTTTAGTCAAGATATCGAAAATAATCAAGAACTGATTGACTGTGGCCCCGCAGGGATGCACCGGAAGTCAATCGAAGCGGCGGAGCATCTCAAGTCTGGCGGCGAGGACAGTGGAAATGACCACAACGGAAGCGGAAGCAGCCCCCATCACAGCCATCACCAAGGCGGACCGACGAGCTCCGAGAGTGGACAAGAAAGCCAGGATGGCATGGGACCCTCATCCTCGTCAGGTAACATTTCTCACGCTAAATTAATTTCCCGGAAAGATTTCCAAAAACCAACGCAAGAATTTTCGTTGCATTTGACAGAACGGGTTGATATCAAAGAATCATCTTCAAGGATCTACGGATCTTTGTGCAGAATAAAAATTGTCCGGGTTGTTTCAAAATATAGAAGCTACATAGATATTTACTGTTTTGTATTTGATCTATTTGTGTCTGCCATAAATGCATTTCTAGTCTACATACAGTTTTCTCCCGATATAAAACGATAGTTCGGCACCGCTTTCGACGTATTGCGGATGGGGGTACCTATTCGGCTTGTTCTTGAGTCGGCTGAGAGTTCAAATCTAAACCAAGAAACCTCTATTTTCATAATCTATCTCTCATTTAAAATTATTCTAAGACCTTTTTTCATGCGAGTGAGAAACTGAAGACATGTTCTTTCTCAAAAATATTATACATTCAAACATCTGTGAAAACTTTGAAAAATTTGTTTGTGACTGAAACTATCGTAGATTTAAAGATTGGAGCTTCCTCTGTACAAATACATCTTAAAAATTGATGTACGCTTTTTTGTATTCGTTTTATCAAGCTGTGAGACGTGTGCCGCTAAATTTACACTTGTTCCTGATTTTTGTTCCATAAAACAAGATTCGTCGTAAAGAGGAGGCTTGAATCCTCCAATCTACGACAGTTTCATTTGGGGGATAAATTTTTAAAAATTTTTAGAGGCGTTTGAATTTGCAGCAGATTGTAAGAAAAATGGTTCTCCATTTTCCAACCTGCTATATCATGTAAAAATATATTACAGAGGAGAATAGACACCAAGGCTTATTATTGTGCTATTTGTTTTTATAAATATCGACGATTTTTCGAGAGTCGAAAATGCAGTGTTGCAATGAAAATTGTTGTCAATCCATAGCAGCATGAATTTGAAACTTTGAGGAATTTGCTTCTGCTTCGAAGAGGCATCATTTAGATTAGATCGCCTCTGTTTGATCGGATTTGTAAAAAGAATGTAAGGGATATTAAATTCGTGCACAAATTAAGGGACGCCTCTTCTCAGTTCGCGATACATAGTTGAGCCATTGCATGAGTTAACACTAAACCTACCACCTGAGGGGTCAAATGACCCATTTCTAATTTTTTCAGAGGTATTTTCATGGGAATTTATTGAATATATTTTACAGTAAAAATCACACAAAATATAAATAAATTTAATCTTGTCATTTTTATAATACTTTACACATCAGTCACTTTTGATGGTCGGTAGGTTTAGCGTTAAGGAATGAATTTGTATGATATGAAACGTGAAGGAGCTAGAGGAACCCTATGCCACGGAAACTCTGGCACAATGGTAGCCACACTGAGAAAAAAATCCTGTCGAAACAAAAAAAATATATGTTGATTCAATGAGATGTACTATTGAATAGTGCCAATATCATATGAACTTATTTCAATATTTAATACTATTGAATTTCAATGGCAAAACTCATTTCCGCGAATCATATAAGCCAATAGCTTGACCATCAATGTTTTCAAAAAAATAAGATATGGCCTCAAACCAATTCCCAAATTTTTTTAACAACATATCTGATTGAAGGAAAAAAAGAAATATCACGAATAATAATATACGGTATTGAATCAAATAATATTTTCAATCATTTCATGATAGACAATTCAAATACATCACGATTTGCTTCTAAATTTCATACTATTGAAAAGAATACATTGATATTCATCGAAGTAAAAAAATTGCAATAACACGCGTGTTATTGAAGTGGCTACTTTTTTTTCTCAGTGCAGCTATGTAGACAGACTGAATCGGAGGAATTCGCGTCCAGTATACTAACCAGGTGAAATATTTCGAATTCGCAGGGATCGTCCAGGACACGGAGCAGCTGAGGAACGAGAGCATCGCCTGTCTGAGGGCGAAAGCGCAACAGCATCAGTTGCAGTTGAGCCTGCAGCCAACGGCGGCGCCGACCAGCACCGCGTATGCACCGGGCCCCCAGACGAGCACGCTGCACGCCTCGGTTTAATCACCGTTTCGCCTCGTTTCCTGTGAACCAGCCAACCTGGAAAATGTTCGCAATACCTGAGACAGTCTATTTCCGGCTGATCGACCGCGGTGGAGCCAGGCGACTGCTTCGAACGAGTCACATCAGCGTCTCTGCGATCAACCTGTCGAACAAACGAAAGAAAGAAAACGGTTGTCTCTGTAACGAACTTCAGGAACCCGTCAGGAGATCTATTACGTGGACACCCGTTGTTAAACGATCATCGGATCAAGAAGAATCGTCACAGCTTCACCCGCGAACGGTATCGCGTAGCAGAATTCGAATAGTCGAGAGACTGAATCGGGGTGAACAGTCTGGAGCTGCCTACCGGGAGATGTACAAAACGGCACACATACACAACGAACACGTCGCCATGATCTGATTGGCTGACGTCATCGAAGCGATCGCGAGTGTCGCGCTGCTGGGCCTACGCTGTTCTCGCGTTTGTCCTCTCCTACGGAATTGAATCGGAAACGGAAACGAAAATGGAACGAGCAACGAGAATCACACTTCGAGTCGGTCCTCATCAACGAAAACGGTGGCCTATGGACGGCCGGTACCACGGCGAAGTCGTCGATCCCTCGAACCCGCTCGCGAATCACCAGAACTGCGTCCTCGCGGTCTACCCAGCGGAGACTCGGTCTCCGAGAGGATTGCGGAAAGCGAATAACTAATTAGAAGCTGTAGCCGCCGCTTTTCGATAGCCCACGCGCCTGTGTAACCCGTACTACACACGTATATCCGTTATACAGGCGACGATTGTAAAACATGTAACCGTGTAATAGCGAGCGCGTGTTCTAACGCGGTGAACGACGAGCGCCCGTTCGCGTGACCGTCTAACGAAGATTTGCGCCTTTAGACCACCGATAACGACTTGCAACGAACGACTAATTAAACGAATCACTGTGGAGAAGTGAGAAACGAATTACATAGATGCCACATCGAACTCGACGGACGCTGCCTTTGCGTCGGGACAACGTTCCTCGCGGACCTCCGCGGAGGACAAGCAAGAATCCTGGATTTATTTCGTCGATAATGCGTGAATGATTTGCGTGCGAGAGTGAAAGAAAGGCAGAGAGAAAGAAAGTCTCGCCCGTTCGAGGCGAAAAAGAGCGCGTTGCTGGAGAAACGTTTATTAGACTTCCTATACCCCCACAAGTACTTAAAGAAGAACGTAACTGTTGTCAAATGTGCAATATGTCGGTATTAAGTTCTAGTTCGTTAAGGCATTATACTTTATTTACGGATACACCCACGTGAGGCGTCGGTCGGGGTAATGGCGACTCGGCGAAACAATGGAGAGCTCGATGTTATAATTAGGATGACCGTAGGAACACTCGAATGGAAAAGTATCTTCAAAAGTCGCGGCGATCGATTCCATCGAACGACAGAATCGTTTAGAATGTAAGCTCGTCTTTTTGACATGATCTCGACACGGTGATTAATCGAACGAATTCTGTAGAAAATTGAAGAAATATTTTGATCTCGTCGTTCCCTCAGTTTTTCTGGACCCCACTGTAATTTGTGTTGTTCCACTTCGAGGCTGTCCAACCGCAACGTCGTCGTTACCTCAGCTCCCGCCCACTGTATATAAATATTATAAATACAAAGTATATAAATATATAAATATATATATTATATATAAGAATATAAAATGCGAATATATGTGGTTACGAGGCACGCTAAGTCGGACGAATCTCTTTTGCGGCTCGCGTTCGAGGTCTGCACCGCGAGTTTTCAACGAGTCTTGCTTCCGATTTTCACGTCACCTTTTGCACGTTATTTTTGATGACACTGTCCCGAGAATTCGGGGATGGACCGGCCGGCAGAAGGTTTCGTTCGCCTTGGACACACTGGACTATACACACCTAACGTAAAGCACTATAATTTAAACGAATCAATTACGGGATGAGGTAACCACATGCTCCGCGGAGGCAGCGGTGAAACGATGCGGGGTAAAAGAACACCAAGATGCTGTTCTGTGAGACACAAACACACCGAACACACACGTAACAACGAGCTTCGGATCTCAAGCGAATCTCCCTATATCCGAGTGCCCCAAACGCATGCATAGTAGTCGGCTAGTGTATGTAATAAATAAAGTTTCTGAACAAAATGACATTGTGTTCGTCTGCTGACTCGAATCTGCCCCTTTCCCTACAATCGCCTGAATTTTAGTCGACAGCGAATCTTACGGATCCAAACATTTGTAAGTCCATTTCCGAACGTCGATATTTTTATTTACACGCTTTTTGTGCTGATAGCAGTAAAAGATATTCGAAAATATGGTTTTCTTTATTTTCTGATTTTATTTTGGTACTCACGAAGCGACGGAAACATTTTATTTGTTTCGTAACAGGCCCCGTTATTTATTTGCTAGGAATTTATTAACTAGAGAGAGACCTCTCGGCTGAAATTGATAATATAATTTTTAAATGTAGATAGAACTGCTTCATACGTTCTTAAAAGATATTTATAAAGATTTTTAGACGCTAATGAGACTATAAATATGATTATAGTGAAAATTATTGACAAATTTAACAGACATTACATGAAAATGTTAAACAGAATTAATTTCAAATTTCAAACTAGAATATCAAGCTCAATTGTTCAATTTCAATTCACCTATTCTACTTACTGTATTATATACATATATTGTCTTGTAGACGCAAATTGTTCCTTTGAAAACGGTTCAAAACTGAACCGAAACGTTAGGAAAGAAGAAAAGTTTATTGCAAAATTGCTAGATTTTAGACAAATTAAATATATGTAGAATATCAAGACTCGGCAATTATTTTAGAATTGCTAAAATAATAAATGTGAGCCACGAAAAATCCACCATTTCGAACACAACGAGCAGAAAAAGAATTCGCAATTTAATTCTTGATGTATAGTTGGGACGAAAAAGTCCGAGTCAAATATAATTGCGTCAACCACATTTAAATCACGAATTTTTCCCACCGCGATCGTGATTTTATATTTCTTTTGAAGAGACAAAGAAATCGTAACGAGTGAATATTACCACCGTGACAAGGCTTTGTTTCATTAAAGCCAACAATTACGTGTAATGATGCTCTTGGATATTTCAGAGGTCCCATCGAACAGTACTTAATAACTCTCATTTAAAAAATGAATAATGGGCTTCGATGTATCGCGAAATTTTACGTTGCTTTCAAACGATGATGCCACCGCGCCGGCACAGAAGACCTTCTGACGCGAAAAAATAATTAAAAGTTTATTAATTATCGAGGCGCGGCGTTGGGATTTTTAGGCGCGCCAATATATAAAAATAATTTCTCGCGTTCTGAATTTATAACGAACCTTGAGAGTATCTCTCCAACTTTTTCACATTACATTCATTCTGTTTGTCGTACACTATACCCGTACAACATTTAAATATCAAAAATTTCATTTACTATATACAAATAATTTGTAAATGCCACGCCAAGTTTAAGATGATGCAATGAGTTATTTCGTGGTTTTACAGAATTTATTTGTGGAAATAAATTATACACCAGTAAAAATGGTGAAATAATTCTCTTTTTTATTAATATCTTCATAGAAATACTGTGATGCAAACGATATTAAAATATAACATAAATATATAGATAGATAGATTTATTGAAAAGAAGATCTTAGGCACAGTTTGCCCATAGATCCAGGTACAAAAATAAAAGTCTATACATATTAACGCTTATTCTAGGTGAAATATTGCACACGAAGTTTGGTATAGGATACGGACAATTACGTAATATGTAACAATTAACTTTGGTGAAATACAGTACTTAAAAACTAGTCAGTCTTTGGAAGTTTTATATGATAATGTTACACTGATAAATAAAATTCATGATCAGGATCAGTTCTTTGATATTTGGTAAGGAAGCACATAAGATAAATATAGGTGAAATAATTTCACTGTTTGATATTATGGCGACATCTGTGATAAAGCAGACGGCGTATAAGGAAAGTCGACTTCCAAATTGCACAGCTGGTAACGGATACGATTGTGCTGAAATTTTGCAAACGGCTTCATTTCGTATTAAAAAAATGTATGCGAGAAGGACTTTTTGAAGATTCGGGAAAACTTGTTTACCATTTTAATATAATTTCTAACCATACCGACGAAACGTAATACCACCGACGAGATATAAGAATAGACCTATCATCCAATGTATTTTGGCGGCCATCTTTGCTGAGGCCACCTGGCCTCTTTTTCTTGTCATTTGCTGTATTACCGACTCGGTTTTGGAGCCACAGGCACGATCTCGTCTGGGCTGCTGACATCTAAAACAGGCTGACAGCACAGATGGGATATAGGGAATAGGATTCCTATATCTCGTTTGCGCTGACAGCTTTCTTATTTAGTGGTAGCACAGACGAGTTTACATCTCGTCGGTGGTGGTAGGAATTAAAATTAAAACATGGCTGTAGTCACTGCAGTCTCGCGAATACATAGAATATTGTTTTGATTAGTTAATTTCCTCTCTGTATTGGGAATAAATAATAAACGAATGATTACTGTACGTACAATAAAGAATATATGTTTAACTGCAAAATTCGAAATGTTGCGAACAGCCAAATATTAATACGTATTTCAAAATAACATAAAATAAAATGAATGTATCGTTAATTAAATCATATGTGCAGAATGGTCACATTACCCGTTCTGTAATTGCCTTATAAGCAATACCTGTTATGGAAGACAATAGGTATAGGAATAGAATTTATTGAAAATCAACATATTTATTAAATGTGCAGCTATTAGCTCGATATTATCCTTTATTCATAAGAGTTTCACTAGAAGCTCTTACAAATAGAGGATAATACCGATTGCCCAGGTCTCACCACGAGGAGGTTGCTGCACAAGAGACCCGAAAGAGAGTCAGAATGAATGCAATATTCCTTCTGGCTCTCTTTCTAACAACGGCGGACTTATACTAAATTACGCACGCAAGTCGAGCAATTATTGCGGAGCAAAAGAAGAAGAAGAAGATCGGAGAAGAAGTCTCCGATCCACGGGGGATCAAAGGCGAATCAGGCAGAAGGCTCTGATTCTTCAAAGAGAAAAACTAAAATGAACCAGAGCAGAAGGCTCTGGTTCGAAGGGGACGCGGCGCGTACAATGCTGGCAGCACTTCTCGGTCAGAGGCGATACCCGACGTGTCCTCACCAAGAGAAATGGACAGTGAGAAGTGTTCAAACGTAATACCATTCCTCTGCCAACTACCTGGCCACCAGGAACGCAATGCGATGAGGTGAACCCGGGTAGGATTACGAACAGAGAGAACTCTGCCAACTACCTGCCACCAGGCATCGCAAAGCGTTGAGGTGAACCCGGTAAGATGACAGAGAGAATGGCAATACGAGTGAACAGGTCTCAATGAACCACCTCTCTCAATGTATCGACGCCGAATACCGACTCCAACCGGTCTGGTACATACAAGCAAGGTCCGACACAGCAGAAGGCTGTATCGGAATCAAGAAAACGAACGAAGTGAAGTTAAGACAATAATTACTCGACATTTACAACGACGGTATAAAATCTTAATTACTAACGCACGCGGCCTATAGGCGATTCAGGCACCCCGGGGACGCGACTCCCCGTACTCACTCATGGCAACATCCGTGAGTGAGCCCCTGGGGTACCTCACTCGGCAAATAAAACTAACTTATTGATATATCCTCTTCTTGATTTGCCTTCCTCTCGGGGTGTCCTCTTCTTGGTACGTCCTCTTCTTGGTGTGTCCTCTTCCTAGTTTGTCCTCTTCATAGTATGTCCTCTTCTTGGTGTGTCTTCTTCCTCGTTTGTCCTCTTCTTGGTGTGTCCTCTTCCTAGTTTGTCCTCTTCATAGTATGGCCTCTTCTTGGTGTGTCCTCTTCTTAGTGTATTCTAACTAAAACAGACTAATAATAATTAGACATATCATCATACATTACAATACATTACCCCGCACACGAGTGCAAGCATAAGACCCGCTCTCAAGAGCAAACCTAAGACCAGTTCTCGAGAACCGAACGAACCCCGCACACGAGTGCGAATAAAACCAGCTCACGAGAGCCAACCTAATGCCAGCTCACGAGAGCCAAACTAACCCCGCACACGAGTGCGAATAAAACCAGCTCACGAGAGCCAACCTAATACCAGCTCACGAGAGCCAAAGTAACCCCGCACACGGGTGCGGCCTATAGGCGATTCGGGTAGCCCCGGGGACGCGACACCCCGTACTCACTCACGGCTCCATCCGTGAGTGAGCCCCTGGGGGACCTCCGATCGGAGGAATACCAATTTCAAACAAGATTTGATAACTTTTAGAAAAGGGTCTTGTCAAAGTTCCGACGCCAATAATTGAAAATTCAGAAATAACACGAATGCGAATAGAGCAAATATAATCCTGACCGTAAGCACATGAGTGTGGACACAACCAGTTCACAAGAGCAATTATAATCCTGCACATGAGTGCGAATACAAGAAGCGATCCAGTTCACAAGAACAATTGTAACCCCTCACAGAAGCGCAAATACAACCAGCGAACCAACTCATGAGAGCAATTGTAACCCCGCACAGAATTGCGAATACAACCAGCGAACCAGCTTGTAAGAATAATTGTAACTCCGCACACGAGTGCGAAAACAACCATCGATGCAGCACACAAGAGCAATTATAACCCCGCACACGAGTGGGGCGATCAGAATATAAATTTGATGAATAATTCAATTATAAATTTGAAGAAGACTCAATACCGAAAGTTTCGATGAAAATTTCAATTGGCAAAATTAGAGAAAACAGTTGGTATTCGTAGAATGAACGGTTGGGGGCAGGTTTGTTGAAACTGGGCCAAAGCTAGACAAAGGAAGCATTGAAGAATATTAGTAATCAAATTTACCGGTGTTCGTTGAAGGAACAGTTGAAGTTGAAAATAGGATTGTTGAAGGTAGGTCAGGGTGGCTGTAGAGGACATCTGGTCCACCTCTGGTCCACCTCTGGTAAGTCCCCGGTCCTTCTGGTCCTCCTGGTCCCGGAGCCCGACTGAACTCGACCGCTCACGCCGCCCTCCCCCACCCGACTGACTGATTGACGGAACTCTCTGACCGAGCGCGGGCGTGCGCCCCACGCTCGACGCTCAACGATCCTCACCCCAACCGAATATCGATCGATGTCGATCGCCGTTACAATTATTGATAAATTTGTTATTTCCAGCTGGCTAATGTTTATAACAATTCTATTTTACAGCGATGTCCACGAGCAATCCCTTGGCTATCTGACCACCTAATTTTTTAGTAAAAGTGGCTAATAGAATTCGAGATATGGAATAACTTTTAAACCATGAATATTCGCACGCATTAATTTATTCAATACAATTCACAGATAAATTTATTATTTCTGGCTGTATAATGTTTATAACAATTCCTTTTGCTAATGATGTTAACGAGCACTCCCTTTACCACCTTGCCATCTAATTTTTTCGTAAAAATAGACAATAAAACTGGAGATTGAGAATAACTTGTAAACCGTGAACATCCGCACGCATTGATTTATTCAACATAATACTATGATACATTTATTAATTCTAGCTAATTAATGTTTATAATAATTCCTTTTGCCAACGATGTGGACAAGCACTCCCTTGACCACCTTGCCATCTAATCTTTTACAGTAAAGTCTTTTCAACATGTTTCTGTTTTCACAGATCGATTCTTCGAACATTCATGTATAAAAAAGTGGAAGGTAATAATTCTCGTTTATGAAATATTTTTAAATTACAAATTGAGAGGTATCTCATATAAAATTTGAAATAGGAATTGTTGATTTTCCTAAAATTATGCTTCAATAATATATTTCTAGAAATTCTTTGTCCTTGAGTTTTGCTTTTAATATTGAAACCAACATTGTCTGAAATATCTGCTCGGTGCAGAATGTAACAATTCATGACAATCAATATGGTTCCGTGACGATTTGCCTTCTCACCGACGAGAATCTCCTCAGTAGCCTTCTGCACCGACGAGATACTGTCGCTGGCCTTCTGTTTCTTACTCCAGCCAGAATACAAGAACTATAGTCTCATGAACTATACCGAAAGCGATTAGGTGAAGTTTGCAATAAATTAGCAGAAAAAAAGAATGTACGGTATCTGTCGAAAAGTTTGAGGAATGCATTGAGTTATTGAATATGTGCATAATTTAAAGCTGTTTGCGACTTTACATATCCGCTTTCTTTGCGAAACATGGAAATGGTAGCCATAATTATGATAATAAACTGAACAAGTTGCAATGTCAAGTATAGCCCGTGTATTTCAACTTGGCCATTTGCGATTACTGTACAAGCTATTTATTCTATCGGTGAATGTCGGTGTAACTATAATAACCGCAACTATTAAAGGGATTGTACCCTTTGGTTCGAAGAACTTGTTAGGAGAAACGGTGCTGGTAAATTACAACAATATTAAACACGTTAAATCAGCGCAGGATTCTTCGATTTCTCGATCCTCTAAGTAAGGTCTGGGTTAGGTCGTATAGCTTGAACGTCGCTTTAGTTTTCCTCGACACTGAATTCATTACAACATTTCCCATTACCCGTCGCGTACGTCATATTTGCCGTTAGAAGCTAAAAGAATTGTACATTACATCTCCAAGAATATATTTACATTGAAAGCGTCAATTATCCGAATCAATTGGAACATAATGTAAAAACATAATGTACTTACTCAATTTAGACCCATAAGAATTAAACCTAAAATGACTTATTAAATGCAAGAGTACAATGCAAAATATATGTATGCAAACATGCATAGTAATTATGTATAATACAGTAATGTAGGCTACACTGGTTCCGAGAAGTAGTGGAGATAGCGACGAGTGATTCGGATAATCGAGGTTCGAATAATGAATGCTCTACTATACTATAGTATTGTTGTATTGAGATAATGATGTACAACTCTGATGTTCCTTAAAAGGATCCACGCGAACTAAGTCATTTTGGTTTGCAGTCGCAATTATAAATTCCGCAATATCTTTTGATTAGATTACCGGGGCTGGACACGGAATTGGTCGCGAATTAGCCATTCAATTAGGCGCCCTAGGGTGTATAGTGGTTTGCTGGGACACAAACATCGAGGCGAACCGGTCAACAATAAGAGCCGTGTCCGAAAATGGAGGAGAAGTGAGATAAAAGATGTTGAACAAAAATGATGAAATATGCTTTCGTTTTAATTTTGTACGATCCAGGCGTACGGTTTTGCCGTTGATGTGTCGAAGAGGCTGGAGGTCAAAGAGACGGTTGAATTGATGAGGAAGCAAGGGGTACCGGACGTCTCTATCCTAATTAATAACGCTGCCGTGCTGTATCACAGCCGATTTCTGCATCAGGATCAAAATCTGGTCGAAAAAACATTCAATGTTAACGTCCTGTCGCAGTTCTGGGTACGGATCCGCGAAATATTAACACTGACAGAATTGTGAACCAAAACTGATCAGCTTTTTCAATGAATTTAGTACTTTGGACATCCATTATAATTTTAATATAATAAGTACATTCTTTTTATTTTTGTAATGTAATGTAAAATATAGACATAGCGTTCCATGTGTTTCTATCGTTTCAATGTGATGATAGACTGCGAATCTCCATGCAAAATAAAAAATATTTGCATTGGTTGCAAGACACAGGAGCCAAATAACAAATTCATTCTTCTTTTAATTATCTTATTAAGCTGAAACTAATAGACTGGTGGCGTTAAATCTTTTTAATACCTCCACTGTTTTAAATTACACGTACCCATTTTTGTCCTAAGTGCATAAAATCCGCAGTCTAGCGATGATTCATTTTATCAGACGATCGAAGCTCTCCTGCCAAGCATGATCAAAAATCGGAAGGGGCACATAGTGTGCCTGTGTAGTATGTGCGGCATGTACGGCGTTTCCGAGAAAGTGACCTACTGTTCCTCGAAATTTGCAGTCAGAGGTATACCTTACTACCAAATCTTTGAACTTCGATTAGATTATGTAATGGCAACGATTGTATCATCGACTTACTTAACAGGATTAATGGAAGCGCTTCACGAAGAGTTGCGGCTGGATCATAAATCCGCTAATATACGATTTACGACCATTTATCCGTTTTACGTGGATACCGGTTTAGCTAGAGATCCGAAATACAGGTGCGAAACGAACATCAAGTTACAAATCTTCGATATCTAATTTCTCGTCCATCATATCTCTCAAGGTCTCTTTTACATATCGAGTCGAAAATTAATTTTCGCCTACAGTGAGCGAAATTCGTATAAACGCACCTAAAAAAATATGATTTTTGGGGCTAAAAGTTTTAAATTCAAATGAGGCGAATATAATAACGACAGAAGAGTAAAGATATATTTATGTGCTATAGATATTTACATATTTATATTTAGGTAAACATATATAAGTCTATATTTATTGATACAGACTTATTCTTTGTGCGAAATTCGTTTAAACGCACAGCAAGAAAAGACTATATAAAACTAAACTTATATTATAATTATAAATTTAATATTTTGTATGACCTCCATTATTTTGAATTAATGCAAAAATTCGATTCGGCATTGAATTTATCAGATTATTTATGACTGTAATAGGAATCTCTTCCCAGCAACGTTTAATTTCTTCTTTTAAAGCTGCAGTATCGGTGAATTGGCGGCCATTTGCATATATATTTCTTGCCATTATACCCCATAAGTTTTCAATGGGGTTCATATCAGGACTGCATGCAGGTCATTCAATTAAAGGGATGTCCCGTGCCTTAAACCATTCGCGGGAATATTTTGAAACGTGGATTGCTGCGTTGTCTTGTTGGAATATAAATTCACGTTCGCCAACTGTATCTTCCAAAAATGAAATTAATGCTCCATCTAGCATGTCGACGTACTTTTCTGAATTTATTGTGCCGTTAATAAAACAAAGTTTCAGTTTTCCATATGAAGAAAATGCTCCCCAAATCATTACACTTCCACCGTGGAAATTTCTGGATAATTTAGGGTCATTTTTTTGACGTAAATCGTGCCAGTAGGAACTGCATCCATCTGGGCCGTCTAAATTGAATTTTTTCTCGTCCGAAAAAATGACTTTCTTCCATTCATCAGTCCAGTGCATATGATTTTTTGCATATTGCAATCGAGCAACCTTATGATGCGCTTTCAACATCGGCTTTTTCTGTGGTTTCTTAAAAACTATGTTTGTATTATTATGCAAAATTTGTTGAACACGTCGCTTTGTTACTGATAATTGCATTTTCGCAACAATTTGACTTGCAACTAATCTATTTTTTGTAGCTTCATAGAAAATAATATTCTTTTCCCGTTTCGTTATTTTAGAATTTCCTTTCGTAGAACATTTCTTTCCATAATTTTCTTTCAATTTCAATAAATTTCTTACTACACACTCTGAGCGATTAATTTCCTTTGCTATTTTTCTATTCGATTCACTTCTTTTGTTTAAAATAGCTATTGCAGCTTTTTCGCCTTCGGTCAGAAAATTTCCTCTTGGCATTTTTCTCCTTTTCATTAAAACAAATGTATTATTAAATGTGTTACTAAATACAGTTTAATACTACACAATTCAACAATATGAAGCACTTACCACTATTATTTCTGTCAATATTAATCGAAATAAAGCACTGCGATTAAACGAATTTCGCATGCGTAGACGTTGTCATTACACGTTTCGCTCTGCGACATAGACTGGCATGTAAATGCGGAAAATTTCGAAGCATAGATGTTGAAAGTAAAGGTCGAGCAAAGTAAATAACCCCATTTTGACAACATTATTTGTCCTTTTCTTCTCCATAGGCATGAAAATTTGTATATTTTGAAGTGCGTTTATACGAATTTCGCTCACTGTATGTATCCTATGAAAAGGTTCCCTTACATTTTCGGAGTCCTGTCCCCGGAATACGTTGCGCGAGAGGTGATCAAAGCAGTAAGAAGGAATTACACCGAGTACACGATACCGCGATGTCTGCTTATTCTAAACGCAATCAACAGGTGAAAGGTTTAATGAGAGACTCGAAATTGTTCGTCGCTGATGACAGCTCTCTCCTTTTGTCCGCAGAATTCTTCCGGACAGCGCGATGAGGCTCATCCTCGATTTTCTATCGAATGCGGAACGTAAAACTGGCGAGAACATCAAGACTGAGGACACCATTCGGATTGATGATTGAAACAACGAGTTCACTCGATCGTACGATCCTGCTGGAAAAGACACGGATGACGATCAAGATCAAGATCATCAAGAAAATATTCAACGAGTCGGTCAAACTTTTATAATTAGAAGAATTCGTAAGGCTAAAGTTAGTTGACCTATCGAATTTTGTTGCCAACGATTCCACCAAATAGTCGTAATAACTAGAGATGTGGTAGTAACCGAACCTCCGTTCGGGATCCCGACAGTTTATAAAGATCGGATACCCAAAAATTGTAGTAGGGTCGGATTGGGATCCCGAAAGTTTGCAATGTTCGGATACCCGAAAAGTTAAATTGTAAAATTAAATTGGAAGATCATGAAAAAACTTCATACTCATATCATCACACATTTTTTGGATTATCAAACTTGACCACCCGACTGCAGCCTGGTCCTAAATTTCCCGACTCGACTCAAACCCGAAATTTCGGGCACCAGCACACCCCTATTAATGACATACGTCATACATAGTTGTGTGTCTGCGACTAAAACGAGATGTCCTGTCAAACGGAGTTCAGCAAACAATTTTAATCAATGTGGGAATTGAGGGTATGACAAATAAAAAAGAGTAGTAGAATAAACAAACACTATTTACTACTTTTTTCTACTCGCTTATAATTAGATTGAGGATTTTAGGCATTTATGACAAAGTGAATAAAACTGTAGTGATATCAGAAAAATTGAACCCTTGGGTGGTTCTTCAAAATGTTTGGGCGGCCGAACAATTAAAAGTCTACTTTGATTGGTGCTCACTGAACCAGAACATGAGCAACCTCCACTATATAAGTGGAGCACAAATCAGGCACACACCAGTATCAGTGTGTCTTCCGACCCCCTGATGAAGCTAGCTGCAATGCTTGCGAAACGTTGGGAAATCTCTTCCTTTGGACACGGCTTACACCCGAAAACCTCAACAGAAATAACTGTTATTAAGTTCCTTTTTTTTAAAGCGTAGCCGGGTTAAATAATTGATTTCGATCAGCCCGACACCAAATCCCTACAATTGTATTTTAATATTCAAACCATTTGGGGCACCTTTTTTCATTATCCGATCGAGCTCAAACTTTGCACAGATTTTTTAAATTATTTGGAACAACTCTGGAGGGTGCCGTAAAAGAAATTTTGACAAGAGTAAATAAGAGCCACCATAATACATACAGTTACTCGAATTAATATTCGGACGCTCTAAAAAAGACTATACCTTCTTTAATATTGTACTATACGGTTTGAACTTTTTTGGGAAGCTGCAGCAAGTAGTTTACTACAGGATGTGAAAAGAAATTTTTTAAAAAATTGCAGTTGATCGGAATTGTAGAAAAAATACTAAAAGTTGCATTTTACAACATTTTCATGTTTGAAAGGAGTTTCAAACCGCGACTTTGAGAGCCACCATAATACATACAGTTACTCGAATTAATATTCGGACGCTCTAAAAAAGACGATAACTTCTTTAATATTGCACTATACGATTTGAACTTTTTTGTGAAGCTGGAGCAATTAGTTTACTACAGAATGTGAAAAGAAATTTTTTCAAAAATTGCAATTGATCGGAATTGTAGAAAAAATACTAAAAGTTGCATTTTACAACTTTTTCATGTTTGAAAGGAGTTTCAAACCGCGGCTTTGAGAGCCACCATAATACATACAGTTACTCGAATTAATATTCGGACGCTCTAAAAAAGACGATAACTTCTTTAATATTGTACTATACGATTTGAACTCTTTTGTGAAGCTGCAGCAATTAGTTTACTACAGGCTGTGAAAAGAAATTTTTTCAAAAATTGCAATTGATCGGAATTGTAGAAAAAATACTAAAAGTTGCATTTTACAACTTTTTCATGTTTGAAAGGAGTTTCAAACCGCGGCTTTGAGAGCCACCATAATACATACAGTTACTCGAATTAATATTCGGACGCTCTAAAAAAGACTATAACTTCTTTAATATTGTACTATACGATTTGAACTTTTTTGGGAAGCTGCAGCAAGTAGTTTACTACAGGATGTGAAAAGAAATTTTTTTCAAAAATTGCAATTGATCGGAAATGTAGAAAAAATACTAAAAGTTGCATTTTACAACTTTTTCATGTTTGAAAGGAGTCTAAACCGCGACTTTGAGAGCCACCATAATACATACAGTTACTCGAATTAATATTCGGACGCTCTAAAAAAGACGATAACTTCTTTAATATTGCACTATACGGTTTGAATTTTTTCGGAAAGCTGGAGCAATTAGTTTACTACAGGATGTAAAAAGAAATTTTTTCAAAAATTGCAATTGATCGGAATTGTAGAAAAAATACTAAAAGTTGCATTTTACAACTTTTTCATGTTTGAAAGGAGTCTAAACCGCGACTTTGAGAGCCACCATAATACATACAGTTACTCGAATTAATATTCGGACGCTCTAAAAAAGACTATAACTTCTTTAATATTGTACTATACGATTTGAACTCTTTTGTGAAGCTGCAGCAATTAGTTTACTACAGGCTGTGAAAAGAAATTTTTTCAAAAATTGCAATTGATCGGAATTGTAGAAAAAATACTAAAAGTTGCATTTTACAACTTTTTCATGTTTGAAAGAAGTTTCAAACCGCGGCTTTGAGAGCCACCATAATACATACAGTTACTCGAATTAATATTCGGACGCTCTAAAAAAGACGATAACTTCTTTAATATTGCACTATACGATTTGAACTTTTTTGGGAAGCTGGAGCAATTAGTTTACTACAGAATGTGAAAAGAAATCTTTTCAAAAATTGCAATTGATCGGAATTGTAGAAAAAATACTAAAAGTTGCATTTTACAACTTTTTCATGTTTGAAAGAAGTTTCAAACCGCGGCTTTGAGAGCCACCATAATACATACAGTTACTCGAATTAATATTCGGACGCTCTAAAAAAGACGATAACTTCTTTAATATTGCACTATACGATTTGAACTTTTTTGGGAAGCTGGAGCAATTAGTTTACTACAGAATGTGAAAAGAAATCTTTTCAAAAATTGCAATTGATCGGAATTGTAGAAAAAATACTAAAAGTTGCATTTTACAACTTTTTCATGTTTGAAAGAAGTTTCAAACCGCGGCTTTGAGAGCCACCATAATACATACAGTTACTCGAATTAATATTCGGACGCTCTAAAAAAGACGATAACTTCTTTAATATTGTACTATACGATTTGAACTTTTTTGGAAAGCTGGAGCAATTAGTTTACTACAGGATGTGAAAAGAAATTTTTTCAAAAATTGCAGTTGATCGGAATTGTAGAAAAAATACTAAAAGTTGCATTTTACAACATTTTCATGTTTGAAAGAAGTTTCAAACCGCGGCTTTGAGAGCCACCATAATACATACAGTTACTCGAATTAATATTCGGACGCTCTAAAAAAGACGATAACTTCTTTAATATTGCACTATACGATTTGAATTTTTTTGTGAAGCTGGAGCAATTAGTTTACTACAGAATATGAAAAGAAATCTTTTCAAAAATTGCAATTGATCGGAATTGTAGAAAAAATACTAAAAGTTGCATTTTACAACTTTTTCATGTTTGAAAGGAGTTTCAAACCGCGGCTTTGTTAAGGAGTTATTAACGAAAAACACGGACGAATCAGAGTGCGACCTAGACGAGAGTTGGCACAGTCGGCCCGGCGCCAACTGTCGATTGGATGAGGATAATGTCGTTTTACATGGCCTCAGGAGCCTCCCATCTCCGGGTTCTGCAAGAGTTTTGGGACACCCTGTATTTTGTAGCATATCCGGTTCGAGGAAGTCGACGAAAACTCGTCTCTCGATCTTTTAGAAACAGTGGATTTCACAGAAAGTAGTTGTGGAGGCACACTTAACGAATCTAGAAGAAAGGAAGAGAGGAAGAGGATGGAAAAGGCGACGACCTTCCGTAGACTCCGTTGATCCCAACATGTAAGAACGTAACCATGGTCAGTCAAGCTGGAGCTATTCGAGCGTGCTGCCAGGCGGACGATACTGCGATGCGCGGAAACTTCCTCGTGCACTCGTTCCTGTTCATTTGTATCCGGCGTTGCAGTGCTGCCTGAGAACCGCGATCACCTTTCGAAGGAGGAGCACGCTGACCAGCGACTGCCTCGACGCACTTTCTGTGAGCACCATAGGCATGTTTCGGTGAACACCGTCGCGAGGTTCTGAAATTGACGCAGGTCAGTGATCGCGGTGTATGCTATAACTTGGCGAGTGGCAATCGAATCAAAGTCGTGAACCCTTGGTTCCGCATTTCCGTTCTTCTTGGGCATCTTATCGGTCCCCGTGAAAATTGCAGCTTTGACGTAATCGGTGATTTATCTCGCCGACAATTACCGGAGTCCTGCGAATTTATACTCAGCTTTGTCTCTTTCCGCGCCGCAGCGTCGCAAGTTCAAGGTAAGCATTTTTTCTCGATGATATCTGTTACTCACAATGACTGTTTAATGACCAAATTAGAAATAATTGGGTACGTATATATAGAAACGGTTGTGCGTATCAAGTCTGATGCAATTCGCAACAAAAGAATACACTATCGTCCATAAGGATTTGATCACCTTCAGTTTATCGAAAATATACAAAATATATTTAAAATAAGGCATTCCATTGTAACTTCTGCCACAGTATTTCTTTTATACACTCGTATAACAGTAATAATGAATAATACAGATAATATCCAACATCAATTACTGTGGAGAAAAAAATGTTAAGAAAAATTGAACGAAAACTGGTCGAGCGAACACACTTAAGTATGGTGGTTTGAGATGTCTCTCTGCTATATCTGTTTACTATTGGGGCCTTTAGGTAATCGAAAGAAAATAGGGTAATTTCAGGATAGATGCACTACATGTTTATAAAAATTTTATTAAAAAGAATTGAAAGTGTAGACAGGCATAGTTGAACTGTTTACTTAAATCTCTGTAATAAAATATAAAAAGTGCATCCCTCCCTAGCACCTGGGGTGTTAGATGCACTCCTTTATTTATAGCCTCTTCTCCCTACTTCTATTCTTTTTTTAGTCTACCACACATGTTACATAAATTAGTATACATTGTACATGTTTCATGGAGCCATTGGAGGCATTCGGAACAACAAATAATCCAATCTTCTTTAGATGTGGTTGAATAATAATCTTCCAAACATTCGATACAATGATTTATCAGAATCTTCAGGGCTGTTTATGATCTCAGTTTTAATTTATCGCTTTGTAATTCATTGAAAAATAGATGCTACTGACGAAAACGACTGCCTAGTATACTTACATAAATTACTAGTGCGCCTATCCTTAAATTGAGGGAGAGATGCACCTATACAAAATCAAGAACCAGTATACAAACAATTTTGTCAAAACACGATGAAGAATCGTAAAGGAGAAACCATTGTCACTATTTAAGGATGTTCTGGAGGTATATAAAAACGCAACAACATTTTTGAAAATTTGGCAAGATATAATACACGTCTTCTTATGGAGAATTCATAAAATTCCACTTCAAAGCCTATTTAAACCTTGAAAAGACGCAACTAGAAACTCCAAAAAAAATACACTCAAGAACAAAAATATACTCGTGAATGGCTTTCATTGCCAATATATTGATAGATTTCGAATTTCTTGTACTTTTGTCTCCCATTGTACCTTCAGAACATCCTTAAGTCGATACTGATAGTTGAAACCACACAATAAGAACGTAATAACATTTGTACTTACCACTTACAAACTTATTTCGTCAGGAGTTCGGAGTACTAAGAAGTTTTTATGCTCCTATTACTCTTAAATGATGAGATACACGTATTCTTCGAAACGAGGTTACTTGCATAGGTTAAAACGATGTAAATGGCATGCGAAATACAGTGTAAAAACGTCCAGTATATAAATAAAAACTGCATCTCGCCCAATGGTGCAGCTATCCCGAAATTACCCTAAAGTGTCCAGAATCAGAGGAACAATTGTGGACTTGTTTAGAAAGAGTTTGCAACGAAAACCAGGAAGAAACATTAAAAAAGCTTGTTGCTAGATTGTTCCGTCATTGCCCAGCGAGATGGATGTATCGATGAACGAAGTATTTAATAACTTTCATCTATTTACTGGTAAAATACTTAACATGTAATATCATTTAATGCATTATAATGCTTCTATGTCAATCATATACATTTATATTCATTCTACTTCAAAGTAATTTAAGTTACAACGTTGACATAAACTTTTAGATTCGATTCCGCCAAGTGGTAAAATACTTATGGACGGTAGTGTATATCTCGTCGGGGCCTTTTGCACGAACATCTTCCTGCATACAGTTTCATGACAATTAATTGTCCTGTATTGACGTGCGTTACGTATTTCGCATGTGGATGCACCGATTATCCCGTCTAGGTACATTTCCTGATGTCAATATATGCGATGATCATTTCTTTTTCTACCTCGTACAATCTGAGGACATCGATTTTTTTTCTGCTGCAACTTTTCCGTAAAACGTTTGCAAACCTATGCTAACAATTAGACATTTGAACGAAAATTGAACAATTCATGTGCAAGAATAACAACCGAATATGCATAATTCATGGAACATTCTCAACTTTAAGATAAGATTACACGTAGAAAATGCAAACATACGAAAACGTCACACAGTGGTAAAATGTCGAATTCTAGCTGGACAAAAATAATTTTTCTCGATTATTGAAAAACATATTTAATTGAGAAAATATATTATTAGACATACTGAACCAAATAATTCTAACAATTATATCTTATTATTTCCATTTTTTATCCATTAACGACTAGTTGAGTGTTCCGAAACTGCGGTGAATTTTTGTTTTGTGCATTGAAAAATGGAAAGTAAGTACGTATTAAACTAATTTATATTTTCTCGTTTTAGTTTAAAACTAAAAGGAGGATGTAAATGAAATGAACCACAATTAAGAGCGTTTTTTTTATGAATGAGTTAATAAAGTAAGGTTATACTTTGACTCAAGTATACTCAAGCTGCAATATTTTTGTGTATTTTATCTATATGAATTACTTAACAATGTCGAAGGAAAATTAGCTGCTACAATCTGCTACTTAGTGTACTTAATTATAGTACTTAAAGTAAATATAGTACTTAATTATAGTTTGTAATACGAATATTATATGTAATGAAGTTACTGTAATTATAAGTCATTTTCTTATATTCACAGACTTTACTTTCTATAAGTCAGAAATATAGAAATATAAGAAAAATATCCGTTTGTTATAATTTTTATGTTTAATTCCTTTATAACAAAAAAATAAATATCGTAATAGTAATTATCAAGTATCAAGAGGATATAAATTATTCAAAAATAATTTTGTCCACCTAAAATCGAAACATTTACCACTGTGCGTCACGCTTTTACATTAGGAACCTATAACAACTTTATTTTCGTAGTAATCACAATTTATTTTTCCTTACAATAGCGCGTCTGTATACTTTAAAAAACAAAAACAGTTTTCAATTTTGTAACACTAAATTAAATGAAAATTAAAAGAATGATAAGTTGGTGAAGATATAACAAATATGGCGTCTCTCCTACGTTTACCCTATTGTATTCACTGTTAAGAAGTCTATTTAAAAATAAATATTTATGGTTTTGAACGGTAAGTGAAACACGTATGCGCGTGTGCCATTTCACGCGTATTTAGTAACTCGTGCATGGACACATTCTCTTTTTAATTCGTCTTTTCATACGATAAAATTAACATGTTTACATTCATGTTCTGTGACCCCGATCAGTAATTACTAGACAGCGGATCTTTATGCAAAATAAATATGTTTTACAGGATTATACCAAACTGGAGTAAAATAGAAATTTATTTTCTTTGTCAATGTGGATAAAAGGTTGAAAATAACGTTAACAGAATTTTTAAATTCTTCTAATGTTTTCATTGTTTGAAATTACACCTACTCATTTTTGTTATAAACGCATAAAGATCCGCTGTCTAGTAACAGAGTTGGGCAAAAATTTAATCAACGATTGACGACTAAATTTCTACTTCAATCGTTAATCGCAATTAACAATTAATCTCCTCGTTTAGTCGTTAATTGCGGTTAACGATTAAATTTCTACTTTAGTCGTTAATTGCGATTAACGATTACTAATCGTCAATCGGATAATTGATTAATGACTAACTGCTGAAATTTCGAAATGAAATACGTAATCAGAACAGTTTGAATACTGAAAAAAATGTAAACTGAGTTTAGGTGTATTGTCATTTGGTCTATAATACAAACTCTGTTTACGTATTTTTATGTTTGAAGTTATTATTCCTGGAAAGCCACGACCATGTTTTTGTTGAAACTTGTTTTTGTTGAAATATGTTATTATTTCTGTCAATTCTCCATCCGCTCTGTGCTCCTTCTCCCTCCTTATTAAAATTTATGGATAGACCGTGAGGCGATTAACTTCAACAATTAATTAAATCATCCGACTTTTCGATGATTCCTTTTTTTAATCAACGGTTGACGATTAAATCAACCGATTGAATCAATCGCCGATTTTTCGACGATTTCTTTTTTTAATCGTATACATTAATCAATCAATCATGATTAACATTTTAATCGATTAATGGCCAACTCTGTCTAGTAATTACAAAAGCGGTATGCCAACAACCACAGAAAACACGAAGTAGACCGCTTTGAGACGTTTCATTTTCTATTGCAGTTGACCAGAAATAAGCAAAAGTAGTTTCACTATCAATTAGAGTACGGCTTCCTAATATTTTGACACCTCAAGTTTTCTATTTGTGGAGAAAATTAAAGCAACAAGAGTAGCAACGACGAGAAGAGAACCAACAAACAAAGTTGACATGCAAGAACGTGTTGGAAAAACAGCTTTCTCTATAATAAATACAAATGGAACTTGTCATTTTTAACACATACATATGTACATACTAGCAGTGAATACGTAAATAACATAGAAATATTAGAAAAGTGTTTTGAGACAATTTATTTTCTATTACAGTTGACTTTGACTGACCTGGAGTGGCCTTCATAATAGTAATTGTATTTGTCTTGAAACGCACAATCAGAATGTAAATAAAAACCCTACCATTCCATTAAAAAAGAAAAAAAGAGTTGACCTTCATATCTCTTTGACGCCTCCGCTTATAAAATATTCGTAACATACTAATTTAGTAATTACTTCACTTGGTTCCATATCAAGGCGTAACAACGTGCAAATGGCTGTCCAGGTGCTCCATTATTCACTTTATGATTCAACTTGACATTGAGGTGGTTGTAAAGTCAATTTTGAAACGAGCGACATCGTCAGAGAACAAAATCTGATTAAACATTTCGGACAATAATAAATCGGACATCCCGGAAAGACCTTGTCCAACCTTCGGGTGAATTCAATGACCATATTTGTGTTCATAGCTGTTGATGATAAATCTGTTGTCAGACTACAATCACGTTGTGATTCACGCAGACTATAGCTCTTATCGACAAAAATGTAGACTTTCCACATACATAATATGGCTGTATAGTCGTATACAAACCACCATAGGAAACACAAGGATGAAGTGTAGAGGAATCGAATTAAATATTTATTTCACCTTACTATATATTTTAATTCTTGAAATTTTTAGAATTGTAAATCTTTATTCTGGTTTTACAATTTGCCGAAAAAATTAGAAAACCGACTTCAAAATGCTAGCTGTATTTCTAAAAAATTAATTAATACCGTTTCTCGAATTTTTTTGGCCAAAAAGTTTTTTCCGCCTTTTTGGATGTTTACAGTCAACTTCTAATACTTCAGTAAATTGACATTAGTAAAATTTAAACATTGCACAGTGAGGTACCTGGCCCGAAAAGTTGGAAATGCGTTGTGTCTGTTTTTAAGTATTTCATGTATACATTTATTTTTGCAAATAATGCCGTGTATAGACTAAAAGAAAACTGAAAAACTGCATACGATATCTAATAATAACTGAGTTATTTCTAGTCAGGCTATGTACATGTTACATTTACAAGTCAAATATTTGTCTGACACGTGAAGATTCATTTTACTGCAATATGCACGAGACGGATAAGTTGAATAACCAGTTAAATTTAACATTAAAAAATTCAACACTACGTGTTTAAAAAATTAGAACAAAACCACTTTTTCGGAGTTCACAAATTTTTAAAAACCAATCCAATTTATAAACACGACTGAAATCGTGCAAACTTTTAAGGACACATTCGTGCAATTATAAGGCGTCACTCGATGTTTTCAATGTCAGCATAGAGTTATGAGTCTTGTTTCAACAGAAAATTATACATACTGATCTAATCTTTACATAGTGATTAGCGTAAATAATAACTTTAGAAGTTGTCTATAAAAACGTTCAAAAAAGCAAGGTTACCTAGTGGAATTATAGTTCAATTTAAGCGAATACACAAGGCCAAGGGAATGTACACGTTTACCTTGAGGACTTTTAAAGGAGGCAATGAATTCTCCAAGTCCTAACCAGTAATCTCACAGGCTAGAACTCGCGCTGTCGACCCGGTCATTGACGCGGAGGATCATACAGGGAGGTCCGTTTAAGTACGAACACCTATACATATATCTCGGTTATTATTAGTCGTACAAAAAATCTCCACAGAATAAAGTTGTACTGTTTCAAGGGGCGAATTTGATGATGGTAAAAATTTTTTCTCAAGGTCATTTTTTTACAAGATTTCAAGATCATTGATATTTTTTTAATGGAATGAAGTATTTTTTAATACATCTATCGATGCAGCTGGACATTCGTTATCGAAAAGTACTAACCTATGTATGTCGAAAAGTTAGTAGTTCACGAGATATTTCAATTTAAATAACTCTAAAACACCATTACCATTATTGGTATTTTAGAGTTATTTAAATTGAAATATCTCTTGAACTACTAACTTTTCGACATACATGGGTTAGTACTTTTTTATAACGAATGTCAAGCTGCATCGATTGATGTATTAAAAAATACCTCATTCCATTAAAAAAAATATCAATGATCTTGAAATCTTGTAAAAAAATGACCTTGAGAAAAAATTTTTACCATCATCAAATTCGCTCCTTGAAACAGTACAACTTTATTCTGTGGAGATTTTTTGTACGACTAATAATAATCGAGATATATAGGTGTTCGTACTTAAACGGACCTTCCTGTATTGTTACGCTTGCATTGCATTGCAAATGCTGAGAGAGACGCCACTAAAAATTGCTGTACCATTATTCAAAATATTGTTTACATTATTAAATGTATCGGTATCTAATTAATTACTAAAAATTTAGGTATTGTATGAGACATTATTGCAATTTCATAATAAAATTTAAAAAGTCATAGGGAATGGAAATACTCTAGGTCGGAAGAAATGTTTAATTTTCGAGTTAAAATAGCTCTGAGTGCAAAGTTTTTTCAGTATTATATCAATTATATATTATATTATTAATAGTTAAACATTAAATAATTATTAGCATATATTTGAGTGGAGCCGCATCGAGCCCAATAATTCAAAGGGGTAATGGCCGTGATTTATCTTAATAAAGATTAATCTTTTTCATCTGTCGAACAATCGCAAAAGATATTAATGTACGTCGTTTTAAAAAGTCACTTTCATCTGAAATTATTAAGAATCCTTTAACTATTAATCTTTGATTTTTATAGAACCATTGAATAAACATTATACAAATTCATATTGAAGTATTAATCGTTAGAAGACGTAGTAGTATCTCCAAGTAGTATCTCTTTCGTAAAGACAATGCTTAAGATATTGTATTAGTCGTGGAAGAATTGATCGAAGTGATATGTAAGACGCGGTAGATTAATTACAACGAGTAAACAAAGTTCTCGTATACAGTCAACAATCCGATAAAAACATACGCGTGGAAAATCACGCGCGGCAGAAGTGAATGTCTAGTAATGTCCAGAAGTCAATTAAGATTGGAAATGGTAAATAATTCTAATGAAGCGACAACAAGATCAGGAACAACTCTCGATGCAGTATTTGCAAGACATTTAGACAAAATTGAATCAAGAATATTTATTCCATATTTTAGCTATCACAAGCCAATTGTTTCAATGATAAAATCATAGACAATCATAGAACATAGAAAAAAATAATGAAATACTGAAATGAGAATGTAGCCAAGGCTTCATTTTACATTCTACAATCTTAAAAGTTCACCAATGAAGTCTTTAAAGTTAGTAAATTAATTATGAAAATATCACTTGTCAAACTATTCGAGGTTATTCACCGTCACTTCCGTAACGCTCGACCGCGTCACTTCTGTAACGCTAGAAAATTGTAGCCCCCTCAGCAAAGAAGTTTCACTTCAAAAAATTCTGTTTAACCTAATCTTCTATTAGCATGCATACGTATTTTTAAGAAATTATGCCATTGTGTCATTATGCCAGACTAGCCAGACTTGAAGACGCGAATAGAGGTCAATCTTGTTTTATTAACTCCGATCACCACTAACCTAACAAATGCTGTCTAAACCGACCGGCAAAATCCTGTGAAATATGACCGTTCATAATGACTTCTAATTAGTCGATGCAGGATTTATATACCGTTTAGAAATATTATCTTAAGGATAGCGTATTAGTTTTTTTTTCTCGTTCAGCCATACTACAGTTGAAATAGTAATGTATACGATAACTACCACCATTTTTACAAACCGAAATTTTGACGTTTGAGTACAAACTGAGAAAAATTACCCTCTCTCTGTCAGTACCGGACACATGTACGAGAAAGACGAAACGCGTCACACGACCTGGCCGTGGCAGAAGCGTGGGGAATAGCGTTGTAGAAGGGGAAGATTGGGGCACAAGATTCCAGGATTGCAAGGGTGCGGGATGCACCTTCTCATTTCTCGATAATGCAAAGATGGGGTTTTTAAGTAGACAAACACACTAGATAAAAGATCAATCTAGGCCGCGATCAAAAATCCTATTTTTACGTTTACCAGGCATAATTTGCAGCATGTACAATGTACAGCTGTTCGCAGCTTTATGAAAATAGCTTTATTAAAAATTTTTTTAAATGTTCTCTATTTCAATTTCTAATGTTTTCTTATAAAGTGTTCTAATTCACCGTAATGGTAAACAATTTTCTGTACACTAAGCAAGTGAGTATGAAAGTATTGTGGTTATTTCATTTCTTTATTAGGGGAAAAAAAGGATTCAGTTTTTGTTTATTTGGGACGGTTATATTAAATTTAAGAAAAAATGTTATATTTTAGTTTATTTTTTGGCTTAAATGCAATGATTAATGTTTTGTTAATTTCCATTACAGACACAATACATTTTTTGGTATTCTCTTGATAATGATCTAAATTGAGATCGAAACGTTGAGACAAATTATTCTGCCTATTTTGCAAATTGTGTAAATAGTAACATTTGATCGAACCAATGCGCCGAAAACATTTTAATTTTGCTTATGAAAATAGCTACATGCGCTTCTGTATGCTTCCGAATTTACTTTAAAATCGAGAAATGAGAAAATCCGCATCCTTGAAATCCTGGAAAAACGAGTCTACCCCTTAATCTGCCGACAATTTGGTCTTGACTTGGTATAAATTTGCCACCAAAACTTACCTACAAATTCCGACTCATCTGTTTCCGCATTAGCCTTATAATTTGCCGACAGGTTTTAGTCTGCAGATTCAAAGCAAATAAGAATCCTGCTCCAAGCGTGGTTTGACACTAAAATGACCGCCTTCTGCTCGCAAAGTACGATTGTCATAATTTGCTAGAGGAAGATTTTGCTGACTAGGTTGTTGCATATGAAATGTCCGATTTTAGAATGCAAATATTATGAAGTGTTTCGATAAAGAAATACTATTACGATCTACGTGATACAATCCTGACCTTTAAAGTCTTAACGAGATATATAATTATACTTATAAATAATGCTTCTTTAAATGTAAATCAATGCAATCTCCGACTTTTTATATGAGTGGAAAAATAACATATCGACAAAAACAGGTCTTCATCATGTAAGACCTCGGACAGACTAGAACATTTCGACGAACTGCGCCGCGAACCGCGCCGCAAACCGCGCATTTCGACGAACATTTCGACGAACGGCGATCGGAACGGATTTGTGCTATTTCCAGACTTCCTTGCGGAACAACTATGGGAGCTGTAGCGGCGTAAACTACACAAAAAAATACAGAAAATGTTGACAATTTATTGAGTTGTAATGTTCAAGTCTGTACGAAGCATCAGATTCGAGATTAAATGACTTGAATTTGTGAGATATTATGACATTTCGGCGCGCATTTCGGCGCGCATTTCGGCGCGCATTTCGACGAACATTTCGACGAACGGTGCCACGAACGTCGCCGCGCGCATTTCGGCGTGCATTTCGGCGCGCATTCGTGCGAACGGTCGATCCATCAGCTCTGGGAACGCCGCCGCGCGCATTTCGGCGCGCATTTCGACGAACATTTCGACGAACATTTCGACGAACGGTGCCACGAACGCCGCCGCGCGCATTTCGGCGCGCACAAACGCAAACGGGTGGCACTTACAAATCTGTTTACAGGATAGATAGCATATCCTAAATATTCATAATAAATGTCAAGAAATAGACAGAAATTTATAAACAAAGACATCGGTGATTTAAATTATCTGGAAAAATTACATTTCTACTTCATAATTTGTCTCAAATTATTAAAGAGGCCCTTGCTATGAAAACATTGCATTCTTTTCCCGGATATTTTACGGGAATTCTGAACATTTTCGGGAATCTCGCACGCCCCTGCAGAAATCCTGAAAAAATTCACGGGAAACCCGAACACCATCGGGAATCCCGAATATTCTCCGGAAAAACTCAGGATTTTTGGGATCCCGTCCCGACATGATACGAGGCTTCCCATCCCGTACCCGGCATCGGGATTCGGGAAATCCCGGGTTTTTAGCGGGGTTGCCTCCAACTTTTTCTATAAGAACCCTACATCTCACGATATTTAAGAAAATGTATGTCTCTTGACAGTAGCAGCATCGTCACGCAGCCCAATGCTTCTCGCGGCTCCGCTACATGCTGCTGAATAATGCAAACAGGGATATACCCCCGCTAGATTGATCTTCCATTAGCGATTTTTTATCTTTATTGTATTTGTTTAAAACAATTGTAATGATCCAGCTGAACGACACGTCGTAAACAAATTTGTAAGTGCCACCCGTTCACGTTCGTGCGCGCCGAAATGCGCGCGGCAGCGTTCGTCGAAATGTTCGTCGAAATGCGCGGTTCGCGGCGCGGTTCGTCGAAATGTTCTAGTCTGTACGAGGCATAACAATATCTTAGAGGAATATGTATAATAGTTTGCGAAAGTAGAATCTTGAAGAAGCTTTAAAATGAGTACAAGTTTCTTGTTATACGATCGTTTTCTATGAAATCACAACAAGTTAAGTTAACAAGTAAATTTTTTTAAAAATCAGGAATTTTATGTGAAAATACTTTCTGGATCCACTGTACCTATCAGTCGCGTTTGCATTACGTGCACACTACAAGTATATTTCTATTCAATTACGTTGCATAAACTACAGTGACTTGTGAGATGCGGTAGTACACTTGCTGTTACCTCGCATTGAATCACGATGGATGTCTCTGTGGACTTGACCAAAGTGAGGAAGTAGATTACCATGGATCAACCGTCGTAATTGAGATAGCATTTCAAATGACGCCAGAAGATTACAAAATATTTCATTTTCTCGATGAATTCGAGAAGCTGATGGCGGTTTCGTCTCGCGAGCATTATTCCTTTGCATAACATTAATTCAGCTTCACATCGTACTCAATCTAAAGCAGGCCTGGCCAACACGCGGCCCGCCAGGCGATTTTACATTTCTATTGAAACTTTTGTTTCTTGTTGTATGTATACAAAAAATATTAAATAAATGAAGTGTCATTGTTATAATGCGCAAGTGCGACTACAAACTCCAGTTCTATATTTGATATCTTTGATATAATTGAGTTACAGTGCAACAATGAAATGAAACAAATTTTTGCGTCCACATCAAAAATTAATTTTTACGATACTTATATTAAATCCGAGATATATTCCAACTTAAAATATTTTGCACACCGAGTTGTGTGTGCTTTTGGATCCACATATGTTTGTGAAACATTTTTTTCGAAGATGAAATTTACGAGGAGTTCATGACGTGCTTCATTAACTAATGCCAATTTAGAGAACCAGCTAACAAAAGATGAGCAACGACGAACATAAATATAGATTTACAAAAATTAAGTGAAAGAAAGGATAAACAAATATCTCATTAATTAAGACTCGAGAGTTAATTATATTGAACCGTAGTATAACAATAAAGTTTTATTCATTTTGTATTTGTATTAACTGTAACGTTACGCGTCGTCAAAGTGGCCCGTGAAACCATTTGGGTTGGCCAGGCCTGATCTAAAGCCTAATCAGTATAAGTATTTTATCTGCAAATAAAAAGTAAAATGTTATTATTATGTAGAATTATACATATATATATGTATACAGTATAATTGTATAATATACACAAAGTACCGTTTTCTTTTACGGAATTATTACAGATTAAATAGCGACAATTTCACACTGTAATGTAAAATTTAATTTGTTCTCATTCCATGCCTGTGTAATCTGTTTTTATTTCAGTAAAAAAATGTTTACCGTAAATGACACGATCCCGGTAACAAACTGGAGGTTCGGATGTCCATCGTCGACAATCTGGTTGCTTCTCACTGTCGAATTTCTGATCGGTGCGCTTATATCCTGCTTTCTAGCTATTCTCAACGTGGTGAAATCATTGATGCCGAAACCGCCGAGGGATTTAACCGGCGATGTAGTCGTGGTAAACGTTTTGAAATGCTTTGCTCAGATATCGATGAACCGAGACGTCAATACACAGTTTAGACCAATTTCGGCCGACCCACAGTGTTCCAGAATGCCGAAAAGCTGGCTAAAAACCGAAACGCTAAAAACCTTTCTAAAAATACCGTGTACAAGAGTTCTTGGAGTTGCTGATCACGAATTTAATGTTAGATAAACATCTTAATTAACCATTCGTCAAGAAAAAATTCAATTTTTACCTTTATTTTTAATGGCGTATCCGGTAGCCTTGAGTCTACCCTACCTATCCGCGAGTCTACTTAAAATCCCTTAAAATGGTTTCGTTGGCCAAGAGTGGTTACTAATGTCGTTTTTGACGTAAAGATACGTCGTAGTCGTAGTCGGGTCATTTAGTCGTATGCGACTGCTGGTATTGCTAAAGTATAGCCAATTGATCATACGTGTATAGCGGCGCTCGCGACTCGCCTACCAGATACGACGGTACACCGCGTTCTTTTCAATCAGAACGTTTTTTGATATCACCATATTTGCCTCCTTTAACAGCACAATTTTTTTCTCTAACATTCCCACCTATCTTCAAGCCTAATAGAGCTATTTAGGTGGTCTGTTTCACGTGAATTATCCGGTACACATACATTCTCCCTCTTCAGGTAGCCGGCGCTGCTTCATCCTTCGGCGAATCCCTCGCGGAAGAGTTCGCCAAATGTGGATGTTCCGTCGTCTGCGTCGATCAGGATGCAGAAGCAATCGAAAGAATAGCTACCGGCTTGAAAAGACGAAACCCCGTGGTCGAAGAAGCTGAGCCAAGCCACAGAAAAAACAGTTCGCCGGGACCGAAAACAGAGAATACTGCTTACGAGTGCGATCTTTTTAA
Organism: Lasioglossum pauxillum; assembly: GCA_933228785.1. Classification (NCBI taxonomy): domain Eukaryota; kingdom Metazoa; phylum Arthropoda; class Insecta; order Hymenoptera; family Halictidae; genus Lasioglossum; species Lasioglossum pauxillum. The sequence continues at coordinate 49,091,520 of OW121702.1, read as the reverse complement.
CAGATGCGAAATACTAAGAACCGCCCAGAAGGTTAAAGATGAGATCGGAGGGGTGGACATATTGGTTACTTGCGTTGGCAACGTGGACCAAGACATCTTCGATATAGCCAGCAAAACCCTGATGAGCCATTTTTGGGTAATGTCCGTTTTCCTTAACGGTCATAGAGAAACAGGTTCGGGCGTGCGAAACGCGAATCTAATTTTTATCAGCCGTTTTCTGGTTTTGTAGACAGTGTTGGCATTCCTGCCGTTGATTTTATACCGCGAGCGAGGACACATTGTTGGCGTCACACCGGTTGCGACACGTCACGATGCGTATCTTGGTTCAAGAGCGGCGATAACTAGTAAGTATACTACGTACTTGCACGGTAAGTACTATTAAGCCTTTGCACTCCTTTGTCGAGTGTAACTCGACATCAGTTTTTATCACAGGAACTCCTATGTCGAGTCACACTCGACATTTTCTGATTACTTCAAATCAAATAGTTGGGAGTTGTTGGCAACAACATTGAAAAATAATTCGGAGTGCAAAGGATTAATACTGTCTTACCAATATATCCGATAAGACAATTATGGTTCAAGAATTATACGTCTCTCTCTGCCCACTCGAAAACAAACTCAAGCCGCATAGGTAAATTAGACCATTCAACGAAAAGTTGTAGAGGGAAATGGAAGGGACACAATTTTTAACTTTGGGTCTTTGTTTGGACTAGTTAGGAGGTAAACATACTAAAAGTCCCCAAACCTAGGAGGTGAGCGGGGTGCAGGGGGGGTAGAAGGTCCCCTTTTTCGGTTTTCCGCTTATATCTCGGAAACTATGCGCCCTAGCGATAAGACTATTCTATACAAAATTAAAGCTCACAAAATGTACTACCAGATTGATTCGATTCAGTTTTTCGCTATCTCGCATAGTTTCCGTGATGTCCGCGCTCAAAGTGCACTAATTGTGCTGAAGAGTTAGCTAGTCAAATAAGACAAAAAACGTGAGGCAAAAATTTCTTTTTCACAATTACTGAACTTTGAGCGCGGATATCTCGGAAACTATGTGAGGTAGCGAAAAACTGAATCGAATCAATCTTGTGGCACATTTTGTGAGCTTTAATTTTGTATAGAATGGTCTTATCGCTAGGACGCATAGTTTCCGAGATATCCGCGCTCAAAGTTCATTAATTGTGAAAAAGAACTCTTCAGCACAATTGGTGAACTTTGAGCGCGGATATCTCGGAAACTATGTGAGATAGCGAAAAACTGAATGGAATCAATCTTGTGGCACGGTTTGTCAGCTTCAATTTTGTATAGAATGGTATTATCGCTAGGACACATAGTTCCCGTGATATAAGCGGAAAACCGAAAAAGGAAATTCCAAACAAAGTCCCAAAGTTAAAAATTGTGTTCCTTCCATTTCCCTCTACACCCCCTGATGAGCATTCATTGACTGGACTAAATACCCTGATCCAAAACACGGCAAAAGATAGTCTCGCGCCTTCGCCTTCGATTGTGAAGTGCACGATCATCAAAAGCTTCTCTCTCTTCGCTTATATCGGAACAAGACTGTAATAAGGATGCTTTTCGTAAAGGAATTGTAGAGCGACAATATCATTTCGATATCAATTATTTTCTGCAGGTCTGATGACACATTTGTGTAGTGAGTTGAGCAACCGCAGTAGTCAGCTGACGTTTCTAGCATTCTCACCAATCGCGAGGTGCAGGTAACACTGTTTCATATATCTCGATCGACAATTTGAAAGTAACTTTTTTCATGGATTAACCCTTTGACTTTGATTAAGTATTTATCAAAAAATTCATTGTTAAGTTTAGTAATAGGTTATTTATTTTATTTAGTTACAATAATAGGTTTTGTCTCCCATAGTGTTACTTTTCTATCCGCATTACCAAAGGGCAAAGGGTTCCCCCTTGGGCGATCGTTCGCGCTACATTGTAACACTGAGGCCATTCCAACCCCCAGGAATTGTGGGACTCCCCAGTAAAAGGTGGTGGTTAGCACCGTTGTTTACCCAGGATCGTCGTTTACACTTGGAAAAGTTATCCAAGAAACACGTACGATAAAACATTTGATGGACAGTTTATGAGGCGGTTTTATCGTTCGTCATCTACATTTGTTACATTCGTTTTGTGACAAAAGTATGTGCATTACAGGATGACCAATTAGAAACGCATCATGTTTCTCCACTGCTCAATAAGTGATAATACAGACACAGCTTTTTAAAGGCATACTGAATGACCTCCACCACGTTCAGCGGTCAAAATTCGCTTCCAGAATTCCGATAGTGAGCTATTTAAAGACCCGAATTCGTTTCTAGGACTCGGATAGTGAGCTATGCATACTATGGAAGACAAAACTGTATCTTTAGGCACGTGGAATTTCATTTAATTCGCATGTCAAGGGGTCAATAACTTTTCGTTAGGGGAATGCGGGTACCGGAAATGTCGGTTTAGCAAAATCCCAAAAATTTACAAAATTCGGTTATCCGCCATTGTAGTTTTCATTGATCTTTCAAGCACGCTGGAAGAAAGCGAGAAGAAAGTAGCCGCGAGCATCGTGCAAGCAGTACGAACGGATCGGAACACTTTGGACGCCGGTTGGACGTCTAAACTTTTGTATCGGATAAGGTACATCTTCATGCATTAGCGCAAATTCGAGAAATTAAATCATGCAACAATAAACATTTCTGATTGATCGTTTCAGCTGTACAGTGTATTGTTACATAGCAGCGTTCATGGAATGGATTCACTCACAAGAATCAGAATCAGATTACCCTTCATAAGCCTCATCAGTTCTTCCAGATCACGAAGAATACGATTAAACAAATAGAGGACGTCTAATGGTACGCAAACAGTGAAGGTGGAAGTTATGTTACCATGGTCGGCTGTCTGAAAACTCGCACAGCTAATCGAGATCCATCTACGGACTACAACATGACATGAACAAAAGGCTGTTGGTGCAGGACAGTCGCCAAATGCCGACCTGTCTGTTTCCGCAATAGGCTCGGTATTTGGTAACAAAGTTTGATGTTAAAATTCCATACCAAATGGAGGCCAAATCCAGACCAAACTTGGCCTCGGTCGGGCGAACTTCACCTTGCTTTCAGAGTAAATATCAGGCAAAATCGTTATTGTCATTATCTTAAGACTTGTAAATATTTAAATTATTGAAAATGCATGAAACTTAGGATTATATAATTTCGAAATTTAAATAAAATTCGATTTTACCTCCTACAGTAAGGTTTACTCCGATTTTGCTCGATATTTACCCTTAGAACAAGACTAGGTCCGCTCTTAGTGCGACCGACCTGCCCTCTATGACGACACCAAGGTTTGGTCTCAATTTGGCCTCCATTTGGCATGGAATTTTGGCACCAAACTTTCTAGCTAGTTAGCGAACCATCTGTTTCCGCAACTAAAGTAGAGCATTAGTTTAAAGTATGTAAAGCTATGGTAATATACATTCTTTAATGACATGAGTAATAAACCACAATTAATTTTACTATATTTCCGTATCTTTGTAGTGCATTCGTCATAAATACTATACTGTTCCTGGAAACTAAAACCTGTAAACTTCGCGTTTGACTGATAATTAATAATTCATATTAATTCTAGCTACTTAATATTTACAATAATTACTTTTGCCAATGATGTTCTTAGGCATTCCCTTGATTATTTTACTAATATTTAACTTTTCAGTTACTGAAAAGCAAAATAAGAAGACTAGGTTCTAAGAGAAGAACAAACAAAATCGTTTCTCACAGCTATTCAGTTTTATTTTCTTGCGTTTTCAGAAAATCTTTTTCAATGAATGCTAGATATCTGGCTTCAACAGGGTTTAATGAGGTCGCTGGTATAACCATACAATGAAGTGGTGGTCCAAGATCGAGCGAAGTCATTTCTCGAAGGCTACAGGCAGCGATACGTTGATCGTCCCAGCCTACACGAGCCAGACCTATCACTGTGCTGAGATCATATAGCTCTGCAAAAGACACCGAGTCTTGTGCTGCTCTCTCTTCCGTCTGCTTTTTGAGTATCTCCACTAATTGAGCAGCAGCCTCGGACACAGTCATAAATTTTGGTGGCATATACTCTTTTTTCTTTTTCATTAAACTTTCCAAAGTAGGTTCTTTTACCTTAATGTCTAATAGACAAAGCGTATGCAAATTCCTTTGCCTGTTATGAAGAATTTTGTCATAAAAACTGCTAGGTTGCCAGTTTTCAGTCCAGTATGGAATAGAAACAATTTCTCCGAATCGGTTCAGTTGAAGACCACAACAACTAACTGCAGTCAATATGGAGGCATTGTGAACAACATTTACCTAATTGCAAAACAATAATAACCTTTATCAATCATTCCTTGACAATGTATCGTTTCTATTAAAATTGTTGTTTAACCCCTTGCCCTATAATATCGTGTCTGACTTGCGTGTTAAAGATTCTGAACAGATTCTAATAAATATGTGTGCTATTCATTTCCTTTAACACTAAACCTCCCGAGCCTTAAAAGTAACTGTTCTTTTATAAGTGTTTAGCGTTAAACCAAAATAAAATTCTACTTTGGTTTTGTTAATGTACAGCTATTGGAGAATATATAGGCATACAATAGATATAAATTTTCTCCTTTTTTAGGAAATTACGAACTACAAAATAATTCTAATCACTAAAACCGTAAAATAAGGGCAAATCGTAGAGCAAGGGGTTAAGAACCAAATGTTTTTTAACTACCTGTAGATTCTCCTTTCGAGCTCGTAAAACTAAGTCGGAATGTGTTGTAGCGCCAAATGGGTCACCGACCACTAAGAAGGCCACGTTCTCTCCTTTGCTTTTCGGTAGTATCTCGTCCGCATGGTTTTCGACCAATTCTCTATCTGCCTCTAGTATCGGACGTCCATAAAATTGTTCCTAAAACGGTGAAAGATGCTATCGTTGGTACCCTAATGTGACGAAACATGCCATCGTTAGTATTCGGTTGGATCGCACGAATAAATACGTACGATATCACAAGTATCGTACGTATACTTGGTTTCAAGTATACTTAGTTTTTCACGCCTACCAGATTTGTCAGTTCGGTAGGCAAAATCGACGTATAGGTCTCTAAATAAACACGATCACATTTTCGTATTATCTCCAGACCTTTAACTGTTACATCCTTTATATCGCCAAGTCCCAACCCGATCAGATGCAACATCTTTATGATTGTTAAAATTATTCTTTGGATCTTTTCTCGACTGCCTGGAAAGGTTAAATGTTAAACTATCGCAAATCGCATGATCGCAATCAACTATCAACTTCAGAACAGTGATAGTACGATTGGGCGCTTTTTTCGCGCATGCGCGACGATTCTAGCGCCTCAGTCAAGTACGAAGATCGGGTACCTTGACGCCCCGCTAATTTTTGGCCCCTGCGCCGTAGGGCAGCGTCAAAGCCGCCATTGTTCCCCACAGACTACGGACGTAGATACGTTCCTGACGAAACTCGCGCATGTGCAAAAAAAGCGCCTTACGACGTACCATGAGAACTTCAGAACAGTGATAAAATATTGGCCAAGATTTCTCGCGCATGCGCGTCCAAAACAGTAACAAAGAGACTTCAGGACGAGAGACGCAAATACACATGTTATACATTCATTTTTCACAACCAAATAATAACAATTTTACAAAATGACTAAGATACCCTATTTTATCGAGAATTTTACTTATGCTAAAATCGCCGCGCATACGCGAGAAAACTTTGCCAATATCTCAGCACTGCCTCGGAATAGGCCTGTTCAATTCCGATTTGACTCTTTTGGCGAAAAGATCGATCTTTTGAATCGATTCTCGATTCCTCGAACATCGATTTGAAGTATCGACCTCTTTTTAGCAGATTGTCCAATTCAATTCTTTTATGTATCATCAATTGAAGAAACCATAAGAAAAACCCTTGAAAAGCATTTCTAAAGAAATATTGAAGTTTTTTTATGCTTTGTCCACTAAATCATATATTTTTAATCTTTTGGTACATTAACCTTTGCGTTACTATTGCCGCTTTATCTCTCAAAAGCAAAGTCCATAAAATTAGTTACGAAATTCAGTTGTCAATCCCCGCTCTAGGGAAATGCATTCATTGTACAGAAAACGCGCAACATGAAATGCAATATCCGTTAGTGAGTATACAATATCTTTTACATGAGAATGTTATTGTTTATCGCGTTACACTTCGTCGTAGACATTTCGTTATAGCTAATTGTTTCCTATACTTCGTGTGGCTTGTCTTACGAAAATAAAAGGCTGTCAAATGAGAGATAGTGATCGATGTTATTTATTGTGTCTTTGTCTCCATACAGAATGAATACAAAATGAGTATAATGTTATTTCATTGTTGGTTCAGACAGAACTTGTCAGAAAGAAGATAAATCTGCGTTTAACCTCAATCTTCCGACTGCATGCTTATACGACAATCTGACAATTATGAATGAACAAACTCTCTCTGTGTGTGTGTGTGTGTGTTTGCGTGATATAAAATTATGAAAATTTCCATATAACAGGAAAGCATCAAAATACACGCATGTGCAAGGGATTGACGGTGAAGAGCGCAAGTGCACGGGATAATCTATCTTCTGTGAGTATACACACCAAGGTGCATCCAAAACTCTTTCCTCTATGTATATATTGTCGTGATTTTGTAAAACAACACTCGTCGATGTCCGTACACCGATGTTATCGTACATCGATGGTTCGAGTTAAACGCGAATCAAAACAAGCGATGCTGAAGAAGACCACGAGCCGCTCGATCTCGTTCGAAACACGTCGGTTCCGAGTGTCTCGGAATTCTGAGTCTTCTTGTTCTTTTCTCTCGTCTTCCACGAAGGGAAAGGTCCCCACGAAAGGCATTGTTATTCGAGGAAACGGTACGTCGACATCCGAGAACGAGTTTTAAACAAAAACGAAAGAGAAACAATGGTGTATGGCTGCTTTGATGATCGCTTCTCTTCTCCCCCGATGTTTTCGCAATGTTGGGACTACCGCTGTACCGTTTAATCTGAATTATATCCCGACAACGCACGAAAGCGATCCGTGCAGCACGAATTCGAAAACTTCGCGACAGGAGATGTCTTACAGCGATGGCGGCCGTCCGATCCGTAAATTCGGCACGAAATCGCCGAAAAAGCTTTGCGTGACCAAGAATGAGAACAGCGACAAAACCACGACCACTATCAATTGCAACAGCCACCACCATAATCATTGCCATCATACACACCGGTTTCTCGAGACCCCTCAACCGTCGGTACACAAACGTAATCTCTACATTGTCTCTTTCCCCTTGATACTGCTTTTCAACGTTCTGCGAACGCTTCTTTATCAATTGTTCGTGGTGTTTAAGTATTTGTACACGTCCACGTCTCAGCTGATCCAGCGGAGACAAGCTTCCAAGCAGAGCTGCCAGTTGGAGATTGTGGTTGGTCAGAAGTCTGCCGAGAACTTGAATAATAATCTCAGTAATTCCGGGCAGGCAGAGACCGAGGGAATGTCACAAATGCCTAGAAGAGCTATAGGCCCCGGACCTGGGGATCCATTGCTCGCGAAACAGAAACATCATCATCGTAGAGCTTTTGAATTTATTAGCAAGGCGCTGAAGATTGACGAGGATAATGAAGGTATGTTTGCAACTTGTAATTATCAATTGGGTTAATCTTGCCAATGAAAACGACTTCTCTTTTGACTCAGGCCAAAAAGAAATGGCGATCGAACTCTACAAAAAAGGTATAGGAGAATTGGAGAAAGGAATAGCTGTAGAATGCACCGGTGGTCGTGGAGAAGTATGGGAACATGCTCAAAGATTGCACGACAAAATGCGTACGAACTTAGCAATGGCAAAGGACAGACTCGACTTCCTTGGTTTGTAGATTTATACTACCGAATAAGCGTCGCGTTCCTTCAGCTGTTCCAGTCTTCCAGGGAACGAGAAGCACAGCTTGTACTTAATATCAGTAATTTCCAATGAAAAGTTCCTCATATTACAGTACGTCGAACGTTATATCGAACTCTGGCAACAGCTTAAGGAATAATACACGATTAATGTATTCTCAGCATGCCCGTGTGTTAATTGTTTATAATGTTAACGCGTATGCGTGTGTGAGCGTGTGTGTCTACGCGTGAACGTATATGTGCGTGTACGCATGCGCGCGTTATTTCCCTTTCTTTGACAAATTTTCAGTTTTGGCACATTATATTCTTTCATGAGCGGTGCAAATATTTCATGTACAAACTAGTAGCCAGACTTCATATAGCAGCATTTCTAATAGCTGTCCGCGCGCGCGCTCATTTCCGTACTTTAATACTAGTCGAATAGTTCGAACCTTTTCAACAAAAGTTGACGAAACTTCTGACAAGGAAATCGCACAGTATCGGTAGCCGGTTTTCGGAGAAAAGTCTCTAAACCTCGTAGTATGCATCTAGTACTGTAAAACCAAAACTTCGTCTCTGAAAAAATTAGTTCAAAATTTTGCTCCACGATTGAGAGGTATAAATTAGGAATGCGTTGCAAGATGGTTTCTCTGTACTTGCTATTTTATTTGTATATTTAAAAAATTAAATAAGCAAGCACAGATTCAAACTCGGGACCTACTACTTCTTTATAGTTCTTAGCAGAAGCAAAACTTTGAGCTTATTTTTCTGAAAAACGAAGGCTAAGTAGGCTGAACGCTATTTTTCAGTATTGGTTGTATGCTACAAGATTTAGATGCTCTTTTTTGCAAATCGATCTACGATACCATGCGGTCTCCTTCTGAGTTCGATTCAGTACTTAGCTATGTAGCCTACTGCAGCATGGCAGAGAATGTTTTTCCTTTTTGTAGTGAGTGTGTGTGAGCTGAAAAACATGGATATCTCCAATGAGTGTCACGGTCCTGGAAATAAGGCGGATACCGAACATCCAGGAAAGAATCTGAGGGCTCGTCGCAATTTACACACACTACAAACAACTCGATCTTCTTTAAACACAAATCATACAAAGAACACAAACAGTACACAAACAGTGAATATAGGGCCGAATACATGTACCCAAATCCCCAAGTTAAGGCCACGCTCACCAAAAAACTATTGTGCCCATTCCGAAGGTACTGTTTGTCTGAAGTTCTGGGCTTAAATGAACAATTTTTCTTGTAAATCTTACCTAGCGTAATAATTGTGATAGTCGCTTCTTTCAAAGTTGTTATTTCTAATCCCATTCTTACCATACGCATTTGTATACCATTTTTTGATAGTAGTTTGATTAGCGGTAAACGTAGAAATGTTGTTATACCAATTGTTCAATTTATCACTAGTTTTGATCTTGACTTGTATAGTTTAGTGTTTGTTCGGGTTAAATTTTTGGTACGTTCGAATTGTTTATCTGTAAACGAGAAGTGTATGCGTACGAGGCAGAGGTGATATTAGAAGTGAGAGACTAGTCCTTTGCACGACGATATGCTTTTTATAAAAATTGAAACTTCTGTTTGACAATTTCTTTGAGAGATATACCTGTGACTTTTCACATTGAAAATTTTACTTTATGTTATGGTACACGAAGCAGACTGATAAGACACGTTTACTTTCTAGAGATAAATCCATGCATTCATTTTTGTACATTCAATGTTTTAATATTTTGAACGTTATACTAAACTCTTCAATGTCATCGTATAAATTTTTAACGTGTTCCATGTATTTACTGACACACTTGTGAGATGTTAACGACATTTTCTCTTTACACTGTCACATCTAAATTGTTGAAAGCATTTCAAATAATTTCTTCATTAACTTCGACTACATTAACAGTAGCTTTTTCTCAGTTTTAACACGTTTGTCTTGTATCTTATTCTTTGCAATAGTACTCTACGGTAGATTTGTTTCGAATTTTTGTCTGCATATCGATAGTAAATCTTCTTCTGCGATCCTCATCCCCTGCAGCTTGTTAATTTCACGGTATTGTTATAGCATCCGGAAGAAAGTTATCTGTTCCTGGAAAACGAGTTGGCACAGCCATAAGCAAGAGCCAAACGTTGCCCAGAAGCATGGGGAGATCAGTACCGGTTCAATCTTGCCATCGAGTCACGCCAGTGAAACCATCATCCACACCGCCTTCTGTCAAAAGACAATTATCTGTACCTGGAAACGGTTCTCCTATAAGGAGGCCAGGCACGCCTACTGCAACAAATAGTAATAGAGGAACGCCTACTAGAAAAGCACCTATTTTGAAAGGTGTAGATCCAAAGCTTGCGCAAGTTATCGTTGACGAGATCTTAGAAGGAGGTGCAGCTGTGCACTGGGAAGACATAGCTGGCCAAGAGGTTTGCTCTCGCAGTACATTTATATACAATATCTCAAACGATGATCCAGAGAATGATAGATTACTTCCTTTTTTAGACCGCGAAACAAGCGTTGCAGGAAATGGTGATCCTGCCCTCATTGAGGCCGGAATTGTTCACCGGTCTGAGGACACCAGCGAGAGGACTGCTACTATTTGGTCCACCTGGCAACGGAAAAACGCTACTGGCCCGTGCAGTGGCTACCCAGTGCAATGCTACATTCTTTTCCATATCCGCTGCTAGTTTGACATCAAAATATGTCGGAGAAGGGGAGAAATTAGTCAGAGCTCTTTTTGCTATAGCAAGAGAGCTACAGCCATCTGTGATCTTTATTGATGAGGTGGACTCGCTGCTAAGCGAACGCAAAGACAATGAACACGAGGCCTCGAGGTATGTTTCGTCTGGGATTATAGTCTGTAGAATGAGACGAGGCAGTGAAGCAGCTGTCTCGTCTGAGAGAATAGTTCGACGATGTATTTAATCAATGATTACCATTCAGGCGATTGAAGACGGAATTTTTAGTCGAGTTCGACGGGTTACCGTGTAATCCAGAGGAAAGAGTGCTCGTCATGGCTGCTACGAATAGACCCCAGGAATTAGACGAGGCTGCTTTAAGAAGATTCACGAAACGAGTTTACGTCACGCTGCCCAATTTGCGCACGAGAATCATATTGTTGAAACGACTTTTAGCTAAGCACAACGACCCGCTCGCGCCGGAAGAACTGAACGACATGGCACTCTTGACCGAAGGGTATTCTGGTAGCGACTTGACCGGCTTGGCGAAAGACGCTGCCCTTGGTCCTATTAGAGGTAAGGCCCTAAGTTTTATCGACTGCTTCTGCATGTAATCGAGACTGAATGGACAGTAGAGCTTCGACCAAACAGTCTAACAAATAATGAAATGGTAGGAATGTTCATCAAACGGAATTAAATATAAAACGTTTTTTTTTTTGCATGAAATCATTGCGTATCCGCAGTCTAATTATCACTAAAGCACAGAATGTATTTGGAGTAGAAAATTTGCATTTCCTCGAACTGCACAGGAAAGAAATGTAAAGGTTTACCGTGTTGAAAGTCTAAATATTCATTTCCGTTCACAAAGTAAGATCTATTGGTGTTGTGCAGAGCTTAATCCAGATCAAGTGAAGGAGTTGGATCTGAACTCGGTGCGAAACATCACGATGCAGGATTTTCGCGACTCGCTGAAACGGATTCGTAGATCGGTGTCGCCGGCGAGTTTGGCCGCCTACGAGAAATGGAGTTTGGAGTACGGCGACGTGAGTCTATGATTGTTAAGGAATCGCTGTGAGAACGCGGCACTTAAGAACAAACTCGACGGTCGGCCGGTCCAACGAGAAACAGAGACAGAACTATGAAACGACAGGGGAATATACAAAAGCAACTTTCTGCGATATTAATTATTACAAATTGTAAATATACATCGGCTTCGAACATTTTTGAAGTTCATTTATAAATCGGTAACATCTACTATACATAGAGAGGACGGACGTTTACGGTTAAGCGAAAGACACTCTTGCTATGTGTGTTTTTTAAAATCGTCTATTGCGGCCGCGACGCTGTAATATCGAGCAGCTTTATACCACATATATAAATTATATATAAATTATACATGTAACACATTCCATACTCCATCCAGTAATCAGGTATAGTAGAATTAAGTTTCACACATGATAGCGCCGACATTAGAGTCCCAAATATCAGTAGCCTCACAAGTTTAGTCGTTTTTCGTAGTGTTACGTTCGCGTTGTTTTCACTATAGAAAAGAGTAATTTTCAAACAGCCGCGTTACGTTCTCCCTCGTTCACTAGCATTAAATTCGTCGAATCGATGATTCGTAATTTCAGAGATAGTTGGCCGGATACTTGCATATCTGCATTATTATTACAACACAACGGAGGTACAATTTTGCTGAATGCAATTTTATGACAGGGAAAACAAAAGGAAGAAAGACGATGTAAATATCACATTCATAATCGAGCACAATTAACGTTGAAAAAAAAACGATATCGGTAGAAAGACTGCAATTTTGCACACGGAAACTGCACACGTCCAATCAGATAATAACGAGCAATTGTTGTAATTGCGAATGCGTGGATTAGTCGAGTGCATAGTTAATCAGATAGGCATGGTGGAAATTGTAAGAATTTCAAGAGTACCTTTTGCAAGCACGTGCTGGGGAAACGATGAACCGGATTTTGGCACGCCAATCATTTTGTAAAAAAACTAATCAGTAAATTGCACACCCATAAAGCGTATACAAACGTGTTGAGATCTTGTTATGTTTTACGACATCTTGAAGTACTCGGTTGATAATTGTTGAAACAAGAGAACGAAATCGTTTAAAAAAGTCTCTTAGCTTCGGGGATGGTAGGAGGGGGGGTATGGGGGAGGGGGTTGGTCATAAAAATCATCAGGATTTATGAAACAACGAACTGGAGATATACTTGAATCGTGTGAAATTGAGAATATTTATAAGTGCGTATTATTGATAAAAATGGGGAAAAGAAAATGAAATACTGTTAACGATAAATGTGTATAATGCTACGAGAAACAAGAAAATCGCGTATATATAAATATATATATATATATATATAAATGTTTTTTGATATTCATCTATTGCTTCAAATGCTCAAAATAAACAAAATGGTGATTATGCTTGTACGATATAATCAGTAATTTGAGGAAACGAAAAATGTGCGTGTATCGCGGCACAATGTTAAAATAAGCTTCAATGTTGGTGTAACATTGTTTTCCGTTCGAAATTTGTTTACGAAACTTAGACCTTCTTCACTTGACGGGCACTTGTTTGCGAGAAGCAGCGGAACCAATCATTCCCTCGGGTACTGATTTTTCAATGATTTGTCCCTCCGATGAGAGATCGATGCAACGAGTTTTCAAAGCTTCGCCGGTGTGATCAATAGATAACACAATTGATAACGATAGATAGAGAATCGTATAATACCGTACGTGGCGCGTGTTGGAAGTTTTCTCCTGTTCCGTTTGTTCATTTCTGCCACGCGAGTAAAAAAAAAGAATCTACCTGTTTCACTGTTAGAATTTCCATGTGAATTGTAATTGATAATAGAACGTTAGAAGAAGAAAAAAAAAGAACTGTAGTTGTAAAATGTAATTCGCAGCACAAAGTGCACATCTATCATTATTCTCTCTAAGAAATACAAGGAAATAGAACTGACGATACAAAAATAATGCCAAATACATTTACTTTAGCGGTAGGAACGTTAAGTTTGGTATATATACGCGTTGCTCATTTTGCGATTGTCACTTATTTGATTAATGTATTTAAAGCACTCAAATGTTAAATGAATGCGACACCGTTTTTTCAATTTAAAGAGTGCAGTGCCATGCACATTTAATTGCATTATATACAATTATTACTTATACTGTATATCTGCACCAGTAATGTATCTCTGTGTTATGTAAAGTTGCGTTGCGTTGCGTGTTGAAACACTTTATATTCTATGTATATGCGTAAGTAGAGTAATCGCGTTAATCGAATCGTTTTTTGATGATCTTGCACATCGGACTGTTATCAGTGATGGGTATAATAATATACATACATATGTATATCTATTTACATCCCTGGCCTTCCATATTAAAAACACGCTCAGCCTCAATTAAGTTATTTTGCTACTTTTATAACAAACTCATGATAGGGAGGATCTCTTAATAATAATAACACTAACATTAATGGCCGTTTAAATTAAAGAGATAAAAACGAAACCTGTGAAAAAATGGGTCGGTCGTTGGAAAAACGTTTGTATGGATATTTATAACTACGTTCTCTAATTTATACAGCTGCGACTTCCGTTCTCCTGTAGTTGATATAGCAAACTGCGAACACTTGCGAAAATAATTTCTTAAACCGAAATATATTGTATATACATATATTTCCACACGAGTCCCTTCAATGAATTATGCTTTCACTGAGAATGCCAAACTTGTATTTTCCAACAGTATTATAGATTGCTTAAAAAATGGAGCTATGCGAAACGAGAGATAGATAATATATAGCAGATTGCAAATAAAAATGTTTCGTTGAGTTAATATCTTTCCTTTAATATATCGTATATCGGCAGTGTTATTCGCTCGATAGAAAAAAAAAGGAATATATTGTACATCCACATTTGATTGATATTGAATATATACTCAGTGGATACAACCATGCGATTAAATAGTAATTTTAAAATGTAATCGAATAGTTTTACATTTATCTACTACTGTACAGAAATACAAAAGTATCCTATTTCATATTTTTCCGCCGGTATATGATCGAGATCGAGGAACGCATGTTTTCGTATGTATCATAATAAGGTGTATAGTACAAATTGTTTTAGCGCATCTAATTTTTAACGGGTTCACACCGTTTTGCTTTTGCGGATAGCCCGAGTAAAAATCAATTCGATTATTTCACAAGTTTGGTGCATCACATAAAACGTCTTGGTTATAAATGTTAAAAAGTATTTCTAGTTGAATATCGATTATATTTGCGAGAACTACGTTGATATCTATACATATATATATAGTATGTATATCTAGTGGCAATAATACTTCTTCTTTTGTACTGAATCAATGCAACAATGCACTCTCTCGCCTCGTTTTTAAATTATGCTGTTTTATATTTAAAAATATATTGTGTTGCCTTTAATACGTTGCAATGATTGTACTTAGCATTAAATGATTATGTTACATCAGATAATCTGAATATTGTCTTCTACGTCAGTCATCCAGTCACGAATATTTTTAAGTGCTCGACAAAATGATTTTGTTAATGAAAAATATCGTCTTTAGTTGAAGTAAACGATTATTATTATTGTTACGATGATGATTATTATTATTATAAAAACATGTCGGCTGTAAAATAAAAATTACCTTGTATGTACTTAAAAACTTGTTATATTACTTGTTCTTTTCGTTTCTTACAGTTTTCCTCTCAACCAGTTGTAAGAGCGAAGGTACTACGCCTCTTATAAACTTAAAAAACGGCTTTTGTTATTATTTCATAACTTTTATAATCTTGTATTAACGTGGGCTATGAAATAATACAAAATATTGTGTATTTTAAATATTTATTCCTTTTTTTTTCATTCAAAGGACAATTTGTTTTTATTATAAGATAACATTATCCTAAGCATTTTCAAGGGCTTCACACCCTGCTGTACCTAAATTACTCTTTATATAACATTTTTTTTTTCAATGTCTTCTTCCATCGGTTCACTGATTACTTTATTAATCCATAGACAAGTTGCTTTTTTTCTCTCTCTCGCTCTCACTCTCTCTCTCTCCCTTAAACTGGCTCTCCGTCGTTCGATATCACTTATCGCAGTCAATTAATCATTGCTATGTTCGACTTTGTATTTCTCCTGTTATTACATTCAGTACTGACTTTATACAAATGGGTTTTGAGAAAGGTTCTTTTTTATGGCTTTTTATCGTCGGTGGTGAAACTTCGTGTCAATTACCACTTCGCTTGCTGTCTCTATTAAACTCACTCGAATCCCTTTACCCCAAACACTTTGTTCAAACTGATTTTCGGAAATTCAAGACGCACGGATAAAAACCAGAATTTTAGGCGAAAAAATCGATAAAGAAAAGAAAATAAATATTAAAGCTAACACCACTGAAACTCAAGGAATGAAGTCTTATACAAAGTGTCCAACAAATATATACGTTTATATATATACGGTAATATATATATACATAATTTATATATATATATATTTGTTCATATATATATATATATTTTGATATATATATTATAAATTATAAATTTATAAATATATATATATATACTGCGTCAATTTGAAGACACGAAGATATAAATATCGTGCCATGCAATAATTATACAACGATGTCAAAGTAGCAGATAATATCAAAGGTGATTGTCAATTGATAGACTGATTGTTTATGAGACAAAAATTCTCGATACACTAAATATATAAATATACATACATAGTGCGTCTACTAAAAAAAAAGGGGGGGGAGACAAACGTAAAGCTAACCTTCGGTGCAGAACTCCAACGAAAAAGAAAAACAGAACGTTAGTGGCTCCGTCCCTTAGTGGAAGTTTTCGTCGTTACCGTTACACTTAAATTACGTTGTAATAATTACACCAAGGTTCGCCGCTTTTCTGTACAATTGGAGAGGAGCCACTAAAGTGTACATAATGCAGATACACGCAAGTCAAGATCGACATAAAAAATATTTGTCAGTTTTCTAGTTGTTCTTTTTTTTATTTACTTTTCTTTTGACACACACACACACACACTTCCTGGAATACCTTCCCTCCGCATCTCCCCTTCCCCCGAAACTCATTGTTGTATGAAAGTTTTGTACATTTACCACCGACGATAAATATCACATAACGAGGAAAAGTTTTACAACTCCTTTACCGACTCGCGTTAGAGTGTTATTTTAATAAAGGGGCCCTGCATACGTTAAAGCATGCATCCAAGTCTAGCTACATCACAGGCGCCATGTCTACCTATACTCTCTATCTTATTTACTATATTCAATGTCATACTTCCTGTTTACCATAAATGAACATTCATCTCTCTCTCTCTCTCTCGCTCGCTCTCTCTGTTCATCGATGATTCGAGAATAAACTAAAGATTGGTAATTGTGGCAAAAATATTAAAAATATAACAACACAATGGTCGCATACATACGTACACCTTACGCAGCGCAACGAATGCAGGGCTCGTCAATGGGGCTGCAACCTTAAGTTCAGAAATATACCTCATTCAACACCGTGGATACAAACTGTTTTTATGTTTTTCTGGTTTTTCTCTTTCTCTCTCTCTCTCTCTCTCTCTCTCTCTCTCTCGCTTTTGTTTGGAAAAAAGATTTTTATTCAATCACGCCGACAGATTGACTGCTATGATAAATTTTCTTCGTGGATTCTTTTGGTTTATTTGTTTGTTTGTTTGTCTCTTTCGTTATTTCTTTTTTCTTTAAATTCTTTAGTGAGCATTGCAAGACAACACGCTTGCATTCATTTAAAATGGTATATATACGTTTCTATTGTTTGGCAAGGGAAACGTACAATGGAAATATGTATTTATATTTATATGTGTGTCTGTGTGTCTTTCTGTGTGTGTCTGTATATATGTAAATATATATATCACTTTGAACTTTTTTTTGATGGAAAAACAGTTCTTCCGCAGCAAGAGCATTTTCAATATCAGTCAATATTGGGACAACCAAATTTTTTTGTTTAGGAGCTTTCTTTACAGTGTAGTACTTCGCTCGAAGTAGAACAATGGATAATTTGTACATATGAGACGCGCTGCAGTCAAAATACCAATGAATTTGTTAGAATAGGTATATGACGGAACAGTGTTTTTTGCAAGAGCCCCCAAGGGCAAATGTTGTATCATATGTAACAATTAGTTGATGCCGATTATTGATCGATTTCATTGCGTAGGATATTGTGGCATGGTGTATGCTACCATGGCAGGTTGCTGACCTGGTGGCAATGGTGCAGTCGCGGTCGGTGGTGCGGCAGTTGCTTGTGCAGGTTGCCATGTGCCTGCGCCGGGAGTAGGCATTCGCATGCTATTCATATATTGAGCCTGTTGTCCGTAATATTGGCCATAGTATTGTGCAGGCTGAAGAAACTGACCCTGCATTTGCGGATATCCCTGCGGATACCAGTAACCCATTTGTTGACCGTACCCATACGCGTACTGTCCAGCTCCAGCTGTAACCTGTTACACAAAACACCATACGTTACTCTATGTTCTCACTCTCCCTCTCCAATGCAACACGATTACTTAACACGTTCCTTCGAATACAACACTAAAAGAATTATTAACCGTTTCAGTGCCGAATTTTATCGATACGTGCTCTTGAGCATGTGCACTACATGTCCCTAAAGTTTCGGGATCATTCCGTATTAGTCGGAACGTTAATTGTATAATTGAAGAAACGCGATTTTTGTAAAAGCTCATGGGCACTCAAACGGTTAAAGATTATAGATATTAGAATAACCTGTTGTGCTTGATGATTCGCATTAGGACCCACACTATTAGGATCTCCGTTCTCCTTGCCCCAAAAACATTTAACGATGCTACCATTAATTTCTGTATTATGTGTAGATTCTATGGCGTGTGTCGCCGCTTCCTTAGTAGTAAATTTAATGAACGCGTATCCTTTGTCTTTGAATACTCTTATGTCTTGTATGGTGCCGAATGGGGAAAACGTTTTGGTTATTAAGTCATCCGTAATACCATTCGTGAAACCTCCGCAATACACTGTGCAATTGGTTGGACTACTTTGGTTGTATACCTGTTGGAAAGTAATACACAAAAGAATAGAGAAACAAAGTCATTTTCATATATGTATATTGCAAAATACTATGCACAAGGTGCCAAGAAAATTATAGCCATCCGTTCTACGAACTATTCCTCACACGTTAGACGAACAATTGTAAAAATATTCGCCCCCCAAATTAAATGTTTTTACTAAAAATAAATCAGCTATAATTGTGTAGTGTTCCAAAGGTTCCAAATTCATATTTTTTTATATTTGCAATGTTTAAGAGGCATAAAAACTAATTCCATCGATAAGGGACATTTTTTGCTGACTTCTCATTGATATCGTACAGTTCCTTAACTAGGTCGTCGACTGCATTGTTGATAGAACTGTTTCATCGTTAGGTTTCTCATTGCGTTTCAATATAACGAAACTTGAATGAATACAGCTGAGAACCATCAAAATTTTAATCATTCATTTTGAGAAAACAGTGTATTTCCAATACATGGCTCTTTGAAAACTGTCTTCTACCTTCTTGACATGCAGAACACATTGACATAATAATAAAAATTCAATAATAATTTTGTCGGGCAGTTTTTTCTACAAATGTCCATCTAATATATGGAGAATCATCCTTACAAGGGCCGAGGTATGAAAATTACTTTTGAAATGACACCAGATGAAATTCATAGTATACATATCTTGTAACAAAACTGTAATGGATCTTCGTAGAATGAACCTGTGTATCTCGGATATTTCGATTTAAAGTTTTGTACATGATTCTATTTCGCTTTACATGGTAAAAATACGAATCATAAAATCAATGTAATATTGAATAAAAATGCGTCTACAATTTTAAAATCAATGTAAATATAATTAAATAGAAATGCATTTTCATTCTTAAAATCGATGTAACACTAAATAAAAATGATTTGTCAATATTTTAACTAAATTGTGTATCCAAGTACAGATTCAAACTTGAAATATGCAGCCTCATTGTTGGTTACCTTACCAATGTACCCATGAGTCTCCAGTGTGAATATATTCTATGTAAAACAGAAGTAAAGTAACACGTAAAACCTTGAATCGAAATATCTGAAAAACAGAAGCTTGTCCTATGAAAACCTGTTGGGGTTCCATTATAAGATACGCATACTATAAGTTACACCTATAGTTGTTTCATAAACGAATTCCAAACCTTGGTCTTGGTCTTGTTAGTATAGTTGACTGTTAATTTCTGGATACCCTGCACAAACATTTCTCAATATAACAAGAGCAATTGTTAGACGTATCGACTGGACGTAAAGGCAATCGTGGCTAGCTACACTGACGAGCAGACTGCAGATTCTATACATTGATGACGAGAATGAATAGGCGAATCGAAAAAAAGTAACAACGTTTGACTTTTAAAATCATTGAAGTGGAAAAAGGCATGTCTGTTCAAGTGCTTGCAATCGGAGGATAAAATTAGCATTTTGTATAAAGATCTGCAGCGTACCGAGGCGTTAGGGAACAAACACATTCGAGCTGCGAGAAACTGTGAGAACGGTGATGGGAGCGAAGCATTGGAATAGAATGTATACTTGTACAATGGAAGTGTTCATGTTGTAGCAGCGTGTAGAGCTACGCTAGAAGTCGAGGAACAACATTGCAGCTCCGATCGACGCTCTCTCAGGTTCTATCGCAGCTCCAATGTATTCGGGCCCTTAGAGAAAGCATTGTACCTCTTCGTAGTTAGGTTTACTATTGTTAGAGTGTCGTGGCCTCTCGGATCTCGGTGGCGGTGGTTTCCTGGTCGACCAATTTGTCCTGATGCTTCTCGATCCGAGCCACTGGCCGTTCATCGCCGATATCGCGGCCTCGGCCTCGGACTTCTTGACGAACGATACGAAAGCGTAGCCTTTGCTCTTCATGGTTTGAGGGTCGCGTACGATCCTGCAGTTGCTGATCTCACCGAACG
This sequence comes from Lasioglossum pauxillum, assembly GCA_933228785.1. NCBI lineage: Eukaryota > Metazoa > Arthropoda > Insecta > Hymenoptera > Halictidae > Lasioglossum > Lasioglossum pauxillum. The sequence goes on along the minus strand of OW121702.1, from coordinate 49,070,935 downwards.
GCGCGAACGCCTCCTTGAGGGTTTGCGTCTCGATCTCCGGCGATAGGTCGCCGACGAATATGTGATGATGGTTGCTGGTGTCCAACTTCGGCTGATTTCCAGGGCTTGTCGCCCAGTTAACCTTCATTTCCTTATTCAGGAAGGATCGCTTGTTCATGGCGGCGAGCGCCGTGGCCGCGCACTGGTGGTTCGTGAACTCGACGAACGCATACGGATCGTTCCCCGGCTCCCGTATAATCTTGCATCCTTTCACGGCACCAATTTGCGAGAAAAGTGCGCACAAAAGTTCCTCCGACACCGTGGCGTCCAGATTACCCACATAGAGCGTTCGGGGATTGCTTTCGTCGCTCATACTCGCTCTTCTCGGCTACCCCCGTGTCTCTCTCTGTCTCTGTGTATACTCCCGTATCTCGCTGGTATCCTCACCGTTCGTCGGACTTAATTGTACGGTTCACACGTTCGGCGCGTGGTGCGTGCATTTACTTGGAGGTCTGCATCAGAGTTCCGATATTCTCGCCTTTTCCAAAGAGTACACGGACGGTTGAACGCGAAGCTACACCCAGCCTCTACGTCATACTAACATAAAATGGCCGCTCTGCTTGCCTCGCCACTTTCCCCTTGAATCATCCGCGGTAAATCCTCCTGTTGCACCGGTTTACTCGAGGAACACGCCGATTCTCGCGCGACCGTTCCGCGCTTCTTTACCTACCTACCCTCGCGGTTCTCGAATCCCCTCCGATAACGAAAAACTTGCACAGTTTCCTTGGAAAAGAACACGTGTTTTTGTATCATCCGTCGAAGATTTCATAACAGGTAGCGCGAAAACGCTTATGAATCATTGGTCTACGAAACTCACTAGACAAGTTAAGGCCGATTCACACAGGGGCCCGGATCGAACAATTTATAGTGACATTTCGTTATCATATTTGAATCAATAACACTAGGTTTACAGAGCAATAAAAGTGACCATTTTATATTATTTTGTAGAAATAACGGTAATGTGTCCATCCAAATTTCTGGCCATTTTTTTAAATAATATATATCGTATTTATATATTTTTAATAATATTTTATGGGATATCGTAAAATATGTAAATTCGAGAAATCGAACCACTGCGTACGCCGCGAAAACTCGTTGATCATTTTCTTTCGCTATGCCTTTTTATTCGTTCGCATCGTTCTTTCCTTTTGGCTGTCCAGAAATTCGTTGAAAAAATGTCCCACTTATATTTGTAACAAATACATTTTCCAACCACAATCATGTCTCATCTATTTGTAAACTCGATCTTACCTCTGAAATGATATTCACATCGATTGTAGGAAAGAAAAAATATGAAAATTTCAATCGTGCTTCTTGAAAAGCAAGCCCTGCGATGATTACGCAGCGTTGCGTAATCGCCACGTTTCGGTTGTCGAAATACGACCGATTATTATACACATATTCGTACACACGTAGAAACGTATATACTATGTATATAAGTCTATATATGTCGTGTACAATGCAGTACAATGGAACCTAACTTAAACTTTCAATGTCAAGGGACACGAAATAACAACCTTTGCGTGTTTTGCATGAATATTAAATTATTATTATCAGGGGATTATGGATTTTTACGAAACTTTTCCGAAATCGTTGGATATACAAAAACATATACAATACATATCGTAAATAAGTATGTCAGCGTGATTTCAGTCAACAATAGCGCGATATTTAAACTTTATTATATAGTTGAACATGTATACCTATCTTCAACATTACAACAAGAAAACTTAACTTATTAACCACAATTGTATTGATTATGCGCTAACGTGTTATGGCGTACGACCACAATAATTATATAAAAAAAAGAAATACTTTTCTTTACTGGCGACAAACGTCTCACTCATTTATCGTGCTTCGATATAAGCTGGATTACTTATACATATCGACTCTTTTAATCAAGTAATTCTTGTCCCATACAAATGATTCGATAAAAACATTTTGATTAATAAAACTCTTTGACGTACAAACAACCATCAGTCAGTGTTAATTCCGTGGTTTCAAATCAATCGTATTGTCGACTGTTAGGATGTGAATCGTTTTTCGCATCACTGCGCTAAACAATTTATAACAATTAGCTGCGCCTCGTTTCGTATTGCACTATATAATTCAGCTACTGCACGTTTCGAATTTTCATCGCGTACCAGCTTATACAAGCAACAGTTACGTTCACAAAACCACATATACAAACTTAAATTGCATATTAATAAAAATTCATTGGTTCGTGGCTATTCAGTCTTCATAAAACATTAAACGTTACATAATACATATTGTATCTTGAAGAATGTCATGTTTCGAGATTTCTTACGGACGTCGATGTGTTAAAAATTGGGTTTGTTATTTACATTAAAAAAAAAAGAAAAGAAAGAAAGTATCGGATAACAAAGGGCTTTTACGCGATGTATAATACGAATACTTGTTAAACGTTTGTGATGAGTCTGAGTATTATAGTGTTACGTGTATCTCTGTACAAGTTATATACATGCATCCCGCGAGTATAGAAAACCGTACAAGGGTGCAGTAGTACTAAATGCGATTTTCACATCCGGTAGAACCGCATCCTAACTTGTAATACTTTCGTTCGTTACGTTTGGAACTGCGTAACGAGAAGCTTTGTCGCTTTGGCAATGTCGTATGCACACGAGCGTACTTGCTGCAGACACCGATCCATGTGCTCGACGTCGCTGGTGCATCTTTGAAGACCGCTGCACTCCGCTTGCAGTCTGCCCGTGTTTCCATTCAATTGTCGCAGAGCGGATTTGATATTTTCTTCGATAGGATTCTGGACAAAAAATCACGTAAATAGCTGTTCTACAGGTTCACCTAATTCGGAAACCGTGATCTTACTTGAGGGAATATAGCTGTTAGCTCGGCGACCGCGACGCGAATTCTTTCTGCGCAGGGCACGAAAGCTTCTCGCTGTTTCGGGTCCTGCATGGCCATCCACAGCTCCTGAATTCTTCTCGTCACCTGCTCGGTTCTGCGAGTCACCTCCTCACTGGGAGGAAGACTGGGAGTACCGCATTCCCATAAACTCTGTGTGTTATTGCGAGACATCGAATCGGGATCTCTTTTCGTCTATACATTATTCAACAACATGAATCATCTTCCTCCAAAACGAATTCTGAACGCTTTCAGACAAAGATATGAATACCTGGCAAATGGTCGTTGACCACAAGTTAGGTTTCCGCAAACCTTCCCTTGTTTCATACATAGAAGCAGGTCGCTGATTGTTCCTGTTCAGAGACGACTTGATGTCCAGCACTGGTTCTAATTCTGGTTCTTGTTCCCCACCGACGTGACCATTGATAACACCATCTGCCGTTTCTTTCGCCTACAATCATCGTAGATTACATTCTGATTTATAGACTGCGTACATCTTTTGATCGCAGAAATCGTCCGATAATCTTACGCGAATCGTTTGCTTCAATTCGTTGTTCTCGCGAGTCAGTTGCTCTATGGTGTTCTGTAAAGCGTGCACTTGTTCTCGGAGGTCCTTGACGGTGGATTCGGATAATGTTAATTGTTTTTTCAGAACTTCTACGACCGACGGAAGACCCTTGGCTAACGGCGCGAAAGCTTCCTACAATGGCATTTCAAGAGATTCTATGAAACTCGGTTAACGAAAGGAGGAAACAAAACGGTGTTGCAAGTCACGCTGTATGATTGTTACAAAACAGAACACATGAATTAACGTGTTATCGATTTTAGTAGATAAAAAGAGTGTGACACGATGCAAGTATTTTAATTATGAGAAAGAGAGAAAGAGAGAAAAAGAGAGTATTCAAGTTTCTCAAATTCTGGCGATGGCTGCACATGCACTAACAGACCTGTGCACTTGCCTAATAGCACTGTCTACAGAAGAGCCAAGTACTTAGCCGATTCCTTATTCTTCTTTTCGTTACTAGTGCCGGTACCTTTAATATGTTACCATACAATTTTATCTATTCCAACAAGTAAGTTGTCATCCATCTTTTCTCATTCAATTACGCTTGTTTTAGCAGATTGCTGTATGCGAACGAGTATATTCTCTGTACTCACCTCGTTGTTCATTTTGAACTGCGACGTTGTGTATTCCGGCGTCACGTTGTCCGTCGACGTTAACGCGTAGTCGTCATCGGACGCAACGCTGTCGTACAAAGGCTCGTCGTCGGACATTTGCGATCCATATTTCCCTTGATGTTCTTTACGAAGCATAGACAAAGCTGGATCTATCGATCGACGTATACGCTCATTAATACGACTAATACTCTCCTTCGCTTCAATGTTTCGCCTACCTTGCAACGACGCGTTATTCGAAAGCACGTGCCTCCTGCGAGCCTCGATAAGCAAGTCTATAATGAGCGTAGCAAATTCCTTTGGTGTAAACCTTGCAAGTTTCTGTCTACCTTGATTTCTCGTAGACGATAGTTGTGGATTCACCGGTAGAAACGGTACTGTACATCTTTCTGGTAATGTTGCAGTAGCAAACCAGACTGGTTAAAAGAAAAAACTGAATATTAGAGATTCGAGACTTGATATAACAATGTCGATAAATGACATGAAAGACACATCACATTTCTATAGAAGTAAGTCTCTATTTAGTAATTCTAGGCTGAAGCTTAAAATTAAGCTATCGTTTAAAAACAAGCTTGTGGTTCTACTCACCTCTCCTTAACAACGATGCGATAAAAAAAACATGCATATTAATAAAACGTGTAATTGCATGAATTGCGTCTAGAAACAACTATACACATCAAATCCAAGAATTTTGGATACTATATAGAATCATTTCTAGATGCTAATCTATTCTTTCACGAAAAAAACCACTTGTTCGTAGAACGTAATGATTAACTTACTGTCTTCGTTCTCACGACGGTCGACCTCATCGTACACGTCCATTGCCAGCTCCTCCAACAAACGGTTTGGTAACTGAAGAAGAAAAGTGGAATGTATCGTATCAATATTTTCCATAATAAATTATAGTATACTCACTAGAGGTGTGCGAGAACCCGAAAATATCGGGTCAAGAATTTTACTCAGTTTTACTCATACACCTTCAATACTTACCCTCTGTAATTTAGTTTTCCCTTCCAGGCTCAAGTCAGTTTGTTCCAATGGTAACGAAGAATCCGGAATAATTATGTGCTCATCCATACAGTGGTTTGGCTTACGCGAACATATGTAGTATGTCAGTCTGTCTGTTACTTCGTACATGCATTCAACTATCCGCTCGGATGAATCTATGTGCCCTGCCATCCTACATGAGAAGGATCGTATAATGATTAAATAATAGTATATATGATTAAATAATTAATATTCATACACTATACAATATATGTGCAAGTACTTGGCAATTTCCGCTGGTGTTTGCCCATTGAAATCAATCATACTGGGGTTCCCACCATTCACGATTAAAAGTTCTATTTGTAGAGCTTGTCCTGCGCGAGCAGCAACATGCAATGGCGTTGTACCCTTTTCCTGTAAGAACAAGTATTTTGTTAGACGAACGTTTACACTTATAACATCAATAGGCTCCCAAATAATTTATTTATAAATACCTTGTAGAAATAATTTGGATTGGCACCTTGCGCGAGCAGTCTCAAAGAAGTTTCTAAATTACTTGTACGAACACTACTATGTAGCTGCCTGCTTAGCTCTTCTTCGCTGCAACATTCTTCCTTACTTGGACGTAACACAAATGCTAAATGCTGATGTTTCGCTTTGATAAAATCAGCCTTCACTGGGCTACAAAATATAAACATACAAATTCATCGCTAAGTATCACGAATTTGTCATTACAGTAGGTGCTTGCTTAGTGCACTCTCAATGAAATCCCCATTCTTTACACAAACCCTGTTCGTTAAATTTTGTTCGCGAAAGGTGTTGTTTCTTTATATTGCTATCTGTATACATTGATTGTAGTTTCAAACCAATAGTAAGGGAGCTATAAGTGGTTCTTCCGAGTTATACTCGGATCTTGCCTGAAATTCTGGTCCTATTTTCGTGCAACAAGCAAGTACTTATTGTATAAACATAATAAATATACATAATTTGTATAAACATAATAAACATAATAAGTACTTATTGTATAAACATAATACTAACTGCAATGGGTCCTTAGCTTGCGGTTTTCTTCTACTAATTTTTGAGTTATTAGGATCTAAAAGGGAATGTTCCCAAATACTGTTTGCACCGTTATCGTTCAATGTGTGCACCATCTGTAAAAATATATAATACATTACCATTCAGGATGCACATTGATTCGCAACGTATTATAATTCTCTACTAACATTGAGTAGATTCGTATGCCATACACTCTTGTGAAGAGATTTTATATGGGATATATGACGGCCAAGGCTACGGTGTATACCACAACAATCATCGCATAATAAAATAGCTCTGTTCAGAGAAGCCCATCCTGGCTCTAAACAAAACAATTACAAAATGTATTTAACAGAAGAACAAAAGATTACGGCGCGGGAGCACGGAATAAATAAACAAATAAGAACCAAGAGCAAAGTAAATAAATATGTAATTAACATTAACCTTTTTCGATCAGCTATTTGTTTGAACAAACTGAGAAACAAATATTTTCTGGATGACTAATCGCGGGACATTGTAATTAATTAGACACGATAGAAAAGGTCATGTCGGGGAATAATTAGGATTGTAATATTTACCGAGAGCTCCGCAGTCAGCACAAATATCCGTGTTAACTCTTTGCTTCGGCCGAGCCATTCTCTTCGCCTTTTATCTTGACAAGCTGCACGATAATCTTAATCGAATTGGGAGACGTTTAAAAACTGCAACATAATGCACGGGGCCGCTTCAAAAACAATACCACCGAGAAAATTGAGAAACAAGAGCCCTGCAGCTTAATGTCATCATATACACATATACTCGTTAATAAATCGACCGTGACAGTAACGAACAAGCTCGAGATGGTGTTGTACTGGTGTTGTACCATTGATCGAGCATCCTAGAAGACACGCAATCGCATGATGCACTTTCGCCTACACTAATTTAATCGGTTATGCTGCGTGTGTTTCTACACTACTCTACATCTCATAATTCTTCGACCATTTTTCACTTTGCAACCCTCTTTTCGATGCCTCCCCCTCGAGTAAACTGTATAGATTCACAAAAGAAAGTCTCTTAGACTCTTCCGAATTTTTTTTGTATGACATTTTAAACATTGAAACATGTTCAAACAATGTGGAACGAGAATGAGACCTATTTTTTGTGGACGTTTCTCAATTTATTTCGGAAATGGTCCAAGCAAAAATTGAACACTGTCACACTAAAAATGATGTTAACAACCTTGGTGTAAAAACCTTGGTTCTTGGCAATGTCGAGTAGTAACTTCTATTTATAAGAACGTTTGTCGCAATAAATCTTTATATTGTTATTTAACAGACACACCGTGGAAAAATCTGCACATCTTTATTTACATACATTTATATATTAACTAGTTATCTATTACATGTATATATAAATTAGCAACAACATATTTATAAATAATATAATTATTTGAAATACTTATTTGGTTGATTTACAATTTACAATTCAAGATATAATTTTCAAGGCAGTATAATTTCTGCTAATTTAGAACTGCAACTTCCAGTCTAAAATTTAAATTCAATAGAATACCTAATCTGTCCTCATAATCTGTCATGTTCGGTTGGCGAGAAAGTAATTTCGGTATTATAAGGTAAGATAGAGCCCAATTTTTTTACTCAAGCAATGAATTTTAATGAATAATTTGGTTTTATTTCACCTTAAAATACCGAAATTATTTTTTTGTAATCTCTTTTAGTAATTGTCAATAGTTTAAAAAGAAATTGTCAGTCATAGTTGCTTAGAATGGAGAATCAGAATATAAATTTTGAAGCTCAGCGAGTACTTTATTCGAAATGTAGGATTTGTTTTCAATAGTAGATTCGTCTATATTGTTTCTATGATCCATATGTTTACCATCCGGAGTTCGCAAAAAGCTCATGCTTGACTTCAAGCTCATGTACTCTTTCAACAAACGTTTCTGTCCATACTTTCCAGTTACAGGCGTATTTTGCAGAGAAGGGAGTTTCTTAACAGGCTTCGTATGTTCAATATCGAATTGATTCTCTAAATCATCAGAACACGAATCTGTAAATTTTGAATTTTCCTCCTTTGATTGTTTTAATTCACAACTCTCTACTTGAGGTTCCTTATCCAAAGTTATTTTAATATTCGTCTTTCTTTCTTTGGAAATGTCGGATTGCGAGATCGATTGTTCTGGTATAGACAACAATCTCGTTAATGTTGATTTCAGCTTGCTTAGATTTTGTTCTGTTGTGCTTATAAAATTTTCCAGTTCGCATTTTAAATGCATAAATTCGTTTCTATCGACGCACAACATTTCAGACGAAGTATGTTCTGTGTTCAGGCCATTCTCAGGCACTATTATTTCTGTACTTTGCAAATTATTACATAATCTTTTTATACACTCATCTTCTTTTACTGTTTCAGGTCCTAGACATTTAAAATAATTCTCATCTAGAGAACATGTATCTTTTTCAAGCAGCTTCGCACTTGGAGTTTTACAAGAGCTCGCAGAAGTTTGATTAGTGATATTCTGGCTCGCATTTTGAACACTTTTGCATTTACTAGATGTTATTTTACATTGGGATTCTGTAATATCATTCTTATTGTGCCTAACAATGCTTTGTCCTAATCTTCTACCTATGCTTTTAGAAGAATAAATGGGAACTGCACTTTTCCTTTCAGAAGGTACATTTTCTTTCAACACATTGAGTTTCAAATCTTTTGTTGCTCCTTTTAGGCATCCTTGTAAATGTTTATTTTTTATACTATTTGGTACTGCTAACATACTCATCCTCATCTTTGGTTTACGAACTTCTGTGGATGTTTGTTCAGTGTTTGTTGGCTTGTTTAATAGGTCTATATTGTCAGTTTTAGTATTTATAGTACCAACGGACATGTTATTAAAATCAAGATTTCTATTTGCACGGCTGGAAGGACTCTTAGACTTGGTATATGTAAACAGTCCTATAAGAAAAATAAATGGTATATTACTGTAAACATACCTTTATATTAAAAATATAATTATGAACTAACCATTGTCTTGTTCCTTTGTTGAACTTTTTTTGTTTAAGAGTGGACCTAATCTTTCGGGCAGTATCTTTTTCTTAGCTGAAATGCATAGACTGTTATTAATCATTTTCACATAAATTAATAGCAAAAGTGAGATGATACTGACTGCTACTTTTCTTTGCTTTCTTCTTTTCTTCATCTTGCATAAGTAATCGTATTTTGACTGCTTGAGGTCTAATATAATCTACAAGATATAAATATATATTAATAATGTTCAATGTTATTTTTTAAATCGAAAGGAATATTATATTGAAATTACCTCGTTCATGACTTTTAGTGTTTATTGGTCTTGGACACGTTAAACATTCCTTGATTTTTACTGGTTGATGCTTGATTTTTTCCTGATCGAAATAAACAATAAGAATATCATCAGAGATGAACTAAATACTATCAACACGATTTAAAGTATCGCAACGATCTTTACAAATCGTTCAACATTTAACTTATTAAATTTGAAACTTTTGTAAAAATTTGAGTTGTACTCACTGCAGAATGTGCTTTAATCTTCATCATATTTTATCAATTTTAAAATGCCTTCTCTAAATACTGTCACTGTGTGAAGTTACTTGAACGTTCTCTTAGCCTGGGATTACACGAGCGTTTCAAATTACAAAAACGTAAACATAAACAAGTGGAATGATTCAAATTTGGCAGTTAGAATATATATGTAATAATAGTCATACAGTAGAAACATATAGATGGCAGACAACAAATATATCGCCCCCATTTTGCTACTTAGTCATCATTTACAATTTACAATGTTCGCACTTGTTGTGAGTTGTGAATCAATATTATTCTCAATATTATTTATCATTACCTAATTTAATTATTAAATATAAAAGAGGAGTTATCAAGGGCATTATTCATATATTATTAAATGTAAACAGCAACTTATCAAGAATCGTCCATCTTTTGAGGCACAGACAAAATTATACAAATAAATCTGACATCCTATTATACATTTTCATTGATTTTCATGGTCCATCTTTCTGGAACACTAAAATTTAATTTTATTGCTGTTTCACCCACACGTAGCTACATATATAGCATACATTTATACTCTTATAATCACCTGTAATCACTGGTAATCACTAATACTATGTTACTATGTATATATATACTTCAGTTATTTAGTAATATTTTGATCGACTATCGTGCATGGAAGGATGATGCAAGAATTTTTTTCTTATCAAAATCTTGTTCCCAAATTGAGTGACCTTGGTAAGCTACATATATACAGCGTTGCCACTTCCTTCCCCAATCAAGTGGCAGCAATTCCAGTAGGAGCGTCCTTTTACTAAAACAACGCCCTCTTCATCAAATCAGCATCATTACGCGCGGGAACTCCTCAATTTCGAGCCGTAACGCGTGCAAGGACATTCTGTATATAGACCATTACTGAACTGACTGAACATTATTAAAACGTTTCGTATTAAAACTAACGGTGTAAATTTTTCCTTATTACGTCACCCAAGTACTCTACATATTTCCGAAGGCGAGCATGGCCCTCGTTTCCTTTACATGTACTTGGAAGCGCATGCGCAATGGAAGCTGGTTGTTGGAAAAACGCGGGAGTTTTGCCTCTTGTGTTCCGTGGTTTTAGTTTTCTAGTCGATAAGGCAGTCGACTTGGGTAACGAAAGCCCACTAAGTGTTCGGTCTACTCTTATGCGTCGTTTCTGTTTAAAGTCATGTCTGTCAGCCATTTTGTTCAATTTATTTCTAAATGTATCCCCTCCAAATTGAAAACAACCGAAGGTCGACGCTGTTCTCGATCCCGATAGAGTATTTTTGGTTAGGTTAATAGCTGTGCGGAAGACATTTGAACAGTAAGTAAATCATTGTGATCGACTTTGTTTGTATCGTAACTGAATCGGGCTAGAAAATCTCTGTTCACGCGTGAATGAGTGCCGCTTTGGCCGTGGTTCGTAATATGTAATTGGATGGAAGGAGGCTTGGCGTAAGAGAGGCTATGGCTACTACTTTGATCATATGTAAAATACAGTTGCCCCATCGGCCACTCTTTGTTTTTCGCCGACGACAGATTCGCCACTTCTCACTTTCGTTTTCTCCATGCGAAACTGTTTTCCACTCGGATATACTTGCTATAACCTCCAAAGTCATAACCTATATAATATAACCTTAGACGTCAACAATTTTAAATGTTCTTCGTTGGAACAATTTCTCGGGGTCGTACATCGAAAATCCAAAGATGCTCGCCGACGTGTGATTTCGCGTTTCCGAGCTGCGTACACGTTAATTGAAATTGCTACGAAATTTCATTTTCCACATCGCCACTTACAATTTTAATATAAAGGTACACTACGATCTTGATTTAAATAATTATATCGATGATCGAAGAATCATTTCTCAAATAAAAATCGTTCACCCGCGCAGTCAAACAGCCAAAAATTCTATACGATTATTAGTCTTTTCTTCCTATAAAAACATTAATCATTCTTGGTTTAAGTTACAATTATGCTATATTTTTACGTTTAATGTAAGTAAATAATTATATTTTTTCTTCGGACATCGAACGGTAATGAACGTATTGGAACAATGTATGTTTTGCCAACATTTAATGATCGTGTATAATATATAATTTAAAGGTTCATACCAGTAATTACTGTCAGTGTCATTAAAAAATCTGCTCTGACACAGCGTATTTCAATAGAATTTTTTTAGTGGACGAATACAAATTGTACCAATGAGTTCAATATCATTTTTCGATTCTAGTGATTTCAGTGATCAAGTAAATCTGTATTGCAACAAAATGGATGTACCTGGTGATTTAACATTGCAATGGGTGGAGGAGGTGGGAAATGTTATTCACGAAGAAGTGATATGTGGTTTAGAAGCGGAGCTAGTTGCTCCAGAGGAAGGAGTAATTGGAGCATGCGAGGAGGTCACCGTTGAAGAAACGGTTGAATCGGGTCCAAATGTTACTCCTACAACGGAGTCGGAAATCTTAATGGTTCCGCAGTCTAGCGACATGGAGTCTATATACATAGTGCCGCAAGACCAAGGACATGATTATCTGAACATACAAGTTACAGAAGAAGTGATAACAGACAATTGGGATAGATCTGGCCACGAAGATGGGTAGGTTTTAGAATAAAACTGAATACGTTGATTCGTGTTTATCAAGTTTTAAAGACTAATTCGTTTAATTTTCTAAAGGGTTGAGATACCAGATTCTAAAGTGTCTCATGATAATTTACTTGAATATGATGACATGGAAATACCTTTGCCTATTGACCAAGATTCTTACACAAACAGTAGACCATATCCGTGTGACTTTTGTAGCAGAAGGTTCAGAAAAAAAGCAAACTTAATGAATCACATGGTGGCGCATCAGACAGATCGTCCTCATGGTTGTAACCTTTGCGGTACACGTTATGCTCGGAAGTGTGATCTCATGAATCATTTAAAGATTCATGCATACGCTCCATCCCGAGATGGTTTGGAGGACGATTTGAATGACGATGACCCTCTTGCGCCAGAAGTAGAGGAGTCTACCAAAGGTAGACGCAAGAAAGTTCAGTCTAGCGCGCCAAGGAAACGCAAGAATTATTCCACTCTCCCAAAACGTAGTGTTGAGGATAGTAAAATGGATGTGGGCAAGTACGTCACTGAATCTTACGATTATGTTGACGAAGATACGCGTTTGTTAGAGGAAATGACTAGTAGAAATTCTACATGCAGTGGTAACTATGCGTCAAGCTCCAAGTGGAACGATCAGATTACGTCCGTATCAGCTGAACCTCAAGCACCAAGGTGGCCTATAACCGACCCCACAAAACCATACGTGTGTCAATTCTGTGGTGTTGGTTTCGCACGAGAAAAGGCACTCGCGTCTCACGCGCGTATACACGGTGGTGACAGTCCTTTCGAATGTACATCATGCGGCGATATGTTCTGGGATGTTAACAGTTTAAGAGAGCACGTTCGCGCTAAGCACGGTGGTACAGTACAATCTGACACAGAGGAATATGACAATGATGCCACATACACAGGCGATGAGAGATTTGGAGAATTTTATTGTAACACCTGCGGTGTTCCCTTTCATCGTTTGGACTTACTTAAGCGTCACCAAAAGTAAGATCATTTTATGTAATTAGTAGACTGCAGATTTTAGTATTTATAGCAAAATTGGACAGGTCAAATTCAAAAGTCTGAAGACATTAAAAGAATTTATAAATATTGCTGCACTACTTTTGACTGATTTGATTTCGACTGATTAAAACGATATTATGGTATTGATTTTGATATTGGTTACATTAGGATTCATATCAAGCAAGAAGATGACACAATGGAAGGTTCGAGTCAACATCATGTTTGCAATGTTTGCGGAGAATGGTTCGAAGAGGCTTTAGCATTGTTAGCGCACGCTGAACTTCACGCTAGGTACTACTCGCACAAAATTTGTTTGTAGAGGTACGTAAATTCGGATATATTAATTAGTTTACTGTGCTCAGATCACCCAGTCGACGATGTTTACTATGCGGTGAAAGATGTCGCGACGATGCTGAAGTTGCGGAACATGTTCGTCAAAATCATGCCGAGGATGCTCCGCCGAACACTTGCACACTTTGCGGGAAAACATGTAAAGACAAACGGAGTTTGTTGAAGCACTCTTGGGTGCACAATGTTGATAAAACCTTTGGGTGCACAAAATGCGGAAAACGTTTTCACAGCAAAGCCAGATTACGGAGGTAATTGTCGGTACAGTCAAGCCTTCCATATCCATGTTAATAAGAAATTAGAGTATATAGTAGAGATGTGCGAAAACCCGAAAATTTAGAGTACCCTATAGTGAGGACGGGTCGAGACGGGTTGATAAATCCCAATATATTCGAGAATTCGAATAAAATTTTTGACCTGTCTCGATCCAACATTTTTGGATTCTCGCCGCCTCTAGTATTTAGACATTTCTGGATACGGGAGGCTCTATTGTAACGTGTTTTAAAAATGTTTGAAAACTAATTATGTACTCGGTTTTTAGACACATGGTGTCGCATCGTAATAAAATGGTGGTTTGCGACGAATGCGGAGAGGAGTTTCCTGATGGTAGAGCTTTGGTCAGCCATCGTCATTCGCATAATAAAGATTTGGGCGGCCGCTCTTTCCCATGCAGGGAATGTGGAAAAACATTTGGCAGCCGCAGTTCGCAACAGATTCACATACGTATCCACACTGGAGAGAGACCGTATGGTTGTAGATTTTGTTGGAAAGCGTTCGCTGATGGTGGCACATTGAGAAAACACGAACGCATTCATACAGGCGAGAAACCATATGGATGTGCAATCTGTCCGCGTGCTTTCAATCAGAGAGTAAGTTAAAGCTGAATTTACGCCCTATTATCTAGGAACTACTGTCTACTACTACCTCTGACAATAAGGTCGGAACCAAACGCAAAGGTATGAAACTGAAGTTACGCGTATCTTTCGCGTTTGGTTCCAAACCGATTGTTAGGGTCAGTACTATTTCACAGGTATTATTTCAGCACCCGTGTAAATCGCATATTAACGTTCTCATTTGTCCAGGTTGTTCTGAGGGAGCACGTTCGCGCTCATCATTCAGGGCCCGATCCGAAGTGTGTAGGTAGCGTTACGCCTTACCTGTGCAAGGTGTGCGGCGATGCGTACGGCACATCCGAGGAGATAGTCGCGCACATCGTGCAGCATTGTGACGACAACACGGCGTTGAGACGCCAGCCGCAGACTGGACCGCGCAAATACAAAAGGAGACGCAAGCTGAAGCCGCACGAGACGAGCACGATGTTGCGTGTTGCAACATGTGATCAATACGATATAATGGAAGCAGGCTCCGATTCAGATGACAACACCAAGCGGAAACTCGGAAGGAAGAACAAGCAGCATCGGTCGAACGTCGAGGAGGGATACCAAAACGTTTTGAAGAGCTTTGAGAGCTCTCTGCAGAATATCAACTCGATAGTCAGCAATTCGAAGCTGAACCCAGGCAAGTCCAAGCTGTCAAAGAAGAAGCTCAGGAAAGAGGAGAAGAAGAATGAGTCCCAGGCCTCGTGTCAGCCTGGCAGACCGAAAATGATTCACACGCAGA
Organism: Lasioglossum pauxillum; assembly: GCA_933228785.1. NCBI lineage: Eukaryota > Metazoa > Arthropoda > Insecta > Hymenoptera > Halictidae > Lasioglossum > Lasioglossum pauxillum. The sequence goes on along the minus strand of OW121702.1, from coordinate 49,055,678 downwards.
AAACGAGGGTGCCTGTAGAGATCGGTAGCGACGGAGTCAAGAAGGGTCAGAAGACCAAAACGATGGTAACGAGGACTCCGAAAGTGATGCCAAATGAACACAAATTAGGGATCTTCCCGGGCGGTGAGAGGAACCGACCGAGAACGAAGAACGTTAGCTATCACATCGAAGGGAAGCTTCAACCGGCACCTGCCACATTTACGAAACCAAAGGAAGAGAAAGGTCTAACGTCGCACCAGATGATGCAGTTGGCGAACATCAAGGTGGAGCCTAACACACAGAAGGTGGCGAGTAATAACCACAGGAACAATAATGGTAACATTCTTGCCGTGAACGAGAAGATGGAGCCGACACCTAGAAAGAGGTCGGGTGTCCTGAAGAAGATGAAGAAGCCGAAACACGGGATCAAACAGGAGCCGATGGATATCGATCAGGAAGAGATGCAGAATAATAATAATATGGAGAACACGGACTCTGCGAGATTAATGGAGCACGCGGTCGACGGGAGTAATTTAGAAGTTGCATTTGAGGCGAGCGTCACCGCCGAGGAGGATAAATACCATCCCGATATGGGCCAGATGAACAATGCCGAGGAAATTGGCGCCGGGAACGTGAAACTCAGTGTGAAAGTCGAGTCGACGCCTCAACGGATGTTGGCCGTTCACCATAGTGTTATAGCGCCCGTGGATGATATTCCAGAAACTATAATACCGGATGCTGTGGAATACACGTGCGAGATGTGTTCCGCGGTGTTCTCCAGCCGTGCAGAGTTGTTGGTGCACGTTCCGATACATATTTGATTTAATTTGTTCAATGCAATTAAAGAAGGTATGCGAATTTCTTCTATTCTAAGAATACTTGTTTAATCAAACGATATTTTAACAAATGGTCAATGAAGGTTTAATGTGTTTAATTTGATTCGAGATATTTCGCGTAATATCACGCGTGTTACTGTTTTGCCAAACAAATTTTGCCCTCTGCTCGTTTGCTCTATGAAGCGCACTAAAGTGTTTTCATTGTGTTTAACATGGTATTTTAAACACGTTGATGCTGTCTCTTTAAGTTTATTGTGTCATTTGAAGGTACACGGAAAACAGTTTCTTTTTCTGGACCGTACTCGTTCGCGATATGTCGTTGAGTTTTTCGTTTCTATACTATTCGTGTTTGTACCGGACATTCAGCAAACACACATTCGGCTCGAAATTCGTAAGGAATCATGATGTAAATGTTAACAAATGTTTTGTACGTTTACAATGTATGAAGAGTTAGACCAATCTTTTGCCACGATTTTACGAGGAAAATTAATTTAACGGAACAAAAAAAGAAGTAACAATAACACTCTGTGTACATAAAATCTTAAGGCATACAAAATATTCGAACGAGTGTATTTTACGGCAAGATCACTCGTTTCTATAAATTAAATTCGCACTGTATATACATATACTTTTGATCAATTGAATTACTATCGTAGACAGTTTGAATACAACATTACAGACCCACCCTCGCAGATAATTTTTCAGAAATTGAACATTTTTTTTACTCGTTGCAACCTTTAAAACTCGGGATAGAATCTTAATCGTTTGATCTCGATTTTTTAAACAGTAGATAATTCTATTTAGAGACACGGGAGAAACTATTTCCTTCTGAACCGAATAAATTCGATTTTACAGTGAGATACGTGATGTATATTGCACGCATTGTGTAAAAGAAACGTGTACACGAATTAGTTTTCATACTGTCGAGCCTTTTGTGACTCAAGGAACAAGAATAACGCATTGTTACCGTTTCATTGATAATTTATTATAAGATAAACACACAAGCTCATCATTACGATATACTTTGTTTATAATTCACATATATCCAAATGGTCTTGATGAAGTTAATCAAGAGCTGCTTCATCACATTTGGCATTGTATATTGTAGATTGTACGAAGTATTATGTGTAGAATTTTATGAAGAAGGAAACATTAAAAAATGAAACGTTTTGAAGCTTGAAATGATTTACTTTCTACTTTTTTCTGTTGTCGGTGCATCGTGCACAATCAGATCTGAATTTTAATTTTTTCCAAGGAATTCGAATTTTCTTCGTTGCGTATGTATTTACGTTTTTAATTGCCTCCATAGCTTCTTTTTGTTACACGTTGATGCTGCTTCTCATTAGGGTCGGGTGCTGCCTTTAGCATTGTATCGAATTATTTTTAAACGAACCATATTATGTAATTTCATTTCTATTACTATAATCTATACATGCTAGATAGACTTACGAAAGTTCAGGTCTCATCTCTAATCCAAGATCTTATGTTCTAGTTTCATACAGATATTTTAAGGGTATCATCGTTGGATAGTATTTAAACAGTTTATTTTATGAGAAATAAATAATGATACACTTCTGTTAGAGTTCTCCTTCTAACTGTAGTTCAAAAAGCTTAGATGTGTTATTTATTACTATACAAAAGTTTCTATTATTTTTTAGCTTACTACATATTATCTCATTGACGAGTTTTATCGCTGAACATCGAGTGCATTATATTTCGAAGATTTTATGTGAATCGTTACTGTCTAAAAAAGAATTCGAGCTTTATATATGAAAATTGTAAACGCGTTTTACTACTTTGCTATTTTAGACTGAATTCGTCCCATGATCGAAAGAAAAAATTCTTTGAGACGGAAGATCGTGCAATTAAACAATGAAAATTCACGTCAGTGTCGCTTCGAAAATTACTTAAAAATCATACGCGAACGTACCCCGAATGACGTGGGCTCGCCGCAGCACCATTTTGCAGCTTCTAAGCTTCGTGACTATTAAATCGAAAAAAAGAAAGATTAGCAACGTAACAACAGCATTATGTGTGGAAATCAATCAAAAGCAGTGTGTGCCCTATTTTTGTAGTCGAGAGATATTTTTAATATAAAGAAAATTCTGATACTGTTTGTAGCATTTCGCCCAAAATGTATATACACCGTATACATATATATTTTATTATTTCGTGTTCTTATCCACGTCTCTTTAAGAATGGCACGTAGTGCGCATTGTTCGTTTGTTTCTATATTTTCGTACATGACGAATTCGTGGAAATTCAACGGTCAAGCTGAGAGCCAGTTGATGATTTTCATAACACGAAAAACAAAATGTACTAGTAATAACTCTGTTTGAGCGCCGTAGGGTGCATTCCACATTCGTAGTAGGACAGCATCATGTTTTGTATGTTATGTACATACTCGAGGAACGACAACTTCCTGTAACGATACTTGTAATTATATATTGATGCTATCTAAAAAAGAAAAGAAGAAGAAATACTTAACGATCGCTTGAAGAGTGCTTAGAATTACAGATTATAAGCCAGATTTTTGTACAGTCGAAAGAAAACTTATGGTATAAAAGTATTTAGGAAAAACAGAGAAATTACACGACCAATGTAAAATAATTTTTTGGATAAAAAGAAAACAAAAGAGAGTATGTAAATACACATTTACATATACAGGAGAAAGTGGAAAAGAAAGAAATTCACGCGCGCGAATCACGATATTATCATGTACAAATGATTTTGATTTCAGAATGTCACAGTTTATACATTCCCGTTCGTCGACGGTAGTTAATAATGTTTCTTAAATCGATTCGGTTCATGCGTACATAAAAAGCAGCCGATGCAGGCAGCGGTGAAATCAGGAAAAAATATATATCAAAACAAAAAAGTCGAGGTAAAAGCAACGGATCCCCAATGGGCATGTACACGATACTTTCTTCTTTTTTTCCCAAGTGCTTCTTTTTTCAAGATGGTTGATCGCATGTAAGTATCCGTAGCTTCTTTTTTAAAGAATAAATAAAACTATAAATAAGTAGTTGTAGCATATATATATATTATATAATACTGTGTTGCATGGTAAAATTTTAAACACTTCGAAAGAAGAAAAACACGTACATGTATCACTTCGGTTGTAAACTAAGCTCTAAGGAACATGTATAGATATATATACTTATAGCGTCTCTTGGACTAGACTAATGTTTGTATCTGTCAATGACGAATTAAGTAGCTGAGAAACGGAAAAGATAAACTGTACATACGATTATCTTCGATATAACGGTACATTGGTTTATTGTTAATCCTAGATGTATTTTTTTTAAGTAAATTATCAGCAATTACGAGAGAGAGATATGATTAATTATACGTCCGCACAAAGTCACGGATAATTCTAGGTAAATATACATGATAAAAAAAGAGGAAGAAAACTGTATGTACAATTGTAAATATGCATAGAGTTATGCAATTTCAAAATTTCCGTGAGAAACGCCACTTTGTACACCGTTTTAAGGATAAAACAATGATCAGTGTGCGGATTATTATTATTATTATTATTATTATTACATATATCGACACGATATATAGAGAATTTCGTTGAAGTGTTTTTATCTATAAAATACTTGACTCATTTGTTTCTATATCTCGAATGATCAATTTTATGCAAGACACACCACTCTGAGGGATGAAAAAACATGATGTAAATGAATGGTAGTTGACGTAGAGATCGTCTTTATACTGTGTAAAATCTGGAAAACTTTATAATTAGCAAGATCATATTTAGTATAGCGTAATAACAATGTTTTCACCATTCATAAAAATGTGTATAATATTATATCTATGTTTAACACTAAGAACAGATATAAATAATTTAAGATACTGTATCTTTGACTAGGGAATAAAATCGCAAACACTATAAACCTCTTTTTCGAATCCCATGCATACGACGGAGATAATGATCAGGAACGCGCCGATTATACTGGTGGACGATGGCTGGTCCCCGAAGAGGTATACTTGCACAACATAGGCTAGTATGATGTCCAGTGACCTGGTCACTGATACTTTGCCTGCGCCTTCGATTTTCAACGCGTTCGTCACTAAAACTTGTCCGGACAGTCCTGTGATCGCCACCAACGCTATCTTGGTCCACGTGAACCAGTCGGTGGGCAATTTCAGCTTCTGCACGTGTTGCTCCGTTATGATGCAGAAACAGCACACTGCAGTGACAAGGGACCACCATGATAGATTGAAAATGATCGTGGAGTAATGAATCTCTGAACATTTTCTCATGATGACGATATTCAGAGCTGTGAAGATCGTTGCTAGGATAGCGCACATATACCCGATCAGATTATACGGCTCAGCTCTGTGTAACTAGACAAATATAAACGATGTTATCATATGATTTTAATGAAACATTTAATAATATTGTACTCTTTTTACCTGGAACAGAAATGGTGGCTTGGACACAAAAACCACACCTGCGAAGAGGGAACACATGACTATTACACGCAGTATGCCGCATGGTTCTTTCAAGAAAAAGAAAGAGAGCGCGATGACTATAACCGGAGAGCTGAATATAATTGTCGTCGCATCTCCTATGGGTAATTCACGGAAGCTGTAATACAGCAGCGATAGAGTTGCGCCTCCCACTATTCCCTGCGAAAGATAATTTATTCAAGTCTTCTATCCCGAAAATAACGAAAAAGTAAACGATTTTTACGGGCTAAGACAGCTTCAAGAATTAAGGTAATTTCGCGGAGTGTAGTAAGTAAACATACCTGGAAATGCAGCAGTAGCCTCTGGTCCTTGGGACCAAATAAGCTTTTAGAGGCTCTGAACGCTGCACCAGCCATTACTAGCATTTGTAGGAGAGATCTGATAGCGAGCAACACCATGGGATCCACATTTTGAATCGCCTTGACCAATGCTGAACTTATTGTGAAGAATGTACCTGACAGAAACGCCAGAAACACGCCGAACCATTTAGTACCCTCTTGATAAGCCTCAGCATTGTTGGCGAATTGTTCTGTATGCAGGTACGCCGGATCTATACTGTTGTAAGAAGCGGTGGACTCGATGCTGAACTTCATTTTCATGGTCCGACCACCTTAACAGATACGCTATACAATTATACTGAACGAGATACCGGCAATGTACCACCGTCTACCGTCTACCGTCTGCCGTCTGATAGAATTAACATACAGCTTTGCACGTCAAACAGATTATGGGGGATTAAGGACGGTAGGAAGATTTGGGAAATACAACGACGATCGGATTTAGACACTCTTAATCGTGAAACTGTGAAACTATAACACGCGAGATAATGACCGAGACGTGCGTTGAAAATATAGAAACTATTCCTTAATTTACTGGAAAGGCAATCTCCGTATAATTATATGCATATCAAGAAGAAGGGCGCATGTTACAAATTTTCTGAAATGGATTTTCCTGTGGAATATATAAGTCACTTTGGCACAGCTTTTAATACTTGACAATGGCACTGGAGATCAGGAACTGTACAGAAAGACAGGATAAACATGTCATTGATACATTCAGCAACGAATTGTTTTCACATAGTCCTGTAAATTTTGCGAAATGTAACATACACCTTTCCACTAGATATCCATTAAATCGTGCTGCTATTAAATGCATTGTTTTTATTGTACCATTTGTGTAGCCTTAAAACAGTATGAGACAAACACGCTCAGATCCTTATGGCAGTTTGTGGAAGTACTTTCGGAACGAATCAGTCCTTTCCAAATTGTAGAGCATTCTTTGGCTGATCTACACGGTACAGCACGTTTCCTAAATTGAAGTACCCTAAGTATTCAATAGTTTCCGGAGTCGTGTCAATGTGATAATGACCTCCCTCTCCGTGATGAGAGAAACTGTGGAAGTGTTGGACACGGAGATCGATGTCCTAAAATGATGATATACATTAGAAAACTTAGATCTACGCATAGTGAGTCTTTGGTGCAGTTATACTCACGCTTTCGGAGCTGACGAAAGTGCCCACGGCGACCAGAGGTGTGGACATGTTGTAAAAACGCAGCCAATCGTTCAGCTTCGCTTCTGTGTTCAGTGGAACCGTGGAGAAATCGCTCATGACGTGCTGCTTGATCTTACCGTCGGTCATCAAGAACGTTCCTCCTAATCCTACAATTTCCAAAATTATGCTATTATTAACATATGCTAAGATATTGCTAAAATATGTTGAATCTTTCTATTCATACTTATTGTGAATGTCAAGGAAGTATGCACGTACCAACAAGATCGTTTTGGTAGTGTTGCTCAAGTGCTTTTTGCATGCTCGCAATGAAATCGTTGTCCCCAGTGCGTTTCTTGGCATGAACTTTTAACACCTGTCCTGGTTTCCCCTCGCTGACAAACAGGTTGGCTAACAGAGCTAATCTGGTTTCATCGTCGGGCAAGGTTTGCAGTACGCATTTCCCATTGGTTTTGTCAACGGATGCGATACGGCTCTTGTTTTCCACATTGTCGTTTGGCATTACCAGATTCATCATAAGCTGCAAGAGATTCTCCGATGAACGAAACGATTCGAAGAATGCAAGTTACAGAGCATACCTCGCAGTTGCAATTTATGTGCGGCCATGGTCCAGCTCCTGCTCCAATGACAAAGGGGTTCTTGCAGCACTGCAAGTGTTTCACAAGTTTTTGGACGTCGTATACCTTGTCTCTCTGCACCAAAGGAAGAAGGAATGGGGGACCCCCAATTTCCAGTACCGTAGTATTACCTCCTAAGCCTGATTACATAACATAGAATAGCTTAAGCTGTAATAGAAAATATTTAAGAGGGTATTTACGTTTGAATGTGTAATTACCTGGTGCAGCGAGCGTGAAAGGTTCTTGCGTTAAGTCTGGGCAGTTTACAACTTCGACCTGAACCTCGGCGAAGTTCTTGGTCAGGCCTTCTGTTATCACTGTGAGGAAAACACATGTGTCATGCCATTCTAAATTACCATAATACAGCAGAGTATCCCGTATCTATTATCCAGAGGGTCTGTTACTCAAGCAGGTGTTTTGTGACATTAAATTCTTTGCACCCTTCATACCCTGATCGTAATAATTTAGTTTGTACTCTAGTCATTGATCTATCTATCTATCTATCTATTTAATATCCTATTATCCAGTCACTTTTGTTAATAAACACAGATACGGGAGGTTCTACTGTACTATAATCGATCGATACATAATCGATGAATTACCATCTTTGATTTCGCTGAGCGAAGGAACGAGCAGTTCCCTTTTCACGATGTTGAGTCCAGTGACGTCCAAAGACATTGTTGGTGTATTGCAGCGTATCGTTCTGAAAAAACGCGTATATATATAGTTTTTAAGTGATTAGTCGATAGAGACGAAAAGCGGTATGTAATTCAACAGATGTAAATAGTATAATCGTTTATTCACAACGTGAAATTAATGCTAATTTTACCAAAAGTATACCTTGATCAGGAGATCGTTCTGAACTGTATCGTTTGCGGGGTACGTAAGGATTGGTATAATGTCGACTACATTTTCTCATTAAAAAACCTCGCGTTTATCTAATCACGTGTTTGTACACGATTTCATTTCGTAAGATCAACAGAAATCTTTGTGCACTTGACCGCAAGTACAGTGACACAATTATGCTCTATAGCAATTAACATTCTGTTGTTTTTGGTGTTATCAAACTTTGGGAAATACCTATACCAAAAAATATCTGTTACAAGTTCTAATTTGTTTGATTCTGGGCATGAATTGATTTAGATTTGATTTTTCGTGTTTGAATCGCGCGCGCATTTCGTCGATCAACAAGTGTCGTGGAGATGGATGCCAAATCCGTAAATATTAATGTGATTATCGATGTTATAATTGTGTTAATAGATGGTTAGCGGTTTCGATTGTTTTTAAAATGGGGAAGTAAATACGATAAACCGTGATCGACTAAAAAATAAATGTTCAGCATCGTACGTGAGATAAGATAAAAAGTTCTGATTGACGTGGAAAGTTTTGCGCTAGCTAGTGATTGGTAGTTTGTATCATAGATGTCATCGCGAGGCGCTCGAAAGTATGCAACCGGTTTGCACGTATGCGTGCACCTTTCAAATTGCATAGAATTATAATAGTTTGATGTCCGCTACTAAATTTTGTAAGAATCGTTGAAAGAACAATCGTAACACGACAAATATTCTATTTCTTGTTCAGAGGAGTGCATTTTACTTATTTATATATGAAACGAAGTACATGCTGCAATCACTTAAATTTGATTTGCGTCATATCAAATTACACAGTACTCAGAAAAGGTAAATGATAAGAATGGAGTACTATCGATAGCATCGTAAAGTGTTCAGGGTGGATAAAAGCTATTTCCAGCGTGAAGTTTTTCTACTGAGATTTTTCATTGATGGGAAATCGAACGATTCTTCGTAATCATTAAACGGCTTGCGGGTTCTTGTGCGCAATAAAAATTGCAAGACACAGATGTTAAACCACTTTTTTGATAACTTCGTAAAGTTGAAAATAATGTATCGATATTACTGCGGGTTTTTATGTTCGATAAAAATTGCAACAGAAATAAAATTTCTTCTGTAATAATTTGACAAAATTGAAAATACTGTATATCGATATTCTTAGCTTGTTTTTTGTTATTTTAAGGCATCTATCCATTTTCGTTACAAAAAGTTCAAGTCAAATTGACACAATGGTCCGCTCGAACTAATAATTAAAAATTACTAAAATTACTAATAATTAAAAACTACTATTAAAAATTAATAATTATATGGCACTAGTTAGTCACAACTCTAAGTAATCGTTAGTTATTGCTTATTAGTTATGATTAATCATTAGTTAGTTTAAATGATCAGTCATCAATCTTCAGTCATCAGTCACTATTGTGCGATTAACATAGATTAATATATGTATACTTAAACCATATCGGAATTTGCAGTGACCAAACGTGTCATGATCTGTATTTTATATGTTCATAAACTAATAGGATATTTTTTTTGTTTTCAGTGCCCAACTCTGGATCGCAGAAACTGTAATCAAAAACAAAGGTGTACTTTCGGACCAAATTGGCTTGATCGGTGCACGAGGGTTGATTCCAACCCTGATGTACGTTATCGACTTTTATTTTATACAAGTAGCCTCACACGGACCAAAATATTCCTGTCCAAGTTCCTGTCTTTTTTTTAAATTTCTTTCATACACTACAGTGCAAAAGAAAGAGCACCCGGTATAATTATAAGATATGATGTCAAACAATATCTGTATGTAGAAATTGTATTGATAATTGTATTAGATATGGCCGGGTGCTTCTTTCTTTTGCACAGCAGTGTATATTTTATTGTAGACATCGATAAAATTCACAATGTAACAAACTTTTGGGAGGTCGTTGTAGACGAGAAGCGTCAATCTTCAAATCCATGGTGGATTCGCATGGTGGGGACGTTTTAGCTTGCAGAATTTTTTGGGAAAAGGCTACTTACTCAGTCTACTAAGTCTACTCATCACGCAACCCAACCAAAACGAAAATGAAGAAGAAGAAGAAGTTGTTGGCAAGAAGGGTAGGAGCCTAAAGAATCGGAAGGGAAGAGGGTTGGGTGTGTGACGGTGGTCGGCAGGGTTGTTGTGGATGCGCATTGGGCGTCGAAGGAGTCTGTCGTGTATCAACGTCGACGTTCCTGGATCGCGGCGTCAGTACGCGGTCGCGCATGCCATGCGGGAACACCTGTTCGCTCTTTCGACTTCGTCCGTCGCTCTCTGGATCCCATACCGGTGCTTGATCGTGCACGATCTCTGTTTTCTTTTTCGAAATCAACATCGACATCTAACTTCGCGTTGACCGTCAGCCCGTAACAGTGCATTCTTCAGAAACACCAGCCACAAAAATCTAAAGAAAAGAAGCTTCTTCGACAACTATCAAAAGAAAAGAAAGACAGATCTTCATCCTTCTATCCTTTATGTGGATTCTCCTATTCTATCCTGTATAAGGATCGGGGAACCGTTTTCCGGTGGGAGGTGAAGGATAAATCGATCCGTGGATCGTGATCCAAGCAAGAGTATAGCTGGGAATTTATTGTTCGGGAGAGGAGACACACGGATCGCAGGGAAAGAGACGAAAGGGAACGAGAAGAGTGATTCTCTCGCGTCGCGTGGGAGAAAGAGAGAACGAGAGGGAGAGAGAGAGGGAGAGTTGAGTTTTGTTCGCGAGAAGGAACGTCCTCGTGACTGCAACCACGTGTCTCTCGTGGTCCTCGTTTAAACACGCGTAAGAGCAATTTTCTCTATTGACGTTACGTCGGTTGATCGTGCCCGTTCGACGGTCTGTCGCCATCTCAGCATGCTGGCTTTTCTTCCTTTTCGTCGATGTGTACGGTAGTGCCGCGCTAGATGGCCGCCGGCTTGTCTCGTTTAATGTCCGACGTTATCCCCGAACGTTCTTTTACTTTGGCGACTGTAATTTTTCTGGAAAGTTGTCTGCGTTTAAACCCGAGTCAAAACGTTGAAAGTTACCTCTTAATTATAAGTACTGTCCAGAGAAGGAGTGTAAACTAGCGGGACGGGGACGCGGCTAGAGGAACGCAAAGGCAATCTGAATGGCTGGGCTTCTTCCCCCGTTCCCGTCCCGCTAGTTTACACTCTTCCTCTGGACAGTAGACTGCGGATCTTTATGCAAAATAAGAAATGTCCGCATTGATTGCAGGACACAGGAGCCAAATAACGATTGTATTCCTCTTTTAATTATCCTATTAAGCTGAAACAAATACATTGACGTCTTTAAATATTTTTAACATGTCCACTGCTTTAAATTGCACGTGCCCATCTTTGTTATAAATGCATAAAATCCGCAGACTAATTGTAAGTAACGATACATTATTAAATGCTGGGGACCGCATTGTTTTCGAAAAACAATTTCCTGAGAATTCTACCTTGCTCACAGCAATGAAAGTTATCTCTTCTTTCCTTTTTTACATACGTTTTCTCATGATGGAAATGGTTGGCTACCGCATTTTTACGAAAAGAAATTTTCCTATGGTTAAACGTGGCTCAAAGCACGAAAAGCTAGCTTGAAAAAGGTAAAAGAACATTTCTAAAAAATATGTCTATTTACAATGAACAAGTCGGTGAATGTACTTTTACGAGAAAATAATTTTCTAGCATTAAATCTGACTTACGGCATTGGAAGCTGTCTTTTTCTTTTTTTAAATAAGTTTATTCATGATAAACAATGTTTGCGAACTTATTTCTTCGAAGAGAAACTTCCCCGTGATTGTACCTGGCTCAAAGCACTGAAAGCTGCCTTTTCGCTTTCTTTGTAGTACGTTCGTTAATAATAAAAACGCGTACCATTTTTTCCTAGCAAAAGAAAATACACAGGGTTAGACCACCTCGCAGTCAAAACATTGAAACCTAACTTTTGTTCTCTTTTAAAGTAATATTTGTGTGTAATAATAATAATGCAGGTGGGGTGGCTATAGTTAATTTTGCTGTGTTCTCTGGACCTCTTTTCTAGCGGTTTACTATATCGAGTGTGTCTTTGAGGTGCATCCAGGTGTCTTCTTTAGGCAAACAGGTGACAACCCCGCGAGTAATTATTGAATAAAGCTTCTCGCTATGGAAAACACAGGTGATAACCTTCCGGTAATTATTGAATAAAGCTTTTCATTATGGAAAATCCAGAGGCGACAAGCCTCTGGTAATTATTGAATAAAGCTTTCCACTATGGAACGACACAGCTGACTAGGGACTTCCTAAGGTGCATATAGCTATGTATATAATGTTCTCGAAGCTGGATGGATACATCTTCGGCTAGAATTACGGTTATGTTTCTTGCACAAGTCTATTGTGCTATAGGGAGTTTCATTGAAATCAGAGAGGGCCGCCTTTCGAGCATCCCTTGCGAGACAATCGACTCGATGAAGAAGACATAATCGTCTTTATCGATAGCTGAATAGATCTGTTCCTGCGGCGTGGTCATCTAACGAGGCACTACCGTACACTTCCGGCCAAACTGCTCTTTCTCCCCATACACAGACTGCTTTACAATTGCAGAATCGTTTTTTCCACGCATGCACTTTTTCAACACTTATGCATTGATTACATTTAAAGTTATGTAAGTGACATTTAAGGGGGTAGTCTATGCGCTAGTTACAACTAGAATCTTACTAGAATCTTACTAGAAAACATGGGTTTGCGGGAAAACAAATGCTGTCCTTATTTCAGCAAATTGTGGGCTGGTTGAGGGCTCATTCTAAAGAGGAAGGTTTGACGATAGTCGCTCTGGTCATTAGGCTAACGAGATTATGTTTATATCTAATAATATGAAGGTCCAAAGTAGAGAAAAAATCTTGGAAAAAAACCCGCAGGTTTCAATGCATTTTTCTGTCTCTGAAAGACTTTTTGACTGCCCTAATGACCTGAGCGAATATCGTCAAACCTTCCTCTTTACAATGAGCCCTCATCCAGCCTACAATTTGCTAAAATAAGGTCAGCATTTGTTTTCCCGCAAACCCATATTTTCGACCCAAAATCTAGTAGGATTCTAGTAAATTAGCAAATAACTAGTCAAATAAGAAATCCTACTAGATTTTGGGTCGAAAATATGGGTTTGCGGGAAAACAAATGCTGACCTTATTTCAGCAAATTGTAGGCTGGGTAAGGGCTCACTGTAAAGAGGAAGGTTTGACGATATTCGCTCAGGTCATTAGGACAGTCAAAAAGTCTTTCAGAGACAGAAAAATGCATTGAAACCTGCGGGTTTTTTTCCAAGATTTTTTCTCTACTTTGGGCCTTCATATTATTAGATATAAACATAATCTCGTTAGCCTAATGACCTGAGCGAATATCGTCAAACCTTCCTCTTTAGAATGAGCCCTCAACCAGCCCACAATTTGCTGAAATAAGGACAGCATTTGTTTTCCCGCAAACCCATGTTTTCTAGTAAGATTCTAGTAAGATTCTAGTTGTAACCAGCGGGTAGACTACCCCCTTAAGGGGCTAGGATACCTTCAGATTGTAACTAGAACACAACTAGAATCTTACTAGATTTTAGGTCGAAAAAATGGGTCTGCGCTCTGACATTTTTTGTCCTTATTTAAGCAAATTTTGGGCTGGGTGAGGGCTCATTCTAACGAGGAAGATTCATCGCAGCGCGCTCTGGTCATTATAGCAGTCAAAAAATCTTTTAGAGACAGAAAGATGCATTGAAATCGGCGGGTTTGTTTCTAGATTTTTTCTCTACTTTAGACCCTCATGTTATTAGATATAAACATAATCTCGTTAAAATCATGACCAGAGCGCGCTGCATCTAACCTTCTTCCTCTTTAGAATGAGCCCTCGCCCAGCCCAAAATTTGCTGAAATAATAACAAAAAATGTCCGGGCGCAGACCCATTTTTTCGTCTCAAAATCTAGTAAGATTCTAGTTGCTTTCTAGTTACAATCTGAAGAAAAAACAATTGGAAAAATATTCGGCATTAAAAACAACTAAATGCACATACTATTTGTAAAAATTATATGAAACACTTGAAGGGTTGAAGAGCTCGAACATCTCAAGAGACTAGGATTATTTTCTTGTGCTTCTAATAAAATAGCATGGGTGTACACTTCGTCAGTGTGTTTCGTATATAGATCGAGGTTTGAAATGTCACGTAACACAAAATGTCCGGCAAATGGTAGTAAACAGGTCGCTTTAATTGCTGGATGCTCGCTTAGCGTTAAAGGGGGATGTTCTGTTAATTATTTTCTCGAGGAAATGACGAACCAGCGATTTTGGTGGTTCGGTTGCAGTTCGTAGTATTGCAACCGCAAATCCCGCGGGTGAACGCGCGACACGCGCGCTAATTTGTTTTTGCGTGTTTAACCTGTTAACCGGGTGGCTTCTCTGCTGTGAAAATCCGCGCGATCATAGTAAAAGATGAATAATAAGGGTTCTGGGGCGTGTCGGCTCGCAATCAACGTCGGGATGATGTAATCATTGTTATTATTATCATTGGTACATCGTCTTTACTGTCTAAGGCTGCGCAGAAGCGTTGCAAATATTGTATACTGGGTGGACATGGAAAACCTGATGATCTTTTCCGACAACACTGTCCAACAGCCAAAAATCTTTTCGATTCTTACTATGCGATTCTTATAGAGTTTTTCGCGCTGATTCCGAATCTGTTTTTAATTTTTTTCCTAGGCGCATAGTTTTTGAGAAATTTGAGTTTGAAAAAATGACCTATTTTTCAACTTTGAACAAAGATTGTGATGTTACTATAAAAGATATTGTATTGTTCTTTACATAAAAAGATTCTCTAGACTTTCCCGAATCCAGTGATATCCAATACTAATGCATTATGATTGTTTAAACATGTTTAAACAATGATTAAAGACGGAGAGACACCACTTTTGCACCAATTTTTGCGGATATTTCTCAATTTATCTCAAAAAATAAGGGTCTAGCGGAAAATAGAACTACACCACGCGCTAGAGCAGACTTTTATATTGAGAAACCACCCCTTCAACTTTCCAAAGTCGACGTTTTTACCGAAACAGAAAGCAAAATATCTTCGCCCGACACGAGCTGCCGCCAGTGGCGCTTACCGCTAGAATAGGCGTTCCACGGGATACGCCGCGGCGAACGCCCGTTGTAGTGGTGAGCGCCACTGGCGGCAGCTCGGGTCGGGCGAAGATATTTTGCTTTCTATTTCGGTAAAAACGTCGACTTTGGAAAGTTGAAAGGGTGGTTTCTCAAGATAAAAGTCTGCTTTAGCGCGTGGTGTAGGAAAATTGGTGTCTCTCCGTCTTTAATCATTGTTTAAACATGTTTAACCAATCATAATGCATTAATATTGGATATCACTGGATTCGGGAAAGTCTAGAGAATCTTTTTATGTAAAGAACAATACAATATCTTTTATAATAACATCACAATCTTTGTTCAAAGTGGGAAAATAGGTCATTTTTTCAAACTCAAATTTCTCAAAAACTATGCGTCTAGGAAAAAAATTAAAAACAGATTCGGAATCAGCGCGAAAAACTATAAGAATCGCATAGTGAGAATCGAAAAGTAAAAAAAAAGTTTGAATTTGTTGGACAGTGTAATTGAAAAAATCATGCTGAATCTTGCCAAAAATAATTTATTCAATTTTAAGATCGTTTTGCATCACACATTTTAAGCTAAATAGCATAATGACAGAGTGGGCATGCTTCTCCTCGAATATTGTTTAAATATACTAAACTGTGTACATTGGTATAAAAATATACGGGGTGAGTTCGAATAAACAGAACACCTAAATATCTCCGTTACTTTCGTTGTACAAAAAAAGTTCGTAGGACAAAGTTACACTGTTTGAAGGGCCACATGTAACGGTGTAGGGGAAAAAATTTTCAAGGTCATTTTTTTTATAAGATTTCAAGGTTATCGATGTTTTTTTAAATGGAATGAGGTATTTTTTAATACATCGATCGATGCAGCTGGACATTCGTTATCGAAAAGTTAGTAGTTCCCGAGATATTTTAATTTAAATAACTCTAAAATACCAATAATGGTAATGGTGTTTTAGAATTATTTAAATCGAATATCTCGTAAACTACTAACTTTTAGACATACATAGGTTAGTACTTTTCGATAACGAATGTCCAGCTGCATCGATAGATGTATTAAAAAATACCTCATTCCATTAAAAAAAAAATCGATGACCTTGAAATCTTGTAAAAAAATGACCTTGAACATTTTTTTCCTTACACCGTTACACGTGGCCCTTCAAACAGTGTAACTTTGTCCTAAGAAGTTTTTTTGTACAACGAAAAGTAACGGAGATATTTAGGTGTTCCGTTTCTTCGGACTCACCCTGTATACTGTCTAATTCAGGAGAGTCTATAGAACCTTACCAGAAATAATTGATGTAATTTTAAGCCCCTTCTGCATCATATTTTTAAAAATAGATTGAATAATGTCAGAGGAAAGTTGATGCCTAAAGATCGCATCCCTTGCTTCAAATGTTGTTTAAATATAATACACTGTGTATACATATTGTGATGTTTTCTCAAGAACACACAGAAAAAATGGTTAATTTTCAGAACATAAAAAAACTGTTGAAAATGCTCCTGTCAATAATCTACAATGAATTGTATATATAATTTTATTGTTAAAATAAAAATAAAATAATAAATTATTGAAGAAGATCCTGCGAATGTGTATATCTGGATACTTTGTTGGGGGCCACATAAGAGTCAAAGTTGAAGATTCAACAGAAGATTTGTCGTCCTAAGACTAATTGATGGAACAATTAAGGTCAAGGGTTAAGCAGCCTAGAGTATCATCGAGTTTACTCGTCGCTGTCGGTTAACAGGTTACAGAGAGGGGGTTGGTTCCGAGGTGTGTGGCTTCGAGGAGATCATAAGGACGATCTGTCGCAAACTTTTCCCCCTTTTTACTTCCGTCCTCTTGGCTCCTCTCGGTTCTTCCAAGGATAAGAACGGATATGCTTGAAGTGTTCAACGCGTATACGTGCCTCGGAGCGAGCTGCGATTACTTTTTGTCCCGAGGCGTTGGATCGGCTAAGAGTCGCTTAGGTACACTCGGCTCGAATTACGGAAGACATAATGGGGTTTTAGCAGGGCTGCCGGTTCCAAATAGGTGAACCTCAATTTTATTCGACAGCCAGGAAGCGATCTGAAAGTTCTAATTGGCTTCCACTTCCTGCAAACGGTACAGATTCACTTTTACTTTGCATTTCTGAAGATCTGAAGTCGAATCCCGTAATAATTATTATTAGACTGCGGAGTTTTACGAAAAATACAATTGTCAGGAAAAAAACCTCTGTTCATACTTTAACATAATTCTAATAGATTTTTAAAATAATACATCAACATCCTTAAACTAGTTTAGTCCTCTCACTTTCATTTATGAATTGAAATAGGTTAATACATTTTTATTCGGAATGTCGAGATGCATAAAATAGTGCACAAAAAATTAAATGACTAGTACACACAATCCTAATAGATTTTTACTTCAAATTTCATTTATGAATTGAAATAGGTTAATACATTTTTATTCGGAATGTAGAGATGCATAAAATAGTGCATACAAAATTACGTGACTAGTACACATAATCCTAATAGATTTTTACTTCAAATTTCATTTACGAATTGAAATAGGTTACTACATTTTTATTCGGAATGTAGAGATGCATAAAATAGTGCATAAAAAATTAAATGACTAGTACACATAGTCCTAATAGATTTTTACTTCAAATTTCATTTACGAATTGAAATAGGTTACTACATTTTTATTCGGAATGTAGAGATGCATAAAATAGTGCATACAAAATTACGTGACTAGTACACATAATCCTAGCAGATTTTTACTTCAAATTTCATTTACGAATTGAAATAGGTTAATACATTTTTATTCGGAATGTAGAGATGCATAAAATAGTGCATAAAAAATTAAATGACTAGTACGCATAATCCTAATCGATTTTTACTTCTTTCATTTATGAATTGAAATAGGTTAATACATTTTTATTCGGAATGTCGAGATGTATAAAATAGTGCATAAAAAATTAAATGACTAGTACACACAATCCTAATAGATTTTTACTTCAAATTTCATTTATGAATTGAAATAGGTTAATACATTTTTATGCAGAATGTAGAGATGCATAAAATAGTGCATAAAAAATTAAATGACTAGTACACATAGTCCTAATAGATTTTTACTTCAAATTTCATTTACGAATTGAAATAGGTTAATACATTTTTATTTGGAATGCCGAAATGCATAAAATAGTGCATAAAAAATTACATGACTAGTACGCATAATCCTAATCGATTTTTACTTCTTTCATTTACGAATTGAAATAGGTTACTACATTTTTATTCGGAATGTAGAGATGCATAAAATAGTGCATAAAAAATTAAATGACTAGTACACATAGTCCTAATAGATTTTTACTTCAAATTTCATTTACGAATTGAAATAGGTTACTACATTTTTATTCGGAATGTAGAGATGCATAAAATAGTGCATACAAAATTACATGACTAGTACACATAATCCTAATAGATTTTTACTTCAAATTTCATTTACGAATTGAAATAGGTTAATACATTTTTATTCGGAATGTAGAGATGCATAAAATAGTGCATAAAAAATTAAATGACTAGTACGCATAATCCTAATCGATTTTTACTTCTTTCATTTATGAATTGAAATAGGTTAATACATTTTTATTCGGAATGTCGAGATGTATAAAATAGTGCATAAAAAATTAAATGACTAGTACACACAATCCTAATAGATTTTTACTTCAAATTTCATTTATGAATTGAAATAGGTTAATACATTTTTATGCAGAATGTCGAGATGCATAAAATAGTGCATAAAAAATTAAATGACTAGTGCACATAATCCTAATAGATTTTTACTTCAAATTTCATTTACGAATTGAAATAGGTTAATACATTTTTATTTGGAATGCCGAAATGCATAAAATAGTGCATAATAAATTAAATGACTAGTACACACAATCCTAATAGATTTTTACTTCAAATTTCATTTATGAATTGAAATAGGTTAATACATTTTTATGCAGAATGTCGAGATGCATAAAATAGTGCATAAAAAATTAAATGACTAGTACGCATAATCCTAATCGATTTTTACTTCTTTCATTTATGAATTGAAATAGGTTAATACATTTTTATTCGGAATGTCGAAATGCATAAAATAGTGCATAAAAAATTAAATGACTAGTACACATAGTCCTAATAGATTTTTACTTCAAATTTCATTTACGAATTGAAATAGGTTACTATATTTTTATTCGGAATGTAGAGATGCATAAAATAGTGCATAAAAAATTAAATGACTAGTACACATAACCCTAATCGATTTTTACTTCTTTCATTTATGAATTGAAATAGGTTAATACATTTTTATGCAGAATGTCGAGATGCATAAAATAGTGCATACAAAATTAAATGACTAGTACACACAATCCTAATAGATTTTTACTTCAAGTTTCATTTACGAATTGAAATAGATTAATACATTTTTATTCGGAATGTCGAGATGCATAAAATAGTGCATAAAAATTTATATGACTAGTACACCCAACATTTTTTAAAATTGATCAATTTGGCGAATCGAGTGGCTCAATCATACGATATCAGTTTCGTTGTGGTTGAAATTAAAAGAAAAAATCCCTAGTGCAAAAGATTAATTCTGGATCGCGAGAGATCCAAGTCTGGGATCGAGCTGTCGATCTTGGAGCACATCGTACCCGGCCGTAACATTGCAGCCGACTCCGATTATACATATTTGTAGTCGTGTTCGCCATTCAGATGGTTTTATGGCGGCCCCTTCCCTGTGTGTACCTTTATATCGAGACCGAATGGACATACACATACATACACACACACGCACGCACGGATACACGCACAAAGAGAAAGATAGACAGAGGGAGAGAAAGATAGAGAAAGAGAGAGCATCTTCAGCCTCCTCTATGAGATAATATGGCTGGCCGTGCCGAAGCCATTCAGGCCCGAAGTCGGATCCATCGAATCGCGAGAGATCGCGAGAGATCGCCGAGAGATCTCTGGCCCCTTGCAGTTCATGCTCACCATAGAGAACGAGTGAGTATACACCCCACGGTTTGCATGCGATTATGCTCGATGCGATAATCCCCGGCTGCATCGGTGCATCCCTAAGCGATTTCGCTCGATCACCTGACCGCCTTAGCCTGTTCCTGTCTGCTGCGCTTCTGTTATACATACTGGCACTACGTAGGAATTAGAGGTCCCTATTCCACGTTGTACACGTGGTAATAATCCGGGTCACCGTGTATTTCACAAATATTCGTGTATGTACATGCATTACACGTGTATTTTAATACGGTGATATAGCGTCGGACAGTTAAGCGTGAATTTATTGCCGTCTCGCTTGCGTCTCGCTTCTGATATCAACAGCCGAAAAGAATCCTAGAGTCCTGTACAGAAAATACACGGATCTCTGTATCTCTACATCACAGAGAATAGAATGTATAATTACGAAGGTTGGCCTGGTACCCAAAAATACGGGTCGGGTTCGGGTCGGGAATTTTTCGGCCCCGTTGTTTGTTCTGAAGTGACGAGGCAGGGTTCATGACTTTTCAGCAGTCGCACGGCTTACAGAGGGTCCATTACCTTGCGGATTAACCGAAAATATCGCGATCGAACGCAAAATAGCTGGCCACCCTCTCGTCGATCACCGTTATCTCGCTTGACAACTAAGCTCGCCTAAAGGCACATTTACGATGGACCTCTGATTAAAGATCATGGTCTATTATTGTTTCTTTAGTAGGAGTGTTTATGGTAGAAGAAAAGGGAGCATTGGTATCGAGTGACCAGTGAAAATGAACGTTGAGAGCCAAGCGTGTTATTCTTCAATAGTCTATGTATGTATAGATGAAGTCTACTCTGTGACTTAACTTTTCTTCGTAAAGAATCGACACACTGGAATCTAGTAACTAGATGATCCAGTTCGATCGACGTTCTCGTAGTTGCCGTCGCAACTCCAATATAAGCCTAACATCGCTGAACACGAGATCTTTTTCGAACTTTCCCACGGATCTGCCCGTTGTGCCTGTTAATTTCCTTCCGGAGGATTCTCTCCTCAAGCCTGGATAAAGAGAACTGAGCCTGGTTTAAGTTTATCTTCCTGCGATCATCTGTTTTTCTACCCCCTTACGAGACTAGGGGCTAATTTCTTTTTTAGGGACACTGTCCTGAACCAGTTGGGGATCGAAAAATTCAGTATTTCTACTGTCCTCTGGTGCAAAAGACACCGAAGATGGGGACCCTGGGAACTTGGAGATAAGTAGACAGTAGATTAGTTGATAGAGGGAAGATTTAGGAATACGAAGGAAAAGTTCGGCTACAATCTTTGGATATGTCCTTTCCCTTGATGTTAATTCTTTCACGTTTTTCCGCGAACTAACAATAGAATTACTTTATATATTTCAACATAGGCATCACAAACGTTATTTTCAAGATTGAAAATCTTGTAGGTTTCGTTCGGCTAAAAGTGTGACGTAGGATGTGACACAGATGTGTAACGGAAGTTGTATCTGGGGGTAGGGATGTAGGGTAGTGGCGTGGGGGCAGTTCTTAGGTGTTCTTCCGGTGAGGAGCGTGACGACGAGTGTCATTGAGCGTGTAATGGATGAATATTGATAAATATCGTTTATGTCTTTTATTTTTGCGTTTCGTAATTCGACGATGCCCAAACGTATCATCCCTGATTTTTTTAAATAATAAATAAATGTGTGATTTTAATTGCAAATAATAAACTTTTTATTTAAATACAATTTTATTTCTTATTTGTAAATAAAAGATCATTTATTATTTGGATTGAGGTGGAAATCAAATAAATAGTGTTTGGCCTTCTCTTATTTCTTGTTTAAATAATGCATAATTAAATAATAAATAAACGTGTGATTTTAATTGCAAATAATAACTAAACTTTTTATTTAAATACAATTTTACTTCTTATTTGCAAATAAAAGATCATTTATTATTTGGATTGAGGTGGAAATCAAATAAATAGTGTTTGGTCTTCTCTTATTTCTTGTTTAAATAATACATAATTAAATAATAAATAAACGTGTGATTTTAATTGCAAATAATAACTAAACTTTTTATTTAAATACAATTTTATTTCTTATTTGCAAACAGAAGATTATTTATTATTTGGATTGAGGTGGAAATCAAATAAATAGTGTTTGGTCTTCTCTTATTTCTTGTTTAAATAATACATAATTAAATAATAATTAAACGTGTGATTTTAATTGCAAATAATAACTAAACTTTTTATTTAAATACAATTTTATTTCTTATTTGCAAATAAAAGATTATTTATTATTTGGATTGAGGTGGAAATCAAATAAATAGTGTTTGGTCTTCTCTTATTTCTTGTTTAAATAATACATAATTAAATAATAATTAAACGTGTGATTTTAATTGCAAATAATAACTAAACTTTTTATTTAAATACAATTTTATTTCTTATTTGCAAATAAAAGATCATTTATTATTTGGATTGAGGTGGAAATCAAATAAATAGTGTTTGGTCTTCTCTTATTTCTTGTTTAAATAATACATAATTAAATAATAAATAAACGTGTGATTTTAATTACAAATAATAACTAAACTTTTTATTTAAATACAATTTGATTTCTTATTTGCAAATAAAAGATCATTTATTATTTGGATTGAGGTGCAAAACCAAATAAATAGTGTTTGGTCTTCTCTTATTTCTTGTTTAAATAATACATAATTAAATAATAATTAAACGTGTGATTTTAATTACAAATAATAACTAAACTTTTTATTTAAATACAATTTTATTTCTTATTTGCAAATAAAAGATTATTTATTATTTGGATTTAGGTGGAAATCAAATAAATAGTGTTTGGTCTTCTCTTATTTCTTGTTTAAATAATACATAATTAAATAATAATTAAACGTGTGATTTTAATTGCAAATAATAACTAAACTTTTTATTTAAATACAATTTTATTTCTTATTTGCAAATAAAAGATCATTTATTATTTGGATTGAGGTGGAAATCAAATAAATAGTGTTTGGTCTTCTCTTATTTCTTGTTTAAATAATACATAATTAAATAATAAATAAACGTGTGATTTTAATTACAAATAATAACTAAACTTTTTATTTAAATACAATTTGATTTCTTATTTGCAAATAAAAGATCATTTATTATTTGGATTGAGGTGCAAAACCAAATAAATAGTGTTTGGTCTTCTCTTATTTCTTGTTTAAATAATACATAATTAAATAATAATTAAACGTGTGATTTTAATTACAAATAATAACTAAACTTTTTATTTAAATACAATTTTATTTCTTATTTGCAAATAAAAGATTATTTATTATTTGGATTTAGGTGGAAATCAAATAAATAGTGTTTGGTCTTCTCTTATTTCTTGTTTAAATAATACATAATTAAATAATAATTAAACGTGTGATTTTAATTGCAAATAATAACTAAACTTTTTATTTAAATACAATTTTATTTCTTATTTGCAAATAAAAGATCATTTATTATTTGGATTGAGGTGGAAATCAAATAAATAGTGTTTGGTCTTCTCTTATTTCTTGTTTAAATAATACATAATTAAATAATAAATAAACGTGTGATTTTAATTACAAATAATAACTAAACTTTTTATTTAAATACAATTTGATTTCTTATTTGCAAATAAAAGATCATTTATTATTTGGATTGAGGTGGAAATCAAATAAATAGTGTTTGGTCTTCTCTTATTTCTTGTTTAAATAATACATAATTAAATAATAATTAAACGTGTGATTTTAATTGCAAATAATAACTAAACTTTTTATTTAATTTAATTTAATTTTAAGAAATAAAAAATTTTATTTCTTATTTGCAAATAACAGATTATTAACTTCCCGATTTTATAGGGAAGTTATTGTAATTTATTATATGGATTGAGGTGGAAATCAAATAAATAATTTTTAGTCTTCTCTTATTTCTCGTATTTTGTATACACAATGAACACGTACGCGTTTTGTGTCTGGTATAGCAACCTTTTCAGGTATACACCAGTGGTCGGGCCCGTCCGGAGGGCCCAGCTGTGTATAAAAAAATACAATATAATTTATTATTTGTGAGTAGAAATAACTTTATTATTTTAAATAATAATTCATTTGTACTTGCTCAAATAATAAATAATTATTTGCGTTCCGTAATTTGGCGATGCACGAACGTATCTACAATGATTTTCAATCTACTCGTCTCTCGCGTCCTCGCGAGGACTCAATTTTTTTCTTATGTCCATTCACTGGGAGGTGCTCATTCACTGGACAGGTTACCCTACATCTGAACAGTATCTAATCGATCGCGCGTTCGGCTACGAGTTTTATTACCCCGGCTCGGCGCCATGGAGGAGATCTTCACTTGCTTGCTCTGCTCAGTTGTTCGTTCCCTATATCCCCGTTCTATAATAATATAATTTGCACAGAGGGAAATCGGCA
Organism: Lasioglossum pauxillum; assembly: GCA_933228785.1. Taxonomy (NCBI): domain Eukaryota; kingdom Metazoa; phylum Arthropoda; class Insecta; order Hymenoptera; family Halictidae; genus Lasioglossum; species Lasioglossum pauxillum. Next base: position 49,030,828 of record OW121702.1, on the reverse strand, counting down.
GGGTGGGGTCGTATGTCGTGACGAAGCCGCCTTGCCGATCCCCGGAATGGTGCGCTAACGCGGTTTCCACGGAGGAACTATACGTTCGATTCCCCTCTGGTACGTGTGTACAGTGTACAGCGTGTAGAGTCGTATCGGCCATAAACCGCTACACAGCGGTGACGCATAATTTAATGGCGCATCGTCTCTTGCCGCAAGCACGGGACAGCAGAGGGACAGGCTGCCACCGTGGCTGCCTTCCTGCGGTTCCATTAATTGCTCCTCCAACCGACAGAACCAACTAGGTGTGTCGGCCCGGAAAAGCGCGCGCGCGTGCCTCGCTACTTGTCACTCTTGACCCCCATCGCATCGTACAATAGGAAGTTATCGAAAAATGAATGTTCGTATATCAGTTGAGAGTAATAGATTGCCAATAGGTACACTGACAGTATCATGGATCGAAAACGACCAAGTCAGATCTGTTATCTGTCCGACGTTCCGGCATCCGGCGATTAAGAAAGACATGGACATATGTTCGACGGAATTAATTGTACGGCTTGGCGTTCCGAATTCCGATCGGACCCTAATTTCGGGCTTCCGTCTTTCCCCAGTCGATCGAACGCTTCTTCTCCTTCTCCGCCTCCTCCTCCTCCTTTACTCTGTGCGTTCCTTATCGAGGCCACGCGCGTTTCACAAGGCCGCATAAATGAATTCAACTTTTCCGAAACCCCTCGGGAGGTTTGCTCGTGTGCCTATGTCAATATACTCGCATCATATCGAAGCCATCCAGTTCATCCTGTGGATGGCCGTTTTAAATATACCAGGTGTCTTTGAAAGAATTGCTGATCTACTTCCAAGACGACTTTATACATACACTGCCGCTCAAAAGTATGTGGACACTTACCATGTTCATGAAGAACATGGTAGAACAAAAATACCCAGGTATCTCATGAGACAGCCGAGTAACTGGGTACCCAAGTATCTCATGAGGTCTCAGAACTTCCTACTAGAACTATTACTATCCAAGCCGCCGCATAGTGGTCCGGATTGGAAAATCGAGTGACATTTTGTTGAAAAATGAACTTTCTCACATTGACATGTGCAAGATTTGTATTGCTTCCTAAATATACATCTAACTTGAAAATAAAGAAATTAATAAAATATTATAAAAATTGTTATCGTAACGAACACTTATAGTTGGACATTTTGAAAATAGTATGTTTTCTCTGCTCTTCTTTTAAAGTGAAGAGAATTCTTTTACGATAAGAATTTATACTGGCAATTAAAAATTTATTTAAATGATATATTGAAAAAATAATATACAGTCAAGGCACATTATTACAAATTGTACTATGAATTTTCAGTAGAATTTTCCCTATATATTGTTATGCACGATTTACTTCCCACATCGTCCCCCCACGCAAGTTATATCGCCGCGTCGCACAGTGGGCTGGATCGAGAAATTTGGTGACATTTTACTATAGCTCTTGAACCATAACAGGCGTAAAAAACGCACTAAAAAGTATGAAATAATTTCCATTTAATTGATGTAAATACACACGAACAATACAATAGGTACAATCTTTTCGGAGGCGGCGCAAAATTGAAAATTTTCGGCACTGGAAATTACGAAAATCCTTAAATTCTTCTACATGTTTGCACATATTAATGTATCTTCTCTTCCCACCTAGTGATTTCCAAGTTAACATCTGTCATTTGGAAAATTTTCAATTTTGCGCCGCCTCCGAAAATATTGCATTGTATTTAAGTTCGTGTGTATTCACATAAATTAAATGGAAATTATTTCATACTTTTTAGTGCGTTTTTTCGAAGCTGGTTTAATTTTTTCCTATAAAATTTGCTTATTTCACACTTTTTAGTGGAACGAGCAGAATTTGTATAACACCGTAGGATGGTTTTTCGGTCTTATTGGTTATTTGCAATAAAAACCGCAAGGAATGAAAAAATGCAAAATTTGTTTTTAAGGGATCAATCGGGAGGCACCCTACAAAATGCAGAAGGTTTCGTCCTGATTTGCCCATCCATTTCGGAGTAATCGGTGAACATACATGAAATAATTCATTTTTCGCGAATAAAATTGTAAGGAATCAAAAAATGCAAATTCTTTTTCACGAGACCGCCTCGGGGACATACTCTACAAGATGCAAAAGTCCATCCATCTCGGCGTAATCGAATTGAGTAACCTCTTCCTTTTTCTAAGTCTGTTAAAAACCATTCGAACCGATGTATTTGGTTGTAAATTTCTTTGTATTTTAATTTTAATGAAAATTGTATAATATTTAAAAATTCATTATTAATTAAAATTTTTACTTGAAACATTCATAAGAACGAAGAAATTTCTAACCAAAGGCATCTTTGATTTAAATTATCTGGAAAAGTACTAAATAAGTAACGAGTTAACAATTTTAAACATTATTTTAAGACAATGAAATTGAAACTGTGAATAGAAGATTATTACAAAAAATGTATATTTATAACGATAATTACACTGTCCAACAAATTCAAACTTTTTTTTTACTTTTCGATTCACACTATGCGATTCTTATAGAGTTTTTCGCGCTGATTCCGAATCTGTTTTTAATTTTTTTCCTAGGCGCATAGTTTTTGAGAAATTTGAGTTTGAAAAAATGACCTATTTTTCAACTTTGAACAAAGATTGTGATGTTATTATAAAAGATATTGTATTGTTCTTTACATAAAAAGATTCTGTAGACTTTCCCGAATCCAGTGATATCCAATATTAATGCATTATGATTGTTTAAACATGTTTAAACAATGATTAAAGACGGAGAGACCACTTTTGCACCAATTTTTGCGGATATTTCTCAATTTATCTCAAAAAATAAGGGTCTAGCGGAAAATCGAACTACACCACGCGCTAGAGCAGACTTTTATCTTGAGAAACCACCCTTTCAACTTTCCAAAGTCGACGTTTTTACCGAACCAGAAAGCAAAATATCTTCGCCCGACACGAGCTGCCGCCAGTGGCGCTCACCACTACAACGGGCGTTCGCCGCGGCGTATCCCGTGGAACGCCTATTCTAGCGGTAAGCGCCACTGGTGGCAGCTCGTGTCGGGCGAAGATATTTTGCTTTCTGGTTCGGTAAAAACGTCGACTTTGGAAAGTTGAAAGGGTGGTTTCTCAAGATAAAAGTCTGCTCTAGCGCGTGGTGTAGTTCGATTTTCCGCTAGACCCTTATTTTTTGAGATAAATTGAGAAATATCCGCAAAAATTGGTGCAAAAGTGGTGTCTCTCCGTCTTTAATCATTGTTTAAACATGTTTAAACAATCATAATGCATTAGTATTGGATATCACTGGATTCGGGAAAATCTAGAGAATCTTTTTATGTAAAGAACAATACAATATCTTTTATAATAACATCACAATCTTTGTTCAAAGTTGAAAAATAGGTCATTTTTTCAAACTCAAATTTCTCAAAAACTATGCGCCTAGGAAAAAAATTAAAAACAGATTCGGAATCAGCGCGAAAAACTCTATAAGAATCGCATAGTAAGAATCGAAAAGATTTTTGGCTGTTGGACAGTGTTATTATCAGTGTATAGGATTCATTTTTTAATGAATTTTAGTAGAAACTTCAGCCGGATATCTCTTATGGTTCACGAGTTATAGTAAAATGTCACCAAATTTCTCGATGCACTGTGATACCCGGGTAGCCGACTATTTTATGAGAAACCCGGCTACTCGGGTAATTTCCGTTTACCCGAGTATCTCATGGCTTACGCGAGTACTCGGGTATCTCGTAAGTCACGACTCTAGTTCTGACAGTAAAAGTGTTAGTCTGCTTCCGGTAGATAAAGTATTAATTCGTTCATCTAATATAGATCGTGGAGAAGTGATTTCTGCATGCAACAGCAACTTTCTCCCCCGATTCATCGGGCCAGTGGACGAAATTAGAGTGAACGATGCGCGACGGTAGAATAACGGGCGTGGCGAGAAGTTTCCTTGCGAAGAAAACCGGATTTGATAGTGGCAGCCGGTTCCCCTATGCGACTCGGGAAGAAAAGGGGGTTCCCGGGGTATTGTTTGGTCTAGGAAACTTGGTCGTCTCCGAGATTATTGCCTCGTATCGTGGGGAACATTAACGCGCACCGACGAACGCCACTTTATTCGTAGCCTGGTTCACGGAAGCCAGCTGCTGGCAATGTCTCTCCTTCGTACCGGAAGTTAAACGGGCGCAGCTTGCCTCGCGATTGTGCCAATTAATTGGATCGTAAGGTACACCGCGGACTGCAAGCCAACTACAGCCTCCCGGAACAGGGCTAGACGGATTGCGTGATTCTCGCAACCGGTGCCCCATTCGATTTCAATGATAGCGAGCCGATAACGGGGTCAAAGGCTCCTTAATTAAACCGGCGTAGTCGACGAAATTGTAGGTTAATGCTTCGAGAGCTTCAGATCATTTAACACAGTCACCCCCACCCCAATAGAGGAAATGCTGCAATCCGTTGCACGGTTCATCTGTTTCAATTTTTTTAAGTACGGTGCACTATGCCAAAAAATCTTAAAAATTCCAAGACAATAACAGTGTTGCTTCAATCGCTAAACTTTGTTGTTAATCTTTCATGAAAAATCTGCATTTTTCGACATCTAGGACCTCCGTTTAAACAATTTTTTGTTAGCTGGGATGTATAATACAAATGTTGATATCAATGATCTTCACCAAAAGATCTGAGAAATTCTAGGACACTATTTACAACAGCACGTTTTTACAGTGGAAATCTGATCCACGTCGCTTCTACGCTCGGCCGAGAAATGAGCATTTTTCGATCTGTATGTTTTGAATATCCGCAGAGCAGGTTTGTTGAAGCAAGAAATTAAAATTGGAAACTTTCGATGCCAGTGCATATTCCTGCAACAACTGTCAGCTTCCTGTGTCATCGCGGAGGTTGAATTGCTCGTCGGAAGCAAGAAAAAGACTGGTCCGGATTGCGAGCAGACTTACTAATTTGCGTCTGAACGTACACGTCTTACAATCAGGTGCTATTCAACTAGTGGCCGGCTATTCGAGCCTCGGGACCACGTTTGATTTCTTTTTATCGATGGCGCGAAGTGTACGGGAGCCTTTTCCTTTCTTATTACATTTTTTCTTTGTGTCTGTTGATCACTGAAAGCGGCTGGGATTCGCCTGCGAAGCATTATTGATTACTGGGTAGCATAATTGGTGCTGCATCGTCAGATCGTAGACCCCAGACGTGGTTGTAACTAGTAACGAATATTTTGTTTCAATCATTAAAAAAATACTTCTCTCGATTTTACGTTGCGTGCTCCGGTGAAAATTGGCTGTCAAATTAAGTTAAAATTGTGCAAATTTCTAACTTGAATAAAACAAGGTAAATATGGATTGGTACAATTTATTAAATTTGGAACCAATGCGATAAATATCTATAGTACCAGTGATGGAGAGGAATTTTTTCCATTTTATGAATTGTGTGATATACTCTAAATAAGTGGTATGCTCTTGATTCGATTTAAATAATCGTAAAAATATTTCACGAGCATTTTGTTATTTACGATTTTCAACGCAGCCCTCCAATATTGTTCTTTACTATGAAAAATATTCGAACGGATTATTTTTCCATTTAATGGCAGCATTTAAAATTTATTTACAACCATTTTCTGTAAAGATCCAGAGTCTAGTTATGGTCGATCACAATGTCCAACACCAAATTTGTTCCATGCACGCACAGTTTTTGAGAAGCATGACTTTGAAAAAAACCGTATTTTTCAACTTTAAACAAATATTATGATGTTATTATAAAAGATATCGAATTGTTCTTTACAGCAAAAGATTCTACAGACTTTTCCGAATGCAGTGATATCCAATATTAATACATTATGATTGTTTAAACATGTTTAAACAAGCATTAAAGACGGAGAGACACCACTTTTGTACCAATTTTTGAGGATATTTTTCAATTTATCTCAAAAAATAACGGTCCAGCGGATAATCGAACTATACCACGCGAAAGAGCAGATTTTTATCTTGAGAAACCACTATTTCAAGTTTGCATGGTCGACATTTTTGTCGAACCAGAAAGCAAAATATCTTCGCCCTACATGAGTTGCCGCCAGTAGCACTCACCACTACAACGGGTGTTCGCCGCGCTGTATGTCGGGCGAAGATATTTGGCAAACTCGAAAGGGTGGTTTCTCAAGATAAAGGTCTGCTCTATCGCGTGGTATAGTTCGATTTTCCGCTGGATTCTTATTTTTGAGATAAATTGAAAAACATCCTCAAAAATTGATGCAAAAGTGGTGTCTCTCCGTCTTTAATGCTTGTTTAAACACGTTTAAACAATCATAATGTATTAATATTGGATATCACTGTGTTCGGGAAAGTCTGTAGAATCTTTTGCTGTAAGGAACAATTCAATATCTTTTATAATAACATCATAATATTTGTTTAAAGTTGAAAAATACGGGTTTTTTCTAAGTCACGCTTCTCAAAAACTGTACGCGCCGGAGAAAAATTAAGGGCAGATTCGGAATCAGCGCGAAAAACTCTATGCGATCCACCCAACGGTATATTGGGAACATAAAAAAAATTGAAATTTGTTGGACAGTGGATCATCAACCCCCGCGAACTCGCCCAATAGATAAGGCTGTTCTTCGGATAGATAGTCGAGTCAAGATGGCAGTGTCGATCGCTCGAAATAAAGTCCCAGATTGAAATGTCGAACGGTGACGTCTCGGTGAAGAATTCAATTCGTCGCGGTTTAATCGATAGCCGGCGCGCGCGATGCGATGGATGCACTCGAACGTGTGTATGCACATGCAACCCAGCACCAATCGGTTAAAGAATGACCCCAACATACCGTCCGGTTCACCGCTGTCCGGACAGCCTCCTCTTAATACAGTTAAGTGTAAAATAGCTCGCACAGCTTAATTACAGTGCTTGCCCCGGTTTGGATGCACGCATGCACGCACGCGTGGCTTCGGCGACCATCTCGATCTATATGCACCTGCGAGAACCATCATCTTGGGGATCAGTTTACAATCATTTATTTTCTTAACATATTTGTCGTTTTTATACACTTGCACATATGTATGTACGATTACTTGACTGCGGATTTTATGCATTTGTTGTGGCAAAGTTGGTTTACCTCCTTGAAAGGAGTGATGCCTGAGGTCATTTAAAATAATCTTTTCCTTTGCAAAAATGTTCTCCACGGTGTTGTTAAGGGAGTAGACTCGTCTTTCTAGGATTGCAAGGGTGCGGGATGCAAGTTCTCATTTCTCGATAATACAAAAATGGGGTTTCCGAGTAGAAAAAAATGCTAGATAAAAGATCCTATTTTTTCTATTCTAAGAATTCTTCTATTCTAATAGGACAAAAGTCCTATTTTTAACCGACTTCGAAAATGGAGGAGGTTACTCAATTCGATCTGTCTCCCGATTGGTCCTTTGAAAACAAATTTTGCATTTTTTCATTCCTTGCGGTTTTTATTGCAAATAACCAATAACCAATAAGCAAATAACCAATATTTTTCTTTTTAAAGAAAATATTGTATTTTTCTTTTTAAAGACAATACTCATCAAATTTTCCTAATGACAGATGTTAACTTGGAAATCACTAGGTGGAAAGAGAAGATACATTAATAAAAAATTTAAGGATTTTCGTAATTTCCAGTATCGAAAATTTTCAATTTAGCGCCGCTTCCGAAAAGATGGCATTGTATTTAAGTTCGTGTGTATTCACATCAATTAAATGAAAATTATTTCATATTTTTTAGTGCATTTTTTCGAAGTCGGTTTAATTTTTTTTATAACATTTTTGTATTTCACACTTTTTATTTCATTTACGAAGCGTAATTTGCATTATTCGGAAGTATACAACTGCGCATGTAGCTATTTTCATAAAGCTATGACAGATACAGTTACTCGAATTAATATTCGGACGCTCTAAGAAAGACGATAACTTTTTTAATGTAATACGATTTGAACTTTTTTGGGAAGCTAGAGCAATTAGTTTACTACAGGATATGAACAAATTTTTTCCAAAAATTGCAATTGATCGGAATTGTAGAAAAAATACTAAAAGTTGTGTTTCACAACTTTTTTATGTGGGCCTATATTGAAAGTTTAAAAAGTACGTTTTGTAGGCCTGTGTCAATTATATGCACTGTGAAATTTTCATCGAAATCGGTTCACGTGGGAAAAAACGACAGACATTGAAAGATGTAAGAATTCTTAGATTGTAAGCTATATTGCGTCACCCGATATATTGCGTTATTTGCGTTATCAACGACAAGAAAACAACAAAAACGATCGAACGACGAGCAAGAAGCGAACGTCGAACAGCAGTCTTGTCAAGCCCGTCGCCGCGAAACGTTGAAATAAAGTTAATTCGTTACCGTTTAACTGTTGGCCATCTCTTACAAGATATAGGCCGCAAATCGTGAAGATCTGCCATTTTTACGATCTTTAAACGTTTATAACAATTATTAATGATATCGGCGCTACGGTTCGATCGTTAAATACAAAAAAACAAAAAAATAACTAAGCAATTTTGCTAATTTGCAAGTAATTCGACGTTTCGGTCACTGATTTGGACCATTTTCAAGATTATATTGAATTGTGTCTGTAAGAGAAAATTTCACAATTTTTCACTCACTTGCTTAGGTGTGATTAAGTATGATAATATGAGAAATGAGAATCGTGAGACTCGTGAAACACGTGTGTTCACAACTTTAAACGTTTTTAGCTCATTGCAACGTTGACCGATATTGACGAAATTTTCAGAATATTTTTAATTGACACAGATCTACAAAACGTATTTTGTCAATTTTCAATGTACAGCTTGTCAAATCTAGCTGTGCGGCTGAATGTCCCCCGCAAGGGGAAATGACCCCGCTGCGCAATGGTAAAAAGGCGGAACTTCACAATGATAGAGAACAGATCTTCACCTGTCAAACGATGCACGTGGCGACAGTTCAGTTAAAAAGTAATGTGACACAAGTGTATTCACACAAACATATAAACAGTTGTTTTGTATGTTATCTGCAGTAAGAAATAATGGACAGTATCCACTTTTGACGAGGTGTGTACCTTACCGTTCATATGTTGCATCCTTCTCTAATCGAGTGCGGTCTTTGTTTTTGCCTGCGCATTCCTAAGTTTTGGTCAACCGCACAGCTGGATTTGACAAGCTGTAGGCCCACATAAAACAGTTGTAAAATGCAACTTTTAGTATGTTTTCTACAATTCCGATCAATTGCGATTTTTGACAAAATTTCTTTCCCAATCCTCTAGTAAACTAATCGTTTTCTACAATTCCGATCAATTGCGATTTTTGAAAAAATTTCTTTCCACATCCTGTAGTAAACTAATTGCTCTAGCTTCTCAAAAAGGTTCAAGACGTACAGTATAATATTAAAAAAGTTACCGTCTTCTTTAGAGCGTTCGAATATTAATTAGAGTAACATTCGAGTAACATAAATGTAAAAATAGGATTTTCTAGCGCTTTTGGCTACTGAAAAATCCCATCTTTGTATTATCGAGAAATGAGAACGCGCATCCCGTACGCTTGCAATTCTGGAAACGAGTTTACCGCCTTGATGAGCGATTTCCGAAAAGTCGGAGCACTCCCTCGTGGCAACTGGCGACCGATTTCGGTTCGGCCAATGCCAACGTCGTGCTTCACGGGACCTGTGCTATGATCGGTCCATGTTTTTCGTTGATCACTACTCCGTAACCAGAGTTGGGCAAAAAATTTAATTAGATACAAATTTCGGATCACGGATCATAGATAGAAAATTTTTAATTAGTTACTCGAAGATAAAGATAAAAATAACTTGTATCCGAAGTTTAATTAGATATTTTCATATCCGAAGCAGAAGGATCCGAAGCTACGGATACATTTTTAACTAGTTAAGTATCTAATTCAAAGATCCTTTCGGATCCTTCAAGATCCTTTTGACCAGCTCGAGGCTTGAATGAACACGTTCCGAGGCCCGAGTGTCGGGCCCCGAGGTCTGAGCCCAGAATACAGTAGAAGTACAATAAACACGACCGGGCAATCCCCCGGCCAGCCAGGTAGCTCTACATGAAACCCCTGACAAGTGCATCCTGAACTTGTTCATTATTCGTAACGCCCCCACGAAAGTGGCACGAGCGAGTTCGTGGCGTTCTTCCGATTAAAAAAAGTCTAAACGCGATAGAATTCGGTCAGTGCTTACTGCCTTTATTTGTGAAGATACAGTGACTCAAACAATTGATCAAATGTTTAATTTTGTTTAAATTTTTATTTAATTGAACACATGTTAATAAGATATGTAACAAAATATTTTATTATAATACATACATAGTTTTCGTAGTTCATATAATACAGAATTAACTTAAATATGTTACACTTTTTAAACAAAATTAAATGAAATTAACAAATTATGTAATGATCAAATTTTTGAGTTTGAGAAAATGAAATATTAGTACTTCGTATACCCTCCTTTCGCTTTCAGTACAGCTTCTATGCGTCTTGGCATACTATCTACTAAACTTTTACACTGTTCAGCCTTAATATTTTCCCAAGCGGTTTTAACTTCTGACCACAATTCAATAATACTTCTCGAATTGTGATTGAAGTTGGCAACTGTTCTTTTTAGTAAACCCCATATGTGTTCTATTGGGTTCAGATCGGGAGACTGTGGGGCCAGTCTAAAACAGTAAAACCATAGCTGTTAACCATACTTTGGTGATTTTTGCCTTGTGTTTAGGTTCGTTATCGTGCTGAAAAATGACTTCTTCTGCGTTCTTATTCCATTTTACCAAACTTCCAATTAAACTTTTCTGCCGGATGGATATGTATGACGTTGCAGTCATTCGACCTTTAATTTTTTCAACGCATCCGACGCCCTCAGTGGTCATACAACTCCAAACCATGATATGGCCTCCTCCAAATTTCAGTGTTGGATGAACTTGATGCGACCGTACTTGTTCTATATTTCCTCGCCATGTCGATTCGCATCCATCGCACCCAAAACAATTAATTTTCGTCTCGTCTGACCATATTACCCGGGCCCAATCGAGATCTGTCTAATTTTTACATTTTTCGGCAAACTGTAGTCAAAGCTTCTTGTGCCGCTTTGTAAGAAGAGGTTTCTTTATTTTTGCACGTCCTCTTAAATTCACTTCTCGCAGTGCATTACGCACTGTCTCAGCGCTTACGTTAATTTTTTTGCATTTGTACAGCACTTTAACGCTACCATTACGGATTGATCGTATGATTCATCGCTTTGTGATAGTGGATAACTTTGATTTTCGTCCTGCTTTATTTTATAGTATGTTTTCTTTTAAAGTTTTACGTACTGAAGACACAGTACCAACAGAGCACAGTATATTAATAGTTTTTTCATTTCTGATATTTTACTTGCTTTTATTGGTCTCATTATGAAATATGACTAAAAATATCTTTTTTATTCATTATTTTATTACAAACGTATTCTCGAATGTTTAAAAATAACGTTATGACTTACCAGTAATTATATTTGTGCTAAGGAATGCCAAAAATATAAGAATTTTTCACAATTGAGCTAAACACAAATAATTGATCAAGTATACACAGAATATACAAATTCGTAATACACATCCGCTTTATACGATTACAGGGCTTAAACTGTCGTAAAGTACCGACGCAATGTTAACATTTTTCGTATATGTCTCAACAGTCTTAAGCAAGATTCTGAGAAAGGTATACTGTGACTTGTTTCCTTTTTGTTCGAACATTTGATCAATTTTTTGAGTCACTGTATGTTTGAAAATGTATCTAAATCAAAAATTTGTCCATCATCGGTGCTAGGGCGACGAAGCGACGAGTTGCCTGGGGCGCCTTGGCCAAGTGGTGCAATAAACACGGCCGGGCAATCCCCCGGCCGTGTTTATTGTACAGTAATTTTTCGATCGGAGTCCCAACACCCGTGTGTTGAACGGACTTGGGTAGCGTAGAGAGGCTATTTTTTTATGACTCCGTCGACCGCGCCGAGACTTCAAACGACGAGCCGAACATAGAGAAGGACAGAATGAAATAGGATCGCGTGGCCGAAGCGTGTCGCTGTCGCCGGCACAGTTTAAAGGCCCGTGCGTCATCACAATGAAACACCAAAATCTTAACTTCTTTATTTTCTATGATATCATTATGGAACTTTCACCAACATATTCGTGGCATTTTTCTAATGCAAAATGATACCAAATACGATACAATTGGGCCAATATTTCGTAGTTTAATCGACGATGAAAGTTTCGAACGCAACGAAGAACAGCGACAACGCGGGCCTTTGAACTGTGCCGGCGGCAGCTACTGTTCGCGTCTCTTTCTTTCCAATACGCTCTTCTTCGTTGCGTTCGAAACTGTCATCGTCGATTAAACCACTAAATATTGGCCCAATTATATCGTTCTTGGTGCCATCTTAATCAGCGAAACGCCAGGAATAAGCTAGTTAAAGTCCCATAAACCGATCATTAAAATTAAGAAGTTTGAGATTTCGATTCAGTCGAGTCAATGTGTGGTGTTCACACCAATATACCCGAGCCGAGATCAAACATCGCCGCCCTACGGCGCGGCGCAGCGTTGGCCGGCAGTGGAGTGAGTAGGCACTGGACTACGGTTAGATAGGCGACCCAGGACTCCGATTGAAGATTTACTGTACTTCTATTGTATTCTGGGATCAGGCCTCGGGGCCCGACCCTCGGGCCTCGGAACGTGTTCATTCAAGCCTCGAGCTGGTCAAAAGGATCTTGGAGGATCCGAAAGGATCTTGGAGGATCCGAAAGGATCTTGAAGGATCCGAAAGGGTCTTTGAATTAGATACATAACTAGTTAAAAATGTATCCGTAGCTTCGGATCCTTCTGCTTCGGATACAAAAGTATCTAATTAAACGTCGGATACAAGATCCTTTTGGATCCGAACCTTAAGATCACGAAACTTAGTTACTTATCTTTTAGTGGATCTGGATTTAGATGCGTTTTGACTTAAATACTGCCCAACTCTGTCCGTAACACTAAACCTACCAACACCGGTCAAAATGACCGGTTTCAGGTATTTTATTTTACAATTAGAAAAGTAATAAAACTGATTTCATAAGAAACGATTGCATAGATATCTTTAGTAGTGCACGTATTACAATAGGAGCCGCACAAAGTCTAAATAAAATCAATCTTGTCATTTTTATTTTTGAGGCTCGGTAGGTTTAGTGTTAACGAAGCCACGGAAACCATTTTCGCAAAGGAAAAAGTTCCTTCGAATGACCTCGAGAGAATCATCCCCTTCAAAGAAGTACAACATACTGTAAATATAATCTTGCTGCTTCTTCTTCCAAGAATTGATGAACGACAAAGAAGTTCGGAATCAGTCTAATCGTAAAAAGGAATCGTAGTGGAAGAGTTGAAGAATGGTTCAGGGATTTTTGGAGAGAGATTGAAAGGACACTGGTTAAATTGGTTTCAGCATGTCACCGCGTAATGGCTCGTGCGTGGTGGAAGTCAATTCAGTGAGGAGTCTGTCGTCGGACGACGTATCGGCGACGAAGACCAACCGGAAAAAAACCTGCTGGGCACGCGCCACCAATCCTGCCGATCGTCGTGGGCGTCGTATCCAACTGATGCAGATGTTGGTCCTGCTGTTCATACCGATTCTCGCGCTGATCGTACAAACGGCCAACACGCTCCACGACATACTGATCTATCGGCAGGAGGTCGCCGACATCGAGACCCAGGTAAACAAACACTTGCAATCTACCGTCACTCGAAATAATACTCGGACACTCTTCTAAAGAAAACAATACTAACACTAACCGTACCAAGGGTAACGCGAAAGGTAAATTGGTTAATTGGTATACAGCGACTCTTCTTACAATTAATTTCTATTCTAATTTTCGGATGTCATTAATTTTTCCGACAGTTTCATCTGATCGTTTGGATAATAAAAATAATATATAAAACAACTTTTTAAAAACCACGCTTATATTAAAATGCACTAAAAAGGAGAAAATAATTTTTTTAGGCATTAGTGACTATAAATAACAGCGTAGAGCGCTAAATTATATTGATGTAATCTTCGTGGGCACTCCACGCTTTTACTTGAATTTGTATTAATTTTTTTCATCTATTCCGACACTAATTTTATAACAGAAGAAATTTTGAACTAATTGCTTAATCATTTAACTGGATTCGGTATTTTATGGAGCATCAGGAAAAAATTATTTTCTCCTTTTTAGTGCATTTTAATATAAGTGTGGTCTTTGAAAAGTTTTTTTAAATATTTTTTTATTTTCTACTTTTTAGTCATTTTTAAATGGAACGCAAGATATAGTAATACTGGTATGAGATAGTAAGATATGGAAATACGCGAGATAGAATGAGGGAATGACTCCGAGAGACAACGTCTCTTGATGGAGTCCGAAATTGTCCGAAATGGAGCTGAATGAACGGAAAACCACACTGAGCCTCAGCGACTCAGCACCTCCGGTGCGAAGTGGGTCAATGGAGTGGGGATGAGTCGGAGTGAGAACGCGTAGTGGAGTAGGGAGCGCTGGCGCGCGGAGTGGGGATCGCTGAACTTGATGACGTACTACCGAACGTCGCACGAGGTGTGACGGTTAATATTAAAATTGTGTTTCTCCCAGACGCACAGTTCTTTTTTAATTTGTTTTTTAATATTGCATTGTCATCCAGTTCCGAGCTATGTTTAAAGTTTCAAGTCTCTAACTCATCGGGAAGTGGTTTAAAATTCGATTACAAGATTTGACGCATTCAACGACAACATCGATAACTCGGCAAGCTAATATAAGCCTGGCAAAAAACAGAAGAATGTAAATTTATTATTTTCATGAAAAGCCACCTTTATTTATGAACACGATCATCTTTTCACTCTCCTCGCTGTTTTTCCGCCTCCAGCGGTTCTAAAGGATTCTAACATGTAAATAAAATTGTTTGGCATCGAGTTTCTAGTGACGCAATAAAAATTTAGCGTGTCCGAGGCCATAGGAGGCGGGTACGCATTAAAGAAGGTATCGGCGTGGAAAATGAAGAGCCGAGGTCAGTCAGAAAAGGGCTGTCGTTGGTACGAATTTATCGATAATTTTCATCAGGCCGTGCCGGGATGTTTCTTAAAAGGGTTCCTCGCTTTAGAATATTCCCAATAATATTCTCATCAATTTTAATTAATTATCGCCTGATCGCCTACGACCAGCCGACTCGCAAAGCATTCGCGCTCGTGTACATTTTTCACGTGTTTCCAAAACCTACATTTGTTTCTTCAAAACAACAATCTAAAATTTCAAAAAAATACACGGAATAAAGCTAATAGAAGCCCTTACTATTTACATTTCAATTCACCGAATTGCCCCCTATAGCGATCGAAAAATTTGCTTCTAAAGTACACCCTCCCCTTTCCAAGAGACCAAGCAGGTCCTCGTCCTCTCGCCTCGATATTTTCGGAAAAAATGTGACATTTATTCAAAAATATGTATACTAAAACCGTCAGTGGGGTCACGGGGATCATTCAAGACCCTTCTCGGCAATAATGTCAGCCTCGGAAACGCGAATCTCGAAAGAGATTCCGATAGGATCGCGAGAGTCCTTCCTGGGGCAAGTCCCATTAGCATTTTCACCGCGGATATATTTAATATCACGATAAATAAGAACTAAGAACCTCCCCGGCCTGTAATATTGTACGATTTATGTATCGAATTGAACGGAGGCGGTAATTTGTGCCGAGGGGAAATCGTTTTCCCGGTGATCGTCGCCGGCCGAGGGAGCGATCGTCCACAAATCATAGACGGAGGCGATTCGTTATCGTGATCTATGCGTTGTGTGCGGTGGACAATCGAAGAAACAAAAGAACGATCGTTCAGGGCTCGTGTAGACGGTCCGCGTAGGCGTGGTGGATATTTACTCGTGCCTTTGTTACTTTTAGACGGTCCCGCGATCGATCCAACCTGAACTATGCGAGTCCGATCTAATTATGATGTAATTGCGCGGACCGCGCCGAAGAAAGTGCGTCGCTGTCGATCCGTGGCAAAAAGAACTATAATGTTCTCAATTTTTTCGTCGCATGGGGGGTCCTCTTCTCTCAATATTTTCACCGTTAAAATCATAATTATAGAACTGTGAATTTGATAATAAATTTTTTTAACTGTAGCTTACCAAACATATGAGAAATTGTAGGATAACAGCTGTGATGGTGGGCTATTACTGTTCAAATATTAACAATACTGCTTTTGAATTTCTTTCTCGAAAATCTCCATTTTTCATACTCCATGATATCAATTTTAATCGAAAATGTTTGGTTAATCCGCAACGCACTGACCAATAAATCTGTTAAAATTCAAGAACGGTAGAAACAGTACGCTACCACTGTTAAAATATGAACAGTAATTTTTAAACTTCCATCAAAAACCTACATTTTCTCTTCCCAGTTTTGAACACCGAGAAGAACATTTAACAAAAAAAATTGTTTAAAGTTACGTCAGACCATACAAAAAATTTGAAAAATTTCCAACACGGCACTTACGGCTGTAGATGGTTTCCATTAAAAAATAAATTACATAGTTTTAAAATTTGGTTAGCAAATCTCCATTTCAGACGGATTTTCAACGAGAAGAAAATTCAGGAAAATATGATACAATTTCGGTTTGGAAACTGTTGTCGGGAACAGGAAAGTTTTGACACGCAACCATTGTTCCGCTTTAAAGTGGGACGCAGTAAACAGTTTGTTTTTTAATAAATGCAAGCAAGTCCGCTTGCTAATGTAATTTATCGGGAATTATGGAAATGGGGCCACGCGCTGTCTAGGAATGTCGTTTTCCCGGCTAAATTAGCTAAATTTATTGCGCTCGAACGATCACGTTCGTGTATCTATTTATTTTTCCTGTATTTCTATGTGATAATCGATGCGAGCGACAGGTGCGTGCATATAGCAGATATTGTCACGATGGAGCTCATTCAAACTAGAGCCTGTACCCCTTAGGGACATAAAAAGCGCTAATGAGTTTTGCTGACCACGAGACAATCCCGTATATTAACAATCAAATTCTCAAGAATGATGGTCGAGTCGGATTTTAAAAAATAAATGCAGCCTTCATCATTATTATTAGCTTAAAGAACGACTAAAAATATGAATATGTATTTTTCAGCTGCAATAATTCAAGCCTAAGGGGTGAAATCACCCTCTAAAATTTTGGGGCCGTCAAACTATTGGGTTGGCAAGAAAGTAATTTCGGTTTTCACTAACTGATGGCGTTATGTTTTATTTGATTGGCTTCTGTCAACGTTGCGTTTGTTTTCTTTCTGACATTTCATAACTGCATCTTTTAGGTTACTTTTGAAGCAAATTACACGTAATTTTGATTAAAATTGTTAGTTCTGTGTCAATTTGAACATGGAGTGCAGAAACGAACATTATAGGCATATATTGCTTTTTTATTTCCGTAGAGGTAAAAAAGCTGCCGAGGCTCACAAAGATATATGCGATGTTTATGGTGTGGATTGCTTAACAGAACGCACGTGCCAGAATTGGTTTAAAAAATTCCGTTCTGGAAATTTCTCACTTAAAGACGACCAACGTTCTGGTCGATCATCTGAAGTTGATGATGACCAAATGAAAGCCATTATTGAATCGGATCGTCATATAACTGTCCGAGAGATTGCAGACAGGTTAAATGTCTCGCATACAACCATAGAATATCGTTTAAAAAGTCTCGGAATCGTTAAGAAGCTCGATATTTGGGTTCCACACGAGTTGAAAGAAATTCACTTAATGCAACGCATCAACATATGCGATATGCATCTCAAACGAAATGAAATTGACCCTTTTCTCAAGCGAATCATCACCGGTGATGAGAAATGGGTTGTTTACAATAACACAACTCGTAAACGATCATGGTCCAAGCGTGATGAATCAGCCCAAACCACACCGAAAGCTGAATTGCACCAAAAGAAGATCATGTTGTCAATTTGGTGGGATTACAAAGGTATTGTGTATTTTGAGCTGCTCCCAAGGAACCAAACCATCAATTCAGATGTTTATTGTCGACAACTAACAAAACTGGACATAGCAATCAAAGAAAAACGGCCAGAATTGGCAAGTCGCAAAGGAATCGTGTTCCACCATGATAACGCTAGGCCACACACATCTTTGGTAACACGTGAAAAGTTATTGGAGCTTGGTTGGGAAGTGATGTCACATCCACCATATAGCCCTGACATTGCACCATCAGATTATCATTTATTCCGAAGTTTACAAAACTCTTTGAATAGTAAAACATTCACTAATGATGATGATCTGAAATCGCACTTGGATCAGTTTTTCACCGGAAAGGATCAGAAGTTTTATGAGCGCGGAATTATGAAGCTACCAGAAAGATGGCAAAAGATCATACAACAAAATGGAAAATATTTTATTGATTAAAGTTCATTGCTTTGATAAAAAAATTGGATTTTATTTCATCTAAAAATACCGAAATTACTTTCTTGCCAACCCAATACAATCTAGATTTTTTAAAAATTGTTTAGTAAGAATTACATTTAAGAAAAGCAGTGAACCACTAAAAAATTGAGGGTAAAATTTGTTAAACCTGAAGAACAACTAAAAAATTATGCATTTCACAGACTCCCAAAAATTATGGAGTTTTTAAAAATTGATTCAAAAGCAGGTCTGTATAGAAAGAAATGTTGGAAAACTGTTTGATAAAAATAGCTCCGAAATTGCTCCGTAACACGCGCCGTTCAAACGGCACTTTATCTAAGCTTCAACGCGATCATTCTCGGCATTCATGGATCAGTTAACGACCTGGGTGTACCGTTCGTGATTGTCGCAACGGTCTCAACGATGTACCAATAATTCAATGATGACCGAATTTCTATAAGATTTAAATTTAAATGCTGCGTAAATATTTGCGTATTTGTTCGCGTTATTCTGACACCTGTGACGCACGCCAATGATACTTTATCTGATGCTAGTGCTGCCTCTCGGAACTCGGGGATCAGTTAATGACTCGGTTTTACCCATTCAGAGTTATCAATCGACAAGATTGTCGTGACGATAATCTCCCTTTGAATTAGGTACTTTTGCAAAGTGTGTTAAGAGAACCAGAATATACATCTAACATCGATCTTTTAACGATTTTTGACAGTGATCTATACCTTGGGTTGCCAGAAATGTTTTATCCAGATATAGAAGAAGTAGTGAAAACTGCAATTATGTATATATGAGATAGGTTCAAAATATAGGAGTTCAAGTAAAAGAGGTACACAGCACATTTTAAACTTTTTTATTCAAACAAAGATTTTTGAAAATTCAAATATGATATAGGAGATCAAGTTCAAATATAGAAGACTCATATCAAATGTAGATCTGGCAACCCTATCTATGCCTGACTGAAAAAATGACTCGTTTCAAATTTTTTGATTAAGGTGGAGTGGGGTAAGGCGCATTAGTTTTTGCAAAGTTGGACTTTAAACTGATGTATTTTCATAACAATAATTAATGATATCGGCGCTACGGTTCGATCGTTAAATACAAAAAACCAAAAATTAACTAAGCAATTTTGCTAATTTTTCAAATAAATCGACGTTTCGGTCACTGATTTGGACCATCTTCAAGATTATATTGAATTGCGTCTGTAAGAGAAAATAAACACAATTTATACAAAATGACATACAATTTTCAAAAGTAATAACTATTAAGAGTTTAAATGTAAGGGAAACAAATTTAATTTCACAATTAAATGTATTAATTTTATTGATGTATTTTCAGTCTGGTATGTAAGAAGTTAATGCTCTTGGTATCAAACTCTTGTCACAGATATTACTGGCGAATTAGTATTATAGGATATTGCACAAAGTGTCAACTAGGACGCACTTGCCCCGAAAATAGGGCAAGTCCGTCTCTGAAAGTTAAGAATACTTTCGAACCTTGTTTCAAGTGCTACGGAGCAAGAAAAGAATGAGTACATAACAAACCTGCTATAAAATGCTTCTTATTGCATTAAATTATATTGTTTAATTTTATAGTTACCCATACAGTACGGACTTACCCCACCGTGATAGTACGCATTTGCCCCGTGTTGTAATATTCATGGGGCAAGTGCATCTTAGTGCTTTTCTCAATAAATTTTAAAAAATACAATAAGAACGGTTTATTTAATGTAAACCTACAGCAATATTTGTTGTACTTACCTAAAATAACAACACAGAATACATTAATAACTTGTAAACTATTGCACGTTCAGGGTAACCTCAAAGTTGTACGTGTACCTCGCACGTGACTGTTTGGCATTGGTTGATTTAAGCGAGGAAAACACTTTTATTCTTGGGCAACATCTCTGTCGAATAGTCCATACTAACTTATACTTCATTAATAAATACAAGCTAGAGAAATTTCGTTCATATTATAATAGAAATAACCAACTAAAGCACTTACCCCACTCCACCTTACTGATACCTTTGCAATAAACCAAAAATAAATTATTTTAGACAGTTTTACATTAAATTGATTAACATAAATCCACGAATGAATTATTTTCAACATTCTTATACTAAATTTATTGATAATATGACGCGGATAGATAATATGATTCAGGATATCTTCACAATTGATCGATATAGGTGATCCAGAAGAAAATTGTGTTGAGTATCTTTGGTGACAGGGAAAACGGGATTAGAAATATGGAATAATTTCACTTTCGTTGATGTGCCTCGTGTCTTGACGCGGATGCCTGATAACAAGCAATCCCATCGTTGCGGGATGCATTATTGCTCATCGACAAAGGCGAGCGCGCATTGTCTCGCGGCCCGTCAATTTCTTTACAATGTTTCCTCGCGCTATTGTTCCTAGGCACGATCGATCTGCAAGAATAGCTCGATTTTCAATCAACGCCAGGGTTAACCAGAACGCGACTGTTTCATCCCCCTCAACCCTCTGCGTACCCTCGGACATGACGAAACGAAGCGAATACAGTTTCCATTTGTATAGGAATCTTCCTGAATTTTTTTATAGTGATGTATGCAAGTTACCGCTACAAATCGTTCTGGATCTCATTGATACAGCTTTTGAGATGATAAGAGAATTTTATTCTCCCAGATTGCTGGTATAATTTGTAGATGGTATATTTATTGTTAGTAGTCATTTTTCTTGACTTTAGTTTCAAAATCAATTTCGTAAAATGTTGGAAATGGGAGTATCATTGCAAAGAATGGGGTTTGAAGATGTGTGTCCAGAATATTACCCCTGAATTTATACTATTGTCGAAATTATAGTGATTTGGCAGAGTAAGAGAGAGTAGTTTGATACAATTGTAATGATTTTGTTGAAATTGTGTTTCTCAAATTGCCTCGAGGATGGTAATATTTCTTTATTGACCGAGAAAAATTGATTCTGGCGTTACTTTGATATATGAGTGTCTATATCTCCCCTAACACGGTTATGAATCTCAGAAATCCCTTCACGGAAGTACATTCAGTCAATCGAAGTCAGAAACACGTTCGTTTCTGTCGGTTGGCAGCTTGAATAAAATCGATATTTTGAAAATATTGACCTGATTTTTGGAGGGATGATGGCGACAGATGTTCTCTCAAGATGCAATATAAAAGGGGACAGCAATCGATCCGATGGTGTCCGAGAAAACCATGGGACAGTGTCCGAAAAATTTCGTGTTGTAACGAGAACGCGTGAGATGGTTTTCCGATGAATTTCGATTGATCGTGTGTGCACACACGCGCACAGAACGTTCTGAAAACATATTTACATATAAGAATAATTTCACACGTATACGGGGTGAGTCGCCTAACGTTGCCACCTCAAATATCTTTGTTGTTTTTAAACCATAAGTTTGAAGTCAACAAATAAGGAGCTTCGAAAATTAGCAAGTGATTAACGAGTAGACTGAGAATTTTTAATGGTTAATGCAAACGATAATGTTCTGTGTCTGTTATATGGACTAGGAGCTACTTAGAAAGTTTATAGGTGCATGGGTACTAATTATAGTCACTGAATTCCTAATGAAAGGAACTATCATCGTAGGTGTTTAAAAGAGGGTGCTTCCATTTAAAAAAATGAAGGTGAGCTTGATATCTCTAAAAAAAATCATATAACAACAAAAATATCTTTGAACCATTCAACTTTGTCCTTCAGACATTTGACGTATCTTTAAAAACAACAAAGACATTTGAGGTGGCAACGTTACAGTGAGCGAAATTCGTATAAACGCACCTAAAAAAATATGATTTTTGGGGCTAAAAGTTTTAAATTCAAATGAGGCGAATATAATAACGACAGAAGAGTAAAGATATATTTATGTGCTATAGATATTTACATATTTATATTTAGGTAAACATATATAAGTCTGTATTTATTGATACAGACTTATTCTTTGTGCGAAATTCGTTTAAACGCACAGCAAGAAAAGACTATATAAAACTAAACTTATATTATAATTATAAATTTAATATTTTGTATGACCTC
The DNA here is from genome assembly GCA_933228785.1 of Lasioglossum pauxillum. Classification (NCBI taxonomy): domain Eukaryota; kingdom Metazoa; phylum Arthropoda; class Insecta; order Hymenoptera; family Halictidae; genus Lasioglossum; species Lasioglossum pauxillum. The sequence goes on along the minus strand of OW121702.1, from coordinate 49,008,351 downwards.
CATTATTTTGAATTAATGCAGAAATTCGATTCGGCATTGAATTTATCAGATTATTTATGACTGTAATAGGAATCTCTTCCCAGCAACGTTTAATTTCTTCTTTTAAAACTGCAGTATCGGTGAATTGGCGGCCATTTGCATATATATTTCTTGCCATTATACCCCATAAGTTTTCAATGGGGTTCATATCAGGACTGCATGCAGGCCATTCAATTAAAGGGATGTCCCGTGCCTTAAACCATTCGCGGGAATATTTTGAAACGTGGATTGCTGCGTTGTCTTGTTGGAATATAAATTCACGTTCGCCAACTGTATCTTCCAAAAATGGAATTAATGCTCCATCTAGCACGTCGACGTACTTTTCTGAATTTATTGTGCCGTTAATAAAACAAAGTTTCAGTTTTCCATATGAAAAAAATGCTCCCCAAATCATTACACTTCCACCGTGGAAATTTCTGGATAATTTAGGGTCATTTTTTTGACGTAAATCGTGCCAGTAGGATGCATCCATCTGGGCCGTCTAAATTGAATTTTTTCTCGTCCGAAAAAATGACTTTCTTCCATTCATCAGTCCAGTGCATATGATTTTTTGCATATTGCAACCGAACAACCTTATGATGCGCTTTCAACATCGGCTTTTTCTGTGGTTTCTTAAAAACTATGTTTGTATTATTATGCAAAATTTGTTGAACACGTCGCTTTGTTACTGATAATTGCATTTTCGCAACAATTTGACTTGCAACTAATCTATTTTTTGTAGCTTCATAGAAAATAATATTCTTTTCCCGTTTCGTTATTTTAGAATTTCTTTTCGTAGAACATTTATTTCCATAATTTTCTTTCAATTTCAATAAATTTCTTACTACACACTCTGAGCGATTAATTTCCTTTGCTATTTTTCTATTCGATTCACCTCTTTTGTTTAAAATTGCTATTGTAGCTTTTTCGCCTTCGGTCAGAAAATTTCCTCTTGGCATTTTTCTCCTTTTCATTAAAACAAATGTATTATTAAATGTGTTACTAAATACAGTTTAATACTACACAATTCAACAATATGAAGCACTTACCACTATTATTTCTGTCAATATTAATCGAAATAAAGCACTGCGATTAAACGAATTTCGCATGCGTAGACGTTGTCATTACACGTTTCGCTCTGCGACATAGACTGGCATGTAAATGCGGAAAATTTCGAAGCATAGATGTTGAAAGTAAAGGTCGAGCAAAGTAAATAACCCCATTTTGACAACATTATTTGTCCTTTTCTTCTCCATAGGCATGAAAATTTGTATATTTTCAAGTGCGTTTATACGAATTTCGCTCACTGTAGGTGACTCACCCCTAGTTGCACACATGAATTGTTTCCATCGATTCTTTCAAAATCCAGCAACTCTGTAGCCCAAAGATAAAAGTGCCGGGTGTTCCGACAGTAGCGCGAAAAAGCCCTGGTGAAAAGCAGACCGGAAGTGTTGGACGATTATTGGCAGCAGGGTGTAAGTGTCGTTGCCTTTGACGAGCAGGTGTCTCTACGTCCATCGATTCGCAGGTTCGAATGTTTCGCCCAGCAGCAACACGTAAAAAGAAAAATCGTCGGCGGCAAACGTTGAAGAGGACGAGGACAGGAGGGGAGAGGAGAGGCGAAAGGGGCTGCGAGAGTGAAGGAGGCTCATTCTTCTACATTCTACGGCTTTCGCGGTGCCACGTGGCTCGTCCAACAAGTAACTCGATACCGAGAACACCACTCGAGCTGCTCGATGAATTTCGATCTCATTTATAGTCGGTCTTGCTATGGAAATTTTTCCGATCGTACGGGGGTGGAATTAAGGCACGCTAATCCTCTTTGCTTGCCCAACCCCCATCGAGCTTTGTTGACAGACGGCCGCGCGGTGCGTTGGAAAGCCCGTTTTCTACATGAAATTCCATTATTGGGAAATTTATACAGTCAGTCACACAATTGATCGCATACACTTTAAATCAGAATAACATTCTTCACTCGGTAATTCTCTGCAACGTGTTCTTTTTCTCGTGTCATAGTGTTGTTCGACTTGTTGATAAATACGTGCCCGCGCACCGCGGAGACGTAATTAAAATCAATTTATATCGGAGAAACCGCGAAGATTCTTCCTCGGGTTCGAACTGTACGGGACTAATTTAATTTCCCTTTGAAATGGGGTCGGCCAATATCGAAATCGATCACGATGCACGGCCGCAGCAACGTAAAACGTTGATGACGGAAAGGTTAGCAAATTTCTGCTTGCTTTCGCGACAAGTGTCCCAGTTACCGAGCGACGGGCTTTCAACCCCTTAAGTACCGAGGACAGCGGAACTCGTACAACTATTGTAGAACCTCATAACGCTAATAAATATTGCATTATGTCGTCCATACTACAATACCCGCACATTATGGGAAATGTCAAAGTACTATTGAATTTCTTCTTCCACTTTCCGTAAATTGTCATTGTTTGAACTGTTGCAATTCCGTAAAAGGTTACTTCCGGAAAAGATGAACGATGAGATTCAAAAGCAGAAATTTCACCCTTGAAAATGGCTCAAGTTACATCAAGTTTTTGAATATCAAGAATTTTTCGAAAATTTTTGCGATCGATACCACTGTGTTCGTGTGATGTTTGCCGATTTTCGCAAACGCACGTATCGACGGACGGATGAAATATCGAGTGAGAAGCGGTGTCAGTTTTGCGCGGCTGACCCGGTGACGCTTTATCCACTGCGACGGAATTAATCGCGACGGAGGACGTCCTGAACGTGTCCTGAACGTGTCCTGCGGACGTCGAGACAGGTTAACGGACATGGACCTTTGTCAGGATGTCATGAATCTCGTATAAGGCATTAATAACCCTGAAGCACTATAAGTAATTTCGAAACAGTCTCGATTTCTAGCTTGTTTGATGGCAGTACGTATCAATTTCGTGTCTTTTGATTCCTTGTAAGAGACTATCGACACTTTAAAGCGTCACCAAGAGCAGGAAGAAAGTATAAGTTAAACTAAAGTTAGGACTCACTCCTAATATTCGTTTCGTTGCCGGCAAGGAAGGTGTTAAGAATTTCGAACAAGCTCGATCTTAAAGCAAGATCCGAGTGCCGGATAGCTGCAACATTGTGTACCACTCAGCTCGGTCCACTTTGTCCTTCCTTCCTCGCGCGATTAGTTCCATCCCATCTCGGAAGTTGGCGAACAACGCCGGCCATTAGCTGTGCAAAGGCTCTCTTTCCTTCTAGGAGAATTTCCTTCGGTACAGTATAGGAGAAACACACGATGTTGCCGTCGAAACAGAATCTCCGCACCAAAGGAACCAGGAGAGAGAAGTTAACTTCGTCGAAGACATCTCGCGCCACGAGTCGAAGGAATCCCGCTATTAATACGCACCCTATCTCTCGCAGCCGTATCGTCTAATATCGATTGACCAGCTTGCACAGCTTGCAGCCATCATTAAAAAAAGAATTGCGAAACGACGCGCTCGTCGGAAATAGAACGTTTCGCCAACAAATAGAAAAGCCGACTAGCACAACTCGCGGAATCGCCGGCCACGAGAATGTCTTTAAAGAAAGGGGCTCAAGAAGATAATGAAAATGTAAATAGAGGCACCTTTAGCGGATAGACTGTTTTGTTTTAACCCTTGTGTCAATAGCCGGCCACCCGAGCGACTGTGCTATGTAACAACCCCTCTGACCATTTTGTCAAAGCTTTGTTCACCGTACAAAGATGTAAGGTGAAGTGCCCTGAGTCTGGACAGTCCAAAAGTGATACCTAAATCTGGACAATTGAATTTTCATAGTAAAATCAGTAATTAAGAGATTAAATAATTATATTATATATTCTGAGGCCTTAGCTACAAGTAGGTGTGAATATTATTTCATTAAGACATCAATTGAAATTTAAAAATGAATTCAAAGTTCATCTGAAAACAGTATACAAAATAGTATATTTACATACGAATCATGTGCATCTATAGTTCGAACTTTTGTTAGAAAAAAAGATATAATTTAAGCCCTCAGACAAAAAATAATTATCACGCATAATAATATTGATATTTTAAAATAAATTGGCAATCAAGCTTAACGTAAATAATAATTATTAATCCAAATATTAGATGTCCAAGATTAGGACTGTTTTCAAATATACAGTAGCGGACAGAAGTTTAAGACCGCTCTAAAGAAGACGATAACTTTTTAAATATTGTACTATACGATTTGAACTTTTTTGGGAAGCTAGAGCAATTAGTTTACTAAAGGATGTGAAAAGAAATTTTTTCAAAAATTGCAATTGATCGGAATTGTTGAAAAAATACTAAAAGTTGAATTTTTAACTTTTTTATGTGGGCCTATATTGAAAATTTAAAAAATACGTTTTGTAGATCTATGTCAATTAAACATATTCTGAAAATTTCGTCGAAATCGGTCGACGTTGCAAGGAGCTACAAACGTTTACAGATGGTAAAAATGGCAGATTTTCACGATTTATTGCCGAAAAACGTGAAAATCTGCCATTTTTACCATCTTTAAACGTTTGTAGCTCCTTGCAACGTCGACCGATTTCGACGAAATTTTCAGAATATGTTTAATTGACATAGATCTACAAAACGTATTTTTTAAATTTTCAATATAGGCCCACATAAAAAAGTTAAAAATTCAACTTTTAGTATTTTTTCAACAATTCCGATCAATTGCAATTTTTGAAAAAATTTCTTTTCACATCCTTTAGTAAACTAATTGCTCTAGCTTCCAAAAAAGTTCAAATCGTATAGTACAATATTAAAAAAGTTAGCGTCTTCTTTAGAGCGGTCTTAAACTTCTGTCCGCTACTGTAAGTACTCCATACTGGGACGCGGTGACAGTAGCTGTCCCACTCTAAGCTTATACGCAATGTGCTTACGCCTGAAGCCGGACACGTGTGTGTGAATAAAATCAACGCATTGTTTGCAAATTATTTAACTACATGTACGTATAATTAGTCTTCTATTAGCTTGAATAACGTATGTAGAAAATGCATTCCGGTTGTGACATTAATAATACTTTATGTTTACATCTTAAATCTATCAGTATTACTACCTAACCTTAAAAGTTGTATTATGACAAGTTTTATTAAAACAGTAAATGAAAATAAATATATATTTGGCTAAATAATACAATACTATAATCTATGATAAGAATACTACATGTTACGCAAAGCATCTTCTATTCGTCATGCGCAACAGCGCCACCAACCGACGTTTTAGGTTATGTTCGCTCGATCAACTCGTAAATTGAATTTATCCCGATATAGGCTTTACTTCTGTCCAGGTACTAGCTTAGATTGGATTTAATATGTCCAACTATAGGTTTGAATTATTCTTGTTAATACAATTAAGATATTAACCTAAACAATGATTCTTTTTATTTTAAATTACTTTACAAACTCTGAACTGTATGTTAAAATTCTCAAGAAATTGTTTTTCTTTATTTAAAGCAGTGGTGAGCAACCCGCGGCATATTGCGTGCCAAAAGTGGAAACATAGGACTACGCATGGGCCGCAACCAGCAACGAACGCAATATTCAATACGTAAAATCGTTTGAAAATCGTGGACGAAGAACGCCGCGCGGCGCACAGTGGGAAAAAGTGACTTGCCTCGCTTCAAAAAGGAATAACTTTCGATAGAAATGAGGTAGAGCGATGAATTTTTTTTTTAAATTAAAGCTGAAACTTGGCAGAATATGGGGAATTAGGAAGATTATGGTACGAACGTTTTATAACCTTGAGAAAATTCGTTAAACAATTCGTTCACAAAAATCGATTTCTTGTAAAATCCTGAAGTCGTAGACAAATTTTGAGACCAGATTTGAAATCAGCGTGAAAAAATCTACGGGAAATGATATATAGCAAAAATTAAAAAAAATTTTTTCTGCCCGTTGTAACGCAGAAGCCACATTTTCTGGAAATTGTGAAAGTTTAACGAATTTTCACAAGGTTAAAAACCGTTCGTACCGTAATCTCCCTATTTTTCCCATATTCTGCAAAGTTTCAGCTTTAATTTAAAAAAAATTCATCGCTCTACCTCATTTCTATAGAAAGTTATTCCTTTTTGAAGCGAGGCAAGTCACTTTTTCCCACTGTGCGGCGTCGCGCAGCGCTACATTCAGGCGGGCCGCAGGCAGTTTGCTAGCGGGCCAAATGCGGCCCGCGGGCCATGGGGTTGCTCATCACTGATTTAAAGTGATAAAATTTAAAATAGAAAAACATGTTGTCCAGGCATAGGGCACTTCACCTTATCATGGATTTGAATATTGAAGTTCCCTCGTCGCAACAAGTCCTTAAGGATGTTCTGGAGGTATATAAAAACGCAACAAAATTTTTGAAAATTTGACAACATATAATTCTTACTAAATTGATGCAATTACCAAAGTTTAGGTTCGATTCACTGCACCGTTTAAGAATTATAGCAACTTAAAGTTTGCACATTTTAACACGTCTTCTTATGGAGAATTCATAAAATTCCACTTCAAACCCTATTTAAACCTTGAAAAAACGCAACTGGAAACTCCAGTTTTTTTTATATGTAGTAAAAATTAGTTAATTAATTATGTTCAAAATTTATTAGGATTCACTAAACAGTTACAGAGCAAAAAAATTATAAACTGTTACAAAACGTCAAATTTATCTTGTTGTCTCTCACTAGCATGGAAACGTGACAAGTGTAGACCACTGAATATAGCTACAGAGGGTACAGTATTCGCAAAAGTTCAATGCAAAATATACTCATGAATGGCTTTCATTGCCATGTATTGATGGATTTCGAATTTCTTGTATTTTTGTCTCCCATTGTACCTCCAGTACATCCTTAAAACTTGATGCACGTTTTTTTTCTGATATGCGTTTGTTTTTCGCCGCTGCGCTGTATCGAATTTTAGGGGATCGAAAATATTGTGAAAGCGCGGTATCTGTTGATCGTGATTTACTAAATGGATTACGAAACGAAATTTTAGGCTGTGGAAGGATGATGGAGAATACAGTATTAATTGAATGCCTTTGATCGATTGGTTCTAGGTGACAATCGCCACAGACTTGGGGAAGGTGGTCACGCGGATGCAGCTTGAAAGATCTGAGGTTGCTTTCTTCATCTACACCAATGGCAGCACCCTCAGGTATCTACTAATTGTAATTGTATCTATAAATGCAATTCTAAATGCAATTTCAATTTTCTGCGAGCTACCGATGATCATTTATCGTTGAGCATGCCATCGATCTAGAAAACGCTTGATACTGATATACACAAGCGCGACCAGTAGCTAGACCTCTCTGGCAAATCGAAATCGAGCTGCTCCCGTATTCCGGGAGACGACTCTTTCATTGAAATCCTAGTAGTATTGGTATTCGAGCCAGCTTCGATTAGGGCACACTCGCCCACATCTGTTTTCATTGTCTTGGACGAGGAGCTAAAGGGTTCCTCCTGTATCAAAGAATCGTTTTAATCGGCGGGTCACGTTCGTTCAGGGAGGATTCATCACCATGCTAAACCCGACCCAAATTAAACCTAACTAATAGATGATTCTCTATAAACGTTTAAAGTTGATTTTTTTCAGCGAAAAAAGTAGTTTTTCTCTTAGCAGTCGCCATTTTTTCATTTTACGGAATCATTTTGTACTTTCATGTAATTAATAAATAATGAAAATAAAACTACAATGTTGCTCAATGTTTCCTAAAAACATCTTCTTTTTATAGTATCTTTATATGCGAGAGAACGTTAGATTCACTGAATTTTATTGAGCTTGCAGGGTTGCATATACCCCGTTAAACCGAAAAGAAAGCTTAGCAGTTGCACATATTACTGAATCAAAATGATGTAAGAATTTTGAACGGTCTAAAACAACTCCTTTCCCCATTTTTGTCCCATTTTTCACACTTATCGACCACTGTGCGTCGCGCGTCGCGTCCCGCGGCGAGTACTATCGACGCAAAACGCATTAGCCATGGTCTCTCGGTTCTGTTGAAGGTCAAACCTGACGCAGAGGTTCGCCATAACCGATCAGGCACTCCACAACATGACTACGTGGCCCCTGGTCCCGGTGCCGGGGGACGAGAGCAAGACGCAAACCTACGGCGTGGTCAGCAAAGAGGCTTTCCAAGCACGCCTCGAGGATTTCAGGTAACGAATCGATCGGCAAAGGCAAATACTCGAGGTCTCGAGGCCCGTGTATGGTTCACGTCGTTATGGTAGTGACGTCAGATATCCCTCGTGTGTCTGACGGGGCTCCTCTTTGAACGCCGGAAAAACTCTATCTCTCGAGCCCTCTCTTGTTCTCTATCGAGATCGATCCGCATGTTCGTTACATGCACACAATTTTTAGACGTTATCTCTCCGCCTGACTAAATTCTTGAGGAAGTCGCAGTCTTTATACAGGGTGTATAAAAAGTAATGGTCATCCGTCTTAGTGGCGAATCTACACCTCTGGATTGTAAGAGAAACTTGCCGCGAAATTGTCTATAACAAAGAAAATTGTTAAAGTTTGTTTTTACGTCAATACCATCTACTCATCGAGAAGAGAAAAAGTTTGAAAGGAGCCACGTTTTTACACGTATAGACAAAAGCGTACACTCAGGAAAATAAGCCTCCGTACACCCTTTAGAACAGAATAACCTTTTTGTAATTATAACAAATGACCTGATGTTTTGTAAGCAATTAGAAGCATTGGTTTACTGAATCGTGTGCAAAGAATATTTTCTAAAAATTGCAATTTACAAGGTTGCATGCAAAAATAAAAAAGGCACTTTGTAAAACTTCTTTATTTGGGCCTGTAATAAAAATTTAAAATATACAGGGTGTCCCAAAATTCCTGAACTTCCCGGAAATGGGAGGTTCCTGGCACCATTTAAAGCGATATTTTCCTTTGCAAAAATGTTATCCGCGGCTTTGTTTAGAAGTTATTAACGAAAAACACGGACCAATCAGAGCGCAACCTAGACGCGAGTTGACACAGTCGGCCAATCGACATTTGGCGCGCCGGGCCGACTGTGCCAACTCGCGTCTAGGTCGCGCTCTGATTGGTCCGTGTTTTTCGTTAATAACTCCTAAAGAAAGCCGCGGATAACATTTTTGCAAAGGAAAATATCGCTTCAAATGGTCGCAGGAACCTCCCATTTCCGGGAAGTTTAGGAATTTTGGGACACCCTGTATGTTTTGTAGATCTATAGTAGTTACACACTTAATAAGAGTCACTGTATGTAGTACTGAAAATCATAGTCTCCTTACTGGAAACGTCGCCTCGAAGTTGCAAGTTTGTTTACGTTACTTCCCTTTTAATACGCTGCGTCTGGAAAGAGCCTTTTTATGAGGGAAACTCAAGGTTTCAATCCGTTCGATTCCGTTGGATTGATGACTGATAACTAGACCAAGGAATATATGCATTTACGAGAAAAATGATCGAACGACACACTGGGTCGTAACATAAGTTCGTTCGGTTAGCTTCAATATCTCCTGTTCACTTTATAGTGGAATATGAAATTGTATTCCTTCTTTTAACCCTTAGCACTCCAATGGTGACTCCGAGGTGCCACTAAAATTGTTGTACCATTATTCAAGATATTGTTTACATTATTAGGTCTACTATGAGGTATTATACCAATTTCATATCCATGAAATTTAAAAAATCATAGGGATTGGAAATATTCTGGGTCGGAAGAGCAAAGGGTTAATAATCGTAATGAGCCGACAATAATGGAATAGCGCACATTAATTCATTTGATGTCTTCGCAGTTTCAGCTTTCTTCTATTCATTTTTGCTGTAAATACATAAACAGGAAAATTGGTACCGAATAAAATTGCATTGGAAAGAAAATGTTCAATAATGAGACAGTACGTGTGAGAGTGTAACGAGATGGCAGGGAGGAGAACGGAGGGATAAATATGGAGAGGAAAGCTTTAAAATAATTAGAGTATAGCATTCTTAATCGTACACAGGAAGAGACTATGGTCGAAAATTAATGAAACGAAGTGATGGGTTTACGCGGCGGAGTAATTGTAACGCCACCCTTTGTGCATGCAATGTCGTACGGAAAGTTACGGCGGTGGCCTCTATTCCCTCGAGCCTTCCGTTCCGACACTTGTTGAATTTCCATTCAGCCTTCGAAGTGGAGAATTCTCCCTTTCCGCGTGCCGCGTGCTTTTCCCACTCGATTAATGAATGCGACCAGAGAATTCTTCGAACCTGCCACCGACTGCGAAAGAACGCCTGCACGCTAAACCGGGATATTATTATTTTACCGTTTTATGCGATTCTTTCACGCGTACGCGATACCAAGAGGGTTGAAATTAGACCCAAGGACAAACTGTCGGTTCCACTAGAACATTTCTAGGATTTACGAATTACAGTATTTTATCCATAAATGTCACAAATGTCTGGCCGGTAAATAATCCAGAACTATCCCCACTACTGCGGGATGTACCCCCTTGAGGGGCCGTGGAACTCGGGAGGCCTTGGTCTCTGTTAAACAATTATTCTTTAACTAAGGTGAAGTGCCCTATGCCTGGACAGCATGTTTTTCTATTTTAAATTTTATCACTTTAAATAAACAAAAACAATTTCTTAAGAGTTTTAACATACAGTTCAGAGTTTGTAAAGTAATTTAAAATAAAAAAAATCATTGTTTAGGTTAATATCTTAATTGTATTAACAAGAATAATTCAAACCTATAGTTTAATAATTCAAGCCATCGATCTCATTAGACTCGAGAATTAGACGGTATTCGATTGTTCAGCAACGGAACAAGATCGAGATAAATTCAATTGATATGCCGCCTGCCATTTTCTCCCTTCGTGTGCAAATATCCCGTCCTCTTTTGGACTTCTTACTGGAATTTCAAGTTTCAGCATTTTGAAAAAAATTATTTCCTCGAGTTTTCTGGAGGAATGTAATTTTGCATAAGCTTCGGCAATCTCTGTGTCCGTTTAGGCTACCCTTTTTTACTCGTGGAAAGTTAATACTAAAATGGCTGATGAACTGGTCAGATAAATACTAACGCAAGAAGTTATATGCTATAATGAAATTCTTCGATGGAGGACGAATACCTGTTTATATTTCCGGGATATTTATGATAGCGCCAACAATCAATACATGCAGGAAAACTGCGATAATAACGTAACATCAAGCCGAATGACTTGAGCAGCCGAGTCTGTGAAACCCCTTACACCATAAATTCAACTTAAACTTAAGAAATTTCTGTCTCGACATAAGGTGAAGTGCCCTATGCCTGGACAGATGTTTTTCTATTTTAAATTTTATCACTTTAAATAAACAAAAACAATTTCTTAAGAGTTTTAACATACAGTTCAGAGTTTGTAAAGTAATTTAAAATAAAAAAATCATTGTTTAGGTTAATATCTTAATTGTATTAACAAGAATAATTCAAACCTATAGTTGGACATATTAAGTCCAATCTAAGCTAGTACCTGGACAGAAGTAAAGCCTATATCGGGACAAATTCAATTTACGAGTTGATCGAGCGAACATAACCTAAAACGTCGGTTGGTGGCGCTGTTGCGCATGACGAATAGAAGATGCTTTGCGTAATATGTAGTATTCTTATCATAGATTATAGTATTGTATTATTTAACCAAATATATACTTATTTTCATTTACTGTTTTAATAAAATTTGTCATAATACAACTTTTAAGGTTAGGTAGTAATACTGATAGATTTAAGATGTAAACATAAAGTATTATTAATGTCACAACCGGAATACATTTTCTACATACGTTATTCAAGCGAATAGAAGACTAATTATACGTACATGTAGTTAAATAATTTTCAAACAATGCGTTGATTTTATTCACAAACACGTGCCCGGCTTCAGGCGTAAGCACATTGCGTATAAGCTTAGAGTGGGACAGCTACTGTCATCGCGTCCCAGTATGGAGTACTTACAGTAGCGGACAGAAGTTTAAGACCGCTCTAAAGAAGTCGCTAACTTTTTTAATATTGTACTATACGATTTGAACTTTTTTGGGAAGCTAGAGCAATTAGTTTACTAAAGGATGTGAAAAGAAATTTTTTCAAAAATTGCAATTGATCGGAATTGTTGAAAAAATACTAAAAGTTGAATTTTTAACTTTTTTATGTGGGCCTATATTGAAAATTTAAAAAATACGTTTTGTAGATCTATGTCAATTAAACATATTCTGAAAATTTCGTCGAAATCGGTCGACGTTGCAAGGAGCTACAAACGTTTAAAGATGGTAAAAATGGCAGATTTTCACGTTTTTCGGCAATAAATCGTGAAAATCTGCCATTTTTACCATCTGTAAACGTTTGTAGCTCCTTGCAACGTCGACCGATTTCGACGAAATTTTCAGAATATGTTTAATTGACATAGATCTACAAAACGTATTTTTTAAATTTTCAATATAGGCCCACATAAAAAAGTTAAAAATTCAACTTTTAGTATTTTTTCAACAATTCCGATCAATTGCAATTTTTGAAAAAATTTCTTTTCACATCCTTTAGTAAACTAATTGCTCTAGCTTCCCAAAAAAGTTCAAATCGTATAGTACAATATTTAAAAAGTTAGCGTCTTCTTTAGAGCGGTCTTAAACTTCTGTCCGCTACTGTATATTTGAAAACAGTCCTAATCTTGGACATCTAATATTTGGATTAATAATTATTATTTACGTTAAGTTTGATTGCCAATTTATTTTAAAATATCAATATTATTATGCGTGATAATTATTTTTTGTCTGAGGGCTTAAATTATATCTTTTTTTCTAACAAAAGTTTGAACTATAAATGCACATGATTCGCATGTAAATAGACTATTTTGTATACTGTTTTCAGATGAACTTTGAATTCATTTTTAAATTTCAATTGATGTCTTAATGAAATAATATTCACACCTACTTGTAGCTAAGGCCTCAGAATATATAATATAATTATTTAATCTCTTAATTACTGATTTTACTATGAAAATTCAATTGTCCAGATTTAGGCATCACTTTTGGACTGTCCAGACTCAGGGCACTTCACCTTACATCTTTGTACGGTGAACAAAGCTTTGACAAAATGGTCAGAGGGGTTGTTATATGGCACAGTCGCTCGGGTGACCGGCTATTGACACAAGGGTTAAAACAAAACAGTCTATCCGCTAAAGGTGCCTCTATTTACATTTTCATTATCTTCTTGAGCCCCTTTCTTTAAAGACATTCTCGTGGCCGGCGATTCCGCGAGTTGTGCTAGTTAGGTATCAGTAGCTATTTAGGTATCTCTTTTGGACTGTCCAGATTTAGGGCACTTCACCCTATTTTGTTCACTAAAGATTCATATTGTTCCTTTATAATGGTAACCGCATTGATCCGAAAGTGATATCTTTGCTGGTCTGACGTCAGGCTTTTGAAGGGTTGAAACAACGAAACTGTCCATTTTTTGACATTTTGCCTGACATACATTTGTTCAGTGACCCAAAAGGTACAACATATTTCAAATTCCTTTACTCGTATAGTTTCGAACGCAAGGAGGAACAGCGTATGGGAAGTTCTTTGAACTGTGCCTGCGACTGCGACTCCCCGCGTGTCTTTCTTTCCCATACGCTGTCCTTCTTTGCGCCCGAAACTTTCATCGTCAATTAAACCACCGAATACAGTTGAAATTATATCGTGTTCGGTATCATTTTGCACTGGAAAAATGCCACGAATATGTTGGTGAAAGTTATATAAAAAAATAATGAAAAATAAAGAAGTTTGTCATCGGATTAGTTATGTTTACACTTCTCGGCGAACGAGGCCTCTCGAGCTCGGCTGTCCTTCACCACGTTCCGCAAAACTCAAAGAATAGTATCCCTGGCGTATAAATGACCCGGGGCAGACCCGTGTTGGGGACTCCTATCGATAAAATACTGTATAAAGTTTTGAGATTATGACAGCAGAGTCGCGAAGTCGCGGTATCTCGTTAAATTGCAGTCGTGGTTGTTTTATGTGGCGGAATCGTAGCAAGAGGGGAGCAGAGACAGGAATTTTGCAGCTGGATGGAAATCCTGTTAGAATTGGAATCGCTCGGCGTGCACTCGCATATTTGTTGATTCTAATACCGAGCAGCGAGGCGGAGACGCATCGAAAGAGCAGCAATATATGCGGCTCGGTTGTGTTAATATCGCGTGCGTGTGCAAAAATAAAGCACCGAGAACAGCGCGGGACGAGTGCAAAAGCGCCAAATCCACGATGCTCGTCGAAAGTTTAATACTAGTCGGTGAATTCTGTGTAAATTTAAAGAAAATTTGCAACTCTTGCAGAACGATGCCTTCTCTCCTCTGTTAATTTCTTTTCGAAAATAAATTTGAAGAGAAAGAAGTTATCGCAAATGCAAAACTGATGAGATGCTGGAAGGTAATGTAGAATTTAGAATGGCCACCCGGTACAGGTGAGTGGCGTCAATGCGAGTCAGTCAATTCGACGATATCGCCACGGCTGATTAACGAGGAGAGCTCCGAAAGACGCAGCAGAAAGAACACGTACTGCGTTCGAGCAGCGAGACACGCTTTTATAATAGCGACGCCGGTGTCGCATTCGTCTTGGCGTGTATCGATCGATTATAAAAATATGTAACCCGTGCCCGGTTTTTCCCGAGACCGACCACGTTCGTGTCGTCACACGAAAAACCTGGAAAATCCGTCGAAAACACCGGAGAAAAATCAAGAGCATCTGTACAGATCTTCGATATTAAAACGATTATATTATTAATGTCGCGAAGATTGCGCAAAAACCACGCCACAAAAAAGAAGTCAACGAAAACTATCTCGAGAAGATGGAAGCTTGCGGGGGATGACAACGGCAGTTGTCAAGAGTTCCTCGAACAGCTGAGAATGATTGAACGCCTCTCCTGGGTTAGTTAATATTTTCTCAGCGCTGTAAGGAAGCTCGACACGGCGTGATGGTTGTTCATCCATTGCTCGCTCGCGGGGAACTGTCGATGGTGTTTTAGTAACAAAATCACAACGTAACGCACCTATATGTATAACAGTTAAACACGAGACATAAATCATCGCATGCACACTCACACCCGCGCTCAGTCACCCACACGGTGCACTATGGTCTGGAAACCCGTTTTTCGTGGCCAAAAGTCAATTTTTCAAGATAAAGATTTTCAAATAATTTTTTTTGGAACAGAGTAAGAACCATCCCTAGCTTCCAAATCCAAATTATTATTCATTTCCGATTATTCATTGCTGAGATATAACGTTTTGAAGACAAACTTCGTAAAATTCAGATTAAACAAAACGTTTAAAATAGTCATCATAGGCTATCAAAATACAAGTTTAAATGATAATTTCGTATGTGTCAGCAGGTATATTTTAGGTGTGTAATACTGTTGTTAGCATCTTTTTATCCATAAACAAATAGTCACAAGTTTAAACAATATAAACTTTGAGAAAGGTTTTAAAAGAACGGCACAAATCGGCATAAATGGAACCTTTTGAATATGAAATCGTAGACATTTCTGAATATAGTGTATAAAGTTTCATTTGCCCGTTTCTGCCTGTTTTAGTTGTACAACGTTTTTAATAAATAGTAACCGGGATTTTCAGGCGCTCCGAACGCGTTCGCTTGCATCTGCATGACAAACTTTGAAAACGGTTTTACAAAAACGGCACAATTCTGAGGGGTGAGAGGGAAACAATTTTTTGGTAAAAAAATAAGGTCAACCCTAAATGTATATGGATGTATATTTATTGTTTATCTCATTCGTATTTATATTTTATATATTTTTATAGTTTATGTACATTTATAAATAATGCATACATATAATATACATTAATACATTAGTGATTTTATTTATGTATTTATCTTATTTGTGCTAGTATTATTACTTATGTTATTCCTGCGGCAGAATAGTATTGTTAACACGATTTTTAAGACATTTCCTACGATCTGCCAAAAAAATGTTTCCAACAAAAGTTGATCAGTATTTATATATCTATAGATTTCAATATACAAAATTTAAAAAAAAATCTTTTGTTTATAAAAATGGGAATCACGTCAATTTTTTAAATGTTACTATATATTTCTGACTTTATAATATTATTGCTGGTGTCGAAACGAATTCAACGACCTAGCATACTATAACCTTCAACTTTAAATAACGCTAAAATACTTTTGGCCACGAAAAACGGGTTTCCAGACCGTAGTGCGGTGGTAGAAACATTCTTACAACGCGGAGAAGGCGGTCGACTCATTCGGTTCCCTTTAATATTAACAAAAGCGCATTTTCCCCTCGTCTGGTAATGATGAATAATTTTTAGAACATGGACTGCCCCCTCCCTCTCACTCTCTTTACTCGATCGAATATAATACTTGTTGCCGGGGGTAGAGTGCCCGATAAATCGATACTCGTCGACGATGATGATGGGGCGCGTTGCTGCAGACAATTCCCGAGATCGGTTCTTCATTCCCGACAGCCCCCGGGAAACTCTGCTCATGAATCACCGTGTCGGGACGCAATAATTAAGACTTCGAGAGGGACCGTAAAGTTTGAGGCGTCGATCGGACTCACCCTCTGAAAGCATGAAGGAACTGACGAAGTGCCAACGGGTCACGCGAAAAATTGAGAAACTTTCGCAAGTTTGACAGGGGCTGCTTTTGCGATGAATTAGACTATAAGTGTTTTCTTGCATTTCAAATGTGCGTACATGCTATAAATGCGTAAAGATTCGCAGTCGGATCAGTTCAGAGATTCAGCAATTCCGTATGCAACCAGGGAACAAAAATCGCTGACACGAGCCACGAGCTTCCAACCACTTTCTCTCGAGGTTGATAGTTCAGAAAATTCTCCGTCGATCGACTAAAGCGACATGTCCAGTTTCTACGACTATTATATATATATGTATAACAGAAGGTGTTTCTGTCAGCGGGAACAACCGGTAACAAGCCGCTAACAATCCTCTTGGTCTTCGAGCAACGGCGGTGCAAGAAAGACGCGATCGATGTATATTGCCTCGGTGTGTAATATTACATTCACACAAAGATCGCAACTCCTTACAATTTGATGTGCAATTCTTGTTTTCGCCATTTTATCGCACTTCGAATGGAAGCTGGGCCATTTAATGGCCCTCCTGACAATTTAATCAATTTTGATCGGATCAACGAAGCTTGGAACATTTTTTAAATGGATAAAATCACCGAGCTTGCACATCGAAGCCTTCCCTCTACAATGCCACCTTAAAAATCGATGTGCAATTTTTGGTTACCATTTTACCGCATATTGAATGTAGCTGTGTTAAATAATCGTCCTCTCCTCCACTGACAAACTGTGTAACTTGGAACACAAATGTTCTTCAATTTGTGTTGCTTCAGTATCTGTGAGTTACTATGGTGTGTTGGAGACATTTGGGAAACGCAGCAACAAGAGACAACCACATAAGTCCCTCGTTGTTGCTTCATTGTGAACATATTATCCGTGATACGAAACAAACACGAGGCGAACTTGAGATTCGATGCACGGTTAAATCGATTGATCGGACATCGAGGCAACAGCATTAATTAGCCCGTATACATATACGTGCTATGCGATTATTTTCAGCAATCTAACAAGTTAGTATCGCCATCCATTATCCATCCATTACCGTCAAGGGGTGGGAAGTTGTTGATTGGTTGCGATCGTGGGTGGTCAATGTATCGCGTTTCTTCGCGTCAACCACTCTACTTATGGCAGAGTACTCTGGAGAGTGGCTTTTTGCGGATAAGACTATTTCAATCTTGGATCCTTTGAAGTGCTGAAATTCAAACGTGACGCTCAAACGTGTTCTCAAGAATTGTATAGAAAGAGTATTCAGAAACATTATTTGGAACTATTATCTAGAAAGAGATCTTTGTTCTTCGATTCGTTTTCAGTTCAAATCTTCACGGTTTACTCAGTCCGCATGTCACCGGCATGGAACCAACATGTCGTTCCGTAACCTTCAAGAATTTAAATGAATACTTTTATAAGCATATGAGTTTTTACACACTTTTTGAGTTCAAATCCCTTTTTTACTTTCTGCTTGTGTGAAAACACGTTTGCCTAACCATTTAAAAATGTCTTTGATTAATTCTTACAGACGCAATACTGAAATGTTCTATTCTTGAAAATGGTCTAAATTGAGAGCGAAACGTTGAATTAAATTTCATGTAATATTTTTGCAAATTTGCTTATTTTCCAATTGATCGAACGAGTGCGCCGATAACATTAATTGTAATTTAGAAAGATTGTTCGGAAAGAATAGTTAGAAAGGTTATTCGCATTTTATTCCTCGCGAATCCTCGCGAGTCCTCGCGATCAAAGGCGCGTGGCACGCGCGCCGCTTTCCAGCGGAACGCCCTCGAAAAAAGAATCTGCACGGTTTTTTTCTCTCCGTCTTTTGCTGCGGCCTTCTCTGTCGGACCACCTTTACGAGCAATGGACGCGGTCGTCACACATGAGCGCGTGACCGACCATTTGGAGCAGCGGACAATATTTTTAGACCCCTCCTGCCGACACCCCCTGCCGTCCCTTCGCAGCCATCTCGTCTCTTCTCGGCTAAAAGGCGGCTCGATACAACGATTAGCTAACTAAACTTCCTGGCTTCGTCTGCGGCCACCATGCTCCTCCTCCTGGATCACCGGAGAATTCGAAATCGTCCCCGCAACATCCTGCTACCCTTTCGTTCACCCATTGTCCGCAACAGTCCGGTGATTAAGCGAGTTCCGCTTATCACAATGGCCACCCAAAAAACGCACAAAATCAGACTAATTTAGTCACTCCCAAAAATCTTACAAAATCAAACTAATTGAATAATTCTAAGGCCCTCCACACACGGGTCGATTGAAATCGCGTCGTGAAGTTCGTACGTCTTGCTCGTCAAATACGATTCATGCGACGGACGCGATTGCCGTCCACACACGGGTCGATTGTAATCGCGTTGTGCAGTTTTTACGTCTTGAACGTCGTACGATTCATGCAACAGACGCGATTGCCGTCCACACACGAGTCGATTGTAATCGCGTCGTGAAGTTCGTACGTCTTGATCGTCATATACGATTCATGTGACGGACGCGATTGCCATTTGCACACGGATCGATTGTAGTCAATTTGTGTTTTTCAAACATTAAGAATCGCGTTTTCACGTTTTCACTTTCAAAACATTTTATAAAAAAATTAAACCGACTTCGAAAAACGCACTAAAAAATATGAAATAATTATAAGTATAAATAATTATGTGAATACACACGAACTTAAATACAATAAAATCTTTTCGAAGGCGGCGCAAAATTGAAAATTTTCCAAATGACAGATGTTGCTGATTATGATTTCATTAGAATATGGTGAATCTGAAAATCAGTAGATCGTAAGAGAATATACATTAATATGTGAAAGCATGTAGAAGAATTTAAGGAATTTAAGGAAAATTTTCAATTTTGCGTCGCCTCCGAAAACATTGTATTGCATTTAAATTCGTGTGTGTATTCACATAATAATTTATACTTATGATTATACTTATAATTTTTATTTATTATATAAAATTTTTTATTTCACACTTTTTAGTGGTACGAGTAAAAGGGCCTAGCCTTTTAAGATGGTCAAAACTGCCCTTAGAGGTTTTTCAATGGCTCATGAACCATTCGAAAGCTGACCAATAAAAACCCATCTGAGTAAAACCCTATAACTATCACGGGCAAGCTAGAGGGCTGAAAGTTTACTCAGATGGGTTTTTATTGGTCAGCTTTCGAATGGTTCAAGAGCCATTGAAAAACCTCTAACGTCGAAAAATGAAGATTTCTCAAAAATATGAAAACATGCTATTAATAGTGCCCGAATAAGCTACCATCAAAAGCGGTGTCCTCGATTTTTTTCAGATTTTTTGTTGTGGGAGATCATTGTCAAAAACAATAAAAACCAAACTGCTTCGACGTTTTTGCTGCTAGAAGGAAAGCTAGACTTGCAGGTTTTACCGTGGGGGTATATTAAGCTCTAATTAGTGATACTACATCGAATTAAGCAATTTTTTTACCTCAGAAATGCGATTTAAGAGAGTAAAAAAATCGTCTCCTGTGGAGTCGCGCGAATCGTACGATCCACGCGATTTTCCAACTTCGCTTCCGATCGCACGGGATTAGAATCGCGACGATTTCAGTCGAGTCGATTTCAGTCGACCACGAATCGACCCGTGTGTGGCTCTCCATTCATTTGCATTGGAAGTCACGTGGAGGGAGGAATCGCATGCGACTGGAATCGCATCGACCAAATCGCCGATCGACCCGTATGTGGAGGTCCTAATGGAAAAATTCCGAAAACATCTGACGGACAGCAACGACAGAAATACACATTGCAGAATTTTTTCCCGTTTTTACATTGGGAATCCTAGTTGTAAAAATTGTTCAAACAGCACTTGAGCACACACTCGCCCTACTGGTGTCGATTGTCGATCGCACAAATAAATTTCGACGTATCGACAGCAAGCTGTCGCTGTACGTACACCTATACTGCAAGTAAAGAGTTTCTTTCGTGTTTCCTAGAATGAAGATAAGTTCAGAGGAGAGCAGTATCACCGAAGTGATGATGTGGTACACGCGCGTGAACGCGGCGATGCTGGATCACCTGACTAATCAGATCAAGGAAACGGATAACAGCGGAGTTTGGAGGTAAAAGGAACAGATTACAAAATGAACTTGCCAATTCTACGTGAATTTAACGGAACAATTTTCGAAAATTCGTAAACTCTTGAAGAAATAATCAATCTTAATCAAATCTTAGTCAAAAAATAGTAAAATGTTTAAATTGCTGTAACTTCGCAAGAAGAAATTTTACAGCAATCTCCGTCTAGGCTCATTTTAAAGAGTAAAGAAAGAAGACTGAAGCCTCCCCTTCACAATAATACCTTTGTTCACGATAACCCTTCGCTGCATAGTGTATCATATCTGATACAGTTAACAAATCTGGTATGTAATAAACTAAAAATGCGTTTTCTTACTATTCTGCACATTCTATCAAAAACAAAATGTTGTTTGAATTTTTTAAAATATTTTTCCCTTAAATAAAACACAAAAACTGACCTTCTTCCAATTTTCCCATCCCAATTGAAAAAATCATGCAGTGAAGGGTTCAACAAATTTTTTTCCTCGCCATTCTGCCGCACTTTGAGCGAAAAGTGTGCCACCCGGCGATTCCCGACACGTCTGTTTTCATAGTGACCGGCAAACGTTGGCACGCGACGAACTGTAAACAGCAAGGTGTAGAAAAGCCGTACAATGCGCGTCCCTCGGTTCCAGGTATCTGATAGCGTTTAAAAATTTGCTGAGGAGCATCGAGAGCCTGGGTATTGCTTCCGTGTACGGAATCAATTACTTCGGTCGTGGAATCCTTCTGGAGGAGAATTACGTCAGCTACGTACGCCACGAAGCTCTCGGGCGTGATCTTCTCACCGGGTCCCTCACATACGTGCCGTCCCTCAAACATTTTTACGCGGAGCTCACCAACACCATGCCGGACTACGACAGGATTAAATCCAGGTACGCAAGGGCCGCTCAAACTCCGCGAACAGTTGAGGAAACTTTCCTAATTAGGGGAGGTATTTTTTCATTGATTCTCGTAGATTCTACACGAATAGAGAAGAATAAAGGGTGGAAAAACCAATTTACAAATTTCTCATATATGTATTCAGTAGCTCAAAATCAATTATATTTATTTCCTGCAGATCTCTACAGAATAAAATAAAAAGGAACCCCTTAACCCTTTTAGTGCCGGGCGAAATAGAGGTGCCTATGCGAGAAAAACCGGCCGAATTTCACAGTTTTACAAGGGTTCGGGAAAATGCTTATAAAAACCAAACGAGAAACGATATTTACATGATTCAAAGAGCTGCGTATTATAGATGAAATACAGAACTAAACAATGACACTAGTTTTTTTGTTAGTTTTTTTTTTCTCCCGCAATGCGAATAGTAAAGCGCTACGAGGCGCGGGCCGATATATCGGCTCTGGCACTTCTCGCCAGTGTAGCAGGAGCCGTTATATCGGCTCCCGGCACTCAAAGGGTTAATGTATTTCACTGAATATTTCGTTTTACAATTACGTTTATCGTTTTTCGCTAATGAGCGCTGGAAGATCGACAGTAGCGGCTTGTCACTGCCAGTAGCAAACAGTTGAGTCAGGCTAACTAAGTACGGGAAAATAGTGGAGCGGTGAGGTGAGCGTAGCTTGGAGGAGAGCGGTGTGGGGTGATTTTTGTTTTTATTTACACCGCTATTTTCGCTATTCTCTCGTCACCGCTCCACTATGTGAATGTATACACTCGCATTTAATTACATTGGTTTGATTTTGGATGACTCGTCGCTATCATCGATCTTCACTGCTCCACTATACCTGTACCCTAACTGTCGCCTGTCGCAGGAGAGGCGAGATCCTGAAAAATTTGAAAAGGGAACCAAGCGTAGACGACGCTATCGCCTATTTCGACTCGATGGCGACTTACGTGGACGAGCTGCGGAAGCTTCAACGAGAGTTACGTCACATGATAAGGTGAGCAAAATTGCAGAATCGTTGACTATAATGGGATTGCCACCGAGATGACCGTTTCACCCATCCTCCGACAGGGATTACGTGAACTCGAACCTGCAAGACGCGAGTAACAAAGTAGTAACCGGCATTGCCATAGTCGGCCTGGTGCTGTTGATCTCTCCTATCATTATCGTACTCGTGCGTAACGCTGTGGAGACCATACAAGTGAGTAGAAAACCTTGTTTCCGTAAGAAGGCTGCGTCATTGTTAAGATCTTCACGGATCAGATGCATTAAATGTTGATCTTTTCGCAGATGTACGCGGCGAATTTGACGGAAAAGGCACGAGAACTGAAAGAGGAGAAAGAGAAGAGCGACACGTTACTCTTTCAGATGCTGCCTCCCAGCGTCGCTCAACAGCTGAAGCAAACGCAACAGGTACTTACGTACATACACCGCGACAAAACGTTCCCTAACGCTCGCCGCCTATTCCACGATCTGTAAACATTTGTTTTCCCGTCTAACAAAAGGTGCCAGCTGAGTACTACGAGGCAGTGACCGTCTACTTCAGCGACATCGTCGGATTCACTGAGATCGCTGCCGAGAACACACCTCTTGAGGTATGTTTCCGAGTATTCAAGTTCCGAGCAATTTCATTTCTTTATATATACCGTTATCGTAGAAATCGTAAGGTGCCGGAGGACACAAGAAATGGATCATTTCTAAACAGGAAAATGAAATTCTGTTTTGAAGGTACTTGTCGTTTTCAGGTTGTTACATTCCTGAACTCGATCTACAAGCTGTTTGATGCTCGCATCGAGTGCTACGACGTGTACAAAGTTGAAACCATCGGCGACTCGTACATGGTTGCTTCCGGTTTGCCAGTTCGAAATGGTAAGACAAAAATCTCAATATATTCTAAAAAGCATGTTTACCGTATAGTTTGTGCTCCGTAAGTATTACCCATATATGTATTTTTATAACATGAATAATCGTGAATTTAGAAATCTGAAACCCGCCATCTTGTCGGGTGCCGTAGTCCCATAATTGTTAAACTTGATCACAATCAATTATAATTTAAGTTTATCAACAGAAATTTACAAGTTAATGAATGTATTTGAATAGTCGTGTCGAAATGTACCCCGAAAATGTCGTTTGAGGATTAATTAATTAGAAATTTAACAAATTAAAGCAGAAGCAAATGGTTCTTACCGCTCGTGCCATAAGAAACAATGTAAATTTCGGCAAGAATCATCTGCTCCGTAAAATCCGAAAATAGTGCCATATTACACGTAGTAGCAAAACGCTCAAACTGTTAGCCAAATTTCTTAACCCTTTAGTTAAAAATCTTCCGCTAGATGGAGTCGGTATTACATTCTGAGATTTTACCGTGAGCGACACCACCGACGAGATCGAGACTGGCCACAGGTGGGCGCGGGGATAACGTGGAACTTACAGTGATCTGAAATAATGTCCGAGGAAGCCACGGACGTTGAAAAGAAATATTAGATCGACTTGAAAAATCGAAAAGAGCACAATCTGCAACTTACGCTCGTTAACCTAACAATAAGTCTACTGACCGCCATTTTGGGATCTCCCCATGTGTAGAGGTGACCAGAGGCCGTGTGTGTTGCTCATTTACTACCTAACCCTTCGGCACTGGGACTTTACGATGCGGTCTCTTGAACCTGGGAGGTTAAACTGAATGAATAATGACTTACAAGGGAACATATTCAGATGCGAAAATCGGATTTTGATGAAACTTTGGGAGCTTATAGTACTTTGAAAAATATTTGACACGTATTTTTTTTATCGGCAACCATCCACTCTGAAGGGGTGAAAACAGCCCTCAAAGTTGGGGGTCAAAACCATATTTTTTGAGATATCTCGGAAACCAGAGGTCCAAAAAATTTGAATTTTTTTTTAAATTGTGTGTTTTTCAATGGGGAATGTAGTCGCGTACAAAAATTTTAACAAAAGTTTTTTGTTTAAACAATATATTAAAAATTCGATTTTTTTTTGCAGTTTCTCTTATTTATTGTTAGTTCATTTTAATGTAAACTTGGGTGTGTGATCTTTGATCCAAAATAGGGGATACATGTTTCAGGATTTTCTTTTTTTTTTGCCATTTAACAATAATTATGCATAATGGAAGATAATCTTGCACCTGGCGTGTAAAGGAATTCTGGCTTGTTTTCTGGCAGCAGAAATTCGCAGACGAATTGGCTATACATACAAGTCGGTACCCTTACTCCGCCGCGGTAATTAGCACCGCGTCACGCTGCTACCTGCGCCACCTTCTTTAGCTACTGATAAAATAACAAACGACATATAATCCAGTGGTATTGTTTAAAATACTATATATGTTCACACTAAATGCTTATATTTCGATAAAACAAGCCAGAATTCCTTCACACGCCAGGCGCAAGACTATCTTCCATTATGCATAATTATTGTTAAATGGCAAAAAAAAAAAAGAAAATCCTGAAACATGTATCCCCTATTTTGGATCAAAGATCACACACCCAAGTTTACATTAAAATGAACTAACAATAAATACGAGAAACTGCAGAAAAAAATCAAATTTTTAATATATTGTTTAAACAAAAAACTTTTGTTAAAATTTTTTTACGCGACTACATTCCCCATTGAAAAACACACAATTTAAAAAAAAATTCAAATTTTTTGGACCTCTGGTTTCCGAGATATCTCAAAAAATATGGTTTTGACCCCCAACTTTGAGGGCTGTTTTCACCCCTTCAGAGTGGATTTTTCAAAGTACTATAATCTGCCAAAGTTTCATCAAAATCCGATTTTCGCATCTGAATATGTTCCCTTGTTAGTCTTGAATAGTCTAATGAATGAGTCTTCTCTAATCATGAAATGGCAACGGCTCGATAATAAATCAATAATGATACACTAAAAAAGAAATTACTGAGAAACTTCCAGATGGTCGACCGTATCATAAATTAATTTCTAGGGTGTAGAAATTCTTGTTTTTCCAGGATGCAAGGGTGTGGAATGCGCGTTCTCATTTCTCGATAACACAAACACGGGGTTTTTTCGTTTACGAGGCGTAATTTGCATTATTTGGCAGCGTAATTTGCATTATTCAGAAGCATACTTCCGAATAACTACTATACATATACACACCTCCTTAACCGCACACCTTTTCGCAGGTGACAAACACGTTACCGAGATAGCAACAATGGCACTGGACCTTTTGGCAGCGTCCTCGGTGTTTCAAGTACCAAAGAGGCCAGGTGAACGGCTTCAAATACGAAGCGGAGCGCACACGGGACCAGTCGTTGCTGGAATAGTCGGCAGCAAGATGCCTCGTTACTGTCTATTCGGAGACACGGTGAACACAGCCAGTCGTATGGAATCCACTGGAGAAGGTAGCAATGTCACTTCAACATTCTATCATACTTAATGTTCATTAGAAGGACGATTTTTGCTATTGAACTTTACCGGTCGTAGCCCTACGAATACACATTAGTCTGGAGATGAAGAAAGCTTTGGACGCCGTGGGAGGATTCAAGATAGAGCGTCGCGGTTTGGTAGATGTGAAGGTACAAAATTGACTGTTCCTGTTTGCATTAACCATTTCCACTCGAACTTATTAACTCCAAAACCAAACATTTCTTCCAACGTAGAATATTTCCATTCTATGCTTTCGATCGGAGAATATTAACTGGTGCTCTTTTAGGGTAAAGGGTTGATGGACACGTACTGGCTGGAGTGCAAGGACGGCGGGATCGCTAGGGCAGCGGAGCTGGACCTGCCGTCATTCTTCGAGGACGTTCGACCGATTTTTATACGGCGTTTACGGGAAGGGGCCACCGTCTGATGCGAGCCTTACTGCCGCCGGGACCTTTGGTATGTTAGCGACAGCTAATTGTCACTAATCAACCCTAGGAGTATCTTAGTCGAATGCTGAGCACTTACCCTCAGCTTCCAATGGCAACGATATTCCCCCTTTATCCAGGGAATCGGTAAACTATTGGGAGCCCAAGTTGGCCATCCCGCCTCATAAAGGTACCCGCCGGCTCTATCTCCTCTGTTTGGGGGATAAGAGTAAGGAAGGGGGTGGTCAGCGAACAAATGGTACTACTGAGGAAACTGGGTGTTACGTCCTGACGTCCGTCACCGGACTCTCCCCTTATATATTTGCACTATAAGTTAATATATAAGTAATTGATATTAATATCTGAGAAGACTCCCATCCGACGTCACCACTTTGGAATGTGATCACGTCAAGCCTCAGTGATTTTGGGCATAACAATTCCAAGGCCTGCTCACTCAAGCATACGACGCTATTGTTCCCCCACCAACTCTTCTATTGTTCCCCCACCAACTCTTCTATTGTTCCCCCACCACAAGTCCACCTGGCAACAGGCCTATAAAAGCCAGGATCGCAGAGCAGAGACACAATTCGACAATTACACGATTCGATCACACGATTCCACAATTCGACAATTATACAATTTCGATAATCCGATCATTCGATCACTCGATCTTTCGATCATTCAATCATTAATAAGCAGTAACTCAGCACTAAGCATTCTTATCATTCAGTCAGTCAGCAACAGTAGTAGTATTATTCGACTATTTAGTAGAGCAATCACTAGCAGATCATTATTCAGTAGAGCGATCATTAGCAGATTATTAAGTGATAGTAAGTCAGTAACTCAGCAAGTCAGTACTATTTCGGGAAGGCTCAACGATAGCCAACAAGCATTTCTACGATTCAACCTCCGAACAATACAGTTCTCGTTGATGAACCAGTGCGGGACGCTATAATTTATTTATAGTAGATAACCGTGATCTGAGAGAACGCTCCCTTCCTCAAAGGTCTCCTTTTGTCTACGTGAGGTTCATCAAAAGTTCGATTCGTCAAGTGACGTGTGCGTGTGCAACGGAGAGAGAGAGTCACGAGTGAGAGTGAGAACGCAGAGAGAGCGCACCGGGCCCAACATCGTTTCTCCCTCGAACTAGGAGGACTTGGTCCAGCCGTTCGAGCCAACGATCCAACCCCGAACTAGGCGGACTTGGTCCAGCCGTTCGGGCACCCTCCTCATTCACGGTCAGGCGGACTGGGTCCAGCCGTCCGAGAATTCCCAAATCCTAGCTCAAACCCTCGACGATCGAACCGCAATATTCCATTTGATCTCTCTCTCGGGCCGGATCTGCGCGGTACGCTCCCACGTCACCGCGAGTCGTGAACCACACGCAAATTCGAGTGCCATTTCGAGTCATCTCTCCGAGTCTCCGACGAAATATCCCTAATCCTCCGCAATATCGTCCTGAGGTCAAACCTCGGTCGTAACACTGGGCATGGACCCTACCAAAAAACGGAATCAAAAACGCAAACGGAAATCAATTAGAAACCTTTAAGGGAAAGGCCGGGTGGACGGAGCTAATAGCTGAACACCGACCAGAACCGAGGATGGTGGTCACATCCGAACAATCAGCCATATTTTCTAGGATATGTCAAGCCCACCCAAGAAGGAAGATCCCGATGAACCTGATATCAAATCTCTGAGGAGACAGATTTCGGTGAAGTTGGTGAACCCTTCCTTCTCAACCCCATCGCGAAGTAGGTCGGCAGGTGAAGACCGAATGGAATTGATATCTCGGCCCAGCCGAGATTTCGATAAAGTCGGATTGGATCCGAAGTAGCAGTAACTTCTTCCCAATGGTCAAAAACAATACGCGGTCGCTTGCATTTGTACTCCCAATAGACTCACAGCATAGGCGGGGAGGGATTAGCCCTAGGGGAGGGTGTGGAATTGCCCTAGGGGAGGGTGTGGGTAAGTTTCTGGACTATCCGGAAACAGTGTAGGGACGGGCTCAAAACTTGACACATTCGACATGAAAATATGGTGAAGGGGGGGGGGGAGTCTAAAAGGGCAGGCGAGACACCCTGCAGGTCTGAAGGTGAGGGGGCCCGACGTTCACACCGAGCCGTAAAACAGCTCAAAAACTCAAAAAATTAGGTAGTATGGCCCGCTCATCAATGACGACCGACCCGTCTAGTAAGTCGACGACTCTGAAAATGGCCCGGGCCGAATAAAACAGAGGGGACGGCTGAAAAACGAGGACAATTGCAACCCGCTAAAGGGCCGAGTGCCGGCAGCGCCAATTGTGAAACTGGTGTTTAAAAACCGGTGTGCCCTAAGGAAGCGAGGGTCGGCCGAACCACCTCTCCCCGGCAATAAACACGACTACTACTACTACTACTACTACTACCCTCAGCTTGCATCAGTTCTAACTCGGGAAAACTTTCTAGGTACCTGAATCGGCCGCCTACGCCCTATATCCGCCTCTCGCAACCGAACCTGATCGACACTCTGAAGAAGCCGAGCCAGGGTCGTAAAAACCGTCTCTCTCACCCGAACTTGCACATCACACCGGTGAAGCCGCCACCTGAATCACAATCTAGCATCGAGTCCCAGGACACGGCGACCTTCGAGGGCACCTATTCGACGACACCCTGTCCCCCTAGCTACTCTCCTGCCAGTCAGCGTAGCCGTTACTCGCAACCGAACCTGCCGACGCTGTTGATCTCGTACGACAGAAGGTCCGGCGGCAGTGGTTCACCGGACCGTCGGATCCGCATGTCCCAGCCGACCTTGAACTCGAGCTTCAGCGGCATCAACTTCGTCGGAATGAACCGCGGCGCCAGACTGTCCTACACCAGCCTGCGAGCTGCGTCTGGAGACAACAGCATCAACGAGGGCGAGAGATTATCAGCGAAGAGCGTGCCTGGTTTCGGGGGTAGCTCTAGGGGCAGCTTGACCTTGGACCACGGATCCTCTAGGCTGTCGCAGCCGGATGTCCGCAGATTCATGCTGAGACACGAGGCTGCCACTGGGAAACGCGAACGACTCTCCCAGCCGACCTTGGTCACTGGCGACTATCACCCTGGCCGCGGCCAGCAGAGGCTCTCGCACCCTTGCCTGAGCACAGGAACGAGGGACATGAATCTACCCGCTATGGTGTGCCACTCTCCGTCCCCGCCGCCCAACAAGCACAAGAGATTCTCTCTTGTCACCAGCCAAAGGGACCGGTTATCGCAGCTAGATTTCGGCGCCAAGTACAGGAACCTGAAGGAGTCATCCGCTAGCAAATTCAACCGGGATAGGTTCTCGATCCCGGAGCTGCAGACGCAGAACGATCTCAGGCTGATCGCGGGCACGCCGAAACAACGGTTCAGCCTGGACAGCCAGTTGAGGAACCAGGAGGTGATCAGATCCAAGCTGCTACCCATCGCTAGCTCGCCAATCAGCGAACACCAGCACCCGAAGATAGAAGAGCACGCGACCCTAGGCAAGATTAAGAGCCCCACCAGAGAGGGGTTGGAAAGCGTGTTGCTGGCGAGTGCCACGCCGATTTTGCCGGCCTCCGAGAGACAGCATCTGTCGATGGAGTTGTTGTTGAGCAAGAAGAATAAATTAGCCAGCGTGCAGCAGAAGAACAACAAGTTCGCGGTCCCACCGATCCCTAATCGCGAGAGGATGTCGGTGCCCGAGATCAGGAATTCGAGTCTACGACGTCTACTGGACCCGCCTGCTGCCAGGCAACGGCACAGCATCACGGGTAGCCTTAGACAGAGCATCGTCTTCTTGTCGAACAAACCGCTCGATTTTGGACGCAAGTCGCCGAAGCTACTATTCGAGGAAGCTCTCGAGCCGTGCAAGAGGGACGAGAAAGAGGAGAACAGGAGGAACGAAATGGCGAACGTGGACACGGTCGTGGACATCGTCGACGAGCCGAAACATGTGCAAAAACACTATGCGTACACTTACGAGAGCGCGGACGAGTGCTCCACGTTGCTCGGGAAGATCAGTATGTCCGCGATACCAAAGAAGAAGTACCTGGAGAGTAATTTTGATGAGAATGATCAGGTGATCACGACCGTGATCGAGACGGACGTGCCGATGATCGCAGCTAGCCCGAAGTACGCGAAGAAGCCGATGTATTCGAGCGATACGCCAAAGTGGATCAGGAAATACTTGGAGAACGAGAGTCCTAAAGGTGGGAGAAAGGCGACGATTAATAAGGAGAAGGGGAATAGGAAGAACAGTCGAAGGAAAAGCTCACTGGAGTCCATCATCGACGAGAAGGTGGAGAAGAGCCGCTCGAAGTCGGTCTGCGGTGACAGGAGCACTCCCATGGTGAGGAACACGGTCGTGCAGGCCGATCCGAAGAACATGAAGAACACGTACGTGAGGATCCTGCCGTCGGACAACGCTGTCAGGGAGAACAGGTACGAGGTCAAGGTCGAGAACAACAATTGGAACGACGGGGACGTTCGCGGATTGTACGACGAAGAGTGCGACGACAGCGAGTCCGACGATTCCACGTCAATTTAAGATCAAACGCGTGATCGACAAGACCAAACTGTCCAATGCGCATCGAAAACGTATTACAGATCATTCAGGGAAAATGAAGGCACGAGTACGATTTCCGTGGCCCCTCGTTTTGAGGTTATATTTGTGTTCTTGGGGTTATTTCAAGAAAAAAATTTGCCACATTTCGCATGGTTACCGAGATATTTGCAAATTTATAAAAAACAGGAAATCTACTTTACCGGCTAAACCAGGCCGATTCGACACCATGTTATACATTTTTTTCTTGAAATAACCCCAAGAACACAAAACGAGGGGCCACGGAAATCATACTCTCCCCAAAATGAATTTGTGAGATTCCGGAAAGACACCTCCGAACCAACAGACACGCGAATTGGTGCAACGACCGATCGACCAAAACACAGAGAAAATTCTATTCATGTTCTGTACTTAAACGGCCGCTCGAACGTCACGGATTTTCGCGGACAAATTGATGTTCTAGCTATACTTCCGAAAACCAGTGACACTCGATTGCGTTGAAATTTTGCAAACGGCTTAATTTTGTATTGAAAAAATGTTGACGAGAAGGATTTTTGTCGATTAGCTATTTGCACAATTTCAGCTGAATCGGATTTAACCGGTTTCCGGAAGTCTCGCCGATTTTCTCATTCTAAACGATAGCCACAGGAACACGGACCACACGTAAATAGAACACAGTTCGATTAGCCTAAAGCGCACACCTCGACAGCGATAGAACGAAGATTGACGAAAGCCCAAATCGAATTATTTTCTCATATTGTTGTATATATGCCGTGAAGTGTAATCAACGTAGAGGAATGACGGGGACGGAGAAGAAATGTCGATATGTATACATATAGAGTCGGTCGCGATAGTCTGCATTCATCTGTGATGGCATTCAAGCATTTGAAAAAGAGCACCGAGCATTTTTGCGTATTTCATGAACTGTTCATCGTAGAACACGAAAAAGAGGCTTATGTTGGTTATCCTCTAAATTTACTGCAATGGTAACTTATCAACATCTCGATCAAAATTCTCTTTCTCGTGCCATCTAATCAATTAATTAACGTCTATAAAATCTACAAATTAGGGAAAATGCTCTTTTACTCCAAATGCTTAAAATTTGACCGGTCTATGCACACTTCTTTAACTGACTATACTACTCGATCTCACAAGGGAAGGCTGCTAAATGTTCGTCTTTAATTTTGAGGAGTTAGGCTCCTTTCCTTGTAAGTGTATCATGTCCATTCGAGTCGAGCCAAACAGCGTTGTTTTTATTTACGTAAAGATAAGATATATCGTGTAAATACTCGAATTATATCCGGTTGTACTCGCATCGTTAAGTATAACGCATCGGTCCATAAGCTTAAGAAAATCCCGGATACAGAAACTGCATTTGCTATAGTTTCATTTCAGATTCGTACTGGTACCGCCACGCGAACAAACACAAGCCAAAAATTAATGATGTACCAATCGTTAATTCGCTATGATATCGCCAGTACGCGTGTAGACAAACTTTCTATTTCGTTCTCCTGTTCGATACTAGTCATCGATATTCTATGCAGCTACCGTTTAAAAACCATATTAACGATAACTGCACGAAATCAGCACAGAAATTCAATATCAAAAGATAATTGTAAGCATTTGTGGAAAGAATCTCTTGAAAAGACTAAGCCAATTAAAATTAGCACCTTGAATATTTCTTAAATGATAACGTAAATGATTAATTTAGGAGTCACTTGAAAGTACATTTCGAATAAAAGTTACGCGATATCGAGTGCATCGTGTGACGCGACAACTCGTTTTTTACTGTCCTCCATTTTTATACAGTTAAATAAAAGTGACACATTAATTTTTTTACGAAACACGCTGATTTATCGTTCGTAAAATATCGTAATCCAAAGGTCGCGTAATCGATTAAATACTCAAAGTGGTAATTTTGACCATCCTGCGTACAAGAAAGAAAGAAAACTTTATGTTCCCTATGAAATTATACTCTCGAAGACTTGCTTCTCGCATGATTATTAATTATTGTATAATGATATACATAACTACATATACTTGAACGTTATATTACAACAGCAGGGCACATTCGTCGCGACCTTGTAATATCTTGAACACGGTGGTATGAGTGTACTATTGTGGATTATGAGTGTGAATCTTAGTTACTGTTTAGCATTAGCGTACAAAAATGTTAGTCCTTTATGTATGTCATTTAATATACGGTCAAAGAAAGTTATATATTAAAAATGTAATCGACACGAGAATTATATATAAAGTGTATTTAATTTTTAAGAAGCAAGAGTTGTTTGTACACAGCTGGTCTCTTACGATTAATTTATCAGTTAACTAAAAAAATCGAGAAAAAAGGGAAAAGAGAAATAGTACCCCGCGTATCAGTTTTCTTCAGCAGTAAAAAAAAAAAGGAGTGACGATAAAGAAATCAACGATACCCGAGATACATTTTCTCTGTGTATTTTGTTTGTCTCACTGTTTGGTTGTTTGTTTGATTTTATTCGCACTGTTCTCTTACCCTATGCAAAATCATTTGTATGAGTCTAGCTACGTTACAATTACGATGCTATTCATAATTTGTACCCAATGGAAAGATCCGATTAACTGGCATAGTTTCGAGAGATTTGTTGTTATTAAACACGACACAGCATCAAGTGTCGACTTTGTTGCGGAGACGGTGCTCCCGTAGACACGGCATAGAACAAAAACGATTGTAATTGTACTCGAAAGGCACCTGGCCAGCCATATTCACTGCACACTGAAAGCATCGGGACACCATTGTGGTGCAGCCTTGCTTCAGGATCCGTTGCTCGGCGGACAACGCTCTCTGTAATACAAATAAGCAGATGAAAGAATAACGCCGGATAGG
Organism: Lasioglossum pauxillum; assembly: GCA_933228785.1. Lineage (NCBI taxonomy): Eukaryota > Metazoa > Arthropoda > Insecta > Hymenoptera > Halictidae > Lasioglossum > Lasioglossum pauxillum. The sequence goes on along the minus strand of OW121702.1, from coordinate 48,974,613 downwards.
GTTTGGCTGTACCATTTGTAACAAGTTCATCGATTCGCTTACGAAACACATACTTTTTCCCGATCGCTAAGACTGAGGAATCTCTGCTTTGTATCTTCTTCTTGCTTCTTAAGCTCAAACTCTTTCCTCTTCGCTCTTTCTTTTTCTCGTTTCACTTTTCTCTGTTGCCTCTTCCTCTCTAATTCTTCTTGCTCTATTTCATCGGTGAGTGGCCCGGGTATTTGAGACTGAGCAACCAAAAAAGATATTAGTTCTTAAAGCGTCATTTTTATGAAATGATCTGTAGAAAGAATCAATCAAATACCTTAGAATAATTGTATTTATCAGGATTGGTACCCATGAACCTCCTGAAAGTATTTCTGGTTTCCTTATCGTTCGCAGCCGCATACGGTGTCTGCAACTTCTTATTTTTGTTACACGGATCTGATCCGATTTCCAGTAGTTCCCTAAAATCACACCTCAATGGAACTATATTCCAAAAAAAAAGAAATATCACTATAAAATGAGGTTACCAGACTAATTTTAAATGTCCGCCAGCAGCCGCCAAATGCAACATCGTATTGCCGTCCTCGTTCGAATCATTTACAAGCTTTGTTATATCCTCCATGCTGATGATAGCAATGTCTTCGGAGCAGCCTTCTTCTTTAGTTGGCTCATCCGTTTCCATACTCTTCTCTATTTCCGTTAATAAACCACCGATAACCATAGACAGCAATTCGCTGTCACCCAGTTTACATGCTAACCAAAGTTTCATTTTTGCGCTAAGTAGGACTTCGTTCATGTTGTTATCTAAAGGGAATTCGTTTTAAAATTAGAATTAGTCTGGTTTATTTTCATTATTTTAATCAGTAAATCCGCGGGAAATTATTTGGCAGCGCACCATCTTTTCTCGATTTCTTTCTCTGGCGGCGAGACTTCTTATTCTTCATGTATCTTGGCACGGTGTCTTGGAACGCGAGTAGATTCTCACGGAAGTCTACCTCTAGTTCCTGTTCAATTAGCATAACGTCCGCTGGGATGGTAGCGTTGCCCAATTGGCCGTCTAACTCCGACTCGGAAGATGACTGCGCTAATCTGGTGACAATGTCTCGAAAGGGAAACAGAGATGCCATTATTCGATCGATCATTGATTATATAATTTTTATTCTTGAATTCTTTATGTAATTCTTACCTGGTAATGGTCTACACGGACTCTTTCGTGGTTTCGCTCTATCTATATGCGAACGCGAATTTCTGGGTTGCCTTTCCGGCGAAAGTTGTGCGGTAATCTTATTCTTATCGTTATCTTGAGGACTGCAAGGGTTAGCGGTATTGGAATCGCACTCGATGTTTTCTGCACTTTCAGGTGCCTCGATGAGCACGTCGACCTTCGAAATCTTTTTCCTAAGAGGCTGGCGTGGAGAAATAGGAAAGGAATCCGTGAAATCAGCTGCAGAACCTAAACTCACATAAGAATCATCGAAACGCGATGTTGTTGGACAGCGTAATTAGTAGACTGCGGATTTTTATGCATTCATGGTAACTCCTAATCTGGGAAATAAATTTTGTATGAAAGTCCACAGCCTCGTAATTAGTCTACCACGTACCATAAATCTCCATAGTGCTCAGTATATCATACACTCTCTTAACTTCGCTAAACGTTGCTCTGCGAGTAGGAAATGGCAATGGTCGTAGCCTCGAGTCGTTCTTATCTAGTGGCGGATTCTTTCCCCCGAATAAGACGGCGCGGTTGTAGGGTCCGACCGCTCTGTACAAGATCAGGGAGGAATTGGTAATGTGCGAGGACCATGTTTCAAGTATGTCTTGCACGTGCTGAAACACGAAAATATCTCCAAACATTCTTGCAAACCGATTGACGTTCAGGTCGACAAATAAAACGCACCTGAAGGAGCGACGCTTCGTTGTACCGACGCAGGCTAGCCCCGGCACTCTTTTGATGATTCGCCGTTGTCCGCGAGCTCTGGGCAAATCCTTGCTTTGCTCGCACAGTGTAGGAATGAAAAGTTTTGTGGACGACAGGTTCTCCGTCTAAACAATCAGAAATCCATCGATACAGTCGCTGTGTGTATGTTTTTCTGAGCAATTTTTCTATGCGCTTTTATTATTATGCAGTTTGGTATTTCGCCATAGATTCGCGTTTATACCTTGAAACACAGCTGCTGCGAAATGTCCTCCACCAATCATGATAACAGTCCATATTGTCTTTTTCCCACTGTCTAATGCTTGAGCTATCATCTCATTGTCTACCTCAGGAATTTCCTAAAATGTAATTGCATCTCTCCTGATCTGGTAAGTACAGACACGCCAAGTGATTCTAACAAAGTAGATTATATCACAATGTAAAATGATAGACAGGTATGTCTGTGCTTATAGGAAATCGTTCGCAAAACTATCCGAAGCAATGCAAACAAACGGACCTTCTTATGGTGTAGCAAACACCTGTATATACTAAATATATTCCCATCGTCGTTCTCAAAGAAGACTTTGGAATGACGACACGCTGTGGCTAATAAAGCTTCGATCTTTTTCTCTTTCTCTGTATCATCGCAACATTCTGTGTCCGAGCTATCGGAAATTGATTCTATACCGCCTGCTTTCTTTTCAACTTTCTTAGTCTTGCTAATACTGTTTTTACTCTCACAGTTCCCGTTAACGGAACTTCCTGCCTCGGAAATATAGGTGTCATCCTCGTTCTCCGTTTCTACATCACTTCCAGATAGACTTGAAACATCGCCTGTAATATTATTTTCAATAAACATCTGCAGTCTATTTATTATCACGTATAGGAAGCGTAAAAGACGATACCTTCATCAGCTAGCAGACCAAATTTTTCTTCGTTAATCGGTTTTAATCCATTTAAGCGTTGCTTTAAATTATATCTGTGCCAATCTAATTTGTAATGATGTCTCTGTTGCGCTTTGTCTTCGAACAGAGTGTTACAAAACGAACAGCTCAACGAATCCGACACGACTAGATCATCAAGTTGGCTCAACACTTTTTCGCTTTCTGAAACTAAAATAATATTGTCTCCTGTACTCCAAAGTTCTCTCCAACAACAAACTCATTTTTATGAAGGATTATTCTCGATCAATATTGTGTTATATACCAAAATTTGGCAAAACAGGTGGCTTTAACCTTAAATTGATGAATGGCCGTGATATTCAAATTCGGAGATAACCGGATCGACTCGAATGACGTAATTGCACAACGACAAAATGAAAGTTTTCATTGACAAATTCTTCATCATAAATACATATAAACGCCTCACGGAGTAAGGATGAACTGACGAAGACAAATTAACGCTAGACAGTACGTGAGCGAAATAGATTATTCGGAGTATAATTACCGGATGACGATCGTGATTGCATGCATTGTGCAACTTTGATTCCCTTTGTGATTCTGTTAAAGTCTTCCTGATTGTATATCTTAAACATCTGATGATCCATCGTTCGCAACGTGTTCGAAGACGCTTATATATGTAGTTGAAGACGATGTTTCAATGATTACCCTGAAAAGAAAAGAACTCTGTTTATTGTCCAAGAAAAGTCAGCGAAACGCTGCAACAAATATGCGTCAATCGAATATGGGAAATTGACAACGACATATCACATCTTACCAAAGAACGGAACAGTAGCACTACAATGAGCTATACTAACTTTTCTACGTAAACGTAGCACGGTTCGTCGCGCGATTACGTATGTGTCAGGGACGACTTATAATTTTAATGCTCACGCTAAGTCGGAAAATCGAGAATTTGGAATCGGTAGTTTTGAAAAATGCAAAAAATGCTGTTTTAATCCATTCCAGGTATTTTATTTTGTTAAACAATGCATTCGTCTTTTTTAAACGCGTCGATATAGTAATTGAAATTGCCACATTCGAAAGCTACCCTTCGACACATTTTCCTTCAGCCCTGTCGGAGAATTACATCATTCGATGTATTGCCCTTTGCGCAAACATTCGATTGGCGGTTTATTTAAACGGAGAAATCTTTAAACCTTTTATTTCGTAATTATTGATATTGTAGAGATACTTTTGTGAGACATAAGGAATACGAAAACTGTAGAGAAACGTGGCCTTGCTATTTTTAAGAAAGAGTTACGTATAGCGACGATGATCTCTTAAAAAATAAAAAATTGAAAACTAAGGTGTTCTTAATAAATCTTTCGGTAGCGATAGAAAATACTTAAATCACTCATTTATTTCAAGTAACATTTCTTTCGGGGTTTTTAATATCTTGACAAGTTTCCTCACTACATAAATGTAATACAAAATCAAGAATACATCGTTTATGAACTTCATATTCAATTTATTAACGTCTTAGTTAGAACGATAATTCGTTTCATTCGAATAAATAACGATAACAAGTGTTTACAAAATCTTCTAGTCCGTTGACGTTGGCATTACAACCTCGTTGATTTGTTTATAAAAATATTGTATCTCTTGTTTATAATCACTAGAGAGGTTCAAGTACACATTATATAGTAACTTAACACCAGAAGGTATCATGTATAATACTATTATGTTTAGCTGCTCGGAGCTCATTTTAATATTTTAATAAATAAAGAGTTTAAAGACATTTAGTCAGTCTTACGTTAGATAATGCAAAAAAAGGATTCATCGAACATAGAATATCAATTTTGTACATTATACAATTCTACATGTATAATATAATATTGCATGTTATAATCATCCACATTATGTTTCCGATCAATTACACTTTCCTTTTTATTAATACTTCCTCTTGCTAAGTATCTTGTTATTGTTATACTAAAAAACATGTGTCTAAGTAAAGAATCATATTCTTGCTCGAACATATCATTTGACCGCACACAAATAAAGTATTAACTAAACATTTTACATTGTTCAACGAAAAATGCTTATACCTTGCACAATATAAATAACCTACTTTATACCGCATGCTAACCGTTAAATAGTGTACAATATAATAATAGTCAAGAATGAGACGAATAGTACTGTTAATTAACAGAAATAATATCCAAACGCAATGTTAATTAACAGGAATAATAAATAAATATAAACACTGTCGAATGATGTACAATAAGTACAGATTATAGACACAGAAGTATGTTGTACTAATGCCATTACAGGCACATGTAGACGAAAATTAGTATCCCATTTAATACTCCAATCAAATAGTTTATTTGTACGTTAGAAGTTTCCTCTGTAAATCTGAAACAGAAGAAAATGTGTTAAAAGACTATGAACAATCTGTACAAGTTTTATCGAGAATTTTAATGACATATAGTTAAGGGTATTATCATTGTGAACAGCTTACCTGTGATTAGAAGGACTAAAGGGGGAAGGTGGGTCGATTCCAGGAATGCTGCTATCTTTGTAAATGATAAACCAAGTAAAACCCATCATTATGAGACCACTTATTGCTGCTTTTATTAACCATCCATATGTCTTAAAAAATGACATTGTTACATTTACAACATCATCGTATTGACCCATGTTCACAAATTGTTCACTCACAGCTGTTAAATGTTTCGTACTGAACACTGATACATCTGGCATGCGTGACATATCAAATATATTGGAGATGTTCAAGGACACAGATGTCAACGGTACTAAGGACTTGGAATTACTTTGCGGCTGCAAAATAGTCCCTAAAGAGATCACATTAAAATATCAGAACTGCTTATCACTTTTTCAATATATAATATTGCACGAAGCCAATTTATATTTGCGAGTACATTGTAACAATGCCGGTAAGCTAACTTTTAACATAAAGCAAGAAAAATCGCTTAAAAATATCACAAACCACAAATGAAATGTATCTTTTGTAAATTGAATCAAGACATTATAGAACATTTTGTGCGCAACTTAAAAGCCTGTCAATACGAAGATATTGATAGGTAAAAGCCATATTGTACGAGTGTTACTGAACTTAGATAAATGTTATGCAAGGAGAGTAAACAAACATGCAACGTGTACGAACGCACACGGACTTCACATGACAGGTTTGTTAATCGGAACAGAGCGGTGTTACGTAGTATCAGGATTTCATTTACCGTAATTGTTATACAATTTTCCTAGGAAGATGCTCAGTGACATTGCGAAAAGAAGCAGAATAAACGACCACTCGTTTATTTGCAGTTTATCCCGTAACCTCACTGGAGCGGCGTAAGTTTTCTCCGTTGCAGTGACATTTGTGCCATTCAAATGAAGATCCGATTTCGTCTCGGCCATCCTTGCTGTTTCCAGTTACAGAAAATACATGTACGATTCTACCGGCTGCACGATAGACTGAATGACAAACGATACAAATCGCCAAAAATAACAGTGAATAATAACATTACATGTATATATAGAACATATGTGTTGTATAATATAGACTTGTACAACAACATAGCATCTACGCATGCGCATTGAAACACTTCCCCCTCCACAGTACTATATCATTACTTTTTTCATGTTTTCTCCAAAAACTGCAACTGTTTTTACAGTTGCGATATATCTCTACACTCTGCATCGTTAGTGCAACAAAGCTGAGACAACGTTGCAACTTCTTTAGCATGTATTATACATTCCTCGTTCAACACGTAAGTAAGTATAGTAAGTAGTAATTAGGTAGTAGTCACGTAGTAGTCATGTGTATTTTGAATTGATGAGCTCAGCGATGTGCAGAATCGGATGCGCAGAAGATAGCTGTCAAACCTCCGACATGGAAAATTCATTAGAGGCGAAATCAGGCGAAATTCTCGAGAGAATCTGTGCGCATGCGTCCGCCGGTAATAATAAATAACTAATAATAATCTAAAAACCGAATCATTGTTTTTTAGGAAAGTATTAAATAACTATCGGTAGGTGAAGTGACAAAGCTATGTGTGTAGGCAGGCTGTCACCATATTCAATTTGGAGACAAAAGCGTCAAATGAAACATCAAAGTTTCGGCTCTGGTATTTGTATAGTTTGCAGTGATAAGTTTCTGGAGGGGTGGAATATGTGTAAGGATTTCCGTGAACCACATTCGTCATTCGCTCCGCTGCGTGGACGGTTCGTAGGAAGGAGCTGGTCTCCAACACGCGACGAGTACGCGTACGTTTGTATGGAACCGTAAATTCCGTGTGTTTTTATTATTGCATACAATGGCAGCGCAAGACGAGGTTGGCATCGGAGACTTGGTTCTCTTAGACGAGATCACTTTGGAGAAGGTTGTGGATAACTTGCGAATCAGGTAAGACCGCGCGTCGACGATCGCTGTCGGCCGGAGCAATAAATAAAGAAATTGGCGGGAAATCGAGAAAAATACGAGCCGGAGTTTTACGCGGAAGCGGTGACAAGTGTTCAGGCCGCTTCCCGGTAATTTCTTGATATGTATACTTCATAGATCATCCATCAAGAGGGCGTGGCTAACCATTAGCAGGTGGTTGCAGTGCAACACTATTGTATTTATATTTGAACTTGACCCATAAAAACTTGTTGAAGCGAAGCGTCTTCCTAATATTGGATTAAAATCCTGTTGACTCGTCGATGTCTTTCAGCCATCATGATTCCATCGAGCCTAGTGTCACGATTCGAACGTGAATTTAAAAGCCCCTGTAACTTTTATTCGTATAAAATCTGAAAGCTGCGATTCGTTCGATATTTTCATCGATTAGATCGGTTCTAAACGCGGTTTCGATATTTGAAGGAACGTTATGCTGAATGCCTTATCGGGCTTTGCATTCTATGAGTCATCGCCTTGAGTTCGAACTTGAGTTTTATAATAGACTCAGCTATTACAGCATATATGTATAGCTTGTTTGAAAATGAACAAATGAAATACTATGCCCTTTTGGACGAAGCGCGCGATTAGTTGAAAAGAAGACGGAAAAACTGACGTTTCAAAGTCGAAGATAAATGTTGATTTCTATTACATATTCCCCGATAAACAGATAAATGTTATCTTAGGCACACAGAAATTAATTCCGATGGTAGTTGTACTTCCAAGTAAAAAGTTCGATAAGTTACGTCGCGCGGCTTCGAGTACTTTATTTTGCAATTGCGATTTTTCACTCTCGTGATTTTATTTTCAGATTCAATGGTGGGAAAATTTATACATATATCGGAGAAGTTTGCGTCAGTATCAATCCATATAGAAACATAAACATATACAACAATGACTACATTAATAAATATAAAGGTAAATAATTCTATTCCAAGCAGGAGAATAGATATAACAAAAATTATAATATTTCAGACAGAGAATTATTTGAAAATCCACCTCACATATTTGCAATTGCTGACGCGGTGCATAAAGAAATGAAACAACAACGCCGGGACACCTGTATAGTAATCAGTGGAGAATCAGGGTCCGGTAAGACCGAAGCGAGTAAAATTATTATGAAATACATCGCTGCAGTCACTAATCTAAGCGGTCAGCAAGAAATAGAAAGGTACAGTCGAAACTGTCTTTGAAGTGAGGCAGATTTATAATTTACTATAGTTACATTTTTGTAGGTCGATATAGACTAAACAAATAGAAATATACGATAAAGCAATTTCACTTGTCTTTAAGATTTCTATTCATAGGATTTACGATTACTTTTTTCTTGTATGTCAGAGTAAAAAATATTCTTATTCAATCCAATTCGATATTGGAAGCCTTCGGAAATGCAAAAACAAATAGAAACGATAATTCGTCTCGATTTGGAAAGTACATGGATATAGATTTCAATTTTAAAGGAGATCCGATCGGTGGTCACGTTACTAATTACTTGCTGGAGAAATCGAGGGTTGTGTACCAGCAGAATGGAGAACGTAATTTTCACTGTTTCTATCAGGTATTACTTATTTGTCTTCAGGATTTTCCTAGAAATGATTGATTACTGACGAAGATTTTTAATGATAATTTATAGCTGTTGAATGGCTCCAGCGAAGCAGAACTAAACAAGCTTAGATTAGTAAGGGATCCAGCTGCATATTTCTATGTTGGTGCTGGAAACTGTAACAAAGCGAGTCCAACTGATAAGAGCGATTACAAAACCGTGAACTCTGCTATGTCCACTCTTGCATTCACGCAAAATGAAATACAGACAGTCTGGAATGTTATTGCGGGAATATTGCATCTGGTTTGTTGTTGTTAATCTACAAAAGTAGTGTAAATTTAATTACTTTATTACTTATTCTACTTTCATATTTATTGCAGGGTAACATCACGTTCAAACTCGAGGAGGAGAAGCTTTACATCCAAAATAAAACTGCTTTGAACGACACAGCAAAGTTACTTTCCATTAGTCCTCAAGAATTAAGCACAGCACTCACGCAAAGAGTGATTGCAGCAGGCGGAGAAGTCGTGCAGAAGACTCACACTTCGAAACAGGCGGAATTCGGAAGGGATGCACTGGCAAAAGTATGCTAGTAAACTTATTTTTGTCGGTCGTTCACATTATTTCGGAAATTTATTTTTATATTTCTGCAGGCTGTATACGAGCGACTGTTCAGCGATATCGTATCGCGTGTTAACACTGCGATTAACGTAAATGATACAGAAACCTGCAAAAGATACAGAACAGTGATCGGAGTACTCGATATATACGGATTTGAAATTTTTGACGTCAATAGTTTCGAGCAATTCTGCATTAATTATTGCAATGAAAAGTTGCAGCAGCTGTTTATTGGTAAGAGCATCCCAAAATGAAATGACTTCTTTAAAAGGACTACGTTATATAACGTCCGATCTTTCAGAATTGGTGTTGAAACAGGAACAGGAAGAATATGAGAGGGAGGGTATAGCATGGAAAAATATTGAGTATTTCAACAATCAAATAATTTGCGATCTAGTGGAACAGCCCCATAAGGGAATCATAGCTATCATGGATGAGGCTTGCATAAACGTTGGCAAAGTTACAGATGAAGTTCGTTCTCATCCTTCACTTTTCACACCGGAGAATCAATACGTTTATTTTATAATAAAACTCCTTTCAGATGCTTTTAGAGGACATGGATCGAAAACTGTTACATCACGAGCATTACTCTTCGAGACAATTGAAGCCAATGGACAAAGAACTTCAACATAAGATTCAGTTTAAGATTAAACACTATGCTGGAGATGTGATATATAGTATTAGTGGCTTTTTGGATAAAAACAAAGATACACTGTTCCAGGACTTTAAACGATTACTATACAAGAGTAGTAATCCTATAATTAGCAACATGTGGCCTGAAGGGGCTCAGAATATTTTAGCGGTATGCAAACAAATATATATATAACACTGTTAATGTACATATATTACATCTACTAAATCTTCGTTATTTTGCTTCAGACAACGAAGAGACCTTTAACAGCTGGAACTCTCTTCAGCAAATCCATGATAGCTCTGGTTAAGAATCTAACGAGCAAGGAGCCGTACTATGTAAGATGTATAAAGCCTAACGAAGTTAAGTCACCGGTTGTGTTCGATGACGAAAGAGTAAATCATCAAGTCCGATACTTGGGTCTGGTCGAGAACGTATTGGTCAGACGAGCTGGTTTCGCGTATCGTCAACGATACGATACGTTCTTAAAACGGTATTTGAGATCTTCCCGATTAGCATAAAGTCAAAATCGCACCAGGGTATCACTAATCAACCTTTATCTCTTCCAGGTATAAAATGATATCGCAATATACCTGGCCAAACTTTCGAGGCGGCAGCGATAAAGACGGTGTTAGTACCTTAATGGATGATAAAGGTTTCAGCAACGATGTTAAATACGGCCATACTAAAATATTTATTCGATCGCCTCAAACGCTCTTCGCGTTAGAAAAGGTTCGTGTACCTATCAATCCTACTTTAGCATTCGCTTATCATATGAATCGCCAAAAATCTTCCTCGCAAACATTCTTTTAATGCCAAATGAAGTTGTTCGCAATATTTCAGCCCGATCGAGCTTGATTGGTCTTGCAGAAGTATATCTACCCAGAAAACATTTTTTTACATGTTAATTATTAACAGGCACGCAGCGACTTGATACCCGATATTGTGATATTGCTGCAAAAGCAATGGAGAGGATACTTGTGCCGTCAGAAGTACAAGAAGATGAAAGCGGCCTTGGTCATAATGAAGTATTACCGAATATACAAAATACGTACTTACATGAAAGAGTTGGAGAGGGTGTTCCGCGACGCGAAGAACATGCGAGATTATGGGAAACGTTTAACATGGCCCCGTGAAAATTTCGCCGTGAGACACGCGATTTATCACTTAAGAATGATGTATGATAGATGGTGGGCGTGGATGGTTCTCAGACACATTCCTAGGGAAGATTGGCCCCAATTGCGATTGAAGGTATAGATACTTTTGCTACTCTTTCCGGGATTACTGTCCTATGAAATATTTAAGTATTCTGTTATTTTTTATTTAATATGAATATCATTTTAGATGGCCGCTGGCGGGGTTCTGCGATCAAAACGACAACATTGGGGACAAGATAGACGCTGGGAAGGAAATTATTTGTCCAAGTCGGATGAGAATCCACATTATAGTACCTTCAATTCGTCGATAAATAATCTGAGGAACACCGATCGCTTTAAAACCGTTTTATTCAGTGCATTTATCACAAAGACTAACAGGTTTGCGTATGAGATTGTTGTACAGGGTTTATACAAAATCACGGTATAATCTGAACTTTTGTATAGCAAAGAAATTGTTCTAGGTTTAATAAACCGAAGGACCGAGTATTAGTAGTGACTGAGCATACGATATACAAGCTTGACAGTTCTAAATTCAGGAGTTTGAGGAAGGGCACACCGATAGCCGAGATTACGGGGTTGAGCGTATCTCCTGGGAAGGACCAACTGATAACAATTCATTCGAATCGGGGAAATGACTTCATTATGTCAATAATCGCGAAAGACGACAGAGTGGGAGAGCTTGTTGGAATTTTAAGTAACAGATATATGCAGTGAGTATAGCTATTTCTTTCGTGTTGAAGTATTTACGATCATGTACTAAAGAAACACATGTTTGCAATAGATTACGCTCGGCTGATTTACACGTTACAGTCGACACAAGATTTAAATGTATGCTAGGAAACAAAAGCAAAATATTGCGGGTAGAGGTGCTACCGGAAGTGCATGAGCCTACGTTTAAAAAAGATGGAGATAATATTGTATATGCCATTCCACCATCGATCGGGATTATCGATGGAGGTGCCAACACGAGGTTCAGAACGGCCAGTTAGAATGATACCGAAGCTGCCTTTTTCGAAACATATTTACAGGCTTTATTCGCGCGTTTTGAGAGTTTTCATATGCATTTATTAATGTACAAATAAGATTTTTACTTGTAGGATCGCGTAGCCATAAACAGCTTGAAGAGTCACTGTTGCGAACAATGACTCAGACAATCAAACGAGATGATTCACCATGAAAGGAATCTATTAAAACAAGTTCTTCTCTGTAAATACGTTTACGAACGACGCGGTCAAATTTGCAAATAACGAACTCGTTGTTCATGTGAATAATTTGTAAATTATAAAATTGGAGTCGTCGCGTAGCCTAAGAAAAACTTAAGACAGTATTGCCTTGGAAAGGTAATTTATTAATTAATTATCCAACGCGGTAGCCTTAAATATTTACAATATGGCCTTCTACTTAAAGTATTCTTGAATTATATTTTTACACTATCTTGAAAATTTGATATACTACACGAAAAGTATAACAAGAGACTTTGTAAAATACAATTTATATTTATTTGAAAGCAGCTATATAAAGAGTCGCGATGTTTATTAAGAGTGATCTCTATATAGTTTATCACGTGCATTTAAAATTTTTTAATAATGTTAAAGCTATATAATGTCTAAATGTATATGTACAGTAAACGGCAAATGGAGAGTGATAGTAATACTTTATACTTGAGAAAAGAATATGAAGACGCTATATACACGTTGTAAGATGGTGCCATTGTTGATAAAATAAACTAACGTTTTAACTTTTAACGTCTTCGATGATAATTTATTTTTCTGCGGAAGTGGGTTTCTTCCGTTTTCAGTCGCTTCCATTTATCAACTTGAAAATGAAAATCTTCTGTCCATCAGTTTTTATTGTTAAAGTATAATAGAATACATTTTTTTTATACAAAACAATTGTATAATCTAATCGACGCGTTGATATAGATATATGTATCCTAATTCTTTTGGTGGATTTTCAGACATTGCAACCTGTAATAGACCATTTGTATAAGTATTTGATTAAATCTATTGAAATATATTTGATTCTTGTGATACTAACTTTGTCGTCGTTGTATATCACCCATCGATCGTCCTTCAACAGATGACACACGTAATGTCCTACTGCCGTTGCAGGTCCCATATGCGATAAGAAGCCCACTAATTTGTATTCTAGACGATAAACAATTCAATATAGAATTTCAAAAGCAAACCACATATGTTGTTAACATTTAAAGAACAAAAGCATACGATTATTTCCATCTCTGAACGTCTCCTCGGAATGTCCCTGCTCGTCGTCAACGTCCATCGCGTCTAATTCAGCTTGATGGCTGAAAATCCAATCCGCAGCTCTTTCTAAATTGTTGTCGGTCGCTTTAAGCGCTTTTACTGCTTGTTCCTTCGTGAAACCCATTCCCATTACCATCGCTAAAGCATCCTCATTAGCTGTGAACTTATCTTTTTCTAAAACATAATTAATGAACAAGTTAATTATTATTTCAACGCCCTTAATGAAATATTTGTGACAGCTAGTTTTCGGTTGAATATTAAAGAACCATTTACTTGGGTTCGCATCGAATCCAGGCGGTACAAAAGGGTCCGCGAAATCGGAGTCCACAATGTGCTCCATCAACCAATTTATGGCACTTTCCGTGTTGCGGTTTTCCGTAAAGTAGAGAGCTCTTTTGCAAGCTTCCGGCGGGAATCCCATTTCTATCAATTCAGTCTGTATGGCAGCGTCGAAGGTCCATGTCGGAGGTTCGGAACTGCCGGTTTCTGGCAACAGTTCCTCCGTAGGCTGCAAACCGTTCCCTCGAAGAGAGCTCAAATCCAACATGTCCGGCATTTCAACAGCCACATCCAACTTGACCGGCGTCCAATCATCTTTCACCGTGAACTTTTTCAAGTGTATCAATAAATAATCTGGAAACGTGGCCAGTCTGGTGGTCCTACAAACAATTCCACTTGTTAGCGTGTATCGTACAAATTGCACAACGCGTGGCTTACTTCTGAGCTGTTGTTTTCTCGTTAAGGGCGGAACTGTAAAATTGCTCGACCGTCTCGGACCTAATGATAGCTTCCAGACACGACGAAAGTTTTATACGAAGTCTGACTAACGTGTTTGAGTCTAGCTTCTGACCCTTTGTTTCTGCTTCTAGTTTTAACGCTTCATACGCCGCAACTTCTTCCTAAAAATATATGTGTATTAAATAATGTACGTTCAACCCTCCGACGGCGGAGCTCAAGCCTATTTTGACTTGAATCGAATTAAATTGAGGCCCCCTGTATAGTTATAAGAATGGTCTGTCGTCCATGTGTAAAAGTAGATGAACATTTTAATTGCATTAAACTTGATTACCTTATTTATTGCAGCTTTGACAGGTATAGGAAGTGGCAGTAGATATTCCGGACGATAAGTGTACTTTACTTTGTTCGAACGACCGCATTGGTACCTTTCTTCGACTTTGAACTTAAAACAGTCGGTAGGATTCGTATGATGGCGACTGTGACGCTGTTCGATCAATTTCCTAATATTAGTATTGCAATTTAAACTTAACACGAAAGATTACACGTATCGAGAATCGTAAAGTACTGAATATCAATTACGTCTATGATATTTATTATGTGAAGAATGAACTCTTGTGCATCTTGTTGCCGGTTTGAAGAAAACACCGGATGTCCACGGCCAACTAACGTCTTGAACATCCGAGGAGGGATTCCCTGGCGCGGTTCATCTTCGTTATTTGTAGTTGGCGGCACCGAATATTTGCCAGAGAGTAAACCAATCCCCAGCTTAGCCCTACAACGTTCTTTTCTATTAATAAACGCTTTCTAAGTCATTCTACAGGGCGAATCTCCTATATCGTCGCATTAGGTGACTCGCCCTGTATAATTGCAGAACTATATTCATTTTTCGGAACGTACATCTGAACGTTAAAGTCGTTCGCGGGATCGGTGTAATTTTGTTGGAGTTTTGGTGCATCATCGACATATCTGCAATTTATCGTAATTATAAAAAAAAAATGTTAACGTAGAACGTACAATTTTTCAGCCTTTACACGAGACAGCTCCGTTAAGATAAAATTACAAACCTTTTAATAAAGTCTGGAATCACAAACAACATTTGCATAACACTATTTAAGTAACAAGAATTTCCCAAGTTAGCCAGCCCGGTAAAACCAGGTCCGTACAATGGTGTCAATTTGCTAGCTGCTTCTTGGAGTGCAACCCATTCGCCGAACTTCTGGTTGAGATCCAATTCGAGCTCCACCATGGACTTTTCGGTTTTCTCCATTTGGGTAATATTGATACCCCAGTGGGCTAAATGCTGTATTAAATTCGGATCCTCGACCATATCGTCTTCGTCGTAAGAATACACATCCCCTTTCCCTTCTTTAGTTATGGTTCCCAGTTTCACAGCCAATGGATAACTGGTAGATCTATAATGTTCCACAGCATGATCGTTCCCGCCAGTTCCATCGTAAAATTTACGTCCACAGAGTATGCTGCCATCGGTTAAATTAAGCCATAGGTTTTGTGTGAGATCACATTTTTCGCATTTCCATCCGCTCGGAAGTATCTTCTTCCCGTTATCTAACTGTTTAAGGTTTGCTGCGTGTCTAAATATATGATAATTGTTTAAACCACGATCACAGCTTATCTATATCGGTTTTTTATGTACATTATCTTACTTCGAAACTGCTTTTAATTCTCCATCCCAGGTCCCAGACAATGCCTCTAGCTCTGCTAACTTTGTTGCAGATTCTGCTTCCAATATACATTTAATAACTTGCACAACCTACGTAACAATAAATATAATATGAATGGGATCTTTTCGCTCTGTAGCCTCGCACTTACCTTTTCTGGTATGTTATCCGCTGGATAAGGTATTGTTATGAAATCTGGTAAAATAACAATTTGGTAAGTTTCGTGATAAATGTATTTTTGTTGATCCGGTGCAAATCCGTCAGACGTTCCAATAGCCAATCTTGTAATTTTTTTCTCCGGGCCATCTCCTTGTGGATCAGATGGAATCTGTCAAAGGCACATAATAGCTTATTATAAATCTTATTCTTGCCTATCGCCTGTTCAACTTAAATCAATGTGATAATTAATAATACTCACTTCTTCTTTAGTTCGTTTGATGTGCAGAAACACAGGATTTTTGGATAACTTGTAATAATGCTGTACGAAATCCTGACCCACTCCCAAAAAGCTGGTCAGACTCACATAAAGGCCAGTGAGACTATCCTGTATAACAAGAGACGATAATCACAATCATTATAATCTCCAATCGATAGACTATAAATTTTAATCTTGTTATTGCGAATTTGATTAATTTTCAATCGAGACCTAGTGAAACGTATAAACCGGCTTCAGGGTTTACGTTTCGTAGTGTCTAATGCACTCGTGAACGCCATAAATACGGAAAATCTGTGAATAACAAATTAATAAATACATAAATATGACAGCTTACCGGAGTATCGAAAGAATAAACACACTCGTCTTTATATATTTTATCGTGTTTTTCTGGTCTCCTGATCGTGGGCAAGTGTGTCCTTAACTCCTCCATCGTAGATTGTGGCCTCCGGCGAAAATCGAACTAAAAACTGTGCCGAATAAGAAAAGAAACTTTTCACGCCGGATCCCAAAGTAACCTATTCAAAAATTTTCTGGTCTCCCGTATCGATGATATACGCGATTTCAGAAACGAGACGAGACGAAAGAACCGGAACGTATTCGATTCTTCTTGTTTCTCTTTAAAAGCCAGTGGTGCTCAATTATCAACCACACCGCTTTTCATTGTCAACCGAAAATGTATAGCGATTGTTTTACAATACACGTATACGAGACAATATACCCCGAAATGATGGGAAATGAATAAAAAATAAATAATAAAATAGGTTCATCATGAGACTTTGTTTTTAAGAAAATCGAGCCGCAAGTAGATATAGCAAGTCATACACAGACGATGCCCGTTCAAAACACGCGGGCTCCATGACTTTTCAAATTTATGTCCCTTATTTGACAAAATTCTATAACTTTTTGACTTGTCCCTTGAACTCTGGGGTATATTCTACATATTCTATATTTCTAATACAGTAATTTGAACTAGATAATCATTCTTACTAATTCGTAATTATAAAGCTGAATTCTGACAGATTAATTTTATATAAAGTATTTTTAACCACGATAGTATATTTTTAACTTTGGAAACATGACTGTCATCTGCATGCAAAAATCAAGGGCTTTTTTGCGATAATTTCGCACAGATATTTCTCAAAAAATTATAAAATACAAAATTGAACGAAATACGCATAAAAATAGAATGTATCCTTAATTTCATGCAGAAAAAATTTGTGCTGTTTCGTTTTTGTCTAAAAAAGAATAATCAAGAATAATGCACTTCTGCATTAGTGTTCAGTCATTGGTTACGGATACTTGTCTCGGATGAATCATTTGAATCAAAATATTTATGTAAATATAATATATTGTCACGACATTGATATAATTCTCAGGAATACGAGATTTCTTTTCTAAATAGGGCGTTAAAAGGTTCTTATTCGAAGGAGTAAATTAAACAATAAAAATCTGGTTTCTTCTGAAATATGTAGTATTTTCCAAGTAAAATTGAATAGACCGTGCATACAATGGTCTATGTATATGGCCTATGGCATGTGTATTTATATGTGATGATTCATTCTGATATTAACCTAGTATAAGATTTGTATTTTGCCAAACGTATCACAAAATGATGTAAATTAATGACAGCGTCTATCTACATAAGTCACGTGTAATGTTGATTATCAATCATAATTTAGATTTAATTTCAAAAGAATGGAAAAAGAAAGGTACGTATTTCTTGTTTGGATAATTTATATAGAGTAGCCGAGAAAAGTATTCGTACACAAAGACAAGATTAATTACATTGAATTCTATTTGCAAATATGAATAATTAAACTGAATTATCATTGACATTAAACTATTAAAAGAATAAAACAAATTTGTATGAATACTTTCACGTATTTATGTACTCTAGACGCAAATATAAATTACAATTTAATGTGTAATATATAATTTGACGTTTGATATGTAATTAAGAATTAATTCTACTTTTTGCATTAGGTTCACGATGCTCCTTTTGGAGCCAGGAGAAATATTTTTCGAAGACTACAGTGTTCAAATGAAAGTACTCGACGCTTCTACCTCAGAAGAACAGAAATGGATAGATGGGAGATTGAAATTATGTTCGAAATCTTTAGTATTTGTAAATAAGGATATCAATCAACCTTTGATAAAAATACAACTGAAGGAAGCTATAGACATTGATCAGTGCGAGTCTACAGAGACCGCATCAAAGTAGGTATTGTTTATTAATTTATAAATACACAACACATTTGTAAACATATGTTTTCTTTTTAACATTTTATAGCAATGTATTGTCAGTTCAATGCAAGCAATACGTGGAGATGTTGGAGAAAAATATACTAGCCCCGTATCAATTTATCCATAAACAGGCAACCTTGTATTTCCACTTCAATTATGCGAAAATAGAAGACTGTCTTCCACAAATTTTACAATTGTTCAGAGCTGCCACATTACCAACTGCTGAACAGAATGCTATGGTATTTCTTTCGATTATCATTCTTCTTATTAGTAGACTACGGATCTTATCGATATGCTTCCAGTAGCTAAAATATTAGAAAATTGAGTAACTAATGTGTTGTCGTCGTGTAGATTATGGCTATCGTGCACTCCAGACAATCGAGGGTCTCGTTCGATACATCTTGGTTGGAGGATCTGTACGAACAAGTTGTGTTAGAAACTCAAGCGAATAAAGTATTACCACTCGTCATAAATCCGGGAAGGATACTGTTAACAACTTCTAGAATATATTTCCAGCCTTACAACAATTTGGATCAAGTATGTTCTTCATAATTTATTCGAAAGAATATATAATTTTGCTCAAGTCATTAAGCTACCAATATTATGTTTCCAGCATCCAGTTCTGAAAATACATCTGAAGGATATTATTAACATTATAAAGAGAAGATTTCTCTTGAGACAAGTTGTAAGTTTCCAAAAGTTCGTGCACATAACTATGGTTGTTGTTTAATTTTAAGATTATATTCGTTACAGGGCCTCGAAATTAAATGGACGAAGCAGCCAGAAAATAAAACAGAGCATCTATTCATATCATTCAAAAATCAAAACGACAGGGACGAACTTTATAATAGTCTATTGAATCAGCCAGCAGTGTCTTTGGAAAGAATACCTCAGGATCAAATGACCATGAGATGGCAAAGCGGTTCTTTATCAAATTACGATTATCTCTTGTATATTAATAGGTAATTTTTATGCAGAACATGAGTCTGTTTTATCGGATTTTGTAAATAACGTGTCTCTTTAGTTTGGCAGATCGAACTTTCCATGATTTGACCCAGTATCCGATAATGCCATGGATAATACAAGACTATACATCTTCTACGTTAAATTTAAGCGATCCTGGTGTGTACAGAGATCTTTCAAAACCCATTGGTGCACTTGATCCTGACAGATTAGAAAGATTGAAGGTATTTTTTTAAATATTAATTACACTGTCCAACACATTTTTTTTTCTTTTCTGTGTTTAAAATTTATTTGTGTACTAATATTCATGATTACATTTTTTAGGAACGATACACAGAGATGTCAGAACCAAAGTTTTTATATGGTTCGCATTATAGTGCGCCCGGATTTGTATTATTTTATTTAGTACGAAAGTATCCTCAGTATATGTTGTGTCTACAAAACGGCAGATTTGATCATCCAGATAGAATGTTCAATAGGTACGTATATTTTATAGAGAACATGTAACGTAATAATTAATTGAGAACCGAAATCGGCGGATCGGAGTGCTTAATAATTCGAGGATTGCGTTTTTTATTGGATCTTAAATAGAAACTTTAACGAACGCGTTCGAACGTGGTTTTGTATTGCATAGACAAGGCAAAATTTAATGGTAACGCTTCTTAAAAACTGTAAAAGAGTACATAATGACTCTGTCGACTCTGCAGAATCGATTTTTTGTTTCACTCTTACCAACAAAAACACCTAACAGTGTAGCTGACGTATGGAAAAATGTTTCGGTGAACATGTCTGACTTTAAAGAACTGGTCCCGGAATTTTATGATACAAACAATGGTGGTGATTTTTTAGTGAATAGTTATTGTATCGATTTTGGCTACCGACACAATGGTACGAAAATAGGGGACGTACAGTTGCCACCATGGGCGAAAGGTATCGTGTATTTCTCAGCTTGTATTTCAAGTAATTTTTATCAAATTTCGATTAAAACAATTATTATGACATTTTAGGACCAGCACATTTTATACAAGTATTAAGAGATGCTTTAGAAAGCGACTATGTGTCACAAAACCTTCATCATTGGATCGATCTAATATTTGGGTACAAGCAGAGAGGGATAGAAGCTGAGAAAGCCGACAATGGTACATCAATGACTATTTCCAAAATTAGTTTATAAAACCAATGATAAAATGTATATTTTACGATGTGTTGTGTTTCAGTATTTTTTCATTTATGCTACGAGGGAGCGATAGATTTAGATACTATTCGAGATGCTAATGATAGACACGGTATAGAAGTACAAATAATGGAGTTTGGTCAAATACCGAAGCAAATATTCACTTTGCCCCACCCTAAACGCTCCATTCCGTTGATGGAGAAATTATACAGCGAAACTGCTTTACTGTCGTTAAAATCTGGATCAGGTATGTTGTATTTTACTACATATGATTCACCATGATAGAACAGATTTGTTAAGACGAACTTCGATTTCTTCCAGAAAATAAAAGTATTGATGAGAAAACGCTCGAATTACGTGAATTAATGACGTTCCAGGCGCATAAGGAAAGCGTCAGCTGTATATTAGTGATGAATACAGGGAAAATGGACGAAGTGGTGTCTGTTGGACAGGATGGAACGCTTAAATTCTTCAGTATGAAAACCAAAAAGTTAACACGCAGCGTCGTTCTATCGATGCTACCACTTTCCTCTTGCATATCGTATTACGCGACTTCTCATCGCAATATTCTGGTTCTTGGCTCTTGGGACAATTCATTGTACGTATTCGACAAGATTAGACTTAAAACTGTATTTTTGTAGACAAATTTTAACGCTTTACCTATCTGTAATAAACTAATTGTTTTTTAAAAATGGAAGATTAACAATTGGAGGCTTCTGAATCAATTTTTTAATAGCGAGAACAATATAAAATTATCTGGAGTAGTATAATCTAATAACTTCCACTGATCTTTACAGAATATTTTATGACGTCGAATTCGGCAGAGTGATAGATACACTGCAAGGACACGAAGATGCAGTTTCGTGTCTAGCAATAAGTCCTTCCCGTCATATCATTATATCGAGTTCATGGGACTGTACAGCAAAAGTTTGGCGAACTTACACTTCCGGGAAAAAGATTAAACCAACGGAGTACATTATTGCTCAATTGGATCACGACTCTAAAGTAACTTGCATCAGTATATCCAGGTAGTATCTACACTTGAAGATAACGCATGAAACTATTTTTCACACCAAAAATTTAAAGAACTGCAACTATAAGAATTTTTATAGGGACGAAACGTTACTAATATCCGGTACAGAAGATGGAGAAATTTTTCTGTGGAATTTGGACACTTATAATCTGCAACTTACTGTCAAAGGTACAAATTAAAAACAAATTACTTACGTCATTGTTGCGTTGATCAATGCACATACGATTCATTTTTGTGCAGGACATTCTTCGAAAATAAATGCCATGACGTTCGATCAAGAAGGCAAAAGCATTATCTCGTGTGCACAAGATAAGGCATTGAATATAATCGATGTTCATACGAGCACACAGATTTATCGTGAGACTATAGAACACGAGCCATTAGCATTGTCATGGTTGGGAATCTTTTTATTGATAGGAGACAGTGACGGAAACATTAACGTGTGGCACCGTTCAGACGCGGTTTTCGTTTCACAAGTACACTGCCATGATGGTAAAATATATTTTATTTGTTTCGTACGTACAACAATGAATTTAAACCAGTTCTGTTTCTTAAACGACTAAATAATTACTTTCAGGACCAATTTACGCATTATCTGTATCCGCAGAAAATAATGTTGTTTTATCCGGCGGTAAGGACAGAAAAATAATCGTGTGGGATTGCAAAAAATTATGATTTCTCTTGTAACGTCCGGTTTGGGAAAATTTGTTTATAAAGTTAACTGTGAACAGTGTACGGAGGACGTTTAACATAGGAACCATATAACAGAGAAACTAATTCCATTCGACACGGTCGATTCGTTTGATAGTTTGTTACAACGTTGGCTGATAGCCTAATATATGTATAGTTGTACGAGTCAATAAGGTTCTAGTAGTATGTTTCATTTTTCACCATGGTGTATTCTTGACGATTTTCTTCAAACAAATTTAAATCGAACGTGTTCCATTTAATATGCTCTCTTTTTTTTTTTTGTAAAACGTGCATTTCGTCATAAATATTACTACTTTACAATAAACTGGTACAGAGTAAAAGTCATATATACATTACGATACAACGTGCACTCTTATGTGTTCTTATACTTTATCTTATACTTTAAATGAAATCTGAGAATAAGCGACATGAAATTAATATAATCGATGGTTAATTGAAACACGAAACTGAAATGACTGAAATGCAAACACATTTGGATGCTGACTAGTACTATGAAACTTTTGAGATACTGAAAAGAACATGTAGCAGTGGCCCTTTTTAACGAATACTACTAGTATTTCTCGTTTACTTTCTTCCGATGGATTCCCCGTTATCATAAAGAAAAATAATCCAGCTATCGTTTTCGTAGTTACTTTCACATGTTCAATTATAAATACTCTAAACGCTCATACAAGTAAAACATACAAACGCGGATACTTAAATTAATTTACGCTATTGTTTGCAATATTTAATATCACATCTAAACACACACATACACACGTTCACACGCGCGTACTCCTTACGTTTTATCTATCCAGCGACAACCGTGAATGGTCCAGATGTTTCAATTGTTCGTACGTGATGAAAAATATGATGTTCCAAGGACCCATTCTGAACCAAGTGGGAACGAAGCCTTTATACAGCGCTAGGAATCCTTCATTTTTAAACGTCTGCAAAATAGACATTATATACTAGATTGTTACGAATGTGCAAAGCATTTATTGAAGTTGCAGGATAAATTAGCTAATGCGACGACTTATAATTTATCTGTGAAATTAATTGTTCCGGAGATACCGGGAGATCGAACGTGTTAAGTCGTCGCGTTAGATGATTCACATTGTATAAATTACCTACCTGAACAAAACAATCTATACTCCCACTGTAAATATGAGGCGGCAATACACCGACTGTACTACGTATTCTCCTCTGGTTCATTAACCGCGTCTGCAATACTATTGTTGTTAAAATATTCTAAAAAGATTCTAACGAGTAAACAACGAAATATACTTACACGGACAACGTCTATAGGTGTCGAAGCTATAGCACTTCCCATGCTCGCTATAAAACTGGACCTGAAATGAACATACGTGTGTAAATATGATGATAATTCGAGCAATCCTATGTCAAATTTAAATGTCAGATTTATTAGCGCATATTGAAGCAAAGATTGGAGATTTTAATTCTGTTCCATTTGTAATAATTTAGAGTAACCCTTATCCAGGCATTATTCGTGAAGATGCGAATCGTGATGTCTAATGTAATGTGCAGAGAATCGTCGATGCGCAATATTTCCTTTTCCCAGGATGAAGTAAAATAAAGAAATATAAAAATGAGTGTTAACAAAGAGGCTGAATGTTAAGTTGATGGACGAATGCTAACCAAACAATGTTCGTGAAGAAAATTCAAGATGCTTTTGTCATCTCGATAACAGTTTCAATGAATGTTATACGAGAAAGGAATATCAAACGTGACTTCCATATAGTTTCTCTGCAGTCATCTCAATATCCATGTACCGCATGTGCCCATGTACACGACAGTGCGAAAGAACCTGGAAATAAAATTTTTCACCTTTAGAAAAATATTACTTCCTTCCGAAACGATTATAGCACCAACACAGCTCTTAACGAAGTTAGGATACTATTCCTGGGCCTAAATCTTTCTTTTCGTAGAATGTTACCGCAGTCTTTCTTCAGAAAAAAATCGGTCAACAATTATACAACAAACAAGATAGACAATACATTGTTATTGAGAAATATTGCAAAATAATAGGTAGTTTAATGTCATTAAATATACTCACATGACATCGCATATACTGTAACAAAAGTATAAACAAACGATTGATTTATATTAACGATATTATGTATAAAAGATTGTTAGTACAATAGTAAAATTGAATAAGACGCAAACAACCCGGATAAGGGTTAATCGATATTAAAATTTCATTAAACTGTAACATGAACTTCCGTATGAATAAGATTTATGTGTACTCTCGAGTGTAATTAATAAATTAGTATTAACATTACCACATATATATGCATATACAATATATGTATATATATAGTACAATTTACTTACAGGAAATGATTAGTAACACTGTCTTCCAGAAAAGTTATAAGTTTATGTTTAGTATAGTCGTATATTGGCAATTCTACAGCAGCGATAACAGCTGCCCTTTGTGCAGTGGGTCCTACACCCTGTACAAAAAGGTATTAGTACATAGACAATAGAAAATATTTATTCAGTGCACATTTAAATATAAGTATCTGACATACCTTCCACAAACCACGTACACCTTCGTACCGATAAACATCTTGGAAACAACCGAACAAAGACAAATTTGAGTCGGAACCTGTTACTTGCATACGGACTTTGACTACATCGGTAGGATTAGCTATTGCGCTTGATATGGCTCCTGCTAGCGCAGCGCATACAATATTTATGACAACCGAGTCATCCGTCTCCCATTTATCCATGGCTGTTTGCTTTAACGAGTAATAGGTGCCGAATTTTATGGTTCCATAAGTGGCTTGTCTTAAAATAGCTGAGCTGATTCTGCACAGTAAAATATGTTACTGATAATATACAATTATTAGAGAGTTAACACATTTGAGACTGATAAGATATTCCGATGGTCCGTGAACCACCAGTTGGAAATGTGTTAATGCATAATCATTGGGAAATCATACCAACCCAGAATACAAAGCTTTGAATCCTTCTTGCTTCGATATCTGCACAAGAGCATCGGTCATACCAGAATACTTTAAATGGGCGTATCTCTTATCTAGTTTCTGACCTTGAACTTGCAGACGAGTCTTTGTTGTGTCTAAGGGAAAAGTACCTGCCAAGAGATAATTTTATCAACGTGATAATCGAAGATATTGTATAATAATTACATTGTACGCGAAATTAATTGTTCTTACCTAGTTCGGCAATGATCGAAGCTAACCCTCCGTAAACAAAAGGCCTCCAATCCTTCCAGTGACTTTCTCCCATTACACCGTTTACTATATCTTATAAAATAAAGAGAACAGTCGATTAAACTTCACGAAACAATTACCGTAATTGTTTAGAAACAATTAGAGAACAGTCGAACTATTTATGTAAATATGTAACAAATTCGATATAGGTTAGGTTTATCGAGATTATCTTCGAAGAATTATATTTATGAATGATTCACTATAATGTTTTGATCGAATGTACACACACTAGACATGTCAATATATATGGATTTTTTATTGAAATTCAATAGCAACGATAATACTTTTTACAACAGTAATTACGAACCAGTACCTGTAACCGACGGTGATACGATACCGCGTGATTGTAGATATAGTTTACGATTAAGAAATTGATGAAAATAATAAATGTGAATCGTACGATTTGTGTTTTTACTTGAACTGAAAATTTGCCAACTTTTATTGGCAAGTTCGGAATTCTGAAACGCATTCAGAAAATCTGCAGCTTGGATTTTAGGAATAGCAACCAATCATTGTCAATTCGATACGATAACGTTTAATCGTAAAATTATTTGTTCAAATACAATTTTACTACTATGAAGTACATGTTACATGGAAGATATGTTTTAATTGATGATTCTGATAAAATGTTTAAATTTCAATTCGAATTTCAATCAGGCAGATAAAATGTGGCGGATGTTAATAATATAGATTCCTATATTGTCAAGATGTCGATAATGTGAATCTCTAGTTTAATTCTGTAAATTTCCGAAAGTCGGTCAAATCGGATTGAGCTAAAATTTAGTACATTCTCGCGATAAATTTGAATCGCATTTGAAATTATTGAATTTGTTCTTTCTGTTACAGATTTGATCCAAAGACGGTATTGTTAGTCGAGATCGATACTATACTCGATACCATTCGAGAATCGAAATCAAGACGCAACTTCATGTTGTGCTTTCTTCAAGCAGGAGAGGACGTGAGCGTGAGTACTAAGTACCAATTACCTTTCCAATTATACTGTGTTATTAAATAATTAATAAATATTGAACTTGAATTATTCATTTTCTATTAATTCGGATTTACTCCTGTGTCGTGACGATTAATTGTATTTGAATTCGTGTCGTGCGATAGAGAAAGTTTATTTAATTTCCGTTAAACTTAATCTTGATTTTATATTCAACTTGAATTATTTATTATTAATTCGGATTTAGTCTCTGACTGTTAGTCATTTGAAACTAATTAATCTGTTCTTTCTGTTACAGATTCGATTCAAAGACGTTATTGTTAGCCGAGATCGATATTATTCGATAATCGAGATTGAGTCGCAGCGCGTCGTGCTTTCATCAAGCAAGAGAGGACATGAGCGTGAGTACCAATTATGTTTCCAATTAAACTGTGTTAATGAATATCTTTTTCCCCAACTATTAATGAACAATTAATAAATATTCAACTTGAATTATTTATTTTCTGTTAACTCGGATTTAGTCTCCAACGCTCGTTCGATTTAAACTAAATGAATTTATTCTTATACAATATTCTTATACAATATTTTGATCTTGTTTATCTGGATGCCTAATGCTGCCTACCTTGATGACCAAAGACGACATCGATAGCTGAGATCGAGAGCAACGTGTCGTGCTTTCTTCAAGGGGAAGAGAATGTAAGTATCAAGATATCTTCACAATTAATTCACTATTGAACATTACCTTTCAAAGTATTAATGAAAAATTGTACAGCCTACACTTGTTATTTCGAAGATCATTTAAATAGTAGTTAAATTAAAATCTTTTCATATCCCAATGGAATTTTACGAATCGATTTTAATATCTTTTGTTTTATTTTTTGATTTCAGGACTTTAACGCAGCTTCTCATCCTCCCAACAAGTAGCGACTGAATAAACAAATTTTTATTGCTCTATTTTTTTCGTAGATGATTTTGACGAGTACAGTGACCGTGAGAACGCCAGACGTTCCCGCGGGTAGTAATCTGTTTCCTAGCTAGGTAGGGTCTTTTTGTACGTTGCGTTCTTTTTAGTAAATTAACAATTTCGATAATTATTTTAACCTCCAACTTACGAGAAGATAAAAGTCTTTCGTAACTTGGTGTATAATTACTAGAGCCACTTTTTATCGTGAAGATAATTGTTTCGTGTTTTAAAATTAGTTTGAACTGCTCAGAAGCATTAGATACCGCGTACAAAAAGACGATTCGCGGCGGATAGTCTCTTGAGGCAACGCAAATGAACCTCTATTACTTTCACGATAACTTTACATATAGTAGAGTAGTTTCTTCATTATTTCGAAAGTTTGCTTTGTCGAAAGGGTTGTCCGAGGGTTTTCAAATATTTCCATAAAATGTCGGAATAAATGAATTAATAAATGAAGATCTTTATTAGAATCGTTTTAGTATCTTTTTGCTCGACAATGAAATTCCATTACCGTTTTTAGTAAGTAAATATTTCATGTGTAAATTAATATTAAATTCCTGTCGATCTGTGACATGCTACATGGATCGTCGTGGAATATGTGTAGTAGTTTTCTCTATTCACTAACAACAAAGCGCAGTACTCAGAATTAACCATAATTTAATTCAGTGTACATTCAGCTGCTATTTCAATTTATTCATTTGTTACGCAATGACCACTGCCATTGTCAGTCGATTTAGGCTACGGTGTAGGCATTCGCGATTTCGATTAGAGTTGCGAGAGAATCACAGCGGGTTGTACTAGCGTAGCATTTGTGGAAATCGAAATTGAAGTAGGGAATGTCTGGAGCGAGATTAGTGGAAGCCCGCGCCTACTCTTCGAGTAGGGGAGACCTCGTGACCGCGTGACACCATCTCTGGGTAAAATAGCCAGCGTTACTAGACTTCGGTCTATACTCAAAGCGGCCAACTCGTGGAGTGTATACTCGCCAGTTGAACTAACGTTTTGAGCGAAGGGGCGCATGTGTCATTGCGTTTCGATCTGGGATGGATCCTATGGGCTTGGAAACCCAGTCGCTAACTATCTCGCTTCGCCTCTACTTCATTTCGAGTAAAATAGGATTTGCTTAGCTACCGTTTTTGGCAATGGCAAAGAGAGATAGTGGTACTGTTAGTACCACTACTATACAGTAGTACGGTTTTGTAATGTCCGACTCTGTAATAATATTCGAGGCCGCGAAGTATAGTCCCTTTCTCGGGTGACAATTCCAGAATCGAATCAGTTTAATGTGCAAGTTTTCGAATATGCAAAAGGTAGAAAATCCCGCCTTTTAGAATTGCGATAAATATAATGCCGCACTGCAGCTTAACACGACTGCTAATGACTTGCAGCCGGTGTGGTTGCCCTTAAAATAGTTTGTCTTCCGATGGTTAAATCACCTCTTTCTATCATTTCATGTATATTCAATGAGTAAGATTGTATTCTCATCTCTGTTCCATCTAAATTAAATGTAATAATAGTCTCTATTTCCCTTAAAATCTTGAACTTCCCAAAAGCAGGTTAAATTGGGTTGACTAATTAAATTACTGCGAATGCAAATATAACGCAACACATGTCTGACACACTTTCTCGTAAAAATATTCTCTTCCTCAATGTTGTTTGGAACAATATTGACTTTCATTCCATCCTATGTTGTCTTCTCCTAGATACTCGAAATTATCCGTAAAGCGAGAAATACCTAAAATTCAGCATTCGCATGCTAGGATAATTATCAATTATAATATATACTTGCGACATAAAAATACATAGGTACCTACTGAGAAACTATGCACTCTGTGTCGATGAGAATGATATAGATAAAGTAATTCTTTTTAGAAGTCCAGTATTTTAACGTCGTAAAATGGGCAAAGAAGGTTCATAGATTACCGAAGAAGTCCATCAAGCAACTCGTTTTATCGATCCAGAAGAGCGAGGATTGGAAAAGGGAAAATCATGGAAAGTAGCACAACAGTTCCTTCTCGAAATACTTTTATTCAAAATCGCATTCGACTTGCTCCAGCCATAAAAGATATCAAAGATCATTCGTCCTGTTCGTACGCAATTGTAGTCGCCGAGAGATATCGTCAAGACGATCTACTTTCTCAGCGTTCCAGCTTCGACTGTCTGCAGTTGAAATGTCCTCGGAATAGAAACGGCGGACTATTATCTCCAGGATAACGCGTCCTATTTGCGCGGACGTCTCGTGCGTTAACCACGGTAAATAAACTCGCTCGTTCGAAGATGCCCCGGTCATAAGTAACCGAACTGACCGGGTCAGTACGGTGCATTTAACGAAAGAAATTGCGCTCTAACGTACAGGAAGACTATCATTAGTGGACAGTCGAGTTTATGCATTTGCGAGAGAAACAAAATATAGATGCAATAGAAAATAATAGAAACATAAGGCACGTTTAAGGATGTTCTGGAGGTACAATGGCAGACAAAAGTACAAGAAATTCGAAATCCATCAATACATGGCAATGAAAGCCATTCATGAGTATATTTTGCATTAAACTTTTGCGAATACTGTACCCTCTGTAGCTATATTCAGTGGTCTACACTTGTCGCGTTTCCATGATAGTGAGAGACAACACGATAAAGGGTATAGCCGGATAAGCATGGGCCAGCGGCCCCCGCTCCGATTTTCCTGATTCCTGTCTTAAAACATCGTTTTATGT
Source organism: Lasioglossum pauxillum (assembly GCA_933228785.1). Lineage (NCBI taxonomy): Eukaryota > Metazoa > Arthropoda > Insecta > Hymenoptera > Halictidae > Lasioglossum > Lasioglossum pauxillum. Next base: position 48,944,328 of record OW121702.1, on the reverse strand, counting down.
CTAAAAAAACATTGTGTAAAATTTCAAATGTCTACCCCCACCGATAGGGGTGATATTGAGGTAAATTCCCCCGCACTTAAATGCAATTTGCGCTAAAACGAGAAAAGATATCGACATGGGATAAACGGCAAATAAAAGATATAGATACACTCTATATTTCAGATTTTTTTCAGAATTTTTTGCTAATTATTTATAGTTGAAAATAATTAATTAATTTTTTGGGAATTTTTTTAACTATCTTCCCCTAGGTTGACACCTACCAAAAAATTCTAAAATATTGCTATGATTCTAACCTATTTTGTAAAAAAATCTCAGAAGTGTCCGTTTGGTGGAACAGTGTCAAAAAAAATAAAGTATGCCGGCGAACGCTCGGTTTGATCAGGAACGACGCAGCGACCGATTCCCCTTGCGGCGGCTAGTGACGGGAGCGAACGGGAAGTCGGCGCTTGTACGGAAAAGCTGATACATGTAAAAATGCGACTAAATCTTCTAATACATGATTACAGTTAGAAGTCTAAACAATTATATTCTAGACAATAAAAATCGTTTAGTTTATAAATACATATAAAAAAAAGAAAAAAACAAGAAAGGCGCCGACTTCCCGTTCGCTCCCGTCACTAGCCGCCTCAAGGGGAATCGGTCGCTGCGTCGTTCCTGATCAAACCGAGCGTTCGCCGGCATACTTTATTTTTTTTGACACTGTTCCACCAAACGGACACTTCTGAGATTTTTTTACAAAATAGGTTAGAATCATAGCAATATTTTAGAATTTTTTGGTAGGTGTCAACCTAGGGGAAGATAGTTAAAAAAATTCCCAAAAAATTAATTAATTATTTTCAACTATAAATAATTAGCAAAAAATTCTGAAAAAAATCTGAAATATAGAGTGTATCTATATCTTTTATTTGCCGTTTATCCCATGTCGATATCTTTTCTCGTTTTAGCGCAAATTGCATTTAAGTGCGGGGGAATTTACCTCAATATCACCCCTATCGGTGGGGGTAGACATTTGAAATTTTACACAATGTTTTTTTAGACATAAAACGATGTTTTAAGACAGGAATCAGGAAAATCGGAGCGGGGGCCGCTGGCCCATGCTTATCCGGCTATACCCTTTGACGTTTTGTAACAATTCATAATTTTTTTGCTCTGTAACTGTTTAGTGAATCCTAATAAATTTTGAACATAATTAATCACATAATTTTTACTACATATAAAAAAAGACTGGAGTTTCTAGTTGCGTTTTTTCAAGGTATAAATAGGGTTTGAAGTGGAATTTTATGAATTCTCCATAAGAAGACATGTTAAAATGTGCAAACTTTAAGTTGCTATAATTCTTAAATTGTGCAGTGAATCGAACCCAAACTTTGGTAATTGCAATAATTTAGTAAGAATTATATCTTGTCAAATTTTCAAAAATTTTGTTGCGTTTTTATATACCTCCAGAACATCCTTAAAATTATGTTGCCTTATAATTTTCTATGTATTACTAAATTATTACCCTTAAAGTAAGAAACAAATTTTCACGAGTGCATCGATAAACTTTAACAACTTCGACGAATCCATTAACAAAATTAACAGCTTCCGCTGGTTTCTGCTGGTAATGAAATTTTTCGCGCTTCTAACATTCTTTTTACGTTCCATTTATAAAACATTTTAATTTATAAAGATTAAAATAATATTGAAATCAGATGGAATCTCGTGCTGGACTATCCCGAGCGTGGTAGTGTTTCAATCAAATTCCTAGAATAGCGAAACGGTAATGGCCGCAGTTCGAGCTTCTTCTTTGTTCGGTAGCGTTTCGCTTGGCTCGCGAATAAAACGGACGCATGCGTGCAGTTCGGCACGCGATCGATTAAATAACAAATAAGAGGAAAAAGTTGACCGGTGTCTGCACACGCGGGGATACGTGTCCTTTTTTTGTTTTGTTAATTTTTTATCGGGGAATCAGCCGGGTAACACGAAATCGATGTGTTTTATTTATATACAATATTTACAAAGGCATACTGTTCCGTCGTGGCTAATTATGTTCTTCGTACGCTGAAACGTGTACAATGTGTGTCGTGCAAGCATGACTTTAATCTTTTTGATTTTTCCCGTGTGTCAGTCGCCGTTTACGACTACCGCGATCCAGGATGGCCGCTTCCGGTCTCGGAAGTGGTTCGTGTTCATTTTAGATGCAGCTCTCTTGTATCGCTGCGCTTCGAATCACTGTTTCTGAATATCTGTGTGGTCTTTGGAGGCTGTAGAATGTCTGAAAAAAGAAAAACGAGAGCAGCTTTTAATCATTGGACCATTTGTCATAAATTGCATCGTTGTATGTTGAAATTTATATATGATAATATTTTATTTTTATGAAATTTACGATAAAAATGAGTCGTTTAGAACGTAGTTTGGTTGCCTACGGTGGGTTACGAGGAAAAGATTGAATAAATTGGTTGAATGCGTGATTGTACGACTCGAAACGTTCTTTTAGAAGGCGATTTCGATTCGCATCGATCTCGATTTGTCACCGTTTCCACGTTCGCCGTCGTTTTTCGCGGGCCGGAGCTGACGCGACGATGAGAATCCGATTACTCACGTTTGGCGATGCTCGCGGATAATCCGAGTCTTCGGCGACATCGTGGGACATCTCTCGACCCTCCAGCTGTCGCGGCCTCCGTGGCAACGACCCGCAATGTAAAAGCTTCCTATCTGAAAAAAGTTTCGCCGGAGCTTAACCTTAGAATTCTCCGGTTCCTCGAAAAACTTTCAATTCGTACCGGTTCCACGTCTGTGCGAACCATCCGAAAGAAATTATTTCTCGTCGATAGGTAGGATCACTGTGACGAAAGCACACTTGACGTTCTAGTACGCTTTAGAAGTACACTGGAAAGTTTTGAAACATGCAACAGAAGGTACTTGTGCATTTCGAATTCGAATTTCATTAAAGTAATTATTTACCGTCTCGTAGATACAGTCAGTTACAGAGATGCAAGTACATGTGTAGTGTGTTTGAAAGATTGAAACATGGGAGAAAACATTTTGCATATTTTGTCAACATTGACCATTCTGTTAGATTGAGATTGATTGTTGAAACCAGAATACTCGACAGTAATGAACACACTGCGGACGTTTATGAATTTATACCAAGTGCAAATGTATATACATATAGAGGACGTAATAAATTTGAAAGTGTGCAATTAAATTGTGATTGCGTTTGTACTCCAATGTTTATTTTTATCTTTAGTAATGAACACTAGGTTTGCTTTATAAAAACAACAAAAATGTATCTATCCAAATTTTGAGTAATTTTTTAAATAGTATATGCCCAGAGAATTAAATTTGTTGAATAATCGATGAAACTTTAGAATCCCAATGATTGTAAATTAAAAATATTAGAACTCGTCATCTTGACGGGTCCCGCAAACCTGGTGTTAATAATCTGTCCATCTTTTTGCAGAATTCAGAGAGAAATTTGATGGGATTTAGGAAAATTTCGGTGGCTGCAATAACCGGCTTACATCGTCCCAGATCGATGTAACGTTTTCCTGTACCGAGCAATTGCCCTGAGAGTTTTGTAAGCATCCGGTTGTGGTTTAAGACGCGACCCGATGTATTTACGATTCTCGTTTGGTCGGAGCACTTTCATCAGTTCGGAGTAGAAAATTCAGCGAACGTGACGGAAGGCTATTCGTATCACGGTGGATGCATTTACAGATCAGCCGACGGTGGTCTAGCAGGTTGCAGTTCTCCGGTCCAATTCGAAAAGTGTCAAGGTTTACCTACTGGGTATCCCGTTCGGAGTTTTGCACGCAATTATTCCTCAAACTGCAATGAACAATTCCGAAAAACCAACATGTCGCATCTCGATGAATTCGTCTTTGAATGGGCTACGTAAAAAAATATAGAGTTCCGTATAATAATGATTTTTGGTCGTTGGACATTTATAAATCTTCCCTCCTAGGCAGTGTCGCCAGAATCGACAAAACTGGTCGATTTTTCCTCTCCATCCTTTCACCTTCCACTCTCCCATTCCAGCACCATGAGCATATTCTAACATCCACCACTAAGACCACCACTAAGACCGTAGACTGGTATTAATCTGGTTATCAGAGAGGGGGTAAATTGTATTCCCCTCGATTTCCTCGATCTGGCGATACTGCTCCTAGGTAGTTTTAATTTGATACATCTTTTGAGAGAAGTTATAAGGTGAAGTGCCCTAAGTCTGGACAGTCCAAAAGTGATACCTAAATCTAGACAATTGAATTTTCATAGTAAAATCAGTAATTAAGAGATTAAATAATTATATTATATATTCTGAGGCCTTAGCTACAAGTAGGTGTGAATATTATTTCATTAAGACATCAATTGAAATTTAAAAATGAATTCAAAGTTCATCTGAAAACAGTATACAAAATAGTCTATTTACATGCGAATCATGTGGATTTTAAGTTCGAACTTTTGTTAGAAAAAAAGATATAATTTAAGCCCTCAGACAAAAAATAATTATCACGCATAATAATATCGATATTTTTAAATAAATTGGCAATCAAACTTAACGTAAATAATAATTATTAATTCAAATATTAGATGTCCAAGATTAGGACTGTTTTCAAATATACAGTAGCGGACAAAAGTTTAAAACCGCTCTAAAGAAGACGATAACTTTTTTAATATTGTACTATACGATTTGAACTTTTTTGGGAAGCTAGAGCAATTAGTTTACTAAAGGATGTGAAAAGAAATTTTTTCAAAAATTGCAATTGATCGAAATTGTTGAAAAACTACTAAAAGTTGAATTTTTAACTTTTTTATGTGGGCCTATATTGAAAATTTAAAAAATACGTTTTGTAGATCTATGTCAATTAAACATATTCTGAAAATTTCGTCGAAATCGGTCGACGTTGCAAGGAGCTACAAACGTTTAAAGATGGTAAAAATGGCAGATTTTCACGTTTTTCGGCAATAAATCGTGAAAATCTGCCATTTTTACCATTTGTAAACGTTTGTAGCTCCTTGCAACGTCGACCGATTTCGACGAAATTTTCAGAATATGTTTAATTGACATAGATCTACAAAACGTATTTTTTAAATTTTCAATATAGGCACACATAAAAAAGTTAAAAATTCAACTTTTAGTATTTTTTCAACAATTCCGATCAATTGCAATTTTTGAAAAAATTTCTTTTCACAACCTTTAGTAAACTAATTGCTCTAGCTTCCCAAAAAAGTTCAAATCGTATAGTACAATATTAGAAAAGTTAGCGTCTTCTTTAGAGCGGTCTTAAACTTCTGTCCGCTACTGTAAGTACTCCATACTGGGACGCGATGACAGTAGCTGTCCCACTCTAAGCTTATACGCAATGTGCTTACGCCTGAAGCCGGACACGTGTGTGTGAATAAAATCAACGCATTGTTTGCAAATTATTTAACTACATGTACGTATAATTAGTCTTCTATTAGCTTGAATAACGTATGTAGAAAATGTATTCCGGTTGAGACGTTAATAATACTTTGTGTTTACATCTTAAATCTATCAGTATTACTACCTAACCTTAAAAGTTGTATTATGACAAGTTTTATTGAAACAGTAAATGAAAATAAATATATATTTGGTTAAATAATACAATACTATAATCTGTGATAAGAATACTACATATTACGCAAAGCATCTTCTATTCGACATGCGCAACAGCGCCACCAACCAACGTTTTAGGTTATGTTCGCTCGATCAACTCGTAAATTGAATTTGTCCCGATATAGGCTTTACTTCTGTCCAGGTACTAGCTTAGATTGGATTTAATATGTCCAACTATAGGTTTGAATTATTCTTGTTAATACAATTAAGATATTAACCTAAACAATGATTTTTTTATTTTAAATTACTTTACAAACTATGAACTGTATGTTAAAACTCTTAAGAAATTGTTTTTGTTTATTTAAAGTGATAACAATTTAAAATAGAAAAACATGCTGTCCAGGCATAGGGCACTTCACCGTAGTTTCGGAAATAATTGCGTGCGGTCAAAATATGATAATTTTAAGGATGTTCTGGAGGTATATAAAAACGCAACAAAATTTTTGAAAATTTGACAAGATATAATTCTTACTAAATTGATGCAATTACCAAAGTTTGGGTTCGATTCACTGCACCGTTTAAGAATTGTAGCAACTTAAAGTTTGCACATTTTAACATGTCTTCTTATGGAGAATTCATAAAATTCCACTTCAAACCCTATTTAAACCTTGAAAAAACGCAACTAGAAACTCCAGTTTTTTTTATATGTAGTAAAAATTATGTAATTAATTATGTTCAAAATTTATTAGGATTCACTAAACAGTTACAGAGCAAAAAAATTATAAACTGTTACAAAACGTTAAATTTATCGTGTTGTCTCTCACTATCATGGAAACGCGACAAGTGTAGACCACTGAATATAGCTACAGAGGGTACAGTATTCGAAAAAGTTTAATGCAAAATATACTCATGAATGACTTTCATTGCCAATATATTGATGGGTTTCGAATTTCTTATACTTTTGTCTCCCATTGTACCTCCAGAACATCCTGCGATATAGTGCGTTGCTGTGTGTAGTACCTATTAGATGATTGGTCAAGGCCGTGGTGGGAATGAGATCAGGATTCCCGTCCTCTTCCTCGCCTTTGCTGGCGAAGGTCGCGATACTGGGTTGTTGGGGAGGTTTTGGTTTTGCGGGGGTGGCAGCATGCTTCCTCCAAAGCGCCATCAGCACCCCGGTCACGATTAAACCCAAACCGGTCGCCGTCCCACCTAGGCCAATCAGGATCGGCGACATATCCACCGAAGATACCGATTCTCCTATAAACGAAATCACCCGGACCATCGTTCTACTTGTGTCTACTTGTACTCTCTCCACGTCTGTCCTCCTCTTTTATCTTCTTCCCTCCCTTTCGGTCTCTTTGTAAACTTTGCTCCTTCAAGATTCGAGAATCGATATATTGATACTGTCTCGCCTCTTCAACCGGCGCAGATTCATTTCCAATATTTCTATTTCTTACTCGTGACTTACTCGATGCATAACAAAAAGCACAACAAAAGGAACAAAAGTTCCTTTATTACTTTTTCACCCCACAGACCTTAATAACTTTTTTCACTCAGCTTTCAATACTCTTCCAAATTGCGTATTTAAATATTACACATAGAAAGAACTAATTATTATATTGTATGTCCTGGTTAATATCTAACAATTTTTGTTCGGAACATTTTTTGATGCAACAAGCAAGTTACGAGTGGCACAGTTAAGTGATTCACCCTGTGTACGTTTGGTAAAGCATGGTGTTTGGCAAGGTGGACCAGTTTCTCGACAGTAGCAGGGGATAAAATACGACAGTTACGCTGAACCGAAGCTGGCTAAAGCGAGACAATTATTGTAGGCATTATCGTAGTTGGCTTTTTCTCGAGCAAGCCGGAAGTTTCTCCGTCCCGGACGAAACACTTCGAAGTACATGACAGTTTCTAATTCACTTGTTTGTCATTCGCGCTCGATGGCGAACATCGCGGTTGAATTTCGAGGAGAAATTTCCGGGAAACCTAATCTACTTCCAATTAGGGTCCCGCTAGGGTGTATTGCGAAACTTCGTGGAGGAGACGGCGCCGCTTGGCGCCGTTCGATTAACGTGTTTATTATTTCACGCGTTGCTATCCCCGTGAACCAGCTAACAAACGATGGAACTTCTCGTTACGTTCCTATGGTGTTGTCTATGGTTAGTCTGTGGTTAGCCGCGATGTACAAATTCCAGTACTTCCGAAGCATTCATTAGTTTCATGATTTTATCATAGGATGACGTTTTCTGGAATTGATTCATTTCAGCTTTTATAAATTAATTGTGTTGAGGAGGACTATGGGGCGAGAATTCTAGCTTTTTTTTGAACTAGCATAAGTTTGAATATTCCCATAGAAATACATTTTTGTATTGACTAGTAAACCATTAAAATCCAACCATTAATCTCTGAGCTATGGGCTGAGACCTATCATAAAGCACGATCTTTCAGCTTTCATCTGCAGTTTTCTTTATAATCAAACAATTTCCCTCTGAACTATCAATCGGGATGCGTCAATTTTGTAACAAGATCTTGAATTTTAAAGAATCATAAGTGCTAACATCACATATTAAAGTTGTCTCGAATCATCCCCTTTAAATCCACCCATTTTCTTTGATGTATCTCCCCAGATTCATCAATTTTTTCGACATGATCGCGTTATTTCCCGCAATCCTAAGCAGATCTATCACAAAGTACAGGCTTCATACTTCCACTCAATCCCTCAAAAGTTAATAAACATCGCTCAAACAACCACAAAATCCTTTTCCGTAGAGCTTGTGCAGCTCGAACGCGTTCCATTCTTGCAATAAATGTCACCTCTTATTTTATTCCACGGATGCCGAGCGCGTTTCGGACAATGGCGGCCATTCGTTCGACATTTTCCGAAAAGATTAATCTCGTAGAGGATCGTGGGGCCGCGTGTTCGAATTTCCTGTTTCGTGAGGGAGAGAGAGAGAGAGAGAGAGTGTGTGCATCCTCGTTGTCGCGAAAGATTAATCAATGTCGCGCGGCGAAATTAAGGCTAGCCGGAAACGTCTCGGGCCAAGACATTCTATCGGTGGTAGAGCCGAAACGCGGCCGGAGACTTTCCGAAGAGAGAAACGAATGAGAGAAAACAGAATGCATAGTAATAGCTCATAAATTTCGGATCGTCTTTGCCGAATTTCGCCGAGGTCCCTGCTTTTCTATTACGTCGAGGCTCTCTCTCTCTCTCTGCTTTTCTCGCGCGTTTCGTAGATCTCTCCCGAAGATCTCACGCTACCCGACCAAGATGAATTAATTGTGGAAAATTATGCTGTGGAAAATTATGCTGTTAATCGGTTCACAACTGCATCGATAATTTAGTACTACCGTCGCTGGTAATGATGGCTAATTAACGCCGATTCGTATCGGAAATTTAAATAACAATCGATACCTGTACATATATGTTTACGCAGCTTCAGGCGAAGTCGGCCCGACAGCTTTTATATCCGAGTAATTGATCCAAGTGTCTGTCGATTTGTTATGTAATTCGATGATTCGATGCACCGCATTAATCGAATGAAATAATATGATCCTTCCGCGAGAAACCGGACACCTAAGCGCGTACTTCCAAATACGAGTTAATTGTGACTCGTCGCAAATGCATGCTTTTAATCTACGATTTTATACTTGATTTTATTGGGTTGGCAAGAAAGTAATTTCGGTATTTTTAGATGAAATAAAATCCCACTTTTTTATCAAAGCAATGAACTTTAATCAATAAAATATTTTCCATTTTGTTGTATGATCTTTTGCCATCTTTCTGGTAGCTTCATAATTCCGCGCTCATAAAACTTCTGATCCTTTTCGGTGAAAAACTGATCCAAGTGCGATTTCAGATCATCATCCTTAGTGAATGTTTTACCATTCAAAGAGTTTTGTAAACTTCGGAATAAATGATAATCTGATGGTGCAATGTCAGGGCTATATGGTGGATGTGACATTACTTCCCAACCAAGCTCCAATAACTTTTCACGTGTTACCAAAGATGTGTGTGGCCTAGCGTTATCATGGTGGAACACGATTCCTTTGCGATTTGCCAATTCCTGCCGTTTTTCTTTGATTGTTATGTCCAGTTTTGTTAGTTGTCGACAATAAACATCTGAATTGATGGTTTGGTTCCTTGGGAGCAGCTCAAAATACAACAATACCTTTGTAATCCCACCAAATTGACAACATGATCTTATTTTGATGCAATTCAGCTTTCGGTGTGGTTTGGGCTGATTCATCACGCTTGGACCATGATCGTTTTCGAGTTGTGTTATTGTAAACAACCCATTTCTCATCACCGGTGATGATTCGCTTGAGAAAAGGGTCGATTTCATTTCGTTTGAGATGCATATCGCATATGTTGATGCGTTGCATTAAGTGAATTTCTTTCAACTCGTGTGGAAGTCAAATATCGAGCTTCTTAACGATTCCGAGACTTTTTAAACGATATTCTATGGTTATATGCGAGACATTTAACCTGTCTGCAATCTCTCGGACAGTTATATGACGATCCGATTCAATAATGGCTTTCATTTGGTCATCATCAACTTCAGATGATCGATCAGAACGTTGGTCGTCTTTAAGTGAGAAATTTCCAGAACGGAATTTTTTAAACCAATTCTGGCACGTGCGTTCTGTTAAGCAATCCACACCATAAACTTCGCATATATCTTTCTGAGCCTCGGCAGCTTTTTTACCTCTACGGAAATAAAAAAGCAATATATGCCTATAGTGTTCGTTTCTGCACTCCATGTTCAAATTGACACAGAACTAACAATTTTAATCAAAATTACGTGTAATTTGCTTCAAAAGTAACCTAAAAGATGCAGTTATGAAATGTCAGAAAGAAAACAAACGCAACGTTAACAGAAGCCAATCAAACAAAACATAACGCCATCAGTTAGTGAAAACCGAAATTACTTTCTTGCCAACCCAATAATTACTGAACCCGAACTTTATTTTAATCTAAAAATCTAAATGTCTTTTTTCGAACCAGAATATTTTCATTTTACACGATTCTTTTCACGAAGTGACTCGATTTTAGAATGTATTCTTTAAGGAGTTGCTTCGATCAATTTTAGCATGTGTTCCCATGGGAAATTTTCAGACGCTCGGGGATTTGAATGAAAGCTTGAAGATCGTACTTTTTTGTGAGAGTCTCCTCACTGTAGGATCTGTTATTTTGTTTGAATTCGACTGGTGCTCGGCTCGGTACGCAAGCGGGGTTAATCTCGGCTGTCTAAAGAGCTGTTTTACGTAAACGAGTTACCGTACAGCAAGAACGGGATGGGAAATAGGCGGATGCGCAGCCGTCACGCGAGATATACGATCGCGGGGGTGTGGGAGCGTGGAGAGATGCTCTCTCTATGTATTTCGAAACGGGTAAGAGGTTTCACGCGAGGTCTTTTGAAGAGAGAGAGAGGGGGAGAGAGAGAACGGCGCGGGTATCCGCATTCAACGGGGATACAGACCGTTGCTTATCCGTCTGTGTTCCGCCGCGTTCAAGTTTCGTTGCCGGGTGTGCAGGTACTTACGCACCGGTAAACTTGGCTACACCTTTCAACGCCACCCGCTCCATGATCACCGGCGCACTGGACCCCTTCATATTGACCGCGTAAAGGGCGATCGTCGTCGGCTTGTGAAGCTCCAGCTCCCAATAGGGGCTCGCCGATTCCACGCGAAGCTTGCCCACCAGGGCTACGAACTTTTGTGGTAAACCGCCGTCGTAGCCTTCCTCGCAGGATATCCTGATCCAGGAGCCTGTCTGGTTCTGGGCCGTGCAGTTCTGCAACGGGTACGGCTTGCCTGCGACAACAACGATTGGTAACGTTAGCTTCATTAATCGACGATTTAGTATCTATCAGGTGGCAAGCAAGTTCGGTGCCTTTCTATTCCATAGACATATAGAGATAGACTGCGCCGTCTTATGGGCGAGTTGAAGCCCACAATGGCGGCGCGCGGTACAAAGAGTGAGAGAGAGAGAGCGTTAGCCGGGGTCCATAGCGCTCTCTTTTTAATTGATGTGTCGGTGGGGAAAGATTCCCCTACTTGCTTGCTAGATAATGTAGATTTCTACATAGTATTGATTAATTTGTTAATATTTATTTGGTTTTTGATATCTATTTGTTTTTTGGTTTCCTACCAACGAATTGTAAAATAATAACAGATTAGAATAAACATTCAAAGACACACGTTTATTTATTTATTCTGAATTTCTCATTATAAATTTGAATAAAGCACTTATGTATGCTGGTTTAAATATTTTTTCTCATTGTCAAGGTGAGGGTGGGGGACGGCGAAAAATTGCTCAGCACGCAGGCGACTGTACACCTAGGAACGGCCCTGTGTGGAGGAACGTTCTCCAATAAATAAACGTGTGTCTTTAAATGTTTATTCTAATTTGTTATTATTTTACAATTCGATGGTAGGGAACCAAAAAACAAATAAATGTCAAAAACCAAATAAATATTAACAAATTAATCAATACTATGTAGAAATCTACATTATCTAGCAAGCAAGTAGGGGAATCTTTCCCCACCGACACATCAATTAGAAAGAGAGCGCTATGGACCCCGGCTAATGCTCTCTCTCTCGCGCGCCGCCATTGTGGGCTTCAGCGCTTCGTACAGGCCGCGCAGTCTATCTCTATATGTCTATGTTCTATTCGAACGGTTGTAGCTTTAAATTATACTTTCGTCCGAAGTCAGCAACCTATATCACGACGACCTTGAGTTGATCAGGAAAAAAATATATAAAAAAAACTTTTTAAAAACCACTAAAAAGGAGAAAATCATTTTTTTAGACATTAGTGACTATAAATACAAGCGTGGAGCGCTAAACTATATTGATGTAATCTTCGTGGGCACTCCACGCTTTTACTTGAATTTATATTAAATTTTTCCATCTATTCCGACACTAATTTTATAACAGAAGAAATTTTGAACTAATTGCTTAAAATTTTGGGGAAATATATTATTATTCATTTAACTGGATTCGATATTTTATGGAGAATCAGGAAAAAATTATTTTCTCCTTTTTAGTGCATTTTAATATAAGCGTGGTCTTTGAAAAGTTTTTTTAAAATACTTTTTTATTTTCTACTTTTTAGTCATTTTTAGTCACTGGTATGAGATAGTAAGATATGGAAATACGCGAGATAAATTGAGGGGATGACTCCGAGAGACAACGTCTCTCGATGGAGTCCGAAATTGTCCGAAACGGAGCTGAATGAACGGAAAACCACACTCAGCCGCAGCGACTCAGCTCCTTCGGTGTGAAGTGGATCAGTGGAGTGGGGATGAGTCGGAGTGGGAGCGCTGGCGCGCGGAGTGGGGATCGCTGAACGCGATGACGTACTACCGAGCGTCGTACGGCGAGGTGTGACGGTTAATATTAAAACTTTTTCTCCTAGACGTACAGTCTTTTTTCTAAATATGTTTTTAAATATTGCATTGTCATCCAGTTCTGAGCTATGTTTAAAGTTTAAAGTCTCCAGCTCATCGGGAAGTGATTTAAAATTCGATTACAAGATTTGACGCATACAACGCCAACATCTACAACTCGGTAAGCTAATATAAGCGTGGTAATAAAAAGTCTTTGGAAATAGAAACTTCAAATAACCGGTGTCACCGATTTTCATAAACACCCTCGTTACAATGAAAACCGCGTAAACTGTTATAAAAACCGTCGGAACTTCTCGCTCAAGCTTGAAATGCTTCTTTTAACCATTATATCGTCCCGCAGATTCGTCAAAATTTCAGAACGCCCCATTTTCTTCTGGCGAACCGCCGAAAAACATGAAAAGAAACGCGCGATCTTTTTGCGACGTCCGAAGAACACAAGACCTAGCGTGCTGTTAGCGAAACGAATGTTCGGGGGGGAGAGGGGAGGGGGTGGAACGAACGGAACGAAACGAAACGAGACAAAACGCGGGACCGCTTTTTAATTATTCGTCGTCGGGCTTGTAGCCGGTGTCGGTCGAGGGTAACGCGCAACAGTGACCGAAATCCTCTGGGAGCAAACACGGGGCGAAAAACCGCGTTATCCCCAGCTGCTTGCTCGCGCCGTTCTCTGGTTCCCCGGTTCCCGCGGAGTTCGCGTCGTATATACGCGCTTTTTGCGGCGGATTTCATGAAAACCATAATTGAATATGTTCATTACCGAGCGCACGCGACCCGTTTGTGTTCCAGACGCCCCGGCCAATCTAATGACCGCATTGCGATCGAGACTCCGGGACCTGTCCGCGGACAAAACCAGTCCGACAACCTGTCCCCGGTCGGACGGAATTAGTTTGGTCCGCGTCGAACCGACGAGATCTTACCTCGGGAACACGGTTAATAGTTTCCCGAGTTCGATTCGACTTGTACAGCCGCGCCGGCTCGCGCGGTAATTGGACACGTAATTTATTTCCGGCGAGTAACAACGTGTTTCTTATGCAATTACCGGCCAGCAGTTTTTCCCGAACGAAAACCGAGCGAACCCCTCTGGCACACTGCTGCCCTTCGGTTTGGCAAAGAGTAACGCAATCATCGACCCGGACGATGACACAAGGGCGCAAATGGACGCTGTAACGGAATCATCTTCCTATCAGCGGTACTCTGTTGGTCTTCTCTGTCCGAAGTGTTGGGAAAACTCGGCGTAGTTCGAATTTCGACTCTTTGTGTCTACGATGAACACAATTTGCAATATAATTGTGAATTTGTGCCGCCAAGAATACTGTAAATATTTTTCCACTGAAAGATTTTCAAGTTTTTTAATCCTACAGATTACTGGTTAAAATCTTAGCGAAATCGCGACTTAGGGTGCTTTTACGCAAAGCTTCCCGCTTGCGTCTCGAGCCCGCTACGGGACAAAGTCATAAAAATTTCGAGCGGGTCGACGGGCCCCGCTCGCTGTGCCCCGCTGTGCGTGGCACAAAAAAGAGGTCTCTATGGTATCCACGGTTTCACGGTTCGTTTAGGTAAACTACCGATAGCTTCTCTTTAAGGCGGGGTAGGATACCTTCAGATTCTAAGTAGCAAATAACTAGAATCTTATTAGAAAAATTGGGTTTGCGAATTTTCGCTTTTTGTCCTTATACCAGCAAACACACCATGTAAAAATTTCTTTTATTTGGTCATAAAGTAATTCATGCTCGTCAAAGCAACTAATCTTTACAACAGCCTCATTTTCAAAGTCAACCAGTAGCCGTTCTTACCCGTAATAAAATTGACGGGCTTGGGGCAGAGGCTAACGGACAAACGGTACAACGCCTTTTCTACCTTAATTATTGCCACGTGCCCCATACCTCGCCGAGTGGAAGAATTTACCTGAATAATATCAAGGCAATACTCCTTTTCGGAGCCATTGATTTTGAACAATGTAGGAGATAAATAAACTGTTAGGTCTTTGCGGATAGGAATTCTGATGTCGAATGTTTTCACTATAAACTCCAAAGAACCCATTTTCATCGATTTGCTAAATCAACATTTCATCAAAAAATCATTTCGCGTCCGGCGATTTCGGCAATTGTAAGTGCACGAAAAGAACAAAGTGACATGCACTTACTATGGACGATATTAACCTGTGCACCGCACACTCGGAGTGTACGACACCCCAACAACAATTTAGGTAAAATAAACGACATCTCGCGTACTCCTTCCCCGCGTTCTGTTTTTTCCCAATGTGAAAGTTGCGATTTTAGGACAAACGCTGTCCTAAAGAATATTCAGCAATCTTATGGACCCGGAATAACAAACAATTCAAACCTAACAGCTGTTTATGATTACTGGAGCGTTTCACATCTCATGTCTGCTGCACAGTGGGCAATTTGGACGAAATCTGTGCAACAATCAAAGAACTTTCTATTAGAAATGAGATATAGAGCGATGAAATTTTTTTTCAAATTAAAACTGAAACTTTGCAGAATATAGGAAAAATGGGGAGAAAGTTCTTTCATTTTGACACAGATTTCGTTCAAATTGCTCACTGTGTACCGTATGAAATTTTTACATGGTGTGTTTGCTGGTATAAGGACAAAAAGCGAAAATTCGCAAACCCAATTTTTCTAATAAGATTCTAGTTATTTGCTACTTAGAATCTGAAGGTGTCCTACCCCGCCTTAAAGAGAAGCTATCGGTAGTTTACCTAAACGAACCGTGAAACCGTGGATCCCATAGAGAACTTTTTTTTGTGCCACGCACAGCGGGGCACAGGGAGCGGGGCCCGTCGACCCGCTCGAAATTTTTATGACTTTGTCCTGTGGCGGGCTCGAGACGCAAGCGGGAAGCTTTGCGTAAAAGCACCCTTAGGGAGCGTTCATACCGAAGCCCCCGCGTGACTTTTACCGCGCGGTTTGGGACTTTTGCCGCGGGAATGGAGCACGCGGGTAATAAATTTCGAGCGTGTTGACGGGCCCGCTGTGCCCCCGCTGTGCGTGGCACAAAAAAAAAGGTCTCTAAGGCTTCACGGTTCGTTTAGGTAAACTACCGATAGCTTTCCTTAAGGGTGTGGGTCGGATTTTGACCTTGGTCGTAGTATCGGTGCCCTCCGCATTTGTAGCTAGGAGCGCTAGTGTTTTTAGTCACTGTTTTACCGATTCAGTCACAGTATTGGTAAAATATCGGTAAAATAGTGACTAAAAACGCTAGCGCTCCTAGCTAAAAATGCCATGGAACTAATACTTGCACCAAAATCTCCCGTATAGGGATCTACTTCGTAGATTTCGTTTGCTGTGTTTAAACACGTATAGTTTAACATAATAAAGGTTTCATTGACATTGTATGTGACCCTGAATTCCGGGATGCCTACATTTTGGTCTATAAGAATCCTAAATCTCTCGATATTTAAGAAAATGTATGTGTCTCGACAATGGCAGCACTGTCGCTTCGTCCAATATTTGTGAAACTGCGCTACATGCTGCCGAATAATGCAAATTACGCCTCGAAAACGCAAAAGTAGGCCATATATGGAAGCATCCCGTAATTGTGGGTCTTTTATCTAGCGATTGTGACTACGTAGGGGCCCCAAATGTGCGTTAGAGAGACAGCAAACGAAATCTACGGAACCCTTGCAATCTCGTGTACGTATACAGTATCTATCGGTGTGTTAAGGTACTACCACACTCGCACTCAACCAAGGTCAAAATCCGACCCACACCCTTAAGGCGGGGTAGGATACCTTCAGATTCTAAGTAGCAAATAACTAGAATCTTATTAGAAAAATTGGGTTTGCGAATTTTCGCTTTTTGTCCTTATACCAGCAAACACACCATGTAAAAATTTCTTTTGTTTGGTCATAAAGTAATTCATGCTCGTCAAAACAACTAATCTTTACAACAGCCTCATTTTCAAAGTCAACCAGTAGCCGTTCTTACCCGTAATAAAATTGACGGGCTTGGGGCAGAGGCTAACGGACAAACGGTACAACGCCTTTTCTACCTTAATTATTGCCACGTGCCCCATACCTCGCCGAGTGGAAGAATTTACCAAGGCATGAATAATATCAAGGCAATAATATCACCCCAACAACAAGTTAGGTAAAATAAACGACATCTCGCGTACTCCTTCCCCGCGTTCTGTTTTTTCCCAATGTGAAAGTTGCGATTTTAGGACAAACGCTGTCCTAAAGAATATTCAGCAATTTTATGGACCCGGAATAACAAACAATTCAAACCTAACAGCTGTTTGTGATTACTGGAGTGTTTCACATCTCATGCCTGCCGCACAGTGGTCAATTTGGACGAAATCTGTGCCACAATCAAAGAACTTTCTATTAGAAATGAGATATAGAGCGATAAAATTTTTTTTCAAATTAAAACTGAAACTTTGCAGAATATAGGAAAAATGGGGAGAAAGTTCTTTCATTTTGACACAGATTTCGTTCAAATTGCTCACTGTGTACCGTATGAAATTTTTACATGGTGTGTTTGCTCCTATAAGGACAAAAAGCGAAAATTCGCAAACCCAATTTTTCTAATAAGATTCTAGTTATTTGCTACTTAGAATTTGAAGGTATCCTACCCCGCCTTAAAGAGAAGCTATCGGTAGTTTACCTAAACGAACCGTGAAACCGTGGATCCCATAGAGACCTTTTTTTTGTGCCACGCACAGCGGGGCACAGCGAGCGGGGCCCGTAGACCCGCTCGAATTTTATGACTTTTTCCCGTGGCCGGCCGCGGCGAGTTTAGCGTAAAAGCACCCTTATTCGCTTCGTTTTAAGGCACAAACTCGAACAACTCGCTGTGCAGATGACGCCGCTGAAAACAAGGTTGCAGACGGAGGATTAACATTTGAAAATTAAACCTTTGTAACGTTGCCATGGTTAACGGGAGCCGCGTGATGAAGGTTTTCAGACATCAGCAACTCGGTGCTTAAGCTTTCGAAATTAAAATGCAAAAAGTGGAAGGAAGAAGGCAGGCTGTTGCAAAGGAAGCTGATCGAGGCGAAGAAAAAAGAGTGGAGAAACGAAGAGAAAAAAGAAAGGGAGAGAGGACCTGTTTGATCGCGGCTCTGGCAATTGGCCGCAAAGGATTATTCTCGTCGCGTGCTGCACAGAATCATGAAAGAGAGATGGGAAGGAAAAGGAACAGCGCAGCGGCCGCGAGCACATTGTCCACTGTTTCCGGGAGCTTTTTCAGCGGGCTATTTGCATACAAGTGATCTAGTTAATGCAACACCATTGTCGATAATGACGGCCCCGGACACATAATTTCATTGGCCGCGAAATGGCGCAGCATCGTGTCGGAATTTTCGCTGCGCAATGAAACGAAGTTATGCGAACCGCGGTGTGGCTCTGCACCGCTCTGCCGTGCCAGTTTTTCCCGGTGTGTTTGCACCGTGAAAAATTGTACACAATACACGGGGGCACTCGTTGGCACACGTGGCACGCGTTCGTTTCGGAAAAACGCAACGCGGTTCCTATTAATAGTGGACGCGCGAGCCGGCTAACGAAATTAGGCGACGATAACACGCGGAAATCGCGCGCGGGATATTTATGGGGCCAGGGAATCGAGGCGACAATACTGTGAATTGGATTGTTATGCAAGGCGAAGAGAATCATTAACAGGGATTGTTGATTTTATTGGGTCAGGACGTAAAAAAGCGTATGTTCACGATCCTTTTTCGTTTACAACATCCGTATTTTATATTCAATGTTTTATCAACTTTCATGAGCCCGAGTCGAGGCTTGAAGACTGCAGTTTATGACAGATCTACCTAGGATTGATAGATATGGCGAGATCGCATGGGAAAATTGATAAATGGGGGACAGATCGCAGAAAGTAAATGGATTTTAATTCGGGACAATTCCAGAATGCGTTTGAGGGCTTAAATGCAAGTTTGAAGCTTGAAAATGGTCACCGTTAATGGGGGAGCCAAATAGGAATGCTCTTCTAAGCAATTCTGAGGATGTGTTGGAGGATGTTCGGACTGGAAGTGTCAGTTTGGATAAAAGTGAGCACGAACCTGTTGCGATCACTTGGTAAAGACAGGGCTGCTTGGATAGACCGACGACGTTGCTGGCCCAACAGCCCAAAGTTCCGTAATCCGTGTCGGACGTCGGTGTGTAAATCAGCCGACTCGACGTGCCTTCGTTAGTGAATTTTGTGGACGGAATGTCGGTGAGGTCCCCGCTGCTGTTGAACGTCCATTGGAAGCTGATCGAGGTCGGATTAGCCTCGACCTCGCAGACCAGGCTGATGGTCTCATGTTTCGATGCTCCGTGGATCTCCTCGGGAACGTTCAAAGGCGGCGGCGTCGCGTTCTGGTTCCTCCAACCCGACGAGTTTAAAACGTGCTTGCAAATCGGGGCGACTGCAACACACATGCAACCGGTGCAAGATTTCTCGGATGACAATAGACATTATCAAAATCTGTGCAATCTAACGTATCGATCTCTTAATCGCACGACATTTCTTCGTTCTAAAACTATTTTCTCAACAATAAAATGCATAAAACATTGCGAATAATATTAGGTCTATAACTTGAAAACCGGAATTTTTTAAGGAAATTTGAGCGTTTATTAAAGAAAATCTTGTACAATTCTGTCATTCAAAGTATTGTCCATCGAAAGATACAACATTTCCCCATCTTTCTGGCAATTTGTGGATGCCATCGTAAAAAAACCGGTCATCTTTTGAACAATAGAAATTTTTAACTAATTGCTTAAAATTTCAGGGAAAAATATTATTAATCATTTAACTGGATTCGGTATTTTATGCAGAACCAGGAAAAAAATTATTTTCTCTTTTTCAGTGCATTTTAATATAAGCGTGGTCTTTGAAAAGTTTTTTGTATATATTTTTTTATTTTCTACTTTTTGGTTCTTTTTAAATGGAACGCAAGATATAGTAATAGTGGTATGAGATAGCAAGATATGGAAATACGCGAGATAGAATGAGGAGATGACTCCGAGAGACGACACGACGTCTCTTGATGGAATCAGAAATTGACCAAATCGAACTGAATGAACGGGAACACCACACTGACAATAAGCTCCTTCGGTGCGAAGTGGGTCAGTGGAGTGGGGATGAGTCGGAGTAGGACGCGTAGTGGAGTAGGGAGCGCTGGCGCGCAGAGTGGGGATCGCTGAACGCGATGACGTACTACCGAGCGTCGTGCGGCGAGGTGTGACGGTTAATATTAGGTCTGTAACTTGAAAACTGGAATTTTTTAAGGAAATTTGAGCGTTTATTAAAGAAAATCTTGTACAATTCTGTCATTCAAAGTATTGTCCATCGAAAGATACAACATTTCCCCATCTTTCTGGCAATTTGTGGATGCCATCGTAAAAAAACCGGTCATCTTTTGAACCAATGAACGAATCGAGCCAATTTTTGATGCCTTGGACTGAAGTGAAGCGTATTCCGGAAAGTGCATTCTGCATCGACCGAAACAAATGGTAGTCAGAAGGCGCCAAGTCTGGACTATATGGCGGGTGGGGCAGAACTTCCCATCCGCTATTTTCCAAATAGTTTTTTACGGGTTGAGCAACATGTGGCCGAGCATTGTCATGTTGGAAAATCAATGTCTCGTGTCTGGTCTCCCATTCTGGCCGTTTTTCCTTCAATGCTCTCTTTAAACGAATCAGTTGTTTTCGGTACAGCTCTCCAGTAATGGTTTCACCCTGCTTTAGAAGCAAGCTCTTCTTGTGTTCGACACGAGTCTTCATCGAGTAACGCTTCCAATTCTTCATCTTCAAACTTTTTCGACTGTCCAGGCCGCTCTTTGTCTTTGATGTCAAAATCGCCATTTTTAAAGCGTTGAAACCACTCGAAACACTGTGTTTTCGCAAGAGCATGTTCGCCATACAATTCCACGAGCAAACGATGACTTTCGGCTGCAGTTTTCTTTGCAAAAAAGTGACTCAGCAAAACTTCCCGCAAATGTTGTTTCTTTCGTCAATTTTCAAAATTTTTCATGATTGAAAAAAATATGATGCGCACAAGGAAATCAAACACTGTTGACTGATTTTGCAGGTTATGAATAGAGCTTCGGAATGGCGTGTATGTCAATGATTTGCTACAGCGCATACATAAGTCCTGACATCTAGTGTCAAATTCCGGTTTTCAAGTTATAGACCTAATATTTAAACAAAAATAATCGATTCAGCGAATAACGTGCACCCTTATGACGAGTATCTAAATTTCCGTTTCCTAAAACCAAAAAATTGGGGCAAGAACACCCTCCTAAAACAGTTATTCACTCAGTACACAGTTTCCCAAGCTCTCCTCGCTTTCAATCCCCACTCCAAACTACTTTTATCCAACACTCTCTCCAACAAACTTCCAACCCCACATAACCAAAATTTCCAAGTACAGTTTCTTAACTGTAATATCCAAGTTCCAGAAAGTTCACTATAAAATAAGAGAATGAAACACCTGTATTCTGAAATTTCAACATCCCCTATCCTCGGTATGCACGCCGCCATAGTAAAAATCACGACGCACTGCGTACGGTGTACACTATGTGTGCATTACCGTCGACGGAAGAGAGACATCATCGGAGCACAGAAAAATCGCCAGCAAGAAAGTTTTACGTCCGGAATACTGTATTTTTTCTAGAGTCTCGCTGGAGAAGGAGAGTCGAGGAGAGGCTATACTTACACATAACCTGGAGCTTGACAACGTTAGACTTGGTACGGCCCTCGACATTGACGGCCATGCAGGTGTACCTTCCAGCGGACTCCCGAGTGATACTCTGGAGCACGAGAGAGTGGTCCGAGAGCACTATGCCGGCGGGGACGTTGGTTTGGAGTTCTACTTCCTGAATAAACAAAGGGAAATTGATCCTGCGTCAAAGAATTTCCGAGTCGAGATTTTCCGGTTGGAAAAAGTTTGCCGACGAAATATGTCCGACTTACAATTAGATTGATAAGAGGAAGGGGCAGTAATGCGGTGCCCAGTATTATATTTCTTTCGAAAATCTAATTTACAACTTGGACTCAAATTTTTGCTTAAAATGTAGGTGAAGTAACGATGTTACTAAAACTAATAATTTCAATGAATTTCATAAGTATGTATTATGAAAATAAGTCATTTTTGGACCTCTTAAAAAGTCAGGGTATGGTAACTATATTCCCCTCAATTCCTCTGGTCTGGTTCCCCTTCTACGTCGCAGTTTCCCCATTTTCCGGCGGTGAGCAGTGTCGCCGGATGAGAGTCAAACGGCTCTCACACATTCTCCTCCTTTTCCCCTTCCACTATTCCATTCCAGCACCATGCGCACACTCCAACGTCCCCCACTAAGACCGTAGACCACTGTGTCCGTGCAGTAGACTGGTCTGGTCGTCAGAGAGGGGGCACATCATCTCACCGTGATCCCTCCCATCTGGTGACACCGCCGCGCCGCACAGTGGGTTAAACCGACGAACTCTGTGTCAAAATCAAAGAACTTTCGATAGAAATGAGATAGAGCGATGAAATTTTTTTTAAATGAAAGCTGAAACTTTGCAGAATATGGAATAAGTATGGAGATTGTGGTATGAACGTTTTTTAATCTTGTAAGAATTCGTTAAACTTGCACAACTTCAAGAAAATTGTGGTTTCTCCAATACTACGCGCCGAAAAAATAATCATAAAATAATCATACAGCGTGACTGTAATGCATTACAGCGATATATGTTAAGTAAACGTTCAAATACTTCATTATGATTATTTTTAATGTGTTTTATATATGAGAATACAATATTCCTTCAAACTAGTGGGTTACCAATTCATTTCAACGAAAAAATGATTTCATAAGTTGTGTTCACAAAAATCGATTTCTTGCAAAATCCTAAGGTCGTAGACAAATTTTGAAACCAGATTTGAAATCAGCGTGAGAAACTCGACGGGAAATGATGTGTCGCATTTGAAAACAATTTTTTCCGCGCGAAGTATTGGAGAAACCACAATTTTCTTGAAGTTGTGCAAGTTTAACGAATTCTTTCAAGGTTAAAAAACGTTCGTACCACAATCTCCATAATTATTCCATATTCTGCAAAGTTTCAGCTTTCGTTTAAAAAAAATTTCATCGCTCTATCTCATTTCTATCGAAAGTTCTTTGATTTTGACACAGATTTCGTCGGTTTAGCCCACTGTGCGGCGCGCCTTGCCTTGCAAAGTGACTTGCCTTGCTTCAAAAAGGAATAACTTTCGATAGAAATGAGGTAAAGCGATGAATTTTTTTTAAAATTAAAGCTGAAACTTTGCAGAATATGGGAAAAATAGGGAGATTACGGTACGAACGGTTTTTAACCTTGAGAAAATTCGTTAAAGAATTCGTTCACAAAAATCGATTTCTTGTAAAATCCTGAAGCCGTAGACAAATTTTGAGACCAGATTTGAAATCAGCGTGAAAAAATCTACGGGAAATGATATATAGCAAAAACTAAAAAAAATTTTTTCTGCCCGTGGTAACGCAGAAACCACATTTTCTGAAAATTGTTACAAGGTTAACAAGGTTAAAAACCGTTCGTACCGTAATATCCCTATTTTTGCCATATTCTGCAAAGTTTCAGCTTTACTTTAAAAAAAAATTCATCGCTCTACCTCATTTCTATCGAAAGTTATTTCTTTTTGAAGCGAGGCAAGTCACTTTTCCCCACTGTGCGCCGCACAGTGGTCCGGATCGAGAAATTCAGTGACATTTTGTCGAAAAATGAACTTTCTCATATTGACATGTACAAAGTTTGTATTGCTTCATAAATATCCATCTACCTCGAAAATAAAGAAATTAATAAAATATAATTAAAATTATAATCGCGACTAACACTTAAAGTTGGGCATTTTGAAAATAGCCTGTTTCGCAGAAAAAAGATACTTATCTTTATCTGGATGCCCTGACACACCTGTTTAATATTTTTCCTCTGTTTTTCTTTTAAAATGAAGAGAATTCCATTACGATAAAAATTTACACTGACAATTTAAAATTAATTTAAATAATGTATTAAAAAAATAATGTACAGTGAAGGCTCGGAAATTGTCAAAATTCTTCATCTTTGATACGGAATATCTTTTTAGTTCCAATTAGTACCGCATGTTTACAAATTGTACAATGTTCAGTACACTTTTCCCTATATAGTTATGCACAATTTACTTCCAACATCGTCCATCGACGCAAGTTATTAGTGATTCAAGTGTATCCATCGCTGCGTCGAGCGCCAGGATTGTGCGAGACGCGAAGAACCTCGCGCGCGTGCGAGCGGACTGTTTTGATTGTAGCCTACAGTCAATTGTTTATTATATGCTGCTATAAGAGTAAAATCACAAAATAAAAAGAAAAGGCCGCTAGATCAAGAAGCTGCAGAATTGATACTTGCATAGATTTAAGTAAATCAGCCAGTAAAGTAAGTAAAATGTTATTAAAAATAATTAAACAAACACTAAACCTATTAAATTATTTATCATTGAAAAGTGATTATTTTTTCATATTTTTCAGTGAAAGTTTCATCAGAATAACTTTTACGATTCAAAAACTGTGGCAGTATCACAGAACTTCTCGGTATGGACGAAAAAATTTTGATTATAAATTATTACAAAAAATAGTTTGTGAACTTATATGTAATCAAATTTATTATCAATAACAAAGTATGAATGAAAATTAATTAATAAATATTGTTTAACAAATGCAAAAAATATTTAATTATCTATAATTAAAAATGACTATTTTTTAAATATTTTTAGTGAAAATTTCATTGCAATATCTCCAATGGTTCAAAAGTTATAACAAAATGTCACTGAATTTCTCGATCCGGACCACTGTGCGCCGGTGAGTACTGTGAGTAGGCGAGTATCCCCACGCTTCCGCACGTCCGGTCACGTGACTAATCCGGTAACGACAGAGAGAGGGTAAAAATAGTCTCCTAGATTCCCCTGGCCTCGCGACACTGCTTCTAGCCATTCTATTCGTTTCAGGGTTAAATTCCCACGCGTGCAGCACACAATCATAGTCTTTTCCCGCGCGAGCTCGTTACGGGGACACGAGCAAATGTTAATCGACAATGGCGTGCAAATAAACAAGCCACGCGTTGGGTAAACATAACGCGGCCGATATTTCGCGAATCACGCAACGACGGGGGTCGTGTGTTCTGTATACGGGAGGGTGGGGTGTGGTGTTTCGAATGTACAAATAGCAGTAACATCCGGCACACCGCGAACGGAGACGCATCGTTTCGCAATCCGAGATAGTTTCGAACCGCTCCGGGCATATTCTTGAGCCGTATGGTTCGCACGTACAACTTCCCGCAAACTCCCCGAGACCGAATGAAACAGATACGACTCTCTCTCCCCCTCCCTGTCTCTCGTTACCGGCGTAAAACAGGCGGGAGCGTGTATTTGGCAAAGCGACCGCGTTTGCCCGTGTAATTCTCCCCGCGAGTCAGTTTTTACCTGGAAAAAACTTCCTCGGGATCTTTGATCCGCTAGACCACCGAGAGATTATTAGGTGCACAAACTCGTTCCGTGACCCCGCGATCGCTTGTAATTGTAACTTTCTCTTAAATTTTAATTCAGCAAAAATTGTTTGGACACTTGCTTTCCAACCCCTTCCGCTGCTACCTCTAGATCTTTTCTCTTGCCTTCCATTTCGTACCTTTCTTAGACGCCACTCATTGTCAGAGGACTATGCAACACGGATCTTTGTGCAAAATAAGAATGGTCCGCACCGACTTATGCGTTGTTAATCTTCCTACAGTTTTAAATTTCACCTACTCAATTCTGCTATAAATGCATAAAATTCGCAGTCTACTAAAAATTATTAAATACAGACAGAATAAGTTGGGCTTTGTTCGGTGATCGCCAGGTGAAGCGTCAGTGGCGACTATCAAACGCACCATGCGTTCCGCGTGGTTCCGCGGGAGATTATGGTTAATCCCGAGGCCCGGCCGAAAGGTTCGAAAGTTTCCGGAGTTCCTCGGGACGTGTTTTTAGCGTTCAGGGTAAATTTCGAATCTTTCGCGTGCGCGTCAGGCTTTATGGCTGGATGGTAGCGGAGAATGCGCCAAACACGGTCTCTAACTTTTCGAAGCTCCGCCGCCGTCCATGCCGCTAACTTTCTCCCCGCGGCCTCCCGTACCCCGTATCCACGCCCGTTACCCGTTTCCCCGTTCTCTACCGTAACTGAGAGGACTTAACTATGTATGGTATACGCAACAAAGCGTGAACCGGATTCTCCTGCAGCCACGCCATCATCCTTTTAAAAGCTTCAACGTTATCCCCGAGCCCTGAATAACATTTCCCGAAGATCGCGGCTGCTGCCGCGTGCCCCGTGCTTCACGGAATAAACGAACTATAATGCCAGACGAAATTGCTTATGGATCCAAACTGCTACCATTGTTTTATTGAAAAATGTGCATGGAGTCTCTGAATGTCTCTTCACGCTTCGGTAGGTTCCACGCTGATCACTGGATCGGGGAATTTTATGCGGAATAAAAATTGTTTATGTTCGTTGCAAGACACGGGAGCTATTTTTTAAAATCATTTTCGTATTCTTTAGCCGTACATAAATTAGACGTACTCAATTAGGAGTGGAATTATGTTCCTTTCCGGTAATCTCGGGCAGTTGCTATGGCTAATTAAATTGAAACATTCGATATGTTCTGTGGTAATTGTAATGTCATAGGAGAATTTAACAATAAACATCGTTCGGTAACATGAATTCCTGGAATAGATACGCAGGAGAATTCGACAATAAACATTGTTCGATAATATTAATTTATAACGCAGATTCACAAGAGAATTTCGTATACAAACATCCCTCGATAATACTAATTTATATCATAGATGCACAAGAATGTATACATGTTTATTAGTAGCACTACATTCTACGATTTAATTATTGCCATGCTCTGATTTTACTGATTTAGAATAACCTGTTTATGCTTTAAATACTCTAGATGCTTGAAACACGTTTAAATACTTTGAAAGCTTCAAATGCTTTAAACGATTAAACTTTTGCGAATACTGTACCCTCTGTAGCTATATTCAGTGGTCTACACTTGTCACGTTTCCATGCTAGCGAGAGACAACAAGATAAATTTGACGTTTTGTAACAGTTTATAATTTTTTTGCTCTGTAACTGTTTAGTGAATCCTAATAAATTTTGAACATAATTAATTACCTAATTTTTACTACATATAAAAAAAACTGGAGTTTCTAGTTGCGTTTTTTCAAGGTTTAAATAGGGTTTGAAGTGGAATTTTATGAATTCTCCATAAGAAGACGTGTTGAAATGTGCAAACTTTAAGTTGCTATAATTCTTAAACGGTGCAGTGAATCGAACCCAAACTTTGGTAATTGCATCAATTTAGTAAGAATTATATCTTGTCAAATTTTCAAAAATATTTTTGCGTTTTGATATACCTCCAGAAAATCCTTAAATACTTTGAAAGCTTCAAATGCTATAAACGATTAAAAATTAAACATGATCCGCCTTTCCTCATTTATAACTTCAATTCGAATTTGAACGGTGAAGTTAGCCAATGGAACAAACGACTGTAATCAGCCTGTGAAAATAACGGAAAATACAATAAAATAATGGAAAATAAAATAACGGGAAATGCTTAAAAAATGATCGGCATTTCTTGTAATTAAAAATCTATTTTGAATTCTGTTTGTAGCAAGAAACGAAAAATATATGTTCTGTAGTAATCGATCCTCCTGTGGTAAATTTTAAAACAAAGTATACGCAGACAACGTTGCAGTCTTCGCAATAGTATCGTGTGTCTTTCCCACTTATTTTCCATTTCCACGTTTGGAACAGCATACCACACGCTGTTTCTGTGGATTTCATTTTGAAGCTGCTGGTAGAATAATTTCTGTAAAATGCTTGAACTGTGAAAATGTTTAATTCTGATCAATAGTCGAATGTCAGAGGAAGCGGTAGTAATACGGACGCGATGCAATTTTTGATATTACGGCAAAACATTCAGTGGAGAATCGTTTATGTCAAAATATTACTAAAAACCGTGATTTTGTGTGAGGGCCAAAAATAAATAATTTTCATAATACATTTTAAATTCAATGAAATGACATATTTTCAATTAGTCCACCTATATTTTCAGCAAATGTTCAAACGATTTGGAGTTATGAATCAGATTTTGAAGAAATATAAAACCGTGATTTTGTGTGAGGGCCAAAAATAAATAATTTTCATAATACATTTTAAATTCAATGAAATGACATATTTTCAATTAGTCCACCTATATTTTCAGCAAATATTCAAACGATTTGGAGTTATGAATCAGATTTTGAAGAAATATAAAACAGTGATTTTGTGTGAGGGCCAAAAATAAATAATTTTCATAATACATTTTAAATTCAATGAAATGACATATTCTCAATTAGTCTACCTATATTTTCAGCAAATATTGAAATGATTTGGAGTTATGAATCAGATTTTGAAGAAATATAAAACCGTGATTTTGTGTGAGGGCCAAAAATAAATAATTTTCATAATACATTTTGAATTCAATGAAATGACATATTCTCAATTAGTCTACCTATATTTTCAGCAAATATTGAAATGATTTGGAGTTATGAATCAGATTTAGAAGAAATATAAAACCGTGATTTTGTTTGAGGGCCAAAAATAAATAATTTTCATAATACATTTTAAATTGAATGAAATGACATATTCTCAATTAGTCTACCTATATTTTCAGCAAATATTCAAATGATTTGGAGTTATGAATCAGATTTTGAAGAAATATAAAACTGGGGACCTTTCTCCATAACGTGAATGATGGAAAGGATAAAAATTGGACGTAAACCCGTAAAAATGGCGGTTGTTCGCACATAAGAACCAAACGCAGCGAGGTGAGAGCCTTATTTCCGTCTCGCGACGGAAATCCAGCGTACCTCTCCTCGGAAGAACGTTGGCAACCGTGAAAGAGGAGCGGAGAGTTTCGAGGATCGTTTGTTTTCACTTAAAAACGAACAATTAGGTGGCCGCGTGCTTCTCTCCTCTCTTCCTCGACGCTCGAAGACGACTCGGCTCAGGCTCGTTTTCTCCCGGGCTCGAAAGCTCGAAATCTCGAAAGCTCGAGCCGTGGTTCCGCTTCTAGACCGTCGCCGTCGCTCGTACAAAGAGAATTTACGATGTACACCGCTTGATCCTCTGTCTCAGTCCTCTTTCCCCGTGTCGGCTCGTTATTCCGCAAGCGAACACCGCGACATTGGTGCGCGTTCACTCGCGTGCACCCTCTGTTATAGTCGTTATAGTCGTCTCTGGCCGCACCGTGGGGCAAATATACAGTCGCTGGCAAAATTAAGTGCGGCGCAAATGGCTTGGGGAAATAGACATCGATCACGTTTCAACGAACTAACGTAAGTGTCGCACTCGGTGCACCAGAGAAAGTGTTGCAGGCGGATTTCTGCGAATGTAACGGGTAGACTGTGGATTTTATACATTTATAACAAAAATGTATAAAATTCTCTATTTAATTTTTTACTTAATCCTGCATTTTTATTTTGTATTTTATTCAGGTAAGGCGGGGTAAGTTCGAAATTTCTCTAGCTTATATTTATCAATGTACTATGAGTTAATATGAACTATTCGACATACAGTCCCTGCTCACTTTATTAGACTCACCTCTATAATCATGATATTTTTAGTTTTACCATGAATAATGGGTATAGCAGCCTTATGCAAATAGCACTTAATGATGACCAATGAATTTTCCATATATTTATTTTACAAAAACAATGGATGCAAACACAAATAGATCAATATAATTCTTAAAACACTAATATTTTGTTAATCCGTCCTCAGCTGCTCTTAAAGCCGCAACTCTGGGCATGCTATCTATGCAAGTTTGTGCAATTTCTTTTAATGCAACGTTATGGTGCCAGTGATAGATTATTCTCTCTATCAACTTGGTCTTTGTTGTTATATTTTCTTTGGCCAGTTCTCTCTTCAGGCACTCCCAGACATTTTCAATCGGATTCATATCCGGTGAGTTGCCGGGCCATGGCAAAAGGGGGATTTTTTGCTCTTGCAAGAAACTTTTACACTTGGATAGGCAACCCATAAGGCAACCTTGTAGTACGAAATCATTACCCCATCATTACCCCATAGGTTGAAAACAGCGTTGCATTCCTTATAGGATTTCAAAAAGCACCAATTCTTCAGGTGAGTCTAATAAAGTGAGCAGGGACTGTAGATGTCGCCCAAGAATAAAGGTGTTTTCCTCGCTTAAATCAACCTGTGCTAAACAGTCACGTGTGAAGTACATATACAACTTTGAGGTTTGTTTAAAAATGGATAACTATAAAACTAAACAATATAATTTAATGCAATAAAAAGCATTTCATAGCAGGCTTGTTAATAATTCTGCTGTTGCCCCGTTGCACATGAAACAAGATTTGAAAGAAATATTTCACTCTAAGTTACGCTCTTGCCCCATTTCCGGAGGAAAGTGCAGAGTAGTTGACATTTTTTACAGTACCCTATCAAAATGAAAATTTTCCAGTAATAACTGCGCAAAGCGTTTGACACCAACAGCGTTAAGGATTTACATAGCAGACTGAAAATTTAAAATTCAGCTTCACAAAAACCAGTCTGCACTTACCCCACTTTACCTTGAATAATAATAATCGGGCGGTCTAGTAACGATCCTTGTCAGCTGATTTCTTAAAATGTGATGAATGGACTGTAGATTTGACGCATAAAATGTATAAATTTCAATCAACGCGTATTCCTGCATTAGCTATCCACCAAATTTTGTCCCCGACTGTATACACTCCCTCTGCGAGTTAGAATGCTCCATGGGCCGCGAATTTTCACACGGAGCCAGTGACAGTATGACAGCGCGGCAGCGCAGACGATATTATAATTTCTCTCTTAAGTTGCCGACAAAGGCCTGGCGCGCGGGCTGCGGCCGTACGGCGTAACGGAGCCCCCAGATGGATGGAAATTTCTGAAACTCGATTATTTACCGAGCCCCCGAATCCCACGGATGTCCCGGGGCTAGCAGACTACTTGAATATTTCATCGGACTCGCGCTAAAATCACGACTCGTTAAAGCTTTTCAACCCCGAGCGCGCGACGCGTCCCGTTTCTTCCCGTTCTTCCCGACCTCTGGTCCGTTTCGCGAGAACTTTCGCGTTTGTCGCGTCCACGAATCGCGAGAACCGGGGGCCGGGGTTGTAGAATAGCGGATGAATTCTCTTCCACCGAAACAGAACACGTTTTCAGCGATTCTTATCGTCTTGGCCACTCTGAGAAGGTATCGATCAAAGAATCCCTTAACATCTCAGTAAAGATGAATCCTTCAGTTTCGCAAAAATTCATAGGTGCGTACAACATCGGGTAGAGCGTCTCTAATTTTTTTCGTGATTTTTTATTAAGCAGAACAAAAGATGTGGACCTTAAACAATTTGTAAATTGTCCTCTAACTAATCGCCAGCATTTTTAATTTTCCGGATTTTTTAAAAATCGAGTCTACGCTCGAAAATTCTGAAAAATTCACAGGCACGTCTACATACTAGGTAGAATATCTTAGATTTACAGAATCCCTTAACATCTCAGTAAAGATGAATCCTTCAGTTTCGCAAAAATTCATAGGTGTGCACAACATCGGGCAGAGCCTCTCTGATTATTTTCGTAATTTTTTATTAAACAGAACAAAAGATGTGGACCTTAAACTATCTGTAAACTGTCCTCTAACTACTCGCCAGCATTTTTAATTTCCCGGATTTTTTAAAAATCGAGACTACGCTCGAAAATTCTGAAAAATTCACAGCCACGTCTACATACTAGGTAGAACATCTTAGATTTACAGAATCCCTTAACATCTCAGTAAAGATGAATCCTTCAGTTTCGCAAAAATTCATAGGTGCGTACAACATCGGGTAGAGCGTCTCTGATTATTTTCGTAATTTTTTACTAAGCAGAACAAAAGATGTGGACCTTAAATTCACAGGCAAGGCTACATACTAGGTAGAACATCTTAGACTTACAGAATCCCTTAACATCTCAGTAAAGATGAATCCTTCAGTTTCGCAAAAATTCATAGGTGTGTACAACATCGGGCAGAGCCTCTCTGATTATTTTCGTAATTTTTTACTAAGCAGAACAAAAGATGTGGACCTTAAACAATTTGTAAATTGTCCTGTAACTAATCGCCAGCATTTTTAATTTTCCGGATTTTTTAAGAATCGAGTCTACGTTCGAAAATTCTGAAAAATTCACAGGCACGTCTACATACTAGGTAGAACATCTTAGATTTACAGAATCCCTTAACATCTCAGTAAAGATGAATCCTTCAGTTTCGCTAAAATTCATAGGTGTGTACAACATCGGGTAGAGCGTCTCTAATTATTTTCGTGATTTTTTATTAAGCAGAACAAAAGATGTGGACCTTAAACTATTTGTAAATTGTCCCCTAACTACTCGCCAGCATTTTTAATTTTCCGGATTTTTTAAAAATCGAGTCTACGCTCGAAAATTCTGAAAAATTCACAGGCACGTCTACATACTAGGTAGAACATCTTAGATTTACAGAATCCCTTAACATCTCAGTAAAGATGAATCCTTCAGTTTCGCAAAAATTCATAGGTGTGCACAACATCGGGCAGAGCGTCTCTGATTATTTTCGTAATTTTTTATTAAACAGAACAAAAGATGTGGACCTTAAACTATCTGTAAACTGTCCTCTAACTACTCGTCAGCATTTTTAATTTTCCGGATTTTTTAAAAATCAAGTCTACGCTCGAAAATTCTGAAAAATTCACAGCCACGTCTACATACTAGGTAGAACATCTTAGATGTACAGAATCCCTTAACATCTCAGTAAACATGAATCCTTCAGTTTCGCAAAATTCATAGGTGCGTACAACATCGGGTAGAGCGTCTCTAATTATTTTCGTGATTTTTTATTAAGCAGAACAAAAGATGTGGACCTTAAACAATTTGTAAATTGTCCTCTAACTACTCGCCAGCATTTTTAATTTCCCGGATTTTTTAAAAATCGAGTCTACGCTCGAAAATTCTGAAAAATTCACAGACACGCCTACATACTAGGTAGAACATCTTAGATTTACAGAATCCCTTAACATCTCAGTAAAGATGAATCCTTCAGTTTCGCAAAAATTCATAGGTGTGTACAACATCGGGAGAGCGTCTCTGATTATTTTCGTAATTTTTTATTAAGCAGAACAAAAGATGTGGACCTTAAACAGTTTATAAATTGTCCTCTAACTACTCGCCAGCATTTTTAATTTCCCGGATTTTTTAAAAATCGAGTCTACGCTCGAAAATTCTGAAAAATTCACAGACACGCCTACATACTAGGTAGAACATCTTAGATTTTTTTCATAATTTTTCATGTCAAACAGAAGATATGGGGCTTACACCATAAAATGTCCTGTATCTCCCTTTCGGCATTTCCACATAACAGGCAGAATGGCAAACAACGCCAATTATGCGTCTTCTAAAATGGAGGAGAATTAACCTCTCTCGAGACAGTGCGGCTCGCTAAGTACGCACTTTCGGGGCTCCAAGCAAACTTTCGGTCTGCCATGCAGCACGTTAGACATTCAGAGCCCTGGAATAAGGACTCTTGCCATTGTTTCTCGTTCCTTAAAGCAGAAATTCAACCGCCGCATAGATCCGAAGCAGAGACAGAGAGGGTAAAAATCGCAGAACAATGCATCGCTCGGGTAAAGCGGGCGTGAAGAAGGTAACGGGGTCGCGACGCAGGACCATTCCTTTTCGTCCTGCGCCGGCATATCCTGGAAAATATCCTGGAAAACTCGTGGCTCGCGCCCGGAGTCGCCGTCCGGAAGCCCGAGAGCGTTATCTTCGGTCACTCGAGGATCCTCGAGAGTTAAGCCTCTTAAGGGGGATTATGCTTTCCGTCATTCTCCCGTCGCGTCGTGCGAACGGGCCTCCAACTTCTCCCAAGGGGTCGGCCAAATCCCAGGGAGCATCGTGCCACCCCCTGCAAACCCCCTGCCAAACTCCCTCCCAACCCCTTTCTGTTCGTTTTCGGAACGATCTTCCGAGAGCCGGTGTTGCCGGTTTCCGGTTCGTCTGCTCGCCTGCAACAGCTCGCCTCATGCATGCAAAGCCGACGGTCTCGCGGACCGAATCGAACGGCAAAAACCGCTTCCGACGAATCGATTCGCGATATACAGCAATATACGAGGGTCATTCAATAAGTAAAGAGACAAAAATTCTATAATTTTAATACTATTCAATGAATGTGTACAATCTTTTCAGGGGTGTTAGTTGGCAACCTTGGGATATGCTCTGATCAGCTGTTTCATCATTTTATGTCAACATAACCTCAAAATTTTCAATTCACCATGGCAAGTCCACTAGAAGATTGCACCTTAGAAGAGCAGCGCTCAGTCATTAGATTTTTAGTCGCAGAAGGTGTAAAACCAAGTGAAATTTTTTCTACAGGGTGTCTCAAAATTCCTCCAGGACCCGAAAGGGGGTGGTTCCTGAGATCATTTCAAGCGACATTTTCCTTTGAAAAAATGTCGTCCGCGACTTCGTTAACGAGTTATTAACGAAAAACACGGACCAATCAGACCGCGAGCTAGACGCGTGTTGCTCGGCGCGCCGGCAGCCGAGTGTCGGTGGCACGCCGCGATTTCGCAACGAACAAAAGTTTCTCGATGATGCGAATCCTCGCCAATTTCGATAAGCTTTGGATATGTTGTCAATACCGTGATTCTGAACAATATTTCTCTTTACAGTCTTTGTCGATCGGCTTTAGTTTACGAGATAATTGTAAAAACATGTAATTGAAAATCGATCGATGTATTATTTCTTGGCCAATCGCGATGAGCTTTGGATATGTTGTCAAAACCATGATTCTGAACATTTCCCTTTACAGTTTTTGTCGGCCGGCTTTAGTTTACGAGATAATTGTAAGAACTTGTAATTGTAAATCGATCTCCTCGCCGATTTCGATGAGCTTTATTCCATAGGAAAAAGATATTTAAAACATCGAATAAATATCATATTTTAAAGTCATCGAAATCGGTGAGGACCCACATCATCGGCAACTTTACCCGAACGAGAGAAGAAGCAGAAATTTATCGAATTAAAAACTCACTTATTCAGCTTGTGCCCCTCTGAAAAGGACTAATTAAAAATTTTATAAAAATAAATTAAACCAACTTTGAAGAAACGCACACACGAACTTGAATAAGGATTTTCGTAATTTCCAGTGTCGAAAGTTTCGAAATTTTCAATTTTGTGCCGCCTTCAAAAAGATTGTATTGTATTTAAGTTCATGTGTGTGTTTCTTCAAAGTCGGTTTAATTTTTTTTTATAAAATTTTTAATTAGTCCTTTTCAGAGGGGCACAGAAACTACAATCTACGAGATATCTCGTTTCCGTGATGTCGAAGCAACGATGCTGTGAATGAATAATAGCACGTTATATCAGTAATAAAGATGCACGAGATATCTTGTCCATGGCATCGTTGGTTAGTCAAGAATCGATGTTTTCGAGAATCACATGATTCTCGAAAAATCAATACCATATGATTCTCGAAAAATCATTATTTCCTTGGGAACGATTTCATTTGTTTTAAACGACGCCTTCATCGAATACATTGTAGGCTGGGAGAGCATAGTTTCGCGCGGAATCGCGAAGAGCATGGAACTCTTTCCGCGTCGGAGTATGTAATTTCGTTCGCTATCGATACGAATTAGAAAAGTGTGCTAAGTGTTCAGAAATTGTGTGAAATTGTGTGAAAATGTGGTGTTCCGTGTTTTGTGTTTCACTGGAGTAATAAGCAAATGGATTCACGGCTGAATAAGTGAGTTTTTAATTCGATAAATTTCTGCTTCTTCTCTCGTTCGGGTAAAGTTGCCGATGATGTGGGTCCTCACCGATTTCGATGACTTTGAAATATGATATTTATTCGATGTTTTAAATATCTTTTTCCTATGGAATAAAGCTCATCGAAATCGGCGAGGAGATCGATTTACAATTACAAGTTCTTACAATTATCTCGTAAACTAAAGCCGGCCGACAAAAACTGTAAAGGGAAATGTTGTTCAGAATCATGGTTTTGACAACATATCCAAAGCTCATCGCGATTGGCCAAGAAATAATACATCGATCGATTTTCAATTACATGTTTTTACAATTATCTCGTAAACTAAAGCCGATCGACAAAGACTGTAAAGAGAAATATTGTTCAGAATCACGGTATTGACAACATATCCAAAGCTTATTGAAATTGGCGAGGATTCGCATCATCGAGAAACTTTTGTTCGTTGCGAAATCGCGGCGTGCCACCGACACTCGGCTGCCGGCGCGCCGAGCAACACGCGTCTAGCTCGCGCTCTGATTGGTCCGTGTTTTTCGTTAATAACTCGTTAACGAAGTCGCGGACGACATTTTTTCAAAGGAAAATGTCGCTTGAAATGATCTCAGGAACCACCCCCTTTCGGGTCCTGGAGGAATTTTGAGACACCCTGTAGAATGTTAATACAGTACGGTAAAAGTTGTATGAACCGTGCGAATTTTTACAAGTGGGTTGATCGGTTTAAAAGTGGCCGAACAAGTGTAGGTGATGAACCCCGATGTGGACGTCCAGTGGAGGTTTCTGGTCCCTCGGTGCAAAAGTGGCTTCGGGGTAAATCGAAAGAATTCTTCGCCAAGGGAATTAGGAAGCTGCAAGAAAGATGGGACAAGTGCATAACTGTGGGGGGTGATTATATTGCAAAATAGCCTTAATTTTGAAAGATTGAAATAAACCGTTTTTGAGCTATAGCCATTTGTCTCTTTACTTATTGAATGACCCTCGTACAATGACGCTCGAAAGTATTCGCGTAATAGCACATTTCAGAAATACGCGTAGATTCCTGTCAATTATACAAGGTGTCACCATTAAATTCGAAATCATCTAATTTAAGCTTCAAGCATTCTATTCTGTCACTTTATATTTTTTGTAATTTTGAATTTTACAAGCTATTGTGTTTTCTTTTCTATTCTGTATTTATTTTCTATTTTATTCGGTACGTCTCTTTCATTCTATAATTTCATTCGATTTTTACTTTGAATTAAAACTACAAGGAATCATTCAGTCCACTTTAAAAATCGCACGGTGTCATTTTCAATTGACCGTCTATTTATCAGAGAATTTAGTGCGAAACATCTTCGGCCGGATTCGCAAAAAGAATCGCGACCGTGTGCGGTTCGGTGTCAGTGTACACGCGGTGTCCCGTGTTCTCTCGAGTTGTTTAGTAAAAAATTGTTATTCAATAAAATACGGGGCGGAGGAAGGGGCTCGAAATCGGCGGACGTTCCCTTTGAACGGCTCACAAAGCTCGCGAAAAACGGAACGAAAGTTTCCGACGCGGACGGAACGGCTTCTCATTCATCGTTTCGCGCACACCGGGCTATGGGTTGTATGTATGGCGGCGGCTGTGTCTCGTGAGTTACGGTGCAAGAACCACGATGAATCGCCGACAGGAAGCGACGGCGACATTTCAAAGGATTTCGCGAATTATTAATAGACCGCGAATGTTTATGCACCTTCATATTTTCGTGCAGGCGATCCGCGTCATCTTGAACTCCTTGAATCGGCCCGTAAATGGCTTCCGTTTTAGCGCATCAATATAATTTGGAGAGAGTTCTCGCGGAAAACACTGCGAGACGACACTTATGTTCCATCGGTTTCACTTTCGCGAAATACAACTTGTTTATAGACATTAAAACGTGTAAAAAGACTTCTAGACCAATTTAAAGTTTAGGTGCACATCCTCGAACGAATCACACAAGTTTAAACGAAATTGAAGTGACATTTCAAAGGATTTCGCGGATTATTAATAGACCGCGAATGTTTATGCACCTTCATATTTTCGTGCAGGCGATCCGCGTCATCTTGAACTCCTTGAATCGGCCCGTAAATGGCTTCCGTTTTAGCGCATCAATATATATTTGCAGAGAGTTCTCGCGGAAAACACTGCGAGACGACACTTATGTTCCATCGGTTTCACTTTCGCGAAATACAACTTGTTTATAAACATTAAAACGTGTAAAAAGACTTCTAGACCAATTTAAAGTTTAGGTGCACATCCTCGAACGAATCACACAAGTTTAAACGAAAGTGAAGTGACATTTCAAAGGATTTCGCGGATTATTAATAGACCGCGAATGTTTATGCACCTTCATATTTTCGCGCAGGCGATCCGCGTCATCTTGAACTCCTTGAATCGGCCCGTAAATGGCTTCCGTTTTAGCGCATCAATATATATTTGGAGAGAGTTCTCGCGGAAAACACTGCGAGACGACACTTATGTTCCATCGGTTTCACTTTCGTGAAATGCAACTTGTTTATAAACATTAAAACGTGTAAAAAGACTTCTAGGCCAATCTAAAGTTTATACATCCTCGAATCACACAAGTTTAAACGAAAGTGAAGTGTCCATTCCCACTTCAGAATTTGAAATTTGACGTCCTAACAGCTTAAAAACTAATTCACCAGCACCTTACAATTTTTTGCACTCCAATTAGATTGTATCTCTGCGAACCCTTTCTCGAGTAACACGGTTTTTGCTCGCCGATGAAAAAGATCGAGTTAACCGGGGTTAAATGGCCGCAGGTATCGCGTTAATCAATTACAATTTCCGGCCGCAGCTTCATTAGCCTTGGAAATTATTTCCGGGAGACTTACATACGTAGTTCCGAAGCCGAAGAGATCGCTAAAAAATTCTTCAATTTTTAAAATACATAGCCGGCTGCTCGACCGGTGGGAAAACCCGATCCTCGTTTCTCGTACCGCGACTTTTTAATCGAGCACGTCGCGTGCAATTCTTAATTAACGGGATCTCGCGCTAATGGCAGAAATTACGAGCGAATGAACTCGAATAATCGAGAGCTGGTAAAATCGAGTACGCGGCTGGGGATGGGAGGGTGAAAAAGTTTTAATAAAAGGACGCCCCTTTTCCGGGGGGTGGAGATGTGATTCAGGAGAGAGGGGTCGCAGGAGGAAGAAGTAGGAGGAATTCGGTGAATAAGTAACAGAGTTCCGAAGTTTCGCCGAGTTTTTGTCCTCGAACAGGGTGGAACCGGAGGTGGTTCCAGGGGTGAACGGAAAAAATGTCTCTTCATAGAAGATGGAGGTGTCATCTTGATTTTTTAGGTGTTAATAGATATTTTTGAGTTCATCATATTCAACGACCGAGTCTACTATAACCTTAAAATAACGCTAAAATCATTTTGCCCACAGAAAATCGAGTTTTCCGTCCATTGTGGGCTGCGCTGAAAAGTCTCCGAACGATTCGTTCGTTCGTTCGAACATTATCTTCGCCGTGAGAGCGTGTTCGCGTTCACTGTTCCGAAATTATTGTATATTTACGAGCTGCCGTTCCCGCTTCCGGTCAGTCGACCTCCCCGCACTTTCATCCCCGTTTCGGTCAGCCTCCCCCTCTCCTGCGCTAGCCAAACCAATAAATTGGCCACGAATCATCGAGCAGAGCCGGTTTACCAATCCGTAAAAATGCTCCCGTAAAAACGTCCACAGGATGAAAATTTCCCGGCGAATGAGTGACAACCGCTCGCGAACCGGTTCAGAAAATTCGCGAAAGTCGCGTTCACCCGCGATTAATCGCGCCACGGGCGATCGCAGAACCGGAAAAAAATTCGACCCGGACTGTCCACTGTGTTTTAAACAACATACGCCAACTGGAAAACCGTGTGCACGCCATGCCATATCGGGAACGCATTCGATGATTAGACTGCGGCTCTTTGGACAAATGTACACTTCCGTGGATTAGTTTTTGGAATTTCGGAATGGGGGAACGTTTGTTAGATCTGTTGGGGGTTGTTCCGCGGGGCCGAGAAGATGGGGATCTTTTTAGTCCGCGACAAAACCTTGAAAATCGTGTGAACGTTTTTCAAGGTGTGCAATTTATCAATTTGACGCTGTTTTAACCCCCAACGAATTCAGGTGGGAAAGTCGCCGTTTCTGTGGTCAAAATGCTCCAAGTAGGTGTGGCTTCGTTGCTCCAAATATGTATCAACACGGTCAGAACAGTGTCTCACAGTATACAGGGTGAGTCAACTAACGTTGCCACCTCAAATATCTTTGTTGTTTTTAAAGATACTGTCAAATGTCTGGAGGACAAAGTTGAATGGTTCAGTGGGGCTCACATGATACCAAATATATTTTTGTTTATATGTGATTTCTTTTAGAGATATCAAGGTCACCTTCATTTTTTAAACCGGAAGCATCCTTTTTTAAACACCTACAATGATAGTCCCTTTCATTAGGAATTCAGTGACTATAATTACCCGTGCACGTATAAACTTTCTAAGTAGCTGCTAGTCCATATAACAGACGCAGAACATTATTATTTTGCATTAATCATCACTACTTTTCGAGGGTCCCATGGAAATCATCGACACAGATTTCTCCGACACGGTTTTCACCGACAATATTTCATTAATTTTTTATTAATTAATTAATTAATGTGGATTGAATGAAAATCAGTGGAAAAACGAAATATGAAACCGAGTGTCCTTGAATGAATTAATTAATAAATAAAAAATTAATGAAATGTCGGTGAAAACCGTGTCGGAGAAATCTGTGTCGATGATTTCCATGGGACCCAATATTCGAAGCCCCTTATTTGTAGACTTCATACTTGGGCTTTAAAAACGACAAAGATATTTGAAGTGGCAACGTTAGGTGACTCACACTGTATAATCCATGCTCATATCTCACTTAATCTGAACAACCTCCAAAAAGTCCAGCACCGAAGACTTCGGTGACTAAGGTGAAGTGCCCTATGCCTGGAGAGCATGTTTTTCCATTTAAAATTTTATCACTTTAAATAAACAAAAACAATTTCTTAAGGATGTTCTGGAGGTATATAAAAACGCAAAAAAATTTTTGAAAATTTGGCAAGATATAATTCTTACTAAATTAATGCAATTACCAAAGTTTGGGTTCGATTCACTGCACCGTTTAAGAATTATAGCAACTTAAAGTTTGCACATTTCAACACGTCTTCTTATGGAGAATTCATAAAATTCCACTTCAAACTCTATTTAAACCTTGAAAAAACGCAACTATAAACTTCAGTTTTTTTTATATGTAGTAAAAATTATATAATTAATTATGTTCAAAATTTATTAGCATTCACTAAACGGTTACAGAGCAAAAAAATTATAAACTGTTACAAGACGTCAAATTTATCGTGTTGTCTCTTACTAGCATGGAAACGCGACAAGTGTAGACCACTGAATATAGTTACAGAGGGTACAGTATTCGCAAAAGTTTCATGCAAAATATACTCATGAATGACTTTCATTGCCAATATATTGATGGGTTTCGAATTTCTTGTACTTTTGTCTCCCATTGTACCTCCAGAACATCCTTAAGAGTTATAACATACAGTTCAGAGTTTGTAAAGTAATTTAAAATAAAAAAATCATTGTCTAGGTTAATATCTTAATTGTATTAACAAGAATAATTCAAACCTATAGTTGGACATATTAAATCCAATCTAAGCTAGTACCTGGACAGAAGTAAAGCCTATATCGGGACAAATTCAATTTACGAGTTGATCGAGCGAACATAACCTAAAACGTTGGTTGATGGCGCTGTTGCGCATGACGACTAGAAGATGCTTTGCGTAATATGTAGTATTCTTATCATAGATTATAGTATTGTATTATTTAACCAAATATATATTTATTTTCATTTACTGTTTTAATAAAACTTGCTATAATACAACTTTTAAGGTTAGGTAGTAATACTGATAGATTTAAGATGTAAACTTAAAGTATTATTAACGTCACAACCGGAATACATTTTCTACATACGTTATTCAAGCTAATAGAAGACTAATTATACGTACATGTAGTTAAATAATTTGCAAACAATGCGTTGATTTTATTCACAAACACGTGTCCGGCTTCAGGCGTAAGCACATTGCGTATAAGCTTAGAGTGGGACAGCTACTGTCATCGCGTCCCAGTATGGAGTACTTACAGTAGCGGACAGAAGTTTAAGACCGCTCTAAAGAAGACGCTAACTTTTTTAATATTGTACTATACGATTTGAACTTTTTTGGGAAGCTAGAGCAATTAGTTTACTAAAGGTTGTGAAAAGAAATTTTTTCAAAAATTGCAATTGATCGGAATTGTTGAAAAAATACTAAAAGTTGAATTTTTAACTTTTTTATGTGGGCCTATATTGAAAATTTAAAAAATACGTTTTGTAGATCTATGTCAATTAAACATATTCTGAAAATTTCGTCGAAATCGGTCGACGTTGCAAGGAGCTACAAACGTTTACAGATGGTAAAAATGGCAGATTTTCACGATTTATTGCCGAAAAACGTGAAAATCTGCCATTTTTACCATCTTTAAACGTTTGTAGCTCCTTGCAACGTCGACCGATTTCGACGAAATTTTCAGAATATGTTTAATTGACATAGATCTACAAAACGTATTTTTTAAATTTTCAATATAGGCCCACATAAAAAAGTTAAAAATTCAACTTTTAGTATTTTTTCAACAATTCCGATCAATTGCAATTTTTGAAAAAATTTCTTTTCACATCCTTTAGTAAACTAATTACTCTAGCTTCCC
Organism: Lasioglossum pauxillum; assembly: GCA_933228785.1. NCBI lineage: Eukaryota > Metazoa > Arthropoda > Insecta > Hymenoptera > Halictidae > Lasioglossum > Lasioglossum pauxillum. Next base: position 48,901,722 of record OW121702.1, on the reverse strand, counting down.
AAAAAAGTTCAAATAGTATAGTACAATATTAAAAAAGTTATCGTCTTCTTTAGAGCGGTTTTAAACTTTTGTCCGCTACTGTATATTTGAAAACAGTCCTAATCTTGGACATCTAATATTTGGATTAATAATTATTATTTACGTTAAGTTTGATTGCCAATTTATTTAAAAATATCAATATTATTATGCGTGATAATTATTTTTTGTCCGAGGGCTTAAATTATATCTTTTTTTCTAACAAAAGTTCGAACTATAAATGCACATGATTCGCGTGTAAGTAGACTATTTTGTATACTGTTTTCAGATGAACTTTGAATTCATTTTTAAATTTCAATTGATGTCTCAATGAAATAATACTCACACCTACTTGTAGCTAAGGCCTCAGAATATATAATATAATTATTTAATCTCTTAATTACTGATTTTACTATGAAACTTCAATTGTCCAGATTTAGGTATCACTTTTGGACTGTCCAGACTTAGGGCACTTCACCTTATTTCTCGGTACAAAATGCGAGTAGGCGTGACCTCGTTGCTCCCAGTGTCTCCGGAGCTACAGCCCTGCCCCGCGAGGCAAACCGTGTCCAAAGGCGGTGTTGTAGGAGCAACCGAGCTGTCGTTGAACCGCGAACAGAAATATGTACGACACGTTGCGCGCTTGGCAAAATATTGGACGAGATTCCTGCCGTTCCGAACTCGACTCGGTACGGCTCGGCGCAACGCACACGCTTGTCCGTTTTATCGCGTGCAGCTCACGCTCCCGTATAACATCGCGCGTCAGTGTAAGACGTTAAATATTCGCATTCGCGTCAGAACGATAATACGTATTCGCGGCTAGCAAGGAATATATTTGCTCGGCCGCGTTCTGCTCGGATGCCGGGCAGGCGTTAGACAAGACCGATAACCCCCATTCCGACGGTAGGTATATCTCGGCACGCGCATTCTTACCCGTCGGATTATGCATAAACCATAAGCTAGTTTTCTTCGTTTCCCCGGCGCGGAACTGCGGGAACACGATCGTGTGACAGTCCCGGGACAACGGAGCTGATAGTCACGACTATTTAAGGGTCTCGGACAATGCGGTACACTCGCTAAATCAGGATAAAGTCAACCTCGAAACTCGCCTTATCTGTTGCACAACCAGGCGCTCTTTTCAAGGTTTAAATCTTGCCTAACCGTTTCGGACACGTACTTCTTGGACGATTAGGTCCATATCTTTTGTTCCGATCGATGAAAAGCTATGAAAAAAACGACAGGAGAGACAGGCATTAAAAAAAGTTCGATAGACATTTTCAGGCAAGTACGCCGATTCGAAATGTTTTTCATTCTTAACGTGGCCGCTTTTATCGGAGGATTAACGCGCACTGGCTCGCGACATCGGAAACTCGTGTTTAATCGTCTGGCGAACTTCCGGTTCGATTCGGTGAGCCTTCCTATCGCTCTAGCCTGAAAAATATTTCTTTTAATAACGTTAGTCGGAGGTGGGTCACCGCTATTGACCATTAGAGTCTGTAGTTGGAAGCAAAACCATAGAAATTCCTTCTTCTGTATAATAATTTGAATAAATTGAGAGTAACATAAAGCGACATGCATTAATCGTTGAACACAAAGGGTTCGGTTATATGTACGGATTTATTTGGCATTGGAAAATCCACACGCGGCAGTTCGGTTGTCTAGAATGAAATTTCATTTGCCCATTTTTGCCGTAAACGCGTGAAATCCACAGTCTAGTTACAGGGATCTGAATTGCAACACGGTGTCGAAATAAATGCGGTGATTCTGTCGGTACCAGCGATTACAGCGATTAAATTTATAGTCGGCGTTATTACAGGCTCGTTGTTTTCTGAATGTAAACCTTCAAAAATGATCGCCGCGAAACGTGGAGCTGACGAGGCCAGTGCGTGCGAGCGAAAACGGTGTTTCACATGTACCGTCGCGATAACACGGCCATCATATCCCGAAACACGCAGGTAAATCGGTGGAAAGTTCGCGTTGATGTAACGCGTCCAGCGGATCCTGTTTCAACCGCATATCACCGCGACACGCCGTTATCCGCCGCTGGATGCACCCGATGCCCCGATGCACCCGCTGCACTCGCTGCCCCCGTTGCAAAGCGCGCGCTGACACTCGACCCCGTTCGGATGTCTGGTTTTTTTCATTTTCGAGCGGACGCAAACCTACAAACCCATTCGCGATCGGACGTTAGGCTGCGTTTATGTCAGCGCAGCCATAGAAATTACGAGAGATCAGAATGCTGGTAAATGCGCCTCAAAAAATATCTTTCTTTAATGAAACCGACGAATGCTTAATGTTCATAGTTTTCGCCTCGCTCGGTGAAAAGTTATGAAAAAAATCAGAGATGTTCTATCCAGTAGCGGACATGCCTCTGAATTTTTTCAGAATTTTTGGGTTCAGACTCGATTTTTTAGAAATTCAGAAATATCGAGATCGCAAGCGAATAAACAAAACGAAAAAACAATCAAGGGTGTTTTACATGGTAGTAGACACAGCTGTGAATTTTTTCAGAATTTTTGGGTTCAGACTCGATTTTTTAGAAATTCAGAAATATCGAGATCGCAAGCGAATAAACAAAACGATAAAACAATCAAGGGTGTTTTACATGGTAGTAGACACAGCTGTGAATTTTTTCAGAATTTTTGGGTTCAGACTCGATTTTTTAGAAATTCAGAAATATCGAGATCGCAAGCGAGTAGAACAAAACGAAAAAACAATCAAGGATGTTCTACATAGTAGTAGACACAGCTGTGAATTTTTTCAGAATTTTTGGGTTCAGACTCGATTTTTTAGAAATTCAGAAATATCGAGATCGCAAGCGAGTAGAACAAAACGAAAAAACAATCAAGGATGTTCTACATAGTAGTAGACACAGCTGTGAATTTTTTCAGAATTTTTGGGTTCAGACTCGATTTTTTAGAAATTCACAAATATCGAGATTGCAAGCGAGTGAAACAAAACGAGAAAACAATCAAGGATGTTCTACATGGTAGTATACACAGCTGTGAATTTTTTCAGAATTTTTGAGTTCAGACTCGATTTTTTAGAAATTCAGAAATATCGAGATCGCAAGCGAGTAGAACAAAACGAAAAAACAATCAAGGATGTTTTACATGGTAGTAGACACAGCTGTGAATTTTTTCAGAATTTTTGGGTTCAGACTCGATTTTTTTGAAATTCACAAATATCGAGATCGCAAGCGAGTAGAACAAAACGAAAAAACAATCAAGGGTGTTTTACATGGTAGTAGACACAGCTGTGAATTTTTTCAGAATTTTTGGGTTCAGACTCGATTTTTTAGAAATTCAGGAATATCGAGATCGCAAGCGAGTAAAACAAAACGAGAAAACAATCAAGGACGTTCTACATGGTAGTAGACACAGCTGTGAATTTTTTCAGAATTTTCGAACGCGATTTTATTACAAAACGAATTTTTCCCGGTGTTTGCACGAAAGTTTTCAATTAGGAGTGAGAAACTACCAATTAGCAGCACATTAGGGACCGAAAGGGCCCCTCCCAGAGCCCCGAAAACGAGCAGTTATCGAGCCGAGTACTATTTCTCTCTCCATTACAGTACAATTTCCCGGATTTCGCGGACAGTATCGCGCGCGCGGCCGAGTTATTACGCTGGTTTTACGCTTCTGTAGCTGCGTTTTACGGGCCGAGCGATAAAACGAACACGAGGAGAAACCCACTTCCGGTTCGTGCGCGCCGCGTGTCGTCTAATTTCACGTACCCGGTGTCGATTCATCGGGGAGCGTTTTTTACGAGCGTCACCGCACACGTTCTCTTCCCATTTGGTCTTGTAGAGAGTTAGCGCTTCGGAGGGCTTTGACAGCCTCTATCGGACGAAAGCGGGACGAGAGAAGAAAAGGAGAAGGATTGTATTGTACAGTCGGTTCAACGTACCTCGTGAAACCACGTCAATTTGTAAGCCCTAGGATTCGCCCTAACGTTGCACTCGAAGTGCACGTCGTCGCCCTCTTTGATGTTCTGCGGCTTCAACGAGGAGACTATCTTCAGAGTGACGATAGGCGCAACTAAAAAAAAAATAGACAAAATAGATTATTACCGTTCAAGGTCGTTCGAAGTATAAGTTCATAGTATAAAATTTAAAGGCCACATCAATTTTTAAGGCGTTGTTGTAGAGCTGGCTTCGATCTTCAAATCTGTGGAAGGTAATACACGCAGAAAATACTTTTTAATGATTTTACCATCGTTTCAATTAATAGCACTTTTGGGCCAATATACCTGGGTAAAGAAGGGAAGGATGGGAGTCAAAGACTATTAGCTCAGGCAAGAGCGGGGACATTAGAAAGGTGGAACATGTATTGGGAAAAAGAGGAAAATAGAAATTGTGAATTCTGCGAGGATATGTAGCTTTGGAAACCTGGAACATATGGTAAGGGAATGTAGGGAAATTGAAAGAGGCCCGAACATAGAGGAAATAGTGAGCGAGAGGGGGTCAAAAGAAGCGATAGATCGGCTGAGGAAGCTAGAAAAAAAGAAATGAACAGCACTGAAAGAAGGATGGGAGAAGGATAGGGCAAAGTAAAATTGTATGAATGGATCGTGAAAGGTATGGAAGGATGAGAGAGTTAAGACTGAATTGTAAACCGAGTTCCTTTTTATGGCCGGAAGGCTAAAAATAAAGCATTTCTATTCTAATAGCATTTTTGGGGAAACATGGGTCTTCCTATATCGTAGAAGCTGGAATATGTTATAGAACAGTGTTGGATGGCCAACTATTGGGATGGCAAGAAAGTAATTTCGGTTTTCACTAACTGATGGCGTTATGTTTTGTTTGATTGGCTTCTGTTAACGTTGCGTTTGTTTTCTTTCTGACATTTCATAACTGCATCTTTTAGGTTACTTTTGAAGCAAATTACACGTAATTTTGATTAAAATTGTTAGTTCTGTGTCAATTTGAACATGGAGTGCAGAAACGAACATTATAGGCATATATTGCTTTTTTTATTTCCGTAGAGGTAAAAAAGCTGCCGAGGCTCACAAAGATATATGCGAAGTTTACGGTGTAGATTGCTTAACAGAACGCACGTGCCAGAATTAGTTTAAAAAATTCCGTTCTGGAAATTTCTCACTTAAAGACGACCAACGTTCTGGTCGATCATCTGGAGTTGATGATGACCAAATGAAAGCCATTATTGAATCGGATCGTCATATAACTGTCCGAGAGATTGCAGACAGGTTAAATGTCTCGCATACAACCATAGAATATCGTTTAAAAAGTCTCGGAATCGTTAAGAAGCTCGATATTTGGGTTCCACACGAGTTGAAAGAAATTCACTTAATGCAACGCATCAACATATGCGATATGCATCTCAAATGAAATGAAATCGACCCTTTTCTCAAGCGAATCATCACCGGTGATGAGAAATGGGTTGTTTACAATAACACATCTCGAAAACGATCATGGTCCAAGCGTGATGAACCAGCCCAAACCACACCGAAAGCTGAATTGCACCAAAAGAAGATCATGTTGTCAATTTGGTGGGATTACAAAGGTATTGTGTATTTTGAGCTGCTCCCAAGGAACCAAACCATCAATTCAGATGTTTATTGTCGACAACTAACAAAACTGGACATAGCAATCAAAGAAAAACGGCCAGAATTGGCAAATCGCAAAGGAATCGTGTTCCACCATGATAACGCTAGGCCACACACATCTTTGGTAACACGTGAAAAGTTATTGGAGCTTGGTTGGGAAGTGATGTCACATCCACCGTATAGCCCTGACATTGCACCATCAGATTATCATTTATTCCGAAGTTTACAAAACTCTGAATGGTAAAACATTCACTAATGATGATGATCTGAAATCGCACTTGGATCAGTTTTTCACCGAAAAGGATCAGAAGTTTTATGAGCGCGGAATTATGAAGCTACCAGAAAGATGGCAAAAGATCATACAACAAAATGGAAAATATTTTATTGATTAAAGTTCATTGCTTTGATAAAAAAGTGGGATTTTATTTCATCTAAAAATACCGAAATTACTTTCTTGCCAACCCAATATTTACGTTATGATAAATAGTGACCAAGATGTTTTCGACAGTGACACAAAACCCAGCACTATGACACATCATTGTAGTCGTCCACCTCTCCCTTTAAGGGACTGCCATTTAAGTTCGCGCAAAAGTCTGAACCGGGCTTTTTTAGTAGAAACCTCAGCGCAGTTGAGATCTCCCTCTTTTGAATTTCTGTCTATCTCGAATTGTCAGACTTCCGACGAATCGCACTTTGTAACGTGCTACTCGTACTTTGTGACCGGAGTTATAGTTGAGGAGTTTTATTAATGAACTAGTGTTTTGTTTATCATAAACCTACAACGTTTATTAACCCCTTATCCGGAATATATAGTTTCTTCTCAGACTCCAGAATTAATTTTAGTAAAATGCCGAAACATTTCAGATTCAGCAGCAAGATCCTGGAAGATCGTTCATTAGAACGATCTCGGAAGCTAGAATCTAGACTCTGTCGTAGCGAAGCCTACAGATTGACAAGTTTTCTTCCCATACCCCAGGAGCACTTCCAATTATTGAGGATTCCGAGTTCAGTGGAATCCTTGACGATTCAAGTTTCGGCACGGGGGATCCTAGAAGCTGGAATTTGTCGCTGAGAAGCTTAGAAATTGACAAGTTCTCTTCTTACACTTTGAGACCTCCTCTAATTATTAAGGATTCTAGGTCCCAAACTCCAGTTATCACGGCGGTAGCTACGACTGCCTAATATGTCTAGAGAACGAAGCCTCGGAAATATGCATTTATTTTACCCCCCAGTTTTAGGACCCAAAGCTATTCTAGTAATTTTTAACAGAATATTTAGGAAGAGCTCATTGTCTAATTTGGTAATTTGGAAGAGCAGCGCGCCATCGTGTTGAACGGCAAAAACGTCCACGTGGCGAAACGAACGCGTGCCACGGAAGAGAGCACGACGGAATACGAAATTCGTGCGAATCGACAACACCCTTATCGTGAGAAAGAAGGAGAGAGAAAATGAGGAAGAGAAAGAGAGAGGGTTCGAAAGATCGCCGCGGGCCGTGTCCCCTATTCTCCAGCAGACGCTTAGTGCCCATTCACTTGCCGTTTCCCTCCCTTTACCGTGATTTTTCCGGTTTCCTTTGGCATTCCGATATCTCCGGCTATTCGCTTCGTCGAACAACAAGCTGGTCTCATGTACGCCCGAATATTTGTCTACCAACCAATCGGCCCGATAATTAAAATTTACCCTTCCGGTCGCCGCGTTTCTTCCCGAAAGAAAGCTATTTCCCTCGAAACTCCGACAAACAAATATTTTCATGCAAATATTGGAAAGGATCGCGATCGCGTACGCATATGGGAAGTCTTGTAACATTGCTTATCAATAAAGTCAAATAACATGCAATACCATCGGCTGTATAAATATTTTCAAACGTTCTCATAAAACTGAGATATAAAGCGAATCTTCATACACTATATTATTGAAGCAAAAGCATTTCGATCACTGTTTCCAATACCTTTTATCTGAAATGTGTTGAGCTCTGGTTATTGTAATACTTCTATTGGGTTGGCAAGAAAGTAATTTCGGTATTTTTAGATGAAATAAAATCCAATTTTTTTATCAAAGCAATGAACTTTAATCAATAAAATATTTTCCATTTTGTTGTATGATCTTTTGCCATCTTTCTGGTAGCTTCATAATTCCGCGCTCATAAAACTTCTGATCCTTTTCGGTGAAAAACTGATCCAAGTGCGATTTCAGATCATCATCATTAGTGAATGTTTTACCATTCAAAGAGTTTTGTAAACTTCGGAATAAATGATAATCTGATGGTGCAATGTCAGGGCTATATGGTGGATGTGACATCACTTCCCAACCGAGCTCCAATAACTTTTCACGTGTTACCAAAGATGTGTGTGGCCTAGCGTTATCATGGTGGAACACGATTCCTTTGCGATTTGCCAATTCTGGCCGTTTTTCTTTGATTGCTATGTCCAGTTTTGTTAGTTGTCGACAATAAACATCTGAATTGATGGTTTGGTTCCTTGGGAGCAGCTCAAAATACACTATACCTTTGTAATCCCATCAAATTGACAACATGATCTTCTTTTGGTGCAATTCAGCTTTCGGTGTGGTTTGGGCTGGTTCATCACGCTTGGACCATGATCGTTTTCGAGTTGTGTTATTGTAAACAACCCATTTCTCATCACCGGTGATGATTCGCTTGAGAAAAGGGTCGATTTCATTTTGTTTGAGATGCATATCGCATATGTTGATGCGTTGCATTAAGTGAATTTCTTTCAACTCGTGTGGAACCCAAATATCGAGCTTCTTAACGATTCCGAGACTTTTTAAACGATATTCTATGGTTGTATGCGAGACATTTAACCTGTCTGCAATCTCTCGGACAGTTATGTGACGATCCGACTCAATAATGGCTTTCATTGGTCATCATCAACTCCAGATGATCGACCAGAACGTTGGTCGTATTTAAGTGAGAAATTTCCAGAACGGAATTTTTTAAACCAATTCTGGCACGTGCGTTCTGTTAAGCAATCTACACCGTAAACTTCGCATATATCTTTGTGAGCCTCGGCAGCTTTTTTACCTCTACGGAAATAAAAAAGCAATATATGCCTATAATGTTCGTTTCTGCACTCCATGTTCAAATTGACACAGAACTAACAATTTTAATCAAAATTACGTGTAATTTGCTTCAAAAGTAACCTAAAAGATGCAGTTATGAAATGTCAGAAAGAAAACAAACGCAACGTTAACAGAAGCCAGTCAAACAAAACATAACGCCATCAGTTAGTGAAAACCGAAATTACTTTCTTGCCAACCCAATATAAAACACAATTAATTTTTACCAATGGAGGATCAGTCAGCTGTAGGTACTTTGAATGTGGTGTACGATTTTTTAATAATTTTCTGTTAGATCTACTCCATTTTATTAGGCTTACAGGGTTGCATACCCCGTTAAGCGCTAATCGAGCTCGTGGTGCTCCAGTGACCACCCGGTCCTCGAACACGTTAAATTGCCAGTTACTTTTTGGGAATGATACAGTGATTAAGCAGTTTGATTAAACCTTTGCCGGGTGCCGAATAATGTTTCGCTTAATTGTAGCAAACTACCGGCCATCCAGGTAATATCATCGATTTGGAACGGTCGGTCTCGCGGATCGCGGTGCGCAAGGAACTGTCGACGGCGAAAATCGAATAGCGCAGCGCAGGAGAGCGCAATGGGCGAGGAACCACGCGCGATAAAACGTTTCCCGTTTCGATTCGAGCGCGACGCCATTAACCGCGGCGGTTTCGCGTTCCGCACCAGCGAAAATGCAAATTTCATTAAACGAACCCCGCCGATAGTCGAATATTATCGCGACACTGCGTCGACGGCCGCTCGCGATTCATAAATAACGTTCCGGTGGATCCGCGACAAGCACTTCCGGCCGATCGAAGTCCTTCGTACCGTGACCAATCCTGCACGCTGTAATTGTTGAGGGAATGTCCGAAATCGATTCGATTTTATTGCATTCTCTCATAAATTAGAGGCGGCTCTTTGCGTTAAAGAAGAAGTTTCCAGTTTTATCCGTAAATCTTTTTCCTTCTCTCTCATACTACATCAGTCGCCGCAAAAGACTGAAGAAGATCGCAGGTAGAGCAAGATTGCCGAGAACTGAAGACACAAACAAACATCGGAACGCAATATTTACGATAGACGTCCTTTCCCTAGCAACATCTTGTAGCTCGAACTGTTAAAAACTATAACTTTGGGTTCAAATTGGTCCCAACTTACAGAGTCAGAACGTTAGACTGGATGGATCGAAACAGATCGATCGGAAGGGCGAAATGGATGGAGGATGCGGAATGAGAGGAACGGCACGCGGCGGGACACAATATGCACTCGAGTTCCGATTCACGGAATACGTGGGGTTGCATAGGATTGCACCAACCAGCCCCGCGGCACGTGTACAACCACGCAGTTTCAGACTTTCAGCTAATCTTGCTCTCTCTCTCGGCCTGGGTTTAGCCGGATTATCTCGCATGATATTCTAGTTCGTCCATTTAAACACCGAGTGTCGAAATTGCATGATAAAAATGTCGGCAAGTGAGAAAATACAAAGTTTTATTGCTTCTTGCCACTGCAGTGCGAACTTTAAACATGAAACAATCAAAGGAATTTTTATTACAGTCCCTGCTCACTTTATTAGAATCACCTGAAGAATTGGTGCTTTTTGAAATCCTATAAGTATTGCAACGCTGTTTTCAACCTATGGGGTAATGATGGGGTAATGATTTCTTACTACAAGGTTGCCTTATGGGTTGCCTATGCAAGTGTAAAATTTTCTTGCAAGAGCAAAAAATCGCCCTTTTACCATGGCCCGGCAACTCACCGGACATGAATCCGATTGAAAATGTCTGGGAGTGCCTGAAGAGAGAACTGGCCAAAGAAAACATAACAACAAAGACCAAGCTGATAGAGAGAATAATCTATCACTGGCACCATAACGTTGCATTAAAAGAAATTGCACAAACTTGCATAGATAGCATGTCCAGAAGAGTTGCGGCTTTAAGAGCAGCTGAGGGCGGATTAACAAAATATTAGTGTTTCAAGAATTATATTGATCTATTTGTGTTTGTATCCATTGTTTTTGTAAAATAAATATATGGAAAATTCATTGGTCATCATTAAGTGATATTTGCATAAGGCTGCTATACCCATTATTCATGGTAAAACTAAAAATATCATGATTATAGAGGTGAGTCTAATAAAGTGAGCAGGGACTGTATAATAAACATTTTATTTTGCATATGGATATGCAAGTTTATGAAACACTAATGAATCTTTTAATCAACGCAAGAGATGTCTCTCTAGGTTTAGTTTATAAACAGCAACAACCTATGGAGGTAGAAGATTGAAAGGAAACACAGTGTACTCGCGACCAACAAACCAACAAATACAACTCTTTAACGTTTGCCCAACCAATCAAATCTTACGAGGAAACATTATTTATCAACCAATCAATTTCCCCGGGTCGGAAAAGTTTCGAAAAACCCTTTTATTTACAGTGGACGATGATAAAACTACCTGACCCATCTAAAAACCATCGACAACTTTGAAAAGTCGATAAACAAGTCTCGCGCCGGGAACAATTTCCCGCAATATTCGCCTCCTGTAGCCAAACAATGTTTTTCCCCGGGAACAATTTCAACCCGTCACAGCAAAAATAAATAAAATATTCACCGGAGTCGAGTCCTGTTTGTATCAAACTATAAATTCCTCATACATAGAAGCATCGGAGGATATAATAATAAAGAAAACAAAAAGAGCATACACACACACACACACCGGAGCGAAATTAAATGGAAATATAATAAATCTTTTGAAGGAGCATAAATAGAGGAGTATCGCAGATCCGACAGAACCTTGAAAGGACCAATAAAATTCAATCGAATAAACGTCATCCCGGTGAACAAACACTTTCATGTTCCCCCGGCGTGCGACTACGGGGCACAGTACGCCGCGCGGTGATTGCCTGGTGCACCGCATTCGCATTACAAGCTGCAGTGCTCCGCGTGCATCAGACTGCACCGCAGGAACGCGCGCGTCTCGAGCGTCACGCGCGCGTCTCGAGCGTCACGCGCGAGCTTTTTAGCGCCGCTGACAAAGAGATCGTTAACCGGAATTGCCGACTGCCTATCGTTGCAACCCCCGCCCCCGGTTGTCGGAGCTTTCGATCCTTCCATTTATTTAGCGGCCGCCGAGCGATTTTATAATCGGATTCAATTTTGCGAGCGTTCCGGGCCACGCATCCCTCTCTCTCTCTCTCCCTTTTAGTTTTCCTTCTCTCCGTGCATCGCGAGGCCACGGATAAAAAATAATCCAGCGACGCGTCGCACAGTGGGGTATTTTAAAAACTCCGAAATACGTCAACTTTCAAAATTTTTGCTAAGACGAAAAATTGTTATCTGAGATAGTTGAATATACGTGGGATCATGAGTTTCATGAAATCGACTTTTTCGATTTCTGCGCAAGATTTCTTTCGCAATCCGCGGAATTGTTTTTGCGCGAAACGGCCTCTATACATGTGCGTGCGCACGCGTCTCTCTCTCTCTGTATGTGTGTGTATGTGCGCGTCGATGCTTTCTCGAAAAGCGCAATATATCGGTATCGAAACCTCGACACTCTCGCTCGCGTTGCTGCGTGAAACATTTTCCATTGTCGAGGCGGGGAAACAAGTTCATCTGCGCGGAACATTATTGTTTTCGGAAGGGGAAACTAGACTCGACTCGACTGAACTCGACTCGGTTCAACTCGGTTAGTTTTCTCTCTGTAATACCCGCACGGTATGGAAAATGGCAGGCAAACTTATCGGGATAACTACGTCCTCCGTGTGTTAATGATTTACACAGTTTTCGATTAGGTCAAACTATGCGCACGGACCGCGCTGCAGCGTATTTTCGCTTCAACTAAATCGAGAACACGCCCCGTTATTTGTCTCCGAGACCTTAAGGGGGTATTTCGGCGTAACAGACCCGAGATATCGATTTTATATTCGCATACATCGAAAGTATGCTATGTACTAATTTTTTAAAATCGTATTTGTAGCTCAAATTTATGCAATTTTTATCTTGCACAAAAATCCGTAGACTAGTTATAAGGTAAAGGAATATGTTAGCATCTCATTTTGCCTGAAAAATATTGTTAGTTAGTTTAATAGTGTGGTAAATTAATCCTGAAATTTGGAAACTGCTGGCACAACCCATAGAGGTCAGAATAAATTCCTAAATATTCGGTCATTTTTTATTTCACGCCTGCTTTTTAAGAGTGCAGCTGAAATTCGAGAATTTTGTTTATACGCAGTTAAACGCAGAAAATTTTATTGCATCAGGTCGGTGCAAAAATTAATTGTGGTTTCGGTCTCTTTTGGAGTTCATATTAATGTGTAGACTGTTATTTCAATGCGTTCTCGAATAGGGTAAACTGTACTATTGCAGGCACTGCAGTGTTTATTGGCACTTTTGATTTAAGCGGCAAATATTAACTGTTTTGTCGCGGAACTGTAGATTCGCGAATGTTCCGGATCACTGCCCGCCAAGTTAATCTTGGGCAGCTAGTTCAACGTTTTGATGATCGCAAAAGACAATTATCGTTTCGCATGAATTGAAATACGCATGAATACGTTAAAGAAAGCGTTTCGTCCCGGACCTGCTAGTGGACTCGTCAGTAAGGCTGATCTAGCAGGTCCTGCCTTATACGCGCGCAGAAAATGATATAATTTCGCGTTTCTAATTGTAACGCACGCAAGGGATCTCGACTGATGTGTGATCCCGTACGCGAGGGATCTTGACCGACGCGATCCCGTTTTGTCGAGTGTCCTAACAGTTAGACACTGAACTACCGTGATGCTAATTTTTCGTGTGATTAAACGATTGACAAGACAACGGCTCGTGCGTTGTACTTGTCTACCCGAGGACGGGGGAATGTCGCGACGTTGGAGTGTAAAACTCAACTGACGAACGCGGTCTCAACGCGATGTTCGTCAGGCTTCTCGAGCAGGAAATAAGATGCACTGATTGGTTCCTGCCGAAAGTTGCATTTCCCAATCAGTACACTTTTGACTATTGGAACCTCCTTCCCGTAGCTCTGAATGAGGCCCTGGAAGGAGGAGTGGTGCGATATCTTACTCGGTCGACGACGCGACGGGTCTCGGTAATTCGACACCGTGCGTACCGATCGCGGGCGGTCCTTCGGAGGGACTAGATTTATGATACTTTGTATTTTCGAGGCTGTATAAAAACCAAACATTAGCCAGATGCCTTGACTGGTCGCCGAATGACCCTAGTTTGTTTAATTCTTGAAGAGGATATTTACGCACGTTCGCATCATAAATCTTGTCCGAAGGAAAACTACGAATCCTGTTTCTGCGCGACGGAACATTAACCCTTTGCACTCCGCTGTCCCCTCTGAGGCACCACTAGAAATTGTTGCATCATTATTCAAAATATTGTTTACATTATTAAATATATCGGTATCTAATCAATTACTAAACATTTAGGTATTGTACGAGGTATTCTACCAATTTCATATCCATACAATTTCAAAAATCATAAGGAATGGAAGTATTCTAGATCGGAAGAAATGTTTAATTTTCCAGTTAAAATAGCTCGGAGTGCAAGGGGTTAAAAATTCTTGGTATAGAAAATCATTTTACCACGCTTATATTAGCTTGCCGAGTTGTCGATGTTGTCGTTATATGCGTCAAATCTTGTAATCGAATTTTAAATCACTTCCCGATGAGCTAGAGACTTGAAACTTTAAACACAGCTCAGGACTGGATGACAATGCCATATTAAAATAAAAAAATATTTAAATATTAGGTCTATAACTTGAAAACCGGAATTTGACACTAGATGTCAGCACTTATGTATGCGCTGTAGCAAATCATTGACATACACGCCATTCCGAAGCTCTATTCATAACCTGCAAAATCAGTCAACAGTGTTTGATTTGCTTGTGCGCATCATATTTTTTTCAATCATGAAAAATTTTGAAAATTGGCGAAAGAAACAGCATTTGCGGGAAGTTTTGCTGAGTCACTTTTTTGCAAAGAAAACTGCAGCCGAAAGTCATCGTTTGCTCGTGGAATTGTATGGCGAACATGCTCTTGCGAAAACACAGTGTTTCGAATGGTTTCAACGCTTTAAAAATGGCGATTTTGACATCAAAGACAAAGAGCGGCCTGGACAGTCGAAAAAGTTTGAAGATGAAGAATTGGAAGCGTTACTCGATGAAGACTCGTGTCGAACACAAGAAGAGCTTGCTTCTAAAGCAGGGTGAAACCATTACTGGAGAGCTGTACCGAAAACAACTGATTCGTTTAAAGAGAGCATTGAAGGAAAAACGGCCAGAATGGGAGACCAGACACGAGACATTGATTTTCCAACATGACAATGCTCGGCCACATGTTGCTCAACCCGTAAAAAACTATTTGGAAAATAGCGGATGGGAAGTTCTGCCCCACCCGCCATATAGTCCAGACTTGACGCCTTCTGACTACCATTTGTTTCGGTCGATGCAGAATGCACTTTCCGGAATACGCTTCACTTCAGTCCAAGGCATCAAAAATTGGCTCGATTCGTTAATTGGTTCAAAAGATGACCGGTTTTTTTACGATGGCATCCACAAATTGCCAGAAAGATGGGGAAATGTTGTATCTTTCGATGGACAATACTTTGAATGACAGAATTGTACAAGATTTTCTTTAATAAACGCTCAAATTTCCTTAAAAAATTCCGGTTTTCAAGTTATAGACCTAATATTAACCGTCACACCTCGCCGCACGACGCTCGATAGTACGTCATCGCGTTCAGCGATCCCCACTCTGTGCGCCAGCGCTCCCTACTCCACTACGCGTCCTACTCCGACTCATCCCCACTCCACTGACCCACTTCACACCGAACGAGCTTATTGTCAGTGTGGTGTTCCCGTTCATTCAGTTCCATTTGGACAATTTCTGATTCCATCAAGAGACGTTGTGTCGTCTCTCGGAGTCATCCCCTCATTCTATCTCGCGTATTTCCATATCTTGCTATCTCATACCACTATTACTATATCTTGCGTTCCATTTAAAAAGAACTAAAAAGTAGTAAATAAAAAAATATATACAAAAAACTTTTCAAAGACCACGCTTATATTAAAATGCACTGAAAAAGAGAAAATAATTTTTTTCCTGGTTCTGCATAAAATACCGAATCCAGTTAAATGATTAATAATATTTTTCCCCGAAATTTTAAGCAATTAGTTCAAAATTTCTACTATTATAAAATTAGTGTCGGGATAGATAGAAAAATTTAAATCATGACATTAGTGACTATAAATAAAAGCGTGCAGTGGCCACGAAGATTACGTCAATATAGTTTAGCGCTCCACGCTTTTATTTATAGTCACTACTGCCTCAAAAAATTATTTTCTCCTTTTTAAAGCATTTTAATATAAATATGGTTTTTAAAAAGTTTTTTTATATTGCTTCTTGTTTATATTTCAAGGCAACGTTGTATGTTTTCATAACAGAGTTCCATATAGACTGTTAGCAACGCTGGTACATACAGTAAGACTGACGGATGACCACAGTGCAGTGTTTTACTAAAATTTTCGTTGCGAGTAAGTATACTTTATTGCTTTGTAACTTAATTTCGGACTGTACTACAGATGTAATAAGTGCGTTACATGTTTAATTATAAAACAAATAGCCTGTTTAACGTTTACTTCTTACTGTGCCAATGACTGTACATTTGTCTTACGATTGGTATTCATTCAATATATTTTATAATAGAAGATTTATGACTCGTAAAACTGTTTGATTTTGCTGAAAAATCTCTAGTAGCTTATAATAATAGCAAGTTAAGCTCGTTTAAACATTTCAAAAAAAGATAAAAAGATTTTCGCTACCTAGTTTACCCGACATGTTATGCCACCGTAGAGCGCGTACAGTCCACTCTATTGATTTGTGCAAATGGTTTTTGCTTTCATTGTTCCGCAACGTTCATCCGACGCTGGTGAAGCAAAGATATAAAGGTGGAAGTTCGACTGATTTTATCGGATGCGTTGAAAATGGGATACGGAATCACAGAAATTGCTTCCGACATTAATCGAAGCATGCAAACAATGAAAATTGGAAATTCGAAGTTGCCAGTATTGTCTAAATTTTGACATCAACCTAATATACAAAAAAAATCGAATTACCTAATTTTAAAAAAAGTTCCTTGGTCGTAAACAGAATTCTTTCTTTCACGAAACAAACAAAAATTTCGATTATTAAGATTTCAATATTCTGAAAATGATGGGGATTCTCTATGTTACGCGGATACTCGAAAAAGGTTCAGGTTCGTCCTCCCACTCGAAATCACACGGACACACCCGACATTTTATCCAAATACTGGAGTTGGTACCGATTAATTCCAAAAAACGGTAATTGGAAACTTTTCGAGTTTCCGAGCAAATATTGAATGAGAAAACGAGTACGTACTAGGAAAGGTTCGTCAATATTAGCGCGGTATCGGCCATATTCGTTTCGGTATTTACTTCCACTGCTCTTTCGCGGATACTACAAAAGAAAAATATCGTTCCCGGTGAATGAGGCCTTTTCCTCTGCGGTCTCTGTGGTTTCGATTCTGTGACGACCGTCTTATTATCACTTAACAAAACAATCATAACAAAAAACACTATCCAACACCAAATTTGTTCCCTAATTACTGTTGGGTCCTTCGTATAGAGTTTTTTGCGCTGATTCCGAATCTGTTTTTAATTTTTTTCCTATACGCACAGTTTTTGAGGAACATGGCTTTGAAATAAAAACATATTTTTGAACTTTAAACAAATATTGTAGTGTTATTATAAAAGATATTGAATTGTTCTTTATAGCAAAAGATTCTGTAGACTTTCCCGAATACAGCGATATCCAATATTAATACATTATGATCGTTTAAACACCTTTACATAATCACTGAAGGCGGAGAGACACTACTTTTGCACCGATTTTTAAGGATATTTTTCAATTTATCTCAAAAAATAAGGGTCCAGCGGAAAATCGAACTATACCATGCGATAGAGCAGACTTTTATCTTGAGAAACCCCGCTTTGAAGTTCGCCCGACATGAGTTGCCGCCAGTGGCGCTCACCATTACAATAGTCGTTCGACAATATCCCGTCGCTGCGCCGTATCTCGTCCCGAGCGCCACTGACGGCAACTCATGTCGGGCGAAGATATTTTGCTTTCTGGTTCGAAGAAAACGTCGACGTTTCAAACATTCACAATTTAGAAGTATAAAATATTACTTCACGGAGTTAAAACTGATGGGAAATGAAAAGGACATGAGTTGCCGCCAGTGGCGGGATGCGGCGCGGCGAACGGCCGTACTAATGGCGAGTGCCACTGGCGGCAACACATGTCGGGCGAAGATATTTTGCTTTCTGGTTCGAAGAAAACGTCGACGTTTCAAACATTCACAATTTAGAAGTATAAAATATTACTTCACGGAGTTAAAACTGATGGGAAATGAAAAGGACATCAGTTGCCGCCGGTGGCGGGATGCGGCGTGGCGAACGGCCGTACAAATGGCGAGCGCCACTGGCGACAACTCATGTCGGGGGAAGTTTTTTTTTCCTTTTGGTTCGAAAAAACGTCGACGTTGCAAACTTTAAAGAGTGGTTTCTCAAGATAAAAGTCTGCTCTATCGCGTGATACAGTTAGATTTTACGCCGGAGCCTTATTTTTTAAGATAAACTGAAAAATATCCTCAACAATTGAGGCAAAAGTGGTGTCACTGCATCTTTAACGATTGTTTAAACTTGTTTAAACATTCATAATGTATTAATATTGGATATCGCTGTATTCGGGAAAGTCTACAGAATCTTTTGCTATAAAGAACAATTCAATATCTTTTATAATAACACTACAATATTTGTTTAAAGTTGAAAAATATGTTTTTATTTCAAAGCCATGTTCCTCAAAAACTGTGCGTATAGGAAAAAAATTAAAAACATATTCGGAATCAGCGCAAAAAACTCTATAAGGAGGACCCAACAGCAATTAGGGAACATGAAAAAGTTGAAATTTGTTGGACAGTGAAATTAAACCAAGAAGAACACGCAAAAATCCACAATTATACCACCGCATTTGTGACGTTTTTCGAAGAGGAATGTTCAGACAATCTTTTACGTAATTGTATCGAACAGAAATGGCAGAAGTGAAAAACTGTGAGAATGTATTAATTTGCCCTGACCTCCAACTATACACATCAGAAATTGAGGAGAACTTTTGCGCGGAACGAGAGAGCAATGCGGGTCGTGTCCGGCACTTAGGTTTGCCAGGCGAGTGTGGACGGTTCCGGAGTGCACGTGGCACGTTCAATTACACGTCGACGGGGTCCAGGCTCGGGTTAATTTTCATTATGCGCGCAGACGTTCGCTTGCGCCTTTTGCGAAAATTCCCCGGTTGCAATCCACGTTTCGCCGGGGTAAACGGCCCGCGCCAGCACCCGTGCCCGTTTACCGGCCCGTGTCCGTTTAAACGGGCGCAAAAAATGAATTTTACGGGGATCCGGCTTTGTCCTTTAATAACACGCGCAATTAAAGAAGAAACGAGGCGAGACCGGGAGAGTTTTCCGGTCCCGTGGGCTATCTCCGAGATGGCTCGGCCAGTTAGCTAACGTTCTATCGGCACCAAAAGCCACACAGTTTCACCATTACCATGCTGCGATCATGATAACGCACCTATGTTCCTCGAACATTGTTCCCCCAACGACGCACAATGGCCCAAACTATATCTACACAAATATGTATACAGGGCGTTCCACCTAACCCAGACCTTTAATAACCTTGTTATTTGTACAGATAAAACGAAACGTTTGGAGAGAAGGTTACCGTATGTGTTTTAAAGGGCGGTTGAACATCTTTGTGAGCCACTGTAGATAATTCCATCGGCAATGACACGTTTCCTTATCCAAGCATATACTATAGCAAAAATCGCACAGAATCTAAATACAGTAAATCCTCTATAAACGCAAAAGCCTCGGAGGGATTCGTTTGCATTTATCGTAGAGAAGAGTCGATCGTAGGAGACAGCGCGTGTAAAGAGAGACCGCGCGCGGCCGAAGCGACTGCTCCGTATCACAGTTGAAATTATATCGTGTTTGGTATTATTTTAATCAGAAAAATGGCACAAAGATATTGGTGAAAGTTTCATAAAAAAATAAGTAATAATAAAAAAGATTTAATATTGGTATTAAATTGTGCTGACGCACGGGCCTTTGAACTGTGCCGACGACTGCGACTCTCCGCGTCGCATTAGTAGTGGTTCACACCGATATACTCGAGCCGAGATCAGATTACTGCAGTGGAGGCTTACAGCCTTTCTGCGTTTATAGAAGATTGACTGTAAACCGTGACGTTTTCATAAACTTGTTGCTAGAAAACGTTCCGACTGCGAATGGTCAATGATCCAGGATTGACATGATGTGAAAACGTTTCTGCGCGCCACAGATCGCATTTGCCCTTGCAATTTGCGTCCAAATGCCTGATAAATCCGGCGTTTTAATAAAACAGAAGGAAAACAGGGCTGTTATGAATACGGCGCGGGACCCGGACGGCCGTAAAGCTTTAATCGATGACGCATAATTGTATAAGAATAAAAACATTAGCCTCGGCTCCCTGTTCGGGGTATTCATCGCTTTGTTCGGCCGCCGCGCCGATAATAACGTTACGTTTCCCGGGGCCATTTGAAAATTTATAAACGGAACACGGGGGTGCGCGACGTAAATAACAGCGGCCGAGTAGTAAAAAGCTTTAGCTCGTAAAGCCGGGGCAGAGATTAACCGTTGGCTCCCATGACGCAAACGATCGGCCGCTCCGATTTTTCGTTATTCAATCATTATTCGTTGCAAAACACCGATCCGATAGACCCCCCACGCCGGTCGATACGCGTACACGTGTAAAAATTTCGAGCGGGATTACCGCACAACCATGCAGAAATTCAGCGGCACTACAACCCCGTATACTCTATTTAGAAAATTATAAACGACAACTTTGCATCGAGATTTTCGGATCCGGGAATTCGTTACGTTCGGAACTGGAATTGTTTTATGCCCGAGTAATGCTAGAATAAACCGGAAACACGGCGAAATGTCGCGACGCGAACGAGCTTCGCTGTATTCGATATTTTCTTCGATTGAAATGGTCGTTGACTGAATTCTTTCATTGAAATGTGGCCCATTTATTAACAGTTTGGCTGCCTGGGTGGTCACACGTTTATTCAAACTCGTATGGAGATTTTTATTTGATTGTTCACAGCGTTGTAGCTTTCATGGTTCGCCTCTTTGAATAAAAAAGCTAAGTGCGTGCACATTTAATAGTACACTGTGGATTTTTATGCATTTAGGTAAAAAATTTAAAAAATCTAGGAACATTGGAATCGTCTTTTATTTAATTCCTGCTTCCCAGATGCAGAACCTTTTTATTATCTACCGTGTAAAACACGTGTCGAATATACTGAACATACAGTGACTCCGCGCGGTGGTGCCGATCGAAATCGTTCGATTTTATCGGGCAGATATTGCGGCAGGAGGTAAAGGAGAAGGCGACGGCTCACATCGAGCGATCGGCACGGGGTAGGGGCCGAGTTTGGCAGCCAAAGTACAGCCATTATTCGTGCTAGCGTCGCACGGAGACACCAGAGATTCCTGTCGGGTGAATTCGATTCATCAAACCCAGTGCCAAGCGGAAGCTTTCGCTGGGAATAGGGCGCGAAACGGTGGCAAAGAGAGAGAAAAAGAGAGTCGAAGGAGAGTACGAGACTCTCTCTCTCTCTCTCTCTCTGCCTTGCTGCGCGCGAAAGATAACTCGCGCGAGAAGGAAGAAAAACGGCGAAAACAAAGCATGAACGTAGTGTCGCCTGGAGAATGCAGGGAAGCGCAGGATACACGTATCCTGTGGGATGGATCGATGCTTGTTCAACGAAAATAGAGATAAATATCTTCTCGAGTGGATGCGCGCTTCTCCTTGCTTGTGCACGCGCCGCTATATGTATACATATACGTATATACATACATACATACTGTATAACTGTATAACTGTATAACTGCGCGTATATGCGCCGGTAATGCATAATCCAAAGTTCGGGGAGTAGCGTGCGACTGTATCCAATATTCGCGGCTGGCACAGCTTTGCCCTCTTAGCTCTCGAAACATAAACAACGAGCAGAGTGTCATCGAGAGAGACTCGAGAGGAGGCATTCTGCCTGCACGAGAGGCGAGAAACGGAGAGATACAGGGAGAGATTGAGTGAGAGAGAGAGAGAGGGGGTGGGGTTGGGGTGAGAAGTTTCGAAACAGTTCGTGCGATACGTTATTCTAGAAAGTTTCGTCGATATCATAATTGTAGGAGTTCCTCGCTGTATGTACCTACATGTCCTATCTTTCTCTGCATCTCTGTCTCTCTTTCGTTCTCTCTCCTCATCGTTTCGCAGTGAATTTGTCCGTCAAGCTGTGTGTTATTTCAGGAATCAGTCAATCTTTTTTCAACCTCTAGATAATCAAGCTGTTCTACGAGGACTGAGGATCTTCACGAGAAAGAAGAATTTTCCGATATACAGAGGCTCACGAAAACGTTTGGTGTCATTTTAATCAGAAAATGTGTTGGTAAAAGTTTCATGAAAAACACAATTCAAAATAAAGAAGTTTTGTCATTGGATTAGTACTGTTTCACCGATACGCTGGTGTTGGTCGCTCGGCTCAACGCTCGCGGCAAGAGGTACAGTCTCGAGGAATCGCGTCTTGTACACGATAACTGTGAAGTTTCGAACCGGAGGTAGTTACACTCATCGCGACGCTACTGTAGTGACGAATATATATGCTGTATTCTACAATATTCTATTCTGTACCGTATTCTCCAATAGTG
This sequence comes from Lasioglossum pauxillum, assembly GCA_933228785.1. Taxonomy (NCBI): domain Eukaryota; kingdom Metazoa; phylum Arthropoda; class Insecta; order Hymenoptera; family Halictidae; genus Lasioglossum; species Lasioglossum pauxillum. The sequence goes on along the minus strand of OW121702.1, from coordinate 48,879,249 downwards.
AGCGAAATTCGTATAAACGCACCTAAAAAAATATGATTTTTGGGGCTACAAGTTTTAAATTCAAATGAGGCGAATATAATAACGACAGAAGAGTAAAGATATATTTATGTGCTATAGATATTTACATATTTATATTTAGGTAAACATATATAAGTCTGTATTTATTGATACAGACTTATTCTTTGTGCGAAATTCGTTTAAACGCACAGCAAGAAAAGACTATATAAAACTAAACTTATATTATAATTATAAATTTAATATTTTCTATGACCTCCATTATTTTGAATTAATGCAAAAATTCGATTCGGCATTGAATTTATCAGATTATTTATGACTGTAATAAGAATCTCTTCCCAGCAACGTTTAATTTCTTCTTTTAAAGCTGCAGTATCGGTGAATTGGCGGCCATTTGCATATATATTTCTTGCCATTATACCCCATAAGTTTTCAATGGGGTTCATATCAGGACTGCACGCAGGCCATTCAATTAAAGGGATGTCCCGTGCCTTAAACCATTCGCGGGAATATTTTGAAACGTGGATTGCTGCGTTGTCTTGTTGGAATATAAATTCACGTTCGCCAACTGTATCTTCCAAAAATGGAATTAATGCTCCATCTAGCATGTCGACGTACTTTTCTGAATTTATTGTGCCGTTAATAAAACAAAGTTTCAGTTTTCCATATGAAGAAAGTGCTCCCCAAATCATTACACTTCCACCGTGGAAATTTCTGGATAATTTAGGGTCATTTTTTTAACGTAAATCGTGCCAGTAGGAACTGCATCCATCTGGGCCGTCTAAATTGAATTTTTTCTCGTCCGAAAAAATGACTTTCTTCCATTCATCAGTCCAGTGCATATGATTTTTTTGCATATTGCAACCGAGCAACCTTATGATGCGCTTTCAACATCGGCTTTTTCTGTGGTTTCTTAAAAACTATGTTTGTATTATTATGCAAAATTTGTTGAACACGTCGCTTTGTTACTGATAATTGAATTTCCGCAACAATTTGACTTGCAACTAATCTATTTTTTGTAGCTTCATAGAAAATAATATTCTTTTCCCGTTTCGTTATTTTAGAATTTCCTTTCGTAGAACATTTCTTTCCATAATTTTCTTTCAATTTCAATAAATTTCTTACTACACACTCTGAGCGATTAATTTCCTTTGCTATTTTTCTATTCGATTCACCTCTTTTGTTTAAAATTGCTATTGTAGCTTTTTCGCCTTCGGTCAGAAAATTTCCTCTTGGCATTTTTCTCCTTTTCATTAAAACAAATGTATTATTAAATGTGTTACTAAATACAGTTGAATACTACACAATTCAACAATATGAAGCACTTACCACTATTATTTCTGTCAATATTAATCGAAATAAAGCACTGCGATTAAACGAATTTCGCATGCGTAGACGTTGTCATTACACGTTTCGCTCTGCGACATAGACTGGCATGTAAATGCGGAAAATTTCGAAGCATAGATGTTGAAAGTAAAGGTCGAGCAAAGTAAATAACCCCATTTTGACAACATCATTTGTCCTTTTCTTCTCCATAGGCATGAAAATTTGTAAATTTTGAAGTGCGTTTATACGAATTTCGCTCACTGTACTTATCCAGGTTTTGTTCCCAGTTCCCCGACAGTAAACCTAGAAATGACCGTTTCCGATAGGTCCACCGAAAATTCCATAAATGTCGACCGGACAGTTCTCTGAGCGGATCCAGGTCCTGCGATCTTTCGATATATCTCGAGGATCGGACCCTACCCGGTTCAGGTCTGCGGGACACGTAATCCGTCGTTTCTGCGGCGACACGTATCCGTTCACGATCGAGTAGCTGGTTTTTCGGGGGAATGTCGGGGAACGCGAAGGAAACGGTACCGAGAAATCGTGCTCGCTATCAATCCGGTTCATCGACAGTGCCGGGACGAGACAAACCGAGAGAAAGAGAGGAGAGACGAGAGAATTCCGTTGGAGCGTATCGAGCCGATCCATCGGCACACGCTGCAGAATTCATATCGCGAAGTGGCCCCTCGTGCAGACCGATTGTTCGAAAGCTTTTCGTTCGCGGATCCCCTTTACCGACTCCATTTTTTCCCCGGCTGCGCCTCCTCTTTCACTCGCTCACACGGGAATCGATTCTTGAGCAAATTCGAGCTCCTCTACTGCTTTCCCGGTTTTTTCATTGGAATTTTAATTAGAGCATGACTGTCGATAAGATACGTGCAACATTTTCATGGAGACATCGTAATCTATGTGTTTGACGAAACAGTACATTTTTCGAGTGGCTTAATTTATAATTTCACCCCGTATAAGATTACAAACAAAAAACATATGGTCCCATTTATGAAAGAAACCGGTCACTTTGAAATTTTGTAAAAAATGATCTTGAGAAAAAATTAGTCTCCTCTTCTGGCAGAGAGGGTAACTTTTTCCCCTCGATTCGAGTCAATTCCCCCTTTCTTTTTTACAGAAAAAATATCTCTTCTCGGGATGCTGGTGAGGACCGTTTCCTCCATTCTCTCACCAGCATCTATCCGAGAGCACCCACTCATGTTCTTGGCTATACCGATTATAAAATGCAACGAAAATATTATTTCTTTATAATGAACTAAAATATATATATTTTATTTATGTTCCAGGGATAGTCACCGGGGGTACTGCTCAATGAGTATTCTATCTCAACCCGGAACTACTAACTTAAATTTAAATAAGTAATTACAATCATTATTGTCAACTTATTTGTTATATCAACAGATTATTTACATTAATTGATATCTTTCTTTTCATATTGTATCGATCAGATATTTGTCTAATTATATTTATTTATCTATTTTTTCTTTTTCTAAATATCTTTCATGTTCTTCTTTTTTGGCTATAATACTGTTAATAAAGCCATTAATCTTTTTCCAATTTTCTTTGGAATGGAGTATGCATTCAGAAAATGTGTCTGCTGTAAATTCCCGATCTATATCGGTTTGTAGTTGACATCTTAGTTCTTCCCATCTTTCACAAGTAAATAATGTGTGTCCTGCGTCATCCTGGACATTTTCACACCACCAACATGGGTCGTTTGATGCTTTTTACCACGTTTTTATTAGCTCGCTTTCTTGTTTGTCTGTTTGTTTTTTAATTTTGAAAAGGTAAGTTTTGAACACTCCGTGGCCTGTTAAGGCTAGTCAATTCCCCTGATCTGGCGACTCTGCACGAGAGTCCAGGTATTTGTCGAAAATTGCACCCTCGATTCTTTACCTCTCGCGATCGATGGCTCCGTCTCGATCGACGCGACTCATTCGACTGTTCCCCGTCGAATGAATTTCAAGCGTTAAAACCGTGCTCATTTCGTTCCTTGGAGGCATGCTGCCGTTTCCCGTTTCGCGTTTCCCGTTTCGGAAGCGGAAGGCCTCTCGCACGGTCGCCGGATTATCCGGTTCACCGGAATTTGTTGTGAGTTCGCGTCGTTGTCGTTCGTAAATCACCGGATCCGTATAGATTCGTAAATTGGCCACTCGACCGCAATATCGATACCGTTTGGTCCCTGGCTCGTGCCCCCGGAGAAAGAGAGAAAGAAAATGCGAGAGTTAGTGGAACTGAGTGGAACAGAGTTGGCGAGCTCGATAGCAGATTCGCGGTAAGCAGGTTCGCATACCGATTCGACAGGCATCGTTCGCGGTCCGCGTATTAATTAATCATGATCGACGAACCGGGTCGTCGGATATCGCGTTCCTTTCTTCGGCGACACGACGCGACGTCCCGTCGTCGACGAGCATGACGTTATCGACATCGGATGCGTCGAGATGCACCGTAACGCATCGCGCCGGTCGATCTACTTCCCCGCGGCGCCACAATGCGGTATTTATATGGAGATTTGGGGCAAAAATCGAGAAATCTGTAGCACATTTTTCTTTTGATATAAGACGATGGCTCGAGGCGGCTGTTGAGGTTTTGCGGATGAGGGTAACCTATTCGGCTTGACATTGGTCTCGAGTGTCCTGAGTGTTTACGGGGGGTAAACTTTACTCAACTTTACTACAAACGAATATGGCGGCGCCCTCGCCTGTCAAAAATGCTCAACTTTAACCCCTTGCCCTACGATTTATTTTACGGTTTCAGTGATTAGATCGTAGATTGTAGATCGTAATTTCCTAAAAAAGTAGAAAATTGATATAAATTGTATATGCCTGTATGTTCTGCAATAGGGTCATTCCATGTCGAATCGATCACTTTTTGCAGGCACCATCGCCGATTTTGTTCCAAATGAAATATGTTGTAGTCCATGTGAAATTAGGGGGGGTTTAAGTCATCATTTTGCCGGTTTCGAATTTTTTTAGAAATGGCAGGCCTTCAAATTTTTCAATTTTTGCCCATTTCGGCGAAAACGGGCCTCACTTACGAATTTTTATCTCAAGAACCGTTTGTCCGATTAAGCTAAATTTTTTTTTGTTTTATTCGGAAAGGATTGGGCTATTACAAAATAATTTTTTCAACCTTGAAAATCAACTTTATAATGTCGAAAAATTTAAACAAATTCTTCTTTTGCGTTTTTTTTAATGATGGGGCTCAGTGATTTAAATTTTGAAAAAAATATGGTAATATTCCTTGAAGTTTCCCCTTTAAAATGAGCCCTTGAAAAAGATGGTATCATTAAAATTGGCGTTACAATGAGCTGGTAAAGGACGCCGTGTACCCCCGTTTCAGGTAGAGGTGGGTCGAGCGCACCGCTGTTATGGTCCGTTGTCTATACCGCTGGTCTCGAGAAAATACCAGCACACTGTAATAACTCTATTTATACCTGGAGAACAATATTAGTAACCACTCTTGGACAATAACACCTTTTTAATCATGACTTCTTTTATAAATATTAGTTTTTATAGGAATCATATATGTTCCACAAAAAAGGTGTCGTTGCTCAATGGAAATCACGAGAAGGTGGTGGTTTTCTTCCATCGGGGAGGGATAAGGAGAGCGATTAGGGCAAAATAATTTCTAGAGGAACTTTTTAGACGTCATAAAATTTTTTACTTTTTATTAATTTTTTTTGTGACCCTAAAAAAAGTTTCTGAACATCGTGGCGTGCTCGGTTTCCTAATTTTTGCTCTAAACCCCCCCGAGTGAGTACTCGTTTGAGAGGGCGTCAAAAATTGGGAAGACCGATCACGAAATAATTTTAGGGTAATATACCATTTAAGGGAGTTTTTACGTTTAGTAGTGTAAATAGTTAGAAATAGAGTTTAGGATACTGAAGGGATTCGGTGGGACTCTCAGAGACCTATCCAACCCCGAAGTTTCAAAACGATTAGATAAATTTTGAAAAGGGTCCTCCACCTTTTTCAAAATTTAAAGTGCGACAACACCCCCCCGTGTGGGGTATCAAACGAAAGGATATCGAAAGCGGAATTCTATAAAATAAGAGCGGACCAAAACGGTCAAGCAGATTAGGAGTAATCGCCGTTTTTAGGTTTAGGAGCGTGCGATCACTAAGATTTTGTACGAGTGCATACTCGCAATTTTGAGAAATAGGTTAGGAATATTTTAAGCGTAATTGATGTGTATTTCGATGTGGACAATTTGTGTTATAAATTGATTTTGAGATTATCGGACGATAATAAAAAGGGCAAAACCTCCGAAAGGGAGGGATAAGGAGGGTATATGATAAGAAGTATGATAGGATCATTGTGTGGGGTGGACTTAAGGAATATGAAAAAAAATATAGGAGAAACTATTCTATTACACTAAAAACAGAGCCATCATTATCGTACGAGCAGGTTTTGCATAGCAGTTCTTTATTCGATAATGGTGTAAAGCTATGAAAGCTTCTAGTGCCTGTAATTGGTAATGCTGTTGCAAAACGAGCTTGTAAACAATCAGCATGTTCGTTATGTTCATCTAGGGTGACGTAATTAAATATTATATTTAAAAAAGATGTTTCTGCCCATTCAAATAAATGTTTTGGGGTGAGAATTTCATTATCTAATGATCTTTGTATGCTAGTGCACATTGCAAGTAATGAAATAGTTTTTCTTATATTTTTTCCATAATCCTTAAGTCCACCCCACACAATGATCCAATCCATACTTCTTACCATAAACCCTCCTTATCCCTCCCCGATGGAAGAAAACCACCACCTTCTCGTGATTTCCATTGAGCAACGACACCTTTTTTTTGGAACATATATGATTCCTATAAAAACTAATATTTATAAAAGAAGTCATGATTAAAGAGGTGTTATTGTCCAAGAGTGGTTACTAATATTGTTCTCCAGGTATAAATAGAGTTATTACAGTGTGCTGGTATTTTTCCGAGACCAGCGGTATAGACAACGGACCATAACAGCGGTGCGCTCGACCCACCTCTACCTGAAACGGGGGTACACGGCGTCCTTTACCAGCTCATTGTAACGCCAATTTTAATGATACCATCTTTTTCAAGGGCTCATTTTAAAGGGGAAACTTCAAGGAATATTACCATATTTTTTTCAAAATTTAAATCACTGATCCCCATCATTAAAAAAAACGCAAAAGAAGAATTTGTTTAAATTTTTCGACATTATAAAGTTGATTTTCAAGGTTGAAAAAATTATTTTGTAACAGCCCAATCCTTTCCGAATAAAACAAAAAAAATTTAGCTCAATCGGACAAACGGTTCTTGAGATAAAAATTCGTAAGTGTGGCCCGTTTTCGCCGAAATGGGCAAAAATTGAAAAATTTGAAGGCTTGCCATTTCTAAAAAAATTCGAAACCGGCAAAATGATGACTTAAACCCCCCCTAATTTCACATGGACTACAACATATTTCATTTGGAACAAAATCGGCGATGGTGCCTGCAAAAAGTGATCGATTCGGCATGGAATGACCCAATAGCTTTGTATTAACAAAATCAAAATAGAATTTTATTTCGCGGTTTAAGGGAAATTATTAACATACATTTTTATCAGAATCTGTTCAGAATCTTCATCCCGAGTCATACTCGTTATTGTAAGGCAAGGGGTTAAGCGACCATAGCTCCTCAACTATTGATCCTAGAGGTTCGAAACTTCGATCTCCATCCGCGCCGGGTACAAATCTACTGGATTACACACCAAATACATCGTAATTCGTAGGAGAGAGGCACTTTTGAGTCCGGTGAAGTAAAGAGCAGCCTTTATTGGTCCTATAAAGTTGGCAGAACATAAAGTAAACTTCCAAAATGTAACAAGTCAAAAGTAGCTGCAAGTAAGTAGAAACAAAACTGATCGAGCTCAATGGTCCAATTGCACGGATTGCATACGAGCTAAACTGAATTCCCGAAAAAAAAGTCACGGGCCGCTAGATCGCGATTATTCGGCTGGCAGATTCGGGCAACAACGGGTTATTGGTTATTAGTAATCCGACTGGAACGCCGACATAATCGTCGTGTTCCCGATCCGCGAATTCGCAGTATAATTTGTCGGATTTCACGGACTTTTATCGTCGGCCAATTTCACCGGGCGCTCGGCTTTTGTGCGAACAGGGATGGCAAATAAATGTTTCCCTGTTCTACTTTCGGCCGGTCGTACTCCCCGCGGATTTCCACCGGAGTTCTCTTTCCGGTTTCTTCGGAAATGTAGAAGCTTGCTCGAAGACAACTGCTTTTCGATGGGTCGCGGAACCTACGTTGGCATGATCGTGATCGAAGAAAAACTTTGTTGCAGGATGCAGAATCTTCTCAACATGGTGAATGGTTCGTTTATAATTCTGTGGTTTATAATTCTCCCATATTGAGAAGAAAAGTAAAGGTCCTATCTTTTGCAAAAGTTTTGTAGCTCAAACAAATCTACAATATTGATAAAATTTTTCGTCGTAGTTCAAATTACTGCAAATTCAAAGATTAAGGTTTTTTTTCAAAGTTCCCTTGGAAGTTGGTATACGATTTTGTTTCTGCAGTTTTATGGCGCTTTGAAGGGAAAGGCTGTCTTATAATGGTTCCTTTCAGAGTTCGAGCGATTTTTATTCACTGTGAGGAGCTTAAAAATTTTTCTCCCGATTTAAACCACCACGAACTCGAAGATTAAAGTCTCCTTTTTAAAATGAAATATTAAAAATTAATAAAGGTAAATTCTTCTCGATCGTAATTTTAGATAATTAAACTTTAAATGTTATCGGCGCCAGGTTCGATCAATTTTAGAACAACAACAAATGTGCAATTATTACATGTATTCTAACGTTTCGATCCCGATGTGGATCTTTTTCAAAGAATCATTTTTGCGTCTGAAAAATATTTTAAATGATATAACAGTATGCAAGATTAAAGGAAACCACAACACCGTATATAAATAATACTTACATGTTGTGCAGAAAAATGGACAATACATTATAACAATTATTGAAGTTAGTATGAATACTATTTAAACCTCATGGTGGCAGATGTGTGACTGGGCACATGCTATTCAAACGGTAAGAGTGCTGTGACATATATGTGACAGAACTCGTCAACGATTGGTGGATCGATAACGATCCATAATGATGCATGTACGAAACTGGCGGCAATTTCAAATGTAACCTCATGGTTACATCGATTTTCTTTGATATTAAATATAATTTTCTAATGAGTTTGTATCACAAATTAAGGGAAAAACCTCTTTTATAAATTGTGAACGGAAAATAAATATAATATATTATAAAGAAAAAATTAAACTCAAATATGTCTTATTTTCAAACTTGGTGTTTTACAAGTTTGTGTGATAAAAAACAACTTTGTATAAATTATAAGGAGAAAAAATAAACAATTTTTTTTTTTTTTTTGTAAATAACATTTAATTAGCAGAATCTAAAAGAAAAAGACTTTTTAATGTATTGGAAACATTACGGGATCGAAACGTTAGAATACATGTAATAATTGCACATTTGTTGTTGTTCTAAAATTGATCGAACCTGGCGCCGATAACATTTAAAGTTTAATTAAAAATTAATGTAGGATGTTTTCTTACCATCTTATGGCTGTTGGAACAAGAAATGTCTTCTTCCAGTTGTGACAGAAAGATGGAATAATATCACACGTAATTTTGTAAAGATTGCTAGTCTTTTATATTTTGCAGATTTGCAAGATGAGCAGTGAATACACAAAGACCCACAGCCTTTCGAACGTTGATTCGTACAAACAGACTCGAGGCCGATCGTTATCGCCCTTAAATAGTGATCGTTAGACAGGGATTCAGTTTCCCGACAGGCGCCTGACCATTGCCAGTGGAAACTACTTTGCCATAGAACAGCTTGCACCTTCCGAGTACTATTTCAACCGGCTGGAACGGGTAGTAGCTCGTTGCTCACGAAATGATTATTGCCGTCGTTAAGAAAGGTTCGTTATCATCGGGAAAATTAACTCGGCGCTCGTAATCCTCGAACGCATTTATGCGAACGACCGGCCCAGGCGATACACTCACACTAGTGTCGCCAAGTGGTCCCGAATCAGAATTTAATAGTTCAGGATTAATGCAAATTAACTATTTTCCCATACTCCGAAAGAAGTATCATTAGCGCTTGTTAATAATGTTAACAGGCATTATTTGATGTAGAATACGGCTCAAAGTATCGCATAAAACTGAAGACTTGAAAGACTCGACAGTAAAAGTTTGCTTTTTAAGTGTTGCATTTAACTGCCGGTGTCGTTCAACTACTACTGTTATGTTTCATTGTATTGTGTTACTTCATTGTTATTGCACGGATTTACGATTATTAGCTACGACAGGAAATTCTTTTCAACCCTCATACAGTGAGCGAAATTCGTTTAAACGCATATACAAAAATAAGGATTTTGGAGCTAAAGGTTCAAAATTTTAATAAGAAACACTTAATAATACCTGAGGATTATAAATATATTTATATACTATAATATTTTTACATATATATTTACCAAAACATTTATGTAAGAATTTTTACAAACAAAACTATATTTTACGTGCGAAATTCGTTTCAACGCACATGTAAAGAAATCAATTTAAAATTAAAAATACATGAACATTACAAATTTAATATTTTTTATGGTTTGCTTTGCATAGCTTTGCATTAAAGCGAAAATTCGATCGTTCATTGGATTTACAAGATTGGTAATATCGGTATTAGGAATTTCTTCGCCGCAGCGTTTAATTTCTTCTTCTGAACTGTCTATATTGGCGAACTGGCGACCATTGGCATAAACTTTTTCTACCAGTGTAGCCCATAAATTCTTTATTGGGTTCATGTCAGGTATGCATGAAGGCCATTCCATTATACGAATGTTTGGTGCTTCGAAGGATCCACGGGAATAAAATCTTCTAAAAACGAAGTTTCAGTTTTCCAAATGATGAAAAAGCATTCATTTCTTTGGTAATCTTTCGATTCAATTCCCACCTTTTTTTTTAAAGAAGATATTATTGCTTTTCCAGCATCATTTAAATATTTTCCTTTCGCCATTCTGTTCTGTTATATAAAATCAAAAATATTACTTAATCAGGAACACGGGAAACAATACCTTGACGATCACTCTTTAAATCAACCACTTTCCTTTATAATTTCTCTCAATATCTGGGAAAGAAGCACTGCGTGTAAACGAATTTCGCACTTGTAGATGCTGTTTTAACACGTTTCGCTCTGCGACATATTCTGGCACGTAAATACGAAACATTTCGAAGCATATATGACGAAAGTAAAGGTTTAGCAAAGTAAATAACCCCATTTTGATACCATCTGTCCTTTTCTTCTAAATAAGCATAAAAATTTGTAAATTCTCAAGTGCGCTAAACGAGTTTCGCTCACCGTACATGTTCCTTAGAAATATTTGCATAAAAGATCCCAGGATGACATGTCATCCATAAAATTCTCAAATTCTAGAATTCTAAACTTCTTGTATTCTTAAATTCTTAAACTGCATTTACTCATTTGTATCACAAGTGCATAAAATCCACATTCAAGGGGAGAAATGTAAATATTAGCAGAATGGTTGACGATTACAGTGTTCCCTCGATTGATGTGACTTTCGGGTATGCGTATGATGTGACTCTTTTATTTCCACTACTAGGGGTTTTACTTTGCTTGGACGGTCGATCGCGCTACAAAGAAATTAAGTTATTAGGGTGTTTAAATTGGGGTTTTATGATATTCGATGTAACATTCTCAGGTATAGAATGGCATTAGTACAATATATACAACAATTTCCCGCTTCGCACCGTTGTTTACCCAGGATCGTCGTTTACACTTGGAAAAGTTATCTAAGAAATCTATGTTCGGCACACGTAAAAAGACGTAGTACCATTGTTTTAGAGCGTTGTTAAGTCCAAGATTGCTGCTGGTTCAAGAGCAATCAAACGCTCTGGGTTGCACAAGAATGCGTACACGAATCACACACTTGTCATGAACTCTTGGAACGTCCAAGGTTCAACAGTTCAAAGTTCAGTTCATAACACAAGTTCAATGAAATTGTTCGCAACGAGATCGAAGAAAGTTCATAGAAATAACGAAAGGAAGTTCATAAAAATAACGAAAGAAAGTTCATAGAAATAACGAAAGAAAGTTCATATAATTAACGAATGATAGTTCACATAGAGTTCATGATTTCACAAGATAAAGTTCATAACATGGTTCGTAATGATGTTTCGTAACAAAGTTCATAAGAAAGTTCGTATTGATGATTCGTATCAAAGTTCATAAGAAAGTTCGTATTGATGATTCGTATCAAAGTTCATAAGACAGTTCGTAAGAAAAGTTCATGAGACGGTTCGTAAGAAAGTTCATAAGAAAGATCGAAAGAAAGTTCATAAGAAAGATCGAAAGGAAGTTCATAGAAAGTTTAGAATAAAGTTCACAATCCACTTCACAGTTCAACTTCGCAACTCCCGTTCACAATTCAAGTTCGAATCCGAATTAATACTTTCTAATAATACGCTTTGTAACGTTCCACGAATTAATATTCCAAGGTACAAGGTTTGTACGATTCTCTCGAAAGCTCGTAAAGTTCTGCCCGCTATTTCTCCTACAATTCCCTACCAAAGTTCGGGAAGAGCTCGTTTCTTTGGTAGGGATAACCAAGGGACCAATCACCAGTTCGGGGCGTAATCCAAATTATGTGGTACGCCTACTAAATCCGTGATTTTGTTTCTCACGCAAGCCTCGTAAATAAAACAAGCCTATGAACAAGGGTCCCTTGTTCAGGTATCTGTCCCCAAACTGGTGTCGCCTTTCCGCTGAGTGTGGGCCTGCGATGCGTCAGTTGTCATTGACTGGGGGTACGGCTGGTTTGTTTTCCCGAAACGAAAGAGGACACTTAACTTTCAACCGTACCCAAGTCCGTAACTAATTCTAAGAGCTAAACACGCCAATAAATAACTCGAAACTGACAATGTTCCAAACGATCGTGGCACAGGCCCAGACACAATGTCTAGACCAGACCTGGGCGACGCTGGCTCGAAAAACACATGTTGCTGTTTCTCTCCTTCTCTTGCTGGGTAAGCTCTCCTTCTCTTGCTCGGTATGACAGTCCCAGAGTAGTAGCAACATGTGTTTTTCGAGCCAGCGTCGCCCAGGTCTGGTCTAGACAATTCTAGACAACCATTTCGTTTCCTGAGACTCTATACCCCCGAGGTTCTCACAACAATCGGGGGAACACTGTGTTTCCACGCACAGGAGTGCGATACAAGAATGAAACTTTCGTTCTTGAGTACCATAGATTACTTTTGCCGGTAATCCCTGTCAGTGGCCGTTGCCTAACAGTCTAACAAACCGTTCCGCGCTCGTCACGGGCCATCAGTCATCCCGCTGACTACGTCCGCCGCGGAAACTCTTGGAACGCTGCGGAACACGGAGAATTAGGGAGCGTTCATACCGAAGCCCCCGCGTGACTTTTACCGCGGGGTTTGGGACTTTTGCCGCGGGGATGGAGCACGCGGGTAATAAATTTCGAGCGTGTTGACGGGCCCGCTGTGCCCCCGCTGTGCGTGGCACAAAAAAAAAGGTCTCTAAGGCTTCTTCACGGTTCGTTTAGGTAAACTACCGATAGCTTTCCTTAAAGGAAATTTCCTTAAAGGAAAGCCTTAGAGACCTTTCTTTTGTGCCACGCACAGCGGGGGCACAGCGGGCCCGTCAACACGCTCGAAATTTATTACCCGCGTGCTCCATCCCCGCGGCAAAAGTCCCAAACCGCGCGGTAAAACTCACGCGGGGGCTTCGGTATGAACGCTCCCTTAGTCTCCTCGCAACAGCATCGGATGGAGCGGAAACTTTTGGGATTCCCGAGTTTCGCATTCTCCGCGAAATTCATCCTAATGGACGTACGTTCGGCGCACCGATGCAACTGCAACCGGCACGCTTCGTTTCCGTTGTCCCCCTTCCCGGAGTCGTACGAGTGCACTGTTGTTATGGCGATTTTAATACATTCTGCATAATTCTGCCTGTGTGCCGTTTTAAAATTCAGCACATAGGAATATGGTTAAAAACTTGACTTTCTCAAATTGAGTTTCCAGTCAACGAAACACATTTTCATCGCGTTCTCGTTTCTGCGAAATATCGCGCGGAAACAGCGATCCGCAAAAACGTCCGCATTCTGACGACAAAGTTTAGTACAAATTAACATAATCCGCTTTTCATCAGTAAAAATGGAGCTCGTAGTTCGGTATAAATCATTCCCGCAGAGACAGGAGACCGGTCGCTCGCGGGACAGAAATTGAAAGTTCGCCAGTGCCAACAAAATTTTCGCAGATTCCAATAACGCGTAATTCTTTCTGGTAGCGCGCTCGCTGCTAGTAATTACCGTAGGTTCAATTTTTCCCCGACACTTTTCCGCGGGCTCTCCCCGGTGGTTCGATTCTTGTTTTTAGCTGTGCGTGGAATCCGATAAGGGAGAAAGTTTGAAACGCTGCTGTAACGATAACCGATTCGGGCAGTGTGTTCCAACGTGTCCTCAACGTCGTTTTAGTGGCACGAGATTTAATCTGTGTACAGGGGCAAACTGTACGGGTGTCCCAAAAATGTTGTACTTCCTTTAAGCATTTCAGATCTGAACTGAGATCTATTTCGAGCAACTTTTTCCTTTGCGGAAATCTTTTCCCCGACTTTATTCAGGAACGATTAACGAAAAACGTGGACCAATCGTGAGCGCGACTAAAATGGTCGGATTCCGATTGGTTCGCGTTTTCATAATTAACTCCTTTTAACGGAGTCTTTTCTAGCAGACGACGCTCGCGCGTGAACACTCACACACCGCTAGACCACGTATACGTACGCGAGGATTGCAAGGGTCCGGGATTCCACTTCTGATTTCTCGATAATGCAAAGACGGGGTTTTCTAGTAGACAAAATCGCTAGATGAAAGATCAATCTAGGGCGCTGTTTGCCTCAAAAGTCCTTCTTTTACATTTCCGAGCAATGGTTTTGCAATATTTTGCTGCATGTTGCCCGTCAAATGGCGTCGCAGTCACGCCGGCGCACAGTGGTCCGGATCGAGAAATTCAGTGACATTTTGTTATAACTTTTGAACCATTAGAGATATTGCAATGAAATTTTCACTAAAAATATTTAAAAAATAGTCATTTTTAATTATAGATAATTAAATATTTTTTGCATTTGTTAAACAATATTTATTAATTAATTGTCATTCATACTTTGTTATTGATAATAAATTTGTTTACATATAAGTTCACAAACTATTTTTTGTAATAATTTATAATGAAAATTTTTTCGTCCATACCGAGAAGTTCTGTGATACTGCCACAGCTTTTGAATCGTAAAAGTTATTCTGATGAAACTTTCACTGAAAAATATGAAAAAATAATCACTTTTTAATGATAAATAATTTAATACGTTTAGTGTTTGTTTAATTATTTTTAATAACATTTTACTTACTTTACTGGCTGATTTACTTAAATCTATGCAAGTATCAATTCTGCAGCTTCTTGATCTAGCGGCCTTTTCTTTTTATTTTGTGATTTTACTCTTATAGCAGCATATAATAAACAATTGACTGTAGGCTACAATCAAAACAGTCCACTCGCACGCGCGCGAGGTTCTTCGCGTCTCGCACAATCTTGGCGCTCGACGCAGCGATGGATACACTTGAATCACTAATAACTTGCGTCGATGGACGATGTTGGAAGTAAATCGTGCATAACTATATAGGGAAAAGTGTACTGAACATTGTACAATTTGTAAACATGCGGTACTAATTGGAACTCAAAAGATATTCCGTATCAAAGATGAAGAATTTTGACAATTTCCGAGCCTTCACTGTACATTATTTTTTTAATACATTATTTAAATTAATTTTAAATTGTCAGTGTAAATTTTTATCGTAATGGAATTCTCTTCATTTTAAAAGAAGAACAGAGGAAAAGTATTAAACAGGTGTGTCAGGGCATCCAGATAAAGATAAGTATCTTTTTTCTGCGAAACAGGCTATTTTCAAAATGCCCAACTTTAAGTGTTCGTCGCGATTACAATTTTAATTATATTTTATTAATTTCTTTATTTTCGAGGTAGATGGATATTTATGAAGCAATACAAACTTTGTACATGTCAATATGAGAAAGTTCATTTTTCGACAAAATGTCACTGAATTTCTCGATCCGGACCACTGTGCGGCGTACTAGCCTCTCCGACGGGCAACATGCAGCCGAATATTGCAAAACTATTGCTCGGACACGTAAAAGAAGGACTTTTGAGGCAAACAGCGCCTCGAGGCGCCCTTCCTAAGGTTACCGAAGCTGCGGAGAAAATTTCCGCAAAGGAAAAAGTTGCTGATCTCAGGAATCACCTCTTTCAAGGAAATATATGGTTGTACAACGAGCGTCGTGTGAAAAGATGTTGTTCGATGCTGCGGATTGATTTTGAAGAAAGCGTCGCGTCGTCGAGTGTTAATCCCGTGTGACGTGCACGGTGACGATCGTTAAATCGACGGTAACAAATTATTTACGTTCCCGTCAGGCGATTATCAGCGACGAAACTGCACGGCGCGACACCGCGCCACGGGGACGAAACCGTGAACTTCCGTGGGATTAGAACTTTGTTATGGAAATTGCGGGATACAATTTCAGGGACGAGTTTAATGGCACCGAGGGCTTTAATAAACGTTAAGCGTTAACGAACCTCGTAAGAAACATAAAACGCGACCGCGCGCCGTCTCGACAGCCAGTCCCGCGAAACGGTGGAAAAGCTTGACAGGTGGTGCAATCCCGGAAGTTCTCTCGCCGGGAACTAACTTTACGAGGCTTTTACGAGGCATCCGATATACTATTTTACAAGTAATAAGTACGTCGAGCCAGCTTTCGGCCTTGATACCCGCGAAGACTGCAAGAGCCTTCCACTCTCTTCTCCGAGAGAGGAAAAGCGGTCTTCTTCTCCCCGTTACGCGTTTACGCGCTTCAAGGTCCTTTAAACGTCGTTCACAAAGAGATCGCCTGATTCCATCAAAGGGGGAATTTCCACGATAAAATTACCGCATTCGAATACCTGATTTATATTCCCCGGGGAACGTATACAAGCTCCTCGATAGCTCCGAGCAATGATTTCCTTCCAGCAAAAATATCCGCGCAAAGTCGGAGCTGATGTTATAATCTTCTTATACACCCGGAAATTCAGAAAATTGTTAAACTTTGGGGATACTTGGCGTCCCAAATTCACTGTACGGTTATTTTTCGATTCATTTTAAGAAATTGATACATGTTTTACTGGGCGACAGTTCTCACTAAAAGGAGCAATCTCTTATTTGGACATTTTTTCTACGTGCGACATCAAGTTAGAGATTCAATCTTATTACAGACTTTGGAATTGAACTCACAAACACACCCCATTATTCCCGTTGAACAGCGACAAATCCAAGCAGAACACAGTCGAAGTAAGACAGAGCTCACACCTTCGAATCGCGTTTCAGCTGGAAAAATGGAGGAGCGCCGGAGCAGCGGATCTCGAACTCGATTTCCTCGAAAACTGAGCCTCGGATAAAACGATTTCACCCCTTTGCTTTTGATTTACTTTTACCAGAGTTCTACAGCACGCCGTACCTTCCGACCTTATCCCGTGTATCTTCGGGTTTGTGGGTCAGGAGAACCATGTGACGGCGCGAGAGGAAGAAAGAACAGCGCGCGGTAGTATCGAGAGAAACCCTGGGAAGAGGAACCGGAAGTTGTCCCGCGGGCGATTTTATTTCATTACGAGTCACATAACTGACAAAGTATCGAGACATTCATGGCAGGCAACGTCGACGGCTTTACGAGCGGCGATCGGTAGATTTATGGCCGACGATAAATCGGAAGATGGTGAGAGATGGCCATTGGAAGTTCATGGAACGTCGATGCTCGCTATTCTTTTATTTCGGTTCTGCGGGAGGCGGAGAAATCGTTCGGAAAGTCGCTCGCACGAAAATCGAAATCGTAAAAGTGAGTCTCGCGGGGGGGGGGGACAATTTGCTTTTTAGGCGGGTTAGATTTCGCGTCCAGGGATAATCGAATTTGTCGTAGCTGGCTTCCTGCGATCGGTTGATCGGAATAACGGATTTTTTACGACGCTGCCAGCCCACGAACGTAAAACAGACCCGAACGCCGGACCTGTATCGAGTAAGCCGTCGTTCGCCGGATTTATCGATCGATCTCGTTTGTCGGAACTGTCAGAGTTTCCCGGGCAGTTCGCCGCTCTCATCCCTTCCTTTCCACCCCCTTTTCATCCCCCACGACCGGATATTTTTTCGCCATCCATCCCCGTTTTCACCGAGTCGGGCGCGAGAACTAGATAAAGTCGAGACGACGAGCTGCCAAAACTTCTGCCCAGCCTCTATAGAGATATATTGTGTAGATGCTGTCTCACTGGAGGCAGGGGGACCGCGGTTGGTATACCTAACTTTTAGAAACACAACCAACTCTTTTTTCTACACAGTCGATACGTGTTCCTCAAAACATCCTGTAAATAGAGTGATGAAAACTTAACCGTATCAATCTTGATATACATACATCAGAGTTGCGCAGAATTACAATTTAATTACTCCAGGAATTATAATTACAAAGTAATTGAATTACATTGTAATTCGGTCATATTGTAATTTATAATTCAGATCTTCATTCGGCTGCTCTTTACTTTGCCGGACTCAAAATTTGTGCCTTTCTCCTACGAATTATGATGTATTTGGTAAGGTGAAGTGCCCTATGCCTGAACAGCATGTTTTTCTATTTTAAATTTTATCACTTTAAATAAACAAAATCAATTTCTTAAGAGTTTTAACATACAGTTCAGAGTTTGTAAAATAATTTAAAATAAAAAAATCATTGTTTAGGTTAATATCTTAATTGTATTAACAAGAATAATTCAAACCTATAGTTGGACATATTAAATTCAATCTAAGCTAGTACCTGGACAGAAGTAAAGCTTATATCGGGACAAATTCAATTTACGAGTTGATCGAGCGAACATAACCTAAAACGTTGGTTGGTGGCGCTGTTGCGCATGACGAATAGAAGATGCTTTGCGTAATATGTAGTATTCTTATCATAGATTATAGCAGGGGTGGCCAACCTGTGGCGCATGCGCCAAACGTGGCGCGTTGGATGATTACAAGTGGCGCACAGTGGGACCTTTCGTCCAAATTGGAGACAAAATCAAAGAACTTTCGATAGAAATGAGGTAGGGCGATGAAATATTTTTTAAATTATAGCTGAAACTTGGCAGAATATGGGAAAAATAGGGAGATTATGGTACGAACGTTTTATAAACTTGAGAAAATTCGTTAAACTCTAACAATTTCAAGAAAATTGCGGTTTTTTCAATAACACGGGCGGAAAAAATTTTTTTTTAACATGCTGCACATCATTTCCTGTAGATTTTTCCACGCTGATTTTAAATCTGGTCTCAAAATTTGTCTACGACCTCAGGATTTTACAAGAAATCGATTTTTGTAAACGAATTGCTTAACGAATTCTCTCAAGGTTATAAAACGTTCGTACCGTAATTTTCCTATTTTTCCCATATTCTGCCAAGTTTCAGCTTTAATTTTAAAAAATTTCATCGCTCTGCCTCATTTCTATCGAAAGTTCTTTGATTTTGTCTCCGATTTGGACGAAAGGTCCCACTGTGTGGCGCATTGGATCCTTGCGCCTATACTTATTCTTTTGAAGTAGGCGCCATAACTGAATTCATCTTCATATTTTCAACACCTGAGAGCTCTCAGTTGAATTTATTCAGCCTTCTTACTCATCAATTCGTCACAATTTTTTGACAGTTTACAATTATATGGTGGGAATTGCGGTGTTCAAGACAGTGATATCTATCGTCCAAAAAATCATTTCTCACTATTGTAGATTAGTGCTCCTATGAACGTATGTCTTTTCAACTGGCGTAAGTTAATCAATTTAGTTGCGCGATTGAGTTATCCCTTTTCCTCCCCTAACCGAAGCAGATCCTACCCCTATACGACGAACGTAAGAAGGTAGAAAAAGTGCTTGAGTTGTATGGCGCACCTGAACTCGTATGTGAAAAAATTTTGCGCATGATATGCAAAAGATTGGCCACCCCTGGATTATAGTATTGTATTATTTAACCAAATATATATTTATTTTCATTTACTGTTTTAATAAAATATATATTTATTTTCATTTACTGTTTTAATAAAACTTGTCATAATACAACTTTTAAGGTTAGGTAGTAATACTGATAGATTTAAGATGTAAACGTAAAGTATTATTAACGTCACAACCGGAATACATTTTCTACATACGTTATTCAAGCTAATAGAAGACTAATTATACGTACATGTAGTTAAATAATTTGCAAACAATGCGTTGATTTTATTCACAAACACGTGTCCGGCTTCAGGCGTAGGCACATTGCGTGTAAGCTTAGAGTGGGACAGCTACTGTCATCGCGTCCCAGTCTGGAGTACTTATATTTGAAAACAGTCCTAATCTTGGACATCTAATATTTGGATTAATAATTATTATTTACGTTAAGTTTGATTGCCAATTTATTTTAAAATATCAATATTATTATGCGTGATAATTATTTTTTGTCTGAGGGCTTAAATTATATCTTTTTTTCTAACAAAAGTTCGAACTATAAATGCACATGATTCGCATGTAAATAGACTATTTTGTATACTGTTTTCAGATGAACTTTGAATTCATTTTTAAATTTCAATTGATGTCTTAGTGAAATAATATTCACACCTACTTATAGCTAAGGTCTCAGAATATATAATATAATTATTCAATCTCTTAATTACTGATTTTACTATGAAAATTCAATTGTTCAGATTTAGGTATCACTTTTGGACTGTCCAGACTTAGGGTACTTCACCTTATGTAATCTAGTAGATTTGTTCCCGGCGCGGATGCAGATCGAAGTTTCGACCCTCTAGGATCAATAGTTGAGGAGCTATGGTCGCTTAAAGTTGAGCATATTTCCAGTTTCTTGACAGGTAAGGGCGCCGCCATATTGGTTTGTAGTGACGATCGCACGCCGCTTACTGAGTTGGTTAGGATTAGGTCGAGGGGGGCGGCAAGGTAAGCAGCTCGCGTCGTCACTACAAACCAATATGGCGGCGCCCTTACCTGTCAATAGTGCTCAACTGTAAGCGACCATAGTTCCCCAACTATTCATCCTAGAGCAGGGGTGGCCAATCTTTTGCATACCATGCGCAAAATTTTTTCACATACGAGTTTAGGTGCGCCATACAAATCAAGCACTTTTTCTACCTTCTTATGTTCGTTGTATAGGGGTAGGATCTGCTTCGGTTAGGGGAGGAAAAGGGATAACTCAATCGCGCCACTAAATTAATTAACTTACGCCAGTTGAAAAGACATACGTTCATTGGAGCACTAATCTACAATAGTGAGAAATGATTTTTTGGACGATAGGGCGACCACTGTCTTGAACACCGCAATTCCCATCATATAATTGTAAACTGTCAAAAAATTGTGACGAATTGATGAGTAAGAAGGCTGAATAAATTCAACTGAGAGCTCTCAGGTGTTGAAAATATGAAGATGAATTCAGTTATAGCGCCTACTTCAAAAGAATAAACGCAAGGATCCAATGCGCCACTTGTAATCATCCAATTCGCCACGTTTGGTGCATGCGCCACAGGTTGGCCACCCCTGTCCTAGAGGATCGAACCTTCGATCTGCATCCACGGGTACAAACCTACTGAATTACATACCATATACATCATAAGTCATAGGAGAAAGGTACTAATTTTGAGTTCGGTAAAATAAAGTTTCATTCAATTAATTTACAATGTAAAAAAACAAAAACATATCGCACTTCTTCAAAGTTCTGGACTATAATTTGGATTATATTGTATTTCAATTACACATCTGATTAGAACACTTAGTAATTGAATTAATTGAAAGCTTTGAATTATGTAATTCAGTTACGACGTAGTTGAATTACCATATAATTAAAATACAATGTAATTCAATTGTGTAATTGAATTAGCACAAGTTTGACATACAGTGGCCCGCGAAAGTATTTGAACCCATCAGAATAACTTTTTCAAGAGAACGATTGAGTTTTGATCGATGGTTCGTTTTGCAGTTTTCATTCTTGCAAAGAATAGAATATGATGCAATAAACAAAATTGTTGCCTGTGAACCTTGGAAAATGAAAGTATTTATAATTAATTATTCAATGTATAAAGTTTCCCGAATTACCTCGTCCCTTTCTTCTTGTTTATCAATTATGTTTGATTTTCATGGGATGAAAACGAGATTTCCGGTGAATCCGCCAAAGATTTGCCAGCCGCACGAAATAATCGCAAACAGGGGATGGTGTAAACCTGGAAGGGTTGATCCGAGCTCGCGATAAAGCAGTCGCTAATTGGATGAACCCCGCAACAGATAAGCTAATAGTCGTCCGGGGGGTGGGGGTGGGTGGGAGGAATTTACGACAATTTCGAAGGCACGCGCTTCTGTGTGAACCCGTGGAAACTCGTGCGAATACACGTACTACATATACGATGCATGTAGTGTATATATATGATACAACATGTACATACGAGTCAATCGACATTAGTTGGCGTAACGTTTCGCGGGGAGTCCGTTTACGACGTCGCGTCGGTTAACAGGTTCCCGAAGGCCGCTTTTACGCCACTCCCGAAACCAGCTCTCGAAATGCTTCGAGATTCGATCGAGATATCGCCGCGCCTGGGAACCTATACGTTTTCACGCGGGCACAAATATGTGGCATGCATCGCGCCGCCGTGGTAATGGAACCTAGGAAATAGCTTTCCGGCAAATGAACAGGCGCTATGCTTCCAGCACGCGTTCCAGTCGGCTCCGATGCAACTCGAAAGGGATGCAAGCGCGATGCGGCCCGATGCAACGCGATGCAACGCGACGGGACGCCTTTCCAGGACGATCCAACAAATCGTTAACCAACCGACACCACCGATACCGTTCGCCTATTCGACTTACCCTTCGGCTGCTAATTACTGTTGTGCGTTTAACCCCGGCCCTTGTTTTAACAACTTAACGAGCGCTCGGATGCTATTATTGTCTAGACTGCGGATTTTGCGCATCTGTGATAAACACGACCAGCTGGAAACAGATTGGCAAGATTAAAGGAGTTTCACGTTCTCGATTTCCGTTATTTTACTCGCTGACTTGTACGACTCAAACATTTTTCTAAGCATTACTTTTCTGAAAATTTCCTCCAACATGCTCGTGAAGATTGTCTTTTAAGAACCTCGGGAATTTTATCGATCTGTTTCGAATGAAAATAGAAAACTGCACCACCCAGCGACTCGGGCCGGCTCGGGCCTGCCTGAAATTTACGAGGCTCGACGTCCCCGTTATTATCATCGCGGTCGTTAATAATAATTCGCCGTGGCAGCCGATGCATCATCATTCCGAATTAAGCTCCGCTCAAATATACCGCGTATCCCGCGGACACGCTACACACCGTCGTTATCGAACGCACGTTTAATTTCACGCTAAACTTTAATCTTCCGTGCGCGCGACATTTATTATGCATTATCGAGGAACGCGGCTGTTAGCAAGAACGCAAATTGATTCTGATCCCGCGACAGCATATTGCTCCGCGCTCCTCGAGCCGGAAACCCGTTTTGCACTGCGAGGGAGTCCCGTTTTTCCGGCAAGCCGAGCCGGTCTCGTTCCAATCGAACGAATTTAATCGGTTCTCCCCGGTATAATTGAAAGCTAGATGTTTAGTAGCGATCAAAGCGAGTTTCACTGCCGTAGTTTTCGGCTTGCACTCAGCAAAAATCACATTTAACTCTTTGCTATTCCTTAGTGCTGCTTCGACGACACTTATACAATAATTTTGCATCGACAACTGGGAAAAATCTTGGGAAAAATCTCAGAAGAGATCATTATTTCATTGAAAAAGCGAACACTGTGACGGAATAAACATTTTTCTCAAGGTCATCGGAGTTTTTTCTATGGAACTATGTTTCAACTCTCTACTCCAATTCTATAAAAAATGGCGAAATATTTCCACAACGATTCGGCTCGCTCATAATTTTTATACGCGCTATCTTGGACGTTCGTCAACGTCAAGCGAACAAAGCCGACCAAAATGGAATTAATATGCGAAAGGAATTGTTTTAGAATCTGTCGGTTGAGCCGAGCTATCGATCACGAAGCGGCGCGGCGACGGCGGCGGCTATACCGCCAATTTAATCAAGCTTCACCGAAAAATTGTTCTCGCGGATACATCTCGATTCCGCGGTTTCATTGTATTTTCAAAGTCTCTCTTTGGCTTTTGTCTAACGAAACCAACACCTTCCCGCGGAGATGTAGTCCGCCGGCGCAGATGGTTCGTCCCTGGTAACAATACGAATCAACAATGCAAGGAAACGTAATTAACGCAACATGGACCGGCAGCGACGGCCACGTTTCTCTCCCAGTCGTTGAATACGGTATTTGTTCCTAGCCGCGATTCACGCTACGCTGTATGTATTACATCGTACGTCGCCGTAAATGACCGCTTTGTTTACGGAAAAACGTTTAACAATGCCTCTGTCGTTCCCGGCGCCTTGTCACGCATGCTGGGCAAAGGCAAAGATTGAACTTGCATAACAGCAAAATGGAGAATCTTTCCCGAAAACTTTCTCCGCTATAATACCATTCTCCCTTGCACTTTTTAATCATTTTATTTGTGGTCGCATCAACTCCAATTGTTGGTGGACCTTTGTGCATTTCTCACATTATTGTTTCTAACCCTCCAAGTACAAGTTTTTTTGCGCTGATTCCGAATCTGCCCTTAATTTTACCCTGGACGCACAGTTTTTGAGAAACTTGATTTTGGAAAAAACATGTTTTTCAACTTCAAACAAATATTGTGATGTTATTATAAAAGATATTGGATTGTTCTTTGCAGCAAACGATTCTGTAGACTTTCCTGAATACAGTGATATCCAATATTAATACATTATGAATGTTTAAAGAAGTTTAAACAGTCGTTAAAGATGCAGTGACACCACTTTTGCTTCAATTGTTGAAGATATTTTTCAGTTTATCTTAAAAAATAAGGGTCCGGCGTAAAATCTAACTGTATCACGCGATAGAGCAGACTTTTATCTTGAGAAACCACTCTTTAAAGTTTGCAACGTCGACGTTTTTTCGAACCAAAAGGAAAAAAAAACTTCGCCCGACATGAGTTGCCGCCAGTGGCGCTCGCCATTTGTACGGCCGTTCGCCGCGCCGCATCCCGCCACCGGCGGCAACTGATGTCCTTTTCATTTCCCATCAGTTTTAACTCCATAAAGTAATATTTTATACTTCTAAATTGTGAATGTTTTCTCTAAAATCTGTATCAATGCCTCCGATCGGAAACATTCTGCCAGGGGTGGAATTGAACTAATTTATAAACTGTGTGCTCAATTATTTTTAATACTGTCATGTCCAAAAAGTAAGTTCTAAGTCTTAAGTTTGGAACTATAAAATTGTGGGAAATTTTATTTGGTAGAGCACACGAGGGTTAAGAACGCGCGTCTGCTTAAAGGTTGAATCGCCTGCCGGACAAATTATGCAAACACCGCGTGGTGCAGCGAGTGCAACGGTCAAGTTTTCGGCTGCGGCTGACGTTATTTGTGTTGCGCGGAGGGCAGTCGGGCGGACACCAAAGTAAATCGTGATTTCGAGCGGCGAGAAACATCCGGCAAAGTTGCGGAAGAATGTTGCGAATAGTGTGACGCGTCCCGTCCCGTCGCGTCGCGAAATCGCGAGTTTCCAGCTGGGATGGCATTCGCGACGCGGGCATAATAAAAATTTAATAAAACGCTGCCTTATCCTTTTTCATTTTGTTCGTCGTCCTGTCATCTTGTGTATAAGTGCGTTACCAGCCACATGTTTCGAACAGAAAATTATTTTTCCGAATAAAATCTTTACCAACACAATCGTCGCTGTACTCTTATACCGCGAGGCAACGATATCCTGATTTCTAAAAGGCATTCTTCCCCAGCTTCCTATTGAATAATTCAAGATTTCGGGTTGGCAGTAATTTCAGTTGGAAATTCTGTCTATGTAGATTATATTCTTCTCACTGTTGCGCTGAGTTGTGCTCCACGACACTTTAATGTATTAATATTGTTGGATACTTGTGTTGTTGTGTTTAGTACGATCTACTAGTTTAAAATTCTCGCATTTAAAGATACGACGACGATATACTGATTTCAAAAATGTTTCATTTATGCTAGCTCCCTGTTGAATAATTCACGATTTCAGGTTGGCAGTAATTTGAGTTGGAAATTCTGTTTGTGCGAATAATTCTTTTCACTGTGGTGCACGGTTATGTTTCGTGACACTCGGGATTATTGAATTACCTCAACAATGCCAAAATGTATTAGAACAGAATGGGAAATATGTTACCGCATAAATCTATGAATTTTAATTTAAAATCGCAACGAACATTCGTTCCAATGTAATAAATCTGGAGACTGGCGAAACGTTTTATAGAATAGAAATCTAATATTTAGTGAATTTTGTTCAGAACCTGTAGCCGAAAGTGTTAAAGACGGGACCACGTTCCACAGAATGGAATCTCTTTGCATTTTCGTCTGATCTTGCAAACGAAGATAATGAATTCGACAAAAGTCTCCGCTATCGAAAGTCCGCGGAGAAGTCGTTAATTGCGAAATCATATATGTAAATTGGAGAAACTGCAAGAGTAACCGTGATTGCGAGCGCTCTCGCGCGCGTGCTCGCGAGATTTCCCGTGGAAATATTGCACCGAAATTCGAACCGATCGCTACCGTCGCTCATCAATCACGTTTATCACGGCCGCGCTCTCTCTCTCTGATTTTTCTTTCGTACGGCCGGTTTTTCATTTCTTGTTGACAACGACGCGACGGGACGCGACGCGTCGAACAAACACCGAACGACAAGAAATCGATAAGCGAACGAATGGGGGCGGCAGCCAGCAATAATATATTCGAGGCGACCGCAGGAATACCAGCAAGCATGTTTACCGTTCGGGAATTTCCTCGTGACGGAAAACTTACAGCAATTAGGAGAACTGATGTCACGAACGTTCGATTTCATTGTTCAGTGGAAGAATTGGCCATTTTAGGTGGAAAAAAGTGATATCAGAAAATAGATATAACATTCATATACATTATACTGCTTTGAGAATGTTCACTGACCCTAATTATACCCATAATAATTGATTTAACAGCGATATTAGCATAGAAATCAATACGTGAAAACTTCGAACTGTCATGCGGCGAAATTGTACAAACAAAATTGTGTCAGAGCAACAAATCAGAATCTTTAAGCTTCTATGCACGATTTTCTATATTAATATAAGTAAATGTTTACGTTAATGTTCACAAAGTTCGTTAGTAAAGTCCTTTACAATAATTTGTAGACATTGTTTAAGTACCACTTTTCTATGCCGTTTAGTTGACTTTAATAGAGCAGAACTAGCGAAGTCGGCCGAATGCAGTTTCGATATTTTTTTTGCATTAAGTTCAAACTATACAGAAGAGATTTTGACAAAAATCAGCTATTAACAAGTGCTAATCCTTCTGCCACAATTTTTTAAAGTTTTTGTAACACCGTACGGTGGTGAACTGAATGGGCATTCTAGGCGGGAAAACGTCATTTAAACTGTAAACACACGCAGAGGTAACCCACACCTCCAACTCAGAAATGTTTATTTCTTCTAAGGCCCTCCACACACGGGTCGATCGGCGATTCGGTCGACGCGATTCCAGTCGCATGCGATTCCTCCCTCCACGTGACTTCCAATGCAAATGAATGGAGAGCCACACACGGGTCGATTCGTGGTCGACTGAAATCGGCTCGACAGAAATCGCCGCGGTTGTAATCGCGTGCGATCGGAAGCGAAGTTTGTCCACACACGGGTCGATCGGCGATTCGGTCGACGCGATTCCAGTCGCATGCGATTCCTCCCTCCATGTGACTTCCAATGCAAATGAATGGAGAGCCACACACGGGTCGATTCGTGGTCGACTGAAATCGACTCGACTGAAATCGCCGCGATTCTAATCGCGTGCGATCGGAAGCGAAGTTGGAAAATCGCGTGGATCGTACTATTCGCGCGACTCCACAGGAGACGATTTTTTCACTCTCTTAAATCGCATTTCTGAGGTAAAAAAATTGCTTAATTCGATGTAGTATCACTAATTAGAGCTTAATATACCCCCACGGTAAAACCTGCAAGTCTAGCTTTCCTTCTAGCAGCAAAAACGTCAAAGCAGTTTGGTTTTTATTGTTTTTGACAATGATCTCCCACAACAAAAAATCTGAAAAAAATCGAGGACACCGCTTTTGATGGTAGCTTATTCGGGCACTATTAATAGCATGTTTTCATATTTTTGAGAAATCTTCATTTTTCCGACGTTAGAGGTTTTTCAATGGCTCTTGAACCATTCGAAAGCTGACCAATAAAAACCCATCCGAGTAAAATTTCAGCCCTCTAGCTTGCCCGTGAGGGTAGTTATAGGGTTTTACTCAGATGGATTTTCATTGGTCAGCTTTCGAATGGTTCAAGAGCCATTGAAAAACCTCTAAGGGCAGTTTTGACCATCTTAAAAGGCTAGGCCCTTTTACTCGTACCACTAAAAAGTGTGAAATAAAAAATTTTATATAATAAATAAAAATTATAAGTATAATTATAAGTATAAATAATTATGTGAATACACACACGAATTTAAATGCAATACAATCTTTTCGGAGGCGACGCAAAATTGAAAATTTTCCTTAAATTCCTTAAATTCTTCTACATGCTTTCACATATTAATGTATATTCTCTTCCGACCTACTGATTTTCAGATTCACCATATTCTAATGAAATCATAATCAGCAACATCTGTCATTTGGAAAATTTTCAATTTTGCGCCGCCTCCGAAAAGATTTTATTGTATTTAAGTTCGTGTGTATTCACATAATTATTTATACTTATAATTATTTGATATTTTTCAGTGCGTTTTTCGAAGTCGGTTTAATATTTTTATAAAATTTTTTGAAAGTGAAAACGTGAAAACGCGACTCTTGATGTTTGAAAAACACAAATTGACTACAATCGACCCGTGTGCAAATGGCAATCGCGTCCGTCACATGAATCGTATATGACGATCAAGACGTACGAACTTCACGACGCGATTACAATCGACTCGTGTGTGGACGGCAATCGCGTCTGTTGCATGAATCGTACGACGATCAAGACGTAAAAACTGCACGACGCTATTACAATCGACCCGTGTGTGGACGGCAATCGCGTCCGTCGCATGAATCGTATTTGACGAGCAAGACGTACGAACTTCACAACGCGATTTCAATCGACCCGTGTGTGGAGGGCCTAAGAGTCACAGAACAAATTCATTTAGTGCCTTCAGAGACGTGAAATTGAATGCATCAAATCGTTCGACGGCAACGAGCGAAATGTCGAAGGATATTCTTCGGTTTAACAGACTCAATAATGGGAAGAATAGTTGTAGAACAAGGTAGAAAGGTAGAGACTGGCAAAAAGACGACCCTTCCTTTTAGGGAAAGGGAGATCCCATTCGGTCGTTAGTTCTGTCTCGGTGACTTACGTGTCGGAATGCGAATGTTAGCGGTAACGAATAACTCGGCACACTGGAGCGACAGCATCCATACCTCTCGGAAAATAGCTGGCCGGGAAAAAACCAGTGGAAAACTGACAAAATTGACAGTCCGCGAAACGCAACCGTGGTGCTTTATTAGACTTTCTACATGTATAATATTGCCGGGAGTATTTTCATATTCGATAACGGTGGACACAATTTCGAAATCCATGGAAACCAACCTTCGCTAACATTAAAGGGCTAGAAAAATGGAGAAACTGTGCAGGAAATAATTTTATAAACTAAGGTGGAGTAGGGTAAGTGTGTCAACTAATTTACACTTTGTACAATACCCTATCAAAATGATAATTTTCAAGCAAAATTAGAATCCTACATAATACTAATTCATCAGTAACAACTGTGGCAAGAGTTTGATACCACGAGCGTTAAGTTTTTACATACCAGACTGAAAACACATCAGTTTAAAGTCCAACTTTGCAAAAACTAGAGCGTACTTACCCCACTTTACCTTACCGAGGAAAATCTGACGGGTTTCCTAGAAGGTCGTACATAGTTTCCGAGATTCATCGAGGAAGATTTGCGCGTGTTGCCTCGGGGAATGCTAAGCAGGAAGCAATCTTTGAGCGTTCTGACAGTCAGCGACACGGTCAGCGCGTCGTTAAACGTCTGAAGGTAAACGGCGCGTGTCGCACGCGTCCTGTACACGGTCTAGCAATATAGGTCTTGCTATTCCCATGCATATGCATGGGGAACACGTGTTTGCGACTCGCGAATCGCGACTAGCAAGCAACAGAATTCACGTGTAGGAGAGAAACGCGCAGGAGAGCTTGCGAATAGCGGTGATGAATGAGGAAACGGAGTTTCTACTCGAGACGGAACGCTGGCTTCCGAATCGAGAGGCTTGTAAGGCGGTGGGCGAGAGATGTCTCTCGAGATATTCGAGCTTACAGTCGGCCATTTCCATAAGATAGCTGGAGTTAATCAGAATTAGGTCGAAATTTTGCTCTTGCGCGATTCTGTGCTCTATTATCGTCAGCAATTTCCTCGTTTCCCAAAATTGAACACCCAAAAAACGCTCGATTGCGACACGATTTGCTTCCAATCATGTTCCAGATCAAATATCGGTACCAAAGTTTCAATCTGTTAGGGCAAATCACCCTCCGCAAGTACAGTTTCAGATGTGGTATAATTCAATTTTTATCGTGACTTTTACCATAGGCTTCAAGACTGAAGCTTCCTTTTTACAACAACCCCTTAAAACTTGATTTGAAACAGCGTATCGAGTTCATATTCTGTTGGAATATCCGCAGATCTCGGATTTTTCGAGATGGTAATTCAGCAATCAACCCGATCCGTTGCCAATTGATTCCACCAGTACCTCGGACAAACCGGATTGCGGTTCCCCGCGTTAGCAATCGCCGGAAGCCCAAAGTCGAGCGGAAGTCGAATCTTTGCGGAGAGGTTTGGAACCTCGGTTGCGGACACGATATCGAATATTTAGAATCGCTCGTCACGATTGGTCTGGCCGGTGTCGAATTCCAAGCGAGGACATTCCAGTCCCGAATGCCGCATTAGCCCCTTAGAGAAAACCGAGGAGTTCGAGCTTTTAACAAAAGGGGGACGTTGAAACTGCTGGGGGAAGGGATGCGAGGTGGTTTCTGCAATAGGGTGTAGAAACGTCGAAGGAATTCGCGGTTTGACAGTCGCCGTTCTGCTGTGTCGATGACGAACGCCTTTCGAAACGTGTCGTTCCTTCCTCTAAAATTGGAAGTCCTCAATAACTCGGAGAAAAAACAGGTTTCAAAATGAACTTTAGCGAACGAAAGCAAAAATGTCGCGTCGGTCATTGAAAAACAAAACAGCCGTCGACCAGTGATCTAATTCGTAATACCTGATTACCGGCGATGGCGAATATATTCGGGTTTCAGCTGCGCGCGAATCGATATCGGCGGTTCGAGGTCCGAGGTTTCCGGGTGGCGAGGCATGATCGAGGAGAGAGCGGGACCGCATCGATAATTCCCCGCGAAAAAAGGGGAGCAAACAGTCCCGCGGAAAAATAAACGTTCCGAGTAAGAAAGAAAAACGTGAACGGAATGGCGGAGCCCGGGCAAACAATAGGAAAATACAGGAATATAATGCGCGGCGTTCCGCCTTCGTTGAAAAAACACGCGGCGCATAATCAATTAGGGGAGCCGGACCCGGGAACGGGGGCGTGTTTCGCGGCGACTCTCGCGAATAAATCCCGCGAACGAGGCTTTTGCAAAAACTGTAGGTGTACAAATCAACATTGTACAAACAATGTTTTGACTACGGAATTTTCTCCTTTGCTGTCGTTCGAGAACCGGGCGAATTAACCACGTATGAATGTAACTCTGGTCATTGTTTCCATGCAGAATCGGTACTGTTAATATCGCGGTTCGTGGATTTTGTTCGACGATTCTTTTTCATTGTATTGCTATTGTATTTTATTGTATTGCTTGGTAATTAGCTGCAAAAATATTCGCTACAATTATGCTTGCTTTTTTCGGAAGCTTCTTAATGCTGGAATCGCGAGCTATCGACGAGCGAGCTATCGATTGCGCGACGACCAGCAGCTCGTACGAAATTATGTGAAAACGTATCAAGGTTTGCTACGAAAAGAGAGAGAGAGAAAGAGAGAGCGAGAGAGATTGATTGATTGATTGATTGATTTTGAATACATACATACACAGTTTTATACATTATTGATGACAAACTCTTTCAGCATTCGTTTAAACATTACTAATCGGTCACATTGTTTAATTTCATGTGGTAATGCGTTATACATTAGCACACCCTCGTAAAATAGACTTTTTTGCGCGCTTCTTGTTTTGCGAAATTCAATAACAATATCCCCCGCCTGCCTAGTTTCTCGCGCTTCCCCTACTATTCTAAGTCTATTACTCAATTGCACAGGCATCAATTTATTTAAGATCTTAAAAATAAATATGCACATATTGTAGTACAGCCTTTGTCTTATACTCATAAATTGCAGTGTTTGGAGCATGCAATCAATTTTTGTACTTCTGTCACATTGCAGTATGACTCTCATCGCTCTGTTTTGCGCTTTTTGGAGCCTACTTAACTGTGTATGACCCATATCGATTAGTAGAGTCGCACAATACTCAAAGTGAGGTGCTATGATTGTCTTATATATAGTACATCTAGTATATGCTGTAATATAATTTCCCACTCGATTCAGGAAACCTATTTTTTTCCCGATTTTCTTTAGCATATAATCACAATGATCGTTAAATCGTAGTTTATCATCAATAATTACGCCTAGATATTTTATCATTTCCACCCGCTCTATCTCAGTTTTATCCAAACATTTCACAGCCATACTACTTTGTAATTCCTTTCTTATACTTCTTACTATCATATATTTCGTTTTCCCTGCGTTCATCTTCAGTCTGTTAATATTCATCCATTCTTCCACTACATTAAATGCTACATTCATTTTCCTCTCCACCTCCATACAACTTTCACCTGTTACATATATTAATGTATCGTCTGCAAACATTTTTATATTGCAGCCCTCTGGGCAAACTTTAACGAATCATTTATGTATATTATGAATAATAACGGTCCTAATACCGATCCTTGTGGTACTCCATACTCCGTAGTCAATAATTTAGAGCATTCATCATTATATCTTACTTGCTGTGTTCTATTCTGAAGGTATGATCTAAACCAGTCTAGAACCACTCCCTTAAAGCCATACTGGTACAATTTTTCTAATAACCTCTCTCTATCAATCGTCTCGAATGCACGCTTGAGATCGTGCAGAATCGTGCAGATCGCGCAGAGAGAGAGAGAGAGAGAGAGAGAGAGAGAGAGAGAGAGAGAGAGAGAGAGAGAGAGGACTGCATTAGCGAGGATCGAAACTGCACGTCCACAAATAAACCGTTCGTAAATATTCATAAGACTTTTCCTGGGATTCCGGGTATGGTTTCGTCGACAGGGGGTTGCAGTTTCCCTGGGCCGGTAATTAAGGCAATTAACATGCGAGCCTGCAAGTAAAACCACCGGCGAGGAAGCGACGCATCCTAGCTTTTCTTTCGGGCCGACCGAGACACTGTACAATTAAATACACCTCCCGGCTTTGGCCGCGATTTATCGGCGACGGTGGATATGCCCCGTCGACTATTAGCAAGATGGCGGAGTGCTCTCTCCCTCTCTCTCTCTCTGCAACGGCCGTATAAATTTTCGATAAATTTTTATTACTCGAGAGTGGATCGAGATATCCCGCGTGCAATGTATAGAAAAATCCACGGAACGCTGGGAACGTCTCCGGAGCAAAGCGTGTTGGGATCCCATCAAATTTAAATGTGTACTTCGTCGCATAAAGAACGCGTTTTCTTCTCGCAATGCTACCGGCTTGCTTCGATACTACGTTTCTCCAGTCGCGAATATTATAATTGGTGCTCGAAGCTCGCTGAGATCGAAAATGCTGTCTTCTTTATCTGCGTGGTGGATTGAAAATGTATTTGAACCGGCGCGGCGGTGGCTGGGAGGAAATTATGCGTTTGCTCGCGTGTATCGTGCACAAACTGTAGATGTTAAATTGACTTGAATATTTCAACAAGGAAAATCAGAGTGAGAGATCAAGGAAAGCTGCAAGACAATTTTAGAGAAATTCTTTTCAGCGAAACGTTTAAAAAGAATCAAACACTTTTTCAAATCTGGATTTACCTGGTTTTACCTCTTATATCGTATGTATAAAATTGTAAAAAAATTCAATGGAAGCAAATGTGATGTTTCTGGACCATTAGGCTAGTGTACACACTCGAGAGATTGCACGAAGATGAAAATTTTAAAAGGCTTCTACGTACTTCCTTAATTAGTGTCATAAAACGCACTTTAACGACAGCCACAGTAAAACGGCTCTAAAGCCGCCATTTTGTCGAGAAGATAAAATGTGTAAAAGCACTGGTATGTGAGATACATGTTGTACACGTTGCATAATCAATTTTCAATTAACTTTTTCGTTTGCCACGAGTCTCAGTAAAATCGGCGCGAATCTCGCCAGACATCGCGAGAGACCGTGAAGTTGAACTCGAAACTTGTCGCGAACATCGTTCTGGAAACGGACAGGGTTTCGCAGGATTTCGTAAGGTTCGCGAGGTTCGCCAGGTGTGGTCGGTCTCACGGGAAGAATCGGAGACGCGTCTCGACTCGCGTCTAGAACGTCTAGAAAAGCGGGCCTGCAATTTTACGGACGGACGAGCTGCGCGCTCTCTTCGTATGCGTTTCGATTATAAGGTGACGTTGTTCATCGTCCGTATGCTCGCCGGCGAGGGCGGCACGATGATCGGACCACCCGTTTTCCCAGGCAAAACTTTTCGAAACGGATTCCGCGTCCGGAATCGCGAAACTTTTACTCCCCTCGCGACGCTCTTACGGTTTACGCGGAAACTTCCGCTGAAGAAACTGCCTAAATGCGACTGAAGTACCCTTTTACCGAGCTGTCCCGATAAAAAGCGATTTTATATAGCAGATCAAACATCACGGCTATACATATATCTTCGTTGTCGAGATTTCATTCGTTTTCCTTTTGTCAGTTACGAGTCCGAGTGTGTGGCATTTATTCTTTTGCGATTTTGTCGAATCGAATCAATTTGGGGCTTTTCAATCCACTATTTTTATTCTTCAAATTCATAATTTTGAATAAACGACATCGTCACGATTAACATGTTTATTTTTCCTGGTCTGAACTGTACACACCGGTTCGTAATAATCGCGTCGTTGACAAAGGGGCATGAAACTTTGGCAAACAGGATATGAACGAACCCGTGAGCGTTTCGTTCTTGGCTGATACGCTGACAATGAGTCGACTCGAACGAGAATTATGGCGAGAAGCCCCTTTGTTTGGGCGACGAGCGCGAGTCCAGCCTCCGGACGAACCGGAAGTTGCGGCCCGTCGAAGTCCGCGTGGCCAATCAAAGTTGCACGACGTCGTTAAGCATGTTTCAACGACCTGGTCGTGTTACGGAACACTATAACGAACTACGGAGACCATCGCCTGGCAGACCTTTCATCCCTATCCCATGGAAATTCCGCGGTCAGACCACCGGTTATGGTTGTCCTCCATCGTTTCTCGTCGAAAGTACAGCATTCTTCGATTCAACATTTCCACACGTAATACACGTTGCTTTCTCACAAATAAAAATGAGTGACCTTGAATGATCTTCATAATAGTTCCGTGAATAAAAAATTATACCGATACACATATTTTGATAAAGTAATGTGAAATAGTCACTTCTAGTGCTCCGTAAACCCAGCGTTAATGCGGCGAATAAGCGAAGAAGTAAATCCGTATAGTATTAAGGATGTTCTGGAGGTATATAAAAACGCAACAAAATTTTTGAAAATTTGACAAGATATAATTCTTACTAAATTAATGCAATTATTAAAGTTTGGGCTCGATTCACTGCATCGTTTAAGAATTATAGCAACTTAAAGTTTGCACATTTTAACACGTCTTTTTGTGGAGAATTCATGAAATTCCACTTCAAACCCTATTTACTTAAACCTTGAAAAAACGTAACTAGAAACTCCAAAAAATGGCTTTCATTGCCAATATATTGATGGATTTCGAATTTCTTGTACTTTTGCCTCCCATTGTACCTCCAAAACATCCTTAACCAGGGACCAAAAATAACAGTTATTCTAAAATTTTCTAGGATAAACATCATTAATAAAAAGTTGATATTATTGAAATTTAAGATAATCTACACAAAATATAAAGAAAAAAATTCGAAGAACAAAATGATTAAAAAATATCGATTTTTATACTTTTTGGTTAGAAGTAACAGTTATTAGTGTCCAAAAAATTGGATCCTCCTCGATAACTGTTATCGATGAAGAAAAACTGTTTCGATTGCTCAAAGCAGTTATCAGTAACAGTTATCAATGAGAGAAATTTATTTCGATCACTCATAACAGTTATCAACGAGAGAAATTTATTTGTAAGAGAAAATTCATTTTGGTTGCTTACTTAAATATGTTGGTATCTAATCGATTACTACACATTTAAGTATTGTATGAGGTATTATATTAATTTCATATCCATAAAATGAAAAAAATCATGTACATACAATGGAATTATTCTAGGTCCGAAGAAACGTTTAATAAATTTGGGGTTATGTTCGCGGCGCAACGGTTCGATCAAATTATACACTAAATAGCAATTTTGTAGACATTTTTCAAACGTTCGATTCGGATTTGAATCTTTACCGTCCTGAGACACGTTTGCTATAGATTGTTTTCTATAAGACAAAAAGAAGGAAGATGGTGGTGGTTTCGTCCTAGACCCGCTAGAGGCCTCATCAGTAAGGCTATCTAGCGGGTCCTGCCTTAGACACAAGTGTCGGAAGGAGGGACGTTAATATACTAATTGATGACATTTTAGTAACTTGCGGGAAAGTCGTTCAACGATTTGTCCATCTTGTGGACGATGTCGAAACTAGGCCTTCTCGAACTTTTGTAGTTTTATCGCCAATTATGATAGATAGCCTTACTGATGAGTCCTCTAGCGGGTCTAGGACGAAACACACCACCATCTTTCTTCTTTTTACCACGTTTTTATTAGCTCGCTTTCTTGTTTGTCTGTTTGTCTGTTTGTCTGTTTGTCTGTTTGTTCGGTGGCAAATTTTGCAATTGATTTTAAACTAACTTCCTGATGAGCTGGAGACTTGAAATCGGTTACATGGCTCAGAACTGGATGACAATGCATTGTTCAAAAAAAAAATTGTTAAAAAGTCTATCCGTTTCGGAGATATAACAATTAAATATTTACCTTTTCACCCCCCCGCGAAACCTACGTCACCGCGTTCAACGGTCGCCACGCCGCGCGACAGCGCTCCCTACTCCACTACCCGTTCCCTCTCTCACTCATCCCCACTCCACTGACCCGATTCGCACCAAAGGAGCTCAGTGTGCGTCAGTGTGCGTTCGAGCTCCGTGCGGTGTTTACAAAGTTACTACGTATTAGTATACTATAATGTTTGTTTACCAAGCGAAAGAACAGTTACACCGAAATTCTCCTTCGAACCTTTATCTTTGACATTTTACCACGGCGTTCGTTTTCGATATGACGCGTCGCAATACCGTCTGAAATTTACTACATGTCTCTGTTATAATCTCATCAAAATGTTCAAAATCGATTATAAAATTTCACACATGCAAGACTAAAAAGCAGAAAATAATTATTTAAATAAAAATAAATTTTTTAAAAATACCACGTTTTTAAAACGGACTAAAAAGTATAAAATAAAATTTTTAAAAACGCCACGTTTACAAAACGGACTAAAAAGTATAAAATAATTTTTTCTAGCCCCATACAGATTCCTAACCCCTGAAAATTTGTGATTGTGAATTGTTAATAGCTAAGAAAATACTTGTAAGATTTAAAACGAAAAACGTGGGGCGCAAGATAATACATAGTAAGGAGTGTAGAGAGTAGCTGCCGCTGAGAAATCTCGTACAACACTTCATATCATTTGCAGTGCAATAAAGTTGTTAGTGATTTAGTGTTCATTCATCAATTATCTATTGCATGCGCCCCACGTTTTTCGTTTTAAATCTTACAAGTATTTTCTTAGCTATTAAAAATTCACAATCACAAATTTTCAGGGGTTAGGAATCTGTATGGGGCTAGAAAAAATTATTTTATACTTTTTAGTCCGTTTTGTAAACGTGGCGTTTTTAAAAATTTTATTTTATACTTTTTAGTCCGTTTTAAAAACGTGGTATTTTCTCTTATAGAAAACAATCTATAGAAATGTGTCTCAGGACGTAATGATTCAAATCCGAATCGAACGTTTGAAAAATGTCTACAAAATTGCTATTTAGTATATAATTTGATCGAACCGTTGCGCCGCGAACATAACCCCAAATTTATTTAAAAATGTACGATCGAGAATAATTTCTCATTTGAAATGTTTAATTTTCAAGTTGAAATAGCTCCGACTGCAAAGGGTTAATGTCCTTGAATGGCAAGTCTCGGAATGTAATCTGTTTTACAGGTTCGACGGCTAAGAAAGCGTCGCGGGAAAAGGGGCGGAGCCATTCACGTTTGAAACGAG
Source organism: Lasioglossum pauxillum (assembly GCA_933228785.1). Taxonomy (NCBI): domain Eukaryota; kingdom Metazoa; phylum Arthropoda; class Insecta; order Hymenoptera; family Halictidae; genus Lasioglossum; species Lasioglossum pauxillum. The sequence continues at coordinate 48,841,159 of OW121702.1, read as the reverse complement.
AGATGCTTCTCGCAAACGTGCATTCAATGCTGCCGCGTGCCTTGTTTCGCTTCGTCACACAGTTTTGCCGTATACATTAATTAGATGAAACACGGCTTGTTTCTCTTTGGCGTCGCCAGACGATTCGCTCCTCGAGTCAATCCAGACCGATTCACCTAAATGCTCAGTATCCGGGGGAGAGGGAGAGAGAGAGAGAGACGCGTTCCGAAAGTTTGTTTATTTTCTGCGAGAACAATTGGCCACGGTGTTTCCATGGAGACTGTGCCACGGGCGAGGAACATCATTATCTATTTGCCAATATTTGGTATGCCATGCAACTCCGATTTCGTTTGGCAATTGGAAGCATTGGAACAGTCGAATGTTCCGCTGTGGCTTCCTCGCTTGGAAAGTTCGTGGAAGACATTTTTTGGAAACTCAATATTGTAAACATGGTACGATAAATTGCAACGTACAAGAGGGCGAATATTGTAAAAATGTTGGTTTCACCTTTCAACTTTAAATTACTCCGTTTTTGCACAGTTCCTCATATATTTTGTTCAGCAATATGGCTTCAACAGGAATACATGTTTTATTTAAGAAAATAATTGTTTCGTAATGAATAATTTGGAATGAATAAAATGTTTTTAATGTGGAAGCACGTACGTGCAATTAACAGGTTCGCTACCAGTGCCACGAATGTGCGAGGTCCATAATTCTATAGTTTACTCAAAGAAGGTCAAATTTATTTTATCCATTTCTGTATTGGTAGTTATAGATCGTTATGCAAAAAATATATTTAAAAAACTTCTTAAAAACCATGCTTATATTAAAATGCACTAAGAAGGAGAAAATTACTTTTTTAGGCATAGTGACTATAAATAAAAGCGTGGAGCGTCCACGAAGATTACGTCAATATAGTTTAGCGCTCCACGCTTTTATTCATAGTCACTAATGTCTAAAAAGATTATTTTCTCCTTTTTAGGGCATTTTAATATAAGCGTGATTTTTAAAAAGTTTTTTTAATATATTTTTTATCTTCTACTTTTTAGTCTTTTTTAAATGGAACGCAAGATTTAGTAATAATGGTATGAAATAGTAAGATATAGAAACGCAAGATATGGAAATACGCGAGATAGAATGAGGGGATGGCTCCGAGAGACGACGCACAGTGGAACTTTTCGTCCATTTCGGAGACAAAATCAAAGAACTTTCGATTGAAATGAGATAGAGAGCTGAAATTTTTTTAAATTACAGTTGAGACTTCACAGAATATGGGAAAAATAGGGAGATTATGGTACGAACATTTTTTAACCTTGAAAAAAATCGTCAAACTTGCACAATGTCACGAAAATATGCCATACATCATTTCCTGTAGATTTTTTCACGCTGAATTCAAATCTGGTCTCAAAATTTGTCTACGACTTCAGGATTTTACAAGAAATCGATTTTTGTGAACGAATTGTTTAACGAATTTTCTCAAGGTTATAAAACGTTCGTACCATAATCTTCCTATTTTCCTATATTCTGCCAAGTTTCAGCTTTAATTTAAAAAAAATTTCAGCTCTCTATCTCATTTCTATCGGAAGTTCTTTCATTTTGTCTCCGAAATGGACGAAAAGTTCCACTGTGCGACGCCTCTTGATGGAGTCCGAAATTGTCAGCAAAACAGAATTGCCAGCGGGTGCAACTTTTCTCGCACGATTTTCGAGAAAATGTGGCACCTTGAACGCTCCGCAGAATTAAGAAATTGATATGATTTGATTATGAAAAACGAATGTATGACAAGTGTATTTCTGTATATTTTCTAACTCGTAGGTCACGTCCTGGAGTCGTTTTGTCCGGAACAGATTGTTTCGGTACATTCCTGCCAATATAACTGCCTCAGGGCTCTGTTAACTTCATCACCCTAATCTAGATACGTTACTGTTTTGGCCGCGCATGCGCGAGGAAAGTTGCACCGCTTGCATCACTGGTCAGTGGAGAGGAGATGAGTCAGAGAGGGAACGCGTAGTGGAGTAGGGAGCGCTGGCGCGCGGAGTGGGGATCGCTGAACGCGATGACGTACTACCGAGCATCGCGCGGCGAGGTGTGTCGGTTAATATTTAATTATTTTTTTCTCCTAGACGCACAGTCTTTTTTAAGAATTTTTTTTTAAAAATTGCATTGTCATCCAGTTCTGAGCTATGTTTAAAGTTCCAAGTCTCTAGCTCTTCGGGAAGTGATTTCAAATTCGATGACAAGATTCGACGCATACGACAACGACAACTCGGCAAGTTAATATAATTGATTGCAAGACACGGCTACGATGAGCGTTGAAACGACGCGCCCGGAAATAATGCAAACAAAGGGCGACGAGCAGAGAGGCAATATAAGAAGTCGTCACGTCGCCATTTATGTCCGGTTGTAGCTCGAGAGCATTTTCACATTATTACCGATACGTTATTGGGAGTCAATTCACCGAAAAACCTGATATATACTACATGAATACTGATGATTCGATTGAATATACACAGAATAACTTGTTACGACTGTTAAATAATAATTCCCCGAATAAAATATTCAACTGAAGAGAATTTATTCGAATAATCATTTTAGATAAATATTTATTCAGAGCATATTCGTGGACGCTGGTTCACGTAATTTTACCTCCATTAATATTTTATCAGCGGAAAAAGTGAATTATTAGTTTTATTCTTTTCAAATTTCACTAAAGAATTAGTGATAAGAGCATTATATTCTTCATTCTTCCTTGTGATGCAAATGGGTTAATCAGAGGCTTTCGCAACAGTTTGAAACGGTTATTTTCTGGAGGAGGGTTTCATTTTAAGGCTCTCGAGGATCGGTGCTATCGTGGGTAGAACGTTACGGCTCGGTTTGGTAACTGCTCCTGGCCTTTAGCCGCAGTCCGCGATAAATAACCGGGTAAAACCGACGGTGAACGTTTATCGCGAACAGTGATTTGTTGGAGCGGCAGAACCTCTGACGGAGAGGGGGGTCTACCGATTTCGCGGGTGTTCGTCGTCGAGAAATCATTTCATTTCCTGGCTGTTTCTTCGTTACATCGCGCCCGACGCTTTTCCGCCCCAGCGTCGTCGGCGTCGTCGTAGTCGTAGTCGTTGTCGGTGGATTTTCTTTTTCTTGGACCGACGACGACGACGACGACGATCTGGGGATTGCCACGGGAAAATTGCGATGCGGGCGCGCGCGCGCTACGCCGGCAAGTACTTCCGGTATAAAGCGGCTTTCGCAGCGTCGGAAGCTGCGATTAACGACAATCCAGCGGATCTTTAATCCCGTCGACCCGATTTCCCTCCCGGCTCCACTGGAAAATATTCAAGTTCCATTAAAGATTTCGTTCTTGGGAACGTTGCCCCGCTAGTCCACCGTGGAAACTTCTGAAACTCCGGCCGCTTATTTATTTCATTCGTACTGTAATTCGATATTACAGTTTTGTGTATGGTATCAACAAATCCTATTTGTCAGATTCTTTTAGCAATATTGTTGAACAGCATCCTTTTAAGCCTCCCAAACACGATCAAGATCGATCGATCCATAGGGACCATTGTGTGGCTCTGGCTTCGTTCAAAATGAAATAAAATCGTGAAAAAAAAATCGTAGATGAAGGGGAGACTTCAATTTTGAAGTTCAACATGTTTGGCCCGTTCTAGAATTGACAAAGGTTTATTGAAATTGACATATGGGGCAAAGGGAACGCTGTATGGCACTTATGTGTTGTTATACTCGTAACTTGAGCCACATTTAATTTGAACCGTTATTTTTTCTCCATTTTTTAAGCTCCGAAAGGTTAAAAAAACACGGGAAAGTCGATGGTATTAAATTTCGAAACGCCGCCACTTTTTCAATCATCGACTGTTTTTAAAAGCAATTGTGTACGAGTGTGCGCGTACCGATGGCAATTTCTATTTGTTTCGATAAAACAGAATCCTATACGCGTTATTGGAACACGTACAAATATATGTTCTACAAATTTTGTCTACAGAAGCTGTTAGTTTCCTCGCAAAAAAATCCACCGGAGGTAATAAAAATATGTTGTTTACCCTAGAAAATATTCTGTTATGAGCACAAACACTGTTTTTTCCCTCGGCGTAAATAGAAATTTTTCTAGAATCTGCCTCCGGTCGTTCCGTCGGAAAACCGCAGATTTACGGTCGTTATCGTGCACAAGGTAATAGCATAACCGCGGAACGTTGCATCGACTGATACTTACTGTTTTTAGGTATTTTTCGCTATATACCGGATGGGTGTCGTAACATGACGACTGAAAATAACTCGTAAATTATTCGTCGAACGAATCAATTTTTCAAACAAATGTTGCATGGTTTCCAGGGGGACACAGTGGTGCAATCTGTTTTTTGTTACCTTTTCTTTATCACCGAGATGTGGGCCCCATGTGGAGTAAGGTGAAGTGCCCTATGCCTGGACAGCATGTTTTTCTATTTTAAATTTTATCACTTTAAATAAACGAAAACAATTTCTTAAGAGTTTTAACATACAGTTCAGAGTTTGTAAAGTAATTTAAAATAAAAAAATCATTGTTTAGTTTAATATCTTAATTGTATTAACAAGAATAATTCAAACCTATAGTTGGACATATTAAATCCAATCTAAGCTAGTACCTAGACAGAAGTAAAGCCTATATCGGGACAAATTCAATTTACGAGTTGATCGAGCGAACATAACCTAAAACGTTGGTTGGTGGCGCTGTTGCGCATGACGAATAGAAGATGTTTTGCGTAATATGTAGTATTCTTATCATAGATTATAGTATTGTATTATTTAACCAAATATATATTTATTTTCATTTACTGTTTTAATAAAACTTGTCATAATACAACTTTTAAGGTTAGGCAGTAATACTGATAGATTTAAGATGTAAACGTAAAGTATTATTAACGTCACAACTGGAATACATTTTCTACATACGTTATTCAAGCTAATAGAAGACTCTAATTATACGTACATGTAATTAAATAATTTGCAAACGATGCGTTGATTTTATTCACAAACACGTGTCCGGCTTCAGGCGTAAGCACATTGCGTGTAAGCTTAGAGTGGGACAGCTACTGTCATCGCGTCCCAGTATGGAGTACTTATATTTGAAAACAGTCCTAATCTTGGACATCTAATATTTGGATTAATAATTATTATTTACGTTAAGTTTGATTGCCAATTTATTTTAAAATATCAATATTATTATGCGTGGTAATTATTTTTTGTCTGAGGGCTTAAATTATATCTTTTTTTCTAACAAAAGTTCGAACTATAAATGCACATGATTCGCATGTAAATAGACTATTTTGTATACTGTTTTCAGATGAACTTTGAATTCATTTTTAAATTTCAATTGACGTCTCAATGAAATAATATTCACACCTACTTGTAGCTAAGGCCTCAGAATATATAATATAATTATTTAATCTCTTAATTACTGATTTTACTATAAAAATTCAATTGTTCAGATTTAGGTATCACTTTTGGACTGTCCAGACTTAGGGCACTTCACCTTATACGAGGTGGTTGGGGAGATTAGGAGTGTATCCGATAAAGGGGCCTATTCACGATAAAGCATATTGCGCAACAATGCCTATTGCGCAACACGATTGATCGTGATTGGTAGCGATTGACTAATTGCGCAACGTGTTGCGTAAAATCAGAATTTCCTGATATTTTGTGCACAACAAGCGGGTTGCGTTTGTACTGTGAATGGCATTGTTGCACAAATATTGTCAGACAAGTCTCATCACTGCGGAGTGAAAAACTGAACGATTGCTCAAATTATGTGTCAACGTGAATACAATTTGGATTTGCGTAACATAATTCTGCACAATAATTGTTGCGCAAAATGCTTGATCGTGAATAGGCCCTTTAAGGGTAACATGCAATAGTTGATAGTGGGGGGACCGTTACACTGGTAGTGGGAGTCGTGAGGCGATAGGGGGAATGAGTTAGCCGGGCCAGCAGTAGCCTAATCTCGTCCGGAATTCTGAGCGGTGCCGGCGTTCGTGGAGTTTTAATTTTCCGTAGCGCGTGTTCCGGTTACGGGACGGGTTTTCCCATGGCGGGAAGAATCAATTCATGGATGGGCAAAACGACTGGCAGGGCACAAGTTGCATGGGCGGAGAGGGTGCTATACAAAGCGTAGGTGGTAGCCGGAATATCGGAATAATCTTGTAATAACGGTGTAGGCTAACGGTGGGCTAAAATTCAAATGCCCCCCATTAAGTACAGGCGTGCGCCGCGCGTTCCGCCGAATGGCTAATGGCAGAAAAGGTCTGGAACGTTGATAATAATTCTAGGCGAATTCCAGACACCTGGTCACACCGTATTCCGTTACGTTTTAGCTGGGTTTCGGCGTGTATACCGGTCATAACCCTGGGGGGAGCAAGCCTGTAAATAGCTTCGGAGTTATTTACGCGAGCCATAGTTCACCGGTGTGCCGGTGGTTCACCGTTGGGTTCGCCGTTGGTACCACGGTGGTTCCACGGCGGTCCCTATTTCCTACTCGTTGTTGCAGCCTCACGAGCTCCGTGTTCTTCTAAACCGCGTAAACACTCCAATAAAATGTCGCGTTCCCAGCGCCGCAGAATAAACGGTGGCCGTCGCTCGTAAATACCGGCGGGAATTCGCGCGCATATGTAAATATCGTTAGTATGGCCGTCTCCTTCGGCTCGACGGGAAAAAACCGCACGGAATCGTCGTCCGACCTCTCCTTCTCTGTTGTGGAAATTGCTACCACGGCGAGAATCGTAAAAAGCAGTAGGCTGCGTTCAAAGTTGCGTTCGAAAAATGATCGTGTAATACAGAAGATGCCCAAATTGAAGTTGACCTTGATAAGTCTTTGACATCTCTCGCTGCGAATAATAATAATGACACTCTATAAATTGTTAAAAAATGATCTTAATGAAACGACGACAAGATCAGGAATAACTCTCGATGCAGTGTTTGCAAAACATTTAGACAAAATTGAATCATGAATATTTATATCATATTTTAGCTACCACAAGCCAATTGTTTCAATGATAGAATCATAGAGAATCATAGAAAAAATAATGAACGATCAAAATTTGCGACGCAAAGAAGAAGAGCGTATGGGAAATGCTAAACTTCGTTAACTATGAATGTATTCATTAAAACGAATATAAATGATTACTGGGTTCTCGAAATTTTCGGGAATCCCGATGAATTCGAGAATCCCGTTTTTTTCGGGAATCCCGATAAATTCGAAAATCTCGAAATTTTTGGGTACCCGTCCCGATCCCGAAAAAATTTCGTGTTCCCGACCCGACCCGATATTTCGGGTTCTCGACACCCCTACTGTTTAGGTGGCTTATTAGAACGTTTTCGATCGCGAAACTCTTTTGCTCGTTCTGCCGGTGTTTCCGCCATGGCACTGAGTAGCAAGGGTATATACAGTGAGCGAAATTCGTATAAACGCACTTCAAAATATACAAATTTTCATGTCTATGGAGAAGAAAAGGACAAATAATGTTGTCAAAATGGGGTTATTTACTTTGCTCGACCTTTACTTTCAACATCTATGCTTCGAAATTTTCCGCATTTACATGCCAGTCTATGTCGCAGAGCGAAACGTGTAATGACAACGTCTACGCATGCGAAATTCGTTTAATCGCAGTGCTTTATTTCGATTAATATTGACAGAAATAATAGTGGTAAGTGCTTCATATTGTTGAATTGTGTAGTATTAAACTGTATTTAGTAACACATTTAATAATACATTTGTTTTAATGAAAAGGACAAAAATGCCAAGAGGAAATTTTCTGACCGAAGGCGAAAAAGCTACAATAGCAATTTTAAACAAAAGAGGTGAATCGAATAGAAAAATAGCAAAGGAAATTAATCGCTCAGAGTGTGTAGTAAGAAATTTATTGAAATTGAAAGAAAATTATGGAAAGAAATGTTCTACGAAAAGAAATTCTAAAATAACGAGACGGGAAAAGAATATTATTTTCTATGAAGCTACAAACAATAGATTAGTTGCAAGTCAAATTGTTGCGAAAATGCAATTATCAGTAACAAAGCGACGTGTTCAACAAATTTTGCATAATAATACAAACATAGTTTTTAAGAAACCACAGAAAAAGCCGATGTTGAAAGCGCATCATAAGGTTGCTCGGTTGCAATATGCAAAAAATCATATGCACTGGACTGATAAATGGAAGAAAGTCATTTTTTCGGACAAGAAAAAATTCAATTTAGACGGCCCAGATGGATGCAGTTCCTACTGGCACGATTTACGTCAAAAAAATGACCCTAAGTTATCCAGAAATTTCCACGGTGGAAGTGTAATGATTTGGGGAGCATTTTCTTCATATGGAAAACTGAAACTTTGTTTTATTAACGGCACAATAAATTCAGAAAAGTACGTCGACATGCTAGATGGAGCATTAATTCCATTTTTGGAAGATACAGTTGGCGAACGTGAATTTATATTCCAACAAGACAACGCAGCAATGCACGTTTCAAAATATTCCCGCGAATGGTTTAAGGCACGGGACATCCCTTTAATTGAATGGCCTGCATGCAGTCCTGATATGAACCCCATTGAAAACTTATGGGGTATAATGGCAAGAAATATATATGCAAATGGCCGCCAATTCACCGATACTGCAGCTTTAAAAGAAGAAATTAAACGTTGCTGGGAAGAGATTCTTATTACAGTCATAAATAATCTGATAAATTCAATGCCGAATCGAATTTTTGCATTAATTCAAAATAATGGAGGTCATACAAAATATTAAATTTATAATTATAATATAAGTTTAGTTTTATATAGTCTTTTCTTGCTGTGCGTTTAAACGAATTTCGCACAAAGAATAAGTCTGTATCAATAAATACAGACTTATATATGTTTACCTAAATATAAATATGTAAATATCTATAGCACATAAATATATCTTTACTCTTCTGTCATTATTATATTCGCCTCATTTGAATTTAAAACTTTTAGCCCCAAAAATCATATTTTTTTTCGGTGCGTTTATACGGATTTCGCTCACTGTAGGACAGCTGCCATTCGCTGTAATCGATAAAACAAAGGACGAGATCTTTCCTGCCCACCTAATAAATTATTACCGATCAGCGATTACCGATTACCGATAAAGTGACCGACGACTCGCGGTGACTGAATGTGAAAAACAGACATCAGCGCTCGAACCGGAAGTGCATCGTCACATAACCCTCGCTTTTGTATTTCTGTATTTGACAAACTGTGTGTTTAAAAACGTATTGTTTAACATAATAAACGTTGCATTGACATTGTATGTGTCCCTGCTAGCGGGGTTGCCTCCAACTTTTTCTATAAGAGAACCCTACATCTCTCGATATTTAAGAAAATGTACGTTTCTTGACAGTTCTCGCGGCTCCGCTCGAAAGCGGATCAGCTAACCATCCACATCACATCCTTTACGCATTTCCCTGTCGCGAATTCCATGACGCGAAATTAGCCACATAACGCTCACACCCAGCCAAAAGAAGTTTCACTTAAAAAATGGCTAGAAATTTGGATGGACACATCCCCGTTATTTTTGTAATGTAAAACAATCGCCTGTAGCGGTGCGTAAGCCTAGTGTTAAGCATGATGCGCAGATGGACGATCGAGGCGAGCATAATTCATTCCTTAGGCGATCGAATGCGCTCTCCCCAACGCGCACCGTGAGAACGGTCGACCATTATTGTTATAAAGCGGCCCATAACTGTACAGTTTACCGTAGCTAACGATACAGGCTCGTATCCATCAACGTCGGCCTCTTGCTGTCAGTGGTAACGATACGTGCTTCATCAGACACGGCTCGTACTAGCGTTCCGCGCACGGCTCGTTACACCCCCGATTCCACACTCTCCTCTCCGCTTTGCTCGGCTCGGCTCGGTTTCTGCGCCGAGTATAACGATCGCAGGATCTGCTCGAGGATTACGCCGACGAAGGACAATCCGGGGAAAAAGATACGAATACATTTCGAACGACCGGGATTATGATACCGCGTGCATTCTCGCCGCAACGATTGTGTAAATTTTTTGTGTGGTATCCGTAGACATTGTCGTTCATAAATATCTGGAATTGTGTTATATGGTAACGCGAGTGTTGTTGAATACTGTAGATGTATTCGCGTTATGAATTCAATAGATGTTGGATGGATGATGTTTCGTTCTGCGTGGGCTTTGTTCAAGGGGGTTGGTTTAATACTCCTTTTTCATTTAAAGTGCTCTGAAATGGTAGCAGAGAGAGTTGTGTGTTGAGTTTTATGGGGTCGCTGCGGAAAGGAGACATTCATTTTTAAATGAATGTTAAGTTAGATGGGGGAATATATTTTTGCCGCTCTGCACAAAGGATTGTAATTGATGGCTCGAACGAACCACTGCACCGAACAAATTTCGTCCAAAGTGAAGCAAAACGGCCACAAAAAATCCTACATGCAGTGTCAACGTTTCTTTTGCGAAGAGGAACTTTGATCTTGAAGTTCACCGTGATTTTAGTTATAGAAGAAATTTTTTGGGTTTCAGGGAAACGATAAAAATCGATGAAATGGCCAAGGACGCATGTTTTATTCGAGTGTCTTAGAACGACAACAAAAAATCATACATCAAGTCTTAAAGGTCTTTGTAAAGGGAATACTTTCATCTGCACATTGATTGTAATTTGAATTGCAAAAAAGATGTTTCATCTTCGTAAAAACTCGTTTAAAATCGACCAAAGGATCAAAAGGACCATCGGCTGACATACTTTTAGCCCGAAGTATGATAAGATAGCAGAAAAAATCATACTTCAATTTTTATAGGGGTATTAAAATGGCGACACTTTAGTCTTGGAATTCATGTCGAATCGGATCACGGAAAAAATTGTTCAAGCTTCGTAGAATCGTTGAGAGTCGATCAAATGGTTAACAGGATTACCACGTGGCACACATTTCGTTCAGATCGCGATAAAACGGCAATAAAAAATCGCACGTCGATTTTTAAGGGGTCGTTGCAAAGGGGAAACATCAATCTTGAGATTTATGGTGATTTAAGTTATGAAAAAATTTTTTCAAGCGTTTTACAAACGATCAAAGTCGATCAAATGGTCCAAGGAACCACCGAACGGCACACTTTGCGCCCAAATCAAATATAACAAAAAGGGGCAATATTTTTCCCGGAGTTTTACCCAGTTGATAGCAGTTTGAAAATTGACTTACTCTCAAAACGACGTACTGATTCGAAACCCCGCTCTATTGTACGTTCCCAGCTTATCTTTTAAACCCAGAAAGAAATGTGGAGCGCACACAAGGTCCGTATGCCAATGAAAGACACGTACACACAAAAGATGTTGCACCGATACCAATATTGGCCATTATTTCCGCAAACTAGGACGGTGTATATCGGTTTAAGTTTATCGCCGTCGGAAAAACCGCGGGCACAGATTTTTTAGTATGAAACCGTGGGCTTAATCTGGCCGGTTTCGCGTGCGCGCATAGGCATCCATATTTCGCGGGCACGATTTAACTGGCTCCGGGATTCCATCTGTCGTCTTTTATTTACCGGTCTGCCAAAACCGCAATAGAGAGAGCCTCTCGCCGAAATCCTGGCCAAAAGTAATACTTTTATACCCACGGTAACTTCTTGGGATGGATTGCACTGTTATGATTCTAAATTGAGGATAATCTACTTTTTTGCTGTCATAGGTATCACAATAACTACACAATGAAGATGTTACTCACGTATAAAGATGTAAAATATATTTACTAGGAGCGTGCAAGTATCCGAAATTTCGGGTTCGGGAAAGAATCCCGAAAATTTATAAATGGCAGTCGGGTCGGATCGAGTTGGGTCCCGAAAGTTTGCAATATTCGGGTACACGAAATTAAAGTTGGGGCAAGTTTGTGATTAAAGCAACGGTAAATAACTCTGTGCATATTAACCCTTTGCACTCCATTTTCGCCGATAATGCGATATTTACTACAGCTACAGCGACACGACTATTTTGCTTACTAAAGTAGTGCGGGAGTTGTTGGTGTACTACATACTGTTGAGAGATGACAAGAAGGTCCCCGGGAGGGGGCACAGAGGCAAGAGGGGTCTATTGTTCTGCATAGCAGTAGTAATGTGTGTGTGACCGCTTCGGCCAATAGAAGGCGCGCACCTTCCAAGCTAACCAATCGGGCGCGCATTCTTGCCTACGTCACCGCATTCCTGCCAGGGACCTTCTCGTCATCTCTCAGCGGTATATGAATCGCTCGGCTGGAGTGCTAAGGGTTTAGATGTGCGATCATCGGTCGTAATAATATTTCGATTTGTAGCAAACACCGTTTACTAAACGCTGATTTGACCGCAGACTTGCCCCAACTTTAACTTCGGGTGCCCGAATATTGCAAACTTATCGCGGACACCCGAACTTTGTAAACTTTGTAAACTTTCAGGATACCGACCCGAGCCGATACGATCACGTATTATAGATTATACGTATTATAGATTTTGAATAGTTAAAATTGAAATTTAATTTGAATAGATTGAAATGATTGAAAAGATTATAATTGAGATATAACGCAGTTTTGAACCCACCTGCATTCACCGGCTTCGGTTCGAGTAATCGAGGATTTCTTAATATTCTAAGTGATTTTGATTGTGTAATTGGTACGAAGAAATCGATGATGGGTATACTCTTTAAAAATGATTTGAAGTTTTGATTTGTTTGAATAAAAATAAAACTATATTTTACGCTTCAAATTTCGGATACATAATATTTTATCGGAATCTTATTATAAATTGTTAGTAATTACCGCTAATTAGTTTTCTTTCTTGATTACAATTTGGGTCTTCCTGCTTGATTGGTTGCTTTCGTTATAAAATAAACTTTTTAAAAAACTTTCACTTGAATACTTTTTTGTGTAAGACCAAGATTGACTGATATTTTCACACTGCACTATTTGTATGTTAATTGTTCTTTTATTGACTGGAGACTGCAGACTATGAGATTTGTAGACTGACTGTGTACTGTGTAATCAGTTATTGACTGGACTTTTGCAGACTGCAGACTGCGCTCCTAATGAGAAGTCATCGCTTTTATAGACTGATCAATCCTTTGTTTCGTCAATTTTATCAGGTGATTATGTCGTCATAGCTAGATCATATTACCCTGCGTATTTCCTGGGTCAGTTTCTCCTTAGCTGCTTTCTTATCTTATGACTCCCCTGGCCAGATCGAATTACATCTACGTCACACGTGGGGCGACGAACAATTATTACTCATCGATTCTCGATGGACAGTCCTCAGCGGATATTAGATCACGATTTATATTTGGGAGTGACGTGGTCATTTAATGAAATAATTTCGCTACGCAGTTTTTTTGTTTAGTAAAATTCAAATGAAGAACGAGTTTTCCTAATTCTATCGCACGCAATGTGGTGTAATATACGATAGTTCGATTTGATTTTTAACAATAGTACTTTATATTTAAATTCTCGTACAACATTATTAGATTAAACATAAAAAGAAATTCAAAGGTATATGTAATACATCATTCATTAAATTAATTATTAACGATGGCTGAACCACCGGACGTGACACCCGACTTGACCCGAGGCTCGGTTACCACCCGCACACCCCTAATATTTACCCTTCTATGTAGCAGTTTCTTGAACTTTACACTATTAATTAGCATAGAATTAAGTATATCCATATATTTTAAAAAACTAAACAAGCTATTAATACAGTTTTTTTTCGATATACGACGATGGCTCGGTACCGTATTATTTCAGCCAGAGTATTTTTTCGGTAGAGGGGCATCGCTCGGGAAACGAAATCGATTCGGCAGCGTAACGGCGTAAGTTGTTGGTTCTGCGGAGATTCTCCTGGAAGCTGGAGAGAGCATCGGGACGGGATTATCCGTCGGACTAATGCCAAATTCCCACATACACGACCCGCACGCGCGCGAGCTCGCTGGAGGTCTGCGAAACGAGGATAATAGCGGATGCATCGAGTGGCCGATCAGACACGCGGTCGTAAATAAACGGATAACGATAGCTCGTATCTGTATCCGGCGAGCAGACGTTTCTGGCTTACGTTATGCAGGTAAACGTTGCCAGGACAGATTGGCCGCCGCGTAATTTCGTGCTAAGGTTACCTATGTATGTCGTCCAGGGAAAACGCTGCTGCGATATAGATACGCACAGAGAGAATAGAGCCAGAGAGAGAGAGAGGGACACGGTGTCGTACGTCAAGGGAATCCATCGAATCGAATTAGTGCCGGAATCATAGGATTCTCGTCGCGAGTCGAATTACCACGTTAGGATCCACAATGAAACCGTATCGCGTCTTTGGCTCAGCGGATGCGCCCAGTCGTGTACAGGAGTTGATTAACAATGGATAGACTCCAATTGAACGCGCCGCGGCTCGACCCGGCTCGACTCAGCCCGGCGCGTCGCGCGACATGCAAATGCGTCGCTAAATTGCGCTATCTTACGTTACAACCGATCGGAAGCTTCCAATCAATGTCTGGTTATTTGCTACCGATAACTCTCCTCTGACCTGACACACACCGCCACGCGTCTGTCGGCTGTGTGTCCTCCTAGGAATCGGCCAGAGTTCAATGTGCATTTTTCCAACAAATGCATGAAATCCAATAATTAGATTGCGAGTCTCCAACCAGATCTGCATCAACCAATTTCCAAATACCGCAATCGAGAATAAAAAGTTTTCCCTCTACCTGCGGTCGGGAACGCATAAACATCTGCAGTCGTGATATTTTATTCCTGTCAAATATCCCCGGTTTCGCTCGCTGAGCTAACTAAATAATAATTTGTGTAAAGATATGGTTTCACCGGGGGGTTCGGTTTCGCCCACCGCGGCATTACATTCGCTCGAATTATTAATCAGATTTCCATTCGAGCGGGGCCCGTTTCGAAGTAATTGTAACGAAATCATTTTTTAAAGTGAATTGTGCTCGGGGAGATTCAAGTTTTTAATAGGATTTTTCTGCCGCGTATATAACAAACTGATAATACCGATACCCACTTGTCCGTTTTCGGAGGAGAGGCTGTTTCAGTTTCCGCTGAAACCGAAACGTTCCATTCGCGTTTCGCGTTCTCGCGGAGAGAGCGAGTTCATTCGAGCTTGATAGACTCCGAATAATTGAACTAAAAGCGATATAAAAGGTGGCCAGCAAATTCCGTAAACTGCACGCCGAATATCCCCTTGATATTTTTATATGAAAATATTTGAAAAGCCTTTCTCCCGGTGCCGCCGGTTTAATTGCGAACGGAGTAACCGAACGATTAACACTTAACCAGTACATGCATACACTGTACTCGTTGATTTGAACTATGTAGTATAGAGGACACAACAGTACTTTAGTTCAATGCTATATCTGTTAGATTTATTTTTTTTTCGAAAATGGCCATTTTTTGTGAATTGAAGTGAAATTGAACATCGACACACAGCACATAGTGCGCGTATCTGCGCTCACAGATAGAAAAAAGTTTTTTATTAATTCAGTTACTGGAACCTACAGTTACTCGAATTAATATTCGAACACTCTGAAAAAAACGATAACTTTTTTAATATTGTACTATACGATTTGAACTTTTTTGGGAAGTTAGAGCAATTAGTTTACTACAGGATGTGAAAGGAAATTTTTTCAATAATTGCAATTGATCGGAATTGTAGGAAAAATACTAAAAGTTGCATTTTACAACTTTTTTATGTGGGTCTATATTGAAAATTTAAAAAATACGTTTTGTAGATCTGTGTGAATTGAACATATACTGAAAATTTCGTCAAAATCGGTCGACGTTGCAATGTTCTACAAGGTTCAATCTTACATCTTTTAATGCCTGTCGTTCTTTCCTGCATCAACCGATTTCGATGAAATTTCCACAGTGCATATAATTGACGCAGACCTACAAAATGTACTTCTTAAATTTTCAATATAGGCCTACATAAAAAAGTTGTAAAATGCAACTGTTAGTATTTTTTCTACAATTTCGATCAATTGCTATTTTTGACAAAAATTTTGTAGAAAAGTTGTAAAATGCAACTGTTAGTATTTTTTCTACAATTCCGATCAATTGCTATTTTTGACAAAAATTTTGTAGAAAAGTTGTAAAATGCAACTGTTAGTATTTTTTCTACAATTCCAATCAATTGCTATTTTTGACAAAAATTTTGTTCACATCCTGTAGTAAACTAATTGCTCTAGCTTTCAAAAAAAAGTTCAAATCGTATAGTACAATATTAAAAAAGTTATCGTCCTTTTTAGAGCTTGCGAATATTAATCCTAGTAAAAGTTGTCACAAAAGATCGAAACATGGAAAATGATGAATGCTGCCAACATATTATACATAGATGGATGGAAATGAAATACTTAGTATATAAAGTTTTTTAAAAACATTTTAAAAATCGTTGAATCTTGATTATCTCTACCTGGATCTTATACCCCCAGAATTTTAAATTTTATTTAAGACCCCCCGTGTGGGTACTCGTTCAAGAGGGCACTAAAAAAGGAGTAACCCCACAATTTAAAAAAGTAGGGTTAATTATAATAATAAGCGAAAAAAGTAAAAAAAGTTAGGAAATTTAGGGCCAAAACCTACGGACAGCGTGCGAGGGGGTTAGCGAAGACCATTAGACTTAAGATAAATAGATAATAAAATTTATTTTAAAAAAAAGAGCAATATGTAAAACGTGAGAGAGTAAAAGAGGTTAAAAACAAGTAGGATACTTCTTCATTGAAGAAAGCAATATATAATAAACAAAGAAGGAAACTTTTGCTAAAGGATCTTATACCCCCATCGAGCAAGTATTTTCATTAGTGAACAATACATGCCCCAATGATAAAACCCAATTAAAAATCGAAACATTTGAAGCATGAATCTATACCAACTTTGAAACAAAATCCATACAATTTATGAATTTTTGAAACGCAAGTTTCACCTTGGAGGGCGACAGATCAGATTCATTCACTGCCCAGCAATTGTGTACCTACGCGGTGCGCCTAAAGAAGTTTTCACTTCAAAAATTGTCGTATGTAATTGATGTGGCAGTCAAAGTGTTAATTCTAATTGACGAGTATACGGAGGGAAAATAGGAACGAGTGAAAATTTACAGTGGCCTCGTAGACTTGCCATTAGCAAAGAGTAGTATTTGGTAACTCACAGTGCACTTTCAGCTGCCATCGATCCTCGATGCCTGCCTCCTGTAACTTCGGATTCGTCGCCCGACACACTAGGAACTTTCCTTCGTCTTCGATCGATGGTTTCCATTGCAACACGCTCACGCTGGTCCCTTCCTCCTGCAACTGACCGAAATGTTCTCATACAGCGATCTATCTATGTATAAACTTGTCCCTACCACCACTCTGCTACTACTACTGACACCTTTTTGTGTATTTATGGCAAGCGTGAATTTCTCGAGTATCGAGTAAACAATCCAGATCACACGTTCGTGTGGCAATTCTTCAGTGTAGGTCCTCTTCAGACTCGAAAGTTCAAATAATTGAAGAATTTTATGTAATGAATTCTGTTTTGTAGAAAAAGCTTTTTGTCAATATTTTAACATAATTTATCGTCGCTATAATTTCGCTAATAATGTATTTAACGTTAAGACGCAAACGTTTAATATCGTGGACCTTTTATTTATGTGGAAGTTACGCATCGTTGAATAATCCATGGAACTGATTGGATATCCTTCTAGCCATTAAACTTAATGCATCTAGGTACGAATCGTTGGAACAGCGAGCACATTGTGTTGATTGCTATCGGATTAGTCTAAGGGATAAATTTAATATGTATAGCAATTCGAGTAATAGCTCGTTTTTAATAGTAATAATAATAGTTAACAGTATTAGTTTCCCTATCACGCAGTCATCGTTATACGATAGTTTAAAAATGTCTACAAAATTGCTATTTAGTGTATAATTTGATCGAACCGTGCGCCGCGAACATAACCCCAAATTTATTAAAAATTCACGATCGATAATAATTTCTCATTTTATCATAATTGGCGATAAACTACAAAAATTCGAGAAGGCCTAGTTTCGACATCGTCTACAAGATGAATAAATCGTTGAACGACTTTCTCGCAAGTTACTAAAATGTCATCAATTAGTATACCTTCCGACACTTGTGTCTAGGGCAGGACCCGCTAGATAGCCTTACTGATGAGTCCTCTAGCGGGTCTAGGACGAAACACACCAACCACCATCTTTCTTCTTTTTCTCTTATAGAAAACAATCTATAGCAAACGTGTCTCAGGACGTAATGATTCAAATCGCAATGATTCAAGTGCGCCGCGAACATAACCCCAAATTTGTTATACGATAGTGTTGGAAATCAGCCTTATAGGTTAGTGAGATCGCCGTGCCCTCATATTCGTCCTTGATTGTGATAGTGTGTGCATTACGCGTTAGGCTTTGTGCGAATGTGTTTGGTATTGTATGTCGCGCCTTTATATTATGTGTGTTGCTTCCCCATGTCATTCTATGACGTAAACCACGACCTATTAAATTATTAATCTCACAGATAGTAAATATAAAAGAAAAACGATTGAAAATTGTTTATCTGATCTTTATACCAGAAAATCCGGTTGAAAGATTTGTACGAAAGAATTGGATTACAATTTTAGCAGCTTTTTAGGTTATTCAGGACGTATAGAATTACAAAAACACCACACCAATAAAATATACTTTACAGAGAAGCGAATCAATAATACCAAAGCGGAAATAGCTGAAACCCGTCCAGTATTTCAGTTTATTAAATATTTACAGTGCTACAAAAATGTAATAAAATACATTCTACATGAAACAAAATAGGAACAACTAAATTCTGTATGAAATTTAAATTACACATTTTATACATAGGAAATACGATTTCGAAAAATATAAAGTGACCAATGGGAATCGTTATTGGTCAGTGTGCTGCAACATGGAATAACATAATATGATAGAACGCATTCGTGAATTTGCACGTCAAACATTACGAACCCGATTTATGAAGATTACTTTTATTACAATGTGCCTGTGCCGGAGGCGATTTCGAGTCGAAATATTAATGTTTTTGATCAAATAATTTATATTTACATGCTAATTTCGGTAATATTTACAACCGTGTTTCCAAATTAAAAATCTGATTCTCGGAGTTTACTTTATCCGAATAAATCGGTTCCTAGAAATAAATAAACCTTACTCTGCATCATGAATATTGATCAATCAACTCTTTTTATTTTTAATTATTGGGGAATGGATTTTTATATAAAATAAAAATTTTCTACCTGGATTGCAACAAACTGGAGTGAAATAAAAAATTATTTTCTTTTTTAATATGTTTTATAGGCTGAAAATAGTGCACCAACTAATTTGTCTAAATTAATAAATAAAATGTAGATCTTATCTAATTTATTGAATCTATCAGATAGTACAGAAGACATAATTCTCGTTTGCGAAGGATTAAAACGTTGCTTGCTCTATTCTTCACTGAATTTTCCGCTAATGCACACTTTCTCCAATTATTCTTCTTTTATGTCTTCGTTTAGTATCTTGATATTCCCGGGCCGCTGTATTCACAGTGCTCACTATATTTTCGTTCGCATCGAAGAGCCACGGCTAAACGAATTATTATGATATTTTCGCCCCGGCGTCTCTGCCGCGCAATTATTCGCGCATAAAGACTGCCACGGGAATAGCGGCGCGGGGCGAGGATTTCTGAAATATTAAATCGCGATTAAATTGCAACGTAATTTCAAATTACGAGCAGCCCGGAACTAAATCTCCATGACAATTGACGTCACCCGAGGGAGCACCGGGACACGCCGATCTTCTCCGCTTTCGTATCTTTCCGCTCGACCTCGACTCCTACTTGCTAATCGTCCTCGCGAATCTACGCGCTTTGTTTTCGTACTGAATTCCGTTTGTTTTCAACGCCATCGTGCTGCTGTCATCAGACCGTTTCGAATCTCTACATCGAAAGAACGATAGAGAATGAATGAATTTGTAGCGAGAATTAATTAACAGGCTATTTTATCAATATTATTTATATTTTACTACATTTCAAAATATTCCAGAGTATTTTAATTCCACTATATTTAATTTTTACAAGTTGTGCATTCCATTCTTCACTCCATTTTGCACCTACCCGAAATATTAAACGGTAATTGTGCATAAAAGGTTATACCTCACCGGTTTCGATGATTTTTTCAAATATTTTATGTTGTTTTTGAGATACAGGGTGAGTCCGAAGAAACAGAACACCTCAATATCTCCGTTACTGTTCGTTGTACAACAAATCTTCTTAGGACAAAGTTACACTGTTTGAAGGGCCACATGTAACGGTGTAACGGAAAAAAATGTCGAGGTCATTTTTTTATGAGATTTCAAGGTCATCGATATTTTTTTAATGGAATGAGGTATTGTTTAATAAGCCAATCGATGTAACTGGACATTCGTTATAAAAAAGTAGTAACCTATTTATGTCGAAAAGTTAGTAGTTCACGAGATATTTCAATTTAAATAACTCTAAAACACCATTACTGTAGTACTAAGACGTTACACAAGTAAGTAAACGTTAACATCAATTTCAATTTCAATGTCAATTTTTCGAGTTTAACTACCATTTCAACCCTTAAACTTAATTTTCAACTTCAATTTTTCAATTTCAACTTCAATTTGAACTTCAATTGTTCAATTTCATTTCGTTAATTTCAACTGTTCAATTGTTCAATTTCATTTCGTTAATTTCAACTGTTCAATTTCAATGTCAATTTTTCAATTTCAATTCGTTAATTTCAACTCCTCAATTTCAATTTCAACATCAAATTTTCCATTTCAACTTCAATTTCAATATCAACTCTTCAACTTCAATTTTTCCATTTCAACTTTAATTTCAACTTCAATTTTAACTCTCCCATTTCAACTTCAATTTCAACTCTTTCATTTCAACTTCAATTAAATCTTCAATTTCATTTTCAACGTCAATTTTTCAATTTCAACTTCAATTTTTATATTTCAATTTTTCAATTTCAACTTCAATTGTTCAATTTCATTTCGTTAATATCAACTGTTCAATTGTTCAATTTCATTTCGTTAATTTCAACTGTTCAATTTCAATGTCAATTTTTCAATTTCAATTCGTTAATTTCAACTCTTCAATTTCAATTTCAACATCAAATTTTCCATTTCAACTTCAATTTCAATATCAACTCTTCAACTTCAATTTTTCCATTTCAACTTTAATTTCAACTTCAATTTTAACTCTCCCATTTCAACTTCAATTTGAACTCTTCCATTTCAACTTCAATTAAATCTTCAATTTCATTTTCAACGTCAATTTTTAAATTTCAACTTCAATTTTTATATTTCAATTTTTCAATTTCAACTTCAATTGTTCAATTTCATTTCGTTAATTTCAACTGTTCAATTGTTCAATTTCATTTCGCTAATTTCAACTGTTCAATTTCAATGTCAATTTTTCAATTTCAATTCGTTAATTTCAACTCTTCAATTTCAATTTCAACATCAAATTTTCCATTTCAACTTCAATTTCAATATCAACTCTTCAACTTCAATTTTTCCATTTCAACTTTAATTTCAACTTCAATTTTAACTCTCCCATTTCAACTTCAATTTGAACTCTTCCATTTCAACTTCAATTAAATCTTCAATTTCATTTTCAACGTCAACTTTTCAATTTCAACTTCAATTTTTCTATTTCAATTTTTCAATTTCAACTTTAATTTCAACTTCAATTGTTCAATTTCATTTCGTTAATTTCAACTGTTCAATTTCATTTCGTTAATTTCAACTGTTCAATTTCAATGTCAATTTTTCAATTTCAATTCGTTAATTTCAACTCCTCAATTTCAATTTCAACATCAAATTTTCCATTTCAACTTCAATTTCAATATCAACTCTTCAACTTCAATTTTTCCATTTCAACTTTAATTTCAACTTCAATTTTAACTCTCCCATTTGAACTTCAATTTCAACTCTTCCATTTCAACTTCAATTTCAACTCTTCCATTTCAACTTCAATTAAATCTTCAATTTCATTTTCAACGTCAATTTTTCAATTTCAACTTCAACTTTTCAATTTCATTTCGTTAATTTCAACTCTTTAACTTCAACGTCAATGTTTCAATTTAAACTTCAATTTTTCAATTTCAAATCTTCAATTTCAACTTCAACTCTTCAATTTACACTACCAAGTAAACACTAACATCTTAGTACGACAGTAATGGTATTTTACAGTTATTTAAATCGAAATATCTCGTGAACTACTAACTTTTCGACATACATAGATTAGTACTTTTTTATAACGAATGTCCAGCTGCATCGATTGATGTATTAAAAAATACCTCATTCCATTTAAAAAATATCAATGACCTTGAAATATTGTAAAAAATGACCTTGAAAATTTTTTCCCTTACAACGTTACATGTGGTCCTTCAAACAGTGTAATTTTGTCCTAAGAAGTTTTTTTGTACAACGAACAGTAACGGAGATATTTAGGTGTTTTGTTTCTTCGAACTCACCCTGTATAGTAAATCAATGCTTCTAATGGCTTACATAACATCAGGTCGATTGATACAATTATAAATAAGTTATACTGTTCTAAAATGCGTTCAAATACTTTCGTGGTTCACTATAGAAACAGTTGACGAGCTGTCGCTAAAAACAAAGGCTGATAGGAGGTTACGTATATAGGAAAAAGTTGTTCAGAATGTTGAGTTGTACAACATATTGAATTTTTATTAAAATCGGTGAAGTGCAACCTTTCAAGTACAATTACCATATTAACTAATAGGCGATGTTGCATGCATCGTTCCATGTTTAATATTTTGATCAGAAGACCTTTGACGCAAAATATAAGCAATAATAATTTTAGCAAATGCAATTCACCAAATTGGTCGTTCAGGATGAATTAATGGGCTTCCTAAGTGGACTTTATGACGACCACCGAGTTAATTTATTCAACTTCGATGCTTACAGAATCATTACATCGAAATTCGTTATACTTTACCATATTAAATGTATAATGGCACGATGGAGGATTTACTTACATCTTCGAACAGTTGCGTCAGTGTGTTTTAAATAATTATTAGTTTAAAATTGCATAGGGCTGCAGCGAACCGTGCGCCCAATAGAAGGATTATTACGGACTTTCAATATAATTCCTGATTCTCTTGTATTTAACAATAGCTTAATGATCTTTAATATAATATAATACAAAACAAATTGATATCAAAGGATATGAATAATGTTAGTATGGTTTTGTCTCATATCTTGGACGAGAAAAATATTTAATACCTGTATTAATACTGCAAGTCCCAACTGTAAATTGTAAAATAATTCTAAGTGAGCGCCAGTCTAAATTAGGATGCCTATCCTTGTGTATACAGTAAAAACGTCGTAGAATTTTTAAATGTTAAAATGAGAGATTGGAAGCAGCCAGAATCCGAAATTTTAAGGTTTCGTGAATCTGCCGAGCGGCCACGTTGGAAAACTATGGGTTGGGCGGACGGCCGTGGAGCTTTAAAAATCACGGGGCGCGCATCTCGACGAAATACGAGAAACCGGGCACAAAGGGGTGAAGGAAGAAGAGGGTGGAAAAAAAGAGCACGGGGAACACAATGCGGCAGGCGTGTCGGCGTGCCAGGGACACGGTCGCCCGTAACTCTCGAAGCGCTTCGTTTCTTACGAATTCATTTTCGAAATTCCCTTCTCCTGGCTGCAATTTTGAGTCCGTCAACAGACATTTCCAAATGCAAGCCTGCCTAATTAAGTAGCTTCAAAAATGTTCTAACTCATCTTTGTTTGTTCAAGGAATTTAGAGACGTACAAAGTTTTACGCAACATAAAAATTGTCTGCGTCAATTGCCCGAAACAGAAGCCACTTAGCAGTCATTTCTGTCTGAAACGTTGAATAACTGTTTCTAATCAGTTACTAATTTTTGCCAACTAAATTTTGGCTTACTATACCATAAACAAATCCACGATCGTCGGCAACTCCGGCTGGAAAATTCCGCGATATTTTTTCCGCGAAATTCCGCACAGCTAATTTTCATAGAAAGCGGGAACAGAAAAACCGAGGGAAAGGGTTGCGCGCCCGGTTAACGGATCCGAGTTTTTAATACGGGGACGGGGTATTCGGAATTCGAAATTCCCCGGGAGCTGAGGGAGGAAGCGAGATAGAGATGGAGAGAGAGGGAGAGAATCGTCGCAGAGAACTGCAGATTTATCTCCGAGGACCGATTTTCGAGTCATATCGCGACACAGCTGGCTTTTCCCCGCGGATCTCCGGGTTCGAGCTCGAATTTGTCGCAGTTTCGCGTATTATTAGTTCCACGGACTTTATCGCGCGGCCAGTTATTATCCGGCGCAGTTTTATCGTGCGAACGACATACGTGTTCGAGCTGCAGCAGCAGTAGCAGCGCTGCGCAAATTATATTAAATAAGAAGGACTGCCTGAGATTCCTCGCGAGCCGCCTCTCGTGCAAACCGTGCTCTTGCCGCGCCACTCCGGAATATTTTCACCGTGAATTACGGCCAACCCGCCACTTGTCCTCCTACGCGCCTTTGCACATTTATTTTTCCACCGCGCAATGACGGATTTAGCGATCCTCGTCGTCGCTAATAACTCTCCGGGCGACAATGCGCGTCGATTCTACGTTGCGAGCTTTCAAAACTGATTTGTTGCGCCTCGCGCGAATGCCGAGCCCGTCATTTTTATTACAGTGTGCGGGCGAACGAATGAATCTGTTTAATAACTTTGCAGGAAAGGGTTCTTGTGATTTTAGCGACTGTGTAATGGAAAGACTGATATGGCTTGATTTAAAGGGAATTAATTTATCGATTGATTTAAAGGCGAAAAAGTTACTCTCTCTCTGCCAGTATCTAGTCCAGAAAGGTAGACTGGGGAGACGAGCCTTAACCTGGCGTATTTGAGTGCTAGGGGTTCAACAGCTGTATCTGCAGTAAAGCGATTATTTACAAATCTTTCAAGGTATATTATTATTAGACTGCAGATATTCATGCTGGATCAACGTTCTTTGAAGCAATTCCAATAAGCAAGAATCAAACAGAAATTAATTCCCTCTCTAATGAATTTTTTATTATACGGAAAGCCTTTTATAATAAGCTTACCGAAGACTGTGCTCCATTCAAAAGGAAGCCGAATAATTTTCTATTAAACAATATTCTAAAGAGAATTTATATTACTCGGGACAGCTGGCTAAATTATGAATGAAATTGATGCCCCTATTCAGCAATTTATTCATTCTCGTGATGTTTAAACTAATTATACATATTACACAGATGCCTGTATCTTGATAAATTGTGAAAGGATATTATGGAATTAATTTTTAATTCTTTTTCACTGCTCCACCCGCTCCTTTCACACATTCATATCACTCATAAACGCATGGAATCCATGGTCCAATTCTTCTCTGTTTCATGATATGGAACGACCCCTTTGGAAGAACATTTTGCCATAATGCTGCCAGCGTTGCGGGCAAGAATGTGTACCTAACCACGAGTTTCAAAAGAGAGAAGCTCGTGTGGCGGACATGCAGCGATCGCGTGGAATAATTTACGAGGTTGTCCAGCGTTAGTCGGTGTCCAGTGAAATGCTGTATCTTGGCGGTTGTCCGATACGTCGACGTCCGGGGTCGACACGGTTCGGTGAAATCACCGAATCACTCGAGGAACAAGAAGGACCTTGTGCGTAATTTATGCTCCCCGACAAGTTCTCGCGGGCTGTGCACTCCGAGTTCTCGGATGTATTGGTAAATCGGACGTGACTCGTCAATTTCGACCCGCGAACCCTCTCCGATACAGCTCCGTCGCCATTAGAGAACTATAGGAACCTTGATCTCGAACTTCATGGGCATGGTTTCTCGTTTGGCGTGTGTCCGCTTCATTAGAGTAACGTCTGATAGCAAATAATATCACAGAAGGAGTTAGAAGATCATCCGTCTCTCTCTTTCTGTTAAAATGCCCCGAGTAGGCGTGGCGTCGGTGGCTCCTACACCACCCTACCCATTTTAATCATCGTGAGGCATCGATACGAAAGTCACAATGGCCTCCACCAAACTACGATGGTACTTTAAAAATCGTGCTACTTCACCAAAAGAGATTAATTGCAGTCTCTTTGAAGTGGATTCGGAGATTCCTCGAGTCAATATACTCTATCGATACGCCATATTTCGCTAATTACCACGAAACTATGCATTCCTAAGGTGCATTCCACAAACCACTGACCCCTGTACATTAATAGCAAACAAACTATGTTTCGCCTGCTAATATTACCGAATCGCCACATTGAGTTACCCGACATCCGGTTAACATCGACGGTGAAACGTCGATAATTCGATCTTAATTCCCGAGCCGCGCTCGATACTCGACGATGCAATCTTTTTTCCGCGCGATCATTAGCTCGCTATTGTTCCCTAGAAGGCTGAAGAAAATCGTGGATGCAGGAAGACGAGGAACGAAGGTAATCAGCTGGCACACGGCACATCCGCGCATATTTACCATTCCCGAGTCTGCATGAATAACGATCCCGAAATTTCGGGAAGACCCGTCGCCATAAATACGCCAGGGGAAACGTTCCTGCTCGTTTTCGAGGGCGATCCGACATTCCCCGTGTCACGTTGCATCTTGCAACGACTACACAGTGAATCTTTAGGCGAAATAAAAATTGTCTACGTCGGTTACACGATCTGGGACTCAAAATAAAAATTGTCCTTCTTTTGCATTTTCTGTAAATGTAAATGACAATTATTTTCACTTGAACAAAATCGCACATGTGTTTCAAATACCAACAAAAAGAGATATAAAATCCCAATGCGAAAGATCTGCTAATTTTTCTGAAACAAATTTTTAAAAATTCGAACAAAAACGGCCTCGAAAAGCAAAACGTTCTCTTAATGACAGAAGTTTCGTGGAGTTCACTGTGACATCTGTATTGAGGTCATACGGTAGTTTGGATAGTGTAGAATTGTATAGGATGCCCCGCGGGGCACTGTGTCGGCTCCGTTGGGATTGAGAGCCACCGGAGCCACGCCGACTCGGAGCTTTTCGAACAAAATAGAAAAATGGACATTTTTCTACGATTCTCTTGGACTTGGCCTGAAAATCTTTCCTACCACGAAGTACGGAAAAATCGCCTGCGTAAATGTCAATTTATAGAAAAGACAGTGCCCGTAACAGTGCAGTAAGGTGAAGTGCCCTACGCCTGGACAGCATGTTTTTCTATTTTAAATTTTATCACTTTAAATAAACAAAAACAATTTCTTAAGAGTTTTAACATACAGTTCAGAGTTTGTAAAGTAATTTAAGCTAAAAAAAATCATTGTTTAGGTTAATATCTTAATTGTATTAACAAGAATAATTCAAACCTATAGTTGGGCATATTAAATCCAATCTAAGCTAGTACCTGGACAGAAGTAAAGCCTATATCGGGACAAATTCAATTTACGAGTTGATCGAGCGAACATAACCTAAAACGTTGGTTAGTGGCGCTGTTGTGCATGACGAATAGGAGATGCTTTGCGTAATATGTAGTATTCTTATCGTAGATTATAGTATTGTATTATTTAACCAAATATATATTTATTTTCATTTACTGTTTTAATAAAACTTGTCATAATACAACTTTTAAGGTTAGGTAGTAATACTGATAGATTTAAGATGTAAACATAAAGTATTATTAACGTCACAATCGGAATACATTTTCTACATACGTTATTCAAGCTAATAGAAGACTAATTATACGTACAAGTAGTTAAATAATTTGCAAACAATGCGTTGATTTTATTCACAAACACGTGTCCGGCTTCAGGCGTAAGCACATTGCGTATAAGCTTAGAGTGGGACAGCTACTGTCATCGCGTCCCAGTATGGAGTACTTATATTTGAAAACAGTCCTAATCTTGGACATCTAATATTTGGATTAATAATTATTATCTACGTTAAATTTGATTGCCAATTTATTTTAAAATATCAATATTATTATGCGTGACAATTATTTTTTGTCTGAGGGCTTAAATTGTATCTTTTTTTCTAACAAGAGTTCGAACTATAAATGCACATGATTCGTATGTAAATAGTCTATTTTGTATACTGTTTGCAGATGAACTTTGAATTCATTTTTACCACGTTTTTATTAGCTCGCTTTCTTGTTTGTTTGTCTGTTTGTCTGTTTGTTCGGTGGCAAATTTTGCAATTGATTTTAAACTAACTTCCTGATGAGCTAGAGACTTGAAATCGGTTACATGGCTCAGAACTGGATGACAATGCATTATTCAAAAAAAAATTTTTTAAAAAGTCTATCCGTTTCGGAGATATAACAATTAAATATTTACCTTTTCACCCCCCCGCGAAACCTACGTCATCGCGTTCAACGGTCGCCACGCCGCGCGACAGCTCTCCCTACTCCACTACCCGTTCCCTCTCTCACTCATCCCCACTCCACTGGCCCGATTCGCACCGAAGGAGCTCAGTGTGCGTCAGTGTGCGTTTGAACTCCGTGCGGTGTTTATAAAGTTACTACGTATTATTATACTATAATGTTTGTTTACCAATCGAAGGGACAGTTACACCGAGATTTTCGGTCGAACCTTTATCTTTGACATTTTACCACGGCGTTTCGATATGATGCGGTCCCAATACCGTCTAAAATTTACTACATGTCTCTGTTATAATCTCGAAATAATGTCTACAAAAAAGGAGCAGTTCGTTAATGATGATTTTCACAGAGAAGTCGCCAAATCACCAGGTATGCCATTAAATATTTTACCACGTTTTTATTAGGTCGCTTTCTTGTATGTCTGTTTGTCTGTTCGGTACAAATTTTACAACTGATTTTAAACTAACTTCTCGATGAGCTAGAGACTTGAAATTTTAAACATAGCTCAGTACTATATGACAATGCAATATTTAACAAAAATTTTTTTAATTTACAACAGCCTAGTTTAGGAGATATAAACTATTAAAAATTTAACCGTTACACGTCCCCGCGCGACGACCGGTAGTGCCCACTCGGTTCCCACTCCACTGACCTGCTTCGCACCGAAGCAGCTCAGTGTGCGTTCGAGCTCCGTGCGGTGTTTACAAAGTTACTACGTATTAGTATACTATAATGTTTGTTTACCAAGCGAAAGAACAGTTACACCGAAATTCTCCTTCGAACCTTTATCTTTGACATTTTACCACGGCGTTCGTTTTCGATATGACGCGTCGCAATACCGTCTGAAATTTACTACATGTCTCTGTTATAATCTCATCAAAATGTTCAAAATCGATTATAAAATTTCACACATGCAAAACTAAAAAGCAGAAAATAATTATTTAAATAAAAATAAATTTTTTAAAAATACCACGTTTTTAAAACGGACTAAAAAGCATAAAATAAAATTTTTAAAAACGCCACGTTTACAAAACGGACTAAAAAGTATAAAATAATTTTTTTTAGCCCCATACAGATTCCTAACCTCTGAAAATTTGTGATTGTGAATTTTTAATAGCTAAGAAAATACTGGTAAGATTTAAAACGAAAAACGTGGGGCGCAAGATAATACATAGTGAGGAGTGTAGAGAGTAGCTGCCGCTGAGAAATTTCGTACAACACTTCATATCATTTGCAGTGCAATAAAGTTGTTAGTGATTTAGTGTTCATTCATCAATTATCTATTGCATGCGCCCCGCGTTTTTCGTTTTAAATCTTACCAGTATTTTCTTAGCTATTAAAAATTCACAATCACAAATTTTCAGAGGTTAGGAATCTGTATGGGGCTAAAAAAAATTATTTTATACTTTTTAGTCCGTTTTGTAAACGTGGCGTTTTTAAAAATTTTATTTTATGCTTTTTAGTCCGTTTTAAAAACGTGGTATTTTAAAAAAATTTATTTTTATTTAAATAATTTAAATTTCAATTGATGTCTTAATGAAATAATATTCACACCTACTTGTAGCTGAGGCCTCAGAATATATAATATAATTATTTAATCTCTTAATTACTGATTGTACTATGAAAATTCAATTGTCCAGATTTAGGTATCACTTTTGGACTGTCCAGACTTAGGGCACTCTTTCCAAGTTTCGAGTGGTTCGACCAGCGAGTCGATTACCATCTCGGAGCGGGGGACTAGAGGAGAAGGGTAGGATTGAGGGGTGGATATCGTTGAGCCGGAAGGATCAAACGCGTAACGAGAAGGACAAGGGAAAGCTGGTTCGATCCGCAGCCGGCACTTCCGGCAAGATTAGGCGTCTCGCGGGACGTTCCACGTAGCGGATCCAAGCGGATCCAAAGCGGAGGCGGAGCGTAAAGCAGTATATAGAACCGTTCCGATAAAATTAGCCGAAAACCCTCGACGGTTGAGCGGCCGCGATATTAAAGCGGGGTAAATGAATTTCGGATGAAAAGTGTAACGACGTTGTATCCCCGTGTATCCGGCATAGTTAACCGGAGAGATGGAAACGCCGAGCAGTGCTGTGCTCGCATGGCCGGGGCTCGGCAAATTTAATAATTCACGCCGCTAGAAAATAGTGCATCCAAACTGCCGTACAAACTTTACCTACCAAAAATTAATTACTCGATTAATTACCGCGCGATGAAGCGTCACGGAGGCGAAACGTTCCCGTCGAATTAATTACGGGGACCCGTCGGCCCGTCGTCGTCGTCGCCGGCGACGTCGTTTCGTTTTCGGAAAAACACGACGTCGTAAATTTTCCTTTGGGATAGTCGCGCCCCGAGTCCTCCTCGGCCCCCGACATCGCAAGGAATCTCCGCGGTAAGTAATCAGTTCGCAAAGATTCGACGTCGTCCGCGCGCAAAACTTTCCAACGGAAGACAGATAGATAGATAACCCTGCGTGCGTGCCGACGAACGATCGATTTTCATTAAGGAAATACCCGGCAAGTTACGATCGCTGCGCGACATATTTCCCGGAAAGTTTGATCGCGACTTTACTCCACCCGAAAAATTCAACTTCGCGAATTTTGTTTCGGCATCGAGCGAACGAGCACGATTTGTCCCCCGTTTATTCTCTTTACCACGATTATTTTGTACCGATTTTTAGTTATACATTTGAACATTTTTTTTATTGACTTTCAGTGGTTCTTCATTTTATCTGTAACATCTTTTAGCAGATCGAAAATAACAGGTTACTAAAATGACTTCAGTAATAAACAATAGCTCTCACAAAGAACTGTACTCCCAAGTGTCGAAGCACTCGCTGAATACCACATAGCTGTATCCAATACAAAACGGTAACTACTATCGAAAGGTATACTACTTGGTTTCCTCGCCGCGAGGAATCCTTTCTGTTTGCCTCGTGCATTCTGCGTCCATCGATGCGAGAAGATTGCTATCGGCGTTGAAATTTATTATACCGCGGGACCTAGTCCGTCGGTAGCTTATACCGCCTTGTAAAAATCTTCGAGATTTCCCAGCGCGAACGTTCTCCTCATTCCCGTCGGCCTCTGCGCGATTGTAATTTCCCCGTGTTCGCAACAACCGCGGAAACTCGACGTCCAAAGGGACGTCCTCGACGTCGCGTCGTCGTCGCACGTAGACGCTGTCCAAACATAAGAAATTTTCCAGTTGCTAAGTTCAATTTGTTCCTGATAGAAGTTAGAATTTTCGTAAAGATCACCATCAAGAATGTGTGACGTCTTTAATCTCGCAGTTTACATTGTCATATTAATTTTATACACATTTATTTGTTGTTTAAAGTCTTAGTATGTCGACAGCAGAATATTCAGAGAATTCACGACCTCGTTCAGGTAAATTTCTTTATTATGTCATAATGGAAATACGTTGAATTTAATGGAATACTTTTGGGCAAGGAAGGAAATTATTATCTAATTTATAATTTGAATGTAATATACATGATATAAAATATGAAATAGACTAATCAATCAGAGCAGGTACTAGAGATCGCGGTTTCGAACGTGTACATAATTGTTAATTAAATTAATAATTAATTAATAATTAAATTCACGCTAAATTGTTCGAAATTATAAAATATAAGTGCGAATAGTAGATTAATTGATTTCATGACCAGGAAAACTACTATGTGTGTATGCTAGAGGTCCCTATTTCTCGTGTATGCAAATACGTGTGTACACGTGTAATAATAAAGGAATCCGGATATTAATCCATGTAATATAATATTAAATACAGGGTTGCCCGTGTGTTTTAATTTCACAAATATTCGTGTATTTGAATACACGGTAATGTAACGCCGAACAATTTACCGTGGAATTTATTGCTGTCTCGTTTACGTCTCACTTCTAACCAGAGACCAAAAATAACAGTTATTCTACAATTTTCTACGATAAAAATCAACAAAAAGTTCATTGTTATTAAAATTTAAGATAATCTACACAAAATATAAAGAAAAAAATTCGAAGATTACGTGCCACGTGTTCCCGTGTACCAGAAATACTCGCATATTAAAAATTACATAGATTGAGATCCGGATTCGTTTACTATTCATGTACACGTTCATTTATATCAGTGTCTCTCAACCTGTGTGCCACGAAAGATTGTCAGGTTTTTGACAAATAATAAAAATTGCATGGGTTTTGTAACTTTGAAATAGTATTTGTAATTACCTCAACTTCAGAACCTCGTTTTGATTTAATTTGTTCAAGAATACAAGCCTAGCCCTCTCATTGATAAATTTTGCAAATAAATAATTTGTTCTGTTTCTTTTTGTATCGTACAACTTTTACATTTTTCACATTCAGGTGTGTCGCAAATAATTCCAGATATTTATAGTGTGCCGCCAATCACAAAAGGTTATGAAACACTGATTTATATACACGTGAAATATCCATCTCTGGTAGGTATGTAAATCTATTTCCCTCGTTTAAAAGATTACATTTTTTTGCTGTACAATATTTCTCACAGTTAAAATAATTGTAATTTCTTCGTTCTCATTAATTTACAGAGGGGAAAAAATGTCTATCCATCGTATATTTGCATTGAATTTAGTTCTTAAATATTGGCATCCAGAGAACAGAATTTTATTTCGATTTAAATAAATGAATATATAATATTGATGTTTAATCGATTCTGTTTGAAATGCTCGTCACGCGTTCGAATCGATTTCATAGTCCAATGGATTGTGGAAGATGATTATGCAACAGCAAATAGGAAGAAGCTACCCTTATTTTGCTATGGCTAACAAGCTGAAAATTGTTTAATCAATTCTGTTTGAAATGTTCATCATGAGGCTGACTCGATTTTATATGACAATGTTTTATATGACAATGCGAACGGTCCTTGTGCAAAGATAGATAATGATTGGTCATTATTGATAACACGTATCGGCCAACTCGTGACACGGACACAACGTCTTAGAATTGAATTTTCAGGTAAGGTGCCCTAAGTCTGGACAGTCCAAAAGTGATACCTAAATCTGGACAATTGAATTTTCATAGTAAAATCAGTAATTAAGAGATTAAATAGTTATATTATATATTCTGAGGCCTTAGCTACAAGTAGGTGTGAATATTATTTCATTAAGACATCAATTGAAATTTAAAAATGAATGCAAAGTTCATCTGAAAACAGTATACAAAATAGTCTATTTACATGCGAATCATGTGCATTTATAGTTCGAACTTTTGTTAGAAAAAAAGATATAATTTAAGCCCTCGGACAAAAAATAATTATCACGCATAATAATATTGATATTTTAAAATAAGTTGGCTATCAAACTTAGCGTAAATAATAATTATTAATCCAAATATTAGATGTCCAAGATTAGGACTGTTTTCAAATATAAGTACTCCATACTGGGACGCGATGACAGTAGCTGTCCCACTCTAAGCGTATACGCAATGTGCTTACGCCTGAAGCCGGACACGTGTTTGTGAATAAAATCAACGCATTGTTTGCAAATTATTTAACTACATGTACGTATAATTAGTCTTCTATTCGCTTGAATAGCGTATGTAGAAAATGTATTCCGGTTGTGACGTTAATAATACTTTATGTTTACATCTTAAATCTATCAGTATTACTACCTAACCTTAAAAGTTGTATTATGACAAGTTTTATTAAAACAGTAAATGAAAATAAATATATATTTGGTTAAATAATACAATACTATAATCTATGATAAGAATACTACATATTACGCAAAGCATCTTCTATTCGTGATGCGCAACAGCGCCACCAACCAACGTTTTAGGTTATGTTCGCTCGATCAACTCGTAAATTGAATTTGTCCCGATATAGGCTTTACTTCTGCCCAGGTACTAGCTTAGATTGGACTTAATATGTCCAACTATAGGTTTGAATTATTCTTGTTAATACAATTAAGATATTAACCTAAACAATGATTTTTTTTAGCTTAAATTACTTTACAAACTCTGAACTGTATGTTAAAATTCTTAAGAAATTGTTTTTGTTTATTTAAAGTGATAAAATTTAAAATAGAAAAATATGCTGTCCAAGCATAGGGCACTTCACCTTACCATTGAAGAAATTGGGACCTCCAGACCACCTTCCTCATTTTTCTAGGACATCTGTGCAATTCCGACCGATATTCACGAACAGCGTCGCCCAAGGACAAGACACAACCCCCCTATTTCCGCCCCCGGCTTGCTATTATTACCGCAGTTTCGCTATTACTCGCGCTGTCACCGGTTGCAACTGGAAGTGCGACGCGGAACGATGTTCCTCGTCCCGACTAATGGATTCTACAAATTAGGCGGCGCCAACTCGGGCATCGTGGTCGCCGGTTGTATCGTTCCCAGCGACGACACCCTAGACAGGTTCGAGACGGTTTGCGATTCAACGCGATACCCTATCACCCGTCCCCTTTCATCGCATTCGAGATTCTCCGTTGACAATTTCACATAGAAATGTCGTCAAATGCAAACTTCTATCGATGCTCAGACTGCCGAGATAATGAATATTAAATTATATTAGTTATATTACTTTCAATCTATTGAACGTATTAACCCCCTTGCTGCCACCCCGAAATAGGTGGAGTATCACCAGCATTGATTATCAAGTTAAAATTAATTTCGCTCTAGTTGGTTGCAATTCAAGTGGAAAAATTGTATTTTGAATATCCGCCTCTAATTATTATTAAGAATTTTGTGGTTTAAACTGGAATAGTTCTAATAAACAATTCTAATAGAACGAAGCAGCAGAATGATGGCAACGACCCACTCAGTCGTTAGCAGTTTGCGAAGTCATCGGGAATTATTAATTATAATGAACTTATGGGATAAAAGCGTATTCAACGGAACACAACCGAGTCCGTAGAGCTTGGATAGAGGAGACCGAGCGAAATTTTCGCAGGGATGGAGGGAATATTTGCGGAAGGGAGAGAGGTTCTCGTGGGAGCCACGTTTAAGTGGCGGCACCGGAGGAAGTACCTCCGCGAATCCGTAACCTGTTCGCTTCTGGCGAGCTCGACCGAGCAGGAATTTCGCGGATCAAACGAAGGAAGAAAGAAGCTTCGAGGTCATTAAGAAATTGGAAGGTACTCGGCCGGGAGAAATTGAAAATTCGGAGCTGCACGGATTCCTTTAACTCCTTGCCGTATTTTAACGAGTCAGACTCGTGATGAAGATTTTAACAAAGTCTAATAAATACGAATGTTATGCCTTTCTTTTTATATGAAAGTAAATTTCATCTTTATAATTAAATTTCAAAAAATACAAATTTTCTTTTCTCTTCTACAACATTTTTCGGGATAAAGACGTTGTAATCACTGCAACTACCAAGAAAATGGTACGGCAAGCGGTTAACCATCTGGAACCTAGTGATTGTACTCCGCAAGACCTCTTGTGAAGATATAATTTGAAAAAAATATTAAAACAATGAAATAATGCGCTGGACATCGTAAAATAGATGTTTATTTTCATTCCAACTGGAAATCTACTATGAATGCATATCATCTGCACTGGTCTACATCACAATCAAGATACATTGAATTAATTGCTTGGGTTGCAGTAGGAGCGCAGCTGCAACAAGATTTAAAAGACAGTATAAATTAATATCGTCCGCTAGAGTGGTAATATCGACGCGGCCCCATAGAAAACGCAAGAGTTCCAGGGGGATGATTTATCTGCGAGCCGATGTTACCATTGCTAGCGGATTAATAGTTTCGCGGGAGTGACAGACAGCTTGATAATAATTTATCGGGTGCGTTCATGTAATTGCTATCGAACCATCTGGGAGCAACCGGATTGATAACGGGTCCATCGGTAAACGTCACCGATCCTCTCCCGCCGTCCCGTGGATTTGGCTCGAGTGAAATCATGAAACGAACATGAACGATCACGCGGGCAACCGTTGGTTAACGAGTCGTTAACGGGTCCCTTGATTAAGCAGTCGAACAATTAATAGAACAGACGTTGTTCTTTTCGCGTTGTCGACTAACGCGGAAAGCGCTGTAACGAATTAACCGCCTATGTGGCTGGACGGGTGGTACAACCGAGCAGGGGCTGATACTACATATAAAAATAAGTCGAAAAAAAGGAATAACATTTTTTCGATTTCCGCTTCGTTTTCGAGAAAATCGAGTTGAAAGTTCCGCCAGGTTCGCGTGCTTTAGTATACAGCTTTAGTGGGGCGCCACATTTTGCCACCTCAAATATCTTTGTTGTTGTTAAAGATACGTCAAATGTCTGAAGGACAAAGTTGAATGGTAAAATGGGGCATATACGATACCGAAAAAATTTTTGTTTTTATGTAATTTTTTTTAAAGATATGAAGGTGACCTTCATTTTTTTAAATGGAATGAGGTATTTTTTAATACATCAATCGATGCAACTGGACATTCGTTATAAAAAAGTACTAACCTATGTATATCGAAAAGTTAGTAGTTCAGGAGATATTTCAATTTAAATAACACTAAAATACCATTACTGTCGTACTAAGATGTTAGTGTTTACTTGCTAATGTAAATTGAAGAGCTGAAATTGAAATTGAAGATTTGAAATTGAAAAATTGAAGTTGAAATTGAAACATTGACGTTGAAATTAAAGAGTTGAAATTAACGAATTGAAATTGAAAAATTGAAGTCGAAATTGAAAAATCGACGTTGAAAATGAAATTGAAGATTTAATTGAAGTTGAAATGGAAGAGTTGAAATTGAAGTTGAAATGGGAGAGTTAAAATTGAAGTTGAAATTAAAGTTGAAATGGAAAAATTGAAGTTGAAGAGTTGATATTGAAATTGAAGTTGAAATGGAAAATTTGATGTTGAAATTGAAATTAACGAATTGAAATTGAAATGTTGAAGTTGAAATTGAAAAATTGACGTTGAAAATGAAATTGAAGATTTAATTGAAGTTGAAATGCAAGAGTTGAAATTGAAGTTGAAATGGGAGAGTTAAAATTCAAGTTGAAATTCAAGTTGAAATGGAAAAATTGAAGTTGAAGAGTTGATATTGAAATTGAAGTTGAAATGGATAATTTGATGTTGAAATTGAAATTAACGAATTGAAATTGAAAAGTTGAAGTTGAAATTGAAAAATTGACGTTGAAAATGAAATTGAAGATTTAATTGAAGTTGAAATGGAAGAGTTGAAATTGAAGTTGAAATGGGAGAGTTAAAATTGAAGTTGAAATTAAAGTTGAAATGGAAAAATTGAAGTTGAAGAGTTGTTATTGAAATTGAAGTTGAAATGGAAAATTTGATGTTGAAATTGAAATTAACGAAATGAAATTGAAAAGTTGAAGTTGAAATTGAAAAATTGACGTTGAAAATGAAATTGAAGATTTAATTGAAGTTGAAATGGAAGAGTTGAAATTGAAGTTGAAATGGGAGAGTTAAAATTCAAGTTGAAATTAAAGTTGAAATGGAAAAATTGAAGTTGAAGAGTTGATATTGAAATTGAAGTTGAAATGGAAAATTTGATGTTGAAATTGAAATTGAGGAGTTGAAATTAACGAATTGAAATTGAAAAATTGACATTGGAATTCAACAGTTGAAATTAACGAAATGAAATTGAACAATTGAACAGTTGAAATTAACGAAATGAAATTGAAAAGTTGAAGTTGAAATTAAAGTTGAAATTGAAAAATTGAAGTTAAAAATTAAGTTGAAGAGTTGATATTGAAATGGAAGTTAAACTTGAAAAATTGACATTGAAATTGAAATTGATGTTAACGTTTACTTACTTGTGTAACGTCTTAGTACTACAGTAATGGTGTTTTAGAGTTATTTAAATTGAAATATCTCCTGAACTACTAACTTTTCGACATACATAGGTTAGTACTTTTTTATAACGAATGTCCAGCTGCATCGATTGATGTATTAAAAAATACCTCATTCCATTAAAAAAATGAAGGTCACCTTCATATATTTAAAAAAAAATTACATAAAAACAAAAATTTTTTTGGTATCGTATAAGCCCCATTTTACCATTCAACTTTGTCCTTCAGACATTTGACGTATCTTTAACAACAACAAAGATATTTTAGGTGGCAAAATGAGGCGCCCCACCCTGTACGTAGAAAGTAGAATTGATTGATCATGGTCAGACGCGTCAGACGATTCCTACGCAATAGCACTACAGCACGTGTATTCGCTGCATTTTCAAACTCGATTTTCTCGAAAACGAAGCGACAAACAAAAAATGTTATTCCTTTTTTTCGACTTATTTTTACACGTGGTATCATCCCCTCAGTTGTACAGGGTGGTGAAAAATTATTGGTCATCCTTTTGGGAGGTAATAGAACTCGTCGAGATTGCCAACATGGCATCATAAACATGGCCCCGCAAAATTACTTTTCAAGGTGATTTTCAAGGTCAAAAATTTTTACTGGCTTAATCGATTCTACTCGTCGAGCTGAACAAAAGTCTGAAAGGGACCATATGCCGGAAATCAATATTTCATAGAGAAATCTTCGTTTGAAGTTTTTTTTTTTGCCTGAAATTTCAGAAAATAAATCTGATGCTTATGAAGTTTATAAAATCATGTTGTGAACATCCTGATCATGATCAGCGAAAATCAGCCCCCAAAACTGACCCTGAAAAATTTGTTTTCGCGGTATAAAATCTACTTAATCTTTTACTCTTAGCGCTACTCAGGAACAACGACGCGGACGTGGTAACTTGGTATAAGACAATGGCTTTCAGAGCACTCCAGAAAAAAAGTCCAAAGGGTTCAGGTCAGGTGAACGGAGGGGCCATAAGTGTGGCGCAGGATTACGACCGATCCATCGAGTTCCAAAAACTTCCTGTAAAAAAGCGCGGACTGACCTGCCGAAATGCGGTGGAGCACCGTCATGCATAAAAAAATGCGATTAAGGATATGCCTCTGAACCATACGTCGCAGTCTATTCAGGAGCGTATGACGTAGAAACCGCAAATACTCAACGCTTGATAATCGGTTTGTGAGAAACACAGGAGCCATATAATCAGGCCCATGTTATGGTATGAGCGTATGAGCAGCTCCGAGCACTAGGATCGTTACGGGGAGCGAGACGCGCGACCGGGTCGAGGAGACTTCGATTCTCGGCTGCCGCTTGTAAATAAACACCGCGCTGTCTCGAAGCAACAGTTACTTGTCTCGGAGAGAAATAACATATCGTTCCATAAGACATCCATTATTTGTGCTAAAATATTTTAATTTGTGCTTTTCCGTTTTAATTCTCAAGCAATTTTTGCGTTGAATAACATTGCTATAGTATGCCTCAACATGGTAGCCGTGGTGGCCGTGGTGGTCGTGATCGAGCGCTTCGAGATGGACGTGACCAACGTCTGATGCTTCGAGCAATTGATCGTGCTCATAGTAATTACACGCAAGCACGAGCTCTTTATGTTAGTTGGTTGCGACGCCAAGCTAATGGCAGACCATTACGTCCAGGATTCGTGCCTGATCGTCGAGAATTTCAACGACTCGATGAACGATTCCATGATCAGGAGCAAATAAATTTTGCCGGTTCTGGCCACCGTAGGGCAGGTCGCCCTCGTGTGTCTTGGAGAATTGAGGAACGTGTGATCGCTCTAGCTCGAACATATCCTGTCATGGGATCACGACGAATAGGCGCGCGAGTAGGGATCCATCATGGAACCGTCTTGCGCATTCTCCATGAGGAAGGTCTACGACCCTACAAAGTGCAGACTGTCCATGAGCTACGACCTGGGGATTGCACAGCTCGACTTCGTTTTTGTCGGTGGATGCTTCGCAAGATCCGAAGAGATAGGCACTTTGTGAAACGTATAGTGTTCACTGATGAATCGAGTTTTTCCACCACTTCGATTTTGAACCGACAAAATGTTCGCATCTGGGGCAGCCGCAATCCACACGCAATGGTCCAAAGAGTTCAGCAGGGTCGTGTTTCAGTTAATGTTTGGGCAGGGATACTCGGGAATGATTATATGGCTCCTGTGTTTCTCTCAAACCGACTGTCAAGCGTTGAATATTGGCGGTTTCTACGACATACGCTCCTGAATAGACTGCAGCATATGGTTCCGAGGCATATCCGTAATCGCATTTTTTTTATGCATGACGGTGCTCCACCGCATTTCGGCAGGTCAGTCCGCGCTTTTTTACACGAAGTTTTTGGAACTCGATGGATCGGTCGTAATCCTGCGCCACACTTATGGCCCCCCCGTTCACCTGACCTAAACCCTTTGGACTTTTTTTTCTGGGGTGCTCTGAAAGCCATTGTTTATGGGTCTGGCAGGATTTTAAGGACGGCTCAGGATTTACGAGATCGAATTGAAGAGGCGGTTGCCATTTTAGCACAAAATCGAACTGTGCTCCGTAGAGTGCGAGATAATTTTGTGGAGAGACTCCAAGCTTGCGTTCGTAACGGTGGTCATCACGTTGAAGCTGGCAAACAGGCACAACTGCTCAGAGCTATTGGGGCCAATGGGTCAGTTCTGTTTGTCCCTAGGCAGCGTCGACGACGATAAAGTGAGAGGCAAGGGGAACTCACTGTTAATCAAGTCACCCCGAAGTTAGAGGCAAGGGGAACTCACTATAATCAAGTCACCCCGAAGGGAACAGAAATCTACCACGTCCACGTCGTTGTTCCTGGGTAGCGCTAAGAGTAGAAGATTAAGTAGATTTTATACCGCGAAAACAAATTTTTCAGGGTCAGTTTTGGGGGCTGATTTTCGCTGATCATGATCAGGATGTTCACAACATGATTTTATAAACTTCATAAGCATCAGATTTATTTTCTGAAATTTCAGGCAAAAAAAAAAACTTCAAACGAAGATTTCTCTATGAAATATTGATTTCCGGCATATGGTCCCTTTCAGACTTTTGTTCAGCTCGACGAGTAGAATCGATTAAGCCAGTAAAAATTTTTGACCTTGAAAATCACCTTGAAAAGTAATTTTGCGGGGCCATGTTTATGATGCCATGTTGGCAATCTCGACGAGTTCTATTACCTCCCAAAAGGATGACCAATAATTTTTCACCACCCTGTACCACCTTACTTCGTAAGAAAACATCTTGTAACACTTCATTTGACACACTCTGTATGGTGATCGTTATGATCGAGTTTTTTGCGAAGGACTTCATTCCGTTTATTCATATTACATTTATTTATCGTGTACATATTATATTTACGTTTATTTCATTCGATTCATTTATTTACTTTAATCGAAATCGTTTTTCGTCCAACGTCGAATCAGGTTGGACATTGATTTGTGTGCGGATAATTGTTTATTTCACTGATTAACGTTCATCAATAACGCCGCATTTGGTACCGAAGAACGATTACAGTATTCTTCGACTGTTCTAAATACCTCTAGGACCTGCGACTCGCGAGCCACATGCGGCTCTTTGGATGTTTTTTCTTATGAATAAATAGATTAGTTTTTTTTATCAAATAACTTTATTTATGCGAGTACTATTTATTGTTGGCAAGAAAATATTTTGTGGCGCTTTAAAAACTTTGAAATTTTGTAAATTGTAATTTTTGACTCTTCCGACTAAAAAGGTTGCCGACCCCTGCTCTAGGAGCAACAGAGAAACTGCAAAAAATGTTGTCAAAACTGCAGTTAACGCGTGTAGAAGGGGAAGAAGGGGAAGGGTAGAGTGGGGGATAAGTCTTAACCTGGCGACTCTGCTTTCGCGGAAGAGAATGCCTTCTTTCCGCCACTTTAACAATGCAAATCGATGGTTCAGAGACAAAAGGGAAGAGACGTCGAACCGGAAGAATGGTTGAAGAAGTTGAAAGGTTGCGGTCGGACGTGGGCGCACGGAACAACGTCCCATCGAAATAAAACAGAACAGGGAGAGCTGTGATTCGATCAAACGGTCGCAACGGACCCGGATCAAAGGCTCGAGTAAAGTGAATTAACGAGCGTAGGTTCAACCGGCTAATCGGACAAACATTTTTGCCTTCTCTGGGGAATAAACGAGAATTCGTTGTCGTCATCGTAATCGTAATCGCAATCATGTCTCACTAAAAAATCATCGCATCTCCATTTCGTACTGCAGCAAATTTCATTCCCACGTCCTCTATAGTTTGGTTCCATCAAACTGTCGCGAAGCTCTAGGAAACTTGAGTTCTTTCGAGTCGTGGGATTCCATCGGTCGGAAAATCTGAATTTTTGGGTTCCCATAGGCTTTCGGCCGGCACGACAGCGATTCATCACTGAATTCCCGATGGCTCGGCGAAGCTGTTTCGGAAAGCATCCGTGTCAGTGGGAATGGTGTCCCACAGGAAGCCGGCCAAAGACGGCTGCTTCACGGTCGCCTCGACATGTTCGTCGATGTCCCCTCCGGCACGTCTTTCCGGGCGCATCTTTGCGACACATCGCGAATTTTTTCCTGTTGGACGATCGTCACACTTTTCCTTCCATCCCGGAGGACTTTATCGATCTTATTATCCGGGACTTCCGGTCGGGACAGGTTCCTTCGGAAAGCCATCGAGTTGTCGTTCAGGCACGAAGTTATTTTACGCGTCGGTGAGTCAGCGGAACAAACAGAGAACTTTATTTTTTTGTACGTGGAGTATAGCGTAGATAAGAGCTGCTTTCTTTTCCGTGACAAGATAGTATTACACATTTCACGATCGACTTTTAGTTATATTTCTTAATTTATATGTACAATATACAGGGTGGAGCGAAACATTTTACCATCTAGATTTACGTCATTATTATTACATTATTATTAGTGATCCTTCGATAAAGTATGGACCAATATGTCTATCGCCGAGTATGCCCATCCAAACATTTACACTCCATCAATGTTGATTATCCATTTGTCTAAACCAATGAGGATTTTCCGTTGACCAATAATGCATATTTCTTGAATTCATTGATCCATTTTTCGTAAACGTTGCTTCGTCCGTGAACATAACATTGTTGAAAAAGTAGTCTCTTTGAAAGAGAGCTCAATTACAAAATTCTAAACGTTGATAATAGTCGTTTGCGGTCAGTTCTTGAACCTTTGAAACATGATATGAATGGTATTTGTGCCTTTTGAGTATGCGTAAAATGCTTCTGCGGCTAATTCCAGCTTGTCTTTCGATTTCGCGAGAGCTAACAGATGGATTTAACGTAATTGTGGCTAACACTACAATTTCGTTTGCTTCATTTATTATTGTTTCATTACGAATTGCCTTTTTGCGTAATAATTGCCACGTCTGGTGAAAGTTTTTAAAAACATAATCAAAGATACGACGTGATGGATGATTTCGTTGAGGAAATCTATTGGTGTATAATCTTTCTGCATGTGTAGCACTTTTCCCAGTTTCAAAATAAATTGATAACATGTCCATCTTTTCTTCTTTAGAATACTTCATTATGAAGTGATAATTCACCGTATTGCCGTATTCATCGTATCAGAGATGTAACAGAGACTAAATTTCACAATAAGTAGGAGAACAAGAATTATCAATACAGAAAATGTAAATATTTACATTGAGAATTCTTGCTCTCCTACTACACTCATATTATTATACTACTGAATTCATATTATTGACCAGAGGGTCGAGATTTCCTAACAAATTATAATTAAAGTATCTCCTAAATTAATTATTTTTTTACACAAATAGATTAATACTTTTTTGTAAAGAATATGAAGGAACATCAGCTGATGCAATAAAAAATATGTGATTCCATTTAAAAAAAACATTAATGACCTTCATATGTCCCTTACACGTCCACCTACAAAAAAAAATGTACCATCAGAATGTGCCCCTCTCAAAACCATTCAACTTCATCTGAAACATTGTTTGTATATGCGTAATAATAATGACGTAAATCTAGATGGCAAAATGTGGCGCCCCACCCTGGATACGAGTATATACGAGTATACTGGTATATTCGAAAATATTCTAGAACGTCCTGATACAATATTTTGGTGTATCCCGCGATGAAAAAGTTTGGATTGTCTATGTATAGCTCGCGATAGGAGCTACCGTGGAAATGTGGAA
Organism: Lasioglossum pauxillum; assembly: GCA_933228785.1. Taxonomy (NCBI): domain Eukaryota; kingdom Metazoa; phylum Arthropoda; class Insecta; order Hymenoptera; family Halictidae; genus Lasioglossum; species Lasioglossum pauxillum. The sequence goes on along the minus strand of OW121702.1, from coordinate 48,796,797 downwards.
AACTCGTGCGACAGGTGCGTCGGACAATTTTGTGCTTGTCCGGGGGTAATCACTGATGGTAGAACCACGTGTATAGAGGATGTATAGATCAATCAGTAAGTGCGGAGTTTTGTGTCACAAGCTGTGGAATATCGATGTTGTGAAAAATCGGTGGTTTTGGGGATTCTATTGAAAGTTGGAGATTTATCAGAGTGTTCTGTTCAAATAGATGAGAGCTAGCTGGGAAGCTTTAGACTGTCAGAAGAGGAATTCTCACAGATACTATAGTGTTTCATAGTTTGACAGCGCCATCGAACGACGGCGAAAGGTTATATAAATAGAGCTGCACTGTCCATGCGGGGACCATGCAGGAGTTCCTGAGATCTAGGAGGACTTGTGGACTCTAGTGGACCCTAGTCGATCGTGGTGGAAGACCTACTCTTGAGAAATAAACTTTAATAATTATAATGTTTATATATAGTGACAATAGTAATACAATAGTAATACAAAAGGGTTATACAGTTTGTCGGAAGAGAAGTACACAGTTCGATAATGCACACGGAAGTGAAGCGCACTTCCACAGGAGCGAGTGAGCACGCTGGTTGCGACCGAATGTTAGTAGAAGGGGGAATCGATCCCGCATCGATCGCGACAAGTTCAAACGATATATTGTGAGCGCGAGATTTAAGGGGGATCTATACCCTCGGATTTTGGGGTATTTATCAATGTTATCAACCTCTGTGCAGAAAAAAAGTTTGGTAACATTGATAAACACGCAACTGCATAATGAACACGAGATGGAGTTGCTTGCTATTTCCATATTCTATTCAGCTCGTCGCGAATGCCGTTATACAGGGCAGGTCGCACTAATATTAGTGCCACCGATGAGAATATGTACCTCGTCTGTGTCAGTTTTGCTATGATTCCACATTGACAGCAGTGCAGCAGTGAAATGTTGTACAATATCGCAACACTGATTGACAGTCCTTCTGACTAGGCACCATCTCGTGTAAACTAACTGAAATGAAATTGGCTCTAGATTGGCTCTACATCAGAGATAACCTCTGTCTTCATGAACGTAATATGGGGAAATCTCTGCTAATGTGAATGAAATCACGCGCTTCGATTTTTTATCCTTATACGAGCATATTTTGAGCTACACAAAGGCTCATTTGATAGAGGAAGGTTCATCACGGCGCGCTCTGCTCATCATATCAGTCAGAAAAATCTCTTTGAGACAGGAAAATACATTGAAATCTGCGGTTATTTTTCTAGATTTTTTCTCTACTTTGGGCACTCATATTATTAGATATAAACATAATCTCGTTAAATCAATAGCAGAGCGCGCCGGATTTAACCTTCCTCTATAGAATGAGTCCTCACCCAGTCCAAAATCCGCTCAAATAAGGACGAAAAATCGAAGCGCGTAAACCCATGTTTCGACCCAAAATCTAGTAAGATTCTAGTTCCTTTCTAGTTACTTCATTGGGTATAGATCCCCCTTAAGGGGGATCTATACCAGGCATGGGCAAGAATAGCACGCGAGCTAGGGAATTCAAGGAATACCCCCACTTTTCCCGGCCGCGCGTCTCAATCCCCTTGGCAGCCGTAGTTGCACCGAGCACTAGGGCCGCCACGGGGAGCGAGACGCGCGGCCGGGAGAAGTGGGGGTATTCCACGGGTATTCCTTGAATTCCCTAGCTCGCGTGCTATTATTGCCCATGCCTGATCTATACTCTACTGAAGTAACTAGAATCTTACTAGATTTTGGGTCGAAACATGGGTTTACGCGCGGCGATTTTTTGTCCTTATTTGAGCGGATTTTGGACTGGGTGAGGACTCATTCTATAGAGGAGGGTTAAATCCGGCGCGCTCTGCTATTGATTTAACGAGATTATGTTTATATCTAATAATATGAGTGCCCAAAGTAGAGAAAAAATCTAGAAAAATAACCGCAGATTTCAATGTATTTTCCTGTCTCAAAGAGATTTTTCTGACTGATATGATGAGCAGAGCGCGCCGTGATGAACCTTCCTCTATCAAATGAGCCTTTGTGCAGCTCAAAATATGCTCGTATAATGACAAAAAATCGATGCGCGTGATTTCATTCACATAGCAGAGATTTCCCCATATTACGTTCATGAAGACAGAGGTTATCTCTGATGTAGAGCCAATCTAGAGCCAATTTTATTTCAGTTAGTTTAGACGAGATGGTGCTTAGTCAGAAGGACTGTCAATCAGTGCTGCGATATTGTGCAACATTTCACTGCTGCACTGCTGTCAATGTGGAATCATAGCAAAACTGACACAGACGAGGTACATATTCTCATCGGTGGCACTAATATTAGTGCGACCTGTCCTGTATAACGGCATTCGCGACGAGCTGAATAGAATATGGAAATAGCAAGCAACTCCATCTCGTGTTCATTATGCAGTTGCGTGTTTATCAATGTTACCAAATCTTTTTTTCTGCACAGGGGTTGATAACATTGATAAATACCCCAAAATCTGAGGGTATAGATCCCCCTTAACATCATTCAAATTTCAACACCTTCTTAATCCTTTTTCTTTCCACCTTTATCCTTCACTGATCCATCATACTTCTTCACTGGTCCCTTCACTATTCCCCTCGCTAGGTTCCTAGACCCTTAGCAATTATACCCTAATAATTGACCTCTATCTCCATATGAATTATAACTTCACTCCATCTCCCAGATCATCATCCCACTCTGTATCATCCAATCCCAGTACTCGCAATACACATACATCAAAGAACCAAGAACGGATGATAAAACGAGTCCCTCGCGGAAACAAATTTATTTCCGGAATCCCCTGTCACTCGAGGTTTATTACCTCTGTTCGAGGTTCGTTATCGAGCGCGCGTCATTCTTTTCTTGTAAAGATCGACGGGAACGGCTTCCCGTCGTCGTCGGGAAGACGCCGTGCTTCCAGGCCGAGTACCAATCATCAGAGACGTTCCGTTTCGTCGTGGGAACGTGACTCGTGGGTTCGACTCTCTTCTCTCCACCCTCTTCTTCCTGAGCCCATAATTTTCTCTAGCAGTTTCTTTTCTTCGGTACTCGCGTTCCCCAGCCTCTCTTACAACCGGGGAAACAAACGACAAAGCACTCCCACGACGGCAACGATTAAGGACCAGGTAAAATTGAATCGAACTTATAGCCTCCGCCACCGCGCAGCCGTTCTATATGCAAGATTCAATTCGCCGAGAGACTCACGGTTAGATTTTAGTCAGTTACTCACGTTTTTGATCGTCCCCTTGAGAGGCTTCGACGCCTTCCACCAGGTTAAATCGGCGGGCGGCTTCGATCCCGTGCTCTGACATCTCGTCTCGTAAGTCCTTCCCGCTGATAGGATCTTGTCCTTCCCCATGATCTCGACCTTCAACGGCTTCACTGCAAGCAGATAACGAGACACAAGTTTAAGTTAAAGATGTCCTCCATCCGGGAGGTGATTGCGCTCGAACAACTATCTTCCAAAGATTATTTGTGGCAACCCAATATGGCAAAACATTCTTTTAAAATTACTATTGGGTCCAAAGCTATCGGATTCCTTCGTGATACAGTCATTTCTCAGGCTGCGGAATTTTACGCGAAATAAAAATATGATAATCTGTTAATAATTCACTATAAAAGCATAAGAGCCACAGTGTATTCACCATGAATTCATATAAATCGCAGTCAAATCGTCTGAAAACCCCATAACTCAAAAGACGTTCCTCTACACAATTTTAGTTGACGTCTCTACGTCCATTGTGCATAATATGCTCGGCTACTGACCCCAGGTTCGAATTTTAGCAATCGTTCTCGCTTATCCGGAGCGGCCGCGGAAACTCACAACCGTGACGAAATACATCGCGGAAACCGAGTCGAAGTTGAAACGGCGCAGCCGATCCGGAAGTTATAGTTCGCGTGTGTGCCTGGCTAATCCTGCGGAGCTCGGAAAGCATGCTCGCGATAAGGACTATCGAGCGGAATAATCGAGACCCCGGTCCGAAAGGATTTCTTCCCTTATCTTCGGGAATAAACTGCGAGCACTAAGAAATTATCCAAAGAGAAAGCGAAAGGCAGAGAGAGGGGAGAGAGAGAGAGAAAGAGGGACATATCAAACGAAACGTACTGTGATAGCGAAACACAGCTAGAAAAAGATCCATCCTAGAGAGAGAGAGAGAGAGAGAGAGAGAGAGAGAGAGGGGGAGAGCCCAGGGAGAACACTTGTTCTTGCGAAAGTTTTCGCGATCCCGGCCCTCGGCAAAGTGTTTCAATGGCGACGTCGAGACGGATCCGACCCCGAAGCCTTGAGATTTCCCTCTCCCGTTCTCGAGGTTCTAATACTTCGAACTTAATAAGTCGCTGCTAATTATTCCACGTTGCTTCGCCTTTCACCCCCCGAGCGGTTTTCAATCTCTCGGAGAGAAAGAGCTGAGCTAATTTTATCGGGCTGCGGGAAAAAAGAAAATCGCGCGGTTTTCCTTTCTCCGCTGAAGATATTGCTACTTCGATTCAATTTGAACGGGTTTCCCGGCCTTAACGACTTGGAACGTTGACGAAGTTAACGCGTTGTTATTAACAGATTGCGGGTCAAGACTTCTCAGGCGGCATTACGTCCCCGTTAATTTCTGCAGCCGTGGTAATTCCTTTCTACTTTAGTAATACGACGGAGTCTTCCTTTTTTGGGACCGTTCTTTGAGATAAGACTTTCGAGATTTCATCAGCAGACCTCCGGTAGCTCTTAGTCGTACAATTTTACTTCAATTTTTTCTGCAGCACTGAACATTTAATCAGTAGTCTTTTGCTAGCTAGAGTATTAATAAATTGCTGCTAATTATTCCACGTTGCTCTATTTTTTCTGCCCCGAGCAGTTCTCAACTTCACCCAGAGAACGAAGGAAATAGTTTTATAAGTTTCAAGGGAAATCGCGCAGTTCTCATTCGTGGTAAAAATATTTATACCGTAATTAAATCTGAAGATGGTTTTCCTGGTCTTAACGACTTGGAAAAAATTATTTAAATAAAAATAAATTTTAAAAAAGTACCACGTTTTTAAAACGGACTAAAAAGTATAAAATAAAATTTTTAAAAACACCACGTTTAAAAACGGATTAAAAAGTATAAAATAATTTTTTCTAGCCCCATACAGATTCCTAACCCCGAACAGATAGTCCTGAAAATTTGTGATTCTGAATTTTGAATAGCTATGAAAATACTTGTAAGATTTAAAACGAAAAACGTGGGGCGCAAGATGATACATAGTAAGGAGTGTAGAGAGTAGCTGCCGCTGAGGAAACTCGCAAAACAGTTCATATCATTTGCAGTGCAATAAAATTGTTAGTGATTTAGGTGTTCATGCATCAATTATCTATTGCATGCGCCCCACGTTTTTCGTTTTAAATCTTACAAGTATTTTCGTAGCTACTAAAAATTCACAATCACAAATTTTCAGGACTATCTGTACGGTGTTAGGAATCTGTATGGGGCTAGAAAAAATTATTTTATACTTTTTAATCCGTTTTTAAACGTGGTGTTTTTAAAAATTTTATTTTATACTTTTTAGTCCGTTTTAAAAACGTGGTATTTTTTAAAAATTTATTTTTATTAACTTCCCGATTTTATAGGGAAGTTATTGTAATTACCCCGAAAATCGATTTTCGATTTTTTAGCAGATCTTCACGTTTCATGGTCATTGGAGTCATTTTAGACTATTTTCAGCAAAATGTTCGTATGTGTGTGTGTGTGTGTGTGTGTGTGTGTGTGTGTGCGTATGGCCGTTTCTATGTAATCAAATTTTTCGTTAACGTTTTCTGAAAAAGTAACAACGCGATCAGAATGATGAATGATGCAATCGATGTGCCCCGCTGTAACTTAGAGCTGATTAGATTTTGGTCCATTTTGGTCAAGTAGTTTTTTAGTTTTTTTCGAAAGGTGTTGATTAAACATTGCAATTTATACGAAAGGCGTATCCACCGAAGAAGTAAACGTAACTATATATATATATATATTTAGACATATTCAAAAAAAATTTTTTTTTTATAAAATTAAAAAAAATTTTTTTTATAAAATTAAAAAAAAAATTTTTCTTGTTTTTTTTAATTAAAAATACTTTTTTTCCAATTATGCAACTAATGCTAATGTAACCGCTTACAATAATCGAAAATTATTCCAATGCAAGAGTGAGTTAATCATCGCCGAGAATACATTTTCAAAGAATATCGATGAAAGTACAAAAACATTTATATTACAATCTTTAAATAAACAATCAGTTCAAAACGAATTGTGAACTGAGATTAAATTGAAAATTAATATAAAATATATGATAATTAATAACATTGATGTTGAAGACGGATTGGTTAATGGAGCATGCGGAATATTAAAATTTATTACTTTTCAAGAAAATACTAAAATTCCGTCTATATTGTGGTTAGATTTTCAATTGGCCATAGTAGGAGTGAAAGTAAGAACTCGTTATCGTGATTATATGAAAAATGCAAATATAAATCAAAATTTAACACCAATAATAAAAAAATATCGAATCAAGTAAATATTTCGAGTGAAGAAAAATAAGAAATCACACGTAGTCAATTTCCAGTGGTTCCTGCTGAAGCGATTATGATTCATAAAAGTCAGGGACAAACATACGAGAAAGTATGTATGGATTTTAAAACATCAGAAATACGAACTTTACAAATGTTTATGTAGCACTGAGCAGAGTTTCAAAATTGAGCGGTTTATATATTTTACAATGAATAGTATCGAAGAAAATAAGATCAATACTGCAAACCCGGATAATGATGAGTTGTATCGTTTGCGAAAAACTAATTAAGACAATTTATTTTGTAACATTAGTATGCTATAACAAGGAACCAAGCGAGCAACGAGCATACGATATTGGTTTAATGCAACGCCATATAGCAAACATTTTGATAAGTAGAAAACTATTGAATCGGGAAGTTCTTTGAGTGGCTCGTGGAGAGTCACACACCAAATAAAAAACATTAATAGCAGTAGGCCCTACTAGCCATACGTATCACTAACCCTCTCGCAAGAGCAGTCCTACCCGCGAGCTCGCGAAGCGAGCGAGCAACAATAGCCCTCTAGTTTAAATAATTATTTTCTACTTTTTAGCTTTATATGTGTGAAATTTTACAATCGATTTTGAACATTTTGATGAGATTATAACAGAGACATGTAGTAAATTTCAGACGGTATTGCGACGCGTCATATCGAAAACGAACGCCGTGGTAAAATGTCAAAGATAAAGGTTCGACGGAGAATTTCGGTGTAACTGTTCTTTCGCTTGGTAAGCAAACATTATACTCTAATAATACGTAGTAACTTTGTAAACACCGCACGGAGCTCGAACGCACACCGACGCACACTGAGCTCCTTCGGTGCGAAGCGGGTCAGTGGAGTTGGGATGAGTCAAAGTGGGAACACGTAGTAGAGTGGGGACGCTGACTGCGAAGACGTACTACGTCACGCGGCGGGGGGTGCAAAGGTTCAAATTATTAATAATTTATATCTCCTGAACGCATAGGCTTTTTTAAAGAATTTTTTTAAAATATTGCATTGTCATCCAGTTCTGAGCTATGTCTACAATTTCAAGTCTCTAGCTCATCGGAAAGTTAGTTTAAAATCAATTGCAAAATTTGTACCGAACAAACAGACAGACAGACAAGAAAGCGAGCTAATAAAAACGTGGTAAATAGATGGGCTTCATGCGTTATTATTAATACACTTCAGTTAAAGTTTTTATCTAATTTTGATGTAGAATTTCGACAGCAGTATAATTGTATTCGTCAAGCAATTACTCAATTCAATCTTATTTTTCAGGACAGTTCATTAAAAATGGATCTTTAAGTTCCCTTCACAAGGGAGCTCCAAGTTCACAAAACGTAAAAGAAAATATTTACTATTATATTCGTGCGCTTTTTCACGCGACAGAAACATTTAAATTGGATTTTGCAAGGGACTTTTGTACGACACTTTTGGGACATCCATAAAAAATCGAACGCGAATAAAATTGCGCGTGAAAATACGCGAAATATTATTCTTCCGAGTATTAGTCGTCACTAATGAATTCACGACGAGCAAGATTTCGTTTAAAAAAATGTGGCAAATGAGTACCACATTGCTCAACAGAGAATAATGAATCTGCCTGGATTTCATCCGAAACCTAGTAATTAGACTGCGAATTTTTATGCATTTACAGCTGTACCGAGGGAATGCTTTGTAACTTCAATTTTCCAGTGAATTTAATCGCGGGATGTTCAAGGGTACCGAACGTTTAAAATTTTCCCTGTTGCACGGTTTTAAACCGAGAGATCGACATTTCAAAATGTCAACTTTCGCACGTTTTTAATCCTTGGAAGACTATTTCTAACTTTTTTTATACATTTTCGCGATGAATGCATAAATTCCGCAGTGTAATGATGACAGTAAGCTGCGCAGCGTTCGATAGAGCTTTGTTATTTTCGATTAGGAGGCCGTCAACCTGAAAGCTGAGCATGTCAGGCGAAAGACACGGAAATGAATGAACAATCGATTAGTCGTGAGTCGTGACGAATTAATTTGTACACTTAATACGACTCGTCGTCGGAGATTGTTCCAGCGAATCGAGGATCGAGAATCTCGTTAATGGCGGCCCTCAGCCAGTAGTGTATGGTTATTAATTGGATGGCGAAATTGTGGCCCCGAGTCTGGCCAACGGGAAAATAACCAAGTATTAATTAAACGTTCGGGAGCGGGCCGGCGCGCCACGGCGTGACGGTGGCCCGCAACAGCGCGCCTCGTTATCGGCCTGCAATAATTCGCCATTGTTCTACACGGCGAAATTGTTCGCGAAGGCGACGAGAGTCTTCCCGAACGTTGCGATCTTTTCACGCGAATCTTTGAACCGGATAATCACGATTCAAGAAACTGCGGACGTTCGCCTATAGACCCGATGTAATCACTTTGAACGATGGGCAACTTTGGACAATTATAACTCGCTTGGTGTTGAAAATGCTCTGTATTGCATTGAATATTAAATTTTCAATTCATTGTGAACACAATTTATTAATTCATGGTGTTCAGAATATTTCATTCAAAGGATTACTCTTTGTTAAAACAAAATTCAGGAGAAAATATTAAATGGGATCATGAAAATATGCAATTGTCACGAAGAAACGTTGTACGATTTTTTTTTAGAGCTGCAATAATTACAATTAGTTCACTGAAGAGAAACGAATTTGTTACTTTTTCCTTTCGTGGCACAAAAGTAAAAGATAAACAATTTTTACCAGCCACTGGTGAAATGTTGAAGACGAACGAACGAATGCAGTTCCATACGGACACGTGCAACAGATTTCTCAGGGCCCCAATTTCTCTCAGCATCGAGCGAATTCGATTGCGAAGAAAATCAGCGAGACTACGTGGCAAATTGATTGCGATTCGCGAGTGGAACGTCCCTGGTACACAGGTACGGCGCATACGTCACGGCGGAAGACATAACTACGGTTATTCAAGCGGACTCGGGCTGGCGCGGCAAATTTACGTCCGAGGAAAGTTTCGGGTCTTGCACGGATCAGTGAAAACTTGGGAATCTTTCGCGGCACAAGAAGCGAGGCATGGCCCCGTCCCACCTCGACTGTATTTATCTCCGTCGGCTGAAGTCGAAGAAGTTGCCGAGCGATCAGAATCTTTCTAAAGGCAGAACGTACCGTGGCCTCCGCGTAACGAGCATGGCCGGAAACTTTTCTGCGAACGGTGGCCGCTAACGTTTCCCATGACTCGTCCCGCGATCCAGATATTTCCCGACGATTCGCCAAAAAATCAATTTTATCCTGTAGGGACTCGTTACGGGATTTACGACGCTTTCCCAACTTCATAGATCTCGGAAACATTCGGTCACATTAGAGGAAAGAATCGAATGGCCACCGATTTCTGGTTGGTTCGGATTTGGCCCGCGAGGGTGCAGAGAGACTATTTTTATCTACTTCTGCTCTATCTTGATATTAATCACAATTACATAAAAATAATTAAAAATTGTAGAAAAAGAATCGACTTCTTTTTAATCACCAGGACGATCTGCTTCCTCAAGACTTCTAATTTGCACGATCCGAGAGGTCACTAAATTAAAATAATTCTCTAAAGCTCCACATGTTCCTCCGGCTGAATAAGAAAAAATCGCTTTGACTCGACGTTTTTCGTCCTTGAAGCTTCAAAGGAAATTAAATTTAAAAAATCGTCTTCTTTTGAAACATCGGGATGACCTACTTCCTTGTAACTTCTAATATTCACGGTCCAAGAGTTCGCTGAAATAAAATAATTCTAAAAGTCCCAAAAAATCGTACTCTAAGGCTTTGCATATTCCTCTGAACGTCAAAGTAGCAAAAGATCGCTTTGGCAAGATGTTGTTCGTCCTTAAGATTTCAAAGAAAATAAAATTTGAAAAAAATCGTCTTCTTTTCAAACATCCGGTTAAATAATAATTCATTTAATCCTCATAACTAGAATTCAGATTTTATGCTTTTATGCCAAAAATGAGTAGGTGTAATTTAAAACAGTAAAAGCATTAGAGGAATGTAAATATATTCTTATATTATTTTCAATCTACCAAACATATTAAGAACGAATATAATTTTCTATTTCACTCCAGTTTGTTGCGACTCGGGTAGACAACTTTTATTTTGCATAAAGATCCGCTGTCTACTTATAACTCTTAATATGCAACATCAATATTCATCTAAAAATCCCAGAACATCTAAGGACATGCATTTTCTATCAAAGAAACAACCCCTCTCTTTTTACATAGGATTCGTTAGCTGCTAATTTCGCAGAGGGAAGAGTTCGCGTTCCCGGTCCGGGGAAGATCGAAACTATGCTTTGCGCGATGAATTTTATCGGAGGAGCAACGTTTCGTCGCCGGGCAACGTTGCACCCGCGGATGCAATTACGCTGGCCGCGTTTCGGCATCGAGCAGACACAGAGAGAAGGAGAGGAGAGGAGAGAGTACAGCCGCATATATCCAGAGAGCTAGCTCTCCCCTCCCTCCTCCACCCGTAAACACTATTATCCCATAATCTGCGAAACATGAAATTCTGTTTTTGCTATGTGAAGCGCGCGAGGCAATTTCACGTGCAAAATTTTCGTTTAGCGGCGCGGTGAACAAAAACCGAGCGAAACGGAAGGAGAAACTTCGCGTTATGCGGACCGGTGGGATGAAGAGAGGGACAACAGGGGATGAAGAGAGAATCGAAAGAGAAAGAGAGGGAGGGGGAGGGAGTCGCGTCGCTCTAGCCCGGTTGAAATCTGTGTCAGAAACAGACTACGCTCCGTTGCGAACTTTTTTGTTTTCCCCTGTGTGTGTCCACAATTTTGATGCGCTTACCGATCCCGACAGTTTCGCGTGTTTCGAGACAGCGGAGCGGCCTGGTTCCCTGTCCAAACAAAAAGTTTCCTCATTTCGCGCGTCTCACCGGAAATGAAACCAAGACCTCTCGTCGATCGCGACTGTGAGACTGCCTTCTTCGTCATTCGAACTGCCATGCCGGCATTTTTGCAACGCGATCCCTTCCGCGAACTGTGTGTGGAATCGTGTCGATGATTGCCGGAATGCAATTTCGCGGCTTTTGTTTCAGCACCGCTCGCTGTGTTCGCTGCAGACTCTTCGCTCTTTCGACTTGAGCGAAGTCGAAGTCAACCGCAGCTTTTAACTAGATTTATTAAGCGTGTCACGTCCGGTGGTTCAGCCATCGATAGAAATTAATCATAATCATGTATATGTTACGGATGACGAACAGGTGTTCAATATCATCTCTGGCAGGAACCGTCCTAGGTAAACGAACAGAACCACCCTAGATAAATCTACATAGCTGTTTAGTTTAGTTTAGGGCCCAAACATACGCACGACCAACTGGACGTTGACAAAATACGTATGTTCACTGAAAGGGTACTGACAAGTACCACCCGTCATTGCAGGGGTATATAAGCCCTTGCATTTCTACTCTCGTGGGCTAGTACTGTCGTAATCACGAATCGTGTCGCGTCGTGCTGCATCTCGGAAGTCAACTACCAGTGAGATCGGGCGTTTGTTCCTTTCGAATCAAAGTTTAACCGTGTAGATTCCGAAAGTTCGGTTAACATCTATTAGGCAGTTATAAGGTTGCTCCGAGACCCCCGCATTGCCAGTGCGTCAACACCGTGCATCTAAATATTAGGTAATACCATCTTTCTATTCTTTCCATTCTAAACTCACTCAATTCGCGACAATTACACAATTGTAACACGAAGTCTTATAGTAAGAATATATCTGTGTTCTTTGATAATTAGCACGAATTCATTAAACCCACAATTATTGACCAATATCCTAATCAAGTAATTGAACGTCCCCACACGATACAATCTTACCGCTCGGATTGTATCAATTAAATTATACTAGTTACGAGGCTTACTAATTATCCTAGCAACTCCCTGATTTCGCATCAGGTCCATTCGCGACATTCCAATTGTCCAAACAGAGATTTATCCATCCTAGCGGCTCCCCGATTTCGCATTGGGTTCGTCCGCATCCTAGCAGCTCCCTGGTTTCGCATCAGGTTCGTCTGTACTCTTATACAACCTCCTAGAGGCTCCCTGACTTCGCGTCAGGTTCGTCCTCGCTGTCTACAAACCTAGCGGCTCCCCAATTTCGCATTGGGTTCGTCCGCATTTCTTAACTAACAAATTGCTACCATATTCCTAGGGTAACAACCCTTCGCCGGCCACTCGTGCTGCTCGCGGCCCTGGCTCGTAACATATAATATATAATTTCTGAATCTCTTTTCTACTTATACTTACTCAAGTAATGTTGTATTGAAATTAAGTATTAAATACTGTAGTCAATAACTAATATTGAACTGTCGTATATTATATTATATAGCGAGCGGCAGAATCAATAGAATTAAGGAAAATTTATAAGATATATTTCACATTTTAATTATCAAATAATAAAGCGCCAATTGGCGCTTTACTTGAGTAAGTATAAGTATAAAAGAGATTCAGAAATTATATATTATACATGATTATGACTAATTTCTATCGATGGCTGAACCACCGGACGTGACAAGCGAAAGATATAGATAAATGAATAAAATCCGCAGGTTAGCAATTACGAGGATCGATCGAGAAGTTACATCTGCTCTGTTTTTGCCGACAGTTAACTAGTAAAAACTTTAATTGAAAAAACCGTGGCATTTTAGCAGATCGGTTTTTGCGCGAGGATTTCCCGGCTCCTTTAAAAACTGTTTTTCAGAGAGCTCGCATTTCCCGAGCGGCTCTTTTGCATCGGCGCCGCTGCCACCTTCGGTTTCTTCTTCCTGTATCCGTCGACGGCTGGACGGTTTTCCGCGGCGGGACGTGGACGGCAATTTCATTTAAACTTGTTTGTCCGGCGAGAAAGTTTGCCGTTGACGGGACGAGCCTCGGGCACCGATGAACCCCGGCGCTACGCTACACTCCTATGAAATTATTAATATTAATTTCCAGCATCGACCGCGGCGCTCTCGCGATCGGGGGTTTTTAGAGTTTTTAATCGAATCACCGAGCACGCGGAATGCGAACCGGAAATCCACGAGCTGAATCGATCGGCGAGCGTGGAAGCTGCAGACGCTTGGCGAGATAAGAATTTTTATATTATAACTAGAATCACCCTAAGTTAAGAAGAGTGGTCTACGAATAATAATGAGAAATCAAATTTCATTCGTTAATCCTTCTATCAGAGTTCTTTCACTGTTGACATCAATCGTCTAGTGTTTATGAATTTTTTTGCACTCAAGGTTACGCAAAGGTCATAGTATTATATGTAGATGGTTGGATACAAATCTAGTATGGATACAAATGTATAAAATATGTAGTTCCATTAAAAAAAAAACTCCGATGACAATAAAATCTCGAAAAATATGATAATGAGTTTTTTGGAAAAACAGGTTTTTAAAAGAAAATTATGCAATTCGAAAATCAGTGGTTTCAGTAAAAAAAATTTAAATGTTTAAATTTATGCATAACACTTACAGTCCCTGCTCACTTTATTAGACTCACCTCTATAATCATGATTTTTTAGTTTTACCATGAATAATAGATATAGTAGCCTTATGCAAAAATCACTTAATGATGACCAAAGAATTTTCCATATATTTATTTTACAAAAACAATGGCTACAAACACAAATAGATCAATATAATTCTTAAAACACTAATATTTTGTTAATCCGCCCTTAGCTGCTCTTAAAGCCGCAACTCTTCTGGACATGCTATCTATGCAAGTTTGTGCAATTTCTTTTAATGCAGCGTTATGGTGCCAGTGATAGATTATTCTCTCTATCAACTTGGTTTTTGTTGTTATATTTTCTTTGGCCAGTTCTCTGTTCAGGCACTCACAGACATTTTCAATCGGATTCATGTCCGGTGAACATCTCTTGCAAGAAAATTTTACACTTAGGTAGGCAACCCATAAGGCAACCTTGTAGTATAAAATCATTACCCCATAGGTTGAAAACAGCGTTGAATTCCTTATAGGATTTCAAACAGCACCAATTCTTCAGGTGAGTCTAATAAAGTGAGCAGGGACTGTATATATTAATCCGCCATAATGATTTTAATGTAAGCAAAAAGTACACAGCAAGTTGTATATACCGAAGGTCTGGCAACATTGTCGCCTGAAATTAGTTGCACGTTATTACACACTATAAAGAATACGAATTGAAGAAAGAAGGGACACGGGATTAGTAACACTTTTCCTTTATTTAAAAAATTTACACACAGTTTGGACAGAATCTCCTAGTAAATTTCTTCTATTAGCTACAAAAATTGACATTATTAAGTTATCCAGACAGATATTATCAAGATATAAAGATTATTCTACAGAAGATGACTGCGATGTTAAAAAAAGTGACGAAGAAGAAAATCAATATCTATATCTATATCTATATCTATATCTATATCTATAATGAAAAATTCTATGGAAATAGCAATAAATAAACTTCCTCTAGTTCTCAAACATTAAAGGAGTTTTTGGTCTCAGAGGCTAGAAATAGAAGAACAAAAACTTTAGATTTATTATTTAATGCTTTAAAGACAGTTAAGCCCAGTTCAGTAGCAAGTGAGCGAGTTTTTTCTATTTCTGGTAATTCTGTGTCCAAAATAAGGACACGATTAAGCAATAAATCCATTGACAATCTTTGCTTTTTGAAGTCATATTTTATTAAATAAAGAAAGAAGTAAAATAACAGTTTACATACATATAAAACATTTGTTAATTTCTGTGATTTTTTAAGGGTATTATTTCTTGTGTTTTCCTTTTTCGTATTTCTGAATTATTATAAATCAAAAAAATTAAAATTTTTTAAAATTTGAAAACCGGTTTTTTAAAAAGTCGGTTTTTGTATAAACCCTACTTGTCATATTACAACAAATAAGCGAGAAATTCAATATGTTTGTTGAGTATTAAGGTACATTCACATTAAACTGAGACTGATACATGGGTCATTCCATGCCGAATCGATCACTTTTTGCAGGCACCATCGCCGATTTTGTTCCAAATGAAATATGTTGTAGTCCATGTGAAATTAGGGGGGGTTTAAGTCATCATTTTGCCGGTTTCGAATTTTTTTAGAAATGGCAGGCCTTCAAATTTTTCAATTTTTGCCCATTTCGGTGAAAACGGGCCTCACTTACGAATTTTTATCTCA
The DNA here is from genome assembly GCA_933228785.1 of Lasioglossum pauxillum. Lineage (NCBI taxonomy): Eukaryota > Metazoa > Arthropoda > Insecta > Hymenoptera > Halictidae > Lasioglossum > Lasioglossum pauxillum. Next base: position 48,781,099 of record OW121702.1, on the reverse strand, counting down.
AGAACCGTTTGTCCGATTGAGCTAAATTTTTTTTTGTTTTATTCGGAAAGGATTGGGCTATTACAAAATAATTTTTTCAACCTTGAAAATCAACTTTATAATGTCGAAAAATTTAAACAAATTCTTCTTTTGCGTTTTTTTTAATGATGGGGCTCAGTGATTTAAATTTTGAAAAAATATGGTAATATTCCTTGAAGTTTCCCCTTTAAAATGAGCCCTTGAAAAAGATGGTATCATTAAAATTGGCGTTACAATGAGCTGGTAAAGGACGCCGTGTACCCCCGTTTCAGGTAGAGGTGGGTCGAGCGCACCGCTGTTATTGTCCGTTGTCTATACCGCTGGTCTCGAGAAAATACCAGCACACTGTAATAACTCTATTTATACCTTAGAACAATATTAGTAACCACTCTTGGACAATAACACCTTTTTAATCATGACTTCTTTTATAAATATTAGTTTTTATAGGAATCATATATGTTCCAAAAAAAAAACATAGAAACAATACCATAAGTCAAACAGCGCCACCTAGTGGATGTATGATGTGTAAAGTGCTGTTGTGTGATGTTAATGTCTGTGTGAGCCTCGTGCGAGAACCTTTTGTAGTAAAGTCATGTAATATTATCTTATTAAGTAACCAGTTGTTGTACAAAGTATCTCAACCACGCATCATTTATTTAATAATGTTAAAGTTAGATGGAACACCCCGTATAATAAATCCTAGCAGTTTTTTATCAAAATGATTTATAAGATATATGAAAATCGGCAATTTCAGATGCAACAAGACAGCCTCATTCGATCTATCAATCGAGCTGTTGATTCTGAGCACTGTTCAAAATGTAACGCGATATCGATTAAACGCCAGATTCCTGTCTAAAACGCACGATAGACGTCGTAATGCTTCCGGAGAACGTTGTACGCGTCGTCGTACGAACGAGACCGGTCGTTTCCGTTCTAATGGCTTGAAAAATGTTTCAATTCCGTCCGGACGGATGTAACCATCGCCGATGATATTGCCATTTTCGTAGCCGGAGCTGCCGGCGGACTCGTCCGTTACATATTCCGTCCTCTCCCTCTCTCTCTCCCTACTCGATCGAAATCGAAAAAATGGCCACGGGAACACGCTTGATACGCGTCCGCTCTTGTCTGAAGTGCTCTGCTCGTTTTTGTTCGACGTGGGAACGCAAAACGAAGGGGAAAAAAATACCCGAATAAAATTCGTTTCGAACGGGTTTACGTGCCGGGCAGATTTTCTGCAACAAAATTCAGCGGCCGTGAATTCGCTACAGTGTACTCGGAACACCGGATCCCCTTGTTCGCGGCTAATTAGCGTCATTGGTTATCGATCGGGCGGTTAGCATAACCGAGACCATACTAACACTAGAAAGAAATTTTAAAGCCACGTTGCAGTTTTCCTGCTTTTTCGAAGCCAGTTTTTTTTCTTTGGGAGATTGCAAGTTTTTGATTACGACGATTTTATTGTGAGGTTATGTCAATAGACAGTGCTTGCAATTTTTCACTCACTTTATTACCGGAACATTAAATGCAGAAAAATACATTGCATTTTTACGAGAACCGTTACCAATTCTCCTGGAAAATACACCCTTGAACATTCGTGAAAATATGTGGTATCAACATGACGGATGTCCGGCCCGTGTCGTAACACAATTCTTAAATAACTAGAGGGCTATTGTTGCTCGCTCGCTTCGCTCGCTCGCGAGTAGGGTTGTTTTTTGTTTAGCTCGCGGGTCGGACTGCTCTTGCGAGAGGGTTAGTGATACGCATGGCTAGTAGGGCCCACAGCTATTAATGTCATTCATTTTGTGTGTGACTCTCCACGAGCCACACAAAGAACTTCCCGATTCGTTAGTTGCTGTATATTATTATTATTATTTATTAAGTGTACGTTTTAAGAAGATTATACGTTTTCAGGGAAATTCAATAGTTTTCTACTTATCAAAATGTTTGCTATATGGCGTCGCATTAAACCAATATCGTATGCTCGTTGCTCGCTTGGTTCCTTGTTATAGCATACTAATGTTGCAAAATAAATTGTCTTAATTAGTTTTTCGCAAACGATACAACTCATCATTATCCGGGTTTGCAGTATTGATCTTGGTTTTCTTCGATACTATTAATTTAAATTTTCTCAAAATATATAAACCGCTCAATTTTGAAACTCTGCTCAGTGCTACATACAACATTTGTAAAGTTTGTATATCTGATGTTTTAAAATCCATACATACTTTCTCGTATGTTTGTCCCTGACTTTTATGAATCGTAATCGCTTCAGCAGGAACCACTGGAAATTGACTACGTGTGATTTGTTATTTTTCTTCACTCGAAATATTTACTTGATTCGATATTTTTTTATTATTGGTGTTAAATTTTGATTTATATTTGCGTTTTTCATATAATCACGATAACGAGTTCTTACTTTCACTCCTACCCTGGCCAATTGAAAATCTAACCACAATATAGACGGAATTTTAGTATTTTCTTGAAAAGTAATAAATTTTAATATTCCGCATGTGTGCTCCATTAACCAATCCGTTTTCAACATCACTGTTATTAATTATCATATATTTTATATTAATTTTCAATTTAATCTTAGTTAACAATTCGTTTTGAACTGATTGTTTTTTTACAGATTGTAATATAAATTTTTTTTTGGACTTTCATCGATATTCTTTGAAAATGTATTCTCGGGAGTAGAGATGATTAACTCACTCTTGCATTGGGATAATTTTCGATTATTGTAAGCGGAAACATCATCGTAAGGTACAAAAAAAGATTTAAAAAAAAATTTTTTTTCTAATTTTAAAAAAATCGAAAAAAAATTTTTTGTGTAATTACGTTTGTTTCTTCGGTGGAAACTTTCCGTTCTCTCGTATAAATTGCATTGTTGAATGAACTTCTTTCGAAAAAAACTAAAAAAACTAAAAAACTACTTGACCAAAATGGACCAAAATCTAATCAGCTCTAAGTTACAGCGGGGCACATCGATTGCATCATTCATCATTCCGATCGCGTTGTTACTTTTTCTGAAAACGTTAACGAAAAATTTGATACCATAGAAACGGACATACGCACACACACACACACACACACATACCGACATTTTGATAAAAATAGTCTAAAATGACTCCAATGACCATGCAAACGTGAAGATCTGCTAAAAATTCGATTTTCGATTTTCGGGGTAATTACAGTAACTTCCCTATGAATCGGGAAGTTAACAAGTTTCCAAATCCTTGGATTGGACGTAACGGATCCGTATTATGGCCAGCTCGCTCACCAGACCTTACGCCCCCTGATTTTTATCTATGGGGAAAACTGAAAGACGATGTTTATAGTGAACCACCAACGACTATAGACGACATGAAAGAAAGAATCGTCCAGGCTTGTGCGTCGATTTCCTCAGAAATGAATTACGCAGCAGTACGTTCTGTAACATCACGGCTGAATGAATGTATAGCAGCTCAAGGGAATATTTTTGAACATTTGGCGTAACAGAAATACATCAAATGAATCTTACACGTTGAATATTATTTATGCCATTTTTCTGAGTTGAAGGTCATTTGAAGGTTATATTGTGTTACATGCATGAATTCGTTATTTTGTCAGCTACAACATTACGTTAACGAAAATATATCATTCCATTTAAAAAAACATCGATAACCTTGAAATCTCATAAAAATGACATTGAAATTTTCTTTTGCCTTACACCGTTACATGTGGCCCTTCAAACAGTGTAACTTTGTCCTACGAAGTTTTTTTGTACAACGAAAAGTAACGGAGATATTTAGGTGTCCTGCTTTATCGAATTCACCCTGTATACAGTGTCGCCAGAGGTAAGCAACTGAACCCTGTTAATCTTTCAGAAGCATACAAATATATAATTCATCGTTCCAATAAAAACAGTCGAACGGGAATCGCTTAGCAATTTTCGCCAAGTGCAAACGGCGTCGGGTACGCTTCTCAGAGCGATCGGAATTTAGAATTTGGCGCCGTTCGAGCGACTCGTCTTCGTTAGGGGAAGTTTTCGCGATACGATCGACGAGGCTTCCCGGGGACGGCTCGCATTAAGTGGCGAACCGCTCGAGAATTTCCCGGGTATTTTTCTTGAACGACGAGGTCTAACGGGCCACTAGAAACTTGCCGTCTCGATGAAACATCGTAACTTCCGCCGCGCCGGAAGAAAGTTCGTTTTCCCGATGTTTCGTTAATTGGGGACCGGCTTAGATGAGCGCACCGCGAATAATCGAAGGCCACTCTGGTCCAACTGCTTCAAAGTCTAACGAGCCGTGGAGAAGAGAGTGGTGTTTCCACCGCACGACATAGACTCTCTTGCGAGCCAATAGCGAGGAGGTTATCTATGCACCACCGCGTATAAATTCACCGTAAATATTTGAATAAATATTTCATGACCGCTTCGACGACCACCGACACCGGAACCAGCACCGTACACGGATCGTCTCGCAACTTTTCATCCTAATGTACCGTAGCGATGGCGTCTTGTATCGTTTTCCTCCGCGATGCAACCATCTGACGAGCTCGAATCACCCATTCCACATTTTCGCTTCCGAGTTCATCAAATCGACCAAAATTTTCAACTGAAAAATCGGAAAAAATTCTCGAATATGTGGTTCGATACGCTAAACTGTGTCAGATTTTTGCAGAATTTTTAGATGCGATTAGGTTCTAAAAAGAGAGATCTTTTTAGAAAGACATTTGTGAGCTTACGGTCATCAATTCCAACACAAAGGGGAGATAAAAAATCTTATTTTCCTTTCGTTTAATAGGAATTATGTTCATTCGCCGGACAGGTCACCCTGTGTGCGACACGGATGGAACAAAAGCGCGGGCGTCAGCGCGCTTACGTCGAACAGAAGATTATCCCCAGGCGATTACGATGTCCGTCTCTGTGCGGGTTAAAACGTCCGGCGATTCCGTCGGTGTTAATATCATTATCCGGTCGGTCCGAGGTATTTAACCTGGGAGTGATTACTTTTACAAATTCCAAGAGTGCTTTTAGAACGGGAGCAGCGGAGAGCGAGTGGTTTTTTCGGGGCGTGCAGCTTTTCCCATCGCAAAGTAAACTTCCACGAGACGAAGATCTCCTGGAGCAGGGCTAATTCGCGTTGAAATACGTCCGTTCCTTTCGCAGACGCTGGACAAGCACCGAAACGTTTTCTCGTTCTCGTTCGCGAGAGACAAAGCCAGACAAACACGGACACGGAAGAAGGAAAGAGAATGTTGAAGACGATCGATAAAATTAACTGTTTTTTTCGGATCGATCCGACGTTGTCGCTGTTACCGGCGGCCTCCTCCAGTTCCCACGAATCTTTGTCTAATTGGCAACGACAGGCGTACGTCGAATAATTGCGGGATTCCCGATCGATGCGCTTGAAAGTCTAACGAGGGAACGCTCGCCGACCGAAAATGCACCAGCAACCGCGCGGAGCTTTTTTTCGTTTCTTTTGCTTCGCCCACGTCGAATTGCATTTGCATATTTGTGCGCGCATCGGCGCGGCGCGGAATCGTGCTCGAAAGACGGATGCTTCTCCGCGGCTGCTTTCCGGCTCGATATTCGATATTTAACAAGCCCGTTACACCGCGGGAATACCGTTCCGCTGAACTATATACCCGCCTACACAGCCGACCCTGTAAAATTATCGATGCTTTTTCCGTTCCGCGCTGAGTGGTTCATTTTCATTAGTGCCGCCGAATCGGATAACGAACTGCGAATCTTGCCGCGAGTTCCACAAAGGAAAACTCGAACATAGACCGGACCTCGCTCTTCTGGCTGGCTTAATACCGAAAGTATTAAATGTTATGGTAATTGTCTCCGAATGTTCGCTTTTTTTTCGCAGGCCATTCTTTTGTTTCGGGATCGTTTATCGGTAAAAACGCGCGCCTTTGTGCGAGTTTGTTTGGTCAGCTTCACCGATATTTCACTTTTTCACCGGCCATTTTTTTTCGTTTCGGAAGCGTGCACCGGTGGAAATGTCTTTGTGTCTCGGTTAGTCTCCCTCTCCGAATTTTCGCTTTTTAACAGTTCATTTTTTGGTCGAACAGCTCCGCTGGTAAAATATGGATGTTCTACGCGAGGCAAAGTGTTCTCAGTGGGATAGGAAAAGAGCTGGACGAGAGGTCATTTCCTCCAGCAATTTTAAGCATGCCTGTCATAAAGTGCAAGCTTCGCCCTTTAACTTAAGCCATCGAACATGCAGAAATTCCTACGGGAACCTACTGAAAATTGGACTCGAAATATTCTTAAATTTTCTTCAGTTTTAAAAGCGTAAATCAAAATTTCCGACGTAAGTGAAATGGTTAATTGGATCCAATATGGAGATCGGCGTAGTATCAGCCCGAGGATCGATCTGTCGCCAGGAAAAAAGAATCACGATTCCTCCTGGCCCGATTGGAACAAAGTTTCTTGGAGGAGCGCGGTTCCGGGAATGGAAACGAAACTCGAGACATTTGCGGGTTCACGGAGTCGCGAACGGGGTAACGACTCTCGAAAGTACCTCCGCCAACGCGCGGAAGAACCGAGGGGTTTAAACCACTCTCGAGACGAGCTGAGGTCTGAAGTTCGTCGTCGTAACTGGCTCACCGATAACAGAAGCCGCGGGGAACAAATCATTTCGGCTACTCTCCTTTCCATTGGTTCCTGCTCTCGTACCAATCAGGATGGAACGCCTCCATTCCATACAGTGATCATTAGACTGCGGCTATGCATGGAAGATACAAAATTTTTTCTACAATTGTGCCGGTGATTATAAAAGGGCTGCTCTTTACTTTATCGGACTCAAAATTTGTGCCTTTCTCCTATTAATTATGATGTATTTGGTATGTAATCCAGCAGATTTGTACCCGGGGCGGCTGCAGGTCGAAGTTTCGATCTTGTAGGATCAGTGCTTCTGGAGTTATGCTTGTTTAAAGTTGTGCATTTTTCAGTGTTTTTGACAGGTAAGGGCGTCGCTATATTGTTTTGTGTGACGATCGCGCGTCGCTTACCAAGCAGAACCGGTAGATGGCAGCACGGGCACGCGTTAATGCTGAAAATATAGAGCGGGTATTACGATTGTTGTTTTAATTTTGGATGACATGGCCACGATCCACAGTGGGCTGTATGCCCGATTTCAGCGGTCAAAATTCAATGTTTAAAACTTTACATAAATTGTAAAACTTATGTGGCTTGAGTTAGTTGAATATCTGAGGAACAATCTCCCATCATTCATTTTCCCATTCATGTAAGGTGAATTAAAGATAATAGAAAGGTAATAGAAATAATTTAATAATCAATTTGTGTGTGATATATTCTAAAGCATGGATCAACGCATAAACCTACATCGCATTTTTTGCATTCATATCTACTTTCTCGTCGGATTTTGTGTTTACTATATACTAAGGTGAAGTGCCCTAAGTCTGAACAGTCCAAAAGTGATACCTAAATCTGGACAATTGAATTTTCATAGTAAAATCAGTAATTAAGAGATTAAATAATTATATTATATATTCTGAGGCCTTAGCTACAAGTAGGTGTGAATATTATTTCATTAAGACATCAATTGAAATTTAAAAATGAATTCAAAGTTCATCTGAAAACAGTATACAAAATAGTCTATTTACATGCCAATCATGTGCATTTATAGTTCGAACTTTTGTTAGAAAAAAAGATATAATTTAAGCCCTCAGACAAAAAATAATTATCACGCATAATAATATTGATATTTTAAAATAAATTGGCAATCAAACTTAACGTAAATAATAATTATTAATCCAAATATTAGATGTCCAAGATTAGGACTGTTTTCAAATATAAGTACTCCATACTGGGACGCGATGACAGTAGCTGTCCCACTCTAAGCTTATACGCAATGTGCCTACGCCTGAAGCCGGACACGTGTTTGTGAATAAAATCAACGCATTGTTTGCAAATTATTTAACTACATGTACGTATAATTAGTCTTCTATTAGCTTGAATAACGTATGTAGAAAATGTATTCCGGTTGTGACGTTAATAATACTTTATGTTTACATCTTAAATCTATCAGTATTACTACCTAACCTTAAAAGTTGTATTATGACAAGTTTTATTAAAACAGTAAATGAAAATAAATATATATTTGGTTAAATAATACAATACTATAATCTATGATAAGAATACTACATATTACGCAAAGCATCTTCTATTCGTCACGCGCAACAGCGCCACCAACCAACGTTATAGGTTATGTTCGCTCGATCAACTCGTAAATTGAATTTGTCCCGATATAGGCTTTACTTCTGTCCAGGTACTAGAGCTTAGATTGGATTTAATATGTCCAACTATAGGTTTGAATTATTCTTGTTAATACAATTAAGATATTAACCTAAACAATGATTTTTTTAGCTTAAATTACTTTACAAACTCTGAACTGTATGTTAAAACTCTTAAGAAATTGATTTTGTTTATTTAAAGTGATAAAATTTAAAATAGAAAAACATGCTGTCCAGGCATTGGGCACTTCACCTTATTTCTGCTCCAACATTTTCTGAGATATTTTCTCTAGGTTAGCGATATTATTGTGTGCCCGTGGTGCCATCTAGCGGTTCTGCTCGGTAAGCGGCTCGCGATCGTCACACAAAACAATATGGCGACGCCCTTGCCTGTCAAAAACACTGAATAATGCACAACTTTAAGCAAGCATAACTCCTGAACGATTGATCTTACAGGATCGAAACTTCGATCTGCAGCCGTCCCGGCTACAAATCTACTGGATTACGTACCAAATACATCATAATTTATAGCAGAAAGGCACAACTTTTGAGTCCGGTAAAGCGAAGTTTACCCTATAAAAGTACTGTAATAATTATATAGTCGAGTAAAAAGTTCTCCCGCATGACGTATTTAGAAACGACTTCGAAAGAAATTAGCGGAGTACGCCGAGGTTGAAACCTTGAATTCAAATTTGCAAATCAAAATTCGTGTGTCGGTTCTACTGGCGGATCTTTGTCTCTGTTGTCGTTCCGTTGCTGCCTGTAAATGTTTCCCGTAATTCGCGTTTGAAATTCATTCGGGACCCTTTGTGTCGCAGCGGGTGGGTGTTGGAGGGGTTGCTAGGGGTTGAGCAGGGCGAGCGAGAATAGGGGAACGAGGGAACCGGCATTTTTCCGAGAGCGTCCTTCTCTGTTGGCGTATTTATGCTTTTAATATGTTTCGCGGTTGGTGGCGAGCACACTGTGGTCCGCTTAGGAAACTTACTGGCGTGTATATTCGAGTTACAGCAGCCGATTTCGAGCAACTTTGCGCGGCAGACTGTTCTTGAAAGGATATTTGACAGGTGTTTTTTTTATTCATCACTGAACTGCGGTGTTATAAATGCATAAAATCCGCAGTCTAATTACAAGCAACATAATTGTTATGGAAAGTGGACATCTGGAATATTTTGCTAATCGTCGACAAAAGTATGCAGCAAAATGCTGCAGGCAAATTGGAAGTAGGTACCTGAGCACTCAGGTATTAATATAAGGGTTGAAAGGATGGGGAAAGAGCCATCTAAAGAGGATTGGAGACACGTTTTTTGACATATTTCGACAAATAGAGGATGTAGGACAGTCAAATATTTTTCGAATTGTACTTTTTCCGCGGGGAATTTAGTGAAACAGAAAAATTTCAGGAAAAATCATTCGTTGATATGGGTCACAGAAAAATTCCACGAAAGTTGTGACATAAATTTCAAACATTTGTTCTTTCTCAATGTTTTTGTAATATCTACGCAAATAATAATTATCACTGCGTTGACTAACAAGCCTTTCGCTTGTTTACAATTAATTTCAAAATGGTTGAATGAAAATTTGGTAAAATGTTTATTATGTGTTTGTTTTAATATCCAAGTGGATATTATGCAAATAATAGCATCAATACATTGTTTATGAAGACTTTGACATTGGATTCAGCTTTTTAAGATATTAAAAAAGAACAATGTTAAGTCTTTAGCCTAATCTGTGAAACCATAGGAGAATTATGTTAATGTCTGCAGATTCAACGAACGTCGATAAGCAAAGATTGCTTCTTTCCAGCGAAATAAACAATCAAATTTTAATTCCAGTGCGATGTCTGCGAATAACGCGTCGCAAGTGGATTGGGGGTTGCTGAGAAGGGGCAGCAACTTCAGGGGAAAGTAGACAAGGATGCCGTGGGGGTCGGAAGAGACGGCAGAAAGAATCCGAGAAGTTGGAACGACTCGTTTTGTAGGTTAAGTCGGGTTGGTCCTGGAACGAGCGAGCATTACGGAACGGTTCAGTTCGTTTCGTATGCGCCGATTCCGCGAATCGTCGACCTAAGTGAAATTGTCTCGTGCCTCCGCGCCTAAGTGATACCGTTCCCATGATCTGGCAAACCTGCCAGCTCCTATCGTTACCTTCTAATCGAGGGTTGGCTGTTAACCGCTCTTTTCGCGCCGTTTTCACGGATCGCAGACTTTACGCGGCTTTTCAATAAGCTGAGAGTACACCTAATTCAATGACATTCGATTAGCACCCTCTGAATGCTTCTCGAAAAGTCCTAATTAACCGGGGCAATTTGGCTAATGATACTGGCAAGGTTTGGGGAACTGGAAGATTAAGTTATTAAGGGCTGAAAAACATTTATTTTTCCGGGGTGGCAAACTACCCTTTGAGTGTGATCACCTACGTATCTTCCGATTACGATAAAATCCGCACTCTAATGATGATGATATGATTGGCTTGGCCAAAAGTTTGTTCCTCTTCTTATACAGCTATCTTAAGGGAAACAGCGACGGAACTTTGTGTTGACGTATTCTAATATATTCTAATCAACTGCAATAGATTCTATCTCGTACGTTATAAACAACTGCAGTAGACTTGAACTAATATATTCTAAACAACTGCGATAGAGTCCGACTGCAATAACATACTCTAAACAACTGCAGTAGAGTTGAACTAATATATTCCAAACAATTGCAGTAGACGCCTGTGTAACGCGATCAATAAAGTGTTTTGAAATATCGTACAGTCTATATTTCATGTAGCACGTTACAACTCCTGATCTTCCATTTGTTCGATTAAAGTTAAGATTATTTAAACAACCTGAAGATGATCCATACTTGGATCGAAACGTTGAGAAAAATCTTTTAAATTGCAACATTGCTTTGTTTTGATTTTGGATCGAACCTGTGCGCGGATAACATAAACTAATTTCTATTAATTCGTTGCGATCGACAAAACGGAATATTTATTTAAACAACCTTTTGGGTATAATAATTTCAACAAATATCCTGTTATTCTGAAATGTGATTCGCTGGAATACGCGGTCCCAAAACTGGGTTTTTGTTGTCACTAGGACGCGATCAAATTCGGATGCCTCGTTGGAAGTTGATCGTGAACCCATTTAATCCCCGTAATCCCAAACCTGTAAATTTAATTAGCGGCGCCGGGACACCGATATATGTAGTACCACTTACTGTGAAGTTCGATAATGACAGCGGTGGTCAACGGCAGCGCCAGATGAGTATTGTTCGCCTTGCAGTACAATTTCGCGTGATAGTGACTCCTCGTGAGACCCTTCAGAGTCACGTTGCTTATGGTCACCACGTTGCTCTCACCTGCTGGTCCTTGGGTCTCTCGAATCTCGGACGGTGCGTCGATTACTTGGGATTCTAGGTACCATGTCACACGAGGTCTTGGGTTACCTGGAACCAAACCAAAAACAGAACCATAAAACAAATAGTTTAACAAATTAGGAACAATCAGATCAACCATTACGTTGCGCCTTAATCTACACATTCGGTTTGGTCTCAATAAAAATTAAAATTAAGCAAAATTAATTTCGAGGTCAAAACGTCAACAATTTTTTTTAGTGCACCTTATTCTACTCATCACGGGGATAAAAAGTACAAAAGGAACCATGGGTCAAAACTCGACCGTCCTCTTAAAAAATTGTCCCTGAAGAGGTCGGCAAAGAATTCTTCCCTCGGAAAACTAAAGTAAGGTGAAGTGCCCTATGCCTGGACAGCATGTTTTTCTATTTTAAATTTTATCACTTTAAATAAACAAAATCAATTTCTTAAGAGTTTTAACATACAGTTCAGAGTTTGTAAAGTAATTTAAAATTAAAAAATCATTGTTTAGGTTAATATCTTAATTGTATTAACAAGAATAATTCAAACCTATAGTTGGACATATTAAATCCAATCTAAGCTAGTACCTGGGCAGAAGTAAAGCCTATATCGGGACAAATTCAATTTACGAGTTGATCGAGCGAACATAACCTAAAACGTTGGTTGGTGGCGCTGTTGCGCATGACGAATAGAAGATGCTTTGCGTAATACGTAGTATTCTTATCATAGATTATAGTATTGTATTATTTAACCAAATATATATTTATTTTCATTTACTGTTTTAATAAAACTTGTCATAATACAACTTTTAAGGTTAGGTAGTAATACTGATAGATTTAAGATGTAAACACAAAGTATTATTAACGTCACAACCGGAATACATTTTCTACATACGTTATTCAAGCTAATAGAAGACTAATTATACGTACATGTAGTTAAATAATTTGCAAACAATGGGTTGATTTTATTCACAAACACGTGTCCGGCTTCAGGCGTAAGCACATTGCGTATAAGCTTAGAGTGGGACAGCTACTGTCATCGCGTCCCAGTATGTAGTACTTATATTTGAAAACAGTCCTCATCTTGGACATCTAATATTTGGATTAATAATTATTATTTACGTTAAGTTTGATTGCCAATTTATTCTAAAATATCAATATTATTATGCGTGATAATTATTTTTTGTCTGAGGGCTTAAATTATATCTTTTTTTCTAACAAAAGTTCGAACTATAAATGCACATGATTCGCATGTAAATAGACTATTTTGTATACTGTTTTCAGATGAACTTTGAATTCATTTTTAAATTTCAATTGATGTCTCAATGAAATAATATTCACACCTACTTGTAGCTAAGGCCTCAGAATATATAATATAATTATTTAATCTTTTAATTACTGATTTTACTATGAAAATTTAATTGTCCAGATTTACAGTCCCTGCTCACTTTATTAGACTCACCTGAAGAATTTGTGCTTTTTGAAATCCTATAAGGAATGCAACGCTGTTTTCAACCTATGGGGTAATGATGGGGTATGAATTCGTACTACAAGGTTGCCTTATGGGTTTCCTATCCAAGTGTAAAATTTTCTTGCAAGAGCAAAATATCCCCGTTTTACCATGGCCCGGCAACTCACCGGACATGAATCCGATTGAAAATGTCTGGGAGTGCCTGAAGAGAGAACTGGCCAAAGAAAATATAACAACAAAGACCAAGTTGATAGAGAGAATAATCTATCACTCGCACCATAACGTTGCACTAAAAGAAATTGCACAAACTTACATAGATAGCATGTCCAGAAGAGTTGTGGCTTTAAGAGCAGCTGAGGGCGGATTAACAAAATATTAGTGTTTTAAGAATTATATTGATCTATTTGTGTTTGTATCCATTGTTTTTGTAAAATAAATATATGGAAAATTCATTGGTCATCATGGTAAAACTAAAAATATCATGATTATAGAGGTGAGTCTAATAAAGTGAGCAGGGACTGTAGGTATCACTTTTGGACTGTCGAGACTTAGGGCACTTCACCTTAACAATTTCCAAAGGAATGGCACTAGAGGAACGATAGCTTGATTTGCCATGTGATCGCTTTGTAAACGGATGTGCGAGTCCTTTGTGTCAGTGATCCTTCGTCTCGCAGCCGCTAGCCGCCGGTATCTACAAGGTAAACGGCGCACAAGGTACGGTATAGGATAGGGGTAGGGATGGACAAGGCGTCTCCTGCGAAGCGTGTCCATCGGCCGGAGTGCACTCCGTCGCTTATGCGTGGCAAACGGGTTGATTGTCGGCCGGGACAATTCTCGTAGTTGAACCAATCGGAACAGACGTGCATCGAGACCGCGTGCCCGTGTCTACGGATGTGTATCAGAGGCTGCGGGCTAGTCGTCAATCACGCCGTCCGACGGGCCTTACTCGGCCGCAACAATAGCGATCGCAATGGAAACCGCCCGACGTCCGCTCGTCAATTTATTGGTCCCGATGTACCGCCCATACCGACACCTAATTTCCCAGGTTAATTATTCCCGCAAGCTTGTCGGCCAGGAATCGCGGCCCGTTATTCCTCGAAGAACCAGCGCGAACTTCTTCGGCTACCGCGTTCGAGTTAGCTGATTACTTGCCGCCCTCTAAGTTTTGATAAAGGTGTTACGTGTATGCGGTCGTTTCGTCGAGGACTCTTGTGCTAGACTCTTCATTTCGTGAGAATTACAATTTTTTCCAAATTTATTTGTCACGTCGTGTAGTAATTGGTGAAATGATAATAATAATTATTATTATTATTATATGTTATATACGAACCAAGGTTCTTTTATACAAATGTATACAGTTTTTTACAGTATAACTGATAAAAACAAAAAGAAAACTTAACAAAGAAAAGGTCTTAACCTAAAATTTACATAATAATGGACCGCGCAAAACTAAAGAAATACAGGTACGATTAACAAATAGTATTGCGCAATTTTGTTTTGAATACCTGTAACGAGCCATTAAAAAAATCAATATTGTTATAAAATATGTTAGAGCTAGCAATAATGCGATTTATTGGATTTATTACTCCATATGAGGATTTGGATTTCATTGTTTGAAATCCTGCTCTTGTTCTCAAAACTCGTTCAGGTACATAGAAATTTATTTGCCCCAGGAGTGCTGGACAATCTATATTATTATTTAACAGATTAAAGATAAAGCTCTGGTCGGAAACCTTCCTTCGATCGAATAATGTTTCCAGGTTGACTGTGTTTAATATTCTTGAGTAGTTATGATCAAAGATTGACATTGGGTTGTTTGTCTTATATGCACAAAACCTGAGGAATTTATGCTGCACTCCCTCTAGCATGATTTGATATTTAACGCTATTCGGAGACCATATAATTGAAGCATATTCTAACTGGGGACGTACAAGGGTAATATATAACAACCTAAGTGTATGGATTGAATGAAAATCTGACGGAAAACGAAGTATGAAACCGAGCATTCTTGAAGCGGAGTTGACAATGTGATAAAAATGGTTGGAAAAGTCTAAGGTAGAGGAGAAGTGAATTCCCAAGTCTTTAACTTCTGTTATTAAGGAGAGAATACAGTCATTAAGACGGTAAGGATATATAAGAGGTACAGAACGACGGGAAGACCGCATAATATGGCATAATTGATGAATGATAATAATCATGTTGAATGTCTTTGAACAGTTTAAACTCAAAATGCTCCTCCTTCTTGCGTTAGGTCCTCCAGACATAGGATCGATGCAGAAGTAACATGGACGCGTTCATCGAGGTTTCTCGGTCGAAGGAGTCCAAAGTTTCCGCAGGTCCGAGGGATCGGGTGTCGGCGAGAGCCTTGTAATCTTTCTCGGTACCTCGAGCGGAGAAGAGGATCTCCAGGTATAAAAAGCTCCCGATGGTTTGAGAAAGAGAGGCAGGGAGAGAAAGAGAGAGAAAGAAAAAAGAAAAATGTCTTGTTGAATCGAAGAAAGTTCAGGCAGAAACCGAGTTTTCCCGTTAATTTCCTAGATTCCATTATTCAAAGTAATATCGGACGTTTAATGAAAGTTAAGCATTTCGGGGAAGTTTTCCATCCCTCCATCCTCGTCCGGAATTTTTTAGGATTTCGACGTGGACGACGAGCCGCTCGTAAACTGGCTGCAATTAACGGCTCGCGGAGAAACGCGTCCACGTTTCTCCTACTTCGCGTCGGCGGCGGCGATGCAAACTTCTTAAATTTACGGCTTATCCCGCCGACACGCTCGCTAACGAATTTCTTTCTGCTCGGCTGCGATTCTACCGGAAACTGTTGCCTCTGTTGCCTGCTCCTTCGTTTCTGGTTACTCCTGCATACAGCAGTGTATGCAAAACGTTCGGAAAAATAAAAGATAAACAAAATCCTTAGTCTGCTCATCAGCATCTTCGTCCAAGCTCGTTTATTTCGATCCTTTCGATGGAAGATCGGTGGATCAATGGCGATTAATCGGCGGCGATTAGCCGAACTAAAGCTCCGTTCACTGCGGACCGAGAGCCTTGGTCACCGATGCGCGATCGAGAAGCAGAGAACGCGTCCGAGGGAAACGGGGGTCCATTGTAATCGGGTTTTGTTGCCGCACAATGTACTGTCTTCAGTCTTTTCCGCGCGTCACCTTTCCCGTTGCTCCATTGTTCGAGTGTCGCCCCGAATGCAATTTTCCAGCGCTCCCGTGGCCCGTGGTAAAATGTTTGTTTTAACGCGACTCGCGACGTGCCACCGCGTTTCTCTTTCGGCTCTATTGTTCGCCGGAACCGCTATGAAATAAATCGGCCGGATTCTCGACAACGATACTCGCGACGATTGAAAAAAATCGAATAGTTTTCGACCCGAATGACGAGCCACTATCGATAAAACCCGGGACCGAGAGCGTCAGTTTAAAAAAAACGATGCAAAACATGGTTTGTTGGAGCAATTTACGAAAGAGGATGGTTTGATTTATGGACAAACAAGTACAATATTTCTGGGACTCCCTATATGCTTAACCCTTTGACTGCTAAAGGCGTATATGTATATACGCCCTCACAAGTCTATCAATATATGCGAAAGGCGTACATATACGCCCGCTGTATTTTTTTTACTATAACACCTTTACTGTTTTATCAATTGATTCAATCTGTCAATAGTCATTTCGCAAGAACATATTTTAAGCCGTCTCCGAAACAAAAAATCTAACGCGAAAATGTGTAAGGCCCTATGCCTGGACAGCATGTTTTTCTATTTTAAATTTTATCACATTAAATAAACAAAAACAATTTCTTAAGAGTTTTAACATACAGTTCAGAGTTTGTGAAGTAATTTAAAATAAAAAAATCATTGTTTAGGTTAATATCTTAATTGTATTAACAAGAATAATTCAAACCTATAGTTGGACATATTAAATCCAATCTAAGCTAGTACCTGGACAGAAGTAAAGCCTATATCGGGACAAAATTCAATATACGAGTTGATCGAGCGAACATAACCTAAAACGTTGGTTGGTGGCGCTGTTGCGCATGACGAATAGAAGATGCTTTGCGTAATATGTAGTATTCTTATCATAGATTATAGTATTGTATTATTTAACCAAATATATATTTATTTTCATTTACTGTTTTAATAAAACTTGTCATAATACAACTTTTAAGGTTAGGTAGTAATACTGATAGATTTAAGATGTAAACATAAAGTATTATTAACGTCACAACCGGAATACATTTTCTACATACGTTATTCAAGCTAAT
Organism: Lasioglossum pauxillum; assembly: GCA_933228785.1. NCBI lineage: Eukaryota > Metazoa > Arthropoda > Insecta > Hymenoptera > Halictidae > Lasioglossum > Lasioglossum pauxillum. The sequence continues at coordinate 48,763,736 of OW121702.1, read as the reverse complement.
AGAAGACTAATTATACGTACATGTAGTTAAATAATTTGCAAACAATGCGTTGATTTTATTCACAAACACGTGTCCGGCTTCAGGCGTAGGCACATTGCGTATAAGCTTAGAGTGGGACAGCTACTGTCATCGCGTCCCAGTATGTAGTACTTATATTGGAAAACAGTCCTAATCTTGGACATCTAATATTTGGATTAATAATTATTATTTACGTTAAGTTTGATTGCCAATTTATTTTAAAATATCAATATTATTATGCGTGATAATTATTCTGAGGGCTTAAATTATATCTTTTTTTCTAACAAAAGTTCGAACTATAAATGCACATGATTCGCATGTAAATAGACTATTTTGTATACTGTTTTCAGATGAACTTTGAATTCATTTTGAAATTTCAATTGATGTCTCAATGAAATAATATTCACACCTACTTGTAGCTAAGGCCTCAGAATATATAATATAATTATTTAATCTCTTAATTACTGATTTTACTATGAAAATTCAATTGTCCAGATTTAGGTGTCACTTTTGGACTGTCCAGACTTAGGGCACTTCACCTTAGTATATAGTAAACACAAAATCCGACGAGAAAGTAGATATGAATGCAAAAAATGCGATGTAGGTTTTCGCGTTGATCCATGCTTTAGAATATATCACACACAAATTGATTATTAAATTATTTCTATTACCTTTCTATTATCTTTAATCGTTTTATTATCTTTATTCGTTCATTATCGTTTTATTATCTTTATTATGGTTAATTTAAAATTGTCAAAATGAATTTGTTCCTCATTATCAATTTTGGATTTTTTCCTTTATATTTAATTACCGATTATTATTGAAGGAATGTACAAATTCAGATAAGTAAATTAAAATTGCTTAGAAACTATTTAAAATAAATAAAAAAATGGATATTTTAAATTTATTTGTAATTATTGTTTTTTTAAGCCCTAAGAATACCAAATCTCCGGGAACTGTTTTGGTTACTAGTCGCAGCGACTGACATGCAAGAAACGCGTCGTCCATATTGATGGATTCCCCGAGAGCGCGCCGCAGTCGAAGGGTTAACTAAAGGAACTTACTTGATTAATTCTGACAAAGTCATCTCTACATATAATTTCTGTGATTATGACATGATTTTGTAAACAGTGTAGAGCGAACAAGTTCAAATGAAGAAGAGTGGATAGCGATTTCCATATTTCGGAAGAAACTCCATCGCCTTATATCGGAACAAATCGATGTTGGACGATATTCGACTGGTTGTTTGGATTCTCGCGCAGCTAATGAATATGATAACGAGTAAAGAGGGCGACCGGAGGGTGGAAAGGCTCGCAAAGCACATAGAATCATCCGGAATCGTAGAAACGGCATCGGGCAAGACACGGCTCGGCGCGGCGCGTCGAGAGCCACTAAAATCCGTTTCTTATTGTGCCTCCTTCACCGTCGCGTAACATTATTACGAGCGAGTCGTATCCAGCCCGCGAGTCCGTTGATATATACCTACCTGCGCCATCCATGATACCAGGTGGAAGCCCGGCGAGCAATAAAGATCCCTCCTCTTGCCCTCCTACGGCAATCCCCGGGTCCGCGTCCCCTGCTTCCACCTTTTCTGCTTCCGCCTCTCACAGAGGCAATGAAATAATTCCCCGCGACGCAAACCGGAAAGTCGAGAGCGTGTGACATTCACCCTCGATTCCCCATTCCACCGTTTCCCTTTCTCTCCTCTCCTCTCTCTCCCCCGTCTCTCTCTCTTTCTCTCTCTCTCTGGGTCTCGCTCGTTTCCACTCTCTACAGACTGAAGAGTGCCACGTCTTTGTCGGTTAGCAGGCTCCCACTCGTCTCTAACCCTCCCGACGCATAATTCGCTTTTCGAATAAACGAGTTCTCGGGTTCGCGCGAGAAATCCGACCCCGCGAATGCACAATTATGCTCGTGACTCGTCTACTCTCTACTGCTGCATGCCGGGTAACCGTGCGCCCGAATCACGCGCGCCTATTTTCAAACGAATTATTCCGCGGAACAGGCGAGATGCTTCAGGCTTCACGCTTCGGACGTTGGTTTCGCCGTGTTACACGGTCTTGGGATGATTTTAGACACTGGATCTTCATGCGAAATCAAAATTTCATGAAACTTCACTGTGGGGGACCAACAATTTTCAACGTTTTGTTACGCAGCAATTAATGATTTTTAGAAATTTACTTTTGTTTCGGATTAGACGGGATAAAACACTCTTCGATGAGGAACGAGCACACTTTATTCCCGTCTTGCGGGTAGTCACAAAAACTTTATACAAAAAACTATGTACAGTTTTCTAGCCAAAATAGAACGTGGCTAGAGCGAAATAAAGAATTGAACAAAGTTATTTTCTCTGAGACAGTGATTGTTCCCAGCTGCGTTGCCGAGAACTGAGTTTTGAAAGCTAATTCACTTAGAAAGACTGGTCCTACGACGCGTGACTTTCGTAAAAGCTAATTAGCGATTTTCACGTTTAGCGTCCGTGAATCCCGGAGATTTGAATCGACTTGTCTTACTCGCGAAAACCGGTCAAGAGAAGCGCAGTGTTTATCGTGAGCAAGAGTGAGAACGACTGACGAACGTTGAGATCGGAGTCGAACAGCTGGCAGTTTACCGTCACCGTCGAACTAGTGATCAGCCAATAGTAATCCCACTTTTGGGGTCGATAATCGATCCCAATCGACGTCCGACGGTGCTGGTCTAAGCTACTGCGAGCTGCTTATCGACTCTCGATCTTTTCCGCACTCTTCCGCCTTTCCAAATTAAAGCAGTTTAAAACTGACAATGTTACGTCGCGCCGCGTGCGTCCCCTTCCGTTTTACGGACTACACTTGTATTCTCCGACCAAACTTCCAAAGCGATCAGAGTTCTTTTCAACGAACTGTTTGGATTAGAGTTACTTGAAATGTTTATGCTATGGTGCAGATAAGGCTTCGAATGAGTCTTCCACTTTCGGTCTGCATTTAGTTTAGACAGAACCATTTGAGCTGCCACAGTGAGACTGCTCAGAGCATTTTTCCGCTGTTGATTTTTATTTCGTTTTAATAACTTTTTGTTTTGTGTTGATAATTCGTAGTGTTTTAATTTACTTTATAAACTAAGCTTAAGTTTTATTAGTGTGTTTATTTACCAATCGGACAATTATCGGAGGAGGCTCAAGAAGAGCGCAAGGAGAGGCACGTCACAAAGACTTTAAACAATTTAGATACAAACATACAAGAAAATCAGACAGAATATTAACAAATGAAGACGTATTTTATAGACTTTTATTGACATCGGACCCGCACATGTCAGCAATGCGAGTGAAATCATGTAAGAAAAGAATACAAAATTTAGAACCAGAAGCTGAATTATTAATAATTAAATAATAGAAAAGGCAGACTGAAATGAAGACTGACAAAGTATAAACAAATATTATTTTTTTATGTTTCATGTTATTATTATTATATTATAAAACCATCATTGTTATCACATTTTTATCACAAAAAATTTACAAAAATGTGACTAAATTATTTTATATTATATACAATATTACAAATATTATCAATTATTATAAAAAATATCTTTTGACACAGTTATGTGACGTTTTTACCTTACCCGACTCCTCAAATTTATATTTTTCTCAATTCATTAAACATTGCATGTGTGAAACATAAATATAAAATACACACTTAGAAAGAAAAAATTGTTTGGAAGATTGTACTTAAACAATTTTTTTTTAGTGAATAATATCAATGAAAATTAATTAAAAATTATTGTTTAACAAATTAAAAAAATATTAATTTTTCTTTAGTTCAAATTGACTATTTTTTTAATGAATTTTAGTGCAAATTTCATCCCGATATCTCTTACGGTACAAAAGTTATAACAAAAAGTCACTGAATTTCTCGATTTGGACCACTGTGCGGCGCAGTAGATCGATGCGTTCACGCTGCCGACACACTCAGCCAATCCCAAACAACTTTTGATGATATTTCGTGTAGACATCAGTCTTTCCGATATTCCCAATGCAACGGCTATTCGACCAGTTTAATTGTTACCGATTTTGATGTTCCGGGTAAAAGTAGACCCAGGCGCAGCCGTCGGAGGGTTAGAACAGTTCCCACTAGGGAATCACGTTGGGAAACATTGACCGCGCTTCGACGTTCGCAATATCAGCCAAAGATTGCGACGAGCCGGTTGGCCGATGATCGAGAATCAGACGATGTCGAGGTCCTCATCGCCAGGACGTCAGTTTCGAGGATTAAAATTGGCTGGGCTCCAGGATCAGAAGGTCCCCGGTTGCTTCGACACCGTCGCCTGGACGAAGAGTCCCGTAAAAACGAGTCTCTACTCTTTCCTAAACTGTTGTTCGCCCCGCAAAGCAACCCCTCCATTCAGCAAACCACCCTCTCTCATCCAGCCCGCATCGCTCACACCACCCCAATTCCTCTCTACCGTTCAAGTTCGCGTACTTCGTTTCGAGTAGGCGAACGCGCGCCGTCTCTAAATGGAATTGGCCTCGCGCCAGTGAATACTCGCGGTTCAAGGAAATAGGATTTCTCGTTCGGTACGCAGGATTCGGAAGACGTTTGCGCCTCCGCAATCTCTTTTCCAGCGATTTACGCGCGATCGCTTGCGCGCACGGATTTCCACCGCTTGCTGTGTTGCCTTGCCAGAGACGTCGCGAGTCCGCGCCGCGCCTTACCATCGTGGCAGATATTACTGCGCGCGGCACGATTTCCGTTTATCCTAACGCGACGACGTATTCTCCGTTCGTGCCATCAGTTTTTGAAACCCGTGCACACACCCTCACCCCCGCGAGAATATTCGACGATGGAAAATGAAGCGCGATGAATAAATAACCGCGCGACGCTTGGCGTTCTATCTAACGAACACCGAGAGCGCCTGCTGTGTTATAGAAACGGGAAGATTGAATTTATTCTGATTTTTATAGTCCTACGTAAATTTGATCGTCTAAATATCTACTTTATTAACTTCCCGATTTTATAGGGAAGTTATTGTAATTACCCCGAAAATCGAAAATCGATTTTTTAGCAGATCTTCACGTTTCATGGTCATTGCAGTCATTTTAGACTATTTTCAGCAAAATGTTCGTGTGTGTGTGTGTGTGTGTGTGTGTGTGCGTATGGCCGTTTGTATGTCATCAAATTTTTCGTTAACGTTTTCTGAAAAAGTAACAACGCGATCAGAATGATGAATGATGCAATCGATGTGCTCCGCTGTAACTTAGAGCTGATTAGATTTTGGTCCATATTGGTCAAGTAGTTTTTTAGTTTTTTTAGTTTTTTTTCGAAAGAAGTTCATTCAACAATGCAATTTATACGAGAGAACGGAAAGTTTCCACCGAAGAAACAAACGTAATTACACAAAAAATTTTTTTTCGATTTTTTTAAAATTAGAAAAAAAATTTTTTTTTTTTAAAATCTTTTTTTGTACCTTAAGATGATGTTTCCGCTTACAATAATCGAAAATTATCCCAATGCAAGAGTGAGTTAATCATCTCTACTCCCGAGAATACATTTTCAAAGAATATCGATGAAAGTACAAAAACATTTATATTACAATCTTTAAATAAACAATCAGTTCAAAACGAATTGTTAACTGAGATTAAATTGGAAATTAATATAAAATATATGATAATTAATAACATTGATGTTTAAGACGGATTGGTTAATGGAGCATGCGGAATATTAAAATTTATTACTTTTCAAGAAAATACTAAAATTCCGTCTATATTGTGGTTACATTTTCAATTGGCCATAGTAGGAGTGAAAGTAAGAACTCGTTATCGTGATTATATGAAAAACGCAAATATAAATCAAAATTTAACACCAATAATAACAAAATATCGAATCAAGTAAATATTTCGAGTGAAGAAAAATAAGAAATCACACGTAGTCAATTTGCAGTGGTTCCTGCTGAAGCGATTACGATTCATAAAAGTCAGGGACAAACATACGAGAAAGTATGTATGGATTTTAAAACATCAGAAATACGAACTTTACAAATGTTGTATGTAGCACTGAGCAGAGTTTCAAAATTGAGCGGTTTATATATTTTGAGAAAATTCAAATTAATAGTATCGAAGAAAACCAAGATCAATACTGCAAACCCGGATAATGATGAGTTGTATCGTTTGCAAAAAACTAATGAAGACAATTTATTTTGCAACATTAGTATACTATAACAAGGAACCAAGCGAGCAACGAGCATACGATATTGGTTTAATGCGACGCCATATAGCAAACATTTTGATAAGTAGAAAACTATTGAATTTCCCTGAAAACGTATAATCTTCTTAAAACGTACACTTAATAAATAATAATAATAATATACAGCAACTAACGAATCGGGAAGTTCTTTGTGTGGCTCGTGGAGAGTCACACACAAAATGAAAGACATTAATAGCTGTGGGCCCTACTAGCCATGCGTACCACTAACATTCTCGCAAGAGCAGTCCTGCCCGCGACAACAACCCTACTCGCGAGCGAGCGAAGCGAGCGAGCAACAATAGCCCTCTAGTTTACTGTTAGATACTAGTCTAGTTAATTTTTCTATGAAATTTCACTGTCATTCGTATTTTTTATATTTTTAACTCATATTTAAGCTGAGCTTTTGAATTTTATAAATGCATACTATACTGCAACCCTTTAATTTCGCCACGCTTGAGCCGTTTCTCCATCGCGTGTTGTCGGTAAGCGTGTTTTCCTTTCCGAGAGCGCCCATTCACAATTTTGATCGAGTGTGACGGATGAGTACAGGTACGGTGCACTTATAAGCGCCGCTACTTATGATAATTCGGTTGGCTGGTCGACCACACTATTTTCTCTAGGCCATTCATTACTTTCACGATCGGTATCGTAGACGGTTGCCTCTCTACGTTGCCTCCTAACTAATTAACTCTTCCAGTTGGTAGTTGTAACGAGCCTGTGGCTTGGGAGGTAATTAACAGGTATGGGGTAAAATGCCGTTTGCAGCGGTGTCTTATTGTTAGTGAAACAGTAGATCGAATCAGGTGCTGTCTTTCCGCGTTGCTTAAAATCTCGATCGTTCCAATTAAATGAAGCAATATTTCAATGGAACATAAATGAATTTTTAGTACATCTAGGTGCACGGTAGTGCACCAGCCAAGTACTGGCACTACTTCCTTTTACACGAAACAATTTAGGCGTGTTTCTGTGTAATGAATAACAGTGTCTATTTCACAGACGCGGACTTTTCCTGAAGATGGTTCAAAACCGAACCGAAACGTCGAAATTATAATTCTGCAAAATTGCTAATTTCTAGTATTCTTTGATCGAACCGGTAGCGCCGAAATCATTTGTGCATTTAAACATTTGGTTCGCTACTGTAACTCTACACCTCAACACTTGGCTACCTAGGTTACCCATGCGTCAGGACTACGAGCTCGCGACCATCGCGAAGAATTTTTCACAAGACAAACTGCGCCGATCGGAAGGAGACAAATGTTCCTAAACCTAGGCAATCCATAGGGCACTGACCTCCGTGCACCTCGCAGACCAGGAACAGGTCAGCTCCTTCGGGATAGGCCTCGAACAGTTTGCTCATGTCCCTCCTCTTGGCGTCGTAGATTATCGGCTTGGCTGGTGGCACTGCGAACAGAAAGAGAAAACGGTTAGCAAAACGCGAGCTGGTAAAACGTAATACGTCCGAGAGACGTCGGGGCGAGTCGCGGAGACGATAGAGAAAAAAGGTCGTGATCGCTCGGGAACGGAATAACAGCGGGATCGCGGAGACGGTGCAGGGAAAATAGCTTCCACTCGACTCTGAAGCTTCCGCTTCCTCTCCCCCTTCTTTTCCACCGCGCTTTTTTCTCCCCTTCTTCTACGCGCCCCTCTTTCTCTTTTTCTTCGTCTACTTCTTCTTTTGCCAGTTCCACTCTTTCATCAACCGGATTGGTTTGCGATACAGCTCTCGCACTCGCTCTCGGCAACCGCAAACAGGCCGAGTTTCATCCTGTCGTCGAGTCGCGTGCTTCAACGAATGCCGGATGGAAATTTCCCCCCCCCCTTTCCTTTTCCCTCGCGGCCATTGTCGCCGCAAACTCGACTGGAAACGCGCACCTGCAACGGCTTCGCCGTGTTCCTTTGCCCCCGTGCCGGCGCCGCTACGCATTAAGCCGCAAACATGGTTTTCATGGGCAAAATTGAATTTTTGAAGTTTTGTATTTTGACAAACTGTTTGTACACAATTGGCGAGCTTGATGTTAGAATGAAAAATTTTTCCTATCAGTTTGTAACATTTCAAAAATGTATTTAATCACGATATCTACGACCATGCTCTTTGTCAAAGGGTACATCAATTAGTCGAGCCCCAACGCAGTTCCCTATCCTCATCCTTATCTTATCTTTAGCAATTTCTAGGCGGTTAGGTGTTGTCAGAGCCCAGGCAACAGCTTAACACCGGCGCTGCGATTTTTCTACCGGCAGCATCTCTTATCGAGCCTGTATCCGACTTCTTTTCAGTTTCCCCGGCATTCGCGTAGTCGATATCGCGATAGGATAGTGTCGAGGGACCCAGACGCTCCGGAATAGCCTGTTTGCTGCAGAATGTATCGCTCCGAGCCACGATTACACTCCGAGCGACTGATTTGCTCGGCTTTATTTCAATAATGCGTTCAACCTCGGTTCTACAGCAGCAGCGACCGTACACATTGTCCTTGTCCTCGTTGGTGGCTCGATGTTTGCTCAAATTTCCATTTCCATTGGCATTAACCCCCATATACGCATCTAGAATGGTGTACAATTTGCACGCGAATAGGAGAAATGATTCTGAACTTCCGAAATTCAAATTTAATGGAACATTATCATCAAACTTTTTATTATTGAACGTTGTTATTATTAAAAAGGGTAACATAGTTGTGATTGTTACTTGGGGAGAAGTACGCCGGCTCAGTTGGTGGTCGAGGATTCGTCTTGCCCGTAAATGATAACACTGGCTTTTTGGGATTACTTGAATAATACACAGTCCCTGCTCACTTTATTAGACTCACCTGAAGAATTGGTGCTTTTTGAAATCCTATAAGGAATTCAACGCTGTTTCCAACCTACAGGGTAATGATTTCGTACTACAAGGTTGCCTTATGGGTTGCCTATCCAATTGTAAAATTTTCATGCAAGAGCAAAAATCCCCCCTTTACCATGGCCCGGCAACTCACCGGACATGAATCCGATTAAAAATGTCTGGGAGTGCCTGAGAAGAGAACTGGCCAAAGAAAATATAACAACAAACACCAAGTTGATAGAGAGAATAATCTATACCATAACGCATAAAAGAAATTGCACAAACTTGCATAGATAACATGTTTAGAAGAGTTGCGGCTTTAAGAGCAGCTAAGGGCGGATTAACAAAATATTAGTGTTTTAAGAATTATATTGATCTATTTGTGTTTGTATCCATTGTTTTTGTAAAATAAATATATGGAAAATTAATTGGTCATCATTAAGTAATATTTGCATAAGACTACTATACCCATTATTCATGGTAAAACTAAAAATATCATGATTATAGAGGTGAGTCTAATAAAGTGAGCAGGGACTGTACAGAGTGGTCCACGCAACTTGCACACCTATAATAACTTCCAAAGTATGCGTTGCACGAAAAAATTTTGTATACAGAAGTTGCATGGTCTGAAGGGGTACATTACGTAGTGTATTTATTTTTTTTACAGGTGGACGCGTAAAGGACATGTGATGGTCAACTTCATTTTTTTTAATGGAATGAGGTATTTTTTTAATACATCAATCGATGCAGATGGACATTCGTTATAAAAAAGTACTAACCTATGTATGTCGAAAAGTTAGTAGTTCAGGAGATATTTCAATTGAAATAACTCTAAAATACCCTATGCTTGGATAGCATGTTTTTCTATTTTAAGATTCCGATAAAATATTATGCATCCGAAATTTGGAGTTTAAAATATAGGTTTTTAAAAATTTTATTCAAACAAATCAAAACTTCAAATCATTTTTAGAGAGTATACCCATAATCGATTTCTTCGTACCAATTCCACAATCAAAATCACTTAGAATATTAAGAAATAATCGATTACCCGAACCGAAGCCGGTGAATGCAGGTAGGTTCAAAACTGCGTTATATCTCGATTATAATCTTTTCAATCATTTCAATACGATTCAAACGAAGAATGAATTTCCTTAATTCTATCGCACGCAATGTGGTGTAACATACGATAGTTCGATTTGATTTTTAACAATAGTAGTTTATATTTAGATTCTCGTACAACATTATTAGATTAAACATTAAAAGAAATTCAAAGGTATATGTTATGCATCATTGATTATATTTAATTATTAATGATGGCTGAATCACCGGACGTGACAGCTATATGCATTACCTTTCCCCTTCTACGACGACATTCTCCCACCCTAGCAGCTGTTACGAGCCAGGGCCGCGAGCAGCACGAGTGGCCGGCGAAGGGTTGTTACCCTAGGAATATGGTAGCAATTTGTTAGTTAAGGAATGCGGACGAACCCAATGCGAAATTGGGGAGCCGCTAGGTTTATAGACAGCGAGGACGAACCTGACGCGAAGTCAGGGAGCCTCTAGGAGGTTGTATAAGAGTACAGACGAACCTGATGCGAAACCAGGGAGCAGCTAGGATGCGGACGAACCCAATGCGAAATTGGGGAGCCGCTAGGATGGATAAATCTCTGTTTGGACAATTGGAATGTCGCGAATGGACCTGATGCGAAATCAGGGAGTTGCTAGGATAATTAGTAAGCCTCGTAACTAGTATAATTTAATTGATACAATCCGAGCGGTAAGATTGTATCGTGTGGGGACGTTCAATTACTTGATTAGGATATTGGTCAATAATTGTGGGTTTAATGAATTCGTGCTAATTATCAAAGAACACAGATATATTCTTACTATAAGACTTCGTGTTACAATTGTGTAATTGTCGCGAATTGAGTGAGTTTAGAATGGAAAGAATAGAAAGATGGTATTACCTAATATTTTGATGCACGGTGTTGACGCACTGGCAATGCGGGGGTCTCGGAGCAACCTTATAACTGCCTAATAGATGTTAACCGAACTTTCGGAATCTACACGGTTAAACTTTGATTCGAAAGGAACAAACGCCCGATCTCACTGGTAGTTGACTTCCGAGATGCAGCACGACGCGACACGATTCGTGATTACGACAGTACTAGCCCCCGAGAGTAGAAATGCAAGGGCTTATATACCCCTGCAATGACGGGTGGTACTTGTCAGTACCCTTTCAGTGAACATACGTATTTTGTCAACGTCCAGTTGGTCGTGCGTATGTTTGGGCCCTAAACTAAACTAAACAGCTATGTAGATTTATCTAGGGTGGTTCTGTTCGTTTATCTAGGACGGTTCCTGCCAGAGATGATATTGAACACCTGTTCGTCATCCGTAACACAGCACGAAGATATTGTATACACATTCATATAATATCAAAAAGAGATTCAATCTGTTTTTAATATTCAAATATACATACAATATTTATTTTACATGAAGTACCAAATATTCTTTTTTATATAAGTTAGGAAGAAATATTTTTCTCATATGAAAAAGTGTGGCTTAAAAAATATTTATCCAATATTTTTGTGCTACTAGGGCACGCTTCCGCCATGGCTCGGTCACATGAGACCTGCCACGTGACTAATCCGATACTGACACAGAGAGGGTAACATTTCCCACTCGATTCGAGTCAATTCGCCTGATCTGGCAATTCTGCGCATTATCAATCAAAGAACGACTAACAAACACGGGCACAACGATACAAATAGCGTCAGAATTAAATTGTCAGACGAGGGTTTAAAGTCGAGGGTTTAAAGTAAAATGGAAGGTTTAAAGCCGGTTATACTGCACGATCTCGAGTGTCCGTTCCCAAAACTCGCTACAAAAACGATGCGATTGAAGACAGCGGGACGAGATCAGCCACGGCACTAATGCACGTCGAGCCATCAAGCTTCCCGGAGTTGTTTTCGCTACGTGGTCGTTTCCATTCCCCTCCCCACATCCTCCTCCGTTCATGAACTCGCGTCAGTTCCGTTTCGAATGGAAGAGAGATCCTGATCGCGTTCGTTCCGTTTCGAACGTCGCTGGCTATAAAATCGTAGAGCAAACCGTTCGTTCGAGGGATCGATTCGTGAAACGAGAGAGAGAGAGAGGAGGGAGATACGATTCGTCGAGAGATTCTCGTTCCGCGTCCTTTCTCCGGAGAACGATTCGCCCGTTCGGCGCCGAGCCGTGGCAAAACGGAAGCGGCGAAACCGACCCCTGAAGAACAACCACCACCAGCACCCCTCCTCCATTCCTCGGTGGATATCCGATGTGAAACGACTCGCAGCTCGACCCCCGGAGTCTGTACAACAGACGGACGTCGTAATCTTGGCCGAGATTATAGCCGGGGCCGAGCCCAAGACGCCGGTTTAGCGCCGCTAATGCCGGCATTCACGACCTTTTATAGCGCGTTTATCCGCCACCCACACGCCCACCACCGACGCAGACAGATCCGATGTTCAACCCGTCGTCCCCCGTATTGTTCTTCCGTGACAATCGAGAATCGCTCTCCCTCTCTTACGGAGACGACCCTTCCCTGACTCTACTATTGTTCCCCGTCGAACGTTCAATTTTCAGCCGGGATATCCGAGCCCCTGATTTCCAAAGTCGACCAGATCCAGTTGCCAGCCCTTCGATGCCCTTTGGGATCGAAAAGCCAGTTTCTAGGTTATTTTATTAAGATTTCAAGATCGTGGCTACGTTGTCAGATGTGAATCTATACTTTTCCTTGTATGTGCCTGTAGAGCATGCGAAGACGAATCAAACGAGTATTATGACTGGACTGAGGATCTTATGCAAAATGACAATGTTCTGCATTGATTGTGGGATTCAGGAATAAAATGGGAATTTATTTCATCCCTTAATGACTTTGTTACATTGAAAACAAGATTACGATATTCTTAAATTCTTCTAATCTTCTACTGTTTTATATTTCATCCAACCAACTTCTTCATAAATGCATAATCATCCGCAGTCTAATTATGACCATACCATTCTGGTTATTTAATCTCGAGAGAGAAAACTAGCTTTCAAACACAATTATCTCGAGATTAAATTATCGGAACGATACGATCATGGTAATCGTTTGATTCGTCTTTGCATGCTCTACGAGTACATCCGAAATGTGAGCTACCATCTAACAATATGTCGATGACGTAAACTGGGACGTAGTGTATTGGAGCCCGATAGTAACATAATCTCTGCATCCTTTCTCGCACCCAGCGTATCTGTTCTACTTTGATAAAGTTGTTTGCACGAACAGGAGTACCCTTTGGTATATAAGATCGTTGTGTTTGGCTTCCTTGAAAAACTCGGACGGGGAAAATCGAAATCACGGGTAATTGTTAGCGACGTTGTCGGACAAATGCGGCCTTGTGGGAGCAACAGACGACAGGCTTGAATCTATAGGTAGCCTGGAGTACATGAGCGGGAAAGGAGGACGACAAGCGATCGGGCACGTCTTGGTCCGATAGCGTCGCAGAATATCCCGCAAACGGTGTATCCGGATCGTGGCGAGGAAGAGATAGCTGCGAGCCGAGTGCACACTGGATGCTCGACCATAAGCGCACGGGGAAAAATGAAACCTGAAAATGTCTCACTGACTCGTACTACCAGCAAAATAGCACACGGAGGTCCTCTTTATTCGTACCATTCTAGGGACACGGAGCTAATTATTACTTTTTCAAATGAAATTACACATTGTCTCTGCGCGTTTGAGTAAGTGGGAACTTTTGCCCTGACCTAATAGTATTTTCGATCTACAACCCCCAGCAGAATGTTTTCGATCGGAGACATTGATACGGATTTTATAGAAAGCATTCACAATTTAGAAGTGTAAAGTATTACTTTATGGAGTTAAAACTGATGAGATATGAAAAGGGGCTTATTGAAGAATGCAAACAACAAAATAACATAAGCTTCCATTTATTATAACAAAGAAACGAGAAAATAAAATGTTACACGGAAAAAAGTTCGCTATTTCCGAATCTGCCCTTATTTTTTCCTTGATTTTGAAAAAGAACATATTTTTCAACTTTAAACAAATATTGTGATGTTATTATAAAAGATATTGGATTGCTCTTTGCAGCAAAAGATTCCGTATACTTTCCCGAATACAGTGATATACAATATTAATACATTACGAATGTTTAAACAAGTTTACATAATCATTAAAGATGAAGAGACACTACTTTTGCCTCAATTGTTGAGGAATTTTTCAGTTTATCTTAAAAAATAAGGGTCCGGCGTAGAATCTAACCGTATCACGCGATAGAGCAGACTTTTATCTTGAGAAATCACTTTTTAAAGTTTGCAACGTCGACGTTTTCTCGAACCAAGAAGCAAAATATCTTTGCAGGACATGAGTTGCCGCCAGTGGCGTTCGCCATTAGTACGGCCGTTCGCCGCGCCGCGCCGCACAGTAGAACTTTTCGTCCAAATTGGAGACAAAATCAAAGAACTTTCGATAGAGATGAGGTAGAGCAATGAAATTTTTTTAAAATTATAGCTGAAACTTGGCAGAATATGGGAAAAATAGGGAGATTATGGTACGAACGTTTTATAACCTTGAGAAAATTCGTTAAACAATTCGTTCACAAAAATCGATTTCATGTAAAATCCTGAGGTCGTAGACAAATTTTGAGACCAGATTTAAAATCAGCGTGAAAAAATCTACAGGAAATGATGTGCAGCATGTTAAAACAAATTTTTTCCGCTCGTGTTATTGAAAAAACCACAATTTTCTTGAAATTGTGAGAGTTTAACGAATTTGTGCGCCGCATCCCGCCACGGGCGGCAACGCATGTCCTTTTCAATTCCCATCAGTTTTAACTACATAAAGTAATATTTTATACTTCTAAATTGTGAATGTTTTCTCTAAAATCCGTATCAATGCCTCCGATCGGAAAAATTCTGCCAGGAGTTGTACTAAAATGATTAAAGAGAGAATTCTCCTCTTTCCTGTAACAAATACGAAGAGATTTTAATTCGCACAAAGTTCGTCAGTCTATACATTAGATCAGGGCTGATTGATGGGGGAAGCGTTTGAGGGCCCCATTGTCCCCAACCGGGTCCGCTAGACAGTCTTATCGACGAGTCCTCTAGCGGACCCAGCTCCTTCTCCTTTCCTCCTCTCTCGTAAATTTTCCCCAGTCGCCAAACATTCAAAAGTTTCCTCCGCAAAACACAGCGCAGCAATTTCCCCTTTCATTGCTCGAAGTTGGTACTGTGTCCAGTTTCTCGGCGAACACCCAGTATGCGAGACGTAGCTCCGTAAAACGTGTGGAAACTGCATAGCGCTGGGTTCTACGGAACTAGCAAGGAAGCACGCACGGGTAAACAAATGCAAGACGGATCGTGCATCACGGTGCAAGGCGTTTGCGTTCAGGACCGCGCA
This sequence comes from Lasioglossum pauxillum, assembly GCA_933228785.1. NCBI lineage: Eukaryota > Metazoa > Arthropoda > Insecta > Hymenoptera > Halictidae > Lasioglossum > Lasioglossum pauxillum. Next base: position 48,748,249 of record OW121702.1, on the reverse strand, counting down.
GAAGAAGCGACGTTGTTGGTGTCGTAGATCGCGGAAGACGCGTTCGCACGTAAGGCGACAAGCCACGGACGACAACGTCCTCAGTTCTGGGATAACGAAATAAGCAACGGACCACTGCTATCCGCGTTACCATCACGAAGAACTCGGGGAACTCGTCGAACGTGACGAGACTGTAGCTGCAGGTAGCAGGTAGCTTTTCCGTGTACTATTCTCTATGGTCTCTATGGGCCTGGCCAAGCTTGTGGGAGCTCTGTGCAAGAGGAGAGATTAGTGTTTACTCCGGGAGCAAATGCTTGAAACAAAAAAGGAAAGCTTTTTTGTGTCGTTTATAGACTGCCGATTTGATGCATTTACGGGAAAAAACTAAGGAAATTATTAAATGAATGCTTTCGGTCAACTTCGGTCTCTCGTTTTATTCGCCAATATGTTCGGAGTCGTTTTTGCTTGACTTTTCATCGCGGCTGTTTTATTTGGCTTGTACATAATTTACCAACGGTGGTACACCTGTGCCACCTGTTAAGTATATTCGATCGTATTTTATTAATCATACGATTAAATCCTGACTGCCTCAGGCTCTTTTTTAGTCACCGCTATGTGCATTTTATTGGAAATGGGTGGTTAAATAAACTGCAAACAGCGTATTCCGTTATGAACTCTAGTTTATTATACTGAGCTTGGAAGGACGCCGCACAGTGGTCCGGATCGAGAAATTCAGTGACATTTTGTTATAACTTTTGAACCATTAGAGATATTGCAATGAAATTTTCACTAAAAATATTTAAAAAATAGTCATTTTTAATTATAGATAATTAAATATTTTTTGCATTTGTTAAACAATATTTATTAATTAATTTTCATTCATACTTTGTTATTGATAATAAATTTGTTTACATATAAGTTCACAAACTATTTTTTGTAATAATTTATAATAAAAATTTTTTCGTCCATACCGAGAAGTTCTGTGATACTGCCACAGCTTTTGTATCGTAAAAGTTATTCTGATGAAACTTTCACTGAAAAATATGAAAAAATAATCACTTTTTAATGATAAATAATTTAATACGTTTAGTGTTTGTTTAATTGTTTTTAATAACATTTTACTTACTTTACTGGCTGATTTACTTAAATCTATGCAAGTATCAATTCTGCAGCTTCTTGATCTAGCGGCTTTTTCTTTTTATTTTGTGATTTTACTCTTATAGCAGCATATAATAAACAATTGACTGTAGGCTACAATCAAAACAGTCCACTCGCACGCGCGCGAGGTTCTTCGCGTCTCGCACAATCCTGGCGCTCGACGCAGCGATGGATACACTTGAATCACTAATAACTTGCGTCGATGGACGATGTTGGTAGTAAATCGTGCATAACTATATAGGGAAAAGTGTACTGAACATTGTACAATTTGTAAACATGCGGTACTAATTGGAACTCAAAAGATATTCCGTATCAAAGATGAAGAATTTTGACAATTTCCGAGCCTTCACTGTACATTATTTTTTTAATACATTATTTAAATTAATTTTAAATTGTCAGTGTAAATTTTTATCGTAATGGAATTCTCTTCATTTTAAAAGAAGAACAGAGGAAAAATATTAAACAGGTGTGTCTGGGCATCCAGATAAAGATAAGTATCTTTTTTCTGCGAAACAGGCTATTTTCAAAATGCCCAACTTTAAGTGTTCGTCGCGATTACAATTTTAATTATATTTTATTAATTTCTTTATTTTCGAGGTAGATGGATATTTATGAAGCAATACAAACTTTGTACATGTCAATATGAGAAAGTTCATTTTTCGACAAAATTTCACTGAATTTCTCGATCCGGACCACTGTGCGTCGTGTCGCGTTGGAGGCTATACTTGAAGTGAAGAGAAAACGAAAAAGGCAACGTGGAAAAGTCCGTTGTTACTTGAGATAAAGGACCAGGCTGCGTTCTGTTTCTTACAGTTAGGTGTACGATACACTCACAGGCCCATGGGTCCGCAGACATCAGGTTTATTGTCAAAGCCACTGATTCTCACACGTAACTAAACTCACTTTTGCTTTCTAGCTGACGCATTGTTACTAACAATCCAACACATTTATGTGCCCAATCGAATTTATTTATGTCACAAGGCGATAGAGGATCGAGCTTGATCAGATACTTTCTGATTCCACTTTTCTAGATTTATTTTCGAATACGGGGTGTTTAAAAAATTGATCAAAATTCTTAAGAGTTCGTAACTGTAGATTACCTTGAAGTGGCCTTAAACTTAAAACGAAGTACAGAATAGATTTCCAACAAATTGCACGTATAATTGTACCTGTAACGATCCTTGAAACAACTTTGAAATTAAAATGAAGTATAAAATCGCAACTGAGCGAGACATCGGGATGGACTGAGGAGTGCAGAGAAAGGAAAGTGCACTGGTTAAGCGAACAATGCTTGCGGAAACCTCTTCAGTTCGGGTAGACCGTTCCCGATCCTTTATCTTTGCGATTAAACGCGTCGGTAATGGATACGGGTAGGAGGCCAGCGCGGCGTTCGTTAAAAGAAAAAGAAACGAGGCGGGAATGGCTCGAGAGGGAAGTAAATCTCCGAAAGTAACGGTAGAGTCCAATAACGAGTGCGTGATACAGTCTGGAAGTCGATAAATCTGATCGGTGTCCTGGAAAGTCCAGAACACGGCCGAAAGAGCGAGAGCGAGGAGCTGGACGAAAGTGGAAGTGGAAGCGGGAAAGTGGAGTTCGTTAAACGAGCTTAACGTGTGCCGCCGCGGTAAAGCATTACTCCCGGCTAACGGGCCGTGTTGCAAACCCTATTAGCAATATATTTTCTCGGTCCACCGGATCCGCGGCTCTCGGCTATTGTGCAGAAGGCCATTCCGAGACAAGCCGCGTCGTCCGAGCGGTTTGCTTCTCATCCTCGAGCAGAACCGAGCGTGTCCTCGGGTTTTCCTTTCGGCGTCGCCAACTGGAAACTGTCTTGGTCGACGAAGTGGACGAAGTCGATCCTGCAGCACCGTTGCGTTTCGATTCGTCTGCTTATTCACGTGTGCACTAGCACGCAATTTTTGGATATGCTGTATGGTTGATATGCTGATAAAAGTGAAGAAAGTGAAGAAAAAAAAATAGATTCTAGTACTACTCACAATTTAGACCGAATTTTCGAATTTATTGTCAGAATGGTTTATTTCGCAAGAGTCCTAGCACCTCTTCTGTAACTGTGACTCTGCAGACCCGAAGTTTTCAGAGTTACGGAGAGAATACTGTGCACTAGGAAATCTGAACAGGGTTCTTCGCTGGCGAGAAGGTCCGTGGGCAGGACACGGTTTGAAAATATTTTCGCAGATTTCCAGGACATTGCCCGAGGAGTACACGACCTAGGTACTCGCGAAGGAACGGTGGATTATCCGACGTAATTCGTGGTTTCCCTCCGCGCGCCGCGTTGTCCTGAAGGCACCGTGCCGAAACGCGAGCGAATGGAAAACTTTGTGATCGAGAATCGCCAGAGGTTCTTGCCCCCCTTGCACCCCCGAAACAACCGTTGCGAACCTGAGCCGTCTTCCGGATCGAGTAAACGTCGACAGAATTCCCTCGGATATCGAACGAATCGGTTCCGAAAACGGCCGCGGGCTATCGCGGAGAGTTTCTCGCAACGTGCTTTCTTCCGTATTGTTTCGACTCGCGATCTTCTCTTTACAAACGACGTGGAGCACGTTGCAGTACCTAGCTGTTATTTAAAATGAAATTCTGTTTCAACGAGGAACAAGATTATCCTGAATTACAACAAAGGAGTGAAATAAAAATTTATTTTGAGGTTGTAAATTATATAACGTTATTTTTGCTGTTTCTAATTACACTCGTTCTTGTCCTGAATTACAACAAAGGAGTGAAACAAAAATTTATGTTAAGGTTGTAAATGATATAACGATATTTTTGCTGTTTCTAATTACACTCGTTCTTGTCACGAATGCGCAAAATCCGCTGTCTGTACGCGACTCACGTGGCAGATGTCACGTCCGGTGGTCCAGCTACTGATAATAACACTGTCCAACACCAAATTTGTTCCCTAATTACTGCTGGGTCCTTCCTATAGAGTTTTTTTGCGCTGATTCCAAATCTGTTCTTAATTTTTTCCCTATACGCACAGTTTTTGAGAAACATGACTTTGAAAAAAAACATATTTTTCAATTTTAAACAAATATTGTGGTGTTATTATAAAAGATATTAAATTGTTCTTTATAGCAAAAGATTCTGTAGACTTTCCCGAATACAGCGATATCCAATATTAATACATTATGATTGTTTAAACATGTTTAAACATTGATTAAAGACGGAGAGACACCACTTTTGCATCAATTTTTCAGAATATTTTTCAATTTATCTAAAAAAATAAGGGTCAGGCGGAAAATCGAACTATACCATGCAATAGAGCAGACTTTTATCTTGAAGAACCACCCTTTTAAGTTTGCAACGCCGACGTTTTGTCGAACCAAAAAGCAAAATACCTTTGTCCGATATGAGTTGCCGCCAGTGGCGCTCGCCATTAGAACGGCCGTTTGCCGCGCGCCGCGCCATCATGTCGCGTAAAGGTAATTTTGCTTTTTGGTTCGACAAAACGTCGGCGTTGCAAACTTGAAAGGGTGGTTCCTCAAGATAAAAGTCTGCTCTATCGCGTGGTACAGTTCGATTTTCCGCTGGACCCTTACTTTTTTAGATAAATTCAAAAACATCAGCAAAAATTGGTACAAAAGTGGTGTCTCTCCGTCTTCAATCACTGTTTACATATGTTTAAACAATCATAATGTATTAATATTTGATACCACTGTATTCGGGAAAGTCTACAGAATCTTTTGCTGTAAAGAACAATTCCATATCTTTTATAGTAACATCACAATATATGTTCAAAGTTGAAAAATATGTTTTTTTTTCAAAGCCATGTTCCTCAAAAACTGTGCGTATAGGAAAAAAATTAAAAACAGATTCGGAATCCGCTCAAAAAACTCTATAAGAAGGACCCAACAGTAATTAGGGAACATAAAAAAAGTTGAAATTTGTTGGACAGTGTAATTAACAAATCAAAAATATATTTTCAAGCTTTCTCCGATAATGTTGAAAAGACGTAAACACTGAATTTCATTACCATTAAGCTATCAAATATTGCATCGAGTAACGACCGTTAGCAGCCATCTACATGGGATTACTAACCCATGAGATTTATTTCGTTATTAAACCCCACTTCAAATTCAGAAACCTTATCAAATAAACAATGAATACCTTATCAAATAATTAAGAATCGATTTCGAAACCAACTTCGACTTCAACTATCAAAATTCTATGATAAAACCCAAGTAATTTAAGAAAATCCTAATTATCCGAATTATGCGTTCTATCCTTGCTAACCATATTTTCTAAAAGTCCACCTCGGACGTAACACAGTCAAAGCGTTAATATTCAATCGAAAGTCGCGTGGAAGCCGAGTCAAAATTCAATCTACCATCCTAGGTCACGAAGAGCCATCACGTCACCTGAAAAAATCATGCCAGACCCATCCTCATAAACCGGAAACTGTCGAAGAATTCCGAGGCGTGTTTAATCCGTAAGTCCATCGGTATTCGGCGCAAGAAAATATTCTGGCGATTCGAGTTTATCGGATTCCCAAGGCGCATCCAGCTCTCATCACCAGCCAGAAAGATGCGCAGACAGACGGACGAACGGACATGTTCAGGGTGCACGTGTACGACTGCAGAGCTGCAGTTGCATCGTGTTGGTGACCGGCTGCTGCGTGACTTGGGTATCGGGCCGGGGCCACGTAACGATTACCGTTAAAAATTTAGGAAAATTCCGGCCGAGGCGATGTTATTTTTATGCGAGCGTGTTGCCCCCGCTCCACACCCCCCTTTTAAGTTCCCTTTTGGTTCTCGTTCTGGTCCCGGTGCCCACCTCGATATGCGCCGCACGTATTTCTTTGTGTATTCTCTGAAACACTTTTTCCCGTCGCAATTGTATTCCCGCTGGATTTTTCATGACAATAACGGCTCGAGCTGTCGCGATTCCCGTCCCCGCTGTTTTCCGTCGACGTCGAATCGAACGATTAAGCGCCCCGGGCGCCCACAGCCTCGCCGAATCGCTACAAGGACGGTTATGTCACGGAGGTAACTCTCCGGGTAACACGTTGGGAAAATAACGCGAGATTTAGGAATCTTCTCTCGCGCGTCTATCGGAATGGATTTGCACCAAAAAGGTGCTATATGATATTATTCTGAGTTGATTAAAGGTAAATCGTTAGCTTACGTTCTGAAAAAAGAAAAAAATATACTTAGTACTCCATTTAAAAAAATTATTATTATTATGTTCCACCAATCCGATCATCATGAAACTTTTGTATACATATATTAGATAGGTAACAGAACATCGTTCTTGAATTTTTTGGAAGTGGTCACTCGAAGGGCTGCTTGCAATTCCCACCACCAACAAATTAAATGATTTTTTCTACCCTTAATAATTTGACCACAATTGTGAAAAAATATATAATATGAAGGAGGTAAGTTCGAGTATTTTCGTTTTTTTTTAAAATCTGAATATCTTAATTAACAACCGAGGAAGAAAATGATACAGTTAAGGGTATTTACCCTCATATCATCCTTATATGATGGGTTAGCGACTTAAAATTTTAGGGGGTTATCTTTCAACCTAAAACCATTGTTTTCCACACGATGTCAATAAAAATTGAGGGTGGGGCCACTGGACCATTCTTAGTCTGTTAGACAAACGTGAGACAGAACAGAAAGCAGTGAAAAATATAAAATATCTGCTTCCGAGACACAGTTTTTAATTTAAAAATTTCTCGAGAAAATTTCAATTTTGGTGGGATGCTTCCTCAAATTCCAGTTAAAATTTACGACAGTACGAGTCTCTCACACAATCGGAAATCTGTTCAGAACGTGATCGTGGTGCCTCGCAGCGTGGAACAACACAAGCAAGCAAGCCTATAAATTCTTGGCAATCTGCGCATCCACCAGCCCGTATATCTTCGGTTTTTATTCTCCCTCTGGCCGGGGATGTATGAAGAGACAATTAAAGTCTGTGTTTTAATTAAAGAACTCTGTTGAGCTTATTTACAGCTTCGTCGGGATTCAGGCGAGTGATTCAGCGCAGGAACGCGACTAGAATGGAAAAAGGAGAAGCGAGCCGCGTTACGATTTCCATAAGCCGTCGACGGGATTCGTTGAGTTCCCTTCTTGAACGAGATTGCTCGAAGGGAGAGGGTGCGTGGGAGTCTGTCAAAGGATATTGGAACGATCCGGGCTTCTGACAATTAGTTGTGACCCGTTTTTCGAAAAAGGATGTCTGCAATACGTTGAGAAGGTAAGGTGAAGTGAACTAAGTCTGGACAGTCCAAAAATGATACCTAAATCTGGACAATTGAATTTTCATAGTAAAATCAGTAATTAAGAGATTAAATAATTATATTATATATTCTGAGGCCTTAGCTACAAGTATGTGTGAATATTATTTCATTAAGACATCAATTGAAATTTAAAAATGAATTCAATGTTCATCTGAAAACAGTATACAAAATAGTCTATTTACATGCGAATCATGTGCATTTATAGTTCGAACTTTTGTTAGAAAAAAAGATATAATTTAAGCCGTCAGACAAAAAATAATTATCACGCATAATAATATTGATATTTTAAAATAAATTGGCTATCAAACTTAACGTAAATAATAATTATTAATCCAAATATTAGATGTCCAAGATTAGGACTGTTTTCAAATATAAGTACTCCATACTGGGACGCGACGACAGTAGCTGTCCCACTCTAAGCTTATACGTAATGTGCTTACGCCTGAAGCCGGACACGTGTTTGTGAATAAAATCAACGCATTGTTTGCAAATTATTTAACTACATGTACGTATAATTAGTCTTCTATTAGCTTGAATAACGTATGTAGAAAATGTATTCCTGTTGTGACGTTAATAATACTTTATGTTTACATCTTAAATCTATCAGTATTACTACCTAACGTTAAAAGTTGTATTATGACAAGTTTTATTAAAACAGTAAATGAAAATAAATATATATTTGGTTAAATAATACAATACTATAATCTATGATAAGAATACTACATATTACGCAAAGCATCTTCTATTCGTCATGCGCAACAGCGCCACCAACCAACGTTTTAGGTTATGTTCGCTCGATCAACTCGTATATTGAATTTTGTCCCGATATAGGCTTTACTTCTGTCCAGGTACTAGCTTAGATTGGATTTAGTATGTCCAACTATAGGTTTGAATTATTCTTGTTAATACTATTAAGATATTAACCTAAACAATGATTTTTTTATTTTAAATTACTTTACAAACTCTGAACTGTATGTTAAAACTCTTAAGAAATTGTTTTTGTTTATTTAAAGTGATAAAATTTAAAATAAAAAAACATGCTGTCCAGGCATAGGGCACTTCACCTTACTTTAGTTTTCCGAGGGAAGAATTCTTTGCCGACCTCTTCGGGGACAATTTTTTAAGAGGACGGTCGAGTTTTGACCCATGGTTCCTTTTGTACTTTTTATCCCCGTGATGAGTAGAATAAGGTGCAATAAGAAAAATTGTTGACGTTTTGACCTCGAAATTAATTTTGCTTAATTTTAATTTTGATTGAGACCAAACCGAAGGTGTAGATTAAGGCGCAACGTAATGGTTGATCTGATTGTTCCTAATTTGTTAAACTATTTGTTTTATGGTTCTGTTTTTGGTTTGGTTCCAGGTAACCCAAGACCCCGTGTGACATGGTACCTAGACTCCCAAGTAATCGACGCACCGTCCGAGTTGCGAGAGATCCAAGTACCAGCAGGTGAGAGCAACTTGGTGACCATAAGCAACGTGACCCTGAAGGGTCTCACGAGGAGTCACTATCACGCGAAATTGTACTGCAAGGCGAACAATACTCATCTGGCGCTGCCGTTGTCCACCGCTGTCATTATCGAACTTCACAGTAAGTGGTACTACATATATCGGTGTCCCGGCGCCGCTAATTAAATTTACAGGTTTCGGATTACGGGGATTAAATGGGTTCACGATCAACTTCCAACGGGGCATCCGAATTCGATCGCGTCCTAGTGACAGCAAAAACCCAGTTTTGGGACCGCGTATTCCAGCGAATCACATTTCAGAATAACGGGATATTTGTTGAAATGATTATACCCAAAAGGTTGTTAAGTGATAAAATTTACAATAGAAAAACATGCTGTCCAGGCATAGGCCACTTCACCTTAGCTGAAGCCGTAATAACTGTATTTCATCCGTGTTCTTTCTTGCGTTTTGTCCCTAACTGACGGTAATACATTGCAAATGGTAGTCAGACGACGGACAGCTATTATGACAGTCTGTATCTCAGGATTCCGTGGCAAAATCGTACTAGACCAGAGGCGAAGGTTCTGTCTGCGCCATTGACGTTTGCGTCTTCGACTTCAGTGGCCCCGAAACGCCACTTGCAGACATTTTTCCGTTGAAAATCCCGCGAGACGCGGCGACCTTGGGACTTTCCAGAGAGTTGCCGTGTCTCGAACGCGCCTGCATTTTCGTGCAGGTTGTCACGGAACCGTCGGCCCGGTTAGACGAACGATAAAACTCGTCGAACAAGGATGCCGGCGTGCCCGTCGTTTCGCCGCACCGGAATAGAAACACCGTAGTGTTTTATGGTTTGCGCCTTCTACGGAAATTGGATGTTTTACGAACGCCGCCGACTCCCGGCAAACGTGACCGGGAAAGATGGACTCGCTGCACACCGTATCTGCCAGTCGAACACATTCTCTCTATCTTTCTCTCTCTCCCTTTCTCACTTTCTGTTCGCTTGTCCCGCGAGTCTTTTCTCCTCGTCCTCACTTCGCCCGTTCCACAGGCTCGTCCTCCATTTTTCTTATCGCAGCGGGGTCGAACGTTTGCGTTTGACAAGCGATCGTTGTCCTTGCTACGAGGCACTGTTACTTTAAAAGCGGAGAACTAGGAAAATGCTCGCGATCGTTCGCCTCCCCTTTCATCGCGATGATTGTTCGTGGCCCCCCGTAGCCGGACGCACTATTTCCGCTCCTGTCATTTCCGGGCCAAACCTCGAATCTCGAGGTTTCATCATTCGTTTGCACCGGTCCTGCCGAAAATTCCAAATTAGGTTTGCGCAAGTTGGTTGGTCGCGGTTTTCTTAAATTCAGCCAACCGCTTGCATTGCGATTTATCTTACGGTTATTGTGATTAGAACTTCTTTGCTGTTGTTGAATTCATGTTGAAAATACTAAAAGTTGTACAGTACAATTTTTTTATGTGCGCTTATATATCATACAAAAATCTATGCTGTTTAATTTGTCAATAAAATACCCCTGAAGTGAAATACCTCCTCTATAAAGAGTTCCTACAATTTCGCATTAATTTGAATAATTTATTCAAGGAGCCCCCGTTAAAATTCGAGGTTAAGACACATACGAATTGTGTCCATCGTTTCGGGATTTCCACGTCGGCGCATCACGCCGAAGACACTCGTGTGCAGGGATCAGGATAAGGAAAAGAGGACAGGGCGCACGTGCGCGGAAACATCGACCTCGTCCCCGGTTGAACGTGATCCTTTTGTCGAGGAAAACTGCCTATCTATCTGCAACACTCGCGCAAGGTCTGCGGATAATAGCTGCGTATTGCGCGCCGATACAGCCGCGAGATTTATGCACGGAATATATCGTGGTGGACGCGATATCGCCACCCGGGATATCCAGTTACGGGGTCTGTCGGTTTTTCCCGAACGTGGAAAACGATAGCGCGCTGGTTGCCGTGGCTGCTGCTGCCGCTCTCGTTCTCGAAAGTAGACAGAGAGCGTCCCCTAAATTGTCCGTTTCTATCGCGGATTACTCGGAGATTTATTTCAGGACATCGACTAACGCGAGACCGTACACCAGTTTTACGGTTATCCTCTCTATCGGCGTGGCCTGCCCGCGGAAATATCGCCGGCAAGAGTTTACAAGGTAGTAAAAGCCACGGCCGCGGACGATGTATCGCGACGTTGATCGCGATACCGAGATTTATCGGACGAACGCCGCGAGCCGATTCGTGCCCGCCGTCTCCTACCATCGGCCAATTGAATCTATCCGAGAGGATCCCGCCGCCATTGTCCCGATACCATGATCCCTACGGGTCTACGGAAATTTTCATTCCTGCGAATCCTCGGCGAGATTTCACCTGACGTAAGAGTTCTTTTTTTAACGGAAGCTGGTAGGTATTGTGACTGGAAAATTTATGGATTTATCAAGCAATCTTTTGAGCACACCGAAATAATAAATGATTGCACGCCCCTCCTGCAACTCAGGTCCAAACTGAAGACACTTGCTGAGGCCCAGAAGTTTCCAACTAAAATCCCCAACATCCGCAAACGGCGCGATAGCCTAAATCAGAAAGCAATCGCACTCGGACGCCAGCAGTGCGTGTTCTCCAGGCACGGGGCGATTTCCAGCGATAGCGATTCCATAGAAATCGACTCCGAACCAGCCGGGTCGCCTAAACGGGACAGCATGCTGGACGGGACAGCACCGCGCGCATGGTTCGAGTACCGATCCCGAACAATATCCGATTAGTATGAGGGCGGCGTAAAACGTTTTCTCGATTCCGGCGATGTAGCGGCCATTTCGGTCGTGCGTGTATATAGATATATAAAAAGCCGGAGTGGGGGTGTAGCGAGGGGATTGCAGACGATTCCAGGGGCGATAAAATTGATCAGCCAGGGTGCCGGCTGAGGGTGAACGGTATCGGGAACGATATCGAGATTTATCGCGATGCTGGCGAGCTGCGATTCCACCGGCGAGGATCGGTTCCGTCTTGGTGTGGCTTCGACCGCGAGAGCCGGGCAGATTCAATCGAGAAACGTCGCTCGATACCATCGCAGCCGTCGAATGCGAGCATTATGTTATAGATAGCAGGGCCCCGAGCTCGCTGGCCGGGACGCGGGATCCATTCGAAAATTTCCATCGCACATAAATTCCGATCGTTTCCGAGAACGTCTTACGACTGTCACCGCGTTCAAGGACGTCCTCTCCACCAGGAAATACACGGAACGAGCCACCCAACACCAGTTTGACCATACGTGACCACAACCTTTTCTTGGATACACGCTGCAGAACACCTCTGAGCTTTTTGATTTCGAGATGTCGGACCCAGTCTTATTACACTGTCCAACATCAAATTTGTTCCCGAATTACTGTTGGGTCCTTCGTACAGAGTTTTTTGCACTGATTCCGAATCTGTTTTTAATTTTTTCCCTATACGCACAGTTTTTGAGGAACATGACTTTGAAAAAAAAACATATTTTTCAACTTTAAACAAATATTGTAGTGCTATTATAAAAGATATTGAATTGTTCTTTATAGCGAAAGATTCTGTAGACTTTCCCGAATACAGCGATATCAAATATTAATACATTATGAGTATTTAAACAGGTTTAAACAATCATTAAAGACGGATAGACACCACTTTTGCACCAATTTTTGAGGATATTTTTCAATTTTTCTCAAAAAATAAGGGTCCAGCGGAAAATCGAACTATACCACTCGATAGAGCAGACTTTTATCTTGAGAAACCACCCTTTCAAGTTTGCAACGCCGACGTTTTGTCGAACCAAAAAGCAAAATACCTTTGCCCGATATGAGTTGCCGCCAGTGGCGCTCGCCATTAGAACGGCCGTTTGCCGCGCGCCGCGCCATCATGTCGGGTAAAGGTATTTTGCTTTTTGGTTCGACAAAACGTCGGCGTTGCAAACTTGGAAGGGTGGTTTCTCAAGACAAAAGTCTGCTCTATCGCGTGGTACAGTTCGATTTTCCGCTGGACCCTTATTTTTTGAGATAAATTGAAAAATATCCTCAAAAATTGGTGCAAAAGTGGTGTCTATCCGTCTTTAATGATTGTTTAAACCTGTTTAAATACTCATAATGTATTAATATTTGATATCGCTGTATTCGGGAAAGTCTACAGAATCTTTCGCTATAAAGAACAATTCAATATCTTTTATAATAACACTACAATATTTGTTTAAAGTTGAAAAATATGTTTTTTTTTCAAAGTCATGTTCCTCAAAAACTGTGCGTATAGGGAAAAAATTAAAAACAGATTCGGAATCAGTGCAAAAAACTCTATAGGAAGGACCCAACAGTAAGTAGGGAACATAAAAAAAGTTGAAATTTGTTGGACAGTGTTATTAACTCCTTGCCGTATTGCGATACTTTCTTCGGGAGAAGTTCGCCGGCTCAGTCGGTTGTCCAGGATCCGTTATCCGTAAATTAGAACACTGTTGGTCTTTGGGTTATACTTGATAGATATGTATATTTCAATAGTAATGAACAGTCGTCTATGTACAGAAACATCATGAAATGCTGTTGGCGGCGCGACGGTGCACAGTGGAACTTTTCGTCCAAATCGGAGACAAAATCAAAGAACTTTCGATAGAAATGAATTAGAGCGATGAAATTTTTTAAAAATTGAAGCTGAAACTCGGCAGAATATGGGAAAAATAGGAAGATTATGGTACGAACGTTTTATAACCTTGAGAAAATTTGTTAAGCAATTCGTTCACAAAAATCGATTTCTTGTAAAATCCTGAGGTCGTAGACAAATTTTGAGACCAGACTTAAAATCAGCGTGAAAAAATCTACAGGAAATGATGTGCAGCATGTTAAAAAAAAATTTTTCCGCCCGTGGTATTGAAAAAACCGCAATTTTCTTGAAATTGTGAGAGTTTAACGAATTTTCTCAAGTTTATAAAACGTTCGTACCATAATCTCCCTATTTTTCCCATATTCTGCCATGTTTCAGCTATAATTTTAAAAAAATTTCATCGCTCTACCTCATTTCTATCGAAAGTTCTTTGATTTTGTCTCCGATTTGGACGAAAGGTTTCACTGTGCGGTGTGTCGAGTTTACAGTGTTGGCTCTACCGGTGATTCGGCGGTCGATCGCTGATCGGCGGTATCCGACGCGATTATAATCCGTGACCCGGCTTGGTCGCGGTTGGTGTACGGCGTACGATGATGATGCGGATCTACGGATCGGCGGTGGCTTATAGGTAGAAGATTGTCAGCTGAGAGGATTGCGGTGTCGTGTGCCACCCGCTGGAGGGATTCCTACGGTCGTGTGCCGCGTAGGCCTCGGATTCGAAAAATTAGGGAGGTGCGGTGTCGTGTGCCACCCGATGGAGGGATTCCTACGGTTGTATGCCGCTGCTCATCGCTTAGACGTTGTTTAAGATTCTCTGATGGTGACCACTTGTACCTACATAATTTGACTTAAATAAGTGACTCTGTTCTGGCGATCAGTTCGGCGCGCCGTCGTCATCGCACCGTCCCCCTGTTCCCCGTGAGCTCCTCGGGTGGATCGAGCAGCTCGGGCCTCGCGGGCGCGGCAGGGGGAGCGGTCGTGGTTGATCGACGCGCCCAGCTGATCGATCAGTTTGTCTATTGACACTCAACGCGACATTCGTTTACATTTCGATCATCCTTCCGAATCGCCTTGTGAACGTTTCGTCGATCTTTCTCGTTCTTTCAATTCTTTATCTTTACCTTAGAGTCGTGGTATCGTTACGATTAAGGAAACGACCACAAATCTAAAACAGACGTTGAATCCTCCAATTATTCAAATGAAAAATGACATGTAGCTTCGTCGGACACAGTTCTCCCACGTTCTTAAAACATAGTACGTTCGTAAACGTGTGCACGTTTTATGGAAATTATATAGCCAGGAACAATTTGAGCCAGCTAGACCGAGCAAATAACGCTACTGTGTGCCATAGCGAATCAGAGGACGTGGAACAAACCGAGAACGTTGAAACACTTGGCACGATGCTGTAGGACGATTGTTGGGTGCGAAGCGTAGGTCAATAATTAAGCACTTGTGTACTCGTGTACGAGCTGAGTTCCGTGGAAATATCACCGTGATTTGTGGCCGAACGAGGAAACTTTCCAGGGGAAACGGTGCTTTAACCCTTTCATTGCGGAAAGTGTATATGAAACTGAGTCACTTCACATTTTCATCTGAAGTATCTCTATCGTTTCTAGCGACGCGAGAAAATGTCTAGGGGAACAGATATTTGCTTGAGTTTGATTATTATAATTATAATTATTATAATGGAGAAGACCGAACGAAGAAGATCTCGGAAACATTAACTGAAGAAATATTACACAATATTTATCGCAGCGATTTATTTCTCGATCGAAGCGCTTCCTTTGAACATTTGCATTCCAAGATCGCACATTTCACATGCAACAATGTAATTTTTAACCGCAAAGGTCAGACGGAGATTGAAATGCAAAGTATCCGGTGGCCATCAATCTGAAAAACGCAGCTGCACGCGTTGCAAGCAGCCATTGTTTCTCTCGGCTCGCAGCAGCTCGCAGCCCTTTCGAGCAAGGGTCCGGACCCATCGAAGGAGCAACGAGACCGTTTGTCTCTGTATCGCTGTATCGAAACGTGTGCTGCGAACCGGAGAGGAGAAGAGAGGAGAACGGGATCCTGATACGCTAACCGTACGGGTATCCTTGCTGTCCTAACTGACGCGCTTTAAAAGAACGAGCAGACCGTGGCATTCGCTTCACGAAAACAAATGGGATACGTCCGGGGCTGCTAGATCGGGGGAACGAGGAGCACCAGAAAAACCAATGGGGCAGACGGGAAATATTTGCGTAATCCTGGCCCGAACCAATCCAAGGGACAACGAATGGTACCGGGTATCAGCGTTTCATTTAACTCGATCGCTCGAATATCGAGGAGTTACCCGCCCGAGGCTCGAAGACGGTCTATAAAAAGGACTACACGCGATTCGGAGATTTATTGGCTCCTGGACGGAGCTGAATCGCAGACCCTTTTCTCTGCTTTTTGCATTATTCCCAACCCATGCGAATTCTCGCGAGGGCACTGAGGCCTCGAAATGGCCCGAGTGTGGTAAAAAGTTTCTCTTGTCAGAGTAGAGACATAAAAAAGAGGTTTATACAGGCAGATAGTCCAATACTCGGGCTACAATGCACTATTTTTATTTTTCAAATCCGTTGACTTTTAATGCTGTTATACAATTTTTAATATGTGTACCATTTCTTCTTCTTTTCTACAATTCCAAAAAAATTGCTCGGGCGCATCGTCTGAAATAAATATCGATCCTTACATTCATTACTTGAGGATTCCCCTTACACTTTGTGCACGGCATCGGTTCAGCCGTTCCCCAGCAGTGAATTAGAAAACGGCAAGTTAAGAAGGAAGTTTTATAGCGGCAACAAGACCGCGAATAAACGTCTTAACCACCCGGAAACAAGGAAATACGGACAGATATATCAATTTCGAGTCTGAAATGTTTTTCCGCGGTGCACGGCAAGTTTTCGCGAGCAAAACTGGAAACGAATGGCACAGCAGGAGGGGACAGGGAACAATGTCAAGGGAGAGAGTTCGTAGCCGGGAAAAGTAAAAGACGAGAAGGGAAAGAGGCCGTCGCTGAGTTACGGGTACGTCGGAATCGTTTACGAGGCCGTAAAATTCCACATTATTCATCGAGCTCAGTCACTCTCTCCTCTCTCTCTCCTCGGTTCCTTCGTAGAAATTACCCGCGAACGAATTTCGCGTCCTTCTCGCGAGGAACCTGCTCTCTCTCGTCCAAGCAAAATTGCATGGCAGGTGGTACGTCGTGACGGTAATCTGTAATATGGTAACCCGAACCAGGCATCGGTAACAAAGCTTTCTTTGCGTGAACGCCATCGTTTCGCGCGTCGCCGTCGCTAGACCGGCAAATGCCCTGGAATAGAACTGCCCGGAAAGCTGGCTTTCGAACGGCTAGAATACGCTCTTCTGATTTATGCTACGCACACTTGCCGGTGAAATGGCTACTCTACAACGCTGGATTTTTCGTAGCTGCTATCGATACGGAATTATAAACGCAGTATTATTCCTAGACACCATGTCCAATGTCTTGAGGATAGAACGAATAAATGATTACACCCACTTGCGAACAACACACTAGTATTTTACCACGTTTTTATATACAGGGTGGCCCACATAACTCTGAACAGCTCAATATCTCCGTTACTTTTCGTTGTACAAAAAAACTTCGTAGGACAAAGTTACACTGTTTGAAGGGCCACATATAACGGTGTAACGGAAAAAAAATTTCAAGGTCATTTTTATGAGATTTCAAGGTTATCGATGTTTTTTTAAACGGAATGAGGTATTTTTTAATACATCAATCGATGCAGCTGGACATTCTTTATAAGAAAGTACTAACCTATGTATGTCGAAAAGTTAGTAGTTCAAGAGATATTTCAATTTAAATAACTCCAAAATACCATTACTGTCGTACTAAGACGTTACACAAGTAAACGCTAACATCAATTTCATTTTCAACATCCATTTTTCAATTTCAACTCTTCCATTTCAAGTTCAATTTCAATATCAACCCTTACAACTTCAATTTCAATATCAACCCTTACAACTTCAATTTCAATTTTTCAATTTCATTTCGTTAATTTCAACGTCAATTTTTCAATTTCATATCAAATTTTCCATTTCAACTTCAATTCTAACTCTCCCATTTCAACTTCAATTTCAATATCAACCCTTACAACTTCAATTTCAACTCTTCAATTTCAATTTTTCAATTTCATTTCGTTAATTTCAACGTCAATTCGTTAATTTCAATTTCAATATCAAATTTTCCATTTCAACTTCAATTTCAATATCAACCCTTACAACTTCAATTTCAATATCAACCCTTACAACTTCAATTTCAATTTTTCAATTTCATTTCGTTAATTTCAACGTCAATTTTTCAATTTCATATCAAATTTTCCATTTCAACTTCAATTTTAACTCTCCCATTTCAACTTCAATTCCAATATCAACCCTTACAACTTCAATTTCAACTCTTCAATTTCAATTTTTCAATTTCATTTCGTTAATTTCAACGTCAATTCGTTAATTTCAATTTCAACATCAAATTTTCCATTTCAACTTCAATTTCAATATCAACCCTTACAACTTCAATTTCAACTCTTCAATTTCAATTTTTCAATTTCATTTCGTTAATTTCAACGTCAATTCGTTAATTTCAATTTCAACATCAAATTTTCCATTTCAACTTCAATTTCAATATCAACCCTTACAACTTCAATTTCAATATCAACCCTTACAACTTCAATTTCAATATCAACCCTTACAACTTCAATTTCAATTTTTCAATTTCATTTCGTTAATTTCAACGTCAATTTTTCAATTTCATATCAAATTTTCCATTTCAACCTCAATTCTAACTCTCCCATTTCAACTTCAATTTCAATATCAACCCTTACAACTTCAATTTCAACTCTTCAATTTCAATTTTTCAATTTCATTTCGTTAATTTCAACGTCAATTCGTTAATTTCAATTTCAACATCAAATTTTCCATTTCAACTTCAATTTCAATATCAACCCTTACAACTTCAATTTCAATATCAACCTTTCAACTTCAATTTCAACTCTTCAATTTCAATTTTTCAATTTCATTTCGTTAATTTCAACGTCAATTTTTCAATTTCAATTCGTTAATTTCGATTTCAACATCAAATTTTCCATTTCAACTTCAATTTTAACTCTCCCATTTCAACTTCAATTTCAACTTCAATTTTTCAATTTCAATTCGTTAATTTCAAATCTTCAATTTCATTTTCAACGTCAATTTTTCAATTTCAATTTCTTCAATTTACACTAGCAAGTAAACACTAACGCCTTAGTACGACAGTAATGGTATTTTGGAGTTATTTAAATTGAAATATCTCCTGAACTACTAACTTTTCGACATACATAGGTTAGTACTTTCTTATAAAGAATGTCCAGCTGCATCGATTGATGTATTAAAAAATACCTCATTCCGTTTAAAAAAACATCGATAACCTTGAAATCTCATAAAAATGACCTTGAAAATTTTTTTCCCTTACACCGTTATATGTGGCCCTTCAAACAGTGTAACTTTGTCCTACGAAGTTTTTTTGTACAACGAAAAGTAACGGAGATATTGAGCTGTTCAGAGTTATGTGGGCCACCCTGTATACATATATGCGCATATAATAACAAATAGTTTAACGTAACATAATATGTATAAAGCAATGCGACGCGACAGACAAGCTGTTTACACTTCGAGAGGGCACAGAAGAAAAGGCGAGTGCTCTTCGTTATCCGTAGTATTTGTAATCCGTGTCTGTTTATATTATGCGCCATCCATCAGACAACCTGTCAATCATTATCTTGGATTCTATGACAACCAGGCTGGTAAGACAGTTTTCTCCTGTTACGGATATCACTTTGAATTTGGACATTGATATTTCCTAACACAATGCACGAATTATTTTATGGTAATTATTTACAAAAGCACTGCGTACTCCGATTTTGATCAAATTTAAATATGTTATAGATTTCCACATTTTGAACAACTTTTTCCTTTTCCAATATAGGGGGGTCGCTTTTAGTTTTCGAGATATTTGCAAAAAACTGTCGCGAATACTCTATTGAATTTTTCGTATTCTTGCACGCTCCGCAGCAACGTAAGCCTGTTCAGGTGCGCCGTTTGTTTACATTTTGACGCTGTAGAGATGAGGGAAAAACCAGGGGGGCGGAAAGGGCCGGCCTGACACCACACACACCCACCCAGTGCTTAACACGGACCCAGTGTTTCTAAAAAGAAGGTTCTCACATTATACAATTATAAAATCAACTGAGACCAATACAGCATACATCCTAACTCAGTCGTAATCCAGTTCTAACCCAGTTCTAATACAGTGTTTCACATGCATCCAGTGTTTCTCAAAAGAAGGTTTCCATTATGAAGTTAACATTTGCACCAATTTTCACTATTATATTCGTAATCAGCACGTCAAAATACGTAAGAATCTAGAGTACAATTTAGAAACACTGGGTTTTCCCTCATCTCTACAGCGTCAAAATGTAAACAAACGGCGCACCGGAACAGGCTTACGTTGCTGCGGAGCGTGCAAGAATACGAAAAATTCAATAAAGTACTCGCGACAGTTTTTTGCAAATATCTCAAAAACTAAAAGCGGCCCCCCTATATTGGAAAAGGAAAAAGTTGTTTAGAATGTGTTGCTGCATAACATATTTAAATTTGATCAAAATCGAAGTACGCAGTGCTTTTGTAAATAATTACCTATTTTATTTCCCATCAGGCGGAATGAAATGGTGCGAGATCTTGGAATTAAATCGTCGAGCAAGGGGTGAGCGATATTCGTCGAAATATCTTTATCGATTTTGCTGCTCTAATTTTCCCGATGGAAAATCGCAACGTAAAAATCGACAGCAAGGTAAAAGCAGTTTTTCGTGGCACCGTCGTGGGACGCTGGTAGAATGAAGGGTCGTTCGGTAGGTGGTTCGTGGGTCGTGACCGATAATAGCGACAAGCCTCGTATATCCTGGCGTTTCTTCCGCGCGTTGCCGGCTGTCGCCATAACTTTATCTCGCTTTACGAGGATCTTCGGCGGACGGCAGTGCGCCAGGAGCGTGACTCGCGACGCGATCGACGGCCATTCTCTTCCGCCCCGGGAACAATACACCGCTAACCCGCCACGATCCTCCCATCCACGATTTTATCGCGATCGAGAGTCACCCGTTCGCGCTGCTTCCGACTCGATTCCCGATGATATTCGCGACGAGAATTCTCGCCGCGATGTTGGCTGCCTCGAATTAGGACGAGAGATAACTCAAAGGGACGAAATGCATTATCTCCTTGTCGCTATCGCGGCTCACGGAATTTTATCACTTTTCTTTCTGCACATTCCCTGGTTCACATTGTCTTTCTCAGATATACAAAAATTCTTACAAATTTCTATACCCTTCTTCTCGTAATCGATTTTCATTGAAAAGGTTATTTTTAAAGGGCGCTCACATAATTTTGCCCCCGACCGTGTCAGTCGTAATATCACTGTCTCCGCTCGCAGCTCTGCGAACATCTCCATTATAAATCAATTGAATGCACATCAACGCTCCTCGTTCGCCTCTGATCATTACCGTGAAGTCTAGCATAACCGTGCCCGTAACAGAACCTCTCTAAACAGCACGGTAGAATTCGTGAATTGATTACAAAGCAGTGCATCCAGCAAAAACCCACCGAAGCAAGTCCCTCCAGTCCATCTCGACGCGTCTGTAAGAAATGCTTTCACGATTCGTCCGGAGAACTTGCACCGCGAGATGCATCGGTATATCTGCGCACAGGCGCGTGTGGAACGTGTGCATCTGCTCTGGGTCGCGTCCCACGAGGCGACGATCCATCGGTCGTTCTTTGAAAGACGTCGATACGGCAACTTTTCCGGGAAACTTGCTAACCAAAAGAATTGACAAAGGCGACGCGGATCCGAACTGATTCGAGACTGGTTCCGATATTTGTTCGAGATGGTATCTAGATGCCAAGCAAATATCCAGGGCCCGGGCCCGAGGGAGAGGCGATCCGACGACACGTTCCCGGAATCGGGTTCGCGCGTCGATACCCGTCGCGATTTCAAACATGTTTGTCTCCGGCGTGCACATCAATTCGTTGTCTTTTCTCACTGATATGCAAGTGTGTGGTGGCACACGCACACATCGCTAGATCCGCATATACGTATATGAAATTACAAGGATTACAAAAATACAAAATGACGCTTCAACATTGCAATGAGGAGTTCAGAAGCGGTCACTTGTGATTTCTAAAAGTCAAATCTACGTCTGTCCGGTGCCCAAAATGCATATTTTTACGTTATCGAGGAATAATTTGTAATTATTCGGCAGATTAGAAAAAAGAGATTGATTTTCTATTACTATGGGCCACCCACATGAATGCTTCCCATTTTTATTTCATTTCTGAAAATTATACTTTTGTAAAAAAAGAAATATTGTGTACAAGTTTCTCTTTTCTGTCACTGTAAATTGAAACTGGCATTATAAATTGAAATACGTTGCTTCCTCTGCTATGTTTTAAGAAAAAAAATATTTCAATAAACTTACGGAACTATTACCCTCCTTTATACTTACCTAATGTGTATAGAATACAAGTAACACAGAATTATCGATTATTAGAAGCGTTTAGACTTTTGCACTCCTAAATCGGCCGTTTGGACCACTGTGCGCCGGCACCCTTTCTGTGCCGAAGTATTCACTGTCATTTTGTCGTTTCCCCATACAGTTGGTAGATTACAGACGCCGGTTTCCTGCCGATGAAGTTTCGCAGAGAATCACGTTGCTGATTCCCGGGTCCGCTCGAGGAAAATTGAAAGCAAGCCCCGCGAAGGATAACTGCTTCATCGTGCGCGAGACAAAAGGTGCACAGAGCGAACAGGATCGCAGGAAAAGAAGCAAAGAGAGCAGATATGACGGATGTTCCAGTCTCTATGGACGCTGCAGCTGCGCCGCTCAGCTAAGTATGTAATATCGTTCTACCAGTCCCGGGGAAAAATTCTACCGAGAATCTCCGTGGACCCATAATCTGGCTCAGAGCACATCGTGCAATGTTCCTGCGCGCGGATCGAGTTCGAGTGGTGGCTCGTTTGATCTCTGCTGCGAATTAATGTTGTTATGTTTCACGCGGAAAATTGAAATGAGTTTCTATAAAGAGGCAGAAGGATTTTATTCAGTTAACTTCTTCAATCTGGAAGAATGCAATGATTAAGAGAAGCTTTTCGAATGAAAGGAATATTTCTAAGATAGTTTATCTCAATGTTGGAGAAAGAATGTTGAGAAGTGTCAAGAAGCCCGGTAGCCCGCTAAAATCGGCTGTCCATCGAGCTGTAATTGATATCGAGAGGAACGAGTTATCGCGAGGATTTTCCGAGTGTTTCTCTAGTTTCCCGTGAAAACGTTCGAATCGAGAAGTTCGGCGAGTTGCTCGTCCGTCATGGAGATTCCTCGGAATCTGGATCACGGCGGGAGCGCTTGGCGAAAGTAAAGCCCTCGGAAAATTCTGCGAGTGGAAAAGATGAAAGCCGATGGTTGGGTCGTGGATCGGGAAACTGTGTGTTAAGTAAATCTCGGCGGGTCGCGGAGGATTTCTAAGTAACACGAACAAACTCCGCCTCGATTCTTTGGTTCGCGCGGAGGGAGGAGATATCCACAGCCAACCAAGATTAACCATTATGATGTTAAGGGGATCGCCAAAATGTTCAGACTTTTTAATATTTTCTACACAGCCAGAGACAAAATGATAAGCCAATAGTTTTTTACCTGAAACAACTCTAATAGTGTCTGTAATCTTTTATTTTAGAAATGAAGATGAACTTCGATCTTCTAAATGGAATGCTATGTAAGGTGAAGTGCCCTATGCCTGGACAGCATGTTTTTCTATTTTAAATTTTATCACTTTAAATAAACAAAAACAATTTCTTAAGAGTTTTAACATACAGTTCAGAGTTTGTAAAGTAATTTAAAATAAAAAAAATCATTGTTTAGGTTAATATCTTAATTGTACTAACAAGAATAATTCAAACCTATAGTTGGACGTATTAAATCCAATCTAAGCTAGTACCTGGACAGAAGTAAAGCCTATATCGGGACAAATTCAATTTACGAGTTGATCGGGCGAACATAACCTAAAACGTTGGTTGGTGGCGCTGTTGCGCATGACGAATAGAAGATGCTTTGCGTAATACGTAGTATTCTTATCATAGATTAAAGTATTGTATTATTTAAACAAATATATATTTATTTTCATTTACTGTTTTAATAAAACTTGTCATAATACAACTTTTAAGGTTAGGTAGTAATACTGATAGATTTAAGATGTAAACATAAAGTATTATTAACGTCACAACCGGAATACATTTTCTACATACGTTATTCAAGCTAATAGAAGACTAATTATACGTACATGTAGTTAAATAATTTGCAAACAATGCGTTGATTTTATCCACAAACACGTGTCCGGCTTCAGGCGTAAGCACATTGCGTATAAGCTTAGAGTGGGACAGCTACTGTCATCGCGTCCCAGTATGGAGTACTTATATTTGAAAACAGTCCTAATCTTGGACATCTAACATTTGGATTAATAATTATTATTTACGTTAAGTTTGATTGCCAATTTATTTTAAAATATCAATATTATTATGCGTGATAATTATTTTTTGTCTGACGGCTTAAATTATATCTTTTTTCTAACAAAAGTTCGAACTATAAATGCACATGATTCGCATGTAAATAGACTATTTTGTATACTGTTTTCAGATGAACTTTGAATTCATTTTTAAATTTCAATTGATGTCTTAATGAAATAATATTCACACCTACTTGTAGCTAAGGCCTCAGAATATATAATATAATTATGTAATCTCTCAATTACTGATTTTACTATGAAAATTCAATTGTCCAGATTTAGGTATCACTTTTGAACTGTCCAAAAACTTAGGGCACTTCACCTTAGTTTTTGTTAGCGTGTGCCAAAACGAATTCACATTCGTATCGGACACAATGATCTTCAAGGCCACACAAGGTCACAAATGGAAAAGTTCTGAATTTAGAAAATTGAAGGTCGCCTTCGTTTCTAACAAAATAATGCAGGTAGGAAAACATGAAAACGAAATTAATGGGCGACTAGTGACGTAGATACGACCACTCGTAATACATAGTAGGACAGTTTCTTGGTGGTGCCCGAAGGGTTAAGATTCCGACCCAAAGCAATTAGAGAAAACGCCCGATGAAAGCGCGACCGCGAACAACGCCGGCTTCGGGATAGAAAACTGTGTGCAACATCGCGATGAAAGGGTCGGGTACTCGCGGGCCGGCCCGGCCCGACTCGACTCGGCTCGGTAAAAGAGGCTTCGCGTTCTAAAGGCTTCACTGTGGAAAAAAGTAAACGGAACGAGAAAAAGAAAACACGCCGATGCGAGCTCTCGATCCACGCACGGATGCTGATTGCTCCGCGTTGTAGGCACCGCGTCGTTGCTTTTCCTTCTTGATGCGCAGTCCTCGACGTCGGGTCGCGATTGGAGACTATCCCTGCTTGTTAGGCGAGTCCGCATTGACACGGGAGAACAACGAAACACTTTAATCTGTCTTATAGTCACTTAAACTAGCTTTACGTTTCCCGAAATTATGTTTGTTGAATTTTCCACTATTTTTCATTCGATCTATCAATCCTTGTCACAAACGCTTAAACTCTACAAATAAACAAATCAACCATCCAAAGATCGCATACAATATCGACGTACTCCATCTTCGATTTGGCAATATCCGGAAGCCACAGGCGCCAGTTCGATGAAGGGTGTTCCGCATCGTGCACAGCGAAATTTTGGTAAAAATGTGGTTGTTCAGTGTGTAGCTTTCTCCCGGGAGAGACAGGGGGTGTGAGGAGCTCTCGAAATCAGGAATGGCGGTGTGTACACGTGTAGAACCACAGTATCCGGTGGTCGAGCGAGGTTATTGTATCGGAGAACCGGAAGTCGCCGGGTGTATTCGGTTCGACGACGAAGAGCAGAGAGTAGACGACGACACAAGATCCGGGGAGAGAGGACACGTTGATTACAGCCCAGCGAGAAATATCTTGACTTTTGTGACTCTGTCTGGTGATATCGGTAGAGCAGCCAGCCGCGGCTGTAGTCGTATATGTATTCGAGTCACGCGTACGATTCCCCGACGTCCCCGATATTCCTGGTTCGAGCGTATCCTGTCCGGCGGGTCCTGTTGAACGTGTTCCGATCACCGAGGTCCTCGGCATTCTCTCCTCTAACGCCCCCACGTTTCGCATTCTGCTATCCTCAAAGACGTTCCGTTCCGTCCCGTTTCAGGTCCCTTCTCTCTCTCTATATCTCCCCACCCTCTCTCTCTCTCTCTCTAGCCAAAGGGAGATTGCGTAATCAACGCGCGTCTCTGCCTCGAAATTGAATCCCAATTGTACTTTCCGGAACCATCAAGCTACTTCGCAACTGGAGCAGGTCAGCGACCCGCGAATCTTAGGATTTCGATGGGAACCAGGCATTACTTCGATTATATTCCCGCCCATCTCCGTTTTATTGGAATCAATATTAAATAGTATTGCAAATATGTTTTATGCTAGAAATTGCTTGCGTCCGACCCGAGAATATCAAAAGTTGGAAATGATTTTCGATCTTTAATTAAAACGAACAGTATTACAAATATTTCTGATGGTCACCATCGCTGTAAATGTTAAAAGCTTGATCTGCTTGTGTCGGATTTGGCAACATCAAAATTGGGAATGATTTTCGATCTTCAATTAAAGCATCAAGTTTATAAATATTTTTGATGGCACAAATTGTCAGAAACGTTAAAAGCTTCATCTGCTTGCGTCGGATACGAGAGCATCGAAATTGGAAATGATTTCGAATGCCAGCTTTTTTTGCAATCAGAAAAAGACTATTTTTTTCTTCCAGTTTTCGAGTCTTGCACGTAACTAACGACGCGATCTTTGCTTCGCCGACTCGTCTAATTAGCGTGTACACTTTAGCAACTCCGGTATTAATTATGACGATTTCCGCGAAGTAGTTTCCCTACGCCCTCCTTTTACATCTAGTAAGTTTTTCCCACGGTACAAATTAGGTTTTAATCTAGTTTGAAATTTGGTAAACCTGTCCACTAACTTTTAAGTAAATCCATCCTGAACTTTGAGGGCTGTTTTCATCCCTCGCATCCTCTTCATTTTCCGTTTGCTATTTTAATTGCAAGTTTAACGTAATTTAATTTGGATGAATATTCTGCCTTGTAAGTTTTTCAGACATTTGCCAGCGCAACGCTTTTGTGCAGTCGTACCATCATAATAATATTATGGTTACGAATTTTTTAATTTAAGACGAATAGGATATTCTGATTGCGGTAGACATTTCTTGTATATTATTGCATGGGTAATTTGTACATTTTTACGATTGAGTTCTAAAAGTTTTTAAGTTTCAACCCAATATACGTATTCAACATAAGTTCCTGGGGTAGTAACACTGTCCAACAGGCAAAAAGTGTTTCAATTCCCACTATACGATTCTTATAGAGTTTTTCGCGCTGATTCTAAACCAGTTTTTGAGAAAATTGAGTTTTAAGAAAAGACATATTTTTCAACTTTGAACAAATATTGTGATGTTATTATAAAAGATATTGAATTGTTCTTTACAGCAAAAGATTCTGTAGACTTTCCCGAATACAGTGGTATCCAATATTAATACATTATGATTGTTTAAACATATGTAAACAATGATTAAAGACGGAGAGACACCACTTTTGCACCGATTTTTGCGGATATTTTTGAATTTATCTAAAAAAGTAAGGGTCCAGCGGAAAATCGAACTGTACCACGCGACAGAGCAGACTTTTATCTTGAGAAACCACCCCTTTAAGTTTGCAACGCCGACGTTTTGTTGAACCAAAAAGCAAAATACCTTTGCCCGATATGAGTTGCCGCCAGTGGCGCTCGCCATTAGAACGGCCGTTTGCCGCGCCGCGCCATCATGAGGTATTTTACTTTTTGGTTCGACAAAATGTCGGCGTTGCAAACTTGAAGGGGTGGTTTCTCAAGATAAAAGTCTGCTCTATCGCGTGGTACAGTTCGATTTTCCGCTGGACCCTTACTTTTTTAGATAAATTCAAAAATATCCGCAAAAATTGGTACAAAAGTGGTGTCTCTCCGTCTTTAATCATTGTTTACATATATTTAAACAATCATAATGTATTAATATTGGATATCGCTGTATTCGGGAAAGTCTACAGAATCTTTTGCTGTAACGAACAATTCAATATCTTTTATAATAACATCACAATATTTATTCAAAGTTGAAAAATATGTCTCTTTTAACTCAATTTTCTCAAGAACTGTACGTCTAGGAGAAAAATTAAGAACAGATTCGGAATCAGCGCGAAAAACACTATGAGAATTGCATAGTGGGAATCGAAATACAAAAAAAAGTTTGTTGGACAGTGTAATTAATATGTTGCCTTTAATATCAAACGATATTTTACTTGAACA
Source organism: Lasioglossum pauxillum (assembly GCA_933228785.1). Taxonomy (NCBI): domain Eukaryota; kingdom Metazoa; phylum Arthropoda; class Insecta; order Hymenoptera; family Halictidae; genus Lasioglossum; species Lasioglossum pauxillum. The sequence goes on along the minus strand of OW121702.1, from coordinate 48,720,285 downwards.
CGTTTTCGTACGTTCCGAACGAGTAAACGAAAACGAATGAAACTCACGTAACAATTTTTCCCACTCAAGTCTCGTCTCTCTGTTTATCTGCGAAGCTGGGCGAGAGCTGTTCAAAGGGCCATTACCGTCGCGAAATTTCCTTCCACATGTATTTTCCGAAAAATCAAGATCCTCTTGGCGCCTCTACGCCGTTATCATTCAAGATACGGAAGTCTGGAACGTCCAATGTTCGTCTCGCGGGGTTCGCGAAGGAGCCGAGAAATTCAATTGAGAATTATAAATTATGCTCGGTGGGAGAGGGAAAGAGGGAATTTACATTCGTAGCTGCACACTCGAGCTCGAGCCCGGAAAGAAGAATGTCCGATAACCGGGGGGAGGACGGAGACAAGGTTTCCTTTGTCGTTCGTCTCGCGGAGAAATAATACCTCTCCGTTTTCCACGTGGCAAACGTCCTGTCGAAGATGATCGAGCTCGCGAGACGTAACCTATACCTATCCCCCGATCCTTTTCAACTAGCACCGTTGCATAAGATAAGAAAAAGGGAACGGTGGCTGGCTGCGAACCGAGCACAAGAAGAACGAGCTTTCTGGGGCGGAAAAATATGGCAGCTGGACCCGTCCGCGGATCTTTACCTCGCAGATCCCTTTCGCCGCGATCGGCGTCCGACCTTGCGATCCCTATATCTTCGGGTTGTCCGTGCGAAATGATCCGAAAGACTCGAAACTGCTCCCCCGGTATTCAGCGAATCCTTGAGCCATTTATTCAGGTTTCAGAGAATAATAAATAAAAATATGTTCGTGACATTTTTCCGTTTAAAATGAGTCCAAGCACGATACCATTCGCATCATATTTAATGGTTTAATCCCACGGTTTAATAGAACCTCTAGTATCCGAACCAATGCCTGAATTTTTCGTCATCCTGTTTCATGTGCACGCGATTCGTTGTACCAATCAGTACTTTAATCTAGGACTGTAATTATGTAATTATTCTTTTATCTATACTGATGTTACACCGACTAGTTCGGAAAACAGAGGTGCCATTCAATCGTGGATTAAACGAGTAAATATGACTCGAATTACGTCGTGTTTGGTCTCGTTTCAATCAGAAAAGTGTCACGAATATGTTCGTGAATACTTTATAACAAAATCATTAAAAATTTGATTTTCTTGCTATTCTTTTCCTTATGTATGCATAAAATGGAAACAAATTGTGTAGGATAGAAATATTTTATTTTCTACGCTGTGTTGCAACCTTCCGCCAAGAAAATGTAGGTTCACAAGTATGGTGTCTTGAAAACTCATGCTGATTCTGCACCCGACTCTAATTCTTTTCCTTTTCTACTTCCTACCACGTTCGTCCACGTTCCTGCACGTTCGTGCAGGTCCACGTTGGTTCTTCCCAAGCAAAGTTTGAACGCTGACCAGTTACGAAAACACGACGCGGCTCATTAACCGCGAAGGATCGTCCACGGGAATTTTAAAGCGAGCTGTTTTCCCAAGGAAACTGGCTGGATTGATCGTTCGAGCGACTTGAGCAACTCTCTCTCTCTCTTTCTGTTTCGTTGACAACGCGAACAAATGAACAAGCTTCGCGGCCCTCGAACGTACAGCACGTTTATCTTGTTTACAGCGTTCTTAAAGCAAACCTATGGATGCGAAAGAGTTGTTGCAACGAATAAAGAGTTGTGTATGTATGTATGTACCTGCACTCGGCTGGATCGATCGGTGCCTGCCCCGGATCGGCATTGTTCGGTCTCGTAGCCGCGACATGACACAGGGAATCGAAACGCGGATACATTCTTCTTCCGGGCGCGGGCGGCGCTGGGAAGCCTTGAAATAATGCGGAAAAAATTGCTGATCGATCGGCGACCGTCCCCAGAGACATTTAAGCGGGCCGGGGGAGCCACGTTTATGACAATAAGTTCACGCTCCAGCCACCCTGTCGATACGATCACCGCGTAGACAGAGAACTGAAATATGTATCGATGTTATGTACACAGTGTCACGAAATTATATGTCATGGACAGCATAGCGCGATTCTACAGCCAAGATTTTGTCGAAAATGACGTAAGGAACCCCCTGCAAAATTTACCTTAAACAAGAAAAACAAGGTAAAAGAACAAATTTTCTTTAAGATTAAAAGTCTTAAATCTTAAAAGAAAACTTTGGTATAAAAATTTAAAAAATCTTAATCCTTAATAGAATCTGTGATCCTTAGAGTAGGGTATAGATCAATCAGGGATCCTTAAATTTTGTTTTTCTTCCGTTGTTTTTCACATTTAAGGCCAACTTTGCGGGGGTTTCTTACGTCATTTTCGACTAAATCGAGGGTGTAGAATCGCGCTATGATGTCCACGACATATAATTTTGTGACACCCTGTACATCCCACCCCTTTAAACTCCATACAACTATTATTAGTATCGTCATTATTAGCTGATTTGATGCACTTATGGCAGAAATCAGAAGGTGCAGTTTAAAACAGTGTGTAATACTCGAGAGCGGGAGAGGTTGTCGAGGGTTCTTACCGTAAAAGAGCAGACGGGTGTTCGTGTAATAAATATATACAGGGTGTCCCGAGTTTTAATGGACAAACTTGGGGAGCATATCCTACAAGCAGAAATAAGAAAAAAATGATATTTGAAGTTTGTTCAGAAACGCTTTATTACAAAGTTATAAGCAAATAAAGTTAGAATTGATGACGGCGGAATCCGCGCGGACTTTATTTACATTAGCGTCTACGTAAGGTGAAGTGCCCTAAGTCTGGACAGTCCAAAAGTGATACCTAAATTTGGGCAATTGAATTTTCATAGTAAAATCAGTAATTAAGAGATTAAATAATTATATTATATATTCTGAGGCCTTAGCTACAAGTAGGTGTGAATATTATTTCATTAAGACATCAATTGAAACTTAAAAATGAATTCAAAGTTCATCTGGAAACAGTATACAAAATAGTCTATTTACATGCGAATCATGTGCATTTATAGTTCGAACTTTTGTTAGAAAAAAAGATATAATTTAAGCCGTCAGACAAAAAATAATTATCACGCATAATAATATTGATATTTTAAAATAAATTGGCAATCAAACTTAACGTAAATAATAATTATTAATCCAAATGTTAGATGTCCAAGATTAGGACTGTTTTCAGATATAAGTACTCCATACTGGGACGCGATGACAGTAGCTGTCCCACTCTAAGCTTATACGCAATGTGCTTACGCCTGAAGCCGGACACGTGTTTGTGAATAAAATCAACGCATTGTTTGCAAATTATTTAACTACATGTACGTATAATTAGTCTTCTATTAGCTTGAGTAACGTATGTAGAAAATGTATTCCGGTTGTGACGTTAATAATACTTTATGTTTACATCTTAAATCTATCAGTATTACTACCTAACCTTAAAAGTTGTATTATGACAAGTTTTATTAAAACAGTAAATGGAAATAAATATATATTTGGTTAAATAATACAATACTATAATCTATGATAAGAATACTACATATTACGCAAAGCATCTTCTATTCGTCACGCGCAACAGCGCCACCAACCAACGTTTTAGGTTATGTTCGCTCGATCAACTCGTAAATTGAATTTGTCCCGATATAGGCTTTACTTCTGTCCAGGTACTAGCTTAGATTGGATTTAATACGTTCAACTATAGGTTTGAATTATTCTTGTTAATACAATTAAGATATTAACCTAAACAATGATTTTTTTATTTTAAATTACTTTACAAACTCTGAACTGTATGTTAAAACTCTTAAGAAATTGTTTTTGTTTATTTAAAGTGATAAAATTTAAAATAGAAAAACATGCTGTCCAGGCATAGGGCACTTCACCTTATTCGTTCACACGTGTCAGCGCGGTCGAACAATCAGAAACAAAAATCGCGCGGTCGAAAACGTAATCGCCACAAATAAAATAATAAAATAAGTCACAGTGCCAGGGGTTCGAGGAAGGAAATGTAATTTTTTCAAATACGTTGAAACACAATACTTTCCCGCTAGAGGGGCATCGCAACGATGCACCGATCGCGAAGTCTCGCAGCGCTTCGCGATACGCGGCGAAATCGAGCACTGTACGCCGGCGTTCGCCGAGTTATTCTTGAAAGTTAATACCCGACGTGTTTGTTCTTCCCCGTGCATATCGAAACCGTGAGTTTCCCTCGCGAAATCCCGAGGGTTCTTCGGGAAGGAGCAGTCTCGAAAGAGAGAGAGGGAGAGAGAGAGTGGGAAGATGAAGAAGAGAGGGATGGAGGGAGGGGGAGGGTCGAGGGGCACGATGGCATGATAGAAACTTTGGGAGGGAAAGCTGCTGAGGCGTCGAGTCGGCGAACGTTAATCCGATTAGGATTTGGTTTAGATTTTGACAGGGTGCGCTGCCCACCCACCTCGTCCCCTCTCCTTCTCTCTGCATTCCAGAGGAAGGGAAGGGGAGGGGGATCGTTTAATCGGCGATTACGGGAGAAATTAATTTCGTCTTATCCAGCTTCCCATTCGAGGCTGTTCCTCGTCTCGTCTATCTCGCGGTGCATCGGATCGGCGGCTATGCAGTCGGCTATGCAGGCGGCTATGCACCGGCCGTCAGTCTATGCTAGTTGGAATTCGTTGCTCCTGGAACTTTTCCGAGATACCGGAAGCCCGGCAACGGTCTCGATAACACCGAACACGTCCCACGGGACCACCGGGAATCGACGGACTCGCGAGACCTACCGGGAATCCGCGTCGCGCAACGTTTAAGCTGCTTACCGGAGATTATGCATCCGCCGGTGCATCGGGATCCGATGCGTTCAACCCTTAAAGGAGGGTTGACGACGAAGGCATCGACGCTAAAAGACCCACCCTCTCTCTCTCTCTCTCTCTCCATCTTTCGCCCTACTCTGTCTCTTCTGTTTAAGCCTCTTAACAGCAATTACTTTGAGTCGAGGGAAAAAGAACGGGTGCAAGTCCGGCATCAAACGGTTCGCCGAGCTTTGCTCTCAACGAGAACCGAATCACCGTTGCGACGAAAATTGTTCGCGGAAATTGTTCACGGTTTTGTTCCCGGCAGCCCTTTGTACCGGAAATGCGCGCCCCTGCCAAGAAAATATTGGGAGAATTATGCTCGGGCGTAATCGCCGCGGTTGCTTCGAAAATTCAGCTGATTTTCGACTCGGGGAAAAATTAAAGAGGGTCTCTAATGGCGCAGGCTTCCGAGAGAAAAATGCGCGAGTTCGGTTTCGGTTGATGGACTGGTGGAATATTCGGGAATTGATCACCGTGGGTCTTTACGTTCCTTTTATTTAACCCTTTGACAGTAGGGGCTGGTTTTATTTCATCCAGGGTTATCAAAGTCGGCATTTAACACTCGGAAGGCGGATGGCTGTGTACACGGTGTTTCTTTGCTTATTGGTTAGTCCAGCACAGCACTGAACGATACGGCGGCGTTGCCCTATGATTTGCGAAATAAAGAATCCCGTCTGCCGCGTATTGTCGCAGACAGTATGCACTCGAAAGTTGCCGGTTCGCTTTCCCGTTCGATACTAGAAAGTTTCTATCTGGCTGGAGCGGGCTCGATTGGACTCGCCCACTCGTCGAACTTTCGCGGAGTTCGATTGGCCGGTACATTATTGAGGCTCGAATCATGATTTCTTTAGGAGGCCGGAAAACCGCATGTCCGTGAAAGTAATCTACCTCGGGCTATCTGTCCACGGCCTCGGAAACTTCCGCTTCGCTCAGTCTTATTTCGAAACGCTGCGGTTGTCTCCCGTTCGGAGACGCTAAAACGCGACTCCATTACCAGCTCCTCGAGAACTATACTCCCGAATGGGGGCTAAGTTACGCCGGGCGATACATTATTCGGCTGCGCGATAAATAATTCGTGGGGCCGCTGTCGGGCTCGGAGAAAAAGCGGCGCGGAGCAAAGCGGCGCGGAGCAGTACGGCGCAAAGCGGAGCGCAGCGTGTTGTTAAGCCGCGGTAAATTTCGTCCGAGGACGAATCCCCATTTCCGACTTGCTCCCGCTCTCTATCTCCCGCACCCCTGTCTCGTTCCGAAAGTATTTTCCCCAGTATAAAATAGAGTCTTACCCGGGGCATGCACCGATTCAATTTTGACGCCGTGTCGGGTCGGGCCACGCCGAAGTCGCCGTGCGCCAGGTCTTTTCAATTTTCCGAAATAGACCATACCACGGCGAAAGCTGCGCTGGAATTTTCTGGGCCAAGGGGTGGCAATTCCGGAATCGGGATACGTCCGAACAGAAATACGATACACCGATCTACGACACACGATTCGCCGGAAGAACTCTATTGATTTTTCTAATTGAGGGTAGATCGTTCTGTATTGGATCTGATAGATGATTAAACACTATACAGGGTGAGACACCTGACTCGATCACCTCGAATAACTTCGAAATTATTCGTTGTATAGAAAACATATTTCTACAGATGTTACATGATATCAGGGACATGATTTCTTTATAATTTCTATCAGTGTCAAAGTCAAGTTCCATTTTTCCGTTGTCGTCGTTTAGTAATTAGAGAAAATACATGACAGATGTATCTAGATAGGGATGTAACAGATATGAATTTTCTATTTTTTCTCGCAAGGAGTTACGAAAGGGATGAAGCAAAGGATTGATAGTGGCGCGACGTCCGAGGTTCGCGGTAGCGGCAGAGGATCCCTTTGTTCCCGTTCCACGTTTCGGGGCAGATTTTAGGTACGTCTTAAAGTTTCTTGGGGGGTACTCCTTGGAGCGGAATCGACAGTCGAGGCGCTTAACTCAGTTTAATAGTCGATCGATGAGTAAATTGGGTTAGGGGTTTCCTGAAAGGACTTTGGGCTTCTGCCCGGTTTCGAGGGTACGGAGCGCGGTTCTCCTTAAACAGAGACCACGATACCGGTTCGATTCTATTAGAAGACAAGAGCAACGTCCTCTGGGTCCGTCTTAGACTTTCGGCAAAGTATCCGGAGGAGCCTGCCAGGAGTTTCGGCCCTCGCCGATACGCGATACCTGATACGCCTGTGTCTTCCATGCGAGTTATACTCTTCTCTCTCTTCCTCTCCCTCTCTCTCTCTCTCTGGCGTTCAATTCCTGAGGAACCGGTCAATTGTTCTACAAGAAGTTAGCCACCCCTCTGTTGCAAAATTTGGAAAATTTAAATTCCAGTCTGGACTTAAACCCAGACCATTCTTACAACTATATAGTTCATGATGTTTAGGATTATTCACTGCTTTAGTTATCAATTTTTTAAGCATACTTTTTTGTTCCTATAGTTTTTTAATTGCCAGAAACGAAGTAATTGAAAGACAATTTTTAGACACTGGGTCAAAACAGATCATCGGGATCAGATAATCAAACTGGGTCAGCATCGATCGCTTTTTTCCACTGAAATCAAGCAAAAGAGACAGAAACAAAATTGAAACGTACACTATAGCATGCATAATCGGGAATAATAACACTGTCCAACACCAAATTTGTTCCCTAATTACTGTTGGGTCCTTCTTATAGAGTTTTTTGCACTGATTCCAAATCTGTTCTTAATTTTTTTCCTATACGCACAATTTTTGAGAAACATGACTTTAAAAAAAAACATATTTTTCAACTTTGAACATATATTGTGACGTTATTATAAACGATATTAAATTGTTCTTCATAGCAAAAGATTCTGTAGACTTTCCCGAATACAGCGATATCCAATATTAATACATTATGAATGTTTAAATATATGTAAACAATGATTAAAGACGGAGAGACACCACTTTTGTAACAATTTTTGCGGATATTTTTGAATTTATCTTAAAAAATAAGGGTCCAGCGGAAAATCGAACTACACCACGCGATAGAGCAGACTTTTATCTTGAGAAACCACCCTTTCAAGTTTGCAACGCCGACGTTTTGTCGAACCAAAAAGCAAAATACCTTTGCCCGATATAAGTTGCCGCCAGTGGGGCTCGCCATTAGAACGGCCGTTTACCGCGCGCCGCGCTATCATGTCGTCTAAAGGTATTTTGCTTTTTGGTTCGACGAAACGTCGGCGTTGCAAACTTGAAAAAGGGTGGTTTCTCAAGATAAAAGTCTGCTCTATCGCGTGGTACAGTTCGATTTTCCGCTGGACCCTTATTTTTTAAGATAAATTCATAAATATCCGCAAAAATTGGTACAAAAGTGGTGTCTCTCCGTCTTTAATCATTGTTTATACATGTTTAAACAATCATAATGTATTAATATTGGATATCGCTGTATTCGGGAAAGTCTACAGAATCTTTTGCTATAAAGAACAACTTAATATCTTTTATAATAACACCACAATATTTGTTTAAAATTGAAAAATATGTTTTTTTTTCAAAGCCATGTTCCTCAAAAACTGTGCGTATAGGAAAAAAATTAAAAACAGATTCGAAATCAGCGCAAAATACTCTATAAGAAGGACCCATCAGTGATTAGGGAACATAAAAAAAATTGAAATTTGTTGGACAGTGTAATTAAGTCGGATGAACATTGTAGTAATTATACGGGTCTAATTTTGCGGAGAGTGAAACAGCAAATGCAGGATCTTTTTGAAGCGAAAGCGATTCGGTTAGCTCTCGCACAGTCGGTGATCGAGGTCATGAATCGTTGTCCGAAGTCTCCGGTTGATCAATCTTTCGGCCAGCGAATAAAGTTTGGCTGTAATCATTGGCACGGGGGTTCGAACAATCGAGAGCTGGCCCGGTAGATCCGATGGGACGGGTATTCGACGTCGTTCGGCAAACTGATCGACCGCAAAACGCGTCGTTCTCGTCGCACAATCGTTTCCGAATTCGAGCTTCCAATCAACGATCTTGCTTGAAACCGACCACCGATACGTCCCTACGATCTCTCTCTCTCTCTCTCTTTCTCTTTCTCCCTGAATCCCCAATAGTACTCTCTCCCGATTTCCAGAGCGATCTATCCGAGCACCGCAATGTCCAGAAACTGCGACAAGTTTCCAGGTAGTTTCGCGTGAAACTGGCAAAGTTCGACGAGTAGGGGAAAATAGGCGGATCGTGTTTTTAAATTTCAATGGTTCCAGTTCGCCTCCTCTACCCCTCGTACCCCTCCAAATCACTGAGCTTTGTCTCGCAAAGATTCCCACTGCCCCACTTCGATTTTACCGAACTTTTGTGCAATCATAGTGGTCTCGAATAATGTAGATGGAACACATTGACCGTCGCTATTCGGTAGTTTGAAAATTATACTGAATCGAAGTTGCAGGCCAGTTTCAAAATTTTGCTATGGTGTCACATCGTGCAAGTTACAGCATGAAAGAGGACAGAGTAGAAGCTCGATTGAATTTTGGATTCAGCTACTTCGCCAAGAGGGGAAAGTAGCAAAGTTCTGCGGAACAGTCGCGCGGGATTGGAACTGATGTGGGTACCCATGGACTTACCGATAACTGTAAAGTTGACCTTGAGATTCCTGGTCGGCGTGTTACGGAAATCGACTCTGCACCTGTAAACTCCCTCGTCGGTCTGCTGCAGGTCTCGGATCGTCAGCTGAGCAGGTGAACTCGCTTTGAACGAGGCTCGGTCGCCCCAGAAGTTCGGCGCGCTCCACAACTTCGCTTTGCCGAACTGTTTATTCCTAGCGTCGTAGCTGAAAAATAAACAAAAATAATCACTTCGATTAACCTGGTGGAACTTATCCCCTCCTTAATTTATTGCATCTTCAGTTTACAATCGAATCTTTCGCTGAACGCTTTCGAGAACACCTGTTAGAGTGCGACCACTGCCCCTTGTTTCCAAGAGTTACGAACAATCAATTACAAAATCGTTGATTGCAAGCCGCTTTTATCGAATCACAGTGATTTTCTACGAGTCACAACTGAATCGCTCAAATTTACACACAAATTTTTCTTCGCATATTTTACCTTCTCTATCTGTAACCTTCAATGACCTAGAGCAGGGGTCGGCAACCTGCGGCTCTTTGGATGTCTTTTCTTATGAATAAATAGATTAGTTTCTTTTATCAAATAACTTTATTTATGCGAGTACTATTTATTGTTGGCAAGAAAATATTTTGGGGCTCTTTAAAAACTTTGAAATTTTGTAAATTGTAATTTTTTACTCTTCCGACTCAAAAGGTTGTCGACCCCTGACCTTGAGGAATCATAGTTCCTGGATTCCTAATGGGAGGAGGGACTACCATAAAAAATAGAGAGAGGAATGACGATCACTAGGTTCGCCAATGGGGCTCGTCGTCGGGTTAGGCGTCTGACGTCAGCGCGATTGGTGTTTCCGTCGGACGGAACGAGTCGTCGGAAACGGTTCGCAGGTGCACGTCGGTGCTCGGAAGGCAAGTTTACCGCACAATCCAGCGATTCATCGGGCGAAGCAATTAAAGTTTGTATGCGAGTTTGATGATCTTTGCTCCGTTTCGGGCTGTCTTCGGCTGTGTGTATGAGCACGCTCGATTACACGGGATCGCGGGTGGCTCGCGGGTCGCGGGTACGTTCAATGTGCGGCCTCTAATTACGCGTTAAGCGAGGGGCGACGAATTGGAATGGTTTAGCAATTTTGGGTAGGATCTGCTAAATGCAAGAAGGTCGTACGACTACCCTCAGTGTCATAAAAGACTGCGGATTTTAAGAATTTATGATAAAAATGCAAGACCAGTGGACAGTTAATAAAAATGGACCAGTGGAGTATTTTTTCCAGTATTGTACGATCATCATAATCAATGACTAATCACTAGACTGCGGATTTTATGCATTTACGACAAAAATGGGCACGTACAATTTAAAACAGTGGAGGTACCAAACAAATTTAAGGCCACCAGTGTACCTATTAGTTTCATCTTAATAAGATAATTAAAAGAAGAATGAAATTTTGATCTCCCGTGTCTGGCAACATTGTCCAACAAATTTCAATGCTTTTTATGTTCCCTAATTACTGTTCGGTCCTTCTTATAGAGTATTTTGTGCTGATTTCGAATCTGTTTTTAATTTTTTTCCTATACGCACAGTTTTTGAGAAACATGGCTTTGAAAAAAAAACATATTTTTCAACTTTAAACAAATATTGTGATGTTATTATGAAAGATATTGAATTGTTCTTTGCAGCAGAAGATTCTTTAGACTTTCCCGAATACAGCGATATCCAATATTAATACATTATGATTGTTTAAACATATGTAAACAATGATTAAAGACGGAGAGACACCACTTTTGCACCAATTTTTGTGGATATTTTTGAATTTATCTAAAAAAGTAAGGGTCCAGCGGAAAATTGAACTATACCACGCGATAGAGCAGACTTTTATCTTGAGAAACCACCCTTTCAAGTTTGCAACGCCGACGTTTTGTCGAATCAAAAAGCAAAATACCTTTGCCCGATATAAGTTGCCGCCAGTGGCGCTCGCCATTAGAACGGCCGTTTGCCGCGCGCCGCGCCATCATGTCGGCTAAAGGTATTTTGCTTTTTGGTTCGACAAAACGTCGGCGTTGCAAACTTGAAAGGGTGGTTCCTCAAGATAAAAGTCTGCTCTATCGCGTGGTATAGTTCAATTTTCCGCTGGACCCTTACTTTTTTAGATAAATTCAAAAATATCCACAAAAATTGTTGCAAAAGTGGTGTCTCTCCGTCTTTAATCATTGTTTACATATGTTTAAACAATCATAATGTATTAATATTGGATATCGCTGTATTCGGGAAAGTCTACAGAATTTTTTGCTGCAAAGAACAATTCAATATCTTTCATAATAACGTCACAATATTTGTTTAAAGTTGAAAAATATGTTTTTTTTTCAAAGCCATGTTCGTCAAAAACTGTGCGTATAGGAAAAAATTAAGAACAGATTCGAAATCAGCACAAAATACTCAATAAGAAGGACCCAACAGTAATTAGAGAACAAATTTGGTGTTGGACAGTGCAATCAATCCAAACATTTTTTATTTTGCATAAAGATCCGCAGTCTACCAATCACAACCATCTTAATAATATTGCAATTTTTATCTAAATCAATGCACCACTTTTTGATTGTATCATATTTTTCAGGCTAATAAAATTGCTAATGACCGTATAGATAAGACCCCGTTCGATACTTCAGATAGACGATCATCCGACATGAATCACTACGACTCCGTAAGCAACGAGCGGCAAAAGTTTCCGTGGTCTAATCTCATTGAAGTATTGCGGAAACAGACATTTTCGCGGTAGCACAGTTTAGTGTAGTAACAGCAGAGAAATCGCAGGTTGAAAACCAAGTAAGGACTGCAGCGGAGACGTTGTTTGGAGGCGTGGTTCCTTGTCCGATCGTGTGGTGCAACCGCTCGATCGGCTCGCGAGAGTTTCGTCCTGCCAGCCGAGCGGAAGATTCAATCGGATTAGAACGGCTACCCTCTGCGCTGCTGGTGTTCTTCGGAAAGTCGTGGTCAGCAGAAAGTTTCGCGCGATGAAAGGCACCGGAAACGAGGAAAGGGAGAAGGAGGAATCGAGATCTGGTCAAAAGAGAGAACGAAGATCGCCGTGCGATCTCCTAGAGAACGTTTGCCACGAAAGAGGCGGTCGAGCAAACGCGGAACGTCCCGCTCTAACTCTGCACTCTATCGTGTTGGGGTCGGGAAAGTGCCCGGAAATATTTCAGTTTGTTACGTCCCACTGGGAAACGCTGCTGAATTGGCTGGCACATTTGCTTTTTGTATAAGGGATTTTACGCTGCTTCTTAAATAATACACTCGTTAATGGGTTCGGAACACAGGATGTCCCAAAAAGGAAGTGATTTGAAGCAACTTTTCACTTTACGAAAATGTTCTCCGCGGCTTTGTTCAGACGATCCGTGCGAAGTTGGGCACGGATCAATCAGAGCGCGGCTACTAGCAAATGGATGCCAGATCGGCCTTTTTCGTTAATAATTTTTTAACGAAGTCGCGGAGAACCTTTTGCGTAAAGAAAAAGGTTATTTCAAATCACCTTATTTATCACCCACTTTAAGGAATATTGGGATCATAAGAAAGAGCCATACGGAGTGTCTCAGCTGAAGGAGGCCACTTTAAATATCTACTTTATTTTTAATGGCACAAAAAATGTATTTATGGCATAATTTAAATGATATCGGAGGAGGAATATCATAGAAGAACAATTTTTTTGTCCGGTTATTTTTTAATAGATTTTTCAAGGTCATCGTTATTTTATTATCGGGAAAACTAATTTTTTTATTCCATCTTATAGCGGCTGAAAAAAACATTTGAATATGCTTAAGTCATTAACAAGATGGAATAAGAAAAAGAAGTTTTCTGGATAAAAAATAACGATGACCTTGAAAAAACTACGAAAAAATAACCGGACAAAGGAAATTGTTCTTCTATGATATTCCTCCTCCGATATCATTTAAATTATGCCATAAATATATTTTTTGTGCCACTAGAAATAAAGGAAATATTTACAGTGGCCTCCTTCAGCTGAGACACCCTGTACAACAATTGCTAAATTTCAACCCGTAATTTTTTTACGTAATGCTGCTGTTCCCGAAGAGAGGGTTGCACAACTATATCAAAATAAAAGTAACAGCAATACAAAAATTGCCAAGTTTTAATATATTTTAGAACTGTGAATAAAATCCATACACAAATTGCTGAGAACGAGTTTGAAAGCTGTTCGCAAAGTTTGTCATTTCACCGCGGTCTCTTTAATAAAATAGTGCACTGTGATCAGCCTTCGAATGCAAATGTAGGTTATCGAGGGGGAAGAATACGGAAGCAATTGAGTATAGAAGGAGGACAAAAAGGGACGAAGAAGATGGTGAGAGCTGTACTGAGAGAAGAGAGAAGGGTTCGAGCAGGGTAAGGTCGCAGAGCTTAATAGCAACGGCCTCCGTAATATCACGTCGCGCGCATTTCAGGGGTTAAGGGTTAGACCCGGCGATGCGTTTGTATTCGTGTCAACGATCCTGTACGGTTAAGCGGAAATGCCAAGTGGCGCACTCCCGTTGCCCGATGCAATGCGATGTGTCTGACGGCGAGTGCGCGATTACACTGGCTCCGACGTCTCATCTTCGAGTCCTTGAGGATCTACTGTCTGTGTGTCACGTGAGCGCGTGCCAATTTATTTCTGACGTCGCGTCGATCTGTCGATTCAATCTTCGCGATGTCGATATTTGGATATTAAAAACGACTGATCGATACTAATTACTAGAATCCGGATTTTCATACTCTAAATTAAAGCTGAAAGAACGTACCATACGATGGGGATTCTTTATGTTCTCAGACAAATTTTAAATGATATTGAAAAATTGACGAATTGTTAAATCAAGGTACAGGGTGTATAAAAAGTAATGGTCATCCGTCGAGGGGTGAATCTAACACACCACAGTGATTTCGCTTTTCACGCTTTTAGATCCTATTGAAACTTAATGAACTCGAGCGTAACAATGAATTAGAACAGACGAAAACGAGTTAATCAATCCCTTTCCTCTTTCCAAGAGTTTTATCATCAGTGTCTATGCAGAATGTCACTGCAACAACAAAATTTTATTTTTATTTTGTCAAGATTATTTCCAGATCATTTTGTGTATTTTAAATGGAATACTAAGGTGAAGTGCCCTAAGTCTGGACAGTCCAAAAGTGATACCTGAATCTGGACAATTGAATTTTCATAGTAAAATCAGTAATTAAGAGATTAAATAATTATATTATATATTCTGAGGCCTTAGCTATAAGTAGGTGTGAATATTATTTCATTAAGACATCAATTGAAATTTAAAAATGAATTCAAAGTTCATCTGAAAACAGTATACAAAATAGTCTATTTACATGCGAATCATGTGAATTTATAGTTCGAACTTTTGTTAGAAAAAAAGATATAATTTAAGCCCTCAGACAAAAAATAATTATCGCGCGTAATAATATTGATATTTTAAAATAAAGTGGCAATCAAACTTAACGTAAATAATAATTATTAATCCAAATATTAGATGTCCAAGATTAGGACTGTTTTCAAATATAAGTACTCCATACTGGGACGCGATGACAGTAGCTGTCCCACTCTAAGCTTATACGCAATGTGCTTACGCCTGAAGCCGGACACGTGTTTGTGAATAAAATCAACGCATTGTTTGCAAATTATTTAACTACATGTACGTATAATTAGTCTTCTATTAGCTTGAGTAACGTATGTAGAAAATGTATTCCGGTTGTGACGTTAATAATACTTTATGTTTACATGTTAAATCTATCAGTATTACTACCTAACCTTAAAAGTTGTATTATGACAAGTTTTATTAAAACAGTAAATGAAAATAAATATATATTTGGTTAAATAATACAATACTATAATCTATGATAAGAATACTACATATTACGCAAAGCATCTTCTATTCGTCACGCGCAACAGCGCCACCAACCAACGTTTTAGGTTATGTTCGCTCGATCAACTCGTAAATTGAATTTGTCCCGTTATAGGCTTTACTTCCGTCCAGGTACTAGCTTAGATTGGATTTAATATGTCCAACTATAGGTTTGAATTATTCTTGTTAATACAATTAAGATATTAACGTAAACAATGACTTTTTTATTTTAAATTACTTTACAAACTTTGAACTGTATGTTAAAACTGTGTGATAAAATTTAAAATAGAAAAACATGCTGTCCAGGCATAGGGCACTTCACCTTAGCTGTATCGAGAATTCCAAATACAGGAGCAGACAAGAAAAACGCGGTTCCCTTGTAGAAGCGTGTGAGCCAAGTCTAAAAAGGCAGAGTACGAGCAGCAACGGCGACAAAAGAGGCTACAACGGAGAATAGAAGGGAAAGGGAATAAAAAGTCGAGCAGGATCCCGCGACAGAGGCAGCTCCGCGCACGCGGACCGGGATTCATGCAAAAAATATTTGGCAATTTTTCAAGTTATACATTACAGAAAAAAGTCGGTACTCGAAACTTTCGAGTTCCAAGCGTTCATCGGTGGGCGGCTACACTTTTAAGCACCGTGTACCTACATACGCCGTAACTCTCGAATGAACAAATATTTCCATTTCAAATTTCAAACCGGAGAATTTGTTTCTCCGCGGAACTTTCGCGTCGACATCAGAGATTATACAATTTTATGAAAATGTTATGAACGCGTTTCTTCTCCCTGTCGATGCGAATGTGGGAAAAATTCGGTTCGGAACTTTCGCAATTTTCGTTCGAATTCATCGGTAAAGTTCCGCGCTTGTAGTTTTCGAGCGTGGAAAATATTCATACCCGGCGCATTAAGCTTTCAGATTATATTACTCGACACTGCGAGCCACTCGATAACCTCCGTAATTTTCAACGGTTTCACAATTAGTTTGTTTTAATTCAGCGATGAAAGCGTCCATATTGAACCGTGGAGAGTGTCGGTGTTTTTCAATATTAATCAAATGGAGTGGGTCCGTCTACGGGGCAAGTCCGTTAATTGGTTATTTTTATTATAATATGAACGAAATTTCTCTAGCTTGTATTTATCAATGTAGTATAAGTTAGTATGAACTATTCGACATAGATGTCGCCCAAGAATAAAGGTGTTTCCCTCGCCTAAATCAACCAACGCCAAACAGTCACGTGCGAGGTACACGTACAACTTTGAGGTTACCCTGAACGTGCAATAGTTTACAAGTTATTCATATATTCTGTGTTGTTATTTTAGGTAAGTACAACAAATATTGATGTACGTTTACATTAAATAAACCGTTTTTATTGTATTTTTTTTAAATTTATTGAGAAAAACACTAAAATGATCTTGCCCCGTAAATATTACTACACGGGGCAAGTTCGTACTATCACGGTGGGGTAAGTCCGTACTGTATAAGCTAGCTTTGAGAATTTTTTTCATTGTAAAAGAAACGAGTTCTCAATCTTTCTCGATCTTTTTACTGTTTATTAGTGCCATCGAAAGAAAGGCATCGAATTTAATTGCAAACCTGACCCTTCGCCCGCAGAACATTGTTCACCAATTCCCGGGGAAGGTGACGAGGCTCGGACGGATTTCCGACAGTGAAGTGTTGTCAAATTAACGAGTTACGGGGAGAAACTCGTCTCTGCTCGGCGAGACACAAGGGGACGTGGGAAACAGCCGGAAAACGAAGTGCTCGGATCGGAGCCGAGCGAAATATGTAAAGGAAGCGGCGTCGTTCGCTAATTAATGAAACTGCTGGAAGGAACGCCTCGCGCCGGCTAAAATGCATCGTTGCTCGTCGCAGAAAACTTCGCGATTACTTCCGTACACGTAGACGTGTACAACATATTCGCGTATCGACGCGCAGCGAACGGGAAATTAGTTTGCACTGGATATCTGTGCTCGGCTGTTTACCCGGCTTCGCGAACGTCGATCGAAATTATACGATATTTGCGAGCCTTCGGTTGAACGTCCTCGGCGACGTTACGGGGCACCGTATCGGTTACGGAAGTCGATTCATCGGGGCGAAACGAGCAAAATAAAAATCGCGAACGGGAAGCTCCCTTCGTGTTCTCGTCGTCAAAGGTCTATTTAGTCTGTTAACGGTTGCCGCGATGTCTTCGATCGCTGGAAATGGTTCTAAGGCAAGACGATGCTGCCGACAAGCAGCTAAAAGAGTGAAAGAGAGAATGTCACTTTAACAAAAAAATTTTACCTTTCTTTTTTGAAGGCTGCTTCAAGGTCATTTCGTGTTTCTTTCTGTATTTTTATAATATCCAAACAAAAATATAAGGTGAAGTGCCCTATGCCTGGACAGCATGTTTTTCTATTTTAAATTTTATCACTTTCTATCTCGCGATGTTCGCTCATTCTCACGAGAACAGTCTAAGAAATTCTTATCTCGATGGCCGATTATCGGATCAAATTGAATTTTTCTGTACGTACTAACAAATTTTCCTTCCATCAGAAGACGTCACCGGCTCATCCCGACGCAACACAATCCTCGAGGACGCTCGCGATGAATTTCCAATAAGCAAAGCGTTAAACTAATCACCAGAGACCGAGTACATACACGATTCGAGCGATCTACTAGATTAGGTCGAACCATGGCTAACAATAAGGGAGGGTTAATCAAGGCTCAAATTTTAGAGTAATCGATGGTCCGGTGATAGGCAGATTTGCCGGGTTGAGCCGGAATTTCGATCGCGCAGCTGTAAATTCGATCCGTTGCTACGGGCAAACAGGTATCGCAACATTGTGTCGCGGTGCGTTTCGCCGTTCAAATTTCCACGTCACGAGGGCCGGGACAATAGCGCATGCCGAGTGGCATTAGGAGGATGAGCGAGGATGACGCGGGGAACATCAGCGTGTGTACAACTGCAATTGCCGTTAGTCACGTTCGCCGGCGCGCCGGAAGAAAGAAGGAAGCGGGAAAGGGCGGCGGGAAAAACGAGCTGGCGGACACGGACACGGACGTCGACGTTGCGGACAGCGGAGAGTCTTTTATCTGCTTACGCTTTATTTGCATCCGTGCGAACACGCCGGATCGCTGCCGGACATGAACTCTCGTCTGGCTACGGGGCAAGAGAGGGCTTCTTCTCTCCCCCTTATCTACCCCTCGTAAACAGCCGCAACCGCGATGAATATGAAAATATCGCGCACGCGTCCCCTCGTACCTTTTGTTCCCGGCGTCCATTTCTGCCCGAAGACAGCTTCCGCTCGATCTACCGCTCCCCAGACACCAAAACTAACGAACCCGTCGACGAACCGATGCATCGACTTCTCGCACTCGTATTCAATTCCCAGCTTTCCGCGCAAAATCGAGCGTAGGCACTGATTTCCCGTGAACGAGATAAACGAACCGCGAATCGCCGCCGGTGGAAGATAGTTCCACTCTTTTTCACGATTATTATTATTGGCAGGGCGGCTTTATTGTTGGAGCTGTGCGGAAATGTATTCGAACAGATGCGGGGGAGGTAGGAGGATTGTTTCAATGCTGAATTGAACATTTGCGATGAACCAGATGTCGATTACGATGTTCTACGATTTTTCATTCGTTTGTATGATACAGTCCTGTGAATTTGCTTCGAGGTGAAATTTAATTTTCGCTTTGCATTGCTTCGGATCCCGTTTTTTCGAAAAATCGCCCAGCGGCCGACGTAGATTAATAATTCCCGTAGAGACGGGAAATTCGACACCGGAAGAGCGGACAGGCAGGAACGGGATGAGCGACGAGGGGATGATCAGCACGGTTCGAACACGCGCAGCCGCTCTTAGGTAGCCCGGCTCGAATTTTTCAGGGAACTTTCGCGATTCGTCATAGTCGGCGGGGTCCGAGCCGAGGAAGTTCGCCTCGGCCCACGCTTCAAACTCAATACAGAGACCGAGAGGAAGTGCACTCGACCGAGAGAGTCGGATAACCTTTTACTTTGGAGATCGAGCTCGCCGAGATGGCATTAGAAGATGTATCAGAGCCCGGGTCGAGACTGTCGAGACTCGAATGCCCCGGAGGAACCACTCTACCTCTCTATCTCTCTCGATCTCTCTCTTTCTCTCTCCATCGGCTCAGACGACACGGACAACTTCATAACTACCCGCCGGACGGACAAACATCATATACGTATGTATATATACACTGCACGGACAACTCCTTTCGTCGAACGAACTTTTAACCCAGCGCGATCCACCTCTGTCGATCTCTTCGAACCAATTACCCTGCTCTCGAGCTGATGTGGTCGAGCGGAAATCTCGAAATTCGCCTAATCTCTCCTCTGCTTGCTTGTACAACGTTCCGGGACTTTTTACCGGGGCCCCGTTTAACCGTATCTCTTCCGATCTTCTCGTAGGAGGATCTCGAACTTATTCGTGCAGCAGCGTTAGAAATAATTTCCTTATTTATGTGAATTCTACAGGGTGTCCCACAATTCCTTCAATAGCCGGAAATGGGAGGTTCCTGAGATCATTTGAAGCAACATTTTCTGTTGCGGAAAATTTATCCGCGACTTTGTTTAGGAGTTATTAACGAAAAACACGGACCAATCAGAGCGCGACCTAGACGCGAATTGGCGCCACGAAAAGTAACGGAGATATTGAGGTGTTCTGTTTCTTCGGACTCACCCTGTAATTCCGATATTTCGACTGGTTGCAACTTTGAAAAATTTAGTCCCTTAAATTTAGGTTTTCTAGTCCCAGAAAACCCGCAGCCATTTTCCCGAATGTTAAAAAAGTTAATCTCCCGCGCAAGAAGAGTCCGAGAACCAACGTAAGTCGGTGGTACACGTTCCTCGATTCGCGGCGGCCCCGATTAAAAATCGCTTTAGGATGGAACGGTCCGGACGCGGGGCACGAAAGTTAACTCGCGCAAATTATATTTTCCGGTCGGTCGGAACGTGGTGGAGGAAGGAAGAAAAGGAAGCGCGAGGGAAGCCCAGGCAAGAAGAGGAAGATGAGGAGGAACGGCGGTTGCCAGTCTAGGGAGAAAGGTTGCCGGGAGGACCAAAGGGGAGGGGGTGTATAAAACGACAGCGGGAAAAGAGAGAAATGTGCTGCCGCAGTGGCGACGCCGTCTGCAATTACAATGCCTTAATTTTATGCGCGAAGTTAAGCTCCTTTTAAGAGTCCCGGGAGCGGTCGGTCCCCTTCCTGGACCTGTCTCTCCGAGAACCCCCCCAACTTTGGGTTTTCCGCCGTGCAGCACTCGTCCCACCGACACCGGCCGTATTCATGGGAAACGTTCTTCTGCCAACCGGCAAGATTCTCCATCGAGTCGCGGCAATTATTTTAATTTGTTTAGAGACCATTCTCTCCCATCCACACCTTTCCCTCGTCCCACCGACGCGCGACTTCTATCTCGGGTCGTTCTCCTCTAAGGGACTCCTCCCGCGACGATTT
The DNA here is from genome assembly GCA_933228785.1 of Lasioglossum pauxillum. NCBI lineage: Eukaryota > Metazoa > Arthropoda > Insecta > Hymenoptera > Halictidae > Lasioglossum > Lasioglossum pauxillum. The sequence goes on along the minus strand of OW121702.1, from coordinate 48,699,539 downwards.
TATTCGAGACCGTCGTCCACTCATTCAACTGGATTCTCTTTACCACTCGCTCTTTCTGATATTGTCCGCTTTTGTAGCCCGCTCCGCTTGCACGCCAGAAAGACTCCGAATTTAACAAGTTTTAATCGCCACAATGCCGAGTCCGACTCAGGATGCAGATTCTGAACAGACTCTGAGAAATATGTACACTGCCGCTCAAAAGTATGTGGACACGTCCTTAATTCTTATAACTACCTGAAAAAAGTTATGATATCTTTGGTAAATTTGATTATCTTGTATGTATTTCAGTTCGTACAGTATCGGAGAACATATTTTAATAATAATTTATTAAATATCTCACCGATAATGATAAAAAATAATTATATTTTCTTTTCGTCTACGTATCCACCGCGTGCTTTTATGACCGCGTTTACTAGTCGTGGCATTCTGGCTATTAACTTTTTCATTACTTCACTTTCAATAAGTTTCAATAATGTTTTTCAGACTTGGGACATCGTTTTCGGACTTATCTATCTATGTGATCCCATAGTTTTTCTTTTATTTATTTAAGAACATTCAATAACTAAATTGTTTATTTTGGTACTATTAGAATACATTACATACATATTCATAATAGACTTTAGCAACAAATATTGTTTGATAATAAAAATATACATTATATATCACAAATTTCATGAACATGGTAAGTGGCCACATACTTTTGAGCGGCAGTGTATGTTATTACTTTCCTTCAACACTAAACCTACCACCACCGGACGAAATGACCGGTTCCAGATTTATTATTTTACAATTAAAGAAGTAATAAAAATGATTGTATAAATATCTTTAGTACAGCACGCATTAGAATAAGAGCCGCACAAGGTCTAAATAAAATCAATCTCGTCGTTTTTATAAGGGAACATGTACCAGTTGCTTTTATGGTTCGGTAGGTTTAGTGTTAAACCGAAATAAAATTCTACTTTGTTGTAGTCAGGAAGAAATGTTAGTACAAGATGGTGTCTTCACCAAAATTCACATTTTCTTAAAGGGATACCTACATTTCTTTTGTACATATCTCGATTCTCTTCTGCGTAGAGAAGTACTACGAGCGTATGGCCGAAAATTGACATTTAACAAGATATTTTGATAAATAAAATCTTGCAAAGTCTTGACTCATTAATTACGATCAATCTCGAGCACCGATTTTATTTATTTCTTGCTAATGTTTGTATCGCTTTTTTAAAGTCCACTTCGAAGTCTCACGGAGCCATCACCGAGCCGAACAAGTTTCTCAGAAAATGCGAGCGCGTGACGAGAATTAATCTCCGTCGCGTCTGATGGAGAAATGACACCGGTTCCAGATTTATTATTTTACAATTAATGAAGTAATAAAAATGATTTTATAAGAATTGATTGTATAAATATCTTTAGTACAGCACGCATTAGAATAAGAGCCGCACAAAGTCTAAATAAAATCAATCTCGTCGTTTTTATAAGGGAACATGTACCAGTTGCTTTTAAGGCTCGGTAGGTTTAGTGTTAAACCGAAATAAAATTCTACTTTGTGTAGTCAGGAAGAAATGTTAGTACAAGATGGTGTCTTCACCAAAATTCACATTTTCTTAAAGGGACACCTACATTTCTTTTGTACATATCGATTCTCTTCTGCGTAGAGAAGTACTACGAGCGTATGGCCGAAAATTGACATTTAACAAGATAAATAAAATTATTTACAGTGACTCAAAAAATTGATCAAATGTTCGAACAAAAAGGAAACAAGTCACAGTATACCTTTCTCAGAATCTTGCTTAAGACTGTTGATACATATACGAAAAATGTTAACATTGCGTCGGTACTTCACGACAGTTTAAGCCCTGTAATCGTATAAAGCGGACGTGTATTACGAATTTGTATATTCTGTGTATACTTGATCAATTATTTGTGTTAAGCTCAATTGTGAAAAATTCTTATATTTTTGGCATTCCTTAGCACAAATATAATCACTGGTAAGTTATAATGTTATTTTTAAACATTCGAGAATACGTTTGTGATAAAATAATTAATAAAAAAGATATTTTTAGTCATATTTCATAATGAGACTAATAAAAGCAAGTAAAATATCAGAAATTAAAAAACCATTAATATCTGGGCTTTCTCATCGCGAGATTTCTAAGAAGATACTGTGCTCTGTTGGTACTGTGTCTTCAGTACGTGAAACTTTAAAAGAAAACATACTAGAAAATAAAGCAGGACGAAAATCAAAGTTATCCTCTATCACAAAGTGATGAATCATACGATCAATCCGTAATGGTAGCGTTAATAATGCCGTACAAATGCAAAAAAATTAACGTAAACGCTGAAACAGTGCGTAATGCACTGCGAAAAGTGAATTTAAGAGGACGTGCAAAAATAAAGAAACCTCTTCTTACAAAGCGGCACAAGAAGCTTCGACTGCAGTTTGCCGAAAAATGTAAAAATTATACAGATCTCGATTGGGCCCAGGTAATATGGTCAAACGAGACGAAAATTAATCGTTTTGGGTGCGATGGACGCAAATCGACATGGCGAGGTAATATAGAACAAGTACGGTTGCATCATATTCATCCAACACTGAAATTTGGAGGAGGCCATATCACAGTTTGGGGTTGTATAACCACTGAGGGCGTCGGATGCGTTGAAAAAATTGTAGGTCGAATGACTGCAACGTCATACACATCCATCCTGCAGAAAAGTTTAATTGGAAGTTTGGCAAAATGGAATAAGAACGCAGAAGAAGTCATTTCTCAGCACGATAACGACCCTAAACACAAGGCAAAAATCACCAAAGTATGGTTAACAGCTATGGTTTTACTGTTTTAGACTGGCCCCACAGTCTCCCGATCTGAACCCAATAGAATACATATGGTGTTTACTAAAAAGAACAGTTGTCAACTTCGATCACAATTCAAGAAGTATTATTGAATTGTGGTCAGAAGTTAAAACCGCTTGGGACAATATTAAGGCTAAACAGTGTAAAAGTTTAGTAGATAGTATGCCAAGACGCATAGAAGCTGTTCTGAAAGCGAAAGGAGGGTATACGAAGTACTAATATTTCATTTTTTCAAACTCAAAAATTTGATCATTACATAATTTGTTAATTACATTTAATTTTGTTTAAAAAGTGTAACATATTTAAGTTAATTCTGTATTATATGAACTACGAAAACTATGTATGTATTATAATAAAATATTTTGTTACATATCTTATTAACATGTGTTCAATTAAATAAAAATTTAAACAAAATTAAACATTTGATCAATTGTTTGAGTCACTGTATATCGATCGTATTTTTGTTGATAACAATAATAAATGATATCGGCGCTACGGTTCGATCGTTTAATACTCAAAAACACAATTAACTAAGCTATTTTGCTAATTTTTCAAATCAATCGACGTTTCGGTCACTATTTTGACTATTTTCAAGATTGTATTGAATTGCGTCTGTAAGAGAAAATAAATATGTTTTATGAACAATGACATACAATATTCAAAAGTGATAACTATTAAGAGTTTAAATGTAAGGGAAAACCAAATTTGTTTTCGCAATTTTTCACTCACTTGCTCAGATGTGATTAAGTATGTTAATGTGAGAATCGTGAGACTCGTGAAACACGTGTCTTAACCATGTCTGTTTTAACGACACTGGTCGTTCTGGCAAAAATCTAGGTTATGTAGATCGATATACCGCGGTAAATTCAAAAATCATAATGTGTCTTTAACCTCCCATAGTGAAAATACCATATGAAAATACCATTTAACAAGATATTTTGATAAATAAAATCTTGCAAAATCTTGACTCATTAATTACGATCAATCTCGAGCACCGATTTTATTTATTTCTTGCTAATGTTTGTATCGCTTTTTTAAAGTCCACTTCGAAGTCTCACGGAGCCATCACCGAGCCGAACAAGTTTCTCAGAAAATGCGAGCGCGTGACAAGAATTAATCTCCGCCGCGTCTGATGGAGAAATGACACCGGCTCCTCGGGCAGATCGAAATGCTCATCGCTTCTGCCTCGCAGCAGATAAATTGTATTTATCCCGGTCGTTGCGTAACTCTGTTCTCGCAGAGCTCGACACGCGTCGCGATCGGAAAACGTTCGGAGCAGAGAAAGGGAGAGAGAGAGCCAACGGTGAAACCAATTACTTGTCGCCCGGTTCTAATCGCGTCTAGTCGCACCACGCTCCGATCATCCGTGTTCTCTCTGCAGCGGCATCATTCTTCTCAGCTTTTTATCGGTATTTTTATACTCCTACGATTCCTACGAAGACTTCCGAGAGCTTCTAGACACACACCGGGACCGGGGATTTTCATTAAAGCCTTATCGGGCATTTCGAACGAAAACTGTCAAATAAAAATGCTGTTCGTTCAGGTTACAAGTCGGAATCAAATTGCAGTTATTCTGTAGTTGTCAATATTTAACTCTTTGGTAGCGCCGTCCTCTTTCTTTGGACCTTGTAGAGAGCGATTGGTTGAATTTTTTAGTCTCGAAGCCCGATTGTGGAAAGGAGATACATTCAACGATAGTCTTTTACACAAGGAGAACGGAAAAAGAAACGCACTGATTAGGTACTTGAGGGCAGAGTTGGGCAATAATCAACTAATAATTAAAAATGACTAATAGTCTTTTTGAATGTTAGTCATAGCAAAATAGATGTCGTTTTTGTACCTCGAACTCACTCAAATTTATATTTTTAATAAAAATCCGCGGTTCAGTGATGGCAGACAAATAAAATCGAGATGATCCAACGCATTGAAATGAAAGAGTTGTCCTATTCGAATGCACGAGAAAATAGAAAGCTTTTGATAGCGAGATCGAATAACGAATGGACTTGTCACTCCGGGCAGAAAAAGAGTTGACGAACGTTTAGACATTTTTAGCATAGCTTTTTTCAAGTTTTTCGAATGGATGCTCGGATTGATCCAGGACTTTTAAATCCTGATTTGGGACGGCATTACCGGGTTCGACGAGGTGTTCGAGCGTTGTATTCGAGCTCGCGAGCGAATGGCGCGCGCGGACTCGTTAGTTTTTTCCCTGCTGGGGCGTGTCGAGTGCCATTTGTACAGATTTTATCCGGTCGACGATGGGGCGCGTAGAAAAACGGCACGGTAATTAAGACTTTTTCCGCGAGTCGCGCGATCTCGATGCCTCTTTAGTTTCTCGTAAATCAGCCGGCGCGGAAAGTAAACGAGCGACGACGCTGTTCTCGGGGGAGAGACGCGTCGACGACGAGTTCGTCGAGATCGAATCACCTAGCCTCCTTTCTCTCTCTCTCTCTTCTCCTCTCTTCCTCTTTCTCTCTTTGAAGTCATCATGCTCGTTAAAAAGTGATCCAATTTGTCTTACGACCGCGGGCGAACTGCGCGCACCCGAATAAGATTCCGTCCCGTCGAAAAGTTGGCTCCGTCCAGGCGACGCGATGTCCAAAGGAGCGGGACGTCCCGTTGATCGACCACCGGACGTCTTATCGCTCGAAGTCGGACGAACTTCGTTGCTCGATTAGACCCTCCGAATTGCTATCCCTCTTGTACCTTTCCCCTAGCATAATTGATCGACCCAGCGATCAAAACTTCCACCACCGCGCGATCTTGCTTCAGAACGCAGCTGGTTAAAATTGGAGTTAGCATTTTTCAGTAAAATTTTCAGTATAAAAAGTAATGGTCATCCGTCCTAGGGGTGAATCTGCACCTCTGGATCGGTGAACATTTGTTAAAAAAACCTGCCGCGCAATTGTTTACACCAAAGAAAATTGTTGTTCAAGCTTGTTTTTACATCGACACGTTCTACTAGTCAAGAAGAGGAAAAGTTTGGAAGGAACCATGTCGCAAACAATTAGTTATTGAGATATAAGCTGTTAAAAGTTGTGCAAAATTTGATTACGTAGAGTTAAGGTCGTCGGATGTGCGCACATCCATTTAAAATACATAGAAGAAATCCAAAACAGCTGAGGCGCGCGGTGCCGGGTGGGCGCCGGGGCGTTCTAGTGAGCGACGACCTTTATACGGATAGACAGAAGCCTACTACGACAGTCCACCTAACCGTGTCGAAGAGGCAGAACATAATCGTGTACGTGCTTCGAGACAAACGAAATTTAAACGACATTCGTCACTAGGCCCGTACCAGGTCATCATCCTCTGCTCGTTCAGATCGTGAATTTGAATTTGAAAGAACTGTTTGTTTGCGACATATGGTCCCTTCCCAACTTTTTCTCTTCTCGACTAAGGTGAAGTGCCCTATGCCTGGACAGCATGTTTTTCTATTTTAAATTTTATCACTTTAAATAAACAAAAACAATTTCTTAAGACTTTTAACATACAGTTCAGAGTTTGTAAAGTAATTTAAAATAAAAAAATCATTGTTTAGGTTAATATCTTAATTGCATTAACAAGAATAATTCAAACCTATAGTTGGACATATTAAATCCAATCTAAGCTAGTACCTGGACAGAAGTAAAGCCTACATCGGGACAAATTCAATTTACGAGTTGATCGAGCGAACATAACCTAAAACGTTGGTTGGTGGCGCTGTTGCGCATGACGAATAGAAGATGCTTTGCGTAATATGTAGTATTCTTATCATGGATTATAGTATTGTATTATTTAACCAAATATATATTTATTTTCATTTACTGTTTTAATAAAACTTGTCATAATACAACTTTTAAGGTTAGGTAGTAATACTGATAGATTTAAGATGTAAACATAAAGTATTATTAACGTCACAATCGGAATACATTTTCTACATACGTTATTGAAGCTAATAGAAGACTAATTATACGTACATGTAGTTAAATAATTTGCAAACAATGCGTTGATTTTATTCACAAACACGTGTCCGGCTTCAGGCGTAAGCACATTGCGTATAAGCTTAGAGTGGGACAGCTACTGTCATCGCGTCCCAGTATGGAGTGCTTATATTTGAAAACAGTCCTAATCTTGGACATCTAATATTTGGATTAATAATTATTATTTACGTTAAGTTTGATTGCCAAGTTATTTTAAAATATCAATATTATTATGCGTGATAATTATTTTTTTGTCTGAGGGCTTAAATTATATCTTTTTTTCTAACAAAAGTTCGAACTATAAATGCACATGATTCGCATGTAAATAGACTATTTTGTATGCTGTTTTCAGATGAACTTTGTATTCATTTTTAAATTTCAATTGATGTCTTAATGAAATAATATTCACACCTACTTGTAGCTAAGGCCTCAGAATATATAATATAATTATTTAATCTCTTAATTACGGATTTTACTATGAAATTCAATTGTCCAGATTCAGGTATCACTTTTGGACTGTCCAGACTTAGGGCACTTGACCTTAGTATTCCATTTAAAATACACAAAATGATCTGGAAATAATCTTGACAAAATAAAAATAAAATTTTGTTGTTGCAGGGACATTCTGCATAGATACTGATGATAAAACGCTTGGAAAAAGGAAACGGATTGATTAACTCGTTTTCGTCTGTTCTAGTTCATTGCTACGCTCGAGTTCATTAAGTTTCAATAGGATCTAAAAGCGTGAAAGGCGAAATCACTGTGGTGTGTTTGAACTGCACAGTTTCGGTCTGATCACTTAAATTACTTTGACTTTACGGGATTATTTCGAGCGAGATGGTTTGTAACGCCCAACGTGTTTAGCAGTATTCTATAGTGTACGATTTTAGGAGCTACTTGAACGTACCTGAACAGTCGGGAGTGCCGTTAATATGATTGTTAATTTATTTTTCATGTGTAATATTGCTGTACGAAGGTCTGCAGTATTATTAGTGGTGCATGGGAGTGGTGGTTCGATAAGCAGTTGTAGTAGCGTGCAATACTCCCTCGAGATAGTAAATTTCGGATATATCGTAGTGTTCGTTGTAAATAGACGACGTGTTTATAATGCTAACATGGTTTACCAGCGATAACAACAACTAGAGTAACGAGGTCAACGAAAACGATATTAAGAACTGTTCGAAGTTCGAGCTTTGCTCGCTAGGGACATCGATCGACACACTGTGACTTCGATGTAGTTCTCGTGTGTTTCGATACGGGGTGTCCCCAGTTTGAATAGCTATATCCACGTATTGAGAGTCTAAGAAAATAATGCCATTATGAGGTGGTGTGAACTATTCCGGAGAATGCAGTAGAACAAGTCAGTGCATGATCAGACAAATAATATATATAAAAAATACTTTTGAAAGACCACGCTTATATTAAAATGCATTAAAAAGGAGAAAATAATTTTTTTAGACATTAGTGACTATAAATAAAAGCGAGGAGCGCCTACGAAGATTACGTCAATATAGTTTAGCGCTCCACGCTTTTATTTATAGTCATTAATGTCTAAAAAGATTATTTTCTCCTTTTTAGTGCATTTTAATATAAGCGTGGGTTTTAAAAAGTTTTTTTTATATATTTTTTTCCTCTTCAGGTGCTGACGTCGCCGGGTGGACTCTTCGGTCTCCCCGTGCTCGTTAAACCTTCATATCCGGGAAATATGCCCTCCACTTATTGAGGTTTTCTAGGAGCCTAAGGTAAAAGCCTTGCGTCTAGCTTCACTCGATCGGCTTGACCATCCATTACGACATCTGTGTCGTCGCATTTCCGCCACCGAGATTCGCGCACTTTACATAGAACGAACTACTTTACAACGTCGCCTATAAACATATATAAACTATACACATATAAACTATATCTCATACGCAGGTAACTATATCTAGTACGCCAAATTCTTATCCAATTAATACTTTCAATACGCGTCTCACACTCCACACACTTGCTCTAGAGGCAGAAGGGATGTACCTGTATATCTATCCGCAACATCGTTCACTGAAATTTCCACGCATCAATAAAGAATCTGTGAAGGGAGTACTAACAAATTAAAATGGATATGTTCTCCATTCGATCAGATTCCCATTGCTGGAAGTGTATTTACCGTGTCGTATCGCGTCTCTCGGTATCGTTTCGATCCTGTGCTCGATTTACCTAGCATAAGAGGGTGGTTTACACCGAGGTGAGACGAACAGCAGCGGAAGAGAGGAAGATGGAGGATAAGCGAGCGTTCCCATATTACACCGGAGATACATTGACGGCTAAGAATAAGGGCGGCAACGCTCGCGGAGATGTTTAACGTACCCGACACGGTGAACGGGCGAAAAGGGAACAGGGAACAGGCGCGTTGTGTTCGTGGAGGCTCGTGTAATCGGATATTATATTATATTCACCGATCGGATTGATATCTCTGTCCTATTATGCGACGGCATGAATCCCATTTTGAAGAATGCCGGGCCGTGGTTTCACAGTGATATTTGAATAGAGGGTGGTATAGGTGGCAGCGTGCGCTGGGTGCTCACGGCAAAGTGGCAGCTAGAAACGATAGGGGTGTGGAGACTGAGGGGGGTGGCTGAGCATCAACTGCAATCGAGAACCAACGATTTCGTTCGATCGAACGGGAAGTTCGACCGTAGCCGATTTCCATGCACGGCCCGGGCTTTTACGTCTGCTGACTTACTCTCTTTCCATCTTTCTCTCTCTCCCTCTCTCTCTCTCCCTTTCTCTCTCTTGCTGTGTCGATCTCTGTTGCCGTTCCATGGAACGAGAGCGTTAATTAAGAACCGTACAAAAATCGCTTTAATCAAGAGATTAACTCAATTTTTCCGAAGAGGCTTACTTTGTTTCTGCGCTTGCACTGCTCCAATTACGAAATTAAAATCACCTGATTGCTAGACACTCCTTTTCGGACTGTTTAACTTACTCTGTTTAACTTACTCGGTATATTTTTTAGACGATGATAAATGTACAGCTCGCTTCAGAACAGTTCAGTAGAACAAGTCAGTGCATGGTCAGACAGCAGCGCTTGCATTATCGGAATTATATGTATTAGTTCTCAATTTTCAACAGTATTAATATTTGAACAGAAAAAATTGCAACAGTGGATCAGACAGACCTACCTCTTTCCAATGAAAAAAGTTTCAATTCGATTCAAATTGGTTTTTGAGATAAAAATTTATAAAGACCAGTCTACCGTCAAAAATAGACAAAAATCAGTATATTCGAGGATTTGTGTTTTACGAATAAATAGAACGGTCAACAATTTTTCTAATTAAGAAAAATATTATTATGTTGGTTTAAACCTCTCAGATGAAGATAAAAAAAGGATCATCCCGATCCGACAAATGGTTTTCGAGATAAAAATTCATAAAAACTACTCTACCGTCAAAAATAGACAAAAATCGCAATATTCGAGAATCTGTGTGTTTCACAAATAAATAGATCGGTGAATAATTTTCCTAATTAAGAAAAATAGTATTACATTGGTTTAAACCTACCAGATGAAGATAAAAAAACGATCATCCCAATCCGACAAATGGTTTTCGAGATAAAAATTCATAAAAACTACTCTACCGTCAAAAATAGACAAAAATCGCAATATTCGAGAATCTGTGTGTTTCACAAATAAATAGATCGGTGAATAATTTTTCTAATTAAGAAAAATAGTATTACATTGGTTTAAACCTCCCAGATGAAGATAAAAAAACGATCATCCCAATCCGACAAATGGTTTTCGAGATAAAAATTCATAAAGACCAGTCTACCGTCAAAAATAGACAAAAATCGCAATATTCGAGGATCTGTGTTTTACAAATAAATAGAACGGTGAACAATTTTTCTAATTAAGAAAAATATTATTATGTCGGTTTAAACCTCCCAGATGAAGATAAAAAAACGATCATCCCAATCCGACAAATGGTTTTCGAGATAAAAATTCATAAAGACTAGTCTACAGTCAAAAATAGACAAAAATCGCAATATTCGAGAATCTGTGTGTTTCACAAATAAATAGATCGGTGAACAATTTTTCTAATTAAGAAAAATAGTATTACATTGGTTTAAACCTCCCAGATGAAGATAAAAAAACGATCATTCCGATCCGACAAATGGTTTTCGAGATAAAAATTCATAAAAACTACTCTACCGTCAAAAATAGACAAAAATCGCAATATTCGAGAATCTGTGTGTTTCATAAATAAATAGATCGGTGAATAATTTTTCTAATTAAGAAAAATAGTATTACATTGGTTTAAACCTCCCAGATGAAGATAAAAAACGATCATCCCAATCCGACAAATGGTTTTCGAGATAAAAATTCATAAAGACTAGTCTACCGTCAAAAATAGACAAAAATCGCAATATTCGAGGATCTGTGTTTTACAAATAAATAAAACGGTGAACAATTTTTGTAATGAAGAAAAATATTATTATGTTGGTTTAAACCTCCCAGATGAAGATAAAAAAACGATCATCCCGATCCGACAAATGGTTTTCGAGATAAAAATTCATAAAGACTAGTCTACCGTCAAAAATAGACAAAAATCGCAATATTCGAGAATCTGTGTGTTTCATAAATAAATAGATCGGTGAATAATTTTTCTAATTAAGAAAAATAGTATTACATTGGTTTAAACCTACCAGATGAAGATAAAGAAACGATCATCCCAATCCGACAAATGGTTTTCGAGATAAAAATTCATAAAGACTAGTCTACCGTCAAAATTAGACAAAAATCGCAATATTCGAGAATCTGTGTGTTTCACAAATAAATAGATCGGTGAATAATTTTTCTAATTAAGAAAAATATTATTATGTTGGTTTAAACCTCCCAGATGAAGATAAAAAAAGGATCATCCCGATCCGACAAATGGTTTCCGAGATAAAAATTCTCAAAGGCCAATGTTTCCTCAGGAAAATGGAGAAAAAAGTTGCCCGCCGCAAACTGAAATGAATTTTAATTTATGAAAAAGAATGAAACCCAGCCGGTCGAAATCACGCGAAAGAAATAAGTTTCGACCACGCTCGACGGCCCAAAGGAGGATCTCTACTTTCGCCAGGTAGAAAAAAGAGGAGTAGGAGGAAGAAAAACCACGAGGATCGATTTTATCCGCGACTCGTTGACGAGGAAGAGCGCTTTAAGGAATGGAAGAACTCGAACAAAAGAGTCGAATCCGGCTAGGTTCGCGGGGAGTTGAATCTCGGTGGTGGTGATGCGGGGGTGGGAAGAGAGGCGACAAGAGAGGGCTTGGAGGGATCGGTGGAGGCGTGGAAGAAAGGGAGGGTGACAAAAGAGCGTACCGCTGGAAAAGGGTGGTGATTGGCGAAGTCCACAATGCACTCGTTTCGCGGCAATCCCAGAAGACGGATGATCGTTCGATCTGTATCGAGTATTTCCCCCTGGCCTCCCTTCCTCCCCCTCTCTCGCGAGCGAGCGAAGCGGGTTTCATCTCTAAGCTCTTTCGATTTCAATGGAATCATTTTCATAGCTCCGTAATAGATCGTTTCTCATTCGATGGGTATTCTTCCTGGCGAACTCTGGTGAAACGGGACGCGGCGCGTCGATCGCTGGGGTGGGCTTGACATTCATTCCTGTCGATTCACGAGGATAGCGGAATCGAACCGCGACTGTTACACAGATTTTTCAAAGGGATCCGTCGATCTATCGATCGTCAACGTCTCGCGAGACAGGATCGTGGAATTAGCTGCGGGACTCGGGAACACTCTTCTGTAACGAGCTCGGCGCGGAGTCGTTTATAACGTGCGATTCTAGTCGAGTGAAATTGTTTTTATTTTTAGTCGGTTGCGGTTGAGTTTTAATTGGTTTTCTGTACAAGTGAGCTGAAAGCGTTAGGCGCAAGTAAATAATAATATTCCGACATCGATTTTCCAATTGCTCTTTAGAAATTTGTATGCTCGGAACCGTTTGTCAGATCGAATTGAAAATTTCTGCATTTAAAAGAGTAAGATCCGATCTCTAACCAGAATTTTCTTGCACTAAGTTGTATACATTCTAACACGGAAAATTGCGAAAAGATATAACACTGATAACTGCGTGCGCCGCTAGCTGATTAAGCACTGCCTTGTTCTACTGCACCCTCGCGAAGAACCCCGCGAAGACTGTATCCGCGTATTTTATGCGGCAGTAAATGTCCAGCTTAACCAACTTTTTGATCACCGCATAAAATGTATATACACAGTCTTTTAAAACAGTTTTTTGCTTATTTTGTACGGGGATCTGCCATACTTTTTTGTAGTTGTCTGCTTCAGAGTTTGAAACGGTTCTCGTTTATTCTGTAAACTTCATTTTAACTCCATTTCTTTAAACAATTACTTTGAACTTTCTACTGTTTCAAATTGCACCGACTCATTTCTGCCAGAAACGTATACGATCCGAAATCCGATAAGAAGACAATGCGAGGCGCAGACTAAGGTAGCCGAATAAATAAGGAAATAGTAATAATTTGAAGAAGAGAGATTTCTAGAGGTTTCCCAGAGGCTATCGGGAGGCTTCCCAGAGGTAAAACATACGCATGTTCAATGGCAACCGCGTTTCTTCAAGCGCAGACAATGGAAGACCGACTAATGAAAATTGGAACCGGTCGAGACGGTCCGCGATCGTTACGGGACGACCGGGTTCTCTTCTTTGCTCGACGAAGGAGGACAATGGATTTCGTAAATCTCCTTCTCCGTTGTCCGCTCTAATATAATAATTCTGGCGGACGTTCTCGCATTCTCCGACGTCGTAAATACGGCCGCCGATTGTCTGGCAAGTCGAGGCAGAGCTAGGCAGAGCGAGGCAGCCGCAATCTAGAAAGAAATCGGATTCGTAGCTCTCTGTGCCCTATGATAGATATTGGGTCACAATTACATTCTAGCAAACATTGAAAACTGTGACAAAATTGCATCATAATAATAATGTACAGGGTGTCTCACTTAAGTGTCACCCCTAGAATATCTTCCTTAATTTTGACAAAGTAGAAAAAACATTTTTTATGTGGAATTTGAATGGTATCAAGTAGGGATGGGATCGAGTTCAATATGTACTCACGAATCCGAGTCAATTTCAATAACTGTTACTGTACGAGTAATCCTTTATTTACAAATCTATTTAATTTTTATAATATAATTTAAAATCCCCTCAATTTTAAATTTATTTTAAATTTTCTTTCATAAATTTATTATTTTCAATTATAATACAAATTTACTAATCTATTTAATATTTATAATATAATTTAAAATCCCCTCAATTGTACATTTATATTAAATTTTCTTTGAAAAAATTATTATTTTCAATTATAATAAAAATTTACTAATCTATTTAATTTTTGTAACATAATTTAAAATCCCCTCAATTTTAAATTTATATTAAAATTTCTTTTAAAAAATTATTATTTTATAATTAAGTAATCATTTATTGTTTTCTATTGTAAACATTTATGTAAGAGGGCTTCGGTCCGTTTATAATAATAATAATAATAATAATAATAATAATAACCAAGTTTCATTTCATGGGTTTCGATTACAACTTAAAAGCAATAATGTTTCAATGATTATATTTCAAAAGTATTATTTCATTTTATACAAACTGATATTGAACCTCGGAATGAGTAGTTACAAGTTCCGAAAAGATACTTGTAAGTAGTTCGATGTTGAAAGGAATCGAATCTTTCACAAGTAGTACTCGAATCTTGGAAATCAGAACTGCATAGTAGGTTTTAAGCATTTTCTTAAATTCGTAACTATTTAAGAATAATAGCAATAATAATTAAAATTAAAATGAAAAATAAAGACAAAATACAAACATTTGCAATATATTCTTGAAATAAAATACTATTTTCAAAAATGACTGCATCAAATATTATATTTTGTTTTCAAAGTTGTACGCATACTTTAAAATAAATAGGATTATTTATTATTTATTATTTAAAATACTATTTTCCCCAGCTCTGTTCTTAAACTACATTCTTCAAGATAATTGATTGGCTTACAATGGAAATTGCTGTCGCTGTCGAACAATTCATTGAAAAATTACGAATTATTGATCTGCAATTCATAAAAGCTTGTTAAATAACTACTGGTAGGTAACTTTGAAAAATTGACAATATCATTTGACACAATAAAATTGTCATTTCGTTATAGAAAAAGATCCTCAATAAATCACTCATAATTTACAAAGGACTTGATGTAATCCTACAAGGATTATGAAATTGTAGTTATACAGGTTGAATTAAATTATGCATTGGAGGACAAGATAATTGATTTTAAAGGTAACAAAAAATGATTAGAAAAATCAGGGAATTTCCGGTACGATATTCACAAAAATTTCGAATCTGTTCGACCAAGATTCGATTATAATTGCAAGTATTATTTCCGTTTACCAAAGTACTATTTCTGTTTTTCGAAGTACTCATAGAGAGTTCGAATTCAATCAATCAAAGTTCGAACCTGTTTGCGAGGTACTTGATCCCATCCCTAGTATCATGTGGTCAGTATCCCGCAGGGGTTGTTTTTTTAAATGTTGTTGTGATACTCAGCTCTACGTTGTTAAACGTTTAATAAATATACAGCATTTAATGTATATAATATCTTTTAATCAAACACAAATTACATATAACGTCTTTCCACCTCACGAGAACATTGACAACGCAACTCCTTTATTTTAATAACAACGATCGTTCTCTGTCTTTCTACTAATTGAACTTGCCGCGTTATCCAATCGACGAGCGCATTCCCATCTCTAATCTATTTAAGGGGGATCTGTACCCTCGGATTTTGGGGTATTTATCAATGTTATCAACCTCTGTGCAGAAAAAAAGTTTGGTAACATTGATAAACACGCAACTGCATAATGAACACGAGATGGAGTTGCTTGCTATTTCCATATTCTATTCATCTCGTCGCGAATGCCGTTGTACAGGGCAGGTCGCACTAATATTAGTGCCACCGATGAGAATATGTACCTCGTCTGTGTCAGTTTTGCTATGATTCCACATTGACAGCAGTGCAGCAGTGAAATGTTGCACAATATCGCAGCACTGATTGACAGTCCTTCTGACTAGGCACCATCTCGTGTAAACTAACTGAAATGAAATTGGCTCTAGATTGGCTCTACATCAGAGATAACCTCTGTCTTCATGAACGTAATATGGGGAAATCTCTGCTAATGTGAATGAAATCGCGCGCTTCGATTTTTTGTCCTTATACGAGCATATTTTGAGCTGCACAAAGGCTCATTTGATAGAGGAAGGTTCATCACGGCGCGCTCTGCTCATCATATCAGTCAGAAAAATCTCTTTGAGACAGGAAAATACATTGAAATCTGCGGTTATTTTTCTAGATTTTTTCTCTACTTTGGGCACTCATATTATTAGATATAAACATAATCTCGTTAAATCAATAGCAGAGCGCGCCGGATTTAACCTTCTTCTATAGAATGAGTCCTCACCCAGTCCAAAATCCGCTCAAATAGGGACGAAAAATCGAAGCGCGTAAACCCATGTTTCGACCCAAAATCTAGTAAGATTGTAGTTCCTTTCTAGTTACTTCATTGGGTATAGATCCCCCTTAAATTTTTATTCCTATCATAATGCCAACTTTAATACAATAATATGTCTACGCGACACATCATCAAATGTCGTTTCTTCTCGTAGTATTCAAGATCATGTATGATTTTTTAAAAATAACTACATATATTTCCGTGTTGCGTCGCGCGTAGTAACAAAATGCATTCAAACACGTACTCTGACATGACGTTCAAATGGCTTTGAGCTCGAAAGACGAAGGTCAAACTTAATTTTGAGTTGTGAACGCTCGCCGAGAATTCTGGCGCGAATTCGAGGGCAAGAGAATCGGCGATGCATGTGCAACGCAACGGTGGTCGATTAACCGTCGACGCGTCCATGGTAACGTTCCTGATCGAGAAGTTAATTGACCCGTTTCCGCGACGGCATTGTGGTCGACTTACGTGTAGAAGCGGGTCTACACGCGTCTTGCCAGCCTGGGGCCGGCTCGAATTATCGGTCCATTGTCCACGCTGTTACACAACAGGGTAACGGACCTCTCTCGTACGCGGAACGGTACGGATGAACCAGCAAACCGTCCCCCTACCATCCATTATTACAAGCTATTGTTACGCGTCGCTCGGTCCCCGATTAACCGTTATCGCGGTCGTTGGACGTCGCTTAACTAATAGCACCGCGAGTCTACTCCGAGAATTTCGTTTCTTCGGACAACGGATCCACTCGCCGATTTTTCTCTCTCTCCTCTCTCTCTCTCTCTCTCTCTTTCTCGTTGTCGCAGTCGGAATCGTTTAGATTAATCGCGCGAGTCCCGTGCACGCGGTGTCTGACTATGCGCGCACCGCGACTACTGTCACGCCCTGTCGGCTATCTGGGTCATACTACGCGAAATAGACCGCTTTTTGCGATGGAAGCTTGATGGGATGTGGTGCGTGGAAAATTAGGGGGAGTTTAAGTCATTATTTTGATGTTGTTTAATTGGTTTGTGGAATATAGGCCTCTGGAGTTTGGTATTTTTTTTTATTCGTCTTTTACAAGAACAGCTTGTGCGAATTTTTATCTCGGGAACCATTTGGAGGAACGAGGTCAAGCTTATTTTGCGTTCATCTGCTAAATTCGAATATTTTTGCTGGTAGGAAAGATTGTGTAGTTTTTGTCTATTCTCTTAAACAGGCGTGCCAACATGCGGCCCGTCGACGAGTAGTTTGCGGCGCGACCAAAAACTTTGAAACTGCTGATGACAATTTATAGGTTTTACATTCCAAATTCACCCTTTTGCATATAGATTTCATTCATTAAGGATATTTAAAAATGATTATTTATTTATTTCGATTAAATTGTATATTTATTTAGGCACACGTGAACGTTGTCATTACTGCGAACACTCAATACTCAATACGCTTTAATAATATGTATTTTCATTTCTAAAATTGATTAATCAGAAAATGGCTACACTGAATAAACATATCTACACTATTCTACACACAGTTTTCGCACATTACAAAGTTAATGAATTGGTAATTACTTTTAAATAAGTATTGGATGTACACGTTTGCAATGAATAAATTTAAATAAATAAATTTGAATAAATTTCATCTTATTTTTTCTGCAAAAACTTAATTAAACATAATTTATTCGTAAAAGGTTGAATTTGATTTACAAAAGGGTGAAATTAATTTGCAGAAGGATGAAATTGATTTTCAAAAGAGTAAAAATGATTTACAGAAAGGTGAAATTGACTTGCAGGAGGGTGAATTTCGAGTGCGAAACCTTTACAACTGGAATTGATCGAAATGCATTGTGATTCCGTATTGAAACAAACATATGTGGATGTTGTGATTCCACATTTTTACAATTATTTATCTGTCGACTGATTTTCCGATATGTTATGTGCAATTAGGCGTATTTCAGCTATGTTCGGTAGCAGTGGTACCACATACATATATGAGCGAACCACTATCTTCAACGTTAAAAAATAATAAAACTGCGTAAAGGTCAAGATGAACAGACCAGCGTGTGCACAATCAATTTCAAAAATAATTACAGTTCATCAAATTCAACCAAATTTTGAAAATTTCGTTACTGAAAAACATTCCCAAGTTTCTTCGAAACAAAAATGAAATAATTTTATTCAAATGAAGCAAACTTAAAGAAAAAACAACTTTTGTACGTATGTTACTTTATATGAGTAAAAGCAACGTCGATAAAAAAAATGTTTTCTTTTTATTTTCAGTCTGTTTTTTGATATTGTGGCCCTCGAATTAATTTATAAAACATAATGAGGCCCTTGGTGGTGAAAGAGTTGACGTTCCTGCTCACAAAGTTGACTTTGTGAATTTTTATCTTGGAAATCAATTACCGTATCAATTCTTTCCATTGAGATATTAATATTGTGATATCAAATATGAATAACGAATTTTTGTTTATTTTCGGGAAACCAGACATTTCTTACGATGGACATAGTTGATACCGCCGAAGGATGCGGAATCTAGCGACGTCAACGATATCCGCAACGATCTCGTTTGGTTTCTTTGTGAGACTAATCCACGGAGTGATCGAGGCTCCGAACAACGTTTTGGAACAATCGTTTTTCACGGCGCACGGTCGTCCGAGCGAACGTTATCTCGTCGATATTTACCGTGCCGGAATCGAATCCATAGTTAACGGTTTATTAGCTTGTCATGAATTAGCAGCTGTCATCGTCCGCGCTAAAAGAGATGATTTATCGATATCGACATCAAACATACATCGACATCATTTATCGGGGACACCGGGAAATCGATGTGGAGGGGGTTACGGACGGAGAGATAAAAGCGGCGTGGACCGATATCGGTGCTTGGAAATGCAAATCAGGTCGATGATCTGTGATCGGTCACCATTTATCTATCGCCACGGCACGGCACGGCACGGCACGGCACGGCACGGCGGAGGCTAGGGCGTCACCAGAGCGGCGCGACGCGCGGTCATTTCGTGTGTTCCGGGTTATCATTAAATCTCCATCGCATTCATAGAACTCGCTGACCAATTATTGCGGTCAGCTTACACGAATAATCCGAGTCGCGTCCGTGTGGTTACCTTTCCGTTACCGTGCCCTCTCTCTCTCTCTTTCTCTCTCTCTCTCACTCTTCCTCTCCCTTTCGCTCGAATGTCTTGTAGAACGGCCATTGTGCGCGACCTCCCTTCCCCCACCCGTTCCTCGACCTCGTTAAAAGTCCCCGATAGTAATCGAAACGATTATCTGCTATTCCGCTGCGAACCGGAAACCTTACCGAACGACTTCGACTGACAGACACCGGCGAAACCCGATTCTTCGGCTCCGGTCGAACAGCGTAGTAGAACGAGTCGGTGCTTAATCAACCGGCGTCGCTTCCATTTTCTCGAGGTAATTTACTCGCAATTGTTTCATCTCACAACGTTGATATTTTGACGAAAAAATATTTATATCATTATATGATAAGGCAGAGCTTCATTATTCGAATAAAACAGGTTTCAAGTCGATACGACAAATGGTTCCGGAAATAAAAATTCCTAAAGAAATTGATAACAGGGACCAAAATTAACAGTTATTATAAAATTTTCTACGATATAAATCATTCATAAAAGGTTGATTATTATTGAAATTTAAAATAATCTACTAAAATGGTTCAAAAATATCGATTTTTATACTTTTTGGTTACAAGTGTTACGTACGGAGGCTTTGCCTACGTGACTTTTGCTCCCTTCTTGAAACCACGTGTCCATGCAGGAGGTCCAGCTCGCATGCCCAAATAAACAGTTTTTCTCTTTATGGGAAGTGCATACATCTGGGGAAACATAGACGAACCTCCAGATTTTCTGTTTACCCCCACTACCATTTTTTGAACAATCTGACTGATATATAAAGGGCTCGAGCTTGGCCTCCACGGGCTTAGTTGAAGTTTGAAAGATAACCTGCACGCGACTATAGTGAGATTGGGTTTCATTCCATCTCGATCGGTATAACTACAAGAAGTTTAGAAACGCGTTTAAGAAAAGGCAAGTCAAATTCATTTACCCCCGCATATCTCAGTGCGTGAAAAACGAGAGTTCGGGAATTAGCTTCCGCGAAACCATATAATACAATACAGTTGTATTTCCCTTTACCAAAGAATATATTGTACTCTTTACATTTAGATAATTGAGAGTTTCCAATATCTTTTCTACATCCTGTAAACTCCAGTAACTAGCATTTCACCCATTTCGATAAACCTTTACCGCTCGAGGTTTATCAACTATTTTATATAGAGTTACGAGAGCTGAATTTCCCAATACCTTACCTCTTTCCGAAATCCTGTGACACCCGGTGATGAAACAGGCATCGGCTAGTTCACAAATTCCTATCTAGTGGCGACCCTGTGGTGAAACAGACATAGGCTAGTCCACGAAAACCCATTTCCTATCTAGTGGCGACCCGGTGGTGAAACAGACATCGGCTAGTCCACGACTACCCCTTTCTCCTAACCTAGTGGCGACCCGGTGATGAAACAGGCATCAGCTAGTCCACGAAAACCCATCCTGTGACACCCGGTGATGAAACAGGCATCGGCTAGTTCACAACCTTCCATCTAGTGGCGACCCGGTGGTGAAACAGACATCGGCTAGTCCACGACACCCTCTGTCTTTCCTAACCTAGTGGCGACCCGGTGATGAAACAGGCATCGGCTAGTCCACGAAAACCTATCCTGTGACACCCGGTGATGAAACAGGCACCGGCTAGTTCACGACCATCCTGTTCACAAAGAACAAACCTCGGCCACGTCTATCCGCCAGCCCTCGGCTCGTAACACAAGTAACAGTTATTAGTGTCCAAAAATTGGATCCTCCTCGATAACTGTTATCGATGAAAAAAAACTGTTTCGATTGCTCAAAGTAGTTATCGATGAGAGAAATTTATTTCGATCGCTCATAACAGTTATCGATAATCGAATTTCTTTTTACTTATTCATAATAATTATTGATGAGGAAATTCATTTTGGTTGCTTATTTAATTATTGAGTTATTACTACTACTATAACTATTGTATTATTGAGTTATTTGGTTACTCTTTCTTGGATGGGGCAAGCTTGTAGAAAATTCATTGGCAAATTCATTGTAAAATTTCCAGACAAATCAACTGACCATAAGAACAACACAAAATCTGTTTGTTGACTGTCTTTGTTCACGGACAACTCTGTTCCACTCGAGAAAAACGTATCGATATAGACGAAAATATTATAGATTACTGGGAAAATCAGAAATATAGACTCCCGTATTTATCAAAACTAGCGTGCATAATTCACGCCGTGTCCGCAACCCAGGTTAGCGTTGAACGAGCCCCTTTTGCTTTAAAATTAACGTTAGATGATTTGCGGTGTAATTTGTCAGTAGAAAATTTAGAAAAACTCATGTTTGTCACATTAAATTTTGATTGTAGCAATTAATTTTATAAATAAAAAATTTATAAAATAATTGATTGTCAACCTTTTTTAAAGTTATACTATTTAATAATAACTATCACAAATTTCCTTCATCAACAACTGTTATGAGCGATCGAAATAAACTTCTCTCATCGATAACTGTTATGGACGATCGAAATAAATTTCTCTCTTCGATAATTGTTATGAGCGATCGAAATAAACTTCTCCCTTCGATAACTGTTATGAGCGATCGTAATAAATTTTTCTGAAATGAATTTCTCTCAACGATAACATTTTCCAACAAGAGAACAAATTTTCGATTACTTATAATCCTTATTTCTAACCAATACGTCTTAGTCGATCAAATACTTGTTATTCCACGACTTCTTTCTTTTTTGTTATAACAGTTAGGGCCCCTGATTGATAACATGACGAATCTATACAGAAATATTCATTCTTATGCAGTGTTACAAATCCTCATTTATTATTTAAAGATCCCTTACCGGATTTACGATGCTGTCGATGCAAGCATCAATCTTCCTACACTCTGGTATCGATCCTTGTCTTTCTTTATCGGTAGTAATATATTATTCGAATATTATTGAAGAAGACATTGCTGTTTAGACATGTTTACAAAGTTTCACAAAAGTAAAGAACTTCAAATTCTGGTGAGCGTGAATAAGGACTTTTTTCTCGTCCTGCGTTGTGTTAAAACATGAAGTCTCGGATCTTTTAATTATTTGTTCACGTTTTACATTTTTCCTACCCGTGTTTATAATAAGCGCATAAAACATACTCGTTGGTTTTTCATTGTTGAACACAAGCACATTAGACCGACGCGACGGTGCTTTTTTATTTTTATCGGCGACAGTAAAAGAGACCACTTGGAGAAGAGCTAAACTGGAAGCCAAAAATGTTAAGCTACACAAAATTCCAAATCCCCCAACCAAAAAAGACAGTATCCCGGCGGCGGTGCTCGTTGCGATTCGCGTCGCGGTCCTCCAAGATTCGCGAGGTAGCAAAGTTCTTTGGCCGCACGCGGTTTCTTCGCTTTTAGTATAGCTGCCGAGCAATTAACTCTTCGCAGATTGTCGCAGTATATTCCGCGGCGTTGAAGCACCCTGCGCTTACGGGGGAGGGCTATTACATTCCTGAATGCGCAAGCAGTTTCTTTTTAATCCTGGCACGCGTTTAATAAGCGCGGTGTTGTCCGTTCCGTGGAAAGGCAGGATGGTTACCACGCTGCTGCTCGGAATAACTCGTTCTCGTCTCTCTCTCTCTCTCGCTCTCTCCCTCCTTCCTCTTTTTCTTCCTCTGTTCAGCCATAAAAATCTTGGAAAATTCCCCGCGAAAACTATCGCCTGTACGCGCCCCTATTATCGCGATTCCCGGCGTTTGTGGAAATTATGAAAACGCGAACAATATCGCGGTTTCCTTGTTTCCATTCGAACGAAGCCGTCGCGGAATCTCGATGCAGGTGAAAGCGATGCCCCGCTGCGAGCAACTTTGCATTCGAACGCTTTCTAATTAAGTCCCTTTCTCTCTCTTTCTCTCTGTTTCCCAGCCGGATTTGCATTTCATAAGGGACGTTCATTTACTTTACGACGATGAAGCACATTAATTACAGAACGACCGTGATGGGAACGTGTATCGCGCTGGCGGAGCTATTTGTTATCCAGATCGTAACCGCGTATCCTGTGTAACTTCATTTATGCAGGTATACACAGCTGTACCAATGCATGGCTAATAAGGGGGATTGATCGACAGCCATCTTGAAACTCGTGCTATCCGCCCTGAGAAAGTGAGTCGTGTACCACGCGTTATCGCCTCCTTCAGCCACTGAAGGGTGAGACATCGATCCTACAAAGTCGATCCTGACTCGAGAGAATTCAATCCACGAACGTTGTAGATTGTGTAACCTGCGGCGCTTAGTACAGTGGCCCAAATAATGATAGGTAAGCTTCAATCTATTGACATAATGTTGTGTTTAATGCAGAATTTTTGATTTTACTTACTGTTAGTTATTCATTCTAATATAATTAACAAAATACACAGTTCAATTGAATAACACAATGTTAATTAATGTCAATTACAAATTTTCTATTACATACAGTGGGTGTACAAAGTATTCGTACACCTTTTAAAAACTAATAACTTCATAGCCTAAACTAATAACTTCATTGAAGTTTGATAACCAAACGACCTGATTTTTTATAATCAATTAGAAGCATTAGTTTACAAACTGATTTGCAAAAAAGATTTTCCAAAAATTACAATTTAAAAGGTTGCAGGTAAAAATAAAAAAGGCATTTTTAAAAATTTTTTTATTTGGACCCTTAATGAAAATTTAAAACATATGTTTTCTAGATCCATGTTCTTTATACACATGTTGGAAATTTCATCGAAATCGATTGACGCAGGAAAAAACAACAGGCGTCGAAAGATGTACGATTCTGTGGATTTTAAGCAGAAACTTATCAAAAGTCGTGGAAAACTACGATTTTCACCATTTTTAACCGCTTGTAGCTAGTGTGTATGTTAATCGATTTCAATGAAATTTTCAACATGTGTATGACTAACATAGATCTACAAAACATACATTATAAATTTTCATTAAGGACC
Source organism: Lasioglossum pauxillum (assembly GCA_933228785.1). Lineage (NCBI taxonomy): Eukaryota > Metazoa > Arthropoda > Insecta > Hymenoptera > Halictidae > Lasioglossum > Lasioglossum pauxillum. The sequence continues at coordinate 48,675,142 of OW121702.1, read as the reverse complement.
CAAATAAAAAAGTTTCAAAAAATACCTTTTTTATTTTTGCATTCACCCTTGTAAATTACAATTTTTGGAAAATCTTTTTTGTATATCATTTCGTAAACCAATGCTTCTAATTGATTACAAAAGATCAGGTTGTTTGGTACAATTATAAAAATCTTATTAGTTTTTAAAAAGTGTACGGATACTTTGTACACTCACTGTAGGTTCATTATGTATTTTTAAAAGTTAAAAAAAATGAAAATAATTCAGTACTTCGTTGAACGTCCTTTGTGTTTTATAACTTCAAATATTCTGCGTGGAATTGATTCAATTAATTTTTGTAATGTTTCTAATTTAATTTCAGGCCACGCCTCTTTAATCCCATTTTTCCATTCTGAAACAGTGCTATACCGTTTTCAATTGTCGTATAACTTCCGGGCTAATATTCCCCAAAGATTTTCAATCGGATTTAAGTCCGGACTCCATGATGGCCAGGGTAAAACTTCAATTTTTGTCCTCTCGAAGTAGTTTTTAATTGTTTTTGCACGATGTGTTGCTGGCAGAGTTGGGCAAAAATTTTATTTAAATAAAAATTTCGAATAAAGTAGGTTTTTTCCAAGTGGGTTTTAAACCCACTTTATTTGAAATTTTTATTTAAATAAAATTTTTGCCCAACTCTGGTTGCTGCATTATCGTGTTGGAATATTAAAATAGGTTCACCAATCGTGTCCCATATTCATCTAGTACGTATTCCAATAGTTCCTGAAATTTTTCAACATTGGCTTTTGGAGGGAACCACATTATCGGAATCCTACCGTTCCAGCCGAATGCAGCTCGCCTTGCACATCCTCCTCCATGGACTCTTATCATTTTTATACTTTTCCATCACGCAGATCGTGCCAAAAATATTAATACCCATCTGAGCCGTCCAAATTAAATTTATTTTCATCAGAAAAAATCTCCGTCTTCCACTTGTCGCTTCATGACATATGATATTCTGCAAACTTTAATCTCTTCTCCTTGTGGAATTTAGTTAGCCGAGGTTTTTTGCTTTTTTAGGATATTTAAGTGTCCCAGTCGATGTCACAACTTGCTGTACGCGTCGAACACCAACTGGCAAATCTAATTTCATTTTTATTTTAGAGGCATTAAGCATATTTTGCCGTGCTTCTCGAACAATTTTATCTTTGTCTCCATGTGTTAATTTTTTGGATGACCTGTAGATTTTTTACTGCCGTATTTTTTTTTAATTTTAAAAAATTGTTTATGACCCTTTCATTCTTCTTTCAATTTCTCTATTAGAGAGACTCATATTGTGGAAAGCAATAATTTGGCCCTTTTCGTTATCATTTAACGATTTTCCCGTGTAATAATATTAAAAAACAAACATAACATTTTTTTTGTAAATCTTAAACTTTATAAATCTGTGTACTTATCATACAAAAACGTTCAAAGAATTGCACTATCAGTAGTAATTTTGAAATATTTCTACGTGAACCTAAGATTATTTCGTATCTTGTACTCGATAATTTTCAAAGTATTTTTGAAACAGGTACGTCTTTACACTAATAATGTTGATAGTCGACTGACTACTTACACGCAATGTGTAGAATACATTCTTACAAAATAAAAACAAATGCCACAGTACACTTCTGAAAACGAAAATAGAAGTATTGGCTTAGCAAGAAAGTAATTTCGGTATTTTAAGGTGAAATAAAACCGAATTTCTTTATTCAAGCGATGAACTTTAACCAATAAAATATTTTCTTATTTATTCTTTTTGTCAAAAGATCTGTTTTGTCGCGGAACTGTGGGTTCGCGAATGTTCCGGATCACTGCCCGCCAAGCTAACCTTGGGCAGCTAGTTCAATGTTTTGATGATCGCAAAAGACAATTATCGTTTCGCATGAATTGAAATACGCATGAATACGTTAAAGAAAGCGTTTCGTCCCGGACCTGCTAGTGGACTCGTCAGTAAGGCTGATCTAGCAGGTCCTGCCTTATACGCGCGCAGATATTGATATAATTTCGCGTTTCTAATTGTAACGCTCGCGACGGATCTCGATTGATGGTATCCGGTACGCGAGGGATCTTGACCGACGCGATCCCGTTTTGTCGAGTGTCCTAATAGTTAGACACTGAACTACCGTGATGCTAATTTTTCGTGTGATTAAACGATTGACAAGATAACGGCTCGTGCGTTGTACTTGTCTACCCGAGGACTGGAGAATGTCGCGACGTTAGAGTGTAAGACTCAACTGACGAACGCGGTCTCAACGCGATGTTCGTCAGGCTTCTCGAGCAGGAAATAAGATGCACTGATTGGTTCCTGCCGAAAGTTGCATTTCCCAATCAGTACACTTTTGACTATTGGAACCTCCTTTCCGTAGCTCTGAATGAGGCCCTGGAAGGAGGAGTGGGCCGATATCTTACTCGGTCGACGACGCGACGGGTCTCGGTAATTCGACACCGTGCGTACCGATCGCGGGCGGTCCTTCGGAGGGACTAGATTTATGACACTTTGTATTTTCGAGGCTGTATAAAAACTAAACAATAGCCAGATGCCTTGACTGGTCGCCGAATGACCCTAGTTTGTTTAATTCTTGAAGAGGATATTTACGCACGTTCGCATCATAAATCTTGTCCGAAGGAAAACTACGAATCCTGTTCCTGCGCGACGGAACAAGATCATCGAACAAGAGGGAAAATATCTTATTCATTAAAGTTCATTGCTTGTATTAAAAAATTGGGCTCTATTTCACCTTAAAATACCGAAATTACTTTCTTGCCAACCCAATAGAAACAGTAAACCTGCCGACGCAGCTAAGTGAACCTATTGGGTTGGCAAGAAAGTAATTTCGGTTTTCACTAACTGATGGCGTTATGTTTTGTTTGATTGGCTTCTGTTAACGTTGCGTTTGTTTTCTTTCTGACATTTCATAACTGCATCTTTTAGGTTACTTTTGAAGCTAATTACACGTAATTTTGATTAAAATTGTTAGTTCTGTGTCAATTTGAACATGGAGTGCAGAAACGAACATTATAGGCATATATTGCTTTTTTATTTCCGTAGAGGTAAAAAAGCTGCCGAGGCTCACAAAGATATATGCGAAGTTTACGGTGTAGATTGCTTAACAGAACGCACGTGCCAGAATTGGTTTAAAAAATTCCGTTCTGGAAATTTCTCACTTAAAGACGACCAACGTTCTGGTCGATCATCTGGAGTTGATGATGACCAAATGAAAGCCATTATTGAATCGGATCGTCATATAACTGTTCGAGAGATTGCAGACAGGTTAAATGTCTCGCATACAACCATAGAATATCGTTTAAAAAGTCTCGGAATCGTTAAGAAGCTCGATATTTGGGTTCCACACGAGTTGAAAGAAATTCACTTAATGCAACGCATCGACATATGCAATATGCATCTCAACCGAAATGAAATCGACCCTTTTCTCAAGCGAATCATCACCGGTGATGAGAAATGGGTTGTTTACAATAACACAACTCGAAAACGATCATGGTCCAAGCGTGATGAACCAGCCCAAACCACACCGAAAGCTGAATTGCACCAAAAGAAGATCATGTTGTCAATTTGGTGGGATTACAAAGGTATTGTGTATTTTGAGCTGCTCCCAAGGAACCAAACCATCAATTCAGATGTTTATTGTCGACAACTAACAAAACTGGACATAGCAATCAAAGAAAAACGGCCAGAATTGGCAAATCGCAAAGGAATCGTGTTCCACCATGATAACGCTAGGCCACACACATCTTTGGTAACACGTGAAAAGTTATTGGAGCTCGGTTGGGAAGTGATGTCACATCCACCATATAGCCCTGACATTGCACCATCAGATTATCATTTATTCCGAAGTTTACAAAACTCTTTGAATGGTAAAACATTCACTAATGATGATGATCTGAAATCGCACTTGGATCAGTTTTTCACCGAAAAGGATCAGAAGTTTTATGAGCGCGGAATTATGAAGCTACCAGAAAGATGGCAAAAGATCATACAACAAAATGGAAAATATTTTATTGATTAAAGTTCATTGCTTTGATAAAAAAATTGGATTTTATTTCATCTAAAAATACCGAAATTACTTTCTTGCCAACCCAATATCATTATTTCGGCCACTGTATGTTCGTGTAGCTCAGGGGTCGGCAACCTGCAGCTCTTTGAATGTTTTTTCTTATGAATAAATAGATTAGTTTTTTTTTATCAAATAACTTTATTTATGCGAGTACTATTTATTGTTGGCAAGAAAATATTTTGTGGCTCTTTAAAAACTTTGAAATTTTGTAAATTATAATTTTTGACTCTTCCGACTCAAAAGTTTGCCGACCCCTGGTCTAGCCTAAACTCCATTATCTCTATTAAACCAAACTACAATTTCGACAAAATATTTTCCGGAATTGTGCCAGTAGTATTTTTTTGGCGACCTCCCGGAATGTTTCTGGAGTTCGCAGAATATTCGCGAACTACTTTTGTCTGGTCGGGTTGTTGGAATAACGTGGACGAGGGGAGAAGGTTCCGAACCGTCGCGTCGCGAAGCCTAAGGATTCACATGAATCCCAACGCCGGGCTCGCGAGCAAATTTATTCTCCCCGCGGCCCGGCCCGACCCAACCCGGTCCGCCGTTGGCATCCGTTCGCAGAGATTAAATATTAATATTGAATTCTGCTTCTGCAGCACTCGACGGGGCACGAATATCATTGGCGCCTTCGAACCAAGACATTTCGAAAGTTTTTATCGCGTCGAGCACCGCGTACGAGCGCCGGCGAACCATGAACGGCTCGCGAGACGAATAAAACAGAGTTTGCGCCGCTTTTATGCATTTTTCTTGCCGCGGAGTAAGACCTTTTTTTTACGAGCTGACGCGTAATGCCCGCTCGGGAAAAGTCCCAGCTTGCAACCGTGATTCCGATGTAGCACGGATCCTCTTCCGTTGTTTCGCGTGGCCCACTTCCGGAATTGATCCCGGAAACGCGACGCCTTCGGACATCCTCGCGACTCTCCGTTTCGATCAGACAATTCCTCGTTGTTTTTCTGTTGTCGACGCAAAATTCGATTTGGAAGATTCTCGACTGCGGTTCTCGCCGCTGCAATTTTCACTGTTGTTCGTTCGCCGTGTAACGTTTCAAGCTATTTTCTGTTTTGTTCATCCCGACGGATCAAACAATTTCCGATTCTGTGAATGAAACAGTTTACCGGTTTATTTGGACGGCTGTTTGCAAAACATTTTCGGTTCGTTCGTGTGGGATGTGTAGCTTTTTATGTGAAGATTTAATATTTTTTTTATATTACAAGGGAATCGTCCAACTACTTTCGGTGAGGGGTCTTGATTGAAGATTGTGTAAATTGGATAAAGAATCGTTAAAAAATATCTGATACTAAACGTACCACGGTTTTCTCTTCTATAATTATTGAAATTATAAATGTCCCTAATACTACGAACGTCGCTGAAACTCTTCCACTGAATCTCTGCCGCATTTTCCCAAAGAGCATCCAGCTAAAAATTTTTATTGCGATATTCCAAAGCCGCAAGAGAACGGAGAAATACTCTTTGAACACAATAGGCACCGTGAAACAAACGCGAAAGGTTCATCAGTGCTGTCAGTAGCAAAATGCTTGTCAAATCTTTTGACCATGTAAATAAAAAAAATTCTTAATTTCGCTCTGCTGGAACCGCAGTCCCAGCCACATTCCAGTTACAGTGGCTCCACGTTGGTTCTCGATTTATTTCTGCGCAGCGAACGGAATCGAAGCGCGAGCCAATGGTAATTTCTTTCGGTTCCAACAATCCTGCAACGGTGCTCGGTTTTTGCGGTGGCGATACAAGGGCACACGCGACGACAGACTCGTTGAATATATCGGCGAAAGAGCTGCGTGGAGATTTAAAAGGTCTCCTATTCTCTCCTCACCCCTCTCTCTCTCTCCCTCTCATACACCCACACTCGTAAATAACAATGATGGCTTACCTGTAGAGTGGCTCGCCGCTGTCCTCTTTGAACCAGAGCACCATAGAGACGGCATCGTTCGGCTCGCGGGGTTGTATATTACAGGGCAAAGTTGCCTTCTGGCCTGCCACCCCCTGTATCGACTCCATCGGTACTGCAACACATTGACAACGCGTTCAAAACTTTCCCTTCCGACAAACGAGGAATTATGACCCTAGAAAAATTACTTTGAATCAGAGTTAGGCAACAAATAATTAAAAATGACTAATAGTCTGATTGATTGTTAGTCAAAACTTAAAAAAAGTTAGTTGAAACTTTTTGATTAGTTAGTCATAGGGATGTCGATTTTTAATCGATTATTTTCATAAAATAAATCGATTTTTAGAATCGATTCTTCAACATCCGATTTTTACAAATAATAGATTCTAAAATTGTAAAAATAATCGATTTTTATGGCAAATTGTATGACCGTAGAAGAGACGTTTCCTCTCGGAAATGCTGCAAGTTCAAAGGTTCGTGGGAACATTAAAAAATTTTTGTCGGGAATGAATCTACTCTGGATTTGAGGATTGAAGCTTCCTCTTTACAACGAATCCTTGAAACTTGATCTACGATTTTTTTTGCGTACTAATGGAACAAAAAGGAGGCACAAGTTTGGTCGTGCAAAACCCTCATGCTGTAACTTATACTACTGTACAGTTGACAGTGTATCCATTCAAAATTCAATAACTCGGCCAACAAAAATCGTATATCAAGTTTTAAGGGCTTGTTGTAAAGGAAAGACTTCGCTCTTGAGATCCGTGGTGGTTTCAGTCATGAGAAACATTTTGTAATGTTTCTACAAACGATTTGATGCGTAGCATTTTCGTGGAACAAACGATGGAACTAATTCAAAATTTCCTGCCGTCCACGAACAAAGAAAAATCTAATTCGAATACATCGATGCAATATATTTCCGAAATATCGGTATCAGCATCTCCGTGGCAGACACTATACTCAGCACATACTAATTAGCAATTCCCGATGGAACAGTGGAAAGGACTAAATAATGAAAAAGCGAAAGAAAAAACCGCGACGGCAAAGGGACAAAGGGATAGAGAGAAAACCGGCGTGTTCGAGTCGAAGACAAACACAAAGGGAATAGGAGAAAAAGGACTGGAGCTCGCGCGCTCCCGTCCATTCATTTCGGGACGCGATATTCGTAATTAATTCCCCGTTCGTATCGGTGTGGCTCGGGGACTAGAGAAATGTATCGACGTCTCGTTTAAAAGGCTTTTATCGAGGTCGCGGTGGCGAGCTTCAAGCACCTTTGGAATTAAGAATTATGACGTGACGGCGTGGCACAGCGCGGCATGGCGTAGAGCGCGGTTCGGAGCGGCCGAGTTATGGATACTTTTCTTCCCGAAAAAGGAAAAATCGCCGAACCGTGATCCATTACCGCGAAGAGAGAGAGAGAAAGAGTATCGACGGTTACGTTAATAGGGTGGAAATAATTTATTGGTTTTTCGCATTCACCCTACGGCGTATCCGAGACGACGCGGCGCGTTATAAAATACACTTTAACGGTTCGATAGGAATTGCGCGCACGCATGCGGCTCGTTTAATCTTTCGTGCCGCATGAATCGACGGGGAAAATCGTGTGCGAAATGAATCACCCGCCCCCACGAGGAAAGGAAAACCGGCCACGCAAATCTTCGACGCGTTCTCTGACCGCGAGCTTTTCATCTTCCCGGGCGTTACGCGTTGTTGTCGCGCTGTCACAAGTTCCGCCGAAATCTTGGTTAACTGTGAAAATACAGAGAACAAAATAATAATAGGTTGACTAGCCGCGTCGGCTGATTTACTGCTTCTACTTTTATTTTCGTTTTCGGAAGTGTAAGGTGAAGTGCCCTAAGTCTGGACAGTCCAAAAGTGATACCTAAATCTGGACAATTGAATTTTCATAGTAAAATCAGTAATTAAGAGATTAAATAATTATATTATATATTCTGAGGCCTTAGCTACAAGTGGGTGTGAATATTATTTCATTAAGACATCAATTGAAATTTAAAAATGAATTCAAAGTTCATCTGAAAACAGTATACAAAATAGTCTATTTACATGCGAATCATGTGCATTTATAGTTCGAACTTTTGTTAGAAAAAAAGATATAATTTAAGCCCTCAGACAAAAAATAATTATCACGCATAATAATATTGATATTTTAAAATGAATTGGCAATCAAACTTAACGTAAATAATAATTATTAATCCAAATATTAGATGTCCAAGATTGGGACTGTTTTCAAATATAAGTACTCCATACTGGGACGCGATGACAGTAGCTGTCCCACTCTAAGCTTAAACGCAATGTGCTTACTCCTGAAGCCGGACACGTGTTTGTGAATAAAATCAACGCATTGTTTGCAAATTATTTAACTACATGTACGTATAATTAGTCTTCTATTAGCTTGAATAACGTATGTAGAAAATGTATTCCGGTTGTGACGTTAATAATACTTTATGTTTACATCTTAAATCTATCAGTATTACTACCTAACCTTAAAAGTTGTGCTATGACAAGTTTTATTAAAACAGTAAATGAAAATAAATATATATTTGGTTAAATAATACAATACTATAATCTATGATAAGAATACTACATATTACGCAAAGCATCTTCTATTCGTCATGCGCAACAGCGCCACCAACCAAAGTTTTAGGTTATGTTCGCTCGATCAACTCGTAAATTGAAATTGTCCCGATATAGGCTTTACTTCTGTCCAGGTACTAGCTTAGATTGGATTTAATATGTCCAACTATAGGTTTGAATTGTTCTTGTTAATACAATTAAGATATTAACCTAAACAATGATTTTTTTATTTTAAATTACTTTACAAACTCTGAACTGTATGTTAAAACTCTTTAGAAATTGTTTTTGTTTATTTAAAGTGATAAAATTTAAAATAGAAAAACATGCTGTCCATGCACAGGGCACTTCACCTTACTGTGGCATTTGTTTTTATTCAGCAAGAATGTGTTCTACACATTGATTATAAGCAGTCGATTATCAAAGGTATTGGCGTAAAGATGTACCTGTTTCAAAAATACTTTGAAAATTATCGAGTACAAGATACGAAATAATCTTAGGTTCACGGAGAAATATTTAAAAATTACTATTGATAGCGCAATTTTTTGAACGTTTTTATATGATAAGTACACAGATTTATAAAGTTCAAGATTTATAAAAAAAATGTTATTGTTCGTTTAATATTATTACACGGGGAAATCGTTAAATGATAACGAAAAGGGCCAAATTATTGCTTTCCACAATATGAGTCTCTGTAACAGAGAAATTGCAAGAAGAATGAAAAGGTCATTAAATGTCATAAACAATTTTTTAAAATTAGAAGAAAAATACGGCGGTAAAAAATCTACAGGTCATCCAAAAACATTAACACATGAGGACAAAGATAAAATTTTTAAAATAAAAAATAAATTAAAATGAAATTAGATTTTCCAGTTGGTGTTCGACGCGTACAGCAAGTTGTGGGTTCGAGTGGGACACTTAAATATCCTAAAAAAGCAAAAAACCTCGGCTAACTAAATTCCACAAGGAGGGGAGATTAAAGATTACATAATATCATATGTCATAGACCGAAAAGTGGAAGACGGTGATTTTTTCTGATGAAAATAAATTTAATTTGGACGGCCCAGATGGGTATTAATATTTTTGGCACGATCTGCGTGATGGAAAAGTATAAAAATGAATGGAGGAGGATGTGTAATGGTGAGCTGCATTCGGCTGGAACGGTAGGACTCCGATAATGTGGTTCCCTTCAAAAGCGTAATTTTTTGAACGTTTTTATATGGTAAGTACACAGATTGGTAAGTAATACAAAATTTGTAATTGACATTAATTAACATTGTATTATTCAATTGAGCTGTGTATTTTGTTAATTATATTAGAATGAATAAATAATAATAAGCAAAATCAAAAATACTGCATTAAACACAACATTATGTCAACAAATTGAAGTGAACCTGTACTATGAAATTGATACAGTTTCTCTTATAAAACCTGAATACTGGTCAGTTGTCATGGTTACCGCTGCTGCATTATTTTCGTGGGTCTCTCGAGTGCCAATTAAATTCGATACACTGAATGCACCCACCTAAATATTACATCTAAAATCTAAACAAAATAATTACACGAGTCGCGCGATGTTCAACGCTTCGGAATTTACATTTTCTCGAATTTACGTGTTGAAATACCTTTCCTGAGAGACTGCATACAACATACGCAGCCCCTGGCTATCCAATTAGGACCACTCAACATTTTCAACGTTATTCGTGTTTTTAGTCAAATAGAGAGACCCCGAGTGAATTTTTATAACAGAGTATATTAACTAGACGGGCCTCGGGGGAAAAAATTTGTTCTCCTATCAGACTTAATCTACGTCGAAATTTTTTAAGTGGTTTGCTAAAACCGTGCCTGGAGTGACAGAATTGGTTAATGGGTCTGTCCATTCTCTTGCTACATAGTGTTTTTCTTATCCAGGAGAAACTATACCGCTGTTTTATGTCGTAAAAATGTCGATGATTGAATTTCGGATTTGACAGACGCTTCCACATGATATAAAGAAAACACATAACATTTGATTTTTTAAAAATTGAGGGACACATTCATTTCTAAAAAAATAATGCAGATAAAAAAAATTACAGACATAATGTTTACTATTTACAAGAAAAACGTTGATTAGCGTGAACATTCTATATACTAACGTGTTACGCGTAATTACGATGTATGACAATGTAAAAAGACATGCAGTACAAATAGAAAACGGGCGACGAAAAACACGGTCCAGATCGAATTTTCGAATTTGCCGAGCGTGAATTCAGGGTTCGGGCGACCGGCTACCGATGGGGCTAGCCCGAACGGACCGGTTCTTCCGTGATTTAGCCGGACAGAAACGAATTTCTGCATTACAGAGGGCGTAAGAGCGAGCAGTTTGCGAGGGCACGTACTTGCCTAAAGTCGTTGTAACGCTAACGTAAATGCAATACGTGTTTCCACGGTGAAATACATGCAGCCCGTCGCGCTGCCGACCCTCGACGACGGGTCGACGGGCGACGGGTCGACGAGAAACGCCGAGGCGACATCGACTTAAACGAATTTCACCGACAAACTCTACCGCGTAGTCGTCATTTTCTCGTGAAACTCATTTTACGCGACCGCTCGTCTAGCTAGCTCTCCCTCCTGCATCAGCCACACACCAGCCTGTGCTGCCTCGAGAGCACATTTTAATCCGGCCATTGTCTCTCCATCCGGCGACGATTGAAAAATTCTACCTGGGTACTATAGCGCCGTTGTTCTTCGACGAAACAACCGATATTTCGAGCTGTGTTGGATTTCAGGGGATTTCGCGTTGCAAATACTGTGATCGCTCGTAATGTAAGCTTTCGATCCAGCAATTTTTTTTCGGGAAGAATTTCAGTCCTTCTTGCAGTCGAATACATTTTGTAAACGGGGTACGTTCTTTTACAAAGTATTTTCTATTTGTTACCGCACCGAAACATTGCTCCACAATTGATCCACGATTAACAATGAAGGATTAAAAGAAGACAATTGTTAGCATTGACACATGATTCAGGATCAATATTTTGTTTTAAAATTAGTCCAATCAACAAAACATTGGAGAGACAAATGGAAGGAACACAATTTTTCACTTTGGGTCTTTGTTTGGACTAGTAGAAGATCTCCTTTTTCGATTTTACGCTTATATCTTGGAAACTATGCATCCCACCGATAAGATTATTCTATACAAAATTAAAGCTGACAAAATGTGTCACAAGATTGATTGAATTCAGTTTTTCGCTATCTCGCATAGTTTCCGAGATATCCGCGCTCAAAGTTCACTAATTGTGCTGAAGAGTTAGCTAGTCAAATAAGGCAAAAATTTCTTTTTCACAATTAGTGAACTTTGAGCGCGGATATCTCGGAAACTATGCGAGATAGCAAAAAACTGAATCGAATCAATCTTATGGCACATATTGTCAGCTTTAATTTTGTATTAAATGATCTTATCGTTAGGACGCATAGTTTCCGAGATATCCGTGCTCAAAGTTCACTAATTGTGAAAAAGAACTCTTCAACACAATTAGTGAAGTTTAAGCGCGAATATCTCGGAATCTTTGCGAGCTAGCGAAAAACTAAATCAAGTCAATCTTATGGCACATATTGTCAGCTTTAATTTTGTGTAGAATGATCTTATCGCTAGGACGCATAGTTTCCGAGATATCCGCGCTCAAAGGTCACTAATTGTGAAAAAGAACTCTTCAGCACAATTAGTGAACTTTGAGCGCGGATATCTCGGAAACTATGTGAGATAGCGAAAAACTGAATAGAATCAATCTTATGGCACATATTATCAGCTTTAATTTTGTATAGAATGGTCTTATCGCTAGGACGCATAGTTTCCGAGATATCCGCGCTCAAAGTTCACTAATTGTGAAAAAGAACTCTTCAGCACAATTAGTGAACTTTGAGCGCGGATATCTCGGAAACTTTGCGAGCTAGCGAAAAACTAAATAAAGTCAATCTTATGGCACATATTGTCAGCTTTAATTTTGTATAGAATGATCTTATCGCTAGGACGCATAGTTTCCGAGATATCCGTGCTCAAAGGTCACTAATTGTGAAAAAGAACTCTTCAGCACAATTAGTGAACTTTGAGCGCGGATATCTCGAAAACTATGCGAGATAGCAAAAAACTGAATACAATCAATCTTATGGCACATATTGTCAGCTTTAATTTTGTATAGAATGATCTTATCGCTAGGACGCATAGTTTCCGAGATATCCGTGCTCAAAGTTCACTAATTGTGAAAAAGAACTCTTCAGCACAATTAGTGAACTTTGAGCGCGGATATCTCGGAAACTATGTGAGATAGCGAAAAACTGAATAGAATCAATCTTATGGCACATATTGTCAGCTTTAATTTTGTATAGAATGGTCTTATCGCTAGGACGCATAGTTTCCGAGATATCCGTGCTCAAAGTTCACTAATTGTGAAAAAGAACTCTTCAGCACAATTAGTGAACTTTGAGCGCGGATATCTCGGAAACTATGTGAGATAGCGAAAAACTGAATAGAATCAATCTTATGGCACATATTGTCAGCTTTAATTTTGTATAGAATGGTCTTATCGCTAGGACGCATAGTTTCCGAGATATCCGCGCTCAAAGGTCACTAATTGTGAAAAAGAACTCTTCAGCACAATTAGTGAACTTTGAGCGCGGATATCTCGGAAACTATGTGAGATAGCGAAAAACTGAATGGAATCAATCTTGTGGCACGGTTTGTCAGCTTCAATTTTGTATAGAATGGTATTATCGCTAGGACACATAGTTCCCGTGATATAAGCGGAAAACCGAAAAAGGAAATTCCAAACAAAGTCCCAAAGTTAAAAATTTTGTTCCTTCCATTTCCCTCTACACCCCCCTTATGGGCATTCATTGACTAAATATTGAGTTCGATAGTACTTTTTCATTAATCAACTACTTCTTGCTGTGATTTCCAATTGTTCGTAGAAATAGTCGTTTATGCGAAAGATATTATCGACAATGGTTTTTGTTGAATGATTCGAACCGAGTATCTTGATTTGAGCTAGATACCACTCTGATCACAGACAGTCGAATTCTACTTGTCAAGCTACGTCCCATTCCATTCCACTAATCTACTTCACTCGCCGGTCTGTGGACAGCAATTTCGCTCCGGCTGTCTGACCCCAGGCTATCATATTCCACTTGTCCGATCATAGATTGTTTCTATTTCACCAGCCTCATCAGGAATCATCTCTATTCTAATTGTGTGATCATAGTCCAATTCTGTTCTACTCGTGCGCTCATAGGCTCCTCTGCCCGACTGCCTCTGAATAAATTATCTTACAATAAACCGGCGTTCTACTGATTGAGTACGATGAACTCAGTATGGTCACCGTGGAACATTGGATTGCGCTTGTCTGACCATACGTGCGGTTATTCTACTTGCAACGCTGTGCGGTTTTTCCCATCTGAATCGAACGCACCAGCTCCTTTCAAAAAAGAAAGGATGTACTAATAAAATTTTTTCTGCAATCTTTATTCGAAAATCTCATTAATTTTCACTAATTAATTAATATACATTTAAAAATCTAATTTAATAAGAAAGAATTGTATATCTGAACATTGTTCGAACAGAACTTCATTTTTACAAAATAATTATAAATTAATTTGGGAGCGACATTTATGCAAAATAACAATTTTCTTCATCGATTCGAGGAAATAGGAGCTGAATACAAATATCTGTCATTCATTCAAAATTATATACAGTTCTAAGTAATATATTAGATGATTGCATAAGTTCGTGCCCGATTCGAAAATAAAATTCAATGGTTAAATTTTAAAGAATATAACTTTATAAATTAAATAGTATATTAAATAGTAAATAATAAATAATCTTATTTATTTTAAAGTATGTGTACAACTTTGAAAATAAAATAATTTATAACAAGCAGTAATTTTTGAAAATAATATTTGAAAACAGTATTTTATTTGAAGAATATTGAAAATATTTGTATTTTGTCTTTTGATTTTCAATTTCAATTTCAAATGTTATTGCAGAAAATAATGGTTCGAATTCAATAGGTTTATGAGTGTAAATCGTTTCTTAACAATAAGATAGACTGTATGTTTATGCGGTCTCTAAGAGTATTATAACAATACAAAAAGTAAAATATTTTATTTTGTGTTTCAGATTGTTTAAAATAGAAATATTTTCTGGATCAAATTGTTAAAATAGAAATATTTTACTTTCCGGTTCAGATCGTTCAAATAGAAATATTTTATTTTCGAAATAGTATATATTATTTAAAATACTTTTTTTTAAACAAAACAGGATCTAAAAAATTCAACAGCATTTGAAATATTTGTTTGATCATTATAATATAATTTTTTTTATACTCCGCCGTGCAGTACCTACAGTTTACGACATCCATGAAAGTCGGACACGAACGTATGCAGTCATCTGATATTATTTCCATGAGATTGCTCTCGTCGTTCCTAACCAATACTGTAACGAGGAGAGGAGCATCACACTTGTTTGGAATTAACGTGAACCGTGTGTTTAGTGTTTGTGGTCCGGTTTCTTCGATTTTCTAATGGCGCCATGGGACACCGAGAAGATTATTCATGGGCGTTTCAGTGCAACGACGGCCGATGCATATCTGCATTACTGGCGGAAGTGCTCGAGGGTCGACGGTGTCGAGCGACGGAACAGGGAACACGGCGGGTGTCGTGAACCGTGCTGAAGCGTCCACTAAGCGTCGAACGACCGACAACCGATTTGTTTTACGCGCGGTTACGGTTTGTCGTTCGAGCGTCGTCCTGCCCGTCGAAATTAATGCTCGCCGTGTACTCGCGTCGAACGCGTAATCCCCAGCTGGGCTCCTCGTTTATTTTCGCACGAACATCCACCGCCGAAAACTCCGAAACCCAAAGATGAAAAAACAACAGCGGAACAGTTCCTCTTTAACACTAAACCCACCAGCACCGGTCTAAATGACCGGTACCAGATTTTTTATTTTACGATTGTTGATATAATAAAAATAATTTCATAAGAAATGAATTATACATATCTTTAGTGGAGCACATGTTACAATAGGAGCTGCACAAAGTCTAAATAAAATCAATCTTGTCATTTTATAAGGGAACATGTACCACTTACTTTCAAGGCTCGGTAGGTTTAGTGTTAAAGGAAGGCCTCGCCGAATGAATTTCAAAATTTATGTATAAAATTTGCAATAA
The DNA here is from genome assembly GCA_933228785.1 of Lasioglossum pauxillum. NCBI lineage: Eukaryota > Metazoa > Arthropoda > Insecta > Hymenoptera > Halictidae > Lasioglossum > Lasioglossum pauxillum. The sequence continues at coordinate 48,659,377 of OW121702.1, read as the reverse complement.
AACAGAAATTCTATTGACGTAACTTTTGAAACAACAAAAACATTTGAGGTGGCAACGTTCGGTGACTCGCCCTGTATATACGTTCCTAGGCGCGAAAGTTTCCTGCAAATAAACTTAATCAGGCTCCGTTCTCTCCGGGCTCTTCGTTGCATCGTTCTGCATCGTTCTGCATCACATGGCGTCCCATCGCATCGCAACGTGGAACGTTCGAACTTCGAAGCAATTATCGTTCTCATAGCGTGTAGCGTGTAGCGTGACGCTATTAGGGCTGATTCCAGCGCTGGAGGAGCTTGACGGCTTCGAGAACAGCGAAGCAAGAAGAAGCAAGCACACCGGTTGGAAAATTAATAAAAATACCTCACGATCCTGGTGCGGTGGCGCCCCGATTAATTAAAACTTTTGAACGGCGGAAGATCCATCGGCTTGTTTTCCTCTCTTAACGTTTTCAGATACCGGTCGCTTTTGCACTGGTCCAAGCCGTCGGTGCTTCCATCAAGCTTTTCCACGGGAAAATTTGACTGTCAGTTAAGAGGAACGTTGTTTCCCTCTCCTCTCCACGGTTCTCCCTCTCTCTTATCCGAGAGGATGTTCAGCGAGGATCGACGAGAGAGAAGAAAAAACAATTTAACGGCTAACTCATTGTTATACTACAATGCGGTTACACGTGCTCACGGTGTCGTCAAACGGGCATTTTTTGCGTCGGTAGTGCGGAGAATCTCTTCCCCGTCCCCCCTCTCTCTCTCTTATACTCTCTTTTTCTCTCTGTATATTTGCGCGATTAACAGTAACGCCGGCTAGCGCCCAGATCGTTCATCATCCGCAAGTAATTAAACTTGTGACAAGAAAATCAATCGCGCTCTTGTTCGTGTGTTCAAAAATGCTCGGCGGATGATACTCCCGCTTAATCACGGCCTCTGTGTGCATCGATCCCTCTCTCTCGAGATCCCTCTCCCGATGGAAATCCTTTCACGTGAAAACCGGCTGACCAACGCTTCATAGTTTCGTACACGGGGGACGATTTAATACAGTGAGATGGTTCAAAATGATACAGTGAACAATTTAATATGGCGATTTTCATGATCAATCCATTTCGATGATATTCTTTGTACTACGAAGGACACTTTCCACAGATTTATATACGAAATTTATGTTTGACCATCTTTGGAGTTCAAGGTCATTTGAAGGTCATTCCAGAACGGTACATATTCGAATGTATTTTTTACGAGCTGCGCGATGCAACACGAAAATATGTGCGACTATTTTAAAATAATTAACTTGAAAACTACGAGAAACAACCCTTGAGGGATACTAATCACTTGTTACCAGGGACTAGAACTGTTATAACAAAGAGAAAAAAGTCATGGAATAACAAGTAAGGCGAAGTGCCCTAAGTCTGGACAGTCCAAAAGTGACACCTAAATCTGGACAATTGAATTTTCATAGTAAAATCAGTAATTAAGAGATTAAATAATTATATTCTATATTCTGAGGCCTTAGCTACAAGTAGGTGTGAATATTGTTCCATTAAGACATCAATTGAAATTTAAAAATGAATTCAAAGTTCATCTGAAAACAGTATACAAAATGGTCTATTTACATGCGAATCATGTGCATTTATGGTTCGAACTTTTGTTAGAAAAAAAGATATAATTTAAGCCCTCAGACAAAAACTAATTATCACGCATAATAATATTGATATTTTAAAATAAATTGGCAATCAAACTTAACGTAAATAATAATTATTAATCCAAATATTAGATGTCCAAGATTAGGACTGTTTTCAAATATAAGTACTCCATACTGGGACGCGATGACAGTAGCTGTCCCACTCTAAGCTTATACGCAATGTGCTTACGCCTGAAGCCGGATACGTGTTTGCGAATAAAATCAACGCATTGTTTGCAAATTATTTAACTACATGTACGTATAATTAGTCTTCTATTAGCTTGAATAACGTATGTAGAAAATGTATTCCGGTTGTGACGTTAATAATACTTTATGCTTACATCTTAAATCTATCAGTATTACTACCTAACCTTAAAAGTTGTATTATGACAAGTTTTATTAAAACAGTAAATGAAAATAAATATATATTTGGTTAAATAATACAATACTATAATCTATGATAAGAATACTACATATTACGCAAAGCATCTTCTGTTCGTCATGCGCAACAACGCCACCAACCAACGTTTTAGGTTATGTTCGCTCGATCAACTCGTAAATTGAATTTGTCCCGATATAGGCTTCACTTCTGTCCAGGTACTAGCTTAGATTGGATTTAATATGTCCAACTATAGGTTTGAATTATTCTTGTTAATACAATTAAGATATTAATCTAATCAATTTCAACTTCAATTTCAATATCAACTCTTCATCTTCATTTTCAACTTCAATTTCAACTTTAATTTCAACATCAATTTCAACTCTTCCATTTCAACTTCAATTTCTATTCTCCCATTTCAACTTCAATTTCTACTCTTCCATTTCAACTTTAATTTTTCAATTTCATTTCGTTAATATCAACTTCAATTTCAATATCAATCCCTCAATTTCAATTTCAACTCGTCAATTTCAACTCTTCAATTTCAATTTTTTAATTTCAATGTCAATTTTTCAATTTCAATTCGTTAATTTCAAAACTCTTCAATTTTAATTTTAACATCAACTTTCCCATTTCAACTTCAATTGAATTATCAACTCTTCAACTTCACTTTTAAATTCAATTTTTACATTTCGACTCTAATTTTAACTTCAATTTTAACTCTCACATTTCAACTTCAATTTCTACTCTTCCATTTCAACTTCAATTTTTCAATTTCACTTCGTTAATTTCAACTCTTCAATTTCAACGTCAATTTTTCAATTTCAACTCTACAATTTCAATTTCAACGTCAATTTCAATATCAACCCTTCAACTTCAACTCTTCAATTTCAATTTTAACATCAATTTTTCCATTTCAACTTCAATTTCATTATCAACTTTTCAACTTCATTTTCAATTTAGATTTTTCCATTTCAACTTTAATTTCACCTTTAATATCAACTTCAATTTCTACTCTTCCATTTCAACTTCAATTTTTCAATTTCACTTCGTTAATTTCAACTCTTCAATTTCAACGTCAATTTTTCAATTTCAATTTCAACTCTTCAATTTACACTAGCAAGTATACATTTAAAATTCTGTCCAGGTACTAGCTTAGATTGGATTTAATATGTCCAACTATAGGTTTGAATTATTCTTGTTAATACAATTAAGATATTAATCTAAACAATTTCAACTTCAATTTCAATATCAACTCTTCATCTTCATTTTCAACTTCAATTTCAACTTTAATTTCAACATCAATTTCAACTCTTCCATTTCAACTTCAATTTCTATTCTCCCATTTCAACTTCAATTTCTACTCTTCCATTTCAACTTTAATTTTTCAATTTCATTTCGTTAATATCAACTTCAATTTCAATATCAATCCCTCAATTTCAATTTTAACTCGTCAATTTCAACTCTTCAATTTCAATTTTTCAATTTCAATGTCAATTTTTCAATTTCAATTCGTTAATTTCAAAACTCTTCAATTTTAATTTTAACATCAACTTTCCCATTTCAACTTCAATTGAATTATCAACTCTTCAACTTCACTTTTAAATTCAATTTTTACATTTCGACTCTAATTTTAACTTCAATTTTAACTCTCACATTTCAACTTCAATTTCTACTCTTCCATTGCAACTTCAATTTTTCAATTTCACTTCGTTAATTTCAACTCTTCAATTTCAACGTCAATTTTTCAATTTCAACTCTACAATTTCAATTTCAACGTCAATTTCAATATCAACCCTTCAACTACAACTCTTCAATTTCAATTTTAACATCAATTTTTCCATTTCAACTTCAATTTCATTATCAACTTTTCAACTTCATTTTCAATTTAGATTTTTCCATTTCAACTTTAATTTCACCTTTAATATCAACTTCAATTTCTACTCTTCCATTTCAACTTCAATTTTTCAATTTCACTTCGTTAATTTCAACTCTTCAATTTCAACGTCAATTTTTCAATTTCAATTTCAACTCTTCAATTTACACTAGCAAGTATACATTTTAAATTCTGTCCAGGTACTAGCTTCGATTGGATTTAATATGTCCAACTATAGGTTTGAATTGTTCTTGTTAATACAATTAAGATATTAACCTAAACCTTGATTTTTTTATTTTAAATTACTTTACAAACTTTGAACTGTATGTTAAAACTCTTAAGGATGTTCTGGAGTAATAACTGGACTAATAAAATCTGGAGTAGTTCTATATAAAAACGCAACAAAATTTTTGAAAATTTGACAAGATATAATTCTTACTAAATTAATGCAATTACCAAAGTTTGGGTTCGATTCACTGCACCGTTTAAGAATTATAGCAACTTAAAGTTTGCACATTTTAACACGTCTTCTTATGGAGAATTTATAAAATTACACTTCAAACCCTATTTTAACCTTGAGAAAACGCAACTAGAAACTCCAGTTTTTTTTTGTATGTAGTAAAAATTATGTGATTAATTATGTATAAAATTTATTAGGATTCACTAAACTGTTACAGAGCAAAAAAATTATAAACTGTTACAAAACGTCAAATTTATCGTGTTGTCTCTCACTAGCATGGAAACGCGACAAGTGTAAACCACTGAATATAGCTACAGAGGGTACAGTATTCGCAAAAGTTTAATGCAAAATATACTCATGAATGGCTTCCATTGCCACTATATTGATGGATTTCGAATTTCTTGTACTTTTGTCTCCCATTGTACCTCCAGAACATCCTTAATGCAAAATATACTCATGAATGGCTTTCATTGCCACTATATTGATGGATTTCGAATTTCTTGTACTTTTGTCTCCTATTGTACCTCCATAACATCCTTAAGAAATGGAAATGGAAATTTGTTTATTTAAAGTGATAAAATTTAAAATAGAAAAACATGCTGTCCAGGCATAGGGCACTTCACCTCATGTCCTGAGCGTCCATCCTAGATTCTTCCCGTTTTTCTGTCGCATATATCGCGAGCGTATCGCGGCAAATTACTGCTCCACTTTGGCCGGCCTCCGCCCGCGCGACGGTCAAAAGTTAATCACGGGGCAAACAATGCCGGCTCTCGGATGAATGTTCCGTTAATGCAACAACATTGTGTCGGACGCGCGCGCCCTTTTCGCGGCAGACATTGCCTGTGTGCGACAACGCGCCCGCGAGTATGTATACGCCGTGTGACCGGTGACGCGATAAAATCGATGGAGTGAAAAGCAACGTTTTCGTCCCTTTTGTTGCATGCTCCCGTGTACGTGCGCATGTGTGCGTGCGTGTCCGGTAGGACCAGGCGGTAACTCGTCGTGCGTTCTACGGATTATCAACCCTCGGTTGTTAGTCCAGTCAAATTTCGTTCGTTCGATTTCATTCGATGTGTGTAACGTTACGCTTCGCACAAACGCTGAAAGCGTTCGACCGGTTCCAAGTGGTTCGCGATACCTCTCAATGGTTCAATCTACGGGTTACCGTTGCGGGAGCAAGAACCCATTTTTCTCTGCGAACCTGTGACACTGTTCCACACCGTTTGCTCTTTTGCTCTGCTGCCGAGCGCGACGGAATTAGGGGAGGAAAATGAGAATTTAATGCTCAATTATTTTTAAGCTAGCTCTTACATTTATACAGGTCGAGTCACCTAACGTTATCACCTCGAATATCTTTGTTTTTTTCAAAGATACATTAAATGTCTTGAGGACAAAGTTTAATGGTAAAATGGGGCTCATACGATGCAAAAGAAATTTTTGTTTTCATGTAATTTTTTTTAGAGATATCGAGGTCACTTTCATTTTCTTGAATGGAACCCACCCTTTTTTAAACATCTAGTCCCTTTTATTACGAATTCAATGAGTATTACTCAAGGTCATTGAAGGTCACGGACATAAAAAGGTATAGAACTGAAATATTGATGCAGAATAGGTACGTTTACCACCAGTGAGACTTGTAGTAAACATGCTAAGGTCCTTCGATGCTGTGGAATGTTTTCAAACATCCTCTTGATAACATTATAATAATCCTGGTGGTCAAACTGGTGTCAACTGACAAATGGACTTGGGCCACTTTGAAAATAAAAATTTATATCATTCTATTAATCAGCTAATTTTTATTTTACAAAGTTTTTGTGATTTTCAATAGATTAGTTACAATTTGCTTCAGAATCATAAGGTAACGTAAAAATGTAAATATTAAAATTGCTAGCTTGATTTTTCTCGAAAATGGACTTAGGCCACTTTCAAAATAAATGACTCATAACAATAATGAATCTTTCATATTAAATTTAATTAAATACATAAATACTAACCATTCAGAGTGAAATAAAAATTTGGTACTGAAAAGAACTTAAAAATGTCGATGAGCCATTCGGAATTTTCTATTATTATCTATAAAGTCCAGAGTTGGGCAGTATTTAAATCAAAACGTATCTAAATCCAGATCCAACTAAAAGATAAGTAACTAAGTTCCGTGATCTTAAGGTTCGGATCCAAAAGGATCTTGTATCCGAAGTTGAATTAGATAATTTCATATCCGAAGCAGAAGGATCCGAAGCTACGGATCCATTTTTAACTAGTTAAATATCTAATTCAAAGACTCTTTCGGATCCTTCAAGATCCTTTCGGATCCTCCAAGATCCTTTTGACCAGCTCGAGGCTTGAATGAACACGTTCCGAGGCCCGAGGGTCGGGCCCCGAGGCCTGAGCCCAGAATACAATAGAAGTACAATAAACACGGCCGGGGGATTGCCCGGCCGTGTTTATTGCACCACATGGCCAAGGCGCCCAGCCAACTCGTCGCTTCGTCGCCATAGCACCGATGATGCAGCAAAATTTTGATATAGATACATTTTACCACGTTTTTTCAAAGATATCTTCACATATAAAGGCAGTAAGCAGTGGCCGAATTCTACCGCGTTTAGACTTTTTTTAATCGGAAGAACGCCACGAATTGGCCCGTGCCACTTTCGTGAGGGCATTACGAAAAATGAACAAGTTCAGGATGCACGTGTCAGGGGTATCATGCCGAGCTACCTGGCTGGCCAGGGGATGGCCCGGTCGTGTTTATTGCACAACTTGGCCAAGGGGCCTCAGCCAACTCGTCGCTTCGTCGCCCTAGCACCGATGATGGAGCAAAATTTTGAATTAGATAGATTTTCAAAGATATCTTCACATATAAAGGCAGTAAGCAATGGCCGAATTCTATCGCGTTTAGACTTTTTTTAATCGGAAGAACGCCACGAATTGGCCCGTGCCACTTTCGTGAGGGCATTACGAAAAATGAACAAGTTCAGGATGCACGTGTCAGGGGTATCATGCCGATCTACCTGGCTGGCCAGGGGATGGCCCGGCCGTGTTTATTGTACTTCTATTGTATTCTGGGCTCAGGCCTCGGGGCCCGACCCTCGGGCCTCGGAACGTGTTCATTCAAGCCTCGAGCTGGTCAAAAGGATCTTGGAGGATCCGAAAGGATCTTGGAGGATCCGAAAGGATCTTGAAGGATCCGAAAGGATCTTTGAATTAGATATTTAACTAGTTAAAAAAATACCACGTTTTTAAAACGCACTAAAAAGTATAAAATAAAATTTTTAAAAACGCCACGTTTAAAAAACGGACTAAAAAGTATAAAATAATTTTTTCTAGCCCCATACAGATTCCTAACCCCTGAAAATTTGTGATTGTGAATTTTTAATAGCTAAGAAAATACTTGTAAGATTTAAAACGAAAAACGCGGGGCGCATGCAATAGATAATTGATGAATGAACACTAAATCACTAACAACTTTATTGCACTGCAAATGACATGAAGTGTTGTACGAGATTTCTCAGCGGCAGCTACTCTCTACACTCCTTACTATGTATTATCTTGCGCCCCACGTTTTTCGTTTTAAATCTTACAAGTATTTTCTTAGCTATTAAAAATTCACAATCACAAATTTTCAGGGGTTAGGAATCTGTATGGGGCTAGAAAAAATTATTTTATACTTTTTAGTCCGTTTTGTAAACGTGGCGTTTTTAAAAATTTTATTTTATACTTTTTAGTCCGTTTTAAAAACGTGGTATTTTTAAAAAATTTATTTTTATTTAAATAATTATTTTCTGCTTTTTAGTCTTGCATGTGTGAAATTTTATAATCGATTTCGAACATTTTGATGAGATTATAACAGAGACATGTAGTAAATTTCAGACGGTATTGCGACGCGTCATATCGAAAACGAACGCCGTGGTAAAATGTCAAAGATAAAGGTTCGAAGGAGAATTTCGGTGTAACTGTTCTTTCGCTTGGTAAACAAACATTATAGTATAATAATACGTAGTAACTTTATAAACACCGCACGGAGCTCAAACGCACACTGACGCACACTGAGCTCCTTCGGTGCGAATCGGGTCAGTGGAGTGGGGATGATTGAGAGAGGGAACGGGTAGTGGAGTAGGGAGCGCTGTCGCGCGGCGTGGCGGCCGTTGAACGCGATGACGTAGGTTTCGCGGGGGGGTAAAAAGGTAAATATTTAATTGTTATATCTCCGAAACGGATAGACTTTTTAAAAATTTTTTTTTTGAATAATGCATTGTCATCCGGTTCTGAGCCATGTAACCGATTTCAAGTCTCTAGCTCATCAGGAAGTTAGGTTAAAATCAATTACAAAATTTGCCACCGAACAAACAGACAAACAAACAAGAAAGCGAGCTAATAAAAACGTGGTAAAAATGGATCCGTAGCTTCGGATCCTTCTGCTTCGCATATGAAATTATCTAATTCAACTTCGGATACAAGTTACTTTTTATCTTTATCTTGGAGTAACTAATTCAAAATTTTCTATCTATGATCCGTGATCCGAAATTTGTATCTAATTAAATTTTTTGCCCAACTCTGATAAAGTCTACCCACAGTAAGCGTTGTCGATAATTTGGTTAAATTAGGCGATTCTTACGGGGACGGTGATGCGATACGCGGATGTTTGCGCAAATAAACTCGCGAAACATCGGCTAGCAATATGGGACATGAGCCGTGTGCACCGAGTCACGGTGGATCAACCCGATTACTGCACGCTGATCCGTATTATTCGACGAGCGATTCGCAGCTGCGTTCCGCTTGTTCCTTTGATTGCTCGGGCCCCCGCAACACTTTTATCCGCGCGTCACGGTACGGTGAATTTTGCGGAAAAACAGGAAACGCCGAAAGTAATTGCTCGTACGTCAACGGCCCCGGTCAAAGGAACCGGACCCGACTGGTAATTAATCTAGTTGCGTCCCGGCCGAACGTCGATTTGCCCAGCGCTCGTCCCCGAATTTTCGCAATCGTATTAACCCATTTGCATCGTCAGGAAGAATGACAAACAACCACGGTATCACCAGTCTACTGTAATGTTAACCTAACTTGTTATTTCATGACTTGATCAATGAATTATTTCACTTCAATTTTGATCTTGATAAAAATTCATATTCATTCTCAAATTCTTTCTTTTCATCAGAATATCTTTCTCCAGTTAAAAATCATATTTTTAAAGAAGGGTTTTTGTCCCAATTACCTTGCCTTTTTAAAAATGCTCCGAACACGTTAATGTGTCCCCAATTAATTGTATAAGAATTTATTTTTTATCTTAATTCAATTAAAAGAGACAGTTTTTCTACCTATCTTTTCAAGTTAATATTCATTGCTTATCTGAATAAGAAAGCACATTAATAAAGACAAGTGTCCTATTTTTCATCATAAAAATGCTATGTTATTTCATGTTGTTACGCACGTATTATTGTTATTAACAACGGCAACATAGTCCGATTGGTTTTATAAATAACTGGTGTGACGGATGGTACAGTCCGCGACAAAAAGATGGCACACCCGTAAATATTGCTATTTCTTAAAACTGTGATAAAATTTGATATGTTTCTCTCGGTGTATGTACTTCGGTGGAGCTTCTAGCTTACTGACACCGGCGGAGGTCAGCGGAGGTTGCAGACTCTAGTCTAAATGTAAACAACCGGGGTCACCGGCGCGACAAATTGATGGCACATTTTTAAAATTCTTTCTCTGCAGTTAACACTAGACCGTCAGACTGTTTGTATCGTGTACTGTTTGACTGTGCATTAAATATTGTGTGTGTTTCTTATTACTATTGAAATTACATACAGTATGGGTACTGGAAAATCTTTATCCGATGCTGAAATAAAACCGATTTTGACATTGCATAAAGAGAATTACTCGATTTCAAAAATTGCACGTATTATACATCGGAGCAGAAAAGTGGTGTATAATTTATTAAAAAATCCTAAAACATACGGGAAAAAAAGAGTCCTGGTCGACCAAAAGCAGTAAGCAATCGCGGAAAACGTGCAATTTTAAAAGAAGCTTCGAATTCTTCGGGAACAGCACGACAAATCGCTAAAGCAGCAGGCGTACATACACATATACGTAATGTGCAAAGGATAATAAAAGAATGTCCGCACTTGGTTCGAATGAAATTGAAGAAAAAACCACCTTTAACCGCTCAGCATAAATCAGAGCGTCTGAAATTTGCACATGAGCACATACATTGGAGAAAAAAGTGGCGTCATGTTATCTTTAGTGATGAGAAAAGGTTTAATCTAGATGGACCGGATGGTTTCGCACACTATTATCACGACCTGCGAAAAGAAGAAAGAATATTAAGCCGCAGACACATGGCTGGCGGAGGAGTAATGCTTTGGGCCGGAATTGGGTATCGAGGGGTGACTGAAGTAAAATTTATAAAGAAAACTATGAACAGCAAAATTTATATAGATTTGATAAACGAACAATTAACTAAATTCGGACGGACAATTTCCGGGGAAAATTTTACATTTCAGCAGGATAATGCAAGTGTGCATGCTGAAAAATGCGTTAAGCAGTACTTTGAGCAAAAGAAAATTAGTGTCTTAAAGTGGCCAGCGAGATCGCCAGATCTCAACATAATTGAAAATTGTTGGTCGCATCTCGCAAGACATGTTTATGAAGGCGGAAGACAATTCCAAAGCCTTGCAGAATTAAAAACATGTATATATCAAGAATGGACAAAAATACGTCCAAAATACATTAAAAAACTCTTTAAGTCGCTTCAAAAGCGTATGTTGGCTGTTCTGGAGAATAAGGGAGGCCATACAAAATATTAAACACAATGTTATGTTTTTGATGTAGGTAAATCACGTATTTTTTGGTATATGTGCCATCATTTTGTCATGCCGATTTTTGTTATTTTTTGTTTCCATAAGCAAACGGACAATTTTCTTTAATTTTATTGTTTGTAATGTAGTTTATTTTGTAATAAAAATGTGTAAGTACCAAGAAAGACTAGATTTGTCATGTCCAAATGATGAAAACATTGAATTTTCGTGGTGTGCCATCTTTTTGTCGCGGACTGTAGCTCCTATATGCACGGTGATGCACCCGTACTCAAAATATTTCGTATGCAATTCGTCGGAAATGAATTTCTATATTTAACTTTAATCTCTGTATACATTTTAATGTCAGCTTCGATACGAAAAATATGAGTTTACTGTGACTAATGAAATTATTAGAGAAATTATTATACGAAAAATATGTTTATTGTTCGTTATTTGGAGGGATGCTGTTGCGAATTGTATATTCACCATTCGCAAATGTAAATACTTTGCAAGTGAAAAATACAAATTCGGTGTAGCTAGGATTATTCGAATACAATAACCTAGAAGGTCGTTCAAGGTTACTCAAAGTCAACTGTAATAGAAAAGAAATTCTACTAATAAAGGGTTTATTAAGAAATCATTATCCGTGGACCACAGACTTTCATAATTTACGGAATAATTAACGGTATATGATTTGTTAATAAAAGTAATAAAAACCGCTTATATGTACACACTCCGTTGATACCGAGCAGTAAAGCAGCGTGCACACACGCTAATGATGCAAATAGGTCTACTCGCGTTTGCTCGCGCGGCCGGGACCGGTGATCATTAACGTTTCTGTCGAAGCGGTTCCAGATTTCTCGTAAATTTGTCCTTTTTTCGACGGAGAGAGAAAGAGGTTTTCGCGAGTTCTCTCGTTAGCGTGGATTATCCTAGTGCGCGAGCGTAATTTCTGCGAACGCGTTACGATAACGGAGAGCGCGAGAAACGGAGCCCAGGCGCGACACGCTTACGTCGAGTTTGTTTAAATGGAATTTTTATTTCATCCCCGTCGAGTGCGGGGCATTAACGAGTCGCGCGAAATTCGGTTTGACGTCACCAACGAATCATCGAAATCATCCGGCATGTGAAAATCGAAATCTGACTTTCAGAAGCTGTGTCAAGATGATCATCGCTAACATATTTTCTACGTTAATTCTACAGGGTGGCCCAAAAATGAATGAACTTTTTCCTTTGCAAAAATGTTCGTCGCAATCTGATTTCACAGATTGGATTGATCGCACTGATTGGTCCGTGTCTTGCGTTAGTAACTCTTTAACCAATCCGCGGAGAACATTTTCGCAAAGGAAAAATGACTTGAAGCGACCTCAGGAATCATCTCTTTTAATGACGCAATAATAAAATCAAGAATCAACGTATAAAGATCCGTAGTCTGGGTATTACTGCTTCCAATTGTCTACAAATTGTGAATTATACAGGGTGTCCCAAAATTCGTGAACTTCCCGAAAGGGGGTGGTTCCTGAGACCATTTCAAGCGACATTTTCCTTTGTAAAAATGTTATCCGCGGCTTTGTTTAGGAGTTATTAACGAAAAACACGGACCAATCAGAGCGCGACCTAGACGCGAATTGCCACAGTCGGCCAATAGACAGTTGGCGCGCCGGACCGACTATGGCAACTCGCGTCTAGGTCGCGCTCTGATTGGTCCGTGTTTTTCGTTAATAACTCCTAAACAAAGCCGCGGATAACATTTTTGCAAAGGAAAATTTCGCTTGAAATGGTCTCAGGAACCACCCCCTTTCGGGAAGTTAACGAATTTTGGGACACCCTGTATACAACCCACGCCTCGATTCGAGTTGGGATAGTGACCCTTATTTAAACAAAAATGGTCGCCTGAGGATTCCAAGTGACTTAGCCGTGGGAAACCGCGAGACCGCGTAGGGCGTGCACATTTTGCGGCGAGCGAGGATTAAAGCAGACCTAATTAGACGAAAAAGTCAATGAATGTGCTGTTGGAAAGGCAACGGAGCGGTAACAGCGACTTTTAGCAGAAAGAACGCGGCCATCCGAGTGGAAGCGATCGTAATGCGAAGCACCGACGGGAAATCGTTAGACGAGAGAGGCAAAAGAACAGAGGACTTTCGATTTCGAGCCGAATAATGCACTCGATGCGGTGATTCCTGGCATTTACTGGAACACGACATTTCTCTCTCTCTCTCTCTCTCTCTCTCTCTCTCTCTCTCTCTCTCTCTCTCTCTCTTGGAAAACGAGCTGAGCTCCGTTCCTACATCAATTACTTCGATTCCGTTTCCCGGTTTGTTCTTTATAACCAATCCCTGGAACGTAAGCTTTTTTCCGTTCTCTTTCGCCCGCAGGCACCCCGTCGCAACTGCCAACGTGGAAAAGAGAAAGAGGGAGGTAAAAGGGACCCGCGGAGAAACAAACGAGTCGAGGTAACAAAGCAAAGACAAACTCGTCGATTTTCTCGCAAATGAAGAATCGGGGATCGCGATCCAATATCGCGACCAATGATTTCCATTTAAATGCGACCGTTTCCGGAGCACGAATCGAAAATTCAGGAACGGACGACTAATTCCAGGGAGAGCCTTGCCGGAAACTCGGGGAACAACTCGCGGGTCAAACTTTCCTCGAAATTCTTCCCCCCTTTTCTTCGAGACTTCGGTGCCAGACCCGGCGACGATCTAACATCGATTTTATTAGGATCGGTTTCTTTTTTTCACCGCCGATTTATCGCCACGAATGTTCGACGATTTTCCATGTCTAAATACACCGGCGGCGGTCTGTTTGGTTTCTCTCGGGTCGTGTTGCAATCCGTTGTATTTGTTTACCGAGCGGTGTTGTGAATAATACACAATCGGCGGATTAAAGTGGAACTGAAACCGTGGGTCGGCTCTCCGTGTTACCAAAATATTGATGGTTTGTTTTCCAGAGAGAACCGTGTGCACTGTTTAATGTGTAGACATCTGTTCTTTTATGATTGTTTCGGTTTTTCTTTTTCCATCTCGAATTGAATGATTTGGAATTGTCGAAATGAACAATAGGTTTACGGGACGCTGACATTGTGATTTTAGCAATAAAAATTTGTACCGAACAGACAGACAAACAGACAGATAAGAAAGCGAGCTAATAAAAAGTATAAAATAAAATTTTTGAAAAACACCACGTTTAAAAGACGGACTAAAAAGTATAAAATAATTTTTTCTAGCCTCATACAGATTCCTAACCCCGTACAGATAGTCCTGAAAATTTGTGATTGTGAATTTTGAATAGCTATGGAAATACTTGTAAGATTTAAAACGAAAAACGTGGGGCGCAAGATAATACATAGCAAGGAGTGTAGAGAGTAGCTGCCGCTGAGAAAACTGGCGAAACAGTTCATATCATTTGCAATGCAATAAAATTGTTAGTGATTTAGGTGTCCATGCATCAATTATCTGTTGCATGCGCCCCACGTTTTTCGTTTTAAATCTTACAAGTATTTCCATAGCTATTCAAAATTCACAATCACACATTTTTAGGACTATCTGTACGGGGTTAGGAATCTGTATGGGGCTAGAAAAAATGATTTTATACCTTTTAGTCCGTTTTTTAAACGTGGCGTTTTTAAAAATTTTATTTTATACTTTTTAGTCCGTTTTAACAACGTGGTATTTTTAAAAAATTTATTTTTATATAAATAATTATTTTCTGCTTTTTAGCCTTATATGTGTGAAATTTTACAATTGATTTTGAACATTTTGATGAGATTATAACAGAGACATGTAATAAATTTCAGACGGTATTTCGACGCGTCATATCGAAAACGAACGCCGTGGTAAAATGTCAAAGATAAAGGTTTTACGGCGAATTTCGGTGTAACTGTTCTTTCGCTTGGTAAACAAACATTATACTATAATAATACGTAGTAACTTTGTAAACACCGCACGGAGCTCGAACGCACACTGACGCACACTGAGCTCCTTCGGTGCGAAGCGGGTCAGTGGAGTGGGGATGAGTCAGAGTGAGAACACGTAGTAGAGTGGGGACGCTGAACGCGAAGACGTACTACGTCACGCGGCGGGGGGTACAAAGGTTCAAATTATTAATAATTTATATCTCCTGAACGCATAGGCTTTTTTTAAAAATTATTTTTTAATATTGCATTGTCATCCAGTTCTGAGCTATGTTTAAAATTTCAAGTCTCTAGCTCATCGGGAAGTTAGTTTAAAATCAATTGCAAAATTTGTACCGAACAAACAGACAGACAAGAAAGCGAGCTAATAAAAACGTGGTAAAAACGTGGTAATTTATTGAATAATTTTTCACACATAAATTGCAGAATTTAGAGCCGATCAGTTGCCTAATCATACAACAGAATTGTAATATTCAACAAAGCGTTTAGTAGAAGATGTTCTCCATAGTTGTGCTTTTGATAAAAGCGTAGTTCAAAAGTACAAACTGGTGTTTGAGTTTATTACGTGAATCGTGCGGAAACTGAAGAGCACCGTGAAGAAGTTTTTAATTAATAATATTGAAATGGAAAGAAAGTATCATCTAATAAAGCTTTCGACTTTTCGCAAATTTTTAAAAAAGCTGCAACCGTTCGCAATTGGGGTAATTGGTTTAATATCAAAGAAAGAGAGAATTGGTCTGCCAGAAATAAAAATAATTAGCTGACTTTTTGCACTACCTCCGCAGAAAATGGCGATTGAGGCAAATTCTACCTTATACGAAAAGTGGTGACTCTCTTTTATGGCTTACAATTTTAAAAAGGTATTGTGATTAATTTTGTTTCAACCCTCCGAGTGCTATGCCGCAGCCATTATTGACCGGGAACATCCAAATTGTCATTTAAGTACACAATTCGGGGCCATTAAACTAACCGAATAGCTGTAGTGTAGACTCTACACGAGATATCATCAAAAGTAAATTTGTGAAAAGCAATTAATTAGAGCTGCGAACGGTCCTACGCACTGCCAATTATATAGCTATAAAAATCGCCAATTCTGTAATTGTTTAATGAATGTATACGAGAATGGAGGACGCTGTTTGGTTGCAATTATTGCATTGCCAAATTCACGTTCAGGATGGGTCATGCAAAAACCGTGCAGTATTGAGTCGCTACTAAAAATTGAACCTGTAGCGCACTATATGAGCAATAGTTTTGCGAAGTTTCATTTCAATCGCTTTGACAGCTTTTCTGCAAAAAATCACAATATCACTGTTGTAAAAATGATCAAGGTACACTGCCTTTGAACACGTTACATTTTATTAATAATTCCTTCGATAAATCGTTGATTAATCCCTTCCATATTAATCTCTTAATTGTGGAGTTTAGTTTTAAAAATCCCCCACAGAGTGCGGAATTAAAATCAAACAATGACGAGTATAACGCAGGGCAAATTATCCTATTATAAATTTAACGAAAAACAAGGAAGAATTACATTTTTATTTAATAAAAAACTAAAAATTCATTCTTGAAAAGGTTATTGTTATTAAAAACTTAAAAATGGTCAAGAAACATATATAATGAAATTGATAAACAACAAACAACAAATTTCCTTCGTCATTAACTGCTATAAGCGATCGAAATGAACTTCTCTCATTGATAACTGTTACGAGCGGTCAAAATAAATTTCTCTCATTGATAACTGTTATAAGTGATCGAAATGAATTTCTCTCGACTATAACATTTACCAACAAGCGAACAAATTTTCGGTTACTTATAATCCTTATCTGCAACTAATACGATTATTTTAGTCGATGAAATACTTGATATTCCATGACTTTTTTTCTTATTGATTGTAACAGTTATGCTCACTGTTCAAGAATCCTATTTTTTCGTTTAAGAGGCGTAATTTGCATTATTCGAAAGCATACAACTGCGCGTCTAACTATTTTTATAGCTACATGCTGCCGAATAATGCAAATTACGGCTCATAAACGTAAAAATAGGTATTTCGAGGGCGACGGCGTCCTAGATCGATCTTTTATGTAGCCTTTTTGACTACTGAAAAATCCCATCTTTGTATTATCGAGAATTGAGAACGCGCATCCCACACCTTGCAATTCTGGAAGACAATAGTGTATGGTATACAAAATTCCCAAAAATTTCATCGAAAAATTTCAACCAGAACTAGAGTTACAGTTTTTCCATTGGAGCGAGACATTTTGGCGATGCATGAGGGATCACACGCGACTCTATATTCACGTCTCGCAAAAACTGTACGGTATCGAATGACCAAAAAAAAAAATTGAACGTATAGTACAATATATAAGTAACAATCGTATCAAGTTTCATTTCAATAAGGCCCTCCACACACGGGTCGATTGAAATCGCGTCGTGAAGTTCGTACGTCTTGCTCGTCAAATACGATTCATGCGACGGACGCGATTGCCGTCCACACACGGGTCGATTGTAATCGCGTCGTGCAGTTTTTACGTCTTGAACGTCGTACGATTCATGCAACAGACGCGATTGCCGTCCACACACGAGTCGATTGTAATCGCGTCGTGAAGTTCGTACGTCTTGATCGTCATATACGATTCATGTGACGGACGCGATTGCCAATTGCACACGGGTCGATTGTAGTCAATTTGTGTTTTTCAAACATCAAGAATCGCGTTTTCACGTTTTCACTTTCAAAAAATTTTATAAAAAAATTAAACCCACTTCGAAAAACGCACTGAAAAATATGAAATAATTATAAGTATAAATAATTATGTGAATACACACGAACTTAAATACAATAAAATCTTTTCGGAGGCGGCGCAAAATTGAAAATTTTCCAAATGACAGATGTTGCTGATTATGATTTCATTAGAATATGGTGAATCTGAAAATCAGTAGGTCGGAAGAGAATATACATTAATATGTGAAAGCATGTAGAAGAATTTAAGGAATTTAAGGAAAATTTTCAATTTTGCGTCGCCTCCGAAAACATTGTATTGCATTTAAATTCGTGTGTGTATTCACATAATTATTTATACTTATAATTATACTTATAATTTTTATTTATTATATAAAATTTTTTATTTCACACTTTTTAGTGGTACGAGTAAAAGGGCCTAGCCTTTTAAGATGGTCAAAACTGCCCTTAGAGGTTTTTCAATGGCTCTTGAACCATTCGAAAGCTGACCAATAAAAACCCATCTGAGTAAAACCCTATAACTATCACGGGCAAGCTAGAGGGCTGAAAGTTTACTCGGATGGGTTTTTATTGGTCAGCTTTCGAATGGTTCAAGAGCCATTGAAAAGCCTCTAACGTCGAAAAATGAAGATTTCTCAAAAATATGAAAACATGCTATTAATAGTGCCCGAATAAGCTGCCATCAAAAGCGGTGTCCTCGATTTTTTTCAGATTTTTTGTTGTGGGAGATCATTGTCAAAAACAATAAAAACCAAACTGCTTCGACGTTTTTGCTGCTAGAAGGAAAGCTAGACTTGCAGGTTTTACCGTGGGGGTATATTAAGCTCTAATTAGTGATACTACATCGAATTAAGCAATTTTTTTACCTCAGAAATGCGATTTAAGAGAGTGAAAAAATCGTCTCCTGTGGAGTCGCGCGAATCGTACGATCCACGCGATTTTCTAACTTCGCTTCCGATCGCACGGGATTAGAATCGCGACGACTTCAGTCGAGTCGATTTCAGTCGACCACGAATCGACCCGTGTGTGGCTCTCCATTCATTTGCATTGGAAGTCACGTGGAGGGAGAAATCGCATGCGACTGGAATCGCGTCGACCGAATCGCCGATCGACCCGTGTGTGGAGGGCCTAAGAGGCGTAATTTGCATTATTCGAAAGCATACAACTGCGCATCTAACTATTTTTATAGCTACATGCTGCCGAATAATGCAAATTACGGCTCATACACGTAAAAATAGGTATTTCGAGGGCGATGGCGTCCTAGATCGATCTTTTATGTAGCCTTCTTGACTACTGAAAAATCCCATCTTTGTATTATCGAGAATTGAGAACGCGCATCCCACACCTTGCAATTCTGGAAGACAATAGTGTATGGTATACAAAATTCCCAAAAATTTCATCGAAATATTTCAACTAGAACAAGGGTTACAGTTTTTCCATTGGAGCGTGACATTTTTGCGATGCATGAGGGATCACACGCGACTCTATATTCACGTCTCGCAAAAACTGTACGGTATCGAATGACCAAAAAAATTGAACGTATAGTACAATATATAAGTAACAATCGTATCAAGTTTCATTTCAATAACTGTGACAGTTTTCAACAAAAATATTGTCAGAGATCCCACGTCCAAAGTTGCGATTCTTTAAGAGAGCGAGATTGGAGCAAGGTATACAGTTAAATATTAAGAAACACACTTAAATTAATGCAGTGAGGAGACACAATTTCTCAAAATACCACCAAAATAGCTCCATCAGTCCCAAAATCTGGAGCTTTTTGATTTGGCGCGGCACGGTTCCGGCTCCCGTAGCGCCGCGTGACCGGAAGTGGCCGTCGCTGTCGTGCAAACAGTTCGGTAAACACAGAGAGGTCTCGCTTTTCTCACTCTCTCTCTCTGTCTGCTCTGAAACTGGCTGGCAGCCAGCGTCTCGCGCGAACTTGCCACATATCTCATCGGAGCTGTCATCGATGTAGCGCGCGACCGCCCACGCGCGCAACGATTTTTTTTCCTTCGCTGACAAATCAAGATAACGCCGAAGAGCGGCTGGTGATTTATCACCGTAGCAGCACGATCATTTCGGCATTTGTCGTGCTCGGTAAATCACCGGGGTTCGAGTTCCGAGCCGGGGTCGTAGTGGGGGAATTTCGAAAGAGGGTATCCATAAACAACGTTATAAAATTAAGCCGCGTGCACACGCGGTTCACTGCGTAAACCCTGAGGCAAACACGGGTTCTGTTTCGCGTATGTACAGCAGGGCCGCTTTACACTGCGCTCGCCGTGCAGATTTCGACTCGTGTGTTGTAAAATCAACCCGCGAGCGTATCCGAGAGTGCGAGGGAGAGAGAGAGAGTGGGTGACCCTCGCGCGAGCTCCAATCGAAATCGCGTAACACGTTTGAAAGGTGGGCAGTTTCCAACAATAGCCGTATGCCGATTGTTTGCGAATTACTTGGTCGCCGGTCGCGATCTCCGTTTCAACGGGCGAAGGCCCGTGTGCAAAATTGAAACCGGATCGTTTCATCGTTGCGCGCACACGCTCCCGTGTAGGTATGCGATTCTACCCTTTATCCCGTCAACCGTGCATAAGCCCTCGCTCACGGCGACGAACTAGGCGAACGCCGACCGCGAACTATAATCAGGGACCTTTTTATACGGGCGCGCTCCTGCGGCGGTCTACTTATGTTCGACAATCCCGGGAATTCTCGCGGGAACCGCACCAATGGGTTCCGACGCGCTTCAGAGAGACAATTGCACGCCGGTTTCCTCGTTCGAATGTGTCGAATTCGAACGTTCCGCTGAATTGCAGTGTATTTAATGCACTCGGTGTAACCAGTGCTGGCTCCGATGCGATTATTCGGTTTTTCGAGTGCGAACGATTGCTTAAATGCGGAGTACATCGGTGCGAAGAGATAAATGTGAAACGTCTTGATTTTATCGAGAGTGATGGCAATTTTTAAAAATGGGGTAGCTTGCCTTCGTGTTTGCCTTGTAAACGAATTTTAATATTAATAAAAGTACTTTAACCCTTTGCACTCGGTTGTCCCCTCTGAGCCACCACTAGAAATTGTTGTATCATTATTCAAAATATTGTTTACATTGTTAAATATATCGGTATCTAATCAATTACTAAACATTTAGGTATTGTATGAGGTATTCTACCAATTTCATATCCATACAATTTCAAAAATCATAGGGAATGGAAGTATTCTAGATCGGAAGAAATGTTTAATTTTCCAGTTAAAATAGCTCCGAGTGCAAAGGGTGAACTTGAAATGTTTACTTCGAGAGAATATTATTATGCTCGAGAAAAAAAACCATTTCTAAAAAAAGTTATCAGTAGACTACGGATGTTCATGCAAATTTTAAGAAAGTGGAATTAATTAAAATCCTATTTTCAGTGGTAAGGTGAAGTGCCCTAAGTCTGGACAGTCCAAAAGTGACACCTAAATCTGGACAATTGAATTTTCATAGTAAAATCAGTAATTAAGAGATTAAATAATTATATTGTATATTCTGAGGCCTTAGCTACAAGTAGGTGTGAATATTATTTCATTAAGACATCAATTGAAATTTAAAAATGAATTCAAAGTTCATCTGAAAACAGTATACAAAATAGTCTATTTACATGCGAATCATGTGCATTTATAGTTCGAACTTTTGTTAGAAAAAAAGATATAATTTAAGCCCTCAGACAAAAAATAATTATCACGCATAATAATATTGATATTTTAAAATAAATTGGCAATCAAACTTAACGTAAATAATAATTATTAATCCAAATATTAGATGTCCAAGATTAGGACTGTTTTCAAATATAAGTACTCCATACTGGGACGCGATGACAGTAGCTGTCCCACTCTAAGCTTATACGCAATGTGCTTACGCCTGAAGCCGGACACGTGTTTGTGAATAAAATCAACGCATTGTTTGCAAATTATTTAACTACATGTACGTATAATTAGTCTTCTATTAGCTTGAATAACGTATGTAGAAAATGTATTCCGGTTGTGACGTTAATAATACTTTATGTTTACATCTTAAATCTATCAGTATTACTACCTAACCTTAAAAGTTGTATTATGACAAGTTTTATTAAAACAGTAAATGAAAATAAATATATATTTGGTTAAATAATACAATACTATAATCTATGATAAGAATACTACATATTACGCAAAGCATCTTCTATTCGTCATGCGCAACAGCGCCACCAACCAACGTTTTAGGTTATGTTCGCTCGATCCACTCGTAAATTGAATTTGTCCCGATATAGGCTTTACTTCTGTCCAGGTACTAGCTTAGATTGGATTTAATATGTCCAACTATAGGTTTGAATTATTCTTGTTAATACAATTAAGATATTAATCTAAACAATTTCAACTTCAATTTCAATATCAACTCTTCATCTTCATTTTCAACTTCAATTTCAACTTTAATTTCAACATCAATTTCAACTCTTCCATTTCAACTTCAATTTCTATTCTCCCATTTCAACTTCAATTTCTACTCTTCCATTTCAACTTTAATTTTTCAATTTCATTTCGTTAATATCAACTTCAATTTCAATATCAATCCCTCAATTTCAATTTCAACTCGTCAATTTCAACTCTCCAATTTCAATTTTTCAATTTCAATGTCAATTTTTCAATTTCAATTCGTTAATTTCAAAACTCTTCAATTTTAATTTTAACATCAACTTTCCCATTTCAACTTCAATTGAATTATCAACTCTTCAACTTCACTTTTAAATTCAATTTTTACATTTCGACTCTAATTTTAACTTCAATTTTAACTCTCACATTTCAACTTCAATTTCTACTCTTCCATTTCAACTTCAATTTTTCAATTTCACTTCGTTAATTTCAACTCTTCAATTTCAACGTCAATTTTTCAATTTCAACTCTACAATTTCAATTTCAACGTCAATTTCAATATCAACCCTTCAACTTCAACTCTTCAATTTCAATTTTAACATCAATTTTTCCATTTCAACTTCAATTTCATTATCAACTTTTCAACTTCATTTTCAATTTAGATTTTTCCATTTCAACTTTAATTTCACCTTTAATATCAACTTCAATTTCTACTCTTCCATTTCAACTTCAATTTTTCAATTTCACTTCGTTAATTTCAACTCTTCAATTTCAACGTCAATTTTTCAATTTCAATTTCAACTCTTCAATTTACACTAGCAAGTATACATTTAAAATTCTGTCCAGGTACTAGCTTCGATTGGATTTAATATGTCCAACTATAGGTTTGAATTATTCTTGTTAATACAATTAAGATATTAACCTAAACAATGATTTTTTTTATTTTAAATTACTTTACAAACTCTGAACTGTATGTTAAAACTCTTAAGAAATGGTTTTTGTTTATTTAAAGTGATAAAATTTAAAATAGAAAAACATGCTGTCCATGCATAGGGCACTTCATCTTAGCGTGCCTTCGTGTTTGTCTTGTAAACGAATTTTAATAATAATATAAGTACTTTAACCTGAAATGTTTACTTCGGGAGAACATTATTATGTTCCAGAAAAATAACCATTTCTAAAAAAAGTTATCAGTAGACTGCGGATGTTTATGCAATTTTCATTTTTTCTAGGCAAATTTTAAGAAAGTGGAGTTAAAAAAAATCTTATTTTCAGTGGTAGTGACCTCTGTTGATCTGGAATAAGCAAAAGTCGTACCTAATTCTATCGAATTTTACGTTCCCGCGTTTTTGGTAAATTTTCAGATGCCATGAATGCATAAAGATCCGCAGTCTATCTATCAGTAATAAATGTTGCAGTAAAAAGGTTCGATCCAATGTGAGACTCATGAATGTGCAATACAAAGGTATCGGGAGCGCAGTGTAAAAAGTTTTAGCAGATTGTCAGGAGACTAACGACCGCGTCAGGACACGTCAAGACGGCTTAAGCGAGAGACGCTAACAGATGCAAATTCACAAGTTTGCTGTTGGTCCCGAAACTCGCAAAAGTTTTATATATTTAACATCGTCGCACAAGTTTATCTTAGCCAAGGAGCATTGAGTTGCCAAGAGACATAGTTTTGCGAAATTATGACGTTGAATGAGCGAAGACTGGCTGATAATTTCGGAACTACGCATTAGTCTTGCATTGTTTACGATCTGAAGTTAGAAGATGGAGGTAGCGTTGAAGTTAAAGTGAAACCTGGTCGATCTATCGAAAGAATGTAACGAGGCCGGTCAGTCTGCGGGTCTGGTCGCCGCCTATTCTCCGCGTGGGTCGAGCCCATTCTTCGCGGCTCCTCCGCGATTCGATTCAGCCCAGTTGGCGGTACCCGGAGCGCTAGATTTTCCGTTTCGCCGTCCAGCAGAGCTCGTCTTTCAGAAGTATTCGTTCGTTCGTTCGTTGGTCGGCTCTCCGTTTCCCCGCCACGTCCACTCCATTTTCCGTAGCCGCGGAATAAAGGCCCCGTAATGTATGCAAGCCAGCTGCAGAGCGAAACCTTTGCGACCCGTTTTCCACGGGCCAACATTCCGTCTCGGCGACCGGACATAAAGAGCCCGGCAAGATATTCTGCTTGGCCTATTCTTTTTGGCCAGCCGCGCTTCCAAGTGGAAGGCATCCCGTTAAATACGGAATTTCGCGAGCCGTCGGAATCATTCTACGCGGATACATACCTACCGACTTATCCTCCTTTCGCCACTCAAACTTCTTCCGGCCGAAAGACTTTCATCCCTCAAACCCTCCTATCCCTGAAGCCCCCTCCCACCGCTCTTCAACCCTTGTTCCGCGAAATTGTAGCGACCGGAGATACTTTCCAGGAATTCCGACCGAAAACTGAAAGAAACTGGAATCCTCACTCTTTGTAATTCACTTGTTACGGATCGCGAACAATCCGAACGATTTCACCGCTATTGTTTTTACATTAACACGCTGTCTGCCGACGAGTTATGCAATAATTTAATGATTGTCTGGAAAAAAGACGATACCCCTTTTTCTAAATGAACTCCTCTATGCAGTGGGCGTCAATGTGCTGTACAAATTACTTCGGCAAAGCTTTTTGTACTTAACAAACTAGAGGTTCAATGTTATTAATAGTGCTAGAGGTAATTAATTAATTGCTACTTAAAGCAACGATTTCAGTTGAAATGTTGGGAATTCGAAAAGCGAAATCGAAACGGTGCAAGATAGCCTGGAATTTGCGGGGCACCGAACAAATCAGCGGTCCCCGGGAAAGAGATGGCGCGGCGGTATCAAAATTCTGTACCGCGCCGCTCCGAGCGTTGCGGTAATTATACTCATCAACGGAAATGTCACAGGCAGGCTCGGTTTATTATATGAACCGCTCGTCGACGCCGCGTACGCCGGAGCCACCGCCTCGGCATTATTGTTTCCTGAAGAATTTCATTTAAATTCCGAGCGGAGAAAAGTTCTCGCCCGCACTCGCAATACGAAACCGCTGTGTCCAATCGTTTTTGATCCACCTTAATTAGTTTCCGTCCTAATGACGCCCGAGACGGAACTCTCTGTAATTAATTTGGTTCCGGGCGCGGTTACCCGCGACGCGGGATTGACGAAAATTTTATTCGACAGTTCTTTTCGTCATCTATGACTTGTGCAATTCTGGAACCTGCGATATTCTTTCGAAGCATCGTTTCATCATTTTACCACGTTCTTATTAGCTCGCTTTCTTGTCTGTCTGTTCGGTACAAATTTTGCAATTTATTTTAAACACTTGAAATTTTAAACTTAGCTCAGAACTGGATAACAATGCAATATTAAACAAAAGTTTTTAAAAGCCTACGCACTTAGGAGATATAAACTATTAAATTTAACTGTTACACGTCCCCGCGCGACGCTCGGTAGTACGTGATCGCGTTCAGCGCTTCCTACTCCACTGACCCGCTTCGCACAAGTATCATCAACAAGTAAGTCTTACAAGTATTTTCATAGCTATTAAAAATTCACAATCACAAATTTTCTGGACCATCTGTACGGGGTTAGGAGTCTGTATGGAGCTAGGAAAAATTATTTTATACTTTTCAGTCCGTTTTAAAAACGTGGTATTTTTAAAAAATTTATTTTTATTTAATTCGGCTTGATATCTTCTCAAATCAATTAATCGATGATTTTGTATATTTTTGATGACCGCGTTACACTTAATCGCAATAAAACTTTCCCGCAAAGTTTGTATCGTCAATAAAATTCTTATTCAGCGATTAGGAATTTTATTCGAGTTACACACGATTATTAAGGGACATAAGTGCACAGATTTGTACGAGTACTTCCGCGGGTCGTTGTAGATTTATGATGCGGAATTAATAAATCAGAGACACACGGGCGACAGACAGTTTCGAGGAAATCGTTCCCGATTCATCGTTTTTAACGACACGATCGATGAGGTCGTCGTCGACGTCTGTGATCGCGCGATCCGTGCCACTCGAAGCCCGTCGACGACGTTGAACGTAATTCGATGCCAACGTCCCGGAGAAAAGCGAACGTGATTTCTTGCCGTTGTTCCGAATTAAATCGCGACTCGCCTGATCGATTGACAAGGAGACACGGTGGAACGGGGAGGAGAATCTAAAAGCCAGCCCTAAAAGCAAGCACATTTCAGAGTTTCCCTGGAAAATACTATCTTCGTGTTGAAATTAATTGTTTTGGAATTGGAGAGAATTATTCTCAAATTATAACACAGAAATTTTAGTATCTTTGTGGAAGCTTTATTAATTCTATTTCATTCTTTCAGACAAGTATATATGACAAAAATGAGTAGCTGTAATTTAGAGCTCTGAAAATATTACAAGAACTGAAAACCATTGTTGTATTATTTCCAAAATATTGAACATATTAAGAAAGAAAATCTATTTTTATTTTCAGTTTGTCACAATTCAGAAAATTTTTATTTTGCGTAAAGATTCAAAGTCTGATAATTTGATTCATGACAAAGATTTTTAGAAGCTCCGAAATGTGAAGATCGTGGATTAATTTTCGAATAACGCTGCCTAATTTACAGAATATACACCGGGATATAATGTGGTTCATTAAATTGGCCACAATCTGCAAAAGTCTGCAAATTAATACATTGTGCTATCACGTTATCGGAAAATCTGGTCAACGACGCCTCGATTGGTTCGGTTAAGTGGCGATCACGCTCCCAGCGCGGAACAATTATCGGCCGACAAACTTTCACGCGTACATTGCCAATCACTCGGTCTATGGGACAGGCACACTTGTCTATACCTCGCTTGGAAAAAAAAGGAAGCTGCCGTTCATCGACAATCGATCGAATTCCAGCGGGTTTGCGAACCGAATCGCGAGGAAGATTTCCTCGTGGACGACGTGAATTTTGTTTTATGGGCACAAATCCACAACTTCCAAAATTGCAATTGTTACGAGCCGAGGGTAGTTTGGGTTGAGAGATTTGGGTTCCTACTAGGTAGAAAAGGTACACGTAGAACTAGCCGGTGTCTCACCACCGGGTCGCCACTATATTGTTACGGATAGAGAACAGATTCCGTTCGACTTTCTCACAGGAATCTCTTCAAGATCGTCTCTGGCGGGAAGCGTCCTAGATACTAACCTTTCGTATCATATTGGGTTGGCAAGAAAGTAATTTCGGTATTTTTAGATGAAATAAAATCCAATTTTTTTATCAAAGCAATGAACTTTAATCAATAAAATATTTTCCATTTTGTAGTATGATCTTTTGCCATCTTTCTGGTAGCTTCATAATTCCGCGCTCATAAAACTTCTGATCCTTTTCGGTGAAAAACTGATCCAAGTGCGATTTCAGATCATCATCATTAGTGAATGTTTTACCATTCAAAGAGTTTTGTAAACTTCGGAATAAATGATAATCTGATGGTGCAATGTCAGGGCTATATGGTGGATGTGACATCACTTCCCAACCAAGCTCCAATAACTTTTCACGTGTTACCAAAGATGTGTGTGGCCTAGCGTTATCATGGTGGAACACGATTCCTTTGCGATTTGCCAATTCTGGCCGTTTTTCTTTGATTGCTATGTCCAGTTTTGTTAGTTGTCGACAATAAACATCTGAATTGATGGTTTGGTTCCTTGGGAGCAGCTCAAAATACACAATACCTTTGTAATCCCACCAAATTGACAACATGATCTTCTTTTGGTGCAATTCAGCTTTCGGTGTGGTTTGGGCTGATTCATCACGCTTGGACCATGATCGTTTTCGAGTTGTGTTATTGTAAACAACCCATTTCTCATCACCGGTGATGATTCGCTTGAGAAAAGGGTCGATTTCATTTCGTTTGAGATGCACATCGCATATGTTGATGCGTTGCATTAAGTGAATTTCTTTCAACTCGTGTGGAACCCAAATATCGAGCTTCTTAACGATTCCGAGACTTTTTAAACGATATTCTATGGTTGTATGCGAGACATTTAACCTGTCTGCAATCTCTCGGACAGTTATATGACGATCCGATTCAATAATGGCTTTCATTTGGTCATCATCAACTCCAGATGATCGACCAGAACGTTGGTCGTCTTTAAGTGAGAAATTTCCAGAACGGAATTTTTTAAACCAATTCTGGCACGTGCGTTCTGTTAAGCAATCTACACCGTAAACTTCGCATATATCTTTGTGAGCCTCGGCAGCTTTTTTACCTCTACGGAAATAAAAAAGCAATATATGCCTATAATGTTCGTTTCTGCACTCCATGTTCAAATTGACACAGAACTAACAATTTTAATCAAAATTACGTGTAATTTGCTTCAAAAGTAACCTAAAAGATGCAGTTATGAAATGTCAGAAAGAAAACAAACGCAACGTTAACAGAAGCCAATCAAACAAAACATAACACCATCAGTTAGTGAAAACCGAAATTACTTTCTTGCCAACCCAATAGTTGAACCTTTTAACGAAGACCGAGCTCTGGCCCTAGTAGCTCTAATTGGTAGCGACAAAAACTACAGCCTGGCCGTAAGTGACCTCAGATTATGAACGGAGCATCACATTCATTGTAGGGGTACATAAACTCTCACATTTTTACTCTCGAAGGCTAGTCCTTCGGTACTCACGAATTGTGTCACGTCGTGCTGCATCTCGTAGAGTCAACTTGTTATGTAGTGAGATCGGGCTAAAGTTCCCGTTCGTATTAAAGTTAACCATATTAACACAATTGCTGATAATTTAATTTAAAATTGAAAAAGCACAGTTTGATCGTGCTAGATTTTATCTCTCGGAAGATTATGTGTGTCGGTTTCTCGGTCAATTATCAGCCGATTTCCAAGGATCCCGCCTCGGCCTTCCTTCCGCAGGACTATGACTATAGTGTTGTATCCCGTCGAAGGAGAGCACAACGCACTATATCTCGTCGCCTAAATCGTCCGGCGGATGCCGCGCGCGGCTGTGTACATAGCCGACCGGTAACTGCATTGGATGGATGCTAGGTTGCGATAAGGGCGCGATGCACTCCGGTGGTGCAACCTTCCGTCGATCCGTTCCCCGACGTCCACGGATATCTCGCCTCGGCTCCACGGCCGGAACCGACGTCGTTAGACCCCCGTCGTCGTCGACGAGGACGAACACGTTGGAATTAGTGGGTTCGGCGTCGCGACGCTTTTCCACCGCTCCGGAATAATTCCGTCGTTTTTCCCCCGAGCGACCCGACCCGACGCCCGCCGAAAACCACGAAAATGTTAGTCGAAAGTTCTTGCGCGAACGAGAGTTGCGAACCGGCGCTCGGAAACCGTGTAACGAGTCCTTCCTGCGAGCAAACGCGCTTCCTTCTCTCCAGCGTAAAACGCTTTCTGTGACGGACCACGGATTTCGCAAATTAATGTCACGGTTTGCGAAAAATCTGCTTTGAGGGCGGCCTGACTGCGTTTGGGGCACGCCGTTCCTTTGGGTCCTCTTCTTTTGCGCTCTTTCATTTTTTTGACAAGGTGGAATGGGGTAAGTCCGTCTACGGGGCAAGTCTGTTAATTGGTTACTTTTATTATAATATGAACGAAATTTCTCCAGCTTGTATTTATTAATGTAGTATAAGTTAGTATGAACTATTCGACATAGATGTCGGCCAAGAATAAAGGTGTTTTCCTCGCTCAAATCAACCAATGCAAACAGTCACGTGAGAGGTACAGGTACAACTTTGAGGTTACCCTGAACGTGCAATAGTTTACAAGTTATTAATATATTCTGCGTTGTTATTTTAGGTAAGTACAACAAATATTGATGTAGGCTTACATTAAATAAACCGTTTATGTTGTATTTTTTTAAATTTATTGAGAAAAACAGTAAGATGCTCTTGCCCCGTAAATATTACTACACGGGGCAAGTGCGTACTATCACGGTGGGGTAAGCGCGTACTGCGAAAAAAGAAAGAAATTGCTCCGGGTGAGGATCGAACTCACGACCTTAAGATTATGAGACTTACGCGCTGCCATCTGCGCTACCGAAGCATTTTGGGTAAGTGTGTACTGTATGGGTAACTATAAAACTAAACAATATATTTGATGCAATAAAAAGCATTTTGTAACAGGCTTGATAATAGAAAATTCTTTTCTTGCCCCGTAGCACTTGAAACAAGGTTCGAGAGCATTTTTAAACTTTGTTTTAATATCACTGTATCCCCTTTTATATTTCAGCATAAAAGTACTTGTTTGTTTGAAAATGGATAATTATAAAACTAAACAATATAATTTAATGCAATAAGAAGTATTTTATAGCAGGCTTGTTAATCGTTCTTTTCTTGTCCCGTAGCACCTGAAACAAGGTTCGAAAGCATTTTTAACTCTCAGAGACGGGCTTGCCCCATTTTCGGGGCAAGCGCGTCCTAGTTGACACTTTGTACAATATCCTATCAAAATGATAATTTTCAAGCAAAATGAGAATCCTACATAATACTAATTCATCAGTAATAAATGTGGCAAGAGTTATGATACGAGAGCGTTAAGTTTTTACATACCAGACTGAAAATACATCAGTTTAAAGTTCAAAGTCCAACTTTACAAAAACTAGTGCGCACTTACCCCACTTCACCTTATATTGTTTTTATAATTTATATAAAATAAATTATATTGGCATTTATATAAATAATATAAATTATATTATAGTTCAGTTTTATAGTTATCCATTTTTAAACAAACAAGTACATTTTGCTGAGTATCTCACGTGACTGTTTAGCACTGGTTGACTTAAGCCAGGCCTGGCCAACCCACACGGTTTCACGGGCCACTTTGATGACGCGAAACGTTACAACAAAATGAATAAAACTTTATTGTTATACTATGATTCAATATAATTGACTCTCGAGGTTTAATTAATGAGATATTTGTTTATTTTTTCTTTCACTAAATTTTTGTAAATATTTTGTATATTTATGTTCGACGTTGCACATCTTTTGTTAGCTGGATTTCTAAATTGGCATAAGTTAATGAAGCACGTGATGAACTATTTGAAAATTTCATCTTCGAAGAAAATGTTTCAGAAACATATGTCGATCGAAAAGCACTTACAACTTGTTGTGCAAAATATCTGAAGTTGGAATATCTCTCGGATTTCATATGTATAAGTATTGTAAAAATTAATTTTTTATGTCGACGCAAGAAATTGTTTCATTTCATTGTTGCATTGTAACTCAATTGTATCGAAGATATCAAATACAGAACTGGTGTTCGTAGTCGCACTTGCGCATTATAACAATCACACATGCGAATTTTCATTTATTTAAGGGGGATCTATACCCTCGGATTTTGGGGTATTTATCAATGTTATCAACCTCTGTGCAGAAAAAAAGTTTGGTAACATTGATAAACACGCAATTGCATAATGAACACGAGATGGAGTTGCTTGCTATTTCCATATTCTATTCATCTCGTCGCGAATGCCGTGGTACAGGGCAGGTCGCACTAATATTAGTGCCACCGATGAGAATATGTACCTCGTCTGTGTCAGTTTTGCTATGATTCCACATTGACAGCAGCGCAGCAGTGAAATGTTGCACAATATCGCAGCACTGATTGACAGTCCTTCTGACTAGGCACCATCTCGTGTAAACTAACTGAAATGAAATTGGCTCTAGATTGGCTCTACATCAGAGATAACCTCTGTCTTCATGAACGTAATATGGGGAAATCTCTGCTAATGTGAATGAAATCACGCGCTTCGATTTTTTGTCCTTATACGAGCATATTTTGAGCTGCACAAAGGCTCATTTGATAGAGGAAGGTTCATCACGGCGCGCTCTGCTCATCATATCAGTCAGAAAAATCTCTTTGAGACAGGAAAATACATTGAAATCTGCGGTTATTTTTCTAGATTTTTTCTCTACTTTGGGCACTCATATTATTAGATATAAACATAATCTCGTTAAATCCATAGCAGAGCGCGCCGGATTTAACCTTCCTCTATAGAATGAGTCCTCACCCAGTCCAAAATCCGCTCAAATAAGGACGAAAAATCGAAGCGCGTAAACCCATGTTTCGACCCAAAATCTAGTAAGATTCTAGTTCCTTTCTAGTTACTCCATTGGGTATAGATCCCCCTTAATATTTTGTGTATACCTACATACAACGAGAAACAAAAGTTTCAATAGAAATATAAAATCGCCCGGCGGATCGCGTGTTGGCTAGGCCTGATATAAGCGAGGAAAACACTTTTATTCTTGAGCGACATTTATGTCGAATAGTTCATATTAACTTATAGAACATTAATAACTGCAAGCTAGAGAAATTTCGCTCATATTATAATAAAAATAACCAGTATATGCACTTGCCCCGTTTACGAACCTACTCCACCTTACCTTAGCGGATTACAGAACAACTACCCAACGCACTGCATGAAATTCCCAGCTTCTATCTACCAAAATTTATTTCAGTCTATGAGACAATGGTAGAATAAATGGTAATTCCAACTTGGGTCGTGTCAAAGTTTACAAACCAAAAATTGCGTAACAGCGTTAAAAATAAACCGAGTTTTAAAAACAAAAATAGTAGCTTGAACTCGGGTTCAATGTAAAATGTATTTTTCTCTGGATACATATTTTTTGAGACTTTTTAGCGCATTTAGGCAGCGCCGTCTCCGACATTGCTCGTATCTCCGAGCCATCGCGAGTGTTCGTCTGCGAGATTTACAGCCGCCGACCGTAGTTTCATCGTACACGGACTTTCACGCAAGAAATTAAAGTTTTTATCTGGCCCGGGAGCGTTACGCGGATTCTGGCGAGGTGGCGTCTCGCGAGGAGGACATTAATTCGGCGGTAACGCGGGCCCGAAGTTCCCGGGAACGATTCGTGGCCGCGATAGTTTAATTTACTGTCCCGCGAACCGCGTTAAAACTTTGCTACGGAGCCTGCTGCCGGCCAATAGATCTCTTTAATAACTCCGAGTGGATTCGTAAACGCTCCGCCTCCCCACAGTCGAAATTCTGGTTCGAACGAGGTAAATACCCTCTACATACTAGATCTTCGCACTGAACCGAACGTCTACTATAATATACGGTGAGTGTAAATAGTATTCGTACGCCCTTCAAAAAAAGAATAACTTCTTTATAATTGTAGAATTAGAAGCATTGGTTTACGAAACGATATGTAAAAAGGATTTTCCAAAAATTACATGCAAAAATAAAAAAGCATCCTTTAAAACTTTTGTTTGGGCTCTTAATGAAAATTTAAAATATATCTTTTGTAGATCTATGTTAGTTATACACATGCTGAAAATTTCATCGAGATCGGTTGACGCAGGAAAAAACGACACGCTTCGAAAGATGGACGATTCTGTGGATTTTTAGCAGAAACTAGTCGTGTAAAACTACAATTTTCACAATTTTTAACCGCTTGTGGCTCGTGTGTATGTTAATCGATTTTTATGAAATTTTCTGCATACGTATAACTAATGTAGATGTACAAAACATATATTTTAAATTTTCTTTTAGAGCCCAAATAAAAAAGTTTTAAAAATTCCCTTTTTGCATGTAACCTTGTAAATTATAATTTTTGGAAAATGTTTTTTGCATATCATTTCGTAAACCAATGCTTCTAATTGATTATCAAAAATCAGGCTGTTTGGTACAATTACAAAGAAGTTATTCTATTTTAAAGGGCGTACGAATACTTTTTACACTCACTGAACATCTATTAAATCTGGAAGCACAAGCTATGAAAAAATTTGTGCAAATTCTCTAATAGGAGCTTGTACTAAATTAAACCTTGTGCAAATTTTCTAAATGAAGCTCGTAGTATTTTAAAAATTGTGCAAACTTTCTGATTGAAGCTCGTACTATAGAAAAAATCGTGCAAATTTTCGAATTGAAGCTCGCGTATAAAAAAATGCACAAAATCCAAACCGACTCGAATTTGGTCCCGTAGACAGCCCGGTGCCCGTCAGTTTTAATGCCGGGCATGGTGTTCAGTGTTAAACTGTCTAATGAAATTCGTTCTATCGCCAGCCACGCGTTCGTGTAAGCAGCTTTGAGTCTGTTCTTGCGGGGCCGGTTCCTTCGTTGCATGGTCGCTCCGTTCCACCGGTGCAACAGCACGAGACCCAGCTGGTTGCACGAAACAACGATCAAGCCGGTCTAACGAGTGTTTAAACTAAGCTTGTTAACCATCACGGCCCGGCAAGAAGCAACGACGCGAGACGGAAGCAGGAAGGGGGCGACGACGATGATGTAGCCATGTCTTCGGGCAGGCTACGGCCCTGTCTTGTTAGAAATTTCCCTTGACAGTGAAAAGAAAAGAAACACCTTGCGCTGATGATGCAAAACCATCGGTAGACTCTTCGGTACCCTCCTTGGTATTCTCTTTGGCGTCAATTATGAATTTATTGTCGACCGAAAGAACCTTTAACAATATTTCTAAAACACGGTTTTGCATATCTTAATCTCGACATATTCTTTACGACGAGTTATCAATCACCCATTATATACAAAGAAACACATTTGTTGAATAATTTCCCTTTTCTATACATAAGGTGGAGTGGAGTAAGTCCGCCATAGATTTTGCAAAGTTGGACTTGAAATTGATGTATTTTCAGTCTGGTATATAAAAACTTAACGTTCTTGCTATCAAACTCTTGCCACAGTTATTACTGATCAATTAGTCTTATGTAGGATTCTAATTTTGCTTGAAAATTATCATTTTCATAGGATATTGTACAAATTGTCAACTACTACGCATTTGCCCCGAAAATGGGGCAAGAGCGTCTCTGAGAGTTAAAAATGCTTTCAAACCAGAGTTGTGCAGAATTACAATTGAATTACTCCAGAATCATAATTAAACAGTAATTGAATTAAATTGTAATTCAATTATGTTGTAATTTATAATTCAGATCTTCAGTCAATTAAATTACAATGTAATTCGTAATTGCAATGGAGCACAATTATAAAATACATTGTAATTGAATGAAATTGTAATTCAATTATGTTGTAATTTACAATTCAGATCTTCAGTCAATTACATTACAATGTAATTCGTCATTGCAATGGAGCACAAGTATAAAATACATTGTAATTGAATTATAAAAAATGAAGTAATAGGCAAGAAGAGGTTGAAAAATCCATGTAAAGGTTTCAAACAAAAGGAATTTATTACTTATAAATTTACTAGCTGCTCGTAACCTACTTACGGCACACCCTCGCAACCAGTTCAATTATATTGTATTTCAAGTATATTGTATTTCAATTATACTGTAATTCAATTATAAATTGCATTTCAATTATATTGTATTTCAATGACATTGTGTTTCAATTATATTTTATTTCAATTACAAATCTGATTAAAATACTTAGTAATTGAATTACGTTGTACTTGAATTATATAGTAATTCATTTACGACGTAATTGAATTACTATTAATTGAAATAAAATGTAATTTAATTACGTAATAGAATTACAATGTACTTGAATTAGCACAACCTGTTTCAAACCTTGTTTCAGGTGCTACCGGGCAAGAAAAGAATGATTAACAAGCCTGCTATAAAATACTTCTTATTGCATTAAATTATATTGTTTAGTTTTATAATTATCCATTTTCAAACAAACAAGTACTTTTATGCTGAAATATGAAAGGGGATACAGTGATATTAAAACAAAGTTTTAAAATGCTCTCGAACCTTGTTTCAAGTGCTACGGGGCAAGAAAAGAATTATTATCAAGCCTGTTACAAAATGCTTTTTATTGCATCAAATATATTGTTTAGTTTTACAGTTACCCATACAGTACGCACTTACCCAAAATGCTTCGGTAGCGCAGATGGCAGCGCGTAAGTCTCATAATCTTAAGGTCGTGAGTTCGATCCTCACCCGGAGCAATTTCTTTCTTTTTTCGCAGTACGCACTTACCCCAACGTGATAGTACGCACTTGCCCCGTGTAGTAATATTTACGGGGCAAGAGCATCTTAGTGTTTTTCACAATAAATTTAAAAAAATACAACATAAACGGTTTATTTAATATAAACCTACATCAATATTTGTTGCACTTGCCTAAAATAACAACACAGAATATATTAATAACTTGTAAACTATTTCACGTTCAGGGCAACCTCAAAGTTGTACATGTACTTCTCACGTGACTGTTTGGCATTGGTTGATTTAAGCGAGGAAAACACCTTTATTCTTGGCCGACATCTATGTCGAATAGTTCATACTAACTTCTACTACATTAATAAATACAAGCTGGAGAAATTTCGTTCATGTTATAATAAAAATAACCAGTTAATGCACTTGCCCCGTTTACGCATTTACCCCACTCCACCTTAATTCAATGCAATAAAAACCATTTTATAGCAGGCTTGTTAATAATTCTCCTCTTGCCCTGTTACACATGAAACAATATGCTTGAAAGCATTTTTAACTTTTAAATTCGTTCCTTTTTCATGCGGCCAACACGATTTTGAACTCGCGGACTTTAAAATGATCAGAAACGAAATGTTTCAGTTATGATTCGGTTGTTCTCTCGACTAAAATAAAAACTGAAATTTAGTGTACTGCGTCTGGCCAGCATCTGTCTCACTACGTTTACTTCTCGAAGTATGTCTCCGAAAATGGCCGACATCGTCCAGGAATTTCGGAAAGGATTCGACTCGTTGCGAAAGCTTATCGACTAGCCGGAGAAGCCGGTTTAGATTACCAACATTAATCTCGGCCCTTTAATTAGGGACGACCGTGACAAACGCGGGGAATTTTTATCTAAACTGTCTCTCCATTCAGGCATCCCCTCCGGGAGGTAATTTTTTCTCGATATTTCACCTCTCTTTCCTCCCTTTTCATCCCCCCCAACGGGAACGAACCCTGTTACTCCTCGACGCGACGGAGTACTCGGGGCCGTCCCTTAAAAGGACACTCAGCGATGCGCGCATTTACCATCGAGTCCCCTCTCTCGCGTCACCCACCTTTAAACGTATTTCCGCGGTAAAATACCTTCTTCTTGAAATCTCCTCGCACCTTCGGTGCAAGCTCTCCGGGACAAGTCTCATTTTTCACGCCACGGCGAGGAAGTTGTCAGCCGGCTGTGATCGAAATACAATTTTCTTCAAAATTAAGGGGACTCCAGTCGAGAAGCTCGGAATGCAATTCTTCAGCACTTTCTTCGAGAAATCTGCTAAGATTAACCCGTTGATCTATGCGTTATACCATGACAACTTTCGTTCCTACAAAAGTTGCCTTGTCGAAAGTTTATCCATCAGTTACGTACCAATAAGTTAATTATAATTATACACATTCCTTGTAGCCGGAAAAATGATTTTTCTCCGCGTCATTGCGGAAGAGTTAGCCTGTTGAACAATCAGTTATGCATCATCCCGATTCCTATTTTCATGAATCCGTAAGCATTGTCCCTTGTCCGCCGTGTATCATCTTCCAAGACTGAGAGACCGAAGCATAAATATCAGAAACGTACTCTCCCAGGCACTTCTCCGGCCATCATTTATTCAAATCTGGGAAAACAGGGGGAAAAAATGGCTGCGAAAGGACGAGAAACAGGTTTGTCCCGGGAGATCGGTAAAATAGCGCGAGAGCTTGTCGTTCATAGTACAAAGCCGAGTCCGCGGAGACCGTGCGGAGGCGTCCGGGACATGTTTCACGATTCCACGGCGCGGAGGATTTTCCGGAGCGTCGCGACGAGTAGCGTCGCCCCGATTGTAGAATGGAGTTAGTTTCAGTGTTGTCCAGCGTCGGACACGTGCGCTCTCGGGTCTCGTGTCGGTGCAGCTCACGTTTCGCACACGTGCGTCTGCGTCAAAGAAGTCGCTGCATCCTCTGCACCTCCGTTGCACCGGGCTGCCCCGCGTTGCACACGGCGCGGCGGCGTCCTACGGTCCCCAGGTAACGACTTGCCGCTAACCCAGACGGAGGGATCCTTCTGATTTCCATATCGTAATTAATTTCTCATTTACCCGGTGCATCGCATTAATTATGTGTCCCGCGGCGCCGCTTCGACTATATACATACCTAATTAGTTTGGTTTCGTCCGGGATTTATAAAGTGCGCGAGCGAGCGAGCGAGGGAGCGAGTCAGCTAGCTAGCTTCATGTAGCCAGACTAATCCGCTAAATCCCGATCGCAAACACTCTCTTGCAATTCATCGGTGGTCTTACCACGTACTTCCTCTTCGTTCGCCGCCGGAAGTTCGATCGACTCCGTCCACCCTCTCTCCCTCTCTCTCTCTCTCTCTCTCGCTCACTTCTTTTGATCGAATCAACATTTTCAAGAGACCGGACGATTCCGCGAATTGCGAAACGGATCCCGGAAAACCGATACCGGCTTAAACGAACCTTTCCGGTTTTTTGCCACGCGCTATGGAAAGCTCTGAAATACTGGAATATTGTCTGAATACTGTATAAACTAATGTAAGTGCAGACGAGAGTTAGTTCGTGACATAGAGAGCCGGCGGGTACCCTTATGAGGCGGGATGGCCAACTTGGGCCCCCAATAGTTTACCGATTCCCTGGATAAAGGGGAAATCGTTGCCATTGGTTGCCCCTGACCCCGACAGTAGGCACTGAGCCCGTAGCAGGAGAAAAAACCACCTTGGAAATTTATGCCACCCCGGGGAATCGAACCCTCGCCTTCCTGCTACGAATCAAACACTCTACCACCTGAGCCACTGACCCGCCTAGGAAAGTGTTAACCTTTTGCACGACACAGTGCTAAGCACGGTTGGGACTAGTGTCGTCAGATTGAGGACCAAACAGATGTCACGTACTCTCTTCCTTACCCCTTCCACTATCCCATTCCAGCACCATGCGCACACTCCAACGTCCCCCACTAAGGGCGTAGACCAGGCATGCACAGATCTTAGCTCTCAGAGCGGCTCTTGTCCTCCCAAACGGCTCCCGTGCGCTCTCAGAGCCGTGACCTAGCTCGGACGCATGGAAGGGGAACGTATGGAAGGGGCCCACGAAAGCGTGTGAGAGTGGGGGCGTCTACGTTATTGTAGTCTGACCACTCAGGCGCGCTCTCCACTTCCCCACGCCCACAGTGGGCCAGATCGGCGCGCTAGCTGTACACGCGTATTTCACCATTATTTCAAAACATAAAGGCCACATTAAATACAGTAGCGGACAAAAGTTTAAGATCGCTCTAAAGAAGACGATAACTTTTTTAATATTGTACTATACGATTTGAAATTTTTTGGGAAGCTAGAGCAATTAGTTCACTAAAGGATGTGAAAAGAAATTTTTTCAAAAATTGCAATTGATCGGAATTGTTGAAAAAATAATAAAAGTTGAATTTTTAACTTTTTTATCTGGGCCTATATTGAAAATTTAAAAAATAAGTTTTGTAGATCTGTGTCAATTAAATATATTCTGGAAATTTCGTCAAAATCGGCCGACGTTGCAATGAGCTGCAAACGTTTAAAGATGGTAAAAATTGCAGATTTTCAAGATTCTCGGCAATAAATCGTGAAAATCTGCAATTTTTACCATCTTTAAACGTTTGCAGCTCATTGCAACGTCGGCCGATTTTGACGAAATTTCCAGAATATATTTAATTGACACAGATCTACAAAACTTATTTTTTAAATTTTCAATATAGGCCCACATAAAGAAGTTGAAAATTCAACTTTTAGTATTTTTTCAACAATTCCGATCAATTGCAATTTTTGAAAAAATTTCTTTTCACATCCTTTAGTAAACTAATTGCTCTAGCTTCCCAAAAAAGTTCAAATCGTATAGTACAATATTAAAAAAGTTATCGTCTTCTTTAGACCGGTCTTAAACTTTTGTCCGCTACTGTATATCGTGGGATTCGTATTGTCATCAGCTATAATATTATTGAATAAGAAATATATAGTTATAAATAAATAATCAAGGTAAACACAATTTTTTATTAAAGAAAAGAAATTATTGAAATTTTTTGTATTGAGATTTGTAGAAGACTGAGTACTGATTACTTTTTGTAGGAAACATTTTTTTGTCGCACCACCGGAAATGTCTGAAAACTCGTGTGAATTATGAATAATATTTGAAAACTGGCTATTCAGAAAGAAGTTGAATATTTAAGAAGAAGTAATGGTGTTTTACAGTTATTTAAATCGAAATATCTCGTGAACTACTAACTTTTCGACATACATAGGTTAGTACTTTTTTATAACGAATGTCCAGCTGCATCGATTGATGTATTAAAAAATACTTCATTCCGTTTAAAAAAATATCGATGACCTTGGAATCTTGTAAAAAATGACCTTGAAAATTTTTTCCCTTACACTGTTACATGTGGCCCTTCAAACAGTGTAACTTTGTCCTAAGTAACTTTTTTGTACAACGAAAAGTAACGGAGATATTTAGGTGTTCTGTTTCTGCGGACTCACCCTGTATATGTTATTAACCCGGCTACGCTTTAAAAAAAGGAACTTAATAAGTTGTTAGGGGTCCATTTGGACCCTAAATGCCTTACGTGTGACAATTTCTATTACAACTATTTCAAAAAGGATTTTCAATATTTTTTTAAGTGGAAGAGGATATTAATTAATTATTTCCGTTTCGAAGTTATAAGCGCGCAAAGAACCCTTTGGGTCCAAATGGACTCGATAAGCGTAGCCGGGTTAATTTCCTTTAAATCAAAATAAAATTACTGAAACGATCTAATTGTAGATCTTGGAAGTAACATTGTCAGCAATGTTTTCACGTGAACTTCCTGTGAACAGTGGATTCCAAATGGTTATTTCCAGCTCCTGCAAAATCACGCAACATTCATGTACGATTTTCCATCGTCTTGTAAAAAGTACTGCAACAACGTGGAATAATAATGGAATTTGCAAAGGCCTGGAACTTTTCCAACAAAAAATTGTTGCATTCATTACCAAAATGTTCGTATGTAGTGGCGCGTATTGCTCAGAATTTTAAACAGTTGGATTGAAAATAAAGGAACCGAAATTTGAACAGTGCACACGTTGGGAAACTATGCTCCGGTAAGTTCGTGACCCGCGTAGTTAAACTAAATGCAATAAGAATTTGAATAATTCGGCCCATGCAATTTGCAACAACCGGCATGAATTTTTGAATATTTTCGATTAACCTGCTCGATCTTCATTTTTCCTTGGCGTAAAAATTTGCGGAATTTGTGAATATATGAACGGAGGTATGCGCAAAAGTTTGATATCGAAAAGTTTCGTAACTTCGCTACAAAAAATTACGAGGTTCTCTTAAATCTCCATCGGTAGTCATTTATTGCTGTATTGGAAATCAATAATTCAAAACTATTCGCAATGTTTTTAGTAGATTCTAGCATTTGCAATCTTTAAATAAAAATTCACGAACACGGTGGACCAAAACTTTCTTGTTAGATTATTATTGGGAAGGAAATGATTAAAATCTCTTTTCAAAAGGACAAATTTTCAACTTTCAGAATTTGTTTCTGACTTGCAAGTTGCACTGGAACATGTTTAAAAAATGTTTAAAATGCCAAGTTTCCCTTATTCAGTCTCTTTTAAAAATTCCGTGACCTAGAGAAAAATTTGGATGCACCGCGAGGCACTATTATTAAAAATGCCATAATAGGTATTGGAAAAACCGATCGAAGGATCGTTCGCGCCAAAAAATTCGGCCGTCATGTCAGTTGGCACGAGCCCGGATCGTTTCGTAAGGTAGCGGTGCAGCACCGTTGTCTCGAATTTACGCGTTGGCCCCGTTCGTTTGCGAAGAAGCCTTGGAATCCAATAACGGTGAAAAGTGGATTGTGCTGGGTGGCGGCGGTGGATAGGGCCGAGGAAGAAGAAGGAGTCCGGTGGACTCGGAGTTTCGCCGCGCCGCGCGCCGGGGCGAATCCACTAAAGAAAATACTTTAGTAAACTCTGGGGCTCGTTAGCGATGGAAAGTTAGCCCGGGGCCGGCGCGGCGTCGAGGAAGGAAACGGCGATGTAAATTTCAAAAATCGTAGGAATGCCGGTTCTCGTGTTTCGGGTCCCGTCTCGAACCGCTGAATTACAGCGTTCCGGATCGTTTCGACGCTTCCCTTTCGAATTTTACGATTTCTCCTCGCAAGAAAACGAGTCCTGGAAGATCCCGAAAGAAGACGCGGGCTGGGAATTTCAATCAGTTTCTCGAACCTCACCGGACTCAACACGGCTCTGTTCAGTTCCGGTTTTC
Organism: Lasioglossum pauxillum; assembly: GCA_933228785.1. Classification (NCBI taxonomy): domain Eukaryota; kingdom Metazoa; phylum Arthropoda; class Insecta; order Hymenoptera; family Halictidae; genus Lasioglossum; species Lasioglossum pauxillum. The sequence continues at coordinate 48,617,014 of OW121702.1, read as the reverse complement.
CCGTGGACAGGCTTTGCAACTGTACCCGGAATTAACCGGAACTCTATTTTTGAGAACTGGGATTGTTATCGAGAACTTTCAGAGCTGTCGAATCCTTTTACGAATTCTTGTACGTCGTTGGCCACTATGTCAGACGTGGATTATAGCCTAAATTTTCAACTCTCTTACTGTATGAATTTTTCAATTCCCTTCAATCAACCAAAATTTATTCCAGTCGACGAAAAAATAGAACAATAATTCCCAGTTCAGACAAGGCGGGTACCGCGGGATTTGCGCTTTCGATTGTTGGACCGCGTGGACACGTGTGAACGAATACGAAGACGCTCATGTACATTTTTATGTAGATTTTTAAAAAAGTTTCGTTGCGAAAAGTTGACTAGTTTTCCAAAAATAAATTCACCAATTTTTATAAATTTCCGAGTTGAGAGCAGAGCGACTCTAAAACGGTCCTCTCGGAATACGTTAATATTTTTCAAGTTTGTCAATATTTCTCAATAAAAAAATTGGGAGAATTGGTCCACACTATAGTCTTTCATACAAAAAAAGTTCCATTGCGGAAAGTTGACTAGGTTCCCCAAAATTAATTTACAAACTTTTATAAATTTCCGAATTGAGAGCAGAGTGACTCTAGAAAGGACCTCCCGGAAGACATTTATATATTTGAAGTTTGTCAATATTTCCCAATGAAAAAATTAGGAGAATTGGTCCACACTATAGCCTTTCATACAAAAAAAGTTTCATCGCGAAAAGTTGACTAGGCTCCCAAAAATAAATTCTTCAATTTTTATAAATTTCCGAGTTGAGAGCAGAGCGACTCTAGAAAGAACCTCCCGGAAGACATTTATATTTTTAAAGATTGTCAATATTTCTCAATGGAAAAATTAGGAGAGTTGGTCCACACTATAGCCTTTCATACAAAAAAAGTTTCATCGCGAAAAGTTGACTAGGTTCCCAAAAATAAATTCTTCAATTTTTATAAATTTCCGAGTTGAGAGCAGAGCGACTCTAGAAAGGACCTCCCGGAAGACATTTATATTTTTAAAGATTGTCAATATTTCCCAATGAAAAAATTAGGAGAATTGGCCCACACTATAGCCTTTGATACAAAAAAAGTTTCATCGCGAAAAGTTGACTAGGTTCCCAAAAATAAATTCTTCAATTTTTATAAATTTCCGAGTTGAGAGTAGAACGACTCTAGAAAGGACCTCCTTGAAGACACTTATATTTTTAAAGATTGTCAATATTTCCCAATGAAAAAATTAGGAGAATTGGTCCACACTATAGCCTTTGATACCAAAAAAGTTTCATCGCGAAAAGTTGACTAGGTTCCCAAAAATAAATTCTTCAATTTTTATAAATTTCCGAATTGAGAGCAGAGTGACTCTAGAAAGGACCTCCCGGACGAAATTTATATTTTTAAAGATTGTCAATATTTCCCAATGAAAAAATTAGGTGAATTGGTCCACACTATAGCCTTTCATACAAAAAAAGTTTCATCGCGAAAAGTTGACTAGGTTCCCAAAAATAAATTCTTCAATTTTTATAAATTTCCGAGTTGAGAGTAGAACGACTCTAGAAAGGACCTCCTTGAAGACACTTATATTTTTAAAGATTGTCAATATTTCCCAATGAAAAAATTAGGAGAATTGGTCCACACTATAGCCTTTGATACAAAAAAAGTTTCATCGCGAAAAGTTGACTAGGTTCCCAAAAATAAATTCTTCAATTTTTATAAATTTCCGAATTGAGAGCAGAGTGACTCTAGAAAGGACCTCCCGGACGACATTTATATTTTTAAAGATTGTCAATATTTCCCAATGAAAAAATTAGGTGAATTGGTCCACACTATAGCCTTTCATACAAAAAAAGTTTCATCGCGAAAAGTTGACTAGGTTCCCAAAAATAAATTCTTCAATTTTTATAAATTTCCGAGTTGAGAGTAGAACGAATCTAGAAAGGACCTCCCGGACGACATTTATATTTTTGAAGATTGTCAATATTTCCCAATGAAAAAATTAGGAGAATTGGTCCACGCTATAGCTTTTCATACAAAAAAAGTTTCATAGCGAAAAGTTGACCAGGTTCCCAAAAATAAATTCTTCAATTTTTATAAATTTCCGAGTTGAGAGCAGAGCGACTCTAGAAAGGACCTCCCGGACGACATTTATATTTTTGAAGATTGTCAATATTTCCCAATGAAAAAATTAGGAGAATTGGTCCACACTATAGCCTTTCATACAAAAAAAGTTTGAACGAATACGAAGACGCTCATGTAAATTTTTATAGCTATATAATTCGCAATGTTTTGATGGTACCTCGTGTAGAGACACATTGGTATTTCCGTATCCCCAATGAAACAGCAATTCAGTTGGTTTAAATGCCACAAATTGAATACTTATATGACAATTTGGATGTTCCCGGTCGAAAATAACTCCGGCACAGCACTCGGGGGGTTAATGGTAATTCTGTATTAAAAATTGTGTACCGTTCGGAATGAACGAATTTGAAAACATTGAACTCTCAGACTGTTATCTTCCTCTCTTCGAGGATAAATCCGGATCGACGGTTCCGTGTTTGATCAAACGCCGGCCAATTACCGAGCTCGTCGTTCGAGCTGATGGCTCGTTTGTAACTAGGGAAAACCAAGGGAGCAAGAAGCTACAAATTCCAAAAACTAGTTCGGGAAGTTGTGGACGCCGGCGAGTCGGTCTTCTTCGACTAGATTAGCGGTAACCGAGTAGACCGGTCGAGGTTCACCGTGGATGGAACCTCGCCGAGGAACACGTACGGCAAACTGGATAGTTTCGTTGGCCCTGGTTCAACAACAGGGTTAGCCCGATACTCGACTCGATACTTAACCGTCCGGCTAAACCGATTCCAGTGGAATCCTCTTTCCAGCCGCGCTAATACGAAGAATCGAGGCTGACCCAGAAGAAGAGCGGTCGGGTAGTCGAGTGGCTTCTTCAACTACGAATTGCTACCGGACACGTGCCCTACCAACGAGAAGACGTTGCGAGGACGTTCAGAAGATGTCCATGGGTCTGTTGATACTTTCTTTATTGGCGCAAGCTCCGATGCTTTGCGGACTTTCAAAGTGCACCTGAGAACTGTCTGTATCAAGTGTTCCATGCATGTATGCATCTTTTACTACGTTTTTATTAGGTCGGTTTTTGTTTGTCTGTTTGTTGGGTGGCAAATTGTGCAATTGATTTTAAACTAACTTCCCGATCAGCTAGAGACTTGAAATTTTAAACATAGCTCAGAACTGGATGACAATGCAATATTTTTAAAAATTTTTTTAAAAAAGCCTATGCGTCGAGGAGATATGAACTATTAAATTTAACCGTTACACCTCCTCGCGCCACGTTTTTTGTTTTAAATTTTACAAGTATTTTCATAGCTATTCAAAATTCACAACATACGGCTGGAAAAAATTATTTTATACTTTTTAGTCCTTTTTAAAAACGTGGTATTTTTAAAAAATGTATTTTTTTATATTATAATTAAGCCAGTATTAAACAAATAGTGCGTTCCACAATTATTACACTCTTATTAGGTGTAGAAATAAGTTCTCAGCCTTTTTTCGTAAAATTCAATATATTCTTACGTAAAATACGAGTATGTTTTATGTTTTATTTATACTACTGCCAAAGGAAGTTTCACTTCAAAAATCCAGTAATTGCGCTACGTGATATAAAAAATCCCTAGATCTTGGAAGGATCTCGGTTGGTCAGCAGGAGTTCGCACGATGTAAACTCTTTTCTTTGACGAGCAATCGGACGGAATTCGCGCGGGAAACGGCTCGCTAGCGGTCCGATTGGAAGTTTCGCACTGTTTCTTGCTCGGTCGACGAGCGTTCGTCGCTAATTGGCCGCGGCGCGCGGCGCGCGGCGGTATCGGAAAAAGTTGTTCGACGAGCTTCGAGCCCGAATCTAATCCCGGCGCACGTATCCATTTAACATTAATTTTGATATTCGCGAGGCGTGCTGCGCTCGGCGGCAACTCGCGAATAAATTAGAGAACAAGTTCCGCGCGGGAATTTGTGCGAGTAGTTTCTCTATTTTCCAACTAGTCGGGCGGCCGCGCCTCGTTTGCACAACACGATCAGTAAAAGAGAACATTCTGCCGCGGAAGCACGTTCATGCAGCCATTTTAACAAATTGTTTTTCCCGGCGCACACTGGACGAAGCCGCCGCCGCCGCGGGGAGGGTCTGTGACGAACGGGCTACGTGTAAAAAGCTTGCATTATTTGGACGGCTCGCTCGATAAATTGGTAGTGGCGCCCTTACACAACCGTTGCTCGACATTACACAGTTTTATGCTGCAGTATTATTTTAGGGAAATTGTTCAGTTTAGGAAGACAAATTGGCAGTGGCTCATTTATCGAATCGCTGACCGACGTTACACTGTTTTACACTTTCCCATTATTTCTGGGAAATTGTTCAGTTTAGGAAGAAATATTGGCAGTGGCGCAATTGCCACACAGGTGACCGACATTGAACGCTGTAGGGAAATTGTTCAGTTTAGGAAGAATAATTGGTAGTAGCTCGCTTTCCTTTATTTTAGGAATATTGTTTACTATAGCACGATAAATCGCTAATGGCTTCCTATTCAACCTTTGGCCAAAGCATTTTTATATTTGACTACCATTTCAGATAAATTGTCTTGTTTACTAGCTTTGCAAAATTGTTGCTTCTCCACCATAAATTGGTAGCGGCGCCCTTACAGAATCGTTGCTCGACATTACACAGTTTTATGCTGCAGTATTATTTTAGGGAAATTGTTCAATTTAGGAAGACAAATTGGACGTGGCTCATTCATCGAATCGCTGACCGACGTTACACTGTTTTACACTTTCCCATTATTTCTGGGAAATTGTTCAGTTTAGGAAGAGATATTGGCAGTGGCGCAATTGCCACACAGCTGACCGACATTGAACGCTGTAGGGAAATTGTTCAGTTTAGGAAGAATAATTGGTAGTAGCTCGCTTTCCATTATTTTAGGAAAATTGTTTAGTATAGCACGATAAATCGCTAATGGCTTCCTATTCAACCTTTGGCCAAAGCATTTTTATATTTTACTACCATTTCAGATAAATTGTCTCATTTACTAGCTTTGCAAAATTGTTGCTTCTCCACCATAAATTGGTAGTGGCGCCCTTACACAACCGTTGCTCGACATTACACAGTTTTATGCTGCAGTATTATTTTAGGGAAATTGTTCAATTTAGGAAGACAAATTGGCAGTGGCGCATTTATCGAATCGCTGACCAACGTTACACTGTTTTACACTTTCCCATTATTTCTGGGAAATTGTTCAGTTTAGGAAGAAATATTGGCAGTGGCGCAATTGCCACACAGCTGACCGACATTGAACGCTGTAGGGAAATTGTTCAGTTTAGGAAGAATAATTGGTAGTAGCTCGCTTTCCATTATTTTAGGAAAATTGTTTAGTATAGCACGATAAATCGCTAATGGCTTCCTATTCAACCTTTGGCCAAAGCATTTTTATATTTTACTACCATTTCAGATAAATTGTCTCATTTACTAGCTTTGCAAAATTGTTGCTTCTCCACCATAAATTGGTAGTGGCGCCCTTACACAACCGTTGCTCGACATTACACAGTTTTATGCTGCAGTATTATTTTAGGGAAATTGTTCAATTTAGGAAGACAAATTGGCAGTGGCGCATTTATCGAATCGCTGACCAACGTTACACTGTTTTACACTTTCCCATTATTTCTGGGAAATTGTTCAGTTTAGGAAGAAATATTGGCAGTGGCGCAATTGCCACACAGCTGACCGACATTGAACGCTGTAGGGAAATTGTTCAGTTTAGGAAGAATAATTGGTAGTAGCTCGCTTTCCATTATTTTAGGAAAATTGTTTAGTATAGCACGATAAATCGCTAATGGCTTCCTATTCAACCTTTGGCCAAAGCATTTTTATATTTTACTACCATTTCAGATAAATTGTCTCATTTACTAGCTTTGCAAAATTGTTGCTTCTCCACCATAAATTGGTAGTGGCGCCCTTACACAACCGTTGCTCGACATTACACAGTTTTATGCTGCAGTATTATTTTAGGGAAATTGTTCAATTTAGGAAGACAAATTGGCAGTGGCGCATTTATCGAATCGCTGACCAACGTTACACTGTTTTACACTTTCCCATTATTTCTGGGAAATTGTTCAGTTTAGGAAGAAATATTGGCAGTGGCGCAATTGCCACACAGCTGACCGACATTGAACGCTGTAGGGAAATTGTTCAGTTTAGGAAGAATAATTGGTAGTAGCTCGCTTTCCATTATTTTAGGAAAATTGTTTAGTATAGCACGATAAATCGCTAATGGCTTCCTATTCAACCTTTGGCCAAAGCATTTTTATATTTTACTACCATTTCAGATAAATTGTCTCATTTACTAGCTTTGCAAAATTGTTGCTTCTCCACCATAAATTGGTAGTGGCGCCCTTACACAACCGTTGCTCGACATTACACAGTTTTATGCTGCAGTATTATTTTAGGGAAATTGTTCAATTTAGGAAGACAAATTGGCAGTGGCTCATTTATCGAATCGCTGACCGACGTTACACTGTTTTACACTTTCCCATTATTTCTGGGAAATTGTTCAGTTTAGGAAGAGATATTGGCAGTGGCGCAATTGCCACACAGCTGACCGACATTGAACGCTGTAGGGAAATTGTTCAGTTTAGGAAGAATAATTGGTAGTAGCGCGCTTTCCATTATTTTAGGAAAATTGTTTAGTATAGCACGATAAATCGCTAATGGCTTCCTATTCAACCTTTGGCCAAAGCATTTTTATATTTTACTACTATTTCAGATAAATTGTCTTGTTTACTAGCTTTGAAAAATTGTTGCTTCATCGCGCCATATTTTTTGTTTAGTCCTTATGTGTTAATTTGCGCTTCACTACGAAAATTCTGGAAATCCGTTGCTCGACATTACATAGTTTTATGCTGCTGTATTATTTTAGGGAAATTGTTCAATTTAGGAAGACAAATTGGCAGTGGCTCATTCATCGAATCGCTGACCGACGTTACACTGTTTTACACTTTCCCATTATTTTTGGGAAATTGTTCAGTTTAGGAAGAGATATTGGCAGTGGCGCAATTGCCACACAGCTGACCGACATTGAACGCTTTAGGGAAATTGTTCAGTTTAGGAAGACAAATTGGCAGTGGCTCATTTATCGAATCGCTGGCCAACGTTACACTGTTTTACACTTTCCCATTATTTCTGGGAAATTGTTCAGTTTAAGAAGAAATATTGGCAGTGGCGCAATTGCCACACAGGTGACCGACATTGAACGCTGTAGGGAAATTGTTCAGTTTAGGAAGAATAATTGGTAGTAGCTCGCTTTCCTTTATTTTAGGAATATTGTTTAGTATAGCACGATAAATCGCTAATGGCTTCCTATTCAACCTTTGGCCAAAGCATTTTTATATTTTACTACTATTTCAGATAAATTGTCTTGTTTACTAGCTTTGCAAAATTGTTGCTTCTCCACCATAAATTGGTAGTGGCGCCCTTACACAACCGTTGCTCGACATTACACAGTTTTATGCTGCTGTATTATTTTAGGGAAATTGTTCAGTTTAGGAAGACAAATTGGCAGTGGCTCATTTATCGAATCGCTGACCGACGTTACACTGTTTTACACTTTCCCATTATTTCTGGGAAATTGTTCATTTTGGGAAGAGATATTGGCAGTGGCGCAATTGCCACACAGCTGACCGACATTGAACGCTGTAGGGAAATTGTTCAGTTTAGGAAGAATAATTGGTAGTAGCTCGCTTTCCATTATTTTAGGAAAATTGTTTAGTATAGTACGATCAATCGCTAATGGCTTCCTATTCAACCTTTGGCCAAAGCATTTTTATATTTGACTACCATTTCAGATAAATTGTCTTGTTTACTAGCTTTGCAAAATTGTTGCTTCTCCACCATATTTTTCGTTTAGTCCTTATGTGTTAATTTGCGCTTCACTACGAAAATTCTGGAAATTAGACTGTTTATAGAAACATTCAGTAATTCTTCCGGCGAACAAAACAGTTTCCCCGTTATAACGACTTTTCAAAGTTTAATGTACGATTTTTTTAGCTGTTTTGTGGGAGAGAAGTGTGGAACAAGTTCAGTCATGTGAAGCACTTGCATTATTATAAAGTTGGCAGTTCACCTTCCATTCAGAGCTTGGTAAAACGACCGAAAAAAATTGTATATCATGTTGTAAGGGCTCGTCCTAAAGGGGAAGCTTCAGTCTTCAAATCTGTGGAAGTTTCGCTCGCGAAAAAATTTTTCAACGTTTTTAGTTTCCAGTTTCCCTCTCGCTACATTATGCTAAAATATCCTAGAAGAAGATAAACCATTATGAAAATATATAACAAGTTCCAATTTTTAAAATAGGCTCTGGTTCATTATTGTCCGATTCTTTTACGAAATCATAACAGTTCAAACATCGACGATTTATTGAAATCTTTTAATTTCATTGTACATAAAATACTGACATGGTTAAAATTGGGAGACTAGATAAGTAGATGATGGAAGATAACGCCAGCCGCGATTAGGTCCAAGCGTCCACGTTGGAGAGGCGAATGAAGGGCAAAGTATACTCACTGGGATGCTGGGGCTCAGTGTTGTTCGCATCTTCTTGAGCAGTGGTCGGTTTTTTCGGCTGTGCGCTGGCAAAGGTCGATACCTCGATGCACGTCACTGCGATCAATATCCACAGCATACTGACAGACGTCTCTTGACAACTTCACCCTCAAACCATCCTAACGACGGACGCTCGCGTCTTGTTCTCGGGACAAGGATCGGCTTTCAACTGAAAATGAAACCAGCCATTTAGCCTAAATCCAACTTTACAACTCGGTCTTACAATTACACCAGCACACGATACTCGATTCGACTGAATATTTTATTGTTCTGGAACTGAACTGTTTTATTACGTGTAACAGACGTTCATTTCCTGTGCGAATTATTTTAATATTCTAGCAGTGGAATTCGTGTTTATCATACAATAAATGTGATATTCAATTTGATCGTACTGTCTATTCTGCTATAGTAACACAGAACATAAACGGAATTATAATCTCCGCACTGATAATCCTAAAATTAAACGCCACGGTCCAATTATCCTCCATTGTTCAGAGAAGGTTTTGAAAGCTTTTCCTGCGTTGGAATGATATTTTTCTATCGTTTCAAGCGATCGTAATTCATCTTTTTGTAAGCGGAAGGTAGAACAAGTTTTAATAGAGAATAAACCCGCTCCGGGATTATAGTCTCGCGCTTCGCACGGAGCTCGACATTAGAATTCGATCCGGATGCTGGAACAAGAAACGGAAAAGCTCGAGTCGAGTCGATAACCGCGCGGTCCAAGATGTCTCCTTGAAAATGAAATTATTTCAAATCGAGTTTCATACGGTCGGCCTCGCCGTGACGACTGCTGCTCCAGCTCAGCCACCGTTAAACGTTTATTCTGGGTCAGAAATTTGGGGACATTTCTCTCTCTCTCACTCTGTCTCTCTGGGTATATCGTCTGGAAAACGTCTCTCTCTTTCTTCAGGAACGTTCAAGGTAATCCGTTTAAAACGGAAAACACGTTTCGAAAATCGACGACGAAAACATCTCGGAAACCATTCGCCTTAAACTTTGTAGACTGGTTCCTGGGAGCCGTGTGAATCTTTTACGATTATTAATATTTCGCTATGATGAAATTGCTAGGGATGCTGGGAAGTGTGCTCTTTCTCACGAGGAAGGATTCACTGAGCAAAGCTGACTAGGTTTTGTAAGGAAACATTTACATGAATTAAAAAGCCCCCCTTCCCCCGAAAACATTTATATTTTTAAAGATTGTCAATATTTCTCAATGAAAAAATTAGGAGAATTGGACAATTCTATAGCCTTTCATACAAAAAAAGTTTCATCGCGAAAAGTTGACTAGGTTCCCAAAAATAAATTCTTCAATTTTTATAAATTTCCGAGTTGAGAGCAGAGCGACTCTAAAAAGGTCCTCTCGGAAAACGTTTATATTTTTGAAGTTTGTCAATATTTCTCAATACAAAAATTAGGAGAATTGGTCCACACTATAGCTTTTCATACAAAAGAAGTTTCGTCGCGAAAAGTTGGCTAGGTTCCCAAAAATAAATTCTTCAATTTTTATAAATTTCCGAGTTGAGAGCAGAACGACTCTAGAAAGGACCTCCCGGAAGACATTTATACTTTTATAAATTGTCAATATTTCCTAATGAAAAAATTAGGAGAATTGGTCCACACTATAGCCTTTCATACAAAAAAAGTTTCATCGCGAAAAGTTGACTAGGTTCCCAAAACTAAATTCTTCAATTTTTATAAATGTCCGAGTTGGCAGCAGAACGACTCTAGAAAGGACCTCCCGGAAGACATTTATATTTTTAAAGATTGTCAATATTTCCTAATGAAAAAATTAGGAGAATTGGTCCACACTATAGCTTTTCATACAAAAAAAGTTTCATCGCGAAAAGTTGACTAGGTTCCCCAAAATAAATTTACAAACTTTTATAAATTTCCGATTTGAGAGCAAAGCGACTCTAAAATGGTCCTCTCGGAAAACGTTTATATTTTTGAAGATTGTCAATATTTCCCAATGAAAAAATTAGGAGAATTGGTCTACGCTTTAGCTTTTCATACAAAAAAAGTTTCATCGCGAAAAGTCGACTAGGTTTCCAAAAATAAATTTACAAACTTTTATAAATTTCCGATTTGAGAGCAAAGCGACTCTAAAATGGTCCTCTCGGAAAACGTTTATATTTTTGAAGATTGTCAATATTTCCCAATGAAAAAATTAGGAGAATTGGTCCACACTATAGCCTTTAATACAAAAAAAGTTTCGTTGCGAAAAGTTGACTAGTTTTCCAAAAATAAATTCACCAATTTTTATAAATTTCCGAATTGAGAGCAGAGGAACTCTAAAAAGGTCCTCTCGGAAAACGTTTATATTTTTGAAGTTTGTCAATATTTCCTAATGAAAAAATTAGGAGAATTGGTCCACACTATAGCCTTTCATACAAAAAAAGTTTCATCGCGAAAAGTTGGCTAGGTTCCCAAAAATAAATTCTTCAATTTTTATAAATTTCCGAGTTGAGAGCAGAACGACTCTAGAAAGTACCTCTCGGAAGACATTTATATTTTTAAAGATTGTCAATATTTTCCAATGAAAAAATTAGGAGAATTGGTCCACACTATAGCCTTTCATACAAAAAAAGTTTCATTGCGAAAAGTTGACCAGGTTCCCAAAAATAAATTCTTCAATTTTTATAAATTTCCGAGTTGAGAGCAAAACGACTATAGAAAGGACCTCCCGGAAAACATTTATATTTTTAAAGATTGTCAATATTTCCCAATGAAAAAATTAGGAGAATAGGTCCACACTATAGTCTTTCATACAAAAAAAGTTTCATCGCGAAAAGTTGACTAGGTTCCCAAAAATAAATTCACCAATTTTTATAAATTTCCGAGTTGAGAGCAAAACGACTATAGAAAGGACCTCCCGGAAAACATTTATATTTTTAAAGATTGTCAATATTTCCCAATAGAAAAATTAGTGGAATCGGTCCATTCTACAACCTGTAAAACAAGATTTGTCTCGAAAAGTTCAAGCCTCTCTGAAAGAACAATTCTCAAAGACCACCGTCCGTTATCCGCTTCCTAACTTGTATCTTTAACGCGTCTGTCTTATCTGTGCGAATTTATTTACCGGAATCTACAAGCTCCACGTGGGAGATGTTTTGCATACATATTCCAGCGTGTACCGGGCAGTGTCGGGAATTTCGATAAGCATTTTTATCGAAAATTTCTCGAGTAATAGTTGTCGAGGCGAACTCCTCGGAGGAAGATTGGTTTGGTCGGCCGGAAAAGGAATTCGATTTTTTGACCGTTCGATAGAAAGACGTGTTCCCACAGCCATCGTTCCCGTGTATACCTCTCGTCCCTTATCTAATCTGCGAGTCCGGACACTTTTCTGTTTTCACGAAGAGGGCGGAAGGAAATTACGGTCCCGGATGAATTGTTTCTAGAGCCGACAGAGAGGCAGAACGAGAGGGGAAAAATTTCGATAACGCTCTTCTCCTCGGCCGTCGGTATCGAATTGCGAGCAGACGGTATCTAAACGTTGCAAGCGTGTAACTTTGTTTCCGCTATCATCGGTCGGGTTTGTTTTCGGTTACAGGAAATGACATTCGGACCTGTGTGCCCGCAGTAGCCGGGGGCGACCCAAAGAAACGACCGTCAGACGGGAATACGAAATCGACGCTCGCTTTCCCCCTCGTAGTTTGCAAGAGTGATCCCATAGAAATGGGTGATCGCACGGGGTGTTTACAGGGCCGCTACGCGTCATGTCACTCCATAAGTCGCACCGAGATACTTTGGATTTGTCGATTCAGCCTGACTTTGCTCTGTGGGGGTGTTCTGGTTTCTGTGCTGATACTTACGAATTTTTTTCAGGAGAACTATCGAACTTTCCGCAATGAAATTTTGCGCTCATATTCAGTGGTGTCTAAAGTACACGTGTGATTTTTTTCAAGTAATAATAATCAACGTTGCATGAGTTATCAATTGTTTTATCGAGTATGTTTTGGAGAACGTGGGTCGACGGTTGACACGATTTTTGGACTTTCTATACAGAAGCAATAAGTGAAATTAGACGACTAACAACTTAAATCTGCAATTATTCGATATCTACCAGGTCCCAAAATCGCAGACAACATTCCTGATAATAGCCCCGTCTGGCAACTTCGTGGTCGGCACTATATACGGGAGCATTTTGAGCGGCATCAAACGGCGAGATCAGGATTTAAAGGTTCGTAAACATATTCCGGTAGCAAATACGTGGCTCATAAAACCATTGAACGGTTCGCGAAACACATACCCGGTTTACGGTTCGCGATACGTTATCCGTTGGAAGATCGGCTCGGCGAGATAGCTAAGAGGAAGAAGAAGCGTGGCAGACAGTGAAGGTAACGAAACGCCGTCCATTCTAGTTCTCGCGAGATCTCGATGTCGAAATTATCGGCGGAGATAGCGAAATTGCGACCCTTGCTTGCGAAATTACGCTGTTCCCCGCACTCCTATATGCGAGAACGGTTTTTACTCGCGACATACGTATGTGTGTACATACATGTGTGTGTCTGCTCTTTTCTGGCTCTTCGAAGCCCCGTCTTCTGAAGCTGAAGCTGCTTTGAGAACAGCCGGAAGGAGGTTACCGATCCTCGTCGTCATCCACCTCCGCCCTCCCTCACCTTCAGATCGGAAAAGAGAGTTGTCTCTCGGATGTGTTCCGCATCCGACACACGAAATTACTTCACTCTACTTTCAGAGTCGAACCAGAACTATCGTACGCTACAAACGTGACTGGGGATCGTGACACCGGGAATACGCGAACGATATTGTCGTCTGGCTACCCCCCACCCTCGCCGGCCCCTCTTAGCTTCCAGCGAAACGACACTGCCTGTCATAATCGCGACGACGAGAATTTTTTTGGAATTAAGTGGAGATTAGGGGACCTGGTTCGAAGATGCTTCTCGAGAATTGAGGGGACGGTCGGTTGTGTCCGTTTCGAGTGGGAACGTCTTCTCAGAATTTTATGGAGATGTTCAACAGACTGAAAATAATATATAATGTTCTTATCTAATTAGTCAGGTGTAGCGATCGATAGTTCCCGTGTCGCGAAAGCATCGAGGGAGGGTCGTGTATTCTGCATTCTCTCTCCGGCGAATGAAGACGGTCGTGAATCGAATCGCGCGCGACGTAATTGGTGGCCAATTTGTCGTCGATTCGTGTTCGAAACGAGGATCGAAGTGTTTGCGAGAGAAAGGGAGAGAAAGACTAGAATATAATTGGAGCGAGGGAGAGCAGCATGATTCGGGCCGAGTAAAATGACCGACGACGCTCGCCGAAGGCGCGACGTGGACGAGATATCGAGAAGTTCGAGTTCGAGTCGACTCTAGTCGTTCCTCGTCCTTTCCCGGAGGCTGTTAAACGGCCATTAGGGAGGTGCGAGAGAAACCCTATTTTCTGTCTCTTTCCACGACACCTCCATCGTCACCTCGGCTTTCCAAAGGCCCACACCGACATTCAAAGAGCATCCAAGACGATTAGGCGACGAGTATCCGAGGCGACAAGAGGCGACGCTAATTTCCCCGAGCCCCGATCAAAAAGGTACGCTTCGGAATCGGCTTAGAAGTGCCGCTAATCAGTTTATCTTTAATCCCGTTTCAGAAATCCCGGCGAAAACAAGGAGATCCTTTTACTACGGCCGAGCCCTTTCCCCGACGCGATAAGAAAGTTAACTCTCTCTAGAGAAAGAGAGATAGAGAGCGTATTCTATACTCGTCGCGAAAAATCCCGTTCCCGTTACTGTTTTTCAAAGCACTCGATTTTTCCTTCGAGACTCGACACTTCGAAATTCGATTTTCTAGCTTCCCGAAGACGAGCCAGCCACTCTGACAATGAGTTCACTCCTTTTTTATTCGCATTGTACAGGGCGTCACCAAAATGTTGTACTAGTTGAAGTACCTCTTAAATTAATCATTTTTCGACATATAAGGTGAAGTGCCCTATGCCTGGACAGCATGTTTTTCTATTTTAAATTTTATCACTTTAAATAAACAAAAACAATTTCTTAAGAGTTTTAACATACAGTTCAGAGTTTGTAAAGTAATTTAAAATAAAAAAATCATTGTTTAGGTTAATATCTTAGTTGTATTAACAAGCATAATTCAAACCTATAGTTGGACATATTAAATCCAATCTAAGCTAGTACCTGGACAGAAGTAAAGCCTATATCGGGACAAATTCAATTTACGAGTTGATCGGGCGAACATAACCTAAAACGTTGGTTGGTGGCGCTGTTGCGCATGACGAATAGAAGATGCTTTGCGTAATATGTAGTATTCTTATCATAGATTATAGTATTGTATTATTTAACCAAATATATATTTATTTTCATTTACTGTTTTAATAAAACTTGTCATAATACAACTTTTAAGGTTAGGTAGTAATACTGATAGATTTAAGATGTAAACATAAAGTGTTATTAACGTCACAACCGGAATACATTTTCTACATACGTTATTCAAGCTAATAGGAGACTAATTATACGTACATGTAGTTAAATAATTTGCAAACAATGCGTTGATTTTATTCACAAACACGTGTCCGGCTTCAGGCGTAAGCACATTGCGTATAAGCTTAGAGTGGGACAGCTACTGTCATCGCGTCCCAGTATGGAGTACTTATATTTGAAAACAGTCCTAATCTTAGACATCTAATATGTGGATTAATAATTATTATTTACGTTAAGCTTGATTGCCAATTTATTTTAAAATATCAATATTATTATGCGTGATAATTATTTTTTGTCTGAGGGCTTAAATTATATCTTTTTTTCTAACAAAAGTTCGAACTATAAATGCACATGATTCGCATGTAAATAGACTATTTTGTATACTGTTTTCAGATGAACTTTGAATTCATTTTTAAATTTCAATTGATGTCTCAATGAAATAATATTCACACCTACTTGTAGCTAAGGCCTCAGAATATATAATATAATTATTTAACCTCTTAATTACTGATTTTACTATGAAAATTCAATTATCCAGATTTAGGTATCACTTTTGGACTGTCCAGACTTAGGGCAGTTCACCTTAATTTTAATACTTTTTCATAGAGTGACGAATCGGATCGAGGAGCGGCCAACTTTTGTGTACATAAGATCTATTTTACCACGTTTTTATTAGCTCGCTTTCTTGTTTGTCTGTTCGGTACAAATTTTGCAATTGATTTTAAACTAACTTCCCGATGAGCTAGAGACTTGAAATTTTAAACATAGCTCAGAACTGGATGACAATGCAATATTAAAAAATAATTTTTTAAAAAAGCCTATGCGTTCAGGAGATATAAATTATTAATAATTTGAACCTTTGCACCCAGCCGCCGCGTGACGTAGTACGTCTTCGCGGCCAGCGTCCCCACTCTACTACGTGTTCCCACTCTGACTCATCCCCACTCCACTGACCCGCTTCGCATCGAAGGAGCTCAGTGTGCGTCAGTATGCGTTCGAGCTCCGTGCGGTGTTTACAAAGTTACTACGTATTATTATAGTATAATGTTTGTTTACCAAGCCAAAGAACAGTTACACCGAAATTCTCCGTCGAACCTTTATCTCTGACATTTTACCACGGCGTTCGTTTTTGATATGACGCGTCGCAATACCGTCTGAAATTTACTACATGTCTCTCTTATAATCTCATCAAAATGTTCAAAATCGATTGTAAAATTTCACACATATAAGGCTAAAAAGCAGAAAATAATTATTTAAATAAAAATAAATTTTTTAAAAATACCACGTTTTTAAAACGGACTAAAAAGTATAAAATAAAATTTTTGAAAACGCCACGTTTAAAAAGCGGACTAAAAAGTATAAAATAATTTTTTCTGGACCCATACAGATTCATAACCTCGTACAGGTAGTCCTGAAAATTTGTGATTGTGAATTTTTTGTAGCTATGAAAATACTTGTAAGATTTAAAACGAAAAACGAAGGTCAGCTTGAAATCTCCGAAAAAACTGTTTCTGCTTTAACGTAGTCCTCTTTAAATAAGAAATTATTCTCGATCGTACATTTTTAAAATAAATTTGAGGTTATGTTCGGGACGCAACGGCTCGATCAAATTATACACTAAATAGCAATTTTGTAGACATTTTTCAAACGTTACTAAATAGCAATTTTGTAGACATTTTTCAAACGTTTGAATAATGTCTACAAAATTGCTATTAAGTGTATAATTTGATCGAACCGTTGCGCCGCGAACATAACCCCAAATGTAGTCCTCTTTATACTGAAAATCTTTGGTCAAGATAACGATGCGCTAATACATACTGGTCCACCCTGTATCTAGAATTTTCCATAAAGAATATTCAAGTTTGCAATGGAAATATACTAGTTAAAGACGAACGCTCGCGTTCTGTCGGATGTGCTTACAGAGTATGACCCAGTTTCGCAATTAAAAGTCTCGCAACTTTCCGTGTCTTCATCGTCAAATATTGATTCGCGAGTTCGAAGGTGTTCCGGGAAGGAAAAATTCGCAATCCGGGGCAAAAGTAATTGATATTATCGTCGGCTAGGCAGTCTGGGTCGCTTTTGTTCGCTCGAGAGCAGATACACTCTCGATCCGAAGAATATTTCCGAGAAAGTTTTCTTGACGGCGCGCAGCGGGGGAAACTCGCGTAAATCGTCGTCGTCGTCCGAGGGAAAATCGCGCGTTTTCCAACCGAACGGAGCGTTTCCCGGTCGCTAAACGTATTATATCTTCTAAAGAGCAAGAGCCATTGTCGTCTCGCGCATCGCCGATTGAAATGTATTATTTTTTTATCGAGCCGATGTTTTGTTCACGTGCATATATGTGTGTTCATGGTAACGCACTCTTTTTTCCCCATTTTCTCGCTCTCTATCCAGTGCGCGGGAGTGCGGGTGAAAATCAAAATAAAATCGGGGAAGCGTAATTCGCGATATCCTCTCTGTCATGCTCGCTGACAAGGACGCAGCCAGTGACTGATAAATGGCGACATCCATCAGAATATCGGGCCGTACCACCGGGGAAAAAATGTTTTCCAGGCGAAACATTACGCGTTGGAAATGTCCCTACAGAGCGTGTACCCCGGTGGAATCATCTTTCGGGGACACGAGGTTATGGCCCTTTTCTTGCCAGCGGTATCACGGGGCTCTAAAATCCTCAGGTTTTAATGGGGATGTTGCTGCTGTGTTATGTGTTTTGTGAGATGCTTGACCTATTGCGAGCCTCGGGTTGGATCATTTACGGCAGAGTAGACCTCTTTATAATGTGACTAAAAGATTGTTTAAACAATTCTTTATACATATACGAATAGCGACAATTTTCTTACACTTATTTTTCAACACGATTAAGAAATAAAGATTTTACTAACGATAAATATGACTTTAATGGGATTATTGCAGTGAAATCTTTAGGAGAATAAAGCTCATGTGTATAGACTCCATTGTGTATGAAATTGTCCATAGAAATTTATAGTTGCCGGAGAAATTGCATGCAATGGTAGAAAAAGGCGAATATGGATTATATTTAATGAGATTGTTATCTTCTCTTTAGACTGTGCAGTAAATGTTCGATACAATAAAGAAAACTTCTACTTTGTATAAATTCCATTTTGTATAAATTAGTCTAGACTCTGGATGCAACGACAAAGGAAGAATAAATATAGTAATCCTATTACAGTATTTAAAATCACAATGAGATAATTTAACGGGATCCTAATTGTCTTTTAATGAAAATTTTCAGCCGTTCCTTATAAACCGTCTTGTATAAATTAGTCCATAAAAATGTGAATTTTCTCACAAATTAGTATAAAATAGCCCATGAAAATCCACAGTTTTAATACGATATTTTAAAAAAGCATTAATCTATTTTCCATTTTTCAAAAATATCAACAACAAGATTTCACTTCACTAGCAAAATCCCCGAACCAAATTTCACAAATCTCGTCGGTAATTTTCCGCTGTTTTTGGAAAGAAGAAAGGAAGATTCTGAGGAACCGGAAGCGTAAATATAGGTCAAAGAAGACCCAGAGAATCTGTAAGGGTCAACTTCCGAAGAGAGAATAGCAGTCGGGGTTCCCATTGAAGTTAGAGAAGAGTTTACTAGGAAATTTCGGCAGCGAGCATATCTTGCGGCTTTGCAAGAGCCAATATTCGCTTGCTTGTAAACAAATTCCTCCTAGCAGGAAACGTTCAGGCAGAGCCAAGTGGCGTATCTTGCAAGCACAATGCGAAATATTCAGGAAGCCATTGACCGAAGCCGTTCCACATCAACTTGGAAAATCATGACTCTCCTATGGGGCTGGGTTTTCGAAATTTCCTCTTGCGAAACTCTTCTTGAACTTCTTCTTAACTGGACCTCCCAATCTCCTTTCCGAAGTTAACGCTTAAGCGAGAGTGTTTTCGTTAGTTGCCGTCTTAAATGGGGCTCGGTAATTCTGTTTCAATTAATAAACCCGTTAAGAACCTGCTCGGTCTGCGAATGAGATTTGAACGCTGCTGAACAGCTCGTTAAAAAAAGTTTCTAAACACAATTTACTTTTCGTTTTTGGTAGAACTGGTTCGGGGACAGTTCCCGAAAATCCCCAGTGAACCCAGCAGCAAAAGTAGCATCCGAACGCAGCATTCCGAGAGGTCCTTTGAACTGGTTCGCTCACAAAGCGATCGATTACCGTTGAGAAACGTGGCGTAAAAAATCCAAGGGTTGATTTATCGGGAGGCGCGGGGAAGGGGGGTTCGGCTGGGAGGTGCGAGAGTGTAACGAAGCGTAGCCGCAGGGCAGAAATTCGAAAGCTGCCCTTTCCGGATCCTCCAATTACCAGGTGAACCGACCAGGTGAAATAAATCGTAAAATCCGCTCTCCGGATGGTGGTTACCTGTCCCGTCCTCGTCCAACGTTCCACCTGACGCGACGTGCAGCAGGGGAGGCACACTCTCACGACAGTTCTCACTCTGTCTAGCAGCACAGCATGGTCCGAAGAGTATGGTCTTCGTCGAGCTGGGAAGAACTCCAGGCTGAATTATTACTATGCCACGTGGCCTCGCTATGTCCTATCATCGGTCAGGAAAACGTCTCACACCACTCTGCGTTTCACATCATGTCTCACATCGTCTCGCGGCGTTCCCGAGCACCGCTCGCGCGAGCACGCACAGGTTCCATGGATCTTCTGGATCAGGACGATCCCACAGATCTAGGAAGACTCGACGATTCGATGATCTTGATGATCGAGGCGTTCGGCAGCGTATCCAATCGCGGGAGGGTAAGTAACCGAGACGTAAACACAAGAATCACTGATCCCGTTCGATTGGAGTTCGACGTTGTTTGAAGGGGAATTTCGTGAATGGGGCTGGAGATTTTCGGGGGATGACGCGGTGTACGTTTTCAGGCCGAGCCTAACCGGTTAGGCTAGCCGATCGCGGGACATCGGGGTGCAAACACTGCGTGGGAAACGTCGCTCGAGGTGAACGAAGCGCGCGCGTCGAGCTCCGCGATGTCACTGGATGCTGGCGACGAACTTTCGCGCACGGATACCATCCTCCAACCTGCGCTCGAAACCACCCTCTCTTCCCTCTTCTGGCTCTCTCTCTCTCTCCTCTCTTCTCTTCCCTCTTCCAGCTTTCTCTCCCTCTCTCTCTCTGCCTCCTACTATGCTAGCCTCACACCCCCTGTTGGATCTCTCGCTGGTGCACCTAGTCGGGACCTCCGACGCGCGTGCACCCCTGATGCCAGTGAACGACACCCCCGCCTCTTCTCTATCGCGAGAGCGAGAACACGAAATCTCTCTTTCTCTCTTGGCCTCGTACTCTCCGATCAGGCTTTCTCTCTTTCTCTTGCGAGGGTTCGATAATCTTCGTGCGAGCTCGCAGCCTACGCTCCGGAGATGAACAGCCGTGAGAGACAGTGGTGAGTTTTGCGAAAGAGGTGAATTTTTGGATGTATTTTGGAAATTGGGATTTTGATTGGGCGATGAGCATATTTTTGTTTGTAATGGGATCCACAGGAGAGTAGAAACAACGTTAACACGTTCGCTGCCAACAACGAGCTAAGGTGAAGTGCCCTAAGTCTGGACAGTCCAAAAGTGATACCTAAATCTGGACAATTGAATTTTCATAGTAAAATCAGTAATTAAGAGATTAAATAATTATATTATATATTCTGAGGCCTTAGCTACAAGTAGGTGTGAATATTATTTCATTGAGACATCAATTGAAATTTAAAAATGAATTCAAAGTTCATCTGAAAACAGTATACAAAATAGTCTATTTACATGCGAATCATGTGCATTTATAGTTCGAACTTTTGTTAGAAAAAAAGATATAATTTAAGCCCTCAGACAAAAAATAATTATCACGCATAATAATATTGATATTTTAGAATAAATTGGCAATCAAACTTAACGTAAATAATAATTATTAATCCAAATATTAGATGTCCAAGATTAGGACTGTTTTCAAATATAAGTACTCCATACTGGGACGCCATGACAGTAGCTGTCCCACTCTAAGCTTATACGCAATGTGCTTACGCCTGAAGCCGGACATGTGTTTGTGAATAAAATCAACGCATTCTTTGCAAATTATTTAACTACATGTACGTATAATTAGTCTTCTATTAGCTTGAATAACGTATGTAGAAAATGTATTCCGGTTGTGACGTTAATAATACTTTATGTTTACATCTTAAATCTATCAGTATTACCACCTAACCTTAAAAGTTGTATTATGACAAGTTTTATTAAAACAGTAAATGAAAATAAATATATATTTGGTTAAATAATACAATACTATAATCTGTGATAAGAATACTACATATTACGCAAAGCATCTTCTATTCGTCATGCGCAACAGCGCCACCAACCAACGTTTTAGGTTATGTTCGCTCGATCAACTTGTAAATTGAATTTGTCCCGATATAGGCTTTACTTCTGTCCAGGTACTAGCTTAGATTGGATTTAATATGTCCAACTATAGGTTTGAATTATTCTTGTCAATACAATTAAGATATTAACCTAAACAATGATTTTTTTATTTTAAATTACTTTACAAACTCTGAACTGTATGTTAAAACTCTTAAGAAATTGTTTTTGTTTATTTAAAGTGATAAAATTTAAAATAGAAAAACATGCTGCCCAGGCGTAGGGCACTTCACCTTATCTCGTAGGTCGAAGTTTGTGTTTAGGCTGTCATGAAACACTTTATCGCAAAAACTGACTACGATATAACTCGTATAATTAATAAAGCAATTAAAAATTATCTAGATTCAATATCTTTCCTATAAATACATGTTTTGTATTTCTATTTTACAATTAATTAAAATTTGTTGACGTAATGGAACCGGTTTATGGAACCGTAATGGAACGGTTCTATTTCATATAAACCAGTCTATAAAAATTTGTACCTGCATAAAAATCTGCAGTCTGGATGTAATAATGTTGAGAGAAGGACAAATGTAGTAACAGTAATCTTCTTAACTGTTACTTAGCAGTAATCCTGAATTTAATGCGATTCTTATCCTCTTTAGATTGGGCTGGTTTCTTTTTCAAAACAAAGGAAATGTTTGCTAGTTCCGTTTTGTATAAAGTTTGTTATGAAAATTTGTAATTTCACAAAAACCTACAGTTTACGCAGAATGTAAAAAAACTTTTTAAAAGCCACGCTTATATTAAAATGCACTAAAAAGGAGAAAATAATTTTTCTAGACACTAGTGATTATAAATGAAAGCGTGGAGCGCTAAACTATATTGACGTAATCTTCGTGGGCGCTCCACGCTTTTATTTATAGTCACTAACGTCAAAAAAATCATTTTCTCCTTTTTAGTGCATTTTAATATAAGCGTGGTTTTTAAAAAGTTTTCTTTAATGTATTTTTTTATTTTCTACATTTAGTCTTTTTTAAATGGAACCCAAGATATGATAATACTGGTATAAAATAGTAAGATATAGAAACATAAGATATGGAAATACGCGAGATAGAATGAGGGGATGACTCCGAGAGACGACGCGACGCTTGATGGAGTTTGAAATTGTCCGAAATGGAACTGAATGAACGGAACACCACGCTGACTGAGCTCCTTCGGTGCGGAATGGGTCAGTGGAGTGGGGATGAGCCGGAGTGCGAACGCGTAGTGGAGTAGGGAGCGCTGGCGCGCGGAGTGGGGATCGCTGAACGCGATCACGTACTACCGAGCGTCGCGCGACGAGGTGCGACGGTTAATATTAAAATTTTTTTCTCCTGAACGTACAGTTTTCTTTATAAATTTGTTTTTTAATGTTGCATTGTCATCTAGTTCTAAGCTTTGTTAAAGTTTCAAGCCTCTGACACATCGGGAAGTGGTTTAAAATTCGATTACAAGATTTGACGCATACAACAGCAACAACGACAACTCTGCAATCTAATATAACCGCGGTGATAAAAAATAGGAATGATCTTCTTACTATTTTTCAACACAAATCAGATGAGGATTCCGCTATCAATAGTCCTGAATTTAAATTAACATATTGTATCGTATTGTTGAAAGAGGTAATCTTAGAATATAGAAATGAACATGATTTCTGTACTGTACAGATAGAATAGTAATTGCATGATGATGATTTTGTTATTAATTTATGTAGTGAAGAGAGGGGTTGAATCGATGAGAGTGCTTTCCTAGGGAATGGTCATTCATTTAAATATGGCGAGAGGATTTCAGGGAAATAAATTATCTGCTGCTGATATACATTTATTTTTGTTAAATATGCAATAATTTTAGCATATTATATTTAATTTGATAGCTGTTCGCTCTCGCTTCTGATTCAATGTAAAGTTCCCGTAAATCAATTATGTTTTTCCAGAAAGTGCTTTTACTGATTGATATAAATAGAACAGCGTATCGATGCTTTTCTAGGAAATGATAATTTATTGACATGTCCTGAGAGGTTCTGACAGAAATATATTACCTATACATACTACACAGGATGCGCGTACTTTATTTTAACCCTCCAACAGTTGCGACCGGGGTCTACTTTCACCCAGAGTATCGATATCGTAATTTAATTACTCAATTGCAGGCAATTAAATTAATTGAGTTTTAATAAGCTGTTGCATTCGCAATAACAGAATTAATATATTAATACGACTGTAAGAAATGCTTCTAAAATTATGTTCGTAGAAATTGATGAATAAAGCCATGAACGGCCCCAAGCATCTTCAATTATATTATTGCAAAAAAGGGCCGTTGCTCGCCGGGTGATAATACGCGTGCAATAATTTCATTCCATCGTATTGAATTAGCTAGCTTTTCGGATTTGCAAAAGAGCACTTCTACTAATTGGTACAAATAGAATAATAATTGCGTTAGCAACTCGTGCAGTGAAGAGTAGGATTGAATCGATAACAGGGCTCTTCTCGGATTTGTTAGTTTATTCACATGTTTCGAGAGGATTTCAGAGATGTCAATTATCACATAGATTTGTAGTGACTTCTACAACAATTTCCAGTAACAACTCGCAGCAACAACTTTCAGTACCACATATCGATAACGACAACTCGTATAGCAACATAGAGATGTTACAATATAAAAAAGTAGAGAAGCAAGCAAATAAGAAAACATTTAAGACAAAGTCAGTCAAACAGCTGC
This sequence comes from Lasioglossum pauxillum, assembly GCA_933228785.1. Taxonomy (NCBI): domain Eukaryota; kingdom Metazoa; phylum Arthropoda; class Insecta; order Hymenoptera; family Halictidae; genus Lasioglossum; species Lasioglossum pauxillum. The sequence continues at coordinate 48,592,772 of OW121702.1, read as the reverse complement.
ATCAATGAGTCCAAATACATTAAAGATCCAGGAGAGAACGTCTTTTTCTCCAGGCCCAAACAATTCTAATCGAGTGCCACGATACACGAGGACAGTGACTCAATTATTTGTCCACAAGAAGCTGTTGCGTTTGTTTGTTTGTCCGAATTACACAGCAAGGCAGCGACGACTAACAAGAAACTATGCCGTCCGACAAAGAAACCGTGGACAACTGTGTCAAGAAAACGACGAGTTAGTTCGGTCGCTTTTACTCATTCTATACAGGCGAGCAACGAAACTGAACTAATAAAAGTGCTTCTATCTCCGGAGCATGACAATTTATTTACGTACGTTTCACATTGAATCGAATACAAACCCGGATAGCTACACTCAGTCTCATTATTGATGGTACACGCCTTAAATTAGAATAACTTTTTTGCAAAGGACCAAACGAATTCAATTTTTCCTTTCCGAGTAAAAGCTGCCTCTCACGACTTTATTATTTGAGCCTGTCATGAGCATTTTAAAAGTGTGTTTTGTAGATGATAAGTACTGTCCAGTGAAAGAGTGTAAACTAGCGGGACGGGAACCTGCGGCTCTTTGGATGTTTTTTCTTATGAATAAATAGATTAGTTTTTTTTTATCAAATAACTTTATTTATGCGAGTACTATTTATTGTTGGCAAGAAAATATTTTGTGGCTCTTTAAAAACTTTGAAATTTTGTAAATTGCAATTTTTGACTCTCCCGACTCAAAAGGTTGCCGACCCCTGGGCTAGAGGGACGCAAAGAACACCTGAGTGGACAGACTGGAACGTAGACGCGTATTCTCACACGCATTATTGGCTTTTAAGCAAAAAAAATTGTAAGGTTAACTTACAAGGGAAGGACCCCAAGTGTCCGACTTCGATTTTGATAATTTTTTGTGAGATTATGGTATGCGGATCCCTAATTATGTATGCAAAATATTAGATGTAACTACTCAATAGTTTTAAAGATATAAACAATTAAAGTTTCATACTTTGTTGATATTCCATGCGTTATTAACAGGTATGAAAGTTTAATTGTTTATATCTTTAAAACTATTGAGGAACTACACCTAATATTTCGCATACATAATTAGGGATCCATATACCATTATCTCACAAAAAATTATCAAAATCGAAGTTGCACGCTTGGGGTCCTTCCCTTGTTAGTTCTTTGCGGAAAAGACGTAGAAAAAATCGGTTTTTATTTTTTTAACTACAGCACACCAAACCATAAAATCTGAAAAAATTCATGAACAATAACTATAATAATGTATCGGTACTGTAAAAATATGAATGTTGTCACTGTAGAACTTCCATGTGAAATCTGCATTTCTTCGACTTTGTTGAGGTTTTTGATTTTTTACAAGCAGGATTTTCAATTTAAAAATCTGAAACCAATTGCAGAATATGTATTTGGGCCCTTGACATGTGGCAGATTTTTCTCAGAATTTCGAAACATCATTAAATAGGAAAAATAGGCCAAAAAATGGTTTTTCTATTTTACCTCATAACTACCCTGCAGAGTTGGTCAAAAATTTAATCAACGATTGACGATTGACAATTTCTACTTCAATCGCTAATCGCAATTAACAATTAATCTCCTCGTTTAGTCGTTAATTGCGATTAACGATTATTAATCGTCAATCGGATAATTGATTAATGATTAACTGCTGAAATTTCGAAATGAAATACGTAATCAGAACTGTATGAATACTGAAAAAAATGTAAACTGAGTTTAGGTGTATTGTCATTTGGTCTATAATACAAACTCTGTTTACGTGCTTTTCAAGATGAAAGTCTGCTCTATCGAGTGGTATAGTTCGATTTTCCGCTGGACCCTTATTTTTTGAGATAAATTGAAAAATATCCTCAAAAATTGGTGGAAAAGTGGTGTCTCTCCGTCTTTAATCATTGTTTAGACATGTTTAAACAATCATAATGTATTAATATTGGACATCGATATATTCGGGAAAGTCTACAGAATCTTTTGCTATAAAGAACAATTTAATATCTTTTATAATAACACCACAATATTTGTTTAAAATTGAAAAATATGTTTCTTTTTCAAAGTCATGTTTCTCAAAAACTGTGCTTATAGGAAATAAATTAAGAACAGATTTGGAATCAGCGCAAAAAATTCTATAAGAAGGACCCAACAGTAATTAGGGAACGAATTTGGTGTTGGACAGTGTTATCATAGTAGATATATCTCTTGCCACGCCTATGAACGGCGGGAGCTACGCGTGAGTCGAAAAGTGGGGATCGGGCGGAGCGTCCGCAATGCCCTCCTTGCCTCGTTCCCGTTCCGCTAGTTTACACTCTTTCACTGAACAGTAGACTGCGGATCTTCATGCAATTATGGCTTTCGAAAATTTTCAAAAAATGCTAGGATATAAAATACGACAGAATTTAATACGATTTTAATTTATTTCAGATCTAAAAAGGTTACTACCACGGAAAATAAAGTTCCATTTGATTTCAGTTTCTCAAAATTTGCCTACAAAGATTGCAAATTGCATTAACATCCGCAGTCTAATGATAAGTTATACAGGGTGATCCAGAAATGTTATACTTCCTCAGAGGGGAAGATTCCTGGGGTAATTTGAAGTAACTTTTTCATTTGCGAGAATGTTACCCGGAGTTATTAACGAAAAAGATCGCGGCTATTTCAAACGGATTTCAGTTCAGCCAATGCCAACGTCCCGCTCATCTGTAGTCGCGTTATAATTGGTTCGTGATTTTCGTTACTAACTCCTTAACGAAGCTACGGAATCACCAAGGGAACTCTTCCCTTCAAGGGAGTGCGACATTTAGCGATACCCGCTGGTGAAAAACTGGCTTGGCAGAAGAAATTATTTGGTCCATTTATGAGAAGGTTATTCAATTTTAAATTGTACGCCATCAATTATAAGATTAACTGACTCTGATTAAATAGGATGCAATAAAATCATTGCACGTTTACCAAACGTAAAATAAATGTGGACGAATACATACATATATGGGCACGTAATTTATTCCTCTCGGACCGTATCGCAATATGTAAATACATTATCGTTTCCTAGGAGAGCGGTGTTATTGATTCAATGCGGCCCTTCATTCAATGAATTGGTAATGAAATTATTGTTATGTCCGTCCCGATCAATAAAAACAATTTTATGGAAAAGGACAATTTGTTTATGGACTGCGGGTTGCATCGAATCGGAAACAAACCTGAATAAACAGTAAATTAAACAGGATCGAATGAAATTGTTGCGCGTTTATTAAACTGAACAAGTAGGTACGTGCTAGAGCAGACAAATGAATCATTATTGTCTAGAAGAGCATTGTGATTAATTCAATCTTATTCGCCCTTGAATGAATCGCTAACAAAGTGATTATTGTACCCGTGCCAATTAATAAAAATATACTCGATTGAACAAGAACAATACTCATTGAATTGAAAGCAAACCTGAACAACTAGCAAATTATACATGACCCAATAGTATCGTTGCATTTTTATTACAGTGAAATAACCGCGTGCAAGTTTCTGTAAATAAATTATTATTGTTTGCAAGAGTGCTGCTATTGATTCAATCCTGCTCTTCGCAGCACGAATTGCCAACAAAGTCATTATTGCATCCACACCAATTCACAAACACAATGTTTTCTGGAAAAACACAATATGTTTGTGTACTTCAATTTATATTAAATCGGAAGCAAACCCGAATAACTAACAAGCTATACGGGACCCAATGAAATTTTCGCATGTTCATTAAACTGAAATAAATCAGCGCATGCGAACGTAAATGAATTATCGTTGCCTAGAGCGATTATTGTTATTGATTCAATCTTGTTCTTTACGGCGCTAATTGCTAACGAAGTTATTATTTCATGCAGACACGTTGAAATGCAGTTACTGACAGTAATATTCAACCACTTATTAAAAACGAAAAAATTTCGCTGTAATTTTCACTAATTGTCATTAAAAAAATTTTACTCGCGTCTTCTAGTATACTAATCCTTCAGTGAAATGGAATAAAACAGTTTACGCAATTTTGAAGTTGTTTTTTAAGAGGCCGGTTAACTTAAGATCTATAGTTCCTTTGAGACTTTTGTGCTTCGCGATGAGTACTGTAGGAAGCAATAAAGAATTTAGCGAATCATGCATATTATCATACAATAAAAACTCATTAATCGTTCCCAAATGAAATGCAATACATAGTCCTGAGAAAAAAAGTTCTTTCTGTTTGCAGAGTCGCATAGTTCCGAGTAATTAATCGCGTAAGTCGCATCGCAAGAGCAAGTCCTGCGAGCAGAGGGCGAGGTCAGGCTCGCCTCGTCTCGGACTCGCGGAGCTCGATTAATTTCGATCGAACGGGTGCTCAATCGATATCCACCGAGTTAATTACCCCAGTAAAAAAGCCGTGACGCTATCGGGCCGCGGTCTCATTAATCTTGCAACTCGCGAGCGACCGGGAGACAGGCGGGAGGAGATCGCGCGCTTTTTCGCCGGAAGCGCGAACCTCGAAGCACGTTTTCATAGCTAGCTCGTTCCTCCCCTTATACCACTGGGGAAGGCTGGTCTACAGGAATTTACTGGTATTTTTATGGGGCGATAAAGAACCTTTGACCCATCAAAAATATCGAAATAAAATTTGCTCCGCGAGAAGTTGAGGAGTTGACCGCAAAGTTTTGGCATTTTTCCTTCCGATGCGACGCGGCGGTGCTGTTACCGCACTTTTACATTGTTTCGTTTAAGAGGGGATGTTGGTCGTTCGTCGGATAGTGTGACGAGCGGTTTCTAGTTTGATGGTGTTTCTTTTTGGTATGTTATTTTGATGAGGATCGATTAAACATGTAATTAGCACGGCGGAGGAGAAAATTGAGGTTTTATCGGCTGGTAATCAGCCAACGTTCATTTGTCAATCGGACCGTGAATGAGCGGACAGTAAAAAGTCGATCATGTGGAGAGACTGTTACTGCTAGGCACCAAAGTTTATGTGAAGCTGCAATTATTAAAAATTATTATGAAAGAATTATTGGGTTGGCAAGAAAGTAATTTCGGTATTTTTAGATGAAATAAAATCCAATTTTTTTATCAAAGCAATGAACTTTAATCAATAAAATATTTTCCATTTTGTTGTATGATCTTTTGCCATCTTTCTGGTAGCTTCATAATTCCGCGCTCATAAAACTTCTGATCCTTTTCGGTGAAAAACTGATCCAAGTGCGATTTCAGATCATCATCATTAGTGAATGTTTTACCATTCAAAGAGTTTTGTAAACTTCGGAATAAATGATAATCTGATGATGCAATGTCAGGGCTATATGGTGGATGTGACATCACTTCCCAACCGAGCTCCAATAACTTTTCACGTGTTACCAAAGATGTGTGTGGTCTAGCGTTATCATGGTGGAACACGATTCCTTTGCGATTTGCCAATTCTGGCCGTTTTTCTTTGATTGCTATGTCCAGTTTTGTTAGTTGTCGACAATAAACATCTGAATTGATGGTTTGGTTCCTTGGGAGCAGCTCAAAATACACAATACCTTTGTAATCCCACCAAATTGACAACATGATCTTCTTTTGGTGCAATTCAGCTTTCGGTGTGGTTTGGGCTGGTTCATCACGCTTGGACCATGATCGTTTTCGAGTTGTATTATTGTAAACAACCCATTTCTCATCACCGGTGATGATTCGCTTGAGAAAAGGGTCGATTTCATTTCGTTTGAGATGCATATCGCATATGTTGATGCGTTGCATTAAGTGAATTTCTTTCAACTCGTGTGGAACCCAAATATCGAGCTTCTTAACGATTCCGAGACTTTTTAAACGATATTCTATGGTTGTATGCGAGACATTTAACCTGTCTGCAATCTCTCGGACAGTTATATGACGATCCGATTCAATAATGGCTTTCATTTGGTCATCATCAACTCCAGATGATCGACCAGAACGTTGGTCGTCTTTAAGTGAGAAATTTCCAGAACGGAATTTTTTAAACCAATTCTGGCACGTGCGTTCTGTTAAGCAATCTACACCGTAAACTTTGCATATATCTTTGTGAGCCTCGGCAGCTTTTTTACCTCTACGGAAATAAAAAAGCAATATATGCCTATAATGTTCGTTTCTGCACTCCATGTTTAAATTGACACAGAACTAACAATTTTAATCAAAATTACGTGTAATTTGCTTCAAAAGTAACCTAAAAGATGCAGCTATGAAATGTCAGAAAGAAAACAAACGCAACGTTAACAGAAGCCAATCAAACAAAACATAACGCCATCAGTTAGTGAAAACCGAAATTACTTTCTTGCCAACCCAATAATTAAAGTGGAGTGGGGTAAGTGCGGCCTAGTTTTTGCAAAGATAGACTTTAAACTGATGTATTTTCAGTCTGGAATGTAAAAACCTTACGCTCTTGGTATCAAACTCTAGCCACCGTTATTACTGATGAATTAGTCTTATGTAGGATTCTAATTTTGCTTGAAAATTAAATAAGCTGTCATCAAGCAAGCTTATTTAAATTTTCTTACAATTTTCTACATATGTTTGGTAGTTAATCTTGCAAGTAAATTATTGATAAAATTATGTTCCTTATTAAATATAAATTCAGTAGAATTTACACAATCGTTTGGTCGAAACGAAATCGTATTAATTTTATTCAGTTAGGTTATGTTTACTTTTTAAATTTAACTTGTGTCGTGTCTTATGTCGCACCCATATGAGATTCCTAAGTCGTACTACCTCGTCAGTCGAAATAACGTCAACGCAGAATAAAGAAAACATAAAAAATGCGGCAAATAAACGAAACGCAGTAATTAATAAAACGGAATTGGCATTCAAAATTAAAACGAAGAAAAGCGATTGTTTTTGTTTTATTTGTGGAGAAGATCGGGAGGAAAACATGATTCAATGCTTGAAATGCAAATCCTGGGTGCACGATGTATGCGCTGGAGTTTCGAAAAGAACAAAAAAATTTGTATGTGATGTTGGTACTAACTGAATACCTATGTGTCACGTAAACAGATTAATGAAAAATACGTTTCAATTATTATTGTCGCTTATTTGAATTCTTAGGTACGACTTAGGCTATAGGTGATACGACTTAGGAAACCGGTTACTTTAGTCGTACCGATGTAAGTTTTTAAAGATTTAGTTTATTTTACGTGAAAGCGTATGGATTTTCTAATTTCGTTATAATAAATAACAACAATATTAACACAAGTTTTGAGTAACACATTTAATTTCTATTTATTTGATACATCCTAAATTCTATACAGTTTTTTTCTGAAGGGGCACGACTTGAGCAACCTTACTACTATTTTTTAGCCTAAATAAAATTTTAAACATGAAATAGTATCTCACCTCTGCTCAGAGACTATTATAATTTCGATGGAGCGAATTTTAGGAATTACGAACGATCTGTTGAAGTAATAAATAACAACAATATTAACACAAGTTTTGGGTAACACATTTAATTTCTATTTATTTGATAAATCCTAAATTCTATACGGTTTTTTTCTGAAGGGGCACGACTTGAGCAACCTTACTACTATTTTTTAGCCTAAATAAAATTTTAAACATGAAATAGTATCTCACCTCTGCTCAGAGACTAATACAATTTCGATGGAGCGAATTTTAGGAATTACGAACGATCTGTTGAAGTAATAAATAACAACAATATTAACACAAGTTTTGAGTAACACGTTTAACATTTAAAATTTACATGTATTGGAAAAGATACAAAAATATACTGTCTTTTATTGTTAACCAAAGTAAATATATAACACATACAATATTGTATGAAATTTGATTTCAGTTATAATTGAATGTCATTAAATTGTGTTTTTACCATTATGGTATTTTCACTAGGTGAGGTTAAGGACACATTATGATTTTTTGAATTTACCGCGGTGTATCGATCTACATAACCTAGATCTCTGCCAAAACGATCAGTGTCGGTAAAGCAGACATGGTTAACACACGTGTTTCACGAATCTCACGATTCTCACATTAACATACTTAATCGCACGTAAGCAAGTGAGTGAAAAATTGCGAAATCAAATTTGGTTTTCTTTTGAAAATTGTATGTCATTGTTTATAAAATATATTTATTTTCTCTTACAGACGCAATTCAATACAATCTTGAAAATGGTCAAAATAGTGACCGAAACGTCGATTGATTTGAAAAATTAGCAAAATAGCTTAGTTAATTTTGTGTTTTCGAGTATTAAACGATCGAACCGTAGCGCCGATATCATTTATTATTGTTACCCTATATGCTATTTAACAATTTAATTATAGTACGTCGTTGTCGAACAGTGCTTTAATACATTTAATTTTTATCGACCTTGAGTGATCTTGAATGGTCTTTATAATAGATGATCGTATCCGTCCTAAAACACACCATCAGAATATAAATACATAAAAACCACACCGACCCGTTAAAATAAGAGGGTTGACCTTGACGCGAGACGCGTTTCGCCTCTGTCGCGCATGTGCCACAACGTCACATGACTACTCCAGTACTTGCGGAGAGGTGGTAACTGTATTCCCCTCAATTTGCAAGTGAGTGCGAACACTTTTGTCCTCCACTGTGCATATGCGCAGAAACTGTAGAATCACGTTGTACCGAAAATTCCGGAATAGAAAATGGCAGTAATACCTCGAGCCGCAAAAGGTTAGGATCTCAGCTGAAAATTCCGAGAGACCCAGCAGTATATTCGGCTGGCTCGTATGGTGTTCCTGTTCCTCGGAGTAGTCGGACGTCTGGTCGGTGGCTCGTTTATTGGAAACGGCGCGCGCGAGCCGCGAGGAATGCGAACGCAGCTGTAACGAGGAAACGAATGGGTCGATCGATTATCATAATGCCGTTGTTCGGACGCGGCCGATCATTCGCCTGCAGGTCCACGAGCGGGTCCGTGGATCCTTGCTTGTCGATAAACTTTTGCAACTCGACCCGGAGACCGACCGTTAGATCGGCCAGTGCAATTTTAAGCTCGGGAAACTTTGGTGCGCGTTTGTTCCTCCTCCCCTTTCGGTTTTATTGGATCGTTCCCGAAGAAAGGAAGAAGAATATCTGGAGGGCGGTCGCGCCGGAAGGTCCTCGGGAATGAACGACACCGAAATCGACGATTCCTGTCAGGATTATTGCGAGCAATTATTGCCGGCCGCTCGTGCTCCCCGGCGACAGATGGGTCCGAACCAGCCCAATGGCCGATACATTATCATAATGTCCCGATCCTGCTGCATCCCGCGGCCTGAATCGCTGGAGATCGATTGCGATTTAATCCGCCATCCTCCTACGCGATCAACCCATCTCCTAGAGTACCGAGCTACAAACTTACTGCAAGATTGATACTACTGTTCAGATGTGCATGGACAGTTGTAAGTTTTTCGAGAATCATTCTGTCACAGTGATTGCCAATATACTGTGGGTGTACAAAGCATTCGTATAACTTTTCAAAACGAATTACTTTTTCAAAATTGGACCCAACAGCTTCAGATTCTCTCTCAGTCGTTAGAAGGATTGGTTTACTAGTTAATATGTAAATAATTCTTTTTTACAATTGTTATTGATCGCACTGGCACGGAAAAAAGTAAAGGTCACGATTTTTAAATTTTCTTTCTGTGCCTGTAATGAAGATTTAAAACATGTATTTTGTAAATCTAAGTAAGTTATATACATGTACAAAGTTTCATCGGAATCGTTCAAGGTTGTTACGAAATATGATTAACTGAAAATAACCAAAATTTGTAACAATCTGCGATTTAAATGAATCGCAAACCTTAAATTTAAAGATTTTTATATCTTACAATGCCCATAGCTTTTTTGTGTGTCAACCGATTTCGATAAAACTACTTAGATTTACAAAATATATGTTTGAAATTTTCGATACAGGCACAGATACAAAAATTTAGAAATCGTGACCTTTACTTTTTCCTCCGCGAGTGCGATCAATAACAATTTTTTAGAAAGTTATTTACACATTAGCCAGTAAACCAATCCTTCGAACGTCTCAAAAAAATTCAAGCTGTTGGGTCCAATTTTGAAAAAGTTAATCGTTTTTAAAAGGTGTACGAATACTTTGCACTTTGTACACGCCGACTGTAAGCCTATATGAAAAAGTTGTGGAATTTTCTAAACAAATTTAGCTTGTACAAAGTTTTTTAAAAATATTTTCTATGTTTCGAATTTGGGGAATTTTTGTGAGCTAGTTGACGAGTATCGGTTTCGAATAAACTGCCTAGAAACGAGTGTGCAACGAATCGAAGGGCTCGGACGAGGCGTGACGAGGATGTAAAAGGGCGAATGTTCAAGGGAACTTGCGCAACGTGGTGCAGAACTCGGTGAACCGTAGACGTCCGAAATTAGCGATCGAATCGAATTGTCTCTGCGCCGCAACCCTTATCCTCCGTTTTATCGCAGCCGGTGGCTCGCGAGAGCGTTCACGCGGCCACGGTCAATGTGTACTCGACGCACCCTCCATTATGCGGGCCCATTATTCAAATCTGCGTCCACCAGACTACAAATATCGTTACCGTACCCCTTTCTCTCTCCTCTTCTCTCTTCTCTCTGGCATCGTTCTGCTTGTGCCGGCTCCACTCGTCTTTTCAATAAACGACGCAACGGCACGCGATCGTCGCGTTTCCCGTTTCCCTTTTCGAGCCATTCGATAAAAACCAGCTACAGTTCCGGACAAAATTAAGTGGACACTCTCTAAATACTAATACAATTTTTCAAATTAGAACGACTTGAATTTTGTTGAGATGTTGGAAGATTCACCTAAACAGAATTAATTGAAAAGATTTAAAATTTTCATTGCAGGCATATATAAAAGAGTTATAAAGAAAATTAAGAATTATTAGAAAAATCAAAAATTTTTATGCAATTTTTAAAAAGTCATTTTTTAAAGGGTGGCTACTTAATTTTGTCCCCGACTGTATGCGTCTCTTGTTCGATTAAGAGATCCAGGGATCGCGTGACCGGCTATAATCTTGACCCGCTTCTTTTATCATAAGTGATCCCTTTCTATTCGCAATTCGCGAGCTTCGAGAGCAACCGGAGGAATTCTTTTGTTACCGACAGGAACCCAGGATCGATTGATCCTCGCTACAAAAATCAGAGGCAACTCAATGTGTAGCTCTTAGGATTTTGGGTTGTGTATATTAATTTACGCCAATCTTATGTATAAGAAAAATATCCTAAGAATTGACTGTTGATTTTGGCAACGAGTTCTCCGATCAAGATATTGGATGAAAACGCTGGATGCGTCTTTTCTTGATAATATATCAAACTCCTTATGCGATATGCATGCGATTCAGCGAGATAAGCTAGCAGCCTAGTAAAACGTGACTCCCGATCAAGCAGATTTTCCATCCGCGATCAATCAAGCCCGCAATTAAGCCGAGCGATCGTCGAGATCGAGTTGCGAGCGTCTTCACGGTTTGCCGATCGAGAAGCCGAGATTACGTACAGTAACGCTGGCAGCTTCTGTTACCCCGTGGATACACGTAGGTAATTATGCGTGTAGCATATGCGCGCGTAAACTTACGCAGGGAATATCCTGTCACCCCAGGAAACGCATGTAAGACAGGATTCATGTGCGACAACTGCACCGGGTGGCCCAATAACAACGCTGTCTATTGCTGAACCATCACACCAATCTACTATCGTCTTCCTCTACGTCCTGGTCCTCATCCTCCTACAATTCCTCGTCTTGATCCTCGTCCTCCTCTTAATCTTGTTCCCATTCATTTCTTCTTTAATTCATTCTTCGCTCTTCTTCAGAAAAATTGAAAGCAATCCTGCTTCAGGATACAAACCATTACTATTCTGCATAAAAATCCACAGTCTAATCATCAACTTAAATACATTAATTTTGTGGGAATATTTAACTTCCCGATTTTATAGGGAAGTTACTGTAATTACCCCGAAAATCGAAAATCGAATTTTTAGCAGATCTTGACGTTTCATGGTCATTGGAGTCATTTTAGACTATTTTTATCAAAATGTCGGTATGTGTGTGTGTGTGTGTGTGTGTGTGTGTGTGTGTGTGTGTGTGTGTGTGTGTGTGTGTGGGTGTGTGTGTGTGTGTACGTATGTCCGTTTCTATGGTATCAAATTTTTCGTTAACGTTTTCAGAAAAAGTAACAACGCGATCGGAATGATGAATGATGCAATCGATGTGCCCCGCTGTAACTTAGAGCTGATTAGATTTTGGTCCATTTTGGTCAAGTAGTTTTTTAGTTTTTTTAGTTTTTTTCGAAAGAAGTTCATTCAACAATGCAATTTATACGAGAGAACGGAAAGTTTCCACCGAAGAAACAAACGTAATTACACAAAAATTTTTTTTCGATTTTTTTAAAAATAGAAAAAATTTTTTTTTTTTTAAATCTTTTTTTGTACCTTAAGATGATGTTTCCGCTTACAATAATCGAAAATTATCCCAATGCAAGAGTGAGTTAATCATCTCTACTCCCGAGAATACATTTTCAAAGAATATCGATGGAAGTACAAAAAAAAATTTATATTACAATCTTTAAAAAAACAATCAGTTCAAAACGAATTATTAACTGAGATTAAATTGAAAATTAATATGAACTATATGATAATTATTAATAACAGTGATGTTGAAAACGGATTGGTTAATGGAGCACACATGCGGAATATTAAAATTTATTACTTTTCAAGAAAATACTAAAATTCCGTCTATATTGTAATTAGATTTTCAATTGGCCAGAGTAGGAGTGAAAGTAAGAACTCGTTATCGTGATTATATGAAAAATGCAAATATTGATCAAAATTTAACACCAATAATAAAAATATCGAATCAAGTAAATATGTCGAGTGAGGAAAAATATCAAATCACACGTAGTCAATTTCCAGTGGTTCCTGCTGAAGCGATTACGATTCATAAAAGTCAGGGACAAAAAACATACGAGAAAGTATGTTTGGATTTTAAAAAATCAGAAAGGCCAACTTTACAAATGTTGTATGTAGCACTGAGCAGAGTTTCAAAATTGAGCGCGGTTTATATATTTCGGGACAATTTAAATTAACAGTATCGAAGAAAACCAAGATCAATACTGCAACCCCGGATAATGATGAGTTGTATCGTTTGCGAAAAACTAATTAAGACAATTTATATTGCAACATTAGTATGCTATAACAAGGAACCAAGCGAGCAACGAGCATACGATATTGGTTTAATGCGACGCCATATAGCAAACATTTTGATAAGTAGGAAACTATTGAATTTCCCTGAAAATGTATAATATTCTTAAAACGTACACTTAATAAATAATAATAATAATATACAGCAACTAATGAATCGGGAAGTTCTTTGTGTGGCTCGTGGAGAGTCACACACAAAATGAGACATTAATAGCTGTGGGCCCTACTAGGATTGCGTACCACTAACATTCTCGCAAGAGCAGTCCTGCCCGCGAGCTCGCGACGCGAGCGAGCAACAACAACCCTACTCGCGAGCGAGCGAAGCGAGCGAGCAACAATAGCCCTCTAGTTTCAGCTGATATTCGTCGTTCAATTTATTAATGATATTGCAGAAATTGTTTCAATAATTGAATATTTCTCAAAGCAAACTCGTGCAAATCTTTTCGCGCAAGAACGTTCGTGAAAGGAATGAGAAGAGATCCGAAAGAGATATCGAAAAACTCTGCAAAAAAAAGAGAGTCGATACTCGTTCATATTAATGGTCCGCGTGAAATATTTCAGGGACGGAAACTATCCAGGCCAGGGCAGGACAGGGTCCTGGAAATTTACTCGGGGCCGGTGTAGTTCGTTCCGAAAACGTTCCTTTTTCGTAAAAGTCCTTTTCGTACAGCGGAAAACGATCGGAATCCGGATGCGAGGAGAGCCAGCCGCTCGGAAACGCTCTATACGCCGCGCCGCCACAGCAGTGGCGAGTTTCGCCGAAATCCTGGCCAAAAGTGAACAAAATCTTTTGTTACATTTGACCAAAATTATTTCTGTGCTTATAACATCAAACAAGTACATTGTTACAATTTTAGAGTCATAATCGGGCAATTTGTTATAGTAATTTACTAGTAGATAGAAAATTACAGTTTCATTTCGATGCTAACCCTTAGCACTCGAGGGGCGACTCTGAGGCGCCACTAAAAATTGCTGTACCATTATTGAAACTATTGTTACGATAGATATGTCGGTATTTATTCAATTACTAAACATTTAGGTATTGTATGAGGTATTATATTTAATTTTCGAGTTAAAGTAGCTCCGAGTGCAAAGGGTTAAATTTATTTCTTCTTTTTATGGTCTTTCTTTTTAGAGTTAAGCCGAATAGGTACAGTAAATCCTCTATCAACGCAGAAAAATATCCCCTCCACTGTAGTAATCTGATCTCGGCTCGGGTGTATCGGTGTGAACCACTACTAAGTTCAAAGGCGCGTGATATTAATTAACGATGAACGTTTCCGGCGCAAGGAAGGACAGCGTACGGGAAAGAAAGAAACGCGGAGAGTCGCGGTCGCTTCTCTTTACACGCGCTGTCCTTCTCTACGTTCGGCTCGACCTTTGAAGCTCAAAAATTGTGTCCCTCTACGATCGATGCAAACGAACCTCCCCGAGGCTTTTGCGTCGATAGAGGATTTACTGTACCTTGATCCGAAATACGACGAAAGCCGGTACCCAGCCATCGTCTTATATCGAAATAAAATTGTATTACTTTTGCCAGTTTTATATTCGGTGCCCCGTTGGAAGAAAACGCGACCGCTGTTCGCGAAGAAGCTCAAGGTTGCAGAAAGCAGTTGGATTTACGAAGGGGAGAATGGCGGAAAGAGGAGACAGGGAGGGGAAAGAGAGAAACTAATGCGCCGGGGCTCCGCAGAATGCATCGAATACTTGGTTGAACGCCGTCACCGGCTAGCTTGCGGCCCGCGTTGACAGTTTCTTGATGGCTATTACATTTCATTGTCAACCGAGTGCACTAGCCGGCTGCTGCCCGGTCCGAATCCCTCGGGAGAATCATGGAATTCGACTCGTCCGAGAAGATACGTGTCCCGGACGCAATTATTCGACCCGCTCGACCATTCTTCGCCTGGTAGGAGCGAGCGTCGTTGCATCCAGTTTCTTATTATGGTAGCTCATAAATATTTTTAGAATGATCTTCGGAGAATTTCGCCTCCTTTTTATGATGTCGATCTTAACTATGGACCTATCGAAGCTGTATTGCAGTTTGAATGTTCTTTGAATGTTTCGCCGTTTTGTAAGTATATTTTACAATATTCCAGCTATTTTGAAAAATCTAACTATGAAAAATCATGGGATGATTAAATTAATTTTCCAGCATACATCTTGAGATAATTTGATGAAATTTCAGCGGCTGTCAATACGGCAATTAACATTTTAGTCTATTAAATCAATTCTCCGATTCGGTATTATCTTGCGCAGTGAAATAATACTCAAATGTACACGAGATACATTTCATCTCTCTATTGTAATTAAACTGCACGTTTCACGAATGCGTGCCGCGCACATGACGCGACGTGAAATTAAATAAAATATTTCATGAACGTTTAACTTATTGCAAAATGGTCAATAACGAGTTACCAATCGACTGCAATTGTTCCAAAACTATAGCATAGATAAATTTGATTCCTCTATTTTCACTATTCGAACCTGAATTGTTCGAATCGAGTAAAATGCTTACTGAACGTTCAACAAAATATGTTCATTTCACTTTCCACGGACAAATAAATTTTTCGACGGTGACTGTAAGTGACCAATCAATTTCAATCATTGAAAAATAGTGCCAGAAATACATGTCATCCCCTTGCAATAATTATTCAATCCATAATCACTCGAATCGAATGGAATGCTCAACGAACGTGCAGCGAATTTTTCATCTTACTTTCCACGGCCGATTAAAATCCTCGACGATGAGTAACGGATCGATTTCAATTATTCCAATGATTGAAAAATAGTACGAGCGACACATATTCTCCGTGTGCGATAATTAGACTGGCAATTTTATGCATTTATACCGTACACTCGGCGTCGAATCAAATAAATGCGCGTAATGGCCAGCGTTGCAAATTTCCACGTTCTATCCAGAATAATATTCTGCCACGACAAGCATGAGTTAATAATTATTCCAATTACACCAATTATTATAAAGCATATATTCCAATTATTAGTTAATAGGCTAAAAAGAAAAACGAAAAAAGCGAGAGAGGGAAAGTTGCTCGCAGTCTAATAATAATATTCAGCCGGGCCATCGTTTCGCCCCGTAATTACACTGGCGCATGCGAAAGCGGAGGCGAGAAACGGGGGTGGTAAAAATTGTGTTTGCGCGCGTTTAGCGTTCCCCACCCGGCCTAGTGACGCTTAACACACCGATTGCTCGTTAACGATAACACACGCGCATTTATTACGGAACCGCTGCGCTCCGCGCCGGCTGAATGACGTTGGAAATATGTCTGTTTGAGCGTAACCGGATCCGCTCTGCTCCGCTCCGCTCCGCTCGGGTCGCCAGAGACCGAGCACATTTTTAAAAGCTCGCCGTAATTTCGCTGGTACGCGTACTTCCGAAAGCTCTTCCCTCTCTCTCTCACTCTCTCTCACTCTCTCTCTCTCTCTCTCTCTCTCTCTCTCTCTCTTGAACTCTTTTGAATGAGTAATTATGTACGTTTCGCGCATATTGTTGCTGTTGTTCCGAGTTGCTGCTTAAAGTGTTGCTGCTGGTTGTCACTATTAGTTGCCACTTCTAGTTATTGTTGTTTCTGCTTGTTGCTGGTAGATGAGGCTGCTACTTGTCAGTCCTGTTGTTCTGCTGGTTGTTACTATTAGTTGCTACTTCTAGTTATTGCTCTTAGCTGTTGTTGCTTCTATTGGGATGGCAAGAAAGTAATTTCGGTATTTTAAGGCGAAATAGAGCCCAGATTTTTTTATTCAAGCAATGAACTTTGATGAATACAAAATTGTATCTTTTGTTCGATGATCCTTTGCCGAGAAGAATAAAGAAGAAAATATTTTATTGATTAAAATTCATCACTCGAAGAAAGAAATTCGGTACTGTTTCACCTTAAAATACCGAAATTACTTTCTTGCCGATACAATATTTGCTGCGGATATAGCTCAGACTGCTACATACCATTATTATTATTGCTGAAAGTTGTTGTTACTAGTTGTTACTGCCTCTTGAAGCTACAAGATCAGGCCTGGCCAACTGAAATGGTTTCACGGGCCACTTTGGTGACGCGTAACGTTACAGCGTGCCACACTTTAGGTAAACAGCTTTTAAAAGATGTAATACAAATACGAAATGAATAAAACTTTATTGTTATCGTACTATGATTCAATATAATTAACTCCCGAGTCTTAATTAATGATATATTTATTTATCCTTTCTTTCACTTAATTTTTGTAAATCTATGTCCGACGTTGCACATCTTAGCTAGTTTTCTAAATTGGCATCAGTTAATGTAGCACGTAATGAACTCATTGTAAATTTCATCTTCGAAAAGAATGTTTCACGAACATATTTGGATCCAAGTTCACTTACAACTCGTTGTGCAAAATATCTTAAGTTGGAATATCTCTCGGATGTAATATAAGTATTGTATAAATTAATTTTTGATTTGGACGCAAGAAATTGTTTCATTTCATTGTTGGACTGTAACTCAGTTATCTCGAAAATATCAAATATAGAACTGGAGTTCCCAGTCGCACCTGCGCGTTATAATAATGACCCAAGCAAATTTTCATTTATTTAATATTTTTTGTATACATACAACGAGAAACAAAAGTTTTAATAGAAATATAAAATCGCCCGACGAGCCGGACAATTTAAGGTGGGGGGCCGCATGCGGCTCGCGGGCCACGTGTTGGCCAGGCCCGTGCTAGATAATACTAAGAATTGTCACTGCTAGTGGATGCTATTAGCTGTCGCTGCCAGCTATTCCTGCAAGTCGTCGCGGTCATTCGTCACTGTACATTCTCCCCGCTGGTTGTTACGACAAATCGATGCTGCTACTTGTTACTGCAAGTTGTTCCCCGTTGTTGGACCTTGGAAAAATGTTCGAATGCGACTATCGGAATGTTTTTCATCCGATCGGCGAATTACGCAGCGTTCGATTGCCGTGTTTGTATGCATGGTAGAACGTTTTGTTGGTTAATCGAGAAACGGTTCCGCGTATCGCAAACATTACAGAGATTATCGCGCGTTTCATTTATTTAGCACCGACACGACCTGGACAGTGTATCGATACTCTGTGAACGAGAGTCGAAACGCGAACTACAGGCTAAAGTGAGAGGAACGTCCCTTTCGTTACCGATTTCACGTAGTCATGATTATTCTACTGTTGAACTTGTGTTGCCACAGGCTTCTATCGGGTTAGCGTTTTTAAATTAAAATTGGAAAAATTTAAGGTATTTATTACTAGCATTTGTTTACCGAAAAACGTGAATAAATCCAAACCAGAAAAAGATAAAGCTAATTACACCGCCACGAGGGACACGTTAAAAATTACATTCATTTTCGCGATTCAGTGCCATTATCGCGAGAAATTTTATTTAACTTATTATATCTATAGCGACTCTTCAATAAATTGTAAAAAGATTTTTTTTGCCAATTTTAATGTTTTAATTTTAAATTCAAAAAATCATAATGTGTCTTTAACCTCACCTAGTGAAAATACCATAATGGTAAAAACACAATTTAATGACATTCAATTATAACTGAAATCAAATTTCATACAATATTGTATGTGTTATATATTTACTTTGGTTAACAATAAAAGACAGTATATTTTTGTATCTTTTCCAATACATGTAAATTTTAAATGTTAAACGTGTTACTCAAAACTTGTGTTAATATTGTTGTTATTTATTACTTCAACAGATCGTTCGTAATTCCTAAAATTCGCTCCATCGAAATTATATTAGTCTCTGAGCAGAGGTGAGATACTATTTCATATTTAAAATTTTATTTAGGCTAAAAAATAGTAGTAAGGTTGCTCAAGTCGTGCCCCTTCAGAAAAAAACCGTATAGAATTTAGGATTTATCAAATAAATAGAAATTAAATGTGTTACTCAAAACTTGTGTTAATATTGTTGTTATTTATTATAACGAAATTAGAAAATCTATACGCTTTCACGTAAAATAAACTAAATCTTTAAAAACTTACATCGGTACGACTAAAGTAACCGGTTTCCTAAGTCGCACCACCTATAGCCTAAGTCGTACCTAAGAATTCAATTAAGCGACAATAATAATTAAAACGTATTTTTCATTCATCCGTTTACGTGACACATAGGTATTCAGTTAGTACCAACATCACATACAAATTTTTTTGTTCTTTTCTCAACTCCAGCGCATACATCGTGCACCCAGGATTTGCATTTCAAGCATTGAATCATGTTTTCCTCCCGATCTTCTCCACAAATAAAACAAAACCAATCGCTTTTCTTCTTTTTAATTTTTAATGCCAATTCCTTTTTATTAATTACTGCGTTTCGTTTATTTGCCGCATTTTTTATGTTGTCTTTATTCTGCGTTGACGTTATACCGACTGACGAGGTAGTACGACTTAGGAATCTCATATGGGTGCGACTTAAGACACGGCACAAGTTAAATTTAAAAATTAAACATAACCTAACATTGAATAAAATTAATACGATTTCGTTTCGACCAAACGATTATGTAAATTCTACTGAATTTATATTTACTAAGGAACATAATTTTATCAATAATTTACTTGCAAGATTAACTACCAAACATATGCAGAAAATTGTAAGAAAATTTAAATAAGCTTGCTTGATGACAAGATTTATAATGAGGCTGATTTATGGCAGGCAATAATACGTAAAGCAACTTGGTTTACTCACGTGTATCTTTGATTGCCGTTGTATGTGCTCTTGTCGTCGTAGTTCGTTCAAAATTCAAGTGGTACGACTTCAGCAACCTTGCCCCACACGCGGAATTTTTAAGTGGTTCTAAAATGTTTGTCTAACGCAATAATCGGGGATGTTGGACGCCCGGTCCGATCAATTAGAGCTGATCAACGACATCTTTCGATCGGGAATAGTGAATTACGCATTCTTACTGGCGAACCTCCGTCGGCCTCCGCCGGGAGAATGACTTTTCCTTCCATTCACGATTCCAATTCATTGGCCACCGTAACGAGCGTCGGGCGAGCGCGCACAGCTCCGCCTCGGTAAATTAATTAGTAGTTGTAATTCACTTTCGGCGAATAATAATGGGAGGCGGAGACAATGGCGCGCTGCTCCGCGCGACGAACGCTAAATGACAATTTACTCAAAAGCGAATCCGCCGGCTGTGACAGCGGGCTCCATAGACAAGGCTGGACTATCTCTCTCTTTCACTTTTGCCAGCATACAGCCGTCGTCGTGCGAATTCTCATCTTTGCACGGCCGAATTTTAATCATTCGCCTAAAAACTCGTTCCTACAGTGCAATCTGCTCCTCCACGGCGCGGCGCGGGGCTGGGTGCTCTGCAATTAATTGAGAGAGCGAACTTGGCAGTCGATCGATCGAGGTCGAACCTCGTCGCCCGAGATTTTTAAATTCTCGCGGTCCCGATTATCTCGGAGGGTGGTTGAAGATTGCGAGCATTTCAAACGACGCAGCTTGCGAAAAGTTGTGATTTTACTGTTCATCATATTGTGTTTCTTTCGTAATTCTTTCTCGTTCATGAATGAAGACTGAACAGTGAAGATTGAACTGTGATTATTGAACGTTAAAGATTAAAGAATGGAGATTGAACACACACACAGTAAAGATTGAAGAGTGAATTTGACTAAAATCGAAGACACAATCATCACCAGCAGACAAACTAATATTTCTCCTTTCCGTTCCTCCTTCATACCCCGAATCAAATTTTCTCCAACTCGGGTAACGACAAATCAGCAACCGGGGTCATATCGATGTTCGCCATCTCCCGTGTCGAATGAATTCGCAACAAAGCACCGACTTCTAACGCAGCCTGTTCGAACCGAGAAGAAAGCATCCCGTTATTCCCCGCTCATTTCCGAGTCTTCGTCTCCGGGTCGAGTATTTTCGTTTCCAACGTCCTCTTCGCTCGGCCGTCGGTTATTTACGTAGCCTCTCCCGAACGCGGAGCAAAAAAAATCTCGCAAATATTTCTCGATTGGCAATCTTGTCGGCGGCGGCCATTGATGCGGGAGCTTCAATCGGCGAAACGAATATCGAAAACGTTTTTCGCCTGTGCGGTACGTGGGCCGAATTGATTGAACGGCGACCGCGCGAGCGCACATATCTAATTTACGAAAGACGAGAAGTTAGGCGGACTACTGAAAAAACATTCCGTGATTCGAAACGCGCGCGTGTCCGAGCGTGAAGAAAATTTAGCAGTTTTACGATTAATAGCCGTATTCCGAACTCGTTTAGCCAACTTCCGTGAATTTTGCCCGCTCGCGATCAGAAATCGGCCGTAACTGTGATTCCGAGGGAAAGAGAGGCAGAACAGCCGGCCGGGACAAGATCGCGCCGGAAATCGGTCGAAATCGAAAAATTAACCGGGTCGATTCGATTCTCCATTGGGAACAGTCTCCGGTAGCTCGCCTTTTTCTCCCGCATCCGCGATTTTCACCTTTTTCACAGATTTCGACGATCGCCCCGAGATAAAACCTGCCGAATTTGCAATTCGGCCGACGACGCACCGCACCGGCTCCTATGTGCCGCTAATTATTCTAATCCTGAGGTGTGCATTCTCTCTGTTAGCGTCTCCGTTAATTCCACCGAGCGCCCAAATCTTCCATCAATTTCTGCTACTTAAATATACAAATATTTTATTTCTTAAAAAGCAAGTAAATTATTCATAAAATTATGTTCCTTATTAAATATAAATTCAGTAGAATTTACATAATCGTTTGGTCGAAACGAAATCGTATTAATTTTATTCAATGTTAGGTTATGTTCGTCAACGCATAACGTCAACGCAGAATAAAGAAAACATACAAAATGCGGCAAATAAACGAAACGCAGTAATTACTAAAAAGGAATTGGCATTAAAACTTAAGGGGGATCTATACCCTCGGATTGTAACTAGAAAGGAACTAGAATCTTATTAGATTTTGGGTCGAAACATGGGTTTACGCGCATCGATTTTTCGTCCTTATTTGAGCGGATTTTGGACTGGGTGAGGACTCATTCTATAGAGGAAGGTTAAATCCGGCGCGCTCTGCTATTGATTTAACGAGATTATGTTTATATCTAATAATATGAGTGCCCAAAGTAGAGAAAAAATCTAGAAAAATAACCGCAGATTTCAATGTATTTTCCTGTCTCAAAGAGATTTTTTTGACTGATATGATGAGCAGAGCGCGCCGTGATGAACCTTCCTCTATCAAATGAGCCTTTGTGCAGCTCAAAATATGCTCGTATAAGGACAAAAAATCGATGCGCGTGATTTCATTCACATTAGCATAGATTTCCCCATATTACGTTCATGAAGACAGAGGTTATCTCTGATGTAGAGCCAATCTAGAGCCAATTTTACTTCAGTTAGTTTAGACGAGATGGCGCCTAGTCAGAAAGACTGTCAATCAGTGCTGCGATATTGTGCAACATTTCACTGCTCCACTGCTGTCAATGTGGAATCATAGCAAAACTGACACAGACGAGGTACATATTCTCATCGGTGGCACTAATATTAGTGCGACCTGTCCTGTATAACGGCATTCGCGACGAGCTAAATAGAATATGGAAATAGCAAGCAACTCCATCTCGTGTTCATTATGCAGTTGCGTGTTTATCAATGTTACCAAACTTTTTTTCTGCACAGAGGTTGATAACATTGATAAATACCCCAAAATCTGAGGGTATAGATCCCCCTTAAAAAGAAGAAAAGCGATTGGTTTTGTTTTATTCGTGGAGAAGATCGGGAGGAAAACATGATTCAATGTTTGAAATGTAAATCCTGTGTGCACGATGTATGCGCTGGAGTTTAGAAAAGAACAAAACAATTTGTATGTGATGTTTGTACTAACTGAATACCTATGTGTCACGTAAACAGATTAATGAAAAATACGTTTTAATTATTATTGTCGCTTAATTGAATTCTTAGGTACGACTTAGACTATAGGTGGTGCGACTTAGGAAACCGGTTACTTTAGTCGTACCGATGTAAGTTTTTAAAGATTTAGTTTATTTTACGTGAAAGCGTATAGATTTTCTAATTTCGTTATAATAAATAACAACAATATTAACACAAGTTTTGAGTAACACATTTAATTTCTATTTATTTGATAAATCCTAAATTCTATACGGTTTTTTTCTGAAGGGGTACGAGTTGAGCAACCTTACTACTATTTTTTAGCCTAAATAAAATTTTAAATATGAAATGGTATTTCATCTCTGCTCAGAGACTAATGTAATTTCGATGGAGCGAATTTTAGGAATTACGAACGATCTGTTGAAGTAATAAATAACAACAATATTAACACAAGTTTTGAGTAACACATTTAATTTCTATTTATTTGATAAATCCTAAATTCTATACGGTTTTTTTCTGAAGGGGTACGAGTTGAGCAACCTTACTACTATTTTTTAGCCTAAATAAAATTTTAAATATGAAATGGTATTTCACCTCTGCTCAGAGACTAATATAATTTCGATGGAGCGAATTTTAGGAATTACGGACGATCTGTTGAAGTAAGCTGATTCTTCGAATAACAGTTTGACATGCAGGGCTATTTACCCAGCACCGGTGAAAAATATGTCAATTCGATAGGAACGAACGACATCTAAAAACCGGGATGCCATCTCCCGAATTTTCCCGAGCGTTCCGAGAAAAAGTTCCGTTGATCGCTCAGCTTGCCCCCGAAAGCGAGACAACATTTCTTCCGAGCGTTTCTTCTCGTTCCGAAAACTGTACAAGTTATCGGGGGCGACTTCTCTCAGGTGTCTGCCGGCTGTATTTGCCGAAAGACGAGCCCGGGGGAAATGAATGTTTGAAGGTAGCTCCGTCAGCCAGCCGTTTCGCTAATTGTCCCGTTTCCCCGTCCCGTTTCTAATGTAAATAGAGCCGCGTTCTTAATAACTCCTCGAGCCCCGTTCCCTTTGTGCGTTTTCTGCTCGATTTCGAAATTAATTGACTGGCAGAACGGCATCCGTTCATAGTCGCATCTCTTTTGCTATCAAATATATATCCATTAGTTGCACGAGCTTAAATGCAAAAGATTGGCGAACTTTAGTTTTCCCAGATTTTCAACGAGTCCGCCGCCGTTTCCCCTTTGATTTTTCTTGTTGCCTTAGACCCTTGAAAAAGTTGAAAAAATTCGGAGGTACTTGTAGTCTATAATGTAATTTAATGTGCAAGTGACATCATACATACAGTAAGAAGTAAAACTGATTCCACACACTTTAAATCAGAACAACTTCTTTATAAATGGACCAAATGACTTCAATTTCTCTGTAAAGCTAGAAGAATTAGTTAAGTAAATGACGTCTAATAAATAAGTTGAAAAAATGCATTTGGTCGGAATTGTGAAAAACAGTATAGTTAGTATTGTTTTTCACAATTCCGACCAAATGCATTTTTTCAACTTATTTATTAGACGTCATTTGCTAAACTAATTCTTCTAGCCTAACAGAGAAATTGAAATCGTTTGGTCCATTTATAAAAAAGTTGTACTGATTTAAAGTGTGTGGAATCAGTTATGCTCCTTACTGTATGTTTAAACATTTTTGCAATAAAGGTAAAAATTGACGGAGGTTGATTAAAATTTCGTCTGCTTGCCCCGCCATTTTGTAAATAGACAAGATATTAATTTCTCTTGGTTCAGACCATAACTACATTAATTCTTCCAAGAAAGACTTACGTTGATTATTTTTCCTTGAAAAAAATCACACATGTACTTCGAGTACCATCGAATATGCGTGCAAAATATCATTGCGGAAAGTTAAACAGTTTTTCCGGGAAAAATTCTTGAATTCGCCGCAGAAACGGGCTCGAAGACCAGAATACTTGGGAGCTTCCAGAGGAACCGGAGGATCGTTCCTTAATGCTTTGCAACCAGATGACAACGGAAATAGATACACACACTGTCGGATCCCGTCGGACCGACGCCGATAGGTCGAGGAATTCGAGGGCAGACGTCAAAGCCAACGGTGCGGTGCGCGGTGCGCGGTAGGGAGGCCTTTGGCCCAGCGATTAGATAAGCGATTGCGCGTGCTGGCGAAATTGCCGCGTGAAACGCGCGACAACGGCAACGACAGGGATAATGAAGGTAACCGCAACACCGAAATTACACTCGGGATGATAATCGAGTTAGCCTCGCGTCGTTGTTCGCGCGCAACCTTCGCATCGGCGAGATTTCGATCCGCGCGAGCCGGCGCGGCGCGGCGGCTGAGCCTTTCGCGCTCGCGTCAAACGGACGCCAGACATTTCGTTATTAGCTTGTAATGCGTTGCGGCTGTTGCTGCTCTCGTGTTCCCCTCGTGTTGCTGATGTTGCTGATGTCGGTATGGCGAGGCCTCGGTGTTGTTCGGATACCCGTCTACACGCGTCCTCCCCGAATCCTGCGATAGCGAAACAACCGAGCTAACCTCACTTTGTTCCCATATTGCATGCGCCGGCTGACAAAAGCCGGCTTAACACCGACATTGTTATTGATAAACGGGGTGCTCTCCGTACGGTAAAACTCGTCTCTATCTGTTGCTAGAGACAGCACAGTCTTTACTATTCTTTTCCTTTTTTAACACAAGATTGAAAGATTTGAAAATTTATTCTTCGTCTTACCATTTCGTTCCAGAGATTCAAATTTCAACGTATTATTTGATTTTCGCTACAAATGTGCATCAGTGAAGAATAAAATAAATTCGTGTTGACTTAAATTTAATGCGGAACAATTTTTGTAGATTAATTTTAACGCTAACCGTACCGGGTACAAAATGTATCGGATATATCTGTGGTTGTCAGGAAGAACGCCGCATCTCACATAATTTCACTTTCGAGATAAGGTTAAGTGCCCTATGCCTGGACAACATGTTTTTCTATTTTAAATTTTATCACTTTAAATGAACAAAAACAATTTCTTAAGAGTTTTAACATACAGTTCAGAGTTTGAAAAGTAATTTAAAATTAAAAAATCATTGTTTAGGTTAATATCTTAATTGTATTAACAAGAATAATTCAAACCTATAGTTGGATATATTAAATCCAATCTAAGCTAGTACCTGGACAGAAGTAAAGCCTATATCGGGACAAATTCAATTTACGAGTTGATCGAGCGAACATAACCTAAAACGTTGGTTGATGGCGCTGTTGCGCATGACGAATAGAAGATGCTTTGCGTAATATGTAGTATTCTTATCATGGATTATAGTATTGTATTATTTAACCAAATATATGTTTATTTTCATTTACTGTTTTAATAAAACTTGTCATAATACAACTTTTAAGGTTAGGTAGTAATACTGATAGATTTAAGATGTTAACATAAAGTATTATTAACGTCACAACCGGAATACATTTTCTACATACGTTATTCAAGCTAATAGAAGACTAATTATACGTACATGTAGTTAAATAATTTGCAAACAATGCGTTGATTTTATTCACAAACACGTGACCGGCTTCAGGCGTAAGGACATTGCGCATAAGCTTAGAGTGGGACAGCTACTGTCATCGCGTCCCAGTATGGAGTACTTATATTTGAAAACAGTCCTAATCTTGGACATCTAATATTTGGATTAATAATTATTATTTACGTTAAGTTTGATTGCCAATGTATTTTAAAATATCAATATTATTATGCGTGATAATTATTTTTTGTCTGAGGGTTTAAATTATATCTTTTTTTCTAACAAAAGTTCGAACTATAAATGCACATGATTCGCATGTAAATAGACTATTTTGTATACTGTTTTCAGATGAACTTTGAATTCATTTTTAAATTTCAATTGATGTCTTAATGAAATAATATTGATACCTACTTGTAGCTAAGGCCTCAGAATATATAATATAATTATTTAATCTCTTAATTACTGATTTTACTATGAAAATTCAATTGTCCAGATTCAGGTATCACTTTTGGACTGTCCAGACTTAGGGCACTCCACCTTATTGCCATTTAAAGTTTTCGTCACTAATGTTTTCCCATAGGACATCGGTTAACTTGCATTATTTTTTTCAGCCTTTCGAATTTATTCTCACGACTATTTTTCTGATAAAGACGTAAATCCTATACTATAAATCTCAATTAATGCATAAACTGAAATTTTTTGATATTGTGACATGCGACGTTTTTCCTGGCAACCACAGATATATTGTTTTATAAAAATTACAAGACTGAATTTATTCAGACTGAATTTATTCAGATTCTTCGCAATTTTTATAATAATACGTGCTCGAATAAAGAAATTTATTAAACAACTTCGAAGCTTCTTTATCATTTCAATGATGAAGCAATAAACAATGTGAAAGCGATAATTTGATCGGTCGCGGTTAGTGTTAAGGAAGAGTTGAATCAAATAAAATCTTCCTATCAGTGGGAATAGTCTTTAAAGATCCGAACTAAATAAAAATTGCACTATGTTCTAGCGAATTTTATATGCTAGTATTTTTTGAAAATTTTTACAAGCCATAAAAATCCGTAGTCTAGTTACGATGTACACAATCCGGTTGTAGCATCTTCAATTTTTCTGTTTTGCAATCTTCCGTGTGATTATTTGTTTATAAAAATTGCGATTTTTTCAAAGGCCCTAGCGTGTCGTTATGGCTTTGAGCAAGTGTTCTTAGTAGCATCAAGAGTCGAGCAGGAGATGTTCAATATTCCCCTCAGCCAAGTGAATCGATTAAAGGGCGACGCTGCAATTTATCCGGGGCCGTCCACCCCCCGGTGGTTTGCGTCCTACTTAATTTCCAATGGAGATATGCCGTAAACGCCGAGGCACTCCAGCCTGATGCAACACAGCTCCAAACAGACTAAATGCCACCGCGAATGTTCGCGCTGGTTTGCGGGATCCTTTGAACGGTGCGTGTTAGAGGTCAC
Source organism: Lasioglossum pauxillum (assembly GCA_933228785.1). NCBI lineage: Eukaryota > Metazoa > Arthropoda > Insecta > Hymenoptera > Halictidae > Lasioglossum > Lasioglossum pauxillum. The sequence continues at coordinate 48,564,762 of OW121702.1, read as the reverse complement.
TCGGTTCGTTAAATTTCCACCGCAACACCTTTCCGCCTTTCTCAAAGCAGTCGCTGCAGCCTCTGGTTAAAAACACTGCCGCCGACCTACCGGACAATCGCGTCACGTCATATGGATCCTCTTTTACTCATCCTCTTCGTTGTTTCAAGCTCACCTTCAAACGAAATTAAACTTCGAAAATATTGTCATACGCTTTCTCGGATATTTTCTGACGGCAGCCTTTCCAGGTGAAGTTTGTTTGCAATTTTCAACGTTGCAAAATTGACTTTTCTTTTCGGGCGTAAAATGTTGACTATAAAGCAAACCTCTTTGATTGACATGAAAAACGAACAAGTTGGTTGGACATCTAGTTTGCGAGACAAAAATTCGCAAAAATTACCCTTAGACTGAAATTGATACACTAAGAGTTTATCTGTAATTTGCGATGTCGAATGTATTGATTTTTCTTTCAAACAAACAGTCCTTATGATAAAAAGCACCACTCTGATTGACATCATAAAAGAGACAACTGGGTAGAATAAATACAACCTTCTTCGCCGTGCATCATTTGAGTTCAACAAATAAATAAAAAGAAAGAAATGCTCAACGAGTCGACGACATCTGCAAGGACTTTCTCACCACGGGAGCGAAGCTGCGTTTGCCAGAGGATCCTCCGCGAAAGGCAAGCCGCCAGCACTGATATCGATCTTCGAGCGATCGCGCACAGCGAGAGATGTAACGACGAATGGATTAGTGCCGAATTCCGGGCCGCAGCAATTTGTCAAGTAGCGGGACATTTTGCCGCGTGCATGTGTGCGAGAGACCAGACGCTCTCCAGCGTCGAGCTGAATCCTCGTTGAGAGATCAACGTTCAGAGACCTTGCCGGGGAGAACTTGCGGCCGGAAAAACGCGCGTGTACGCGTCGAGACGGGCCGGCCGGTATTATTGAATCTGAAATTTATGACTTTAATAGAGACTAAGTTTACGCGATCGTAATTCAAAGGAAGGCTGCGTGTCCGCCTCGGGCTGAGCGTGCAATCCGCCCTTCTTCTGCGAGAGCTGGCAACCCTTCGCGACGACGACGCTACCTTCGTACCCCTTCTCTCGGCCCAGACTGTTTCCGCCTCTTTCTGCTCGGCTCCTTGACTCGAATCGAGCAGACATCCCGTCGAGGTGACAACCCAGTGATTTGTGACCCTGGACACCCGCCCCCGGCCGAGAAAAAATGTTTCCGGACCGCTTTGCGACACTTATCCGCGAATAGGCAAATTCTAAGTCTCAGGAAGTTGAGCAGAGTTTAAGGTGAAGTGCCCTAAGTCTGGACAGTTCAAAAGTGATACCTAAATCTGGACAATTGAATTTTCATAGTAAAATCAGTAATTAAGAGATTAAATAATTATATTATATATTCTGAGGCCTTAGCTACAAGTAGGTATCAATATTATTTCATTAAGACATCAATTGAAATTTAAAAATGAATTTAAAGTTCATCTGAAAACAGTATACAAAATAGACTATTTACATGCGAATCATGTGCATTTATAGTTCGAACTTTTGTTAGAAAACAAGATATAATTTAAGCCCTCAGACAAAAAATAATTATCACGCATAATAATATTGATATTTTAAAATAAATTGGCAATCAAACTTAACGTAAATAATAATTATTAATCCAAATATTAGATGTCCAAGATTGGGACTGCTTTCAAATATAAGTACTCCATACTGGGACGCGATGACAGTAGCTGTCCCACTCTAAGCTTATACACAATGTGCTTACGCCTGACGCCGGACACGTGTTTGTGAATAAAATCAACGCATTGTTTGCAAATTATTTAACTACATGTACGTATAATTAGTCTTCTATTAGCTTGAATAACGTATGTAGAAAATGTATTCCGGTTGTGACGTTAATAATACTTTATGTTTACATCTTAAATCTATCAGTATTACTACCTAACCTTAAAAGTTGAATTATGACAAGTTTTATTAAAACAGTAAATGAAAATAAATATATATTTGGTTAAATAATACAATACTATAATCTATGATAAGAATACTACATATTACGCAAAGCATCTTCTATTCGTCATGCGCAACAGCGCCACCAACCAAAGTTTTAGGTTATGTTCGCTCGATCAACTCGTAAATTGAATTTGTCCCGATATAGGCTTTACTTCTGTCCAGGTACTAGCTTAGATTGGATTTAATATGTCCAACTATGGGTTTGAATTATTCTTGTTAATACAATTAAGATATTAACCTAAACAATGATTTTTTAATTTTAAATTACTTTTCAAACTCTGAACTGTATGTTAAAACTCTTAAGAAATTGTTTTTGTTCATTTAAAGTGATAAAATTTAAAATAGAAGAACATGCTGTCCAGGCATAGGGCACTTCACCTTACCTGGGCTTCCCTTAGGCTGACATTTTCTTGAAATGCAACAAAATTAAGGTGAACATTGATACGCAATAAATTGAAATAATCTTTCTCTCCGAAGGAATTATTCAGGACAAAGAAGTTGACAGCCAGACAAATAGTATTACTACGAGAAAAATTCTAGAACGATGGGTTGGGGGCGATATGCTCTTCGAGAGCTTAGTATAATCCCAAGACAAAACACCCCCGGCCATCCCGCGCTAGAGGCTGTTGCACTACTTGGATAACTCTCCGATTAAATGTTTTTCCAGACTTTATTATCTGTAAATGCGAAATGTGAAACAGAATTGTTGTTCGTTAATGCAAATAGCTGTGTGTCTCGCGACGATCATTGGCTTGTCGAGTCGTTTCAGACGCAGTCGAACGACCATAAACACAATATTATATTCAAAGCATTACCATCGCTTCCATAGGTTTACCACCAACGTATACACTAATTAATAGAAAGGCAAATGTTTTGTTATCCGAGCAATAGACATTCGGACCATAGAGTACGCTTGTCTTTCTAACAGTGAACATTGGCTGAAGCTGCATTGTTGCAGAGGCCACATTGTCGTGCTACTAAATTATGTACCATGTCATTCAGAAATTTCGTAGCCTGAAACGACAGGAAACAATGGGTTAAAATACATTTATTCTTCGATATATTCTCCATTAAGCTCAATACATTGTTTCCAGCGATTTTCTAATTTATTTATCCCATGTCTGAAATGATTTTCCTCGAGACCTCTAAGATACTCATCTATGGCGCTATAACTTCTTCATTTGATGAAAAACGCCTGCCGCATAGGAATTTTTTGAGGTTTGGGAACAAGTGGAGGTCAGAGGGGGCCAGATCTGGTGAATATGGTGGATGCTCCAACAATTCATAGCGTAACTCCTTCAATTTGGCCATTGCAAGAACACCTTTGTGAGCCGGTGCATTGTCCTGGTGAAAAATGACTTTTCTCTTCGCTTCGGTCTTTTCTCTCGAATTTGTGCATCCTGTTGATCCAAAAGGTTTGTGTAATACCCTCCTGTCATTGTTTCTCTGATTTGAAGGCAATCAATTAACAAAATTCCTTTTGCATCCCAAAAAACGGATGCCATGACATTCCTTGTCGATTTTGACCAGTTTGGCTGCTTTGGAGCTGAACAACCGGGCTCAGTCAACTCTGCGGTTTGTTGTCGCAATGCAGGATCATAGTGGTAAACCATAGTCTCCTCCACGGTTAGAAATCGACGCACAAAGTCAGTTTTATCTTTTTGCAAACTATCCAAATGTTGTTGAGAACATTTCATTCGAATGCGTTTTTGAACCGAATTTAACGAAGACGGCACCCATCTTGTCAATAGCTTTCTCGCACCTAATTAATTAGTTAAGATCTCATGAACTGATCCAGTTGAGATGCCTGTGGCCTCAGCTAAATCAGCCACAGTTAATTGGCGATCTTCCAAAACCAAATTATGAACATGATCAATCATTTCCAAAGTGGTTGCAGTTTGTGGACGTCCTGAACGTGGATCATCATTAATGTCTGTACGATCATGTTCAAATAGAGCAACCTATTTTTTTACCATTGCATTTGAAGGAGCACTGTCCCCTAACACATTCGCCATATCATCAAAAATTTCCTTTCCGCTTAATCCTTTTTTATATAAATATTCAATTAAAGAAAGAACGATTTTTCAAGTTTTATAGCACATTTTAACAAGTTTTGTGATGTGATGTTAGCCAGGATTTAATCATTTGTTTCCTTTGTTTGAATGGCAAGAAACCACAGTCTATATTTAACTCAAAAGCTCTAGAATTCTCGAGTTTCTGCTAAACTGATATTCAGCACAAATAACTCTCGAGAGTCGAAAGATTTCCCACCATTTCCGTTCAAAGTTTTAGAGCATAAAAATTCGGTGCACTCTATCGACGAGCTCGATCAATAAAAGACCAGAAACTATCAGAATCGAATCTGAAAAGTTCGCTGCCCTTCCGAGAGCATTTTCGCGAACCGCGGGGCATTTCGCAGGGAACAAATTGCGGCAGGAGCGAAAGATTCCCGCGATAATTTCGGAAATATAAGAGGAGTTGATCGGGGAATCGCGAAACAATTTCGTCGGCGTTGAAAGCCTTCGAAGATCAATCGGACTTTGGCCAAAGTCGGGATTCGCAAGCAGTTCACGAACGGGCGACCCAACTTTTTAGAAAGGCTGCTGGCTAGAGAAAGAGTAAAAGCGCGCGCGAGAGGGGAGGAGCGGGGAGATAGAGTGAGAGAGAGAGAGGGAGAGAGAGGGAGAGGGATAAAGTGGAAGAGAAGAGAGTATCGTCTCGAAAGTTTGTCGAGGGATTTCCATCGGCGTGTCAGAGCTATCGAGGGGTGGGGTGGAGGACGGAGGCGGCTGGAAGCGAAAGAAAGTAAATCCGTGCAGGCGAGAGGCGCACAAAGAATACTATGGAGGCGAGTCTTCATCTTGGCGCTCGAATAATAAATATGTACGTCCACCAGAAGCATTAGCGCCGCGGAAGAGAGAGAGAAAGCGGAGCGCAGAGAACACGAGAAAGAGAGAGAGTAACTCGTCTCTTTAAAGGAACGCGCGGAAACTTCGGTCCCGAAGTTCGCGAACTTCCCGTCGAACGGCTAACGGCGTAAAAGTATTGAATTCCCTGGGCATTTTTACAGAGCGTCGTGGACCCCCCTTTTCTCTCTCGCTCTCTCTTTTGCAAAAGTTTCGACGGGATCCGCGAGGCGGTGAAATTTCCTCATCAATTAATAACTCGACGGCTACCGACTTATCGGTATTGACGGTAGACGCGTGTACGCGACGACGGATATTGTTTGTTGCCCGATGCATTTTACTCGATTATTACGTAGAATAATGGGCCGACCGATAATAAATGGGCGGTCCCGGTTCTATTCGATATTCCGTAGAAAGGATGATTAACGATACACTCTCGCCGTTGATACGGTATTGATCAGAATTACCTCGATTAATGAACCGTTCAGAGGCGAATTATACGAGACGCTCATCGCCCCCCTCTTTCCCACCCCCGGCTCCGGAACACAGCACGCTAGACTGCCTTTCGCTTTTTCGGAACCAGCGAATCATTACCGAGCGCATTAACCAGTAATCGGGACTAATGTTTAACATTGTCGGTCGGGATAACAATGGCTATTCTTCCGGGCGATTTTCGCCGACTAAATCCTGGGGTTATTTGTACAGGAAGTTTGCCGATGCTCCACCATTTGGTGGAAACAGTAGATTTTTCAGCGAACGACCAGATGCACTGAATTCTTGCCATGCGTCTCCATTAATTTGGTTAAAAAATTAAATAAAAATAAATTTTTAAAAAATACCACGTTTTTAAAACGGACTAAAAAGTATAAAATACAATTTTTAAAAACGCCACGTTTAAAAACGGACTAAAAAGTATAAAATAATTTCTTCTAGCCCCACACAGATTCCTAACCCCATAGTCCTGAAAATTTGTGATTGTGAATTTTGAATAGCTATAGAAATACTTGTAAGATCTAAAACGAAAAACATGGGGCGCAAGATAATACATAGTAAGGAGTGTAAGAGTAGCTGCCGCTGAGAAAACTCGCAAAATAGTTCATATCATTTGCAGTGCAATAAAATTGTTAGCGATTTAGGTGTTCATGCATCAATTATCTATTGCATGCGCCCCACGTTTTTCGTTTTAAATCTTACAAGTATTTTCATAGCTATTCAAAATTCACAATCACAAATTTTCCGGACTATCTGTACGGGGTTAGGAATCTGTGTGGGGCTAGAAAAAATTATTTTATACTTTTTAGTCCGTCTTTAAACGTGGCGTTTTTAAAAATTTTATTTTATACTTTTTAGTCCGTTTCAAAAACGAAGTATTTTTTAAAAATTTATTTTTATTGAAATAATTATTTTCTGCTTTTTAGCCTTATATGTGTGTAATTTTACAATCGATTTTGAACATTTTGATGAGATTATAACAGAGACATGTAGTAAATTTCAGACGGTATTGCGACGCGTCATATCAAAAACGAACGCCGTGGTAAAATGTCAGAGATAAAGGTTCGACGGAGAATTTCGGTGTAACTGTTCTTTCGCTTGGTAAACAAACATTACACTATAATAATACGTAGTAACTTTGTAAACACCGCACGGAGCTCGAACGCACACTGACGCACACTGAGCTCCTTCGGTGCGAAGCGGGTCAATGGAGTGGGGATGAGTCAGAGAGGGAACACGTAGTAGAGTGGGGACGCTGAATGCGAAGACGTACTACGTCACGCGGCGGGGGGTACAAAGGTTCAAATTATTAATAATTTATATCTCCTGAACGCATAGGCTTTTTTAAAAAATTATTTTTAAATATTGCGTTGTAATCCAGTTCTGAGCTATGTTTAAAATTTCAAGTCTCTAGCTCATCGGGAAGTTAGTTTAAAATCAATTGCAAAATTTGTACCGAACAGACGAACAGAGAAACAAGAAAGCGAGCTAATAAAAACGTGGTAAAATCGCTTTAAAAAATGAAATCAACCATCTATAAATAGATTTTAAAGGATTGAAGGATTGTGCGTTCACGAAGATTACGTCAATATAGTTTAGCGCTCCACGCTTTTATTTATAGTCACTAATGTCTAAAAAAATTATTTTCTCCTTTTTAGTGCATTTAATATAGCAAGCGCGGTTTTTAAAAAGTTTTTCGTTATATATTTTTGTAATATTTCCCGAAACAGTTTCAGCATGAAATCGACATTTCACAGCCTCCGCGACTGAATCGAACTGCCGAACGGCTGAAAGTGACCGTTTAGTTAATTTTTTCAATAATTTCCTCGGAAAAGCCACTTGATAATTTTAATAACTGCAACCTGAAAATATTCAAACGAGCGATTTCCACCGCACCGGTGAGGAGCTATAAATTTTTTTCATACAAACCCGGCGAAAGGATCACCGCGAACAAAAGTACCGGAATATTATTCAATCTTCATTCAACTAGACGAAAAAAAATATTCGAAAAATTGAACAGTCCGATGAAAATGTTTCAACTCGTCGGGACGGCGAAAAGGTAAAAATGTTGAATGAAAGAAACATATGTTCGCGGAGGGTGGAGGTGGGCGTGGGTTTCCCGGGGATATACTTTAAAAACAAAGCGTAGGCAGACGTATGGCGCGTTTATAATGATTTGTTAGAAGAACGAGAGCCGAGGGTTTCGATTACGCGTTAACCGATATCCATCCCCCTTGTCTGCCCTTAAACGGGAAAAGGTTTATTCGAACAGCGTTCCGAAGCGGCGAGGATTGTGATATTTTACGGGCCGGCGAAGAAATATTACGGCTCGAGTGTTATACGATCGAGTTTTTCTCGTGTAACGGCTGCGCGAATCGTTTCTCAGTAGATTTGCATTGCATCAATCGCGAAAAATGGATTCGGAATCAGATTTACGGGTTCCCGCCACCGCTCGGCTCAAACTCGGTGCAATCAGACGAATGAGTTTCGAGCGTCGCGTCGTTCCTCGTTCTCTCGACCTGTCGATGGTTAATCCGGCTCAGATCGCCAGCGCCAAAATCCGCGAAAAATCAACCTCGCCGGACTGCGGATTTTTATGCAAAATGAAAATGCTCTAAGAAATTAGACGAAAGTCTATTTCTCTACAGTCCCTGCTCACTTTATTAATAAAGAGTGAGTTTCTGATTCAGGCGAGTTTAAACTCACCTGAAGAATTGGTGCTTTTTGAAATCCTATAAGGAATTCAACGCTGTTTTCAACCTATGGGGTAATGATTTTATACTACAAGGTTGCCTCTCCAAGTGTAAAATTTTCTTGCAAGAGCAAAAAATCTTACCATGACCCGGCAACACACCGGACATGAATCCGATTGAAAATGTCTGGGAGTGCCTGAAAAGAGAACTGGCCAAAGAAAATATAACAACAAAGACCAAGTTGATAGAGAGAAGAATCTATCACTGGCACCATAACGTTGCATTAAAAGAAATTGCACAAACTTGCATAGATAGCATGTCCAGAAGAGTTGCGGCTTTAAGAGCAGCTGAGGGCGGATTAACAAAATATTAGTGTTTTAAGAATTATATTGATCTATTTGTGTTTGTATCCATTGTTTTTGTAAAATAAATATATGGAAAACTCATTGGTCATCATTAAGTGATATTTGGATAAGGCTACTATACCCATTATTCATGGTAAAACTAAAAATATCATGATTATAGTGGTGAGTCTAATAAAGTGAGCAGGGACTGTAAATAATTTCGGTAACAAACCACCTGCGTTTTATTAGACTCTTCCCTTGCGAAAAAGCATCTTGGGAGAAAACTGTGCTTTAATATGAGCCAAGGTAGAAAAAACGCATTTAAAAATGTTGTTTACACTAAACGTCACAGTATTACCTGCACAACGATTCGCCAGTGAAAGTTACGTTAATACAGCGACGATACTAATTATTTACTAGTCTTCTGACTTTTCGGTCAGCCGTATATTTTCGCGTCGACTGTTATGCACGCTAAAGAGGGTAGGGAATGAAGACAATGGCGCATTCGCGCGACGCCATTCCACTTTGAAACAACGAACGTCAAACGACACGATCATTAATCCCCCTTCTATGGCATAGTGTTTGCTGATCGTGCATTCTCCGCTGAGAGAGAAGCGGGGGTTAGTGCGACGGTGAATTCCTGTTGCCTTGCTCGAAACGGGACACAAAACCGGGGCCCAGACGGACCGGTAATCCGTCTAGTTGACAAAACTGTTCCACATGAGCGCAGACACGGCTAGCTCTAACAGTCGGATAAACTTTCCAGGCATATTAATGTAACTGCCGATGCGAGAACCTTGGGCATCGTGTTTTTTATTCGGAGCGCGCGCGTCTTTCGTAAATACCTTGCCTTGTTTCTTCTTGTTTCATCCGTTTCCACTGATCTCGTCGTGTTTACCGATCCTCCATTTCCTACGGTGCACAGAGTAACGCAAACATTCCGTATTGTCTGATGACGATAACGACCGCGTATATTTAAACAGTATTACACGGCTTTCCCTCATCGCCTTCCTTTTCTATCCGCTGCCATGAACGAGCGCGATTTGCGAGCTTTTCGAACAGACCAATGCGACAATCGAGAAATCGCTGCAGAAACTTTTCGACCGGTCCGCACCCTTTGGCTGCGTTTTTAGAAAATGACAGAGAGATTCACTGTGCTGAAATTATATGCTGAATGTGCCACAATCGAGAAATAGCACAATTAAGTTTCCGAAACGACTCAAAATCAGGAAATGCAGAAACGTTTTCAATCAGTGCGAGTGTAGTTATCGCCAAAATAAATAAATATGTATATAATGTCTGAATATTATATCTTGTGCTAATAATGAAACAACAGACCAAATTTGTCTCTCTGTAAATAAAGGTTATGTTTTATTAAATGCTTATCAATTTACACTTTTTACAACTATTTACAAACTCACCTGTAAATAAAGAAACGACAATTAGAGTCTATTGTTCACTCTCTTTATTCACGTTAACTTTCTATTGTTAACTTATTCTGTTGATTAACCACCTCTATCTCGATCTAATTTCTATGCACGTGTGCTCTCTATATTCTTTTACTCTTTTTCCTATCTCTATCTCTCTCTATTTATCTCAAATGTGAGAACCGTTCAAAAGAGAGCGCTGAGCATGCAAAGCGCGCTCGATTTAAATTAAAGACAATATATTGTCTTTACATGTATTTAATGGAGATACGTCAGCGTCCCAAAAATAGAATTTAGATGCTCGCGAAAAGATGATTAGTTCCACAGACCAACAATGCGGATAAATACGTGATTTTGCAATGATCACAGGCGATGGTTCAACGGGACGTAGCACACACAGCAGGCGTTATTTTTAGTGCAAAGAAAGCCCGGGGTATCAAGATCCTCGATTCGAATTTATGATCCAGAGATAGGATGTTTAGGGGACCGTGTCATGAATCTTCAACGCGATTCTAAAGAACAGGTTTCAGGAGAGAAAAGCTTTTCCGAGGTTAGACGTGACTCTCGGCGAACGCGGTGTGCGCCAAGCGACACCGTAAGATTTCATATTTCTCGCACTCGTGACCGCGTACTCGTTCCCCGGCTCTCTTACACCCTACGAGTTCTTATCTTTCCATCGCAGTTGTCACGTTTCGCGCGCCCTTTACCCTCCCGCCATCGGTTTTTCTCCTCTTCTCTCATCTTTTCTCTCCCCCGTACTCCCGTGTGCTCCCGTTCTCGGTAATTCGACACGTAAATAAAACGCGGCAGCTTGATACCCCTTTCTACTTACAACCTCGCGTTTAAGGGATGCATTATTCTGCAGACCTCGTCTTTTACCACTCGAACTATCTGGTACTTGTCCAATTCGTAAAGTTTTTTCCAAATAAAACTTATTGGTTAAAGGAAACAGCATTGTGATCGACATATTCTGTCAAAAATTGAATTTTTAAAATAATGAAGTATTTAAAAAAACTCATTATTTCAAACGATTATTTGTTATTGTTGAAATAAGGTGAAGTGCCCTAAGTCTGGGCAGTCCAAAAGTGATACCTAAATCTGGACAATTGAATTTTCATAGTAAAATCAGTAATTAAGAGATTAAATAATTATATTATATATTCTGAGGCCTTAGCTACAAGTAGGTGTGAATTTTATTTCATTGAGACATCAATTGAAATTTAAAAATGAATTCAAAGTTCATCTGAAAACAGTATACAAAATAGTCTATTTACATGCGAATCATGTGCATTTATAGTTCGAACTTTTGTTAGAAAAGAAGATATAATTTAAGCCCTCAGACAAAAAATAATTATCACGTATAATAATATTGATATTTTAAAATAAATTGGCAATCAAACTTAACGTAAATAATAATTATTAATCCAAATATTAGATGTCCAAGATTAGGACTGTTTTCAAATATAAGTACTCCATACTGGGACGCGATGACAGTAGCTGTCTCACTCTAAGCTTATACGCAATGTCCTTACGCCTGAAGCCGGTCACGTGTTTGTGAATAAAATCAACGCATTGTTTGCAAATTATTTAACTACATGTACGTATAATTAGTCTTCTATTAGCTTGAATAACGTATGTAGAAAATGTATTCCGGTTGTGACGTTAATAATACTTTATGTTTACATCTTAAATCTATCAGTATTACTACCTAACCTTAAAAGTTGTATTATGACAAGTTTTATTAAAACAGTAAATGAAAATAAATATATATTTGGTTAAATAATACAATACTATAATCTATGATAAGAATACTACATATTACGCAAAGCATCTTCTATTCGTCATGCGCAACAGCGCCACCAACCAACGTTTTAGGTTATGTTCGCTCGATCAACTCGTAAATTGAATTTGTCCCGATATAGGCTTTACTTCTGTCCAGGTACTAGCTTAGATTGGATTTAATATGTCCAACTATAGGTTTGAATTATTCTTGTTAATACGATTAAGATATTAATCTAAACAATTTCAACTTCAATTTCAATATCAACTCTTCATCTTCATTTTCAACTTCAATTTCAACTTTAATTTCAACATCAATTTCAACTCTTCCATTTCAAATGCAATTTCTATTCTCCCATTTCAACTTCAATTTCTACTCTTCCATTTCAACTTTAATTTTTCAATTTCATTTCGTTAATATCAACTTCAATTTCAATATCAATCCCTTAATTTCAATTTCAACTCGTCAATTTCAACTCTTCAATTTCAATTTTTCAATTTCAATGTCAATTTTTCAATTTCAATTCGTTAATTTCAAAACTCTTCAATTTTAATTTTAACATCAACTTTCCCATTTCAACTTCAATTGAATTATCAACTCTTCAACTTCACTTTTAAATTCAATTTTTACATTTCGACTCTAATTTTAACTTCAATTTTAACTCTCACATTTCAACTTCAATTTCTACTCTTCCATTTCAACTTCAATTTTTCAATTTCACTTCGTTAATTTCAACTCTTCAATTTCAACGTCAATTTTTCAATTTCAACTCTACAATTTCAATTTCAACGTCAATTTCAATATCAACCCTTCAACTTCAACTCTTCAATTTCAATTTTAACATCAATTTTTTCATTTCAACTTCAATTTCATTATCAACTTTTCAACTTCATTTTCAATTTAGATTTTTCCATTTCAACTTTAATTTCACCTTTAATATCAACTTCAATTTCTACTCTTCCATTTCAACTTCAATTTTTCAATTTCACTTCGTTAATTTCAACTCTTCAATTTCAACGTCAATTTTTCAGTTTCAATTTCAACTCTTCAATTTACACTAGCAAGTATACATTTTAAATTCTGTCCAGGTACTAGCTTCGATTGCATTTAATATATCCAACTATAGGTTTGAATTATTCTTGTTAATACAATCAAGATATTAACCTAAACAATGATTTTTTATTTTAAATTACTTTATAAACTCTGAACTGTATGTTAAAACTCTTAAGAAATTGTTTTTGTTTATTTAAAGTGATAAAATTTAAAATAGAAAAACATGCTGTCCAGGCATAGGGCACTTCACCTTATGTTTTGAGAAACAAAATTAATCTATTATTCCACACAAGGAACGATCGGTTGGATATTTGTTCATAGTATCGTTCAATTTTCTAGCCCGAATGATCCTCACTTGACGTGTTACATTCAAGTCGTAAAGATGCGGTTTGCTGGTGCTTTTCTCGTTATTGAATAAACTCCGTCGAGTCAATTAATGCAAAGTGTGCGGTTTATTTAATTACATAATCTAATATTTATATTAATTCGAAGGGGTGGAATAAGGGGGATGATGCAAGGGGTTAAAAAATAAAATTTTTTACCGATTTGAATTTGTCGCAAATCAAGCGGAGCGTCGAGCTCGTGGTGCGCCAGCATACCTCGTCGTCGACAATTGAATTACGCAGATCGCACAAACATAGTGATCGCGATCCGTTTGTCGATTCCCGTCGACTTCTTCTCCGGTTCGCGATTAATTGTTTCGGCGAGTTATCGGACTCGACTCGTTCGAACGACGCAGCTGACAAAAACACGCGCGAGTCGCGCTTAACGATAATTAGCAACTGCCGATATTTCGCGGTCCGAGAGGAAAGTTTTCGGTCGGGAGTCGTCGAGGCAACGGCGCCCCCGGAACTCGACGCGACGCGTCGCGACGTCTCCCCATAATACTATCGAAAACAACTGGCGGCGATTAGGTTTGATCGCGAGTTCAGATATCATTTCGTTCGAATCGAACTGCGGGAGTTGTTTTCAAACGACGACGTGCGCCAGACTCTACTGGATAAAATTATACAATGTGTATGTGTGTGTAAGAATTCGAAACTGTTTTATTAATTTGGAACAGTGAAAACCAGGGACCAAAAATAACAGTTATTCTAAAATTTTCTACGATAAAAATCATTAATAAAAAGTCGATTATTATTGAAATTTAAGATAATCTACACAAAATATAAAGAACAAAATTCGAAGGACAAAATGCTTAAAAATGATCGATTTTTATACTTTTTGGTTACAAATAAATAGTTATTAATGTCCTAAAAATTGGAACCTCCTCGATAACTGTTATCGATGCAGAAAAACTGTTTCGATTGTTCAAAGCAGTTATCCACGAGAGAAATTTATTTCTATCGCTCATAACAGTTATCGATGAGAGAAATTTATTTCTGTCGCTCATAACAGTTATCGACGAGAGAAATTTATTTCTGTCGCTCATAACAGTTATCCATGAGAGAAATTTATTTCTGTCGCTCATAACAGTTATCGACGAGAGAAATTTATTTCGATCAATCATAACAGTTATTCAAAGCAGTTATTGATGATCGAATTTCTTTTCACTTGTTAATAATAATTATTCATGAGAAAATTCATTTTGGTTGCTTACTTAATTATTGAGTTGTTTATTCTTTTTCGCATGGAACAAGCCTGTGAAATTCATTGAGAAGGTTTCGTACAACAAGATGAATCAACAGACCATAAAAACAACACAAGATCTGTTTGTTTGTCACATTAAATTTTGATTGTAGCTATTAATTTTACGAATAAAAAATGTATGAAATAATTTATTGTCTACCATTTCAAAGTTGTACATAAATTTGTAAAGAATGGTGTCAATAAACAGTTGTACAATAACTGTTATGAGCGTTCGAAATGAACTTTGAGATAAATTTATCTCATCGAATAACTGTTATGAGCAATATTTCTCTCATCGATGACTGTTATTAACGATCGAAATAAATTTCTCTCATCGACAATTATTATGAATGACCGAACTGGTTATAACAGTTATGGTCCCTGGCGAAAACATTTATAGAATATAGTTATAGAATATAGAATATATCACCTAAAATATCTTTGCTGTTTTCGAAGATACATTCAATGTCTCGAGGACATAGGTGAACGATAAAATGGGGTTCATGCAGTACCAAAAAAATTTTTGCTTTTACTTTAATTTTTTTTCGAAATATAAATAAAATAAATAAATTGATATAACCTGAAATTCTTTTAATCCATCCACTGCTTTCAACGGCACACCCATTTTTATGATAAATGCAGAAAATCCGCAGTCTAGTTATAAAGAGCTAAATACATGAAGGGAAAGCTTTCTCTCAACCGTAGGAAAAAAATCCGTATCGCGAACCTTGGCAGAATGAAATTAATATAATCCGAAGAATGCAGTCTTTTCGAGGAATTAAAGATAGCACACGTATCATTTTGTCGAGGAGCGTAAATCGCAGGGATGAGCTCGCGAGAGCGTTCGTGCGCTCCGCGTTTTAGCTCGAACGAGCCCGAGTTGCCCGGAGGGGCTGTATTACGCGCGGAATTTTCTCAGTCCTCTAATGGACTTCCAGCGTTCGCGGAAATATAAACCAATAACGAGCGCAGAGACGCGGAACTTCTCTCTACTAATGAAGCTCTTAATATTTTGCACAGACTATTAAGCCCGATCAATCTCTCCAGGTGTATCGTATTCACCTCGCCGCACCCGGGGAGCACTGCGAATCCGATTGCCGCCGCCGGGAAAGAGGGAATTTCGCTGCGGGCGATCTGCGGGATCGGAATCCTTCAAAAAAGCTGACCCATATAGTTTTTTCGAAGCTCTAGAGCCGAGAAATTTTCAAATCGATAGCACGTTTGTCTGCGATTCATCCTTATGTTCCATAGCTGGTTTCTTAAATCGCTGACATAAATAAATTAGTTCTACTAACAATTGCAAATATACATGGGTGTTGCGCAGAAACAATACAATTCAGTGAATCTGCAGAACACATTTTTAAAATTATCTTCACCGGACAAAGTGAGAAATTACGAAGCAGCAATTTTTATTACATTTCATTTTTAAATTTTCTAAGTTTGCTGACAATCTGAGGTCGTGCATTTGTTTAATGCAATTCCCCTGTAACAGGAATGACACCATCAATTAGAAACATATCAGGACTTCCGCAATGACCTAGTAAAATAGCTAGGTTGCTATCGCACGCGTTAGTTTATGATTGGAAGGGGTTGAGGGAGGGAAAATGTTCGGCGGGACACCGAGATCGAGTTTTTGGTGGGTCGATGAAGGGTGGCCGATAACTGCGGCGCGTTTCGAAGGGATAATAGCGATGCAGGAGGGAATCGGGACAGGGGTGAGAGCACGGTAGTCGAAGATTTCGAGTAAGCGCGCTTAAACAGAGTTAGTACGCCGAAACACGACATCGGCCGTCCTCAAATAGTCTCTTGCGGTGTAACTCTGGCTCCCAGCGAAGCTTTCGATATTAAGTTGCCAGCCGTAGTGAACATGCTCGGCCGCTATCTCCGGCCAATGATCGCTACATCGATTCCCTCACCCCTACGAGAAACCATATTATCCGTGCCATCCGCGTTATCTGTGTTATCTGTGTCGCGCGACCGACGATTACGAGTCCCCTCGCTTATTAGCGGTCGCAAGACCGATCCGATGATGGCGTTACGCCGCACAGTGGGGTAAACCGATGAATTTTGTGTCAAAATCAAAGAACTTTCGATAGAAATGAGATATAACTAATGAGATATAACTCTATCGATCTATGGTATAAAAAATACGACATTCCATTAAGAAAAATCAAGTTGCCTTGAAATGTCCTCCACCACTACACCCACAAGAAAACTATTAATATTTCGTAATTTAGCCCGTCATAAGAAACAACTTTTGTAGGAAGACTTTTTTGATAACCAAGTCTTCCGAGATATCTTGCTGATCTCATTTTTGCAGGGCAACCTTTATACAGGGTTCAGTCATTTCATTTCATTTATTTTATTCTTTTCATCCAATACAACACAAGATTGGACTTATTAAAGGCATGGTTGATCGTGCGATATTGTTAAGCAACCCTGAATTTAGACCGAATAATATTGCATTGATTAAGAATGTACTTAAAGTAAATGGTTATCCCATTCAGTTGATTTCCAACATCATAAAAAAACGTATATTTGAAATTTACCACCCTCTTCTTATAGAAAAACGGAAAGAGGAAAACTACATGAAAAGGGGTCCAATTAGTTGGAAAAACACTGTTGTTCTCCCATATGTTAATATCATTTCCAACGATATTAGAAGGATTTTCAAAAAAGTTGGGTTACATACCATCTATAAAATCCCTGTTTATTTGAGATGTTGGTTTCCTAATATCAAAGATCCAATACCATTATTAAAATGTTGTAACGTAGTATATCAAATACCGTGCAAAGGCTGTAATCTTTCTTACATTGGACAAACTTCCAGACATTTGAGTACAAGGATCAAGGAGCATAATAGAAATATATTGTTACCATTATCACAACACACCGCCTTGACGAAGCATTCATTTGAACTTGACCATGCATTTGATTTCGAAAATGCCAAAATACTGGATAAAGAAAGCAATTTACATCAAAGATTATTATTAGAAACTGTTCACATGATTAAACATCAAAGTGTCAATCTTAGGTACGAAAAACCTGAGATTAATGAAATTTACACTACATTACTGAATCAGTAATCAACTTATGATGATTTTCTATAATAATCTAAATAATGATTTCCAGTAATATAAATATGGTCAAACACATTAACATAGTTATGTTAAACTCCACATATTAAATGATTGCTAATTTTTTCTACCAATTTTTGGTAATACTTGGGCTGGAAATGTGTTGATGAATATTTAAAAATTTGAATTCCGCGCCAAATATTGATTTGGCGTCTCTTGATCCTTGACACCGGATTGGCTGGTAAGTTCTACGATGTTTCTATGTTTTTCTACCTTGACGTGTGTCGCAACGGTTACAGTCTAGTACAGTTTAAGCCCTCGTATAGACAAGTACCATTTATTTACGTTCTTCATTGTGTATTTTTTCAAAGTTAGCAAGTACGTATTTTTCCTCTAGTTTAAATCATAAAATTGTTTCTGTGTAATGAATAACAGTGTCTATTTCACAGACGCGGACTTTTGCTGAAGATGGTTCAAAACCGAACCGAAACGTCGAAATTATAATTATGCAAAATTGCTAATTTCTAGCAATTGTTAATTAATGCTAATCTCTATTCTTTTGCATATACAAAAATTTACGATCGTGAAAATTCAAACGTTTTATACAGGGTGTCTCAAAACTCCTGCAGAACCCGGGAATGGGAGGTTTCTGAGGCCATTAAAGTGACATAATTGCAGAGGAAAATGACGCTTCAAATGACCTCGGGAACCTCCCGTTTCCGGGTTCTGCAGGAGTTTTGGGACATCGTGTATGTATTGATTATATAGTATGTATGAATTATGTACATTTTGAAAATTTCTCCATGTTTAAAATGAGAAATTAAAATTTTTTTAAATGTTTATTTTGTTTGGGAAGCACTTTTCGCTATTTCATGAAGCTTTGACATATTTTCTAAGTGAGACTTTCTTAATGCGGATAAACCGTATAAAAAAGAATTTTCTATTTATGAAGTTTGTGAATATTTTTTTTGTGCGGTCCCTATCTACCGCACAAAAACAGGTTCGGTTCGATTGTACTAGATTCTCATTTTATAAAAGATGTTATTCATGTCTTGTTTCTAATTTTCGCAAATAGAATCATTCCATGCTAGTTCGTATGACCTGTCCTAACCCGATCTGACTCGACACCTTACACGAAACCCATTATTTAACCAATGATGGTGGATGTGGTGTAAACTAAAGCCTTTGATCGACGTAGGTCTTGTATCGCGGTCATTCGCTCGCGTCACGGGCATTCGCACAGGAATATCAAAATCGTGTTAGTGCGGGAAGGGGTGGCGCAGGGCGAATAAAGATAGCTGCGAAGGGCAGGGTCGATAAAAAGGAAGGAGAAACCAGCTGGAACAGTACAAGGAAAAAAAGGCTGTCCGCGTTTCGACGCAATCATTTTTACGACGCCTCTAAAGCAGACTTGCCAACTCACCGCGTTCGCCCGATATAAATTTAAATTATGCCCGGTGGAAGCAAGTCTCTCTCTCTTTCTGTCTCTTTCACTCTTATTCTCTCTGCCTCGATCGTCCGCGCTGGGTCAAGAGAACTGCTGCACAGGCAGCGAGCGCGAATAATCGAATCCATAAAGTCAGCAACGTAGCCTGCTTTATGTTCCCTGTCGACCCGTCTGCCTTCTTCCTCTGTCCTTTATTGTCGGCTGCCCCCACCATTCCCAGCCTCTGTTCCTCCTTGTCTCGTGTCCAACATAGAGTACTCCTTGTGCATGTGAAGGTCACACGTATTGTTTCGAGATTTTTTAATCTCGCCACCCCTAGATTGTGATACTTGGTGAGAGAAAATGATGTGTGCCAATTTTAATGTGTTACTTCCAAAAATATATAGAAAATCTTCAAATTTGATTCACCATTAACACTACACCTACCACGAGGGGTCACACAGAGTTGTGCAGAATTGCAATTGAATTACTCCAGGAATTATAATTACAAAGTTGTACTCCATTGCAATTGAAGTACAATTATAAAATACTTTGTAATTAAATTACATTAATTACGAATTGTGATGTAATTAAATTAAAATTGAAAATGAAAGAATAATAAAGTAATAGGTTAGAAGAGGTTGAAAAATCCATGTGAAGGTTTCAAACAGAAGGAATTTATTATTCACTAGCTGTACCCGGCGACGCGTTGCTATGGCTCAGTCAAAGTATATAAAAACACGCGCGTATTCGAATGCAACGTTGTGTGAAAATTTCAAAGCAATCGGCGAAGAACTGACGGAGATTTAAGATTTTGAACAAACGAACATTTACATTTTTATTTATACATATAGATAAATTTATAATATCTGAAATTTATAATATCTTAAATTTCAAACATAAACATGGACAGCAGAAAAAGGAAACATGCCCTTACTTTATCTAGATTACGATATATATTAAAAGAAAAAATAACGACAATCATCTAATGAGACTCATTAAACAAAGATTAATATTACATGTAAGTAAAATGAAATACATTATCTAATAACAAAAAAACTAAAAAAAGGAACGTTTTTAACTTACCACTAACCAATAATAGGATCACTTTGACTGATTATAGGTACATTTTAATTATCAGTCAGCTTTAAATTTGTTTTTGTGAATACTCTTTTTTCAAACTTCTTGCCACTAAGGTTGCTTCATTTTGGAACTTCTTCAAAGTTCTGGGCTATAATTAGGAGAGCTGTATTTTAAATATATTGTATTTCAATTATATTGCATTTCAATTGCACATCTGATTAAAATACTTAGTAATTGAATTAAGTGAAAGGTTTGTAATTCAGTGACGACGTAGTTGAATTACTATATAATTGAAATACAATGTAATTCAATTGCGTAATTGAATTACAATGTAATTGAATTAGCACAAATCTGGGGTCAAATAACCCATTTTAGATTTTTTATTTGTCAATTATTGAAATTGTAAATGTATTTTCATGGGAATTTATTCAATATATTTTTTGATTCCAGTATATATTATAGTAACAATCGCACAAAATATAAATAAATTTGATCATGTTATTTTCATAATAGTATACACATCAGTCACTTTTAATACAGTTAAATACAGGGTATTCTACTATATTCGTAGACATTTTAGTAAATTCTAATATTCTAATAATATTCTAATATTCTAATAATGCCTAGGCAGCAACATGTAGTCACAAGCGCTCCTCTAATATTTTCTTTAAATGTTCTCTATTTCAATTTCTAATGTTTTCTTATAAAGTGTTCTAATTCACCGTAATGGTAAACAATTTTCTGTACACTAAGCAAGTGAGTATGAAAGTATTGTGGTTATTTCATTTCTTTATTAGGGGAAAAAAAGGATTCAGTTTTTGTTTATTTAGGACGGTTATATTAAAATAAAAAAAAATGTTATATTTTAGTTTATTTTTTGGCTTAAATGCAATGATTAATGTTTTGTTAATTTCCATTACAGATACAATACATTTTTTGGTATTCTCTTGATAATGATCTAAATTGAGATTGAAACCTTGAGACAAATTATTGTGCCTATTTTGCAAATTGTGTAAATAGTAACATTTGATCGAACCAATGCGCCGAAAACATTTTAATTTTGCTTAAAGCTTCATACGATCGCTATACTTTAACGGTTAAATTCTAATATATTCGAGTATATTCCAGGATAGTATAGTAAATGATATTATTCCAGAATATTCTAGTACATAATTTCAATACTCCTGAAATAAAAAACTTGATCGGTGGTGGTGGGTTTAGTGTTAAAGTGTTAACAGTTGGGTGATTAATGATCCTGCGAAAACACGCGAAGCTCGAGGACTAGTATGTTCATTTCGCAGCAAAGGATCGTAAGGACGTCGAGCCGTCGAAGGATAAAAGATTGTTGAAAGGAGAATACACAGAAACAGTCGGCGGCTCTCGCGAGGTTTAGCGGGTTCGAGCGCAAAGAACCGTCGCCAATTAAGCAAACAAGTCCTCGGGAAAGAAAGGTCTTAATTATTTAAGCGCGGGAAGATGCGGCTAAACTATGATAATCTTGTTTACCCGGCGGTCCGTCTTTTCGCGAAATAATGTCTGACGGAAAAGAATAAGAAGGAGTAGTGGGGAGGGGGCTGGGAAGCGGTTCTTGCACGGTGATTGCAAAGGGAGGAAGCTCGCGAGGAAAGGGGGAGAAAAAATAGTTAATTAAGGCTCCTTTTCTTGATACGCGATAGCCGGTCGGTGTGCCTCTCCCCTCTCCTCCCCTTTGGAAAACGAGCTTCGTTAAATCCTTCTCAGGCTCGCCGTTACGAAAGCTCGGTGAATGCCGGGCCAGCAACGGCATTCACCAACGGAGAAACCGTGTGCCGGTGGTCATTACTTTCCAATGACAGGAAATCCTTCGAAATGCCCCACAGTCGGTCCTGTGCAGATCAAGAGTCGCTTTTAATACTCCGGCTCTCGTGGCTGATTAAAGCATAAAGTCGCCGTTCCGGGTTAATCGGGAACAAGAATTCGAGGACTTTCTTTCTGCGGTGACGCCTCAAGAAAATCATCGAATCCTCCGCCCCTTGAAGAATAAAAAGCTTTTGTATTACCCTCGGTTCTCATTAGAAGAGTTACACACCTGGTACAGTTTTTAACGGTCTGGACCAATTGTTCTTAAACTGTGGTCCTTTACCGGGGGTCCTCGAAACAATTTTGACATTAACTGATTAACAGATATTTTTGCTAAAAATCAAAGCTCATTCAAATGTTTCATCTTTCAAATTAGGCCCCAAGAAATATGTTGTTGTAGAACGCAAAAAAATGTTGTTCAAGAGGGGGACCTCGGACTACATAAATTTAAGAACCACTGGTCTGGACAAATGTGCTGTTCTCGGTGTTCCATAGGAAACTTTTACAACGATTAGCTTTTTAATATTGAACTTGAATTTCCCGTTGAAAGTTAGAGCAATTAGTTTACTACGTGACGTGCAAAATATATTTTGAAAAAATTTCAATGGGTCGGAATTACAAAGAGAACACTAAAAGTTATTGTTCACAAATTGTCTATGTGGGAAAATTTAAAAAATACGTTTCGTAGATCTGTGACAATTATACATATGCTGAAAATTTCCTGAAAATCGGTCGACATTGCAAAGAGTCTTTTGAAGTCTCTTATAGAGTTATTCTTGAAAACGTCGAATCAGCTCGTCGCCTCCAGTTGACTGACAAGCATACTCATATCTGTCTGTTAGGTTTGAAGTCGATTCAAAGGCTTGATCATTATGTCAAACTTCCCAGAGCCTGTTGGTGACCTAGACGACTCTCCAGCTAGCAAAGGCTTGAAATGCCTTGTCCCCTACGAGCAGTTATCCTCAAAGAGCCGGTACCTCAAGGATAGGAGAGGGTGGAAGAGAGAGAGGGAGAGAGAGAGAGAGAAGGGGGTGAGTAGGGGAATGAGGAGTTCTAAGTTCGGCCGTGTAATCAGGAGAACGATCGAATTATAGTTGCTCGGCGGAAGCTGATTGCTCGACCACAGGTCATTATCACGGGCACGTGTGCGCGACTATCCGAACGGCTGGGCGCCGGGGCGGACCTTTAATTGTTGGCCAGCAATTAAACGTTTCCTTTCGCGGAACGATAGTTCCTGCGCTGGGCGAGGATAAATAAATGGGATGCGGATGGAGAGCCTCCGCTCGGGCTATGTTCGGGCTCCGTTCGGGCTCTGCGAAGGCCCGGCGCAGTTGCAGGCAAGAGAAGAGAGAGGAGTACGCAGGCATCGCGTGCATCGCGCGCGCGGGAGTTTAATTTCGACAAATTGTTCCACGTACGTTCGTACGTACGTACATACGGACCACAGTCTGTTCCCAGGGTTTGGTCTCTATCTCTCTCTATCTGCCGCTATCTTTCTCTCTTCAGCTTTCTCTTTCTCTCGCGGACCTTTTATCGATCAGCAGCTCGCCGAAGCTTTTTGCCGCACTCGGAGTAATTACAATTAGAGACCGAGCGTCGCTGCAGCACTCGACTTCTGCTTCGATTCCCGTAACAGCCTCGAACTTTAAGAAAGGATAATGAGTAGCGACGAGGCAATCGATGGGCGACAGCCTCCCGACGACGCACGGTCGGCTATTCGCCCCGATAAACCGGGAGAAACTATTCTCGCGCTAGGGTCAAGGCCGTAATACGGTAGGCCGCACAGTGGGCCAGAAACCGATCTTTTTCAACAAAAATCTGCCGACAGCTCAGGTTTTCATCGTTTCCATTGGAATTTTTTGAAAAAATTGTTTTTCCGACTGTTATATATTAAAGCTTGTGAATGTCTTCATACTGATTAAGTTTTGTTGGAAACATTTTTTTGCTGGACTGTCGAAAACTCGAGCAAGTAGACTAAGTCGACGTATGGTCAGACAAGCGACCTACGAGAGTACCCTGGGCTGTTTAAAATGAATTTCCTCGTATATAAATATTAGGACCGAAGTTGGCTCTGTGAAGAAGCATGATATTTTAATCGGTATTGTGCAACCTGTGCTGGATTTTTAATATTGTTCTACCAAAAGTATGCATGTTGGTGCATGCGAATTTTATTTACGGAATTATTCCGTCCACGTTCCTTCTACACTTGTGTTTTATTAAAACCAGGAGAAGAAGTGAAAAAATTATTTCTTTCAGTGAACTCCCCTTCTTTGTTGTTTCAGAGTTAATTTTCGCTTGTTACATAAAAAGGAACAATTAATATTATAACATATAATCACGTAGAATTCTCCTCGCAGTATCAACTACTTTTTCCACACAAGTTTTCTGAAATCTAAACCATTTCTATGAAGTAAACCAAATTTTATTAATACGATGTAGTAATAACAATTACTACAATAAATCTTATCTCTTTTATTTCTATATTACTAAATCAATTGTTCTAATTTTGTACGACTTTCATGCAGACTGATGTAGCAGACATCGTGTTAGGATCCGAAGATTCCAATTTTCAATTGTCATTTTCCAAAAGATTAATCATTTAGGATTACTCGTTACGTTGCACGTTAATCAAAATTTCCATCACACAATCAAACGGTTCGAAACCATCTCGACCACATCTTACGTTCCACGAATCAAATTGAAAAGCAGCTGTAGCAGAGAAAGTCACCGTTTTCCTCTCGCGAAGAAACTCCACCGGGAAATCTCGATTTTCCTGAGCCCACGGGTCTGTCCATCCTGATCGTTGTCTTACAGGAAGTATCAAGGCTAGCTCACTGACCGTGGAATTGCCATGGTGCTCGATACGCTCGCATGCCTCCTAATTACCCTAACTCTGTCCTCCACCTTACCCTCCATCCTCCTCTTTAACGAGTGGCAACGATAACTTCTAATTGAATCCGGAACCTTGTTGTGTCGAGCGATCGCTTATCGATCTACCGACCTGAGCGGACTGAGATGAACAATGCTGCAACACACAATGCACCAAAATCTCCTAACCTAAATAATACAGAAGATGAAGATGGTAGCTTCAAATTTTATCAAAATTGGCATCCTGGTTTCTCAAGAACGCTAATTGCTAATACCTTGTATCTGATCGCAGGAGGAATTTAAAACTCGACTGCTGACGAAAATGGTGACTCCCAAGTACGGGTGTGCGAGAATTCGAAATATCGGGAACCCGATGGTCGGGGCGAGTCGCGAAGGGGTCGGATCGGGTCGGGATCCCGAAAATTTCGAGAATATGACATAAGACACTCTTGGAAAGAATTCGTTATGGACAACATTCTTTCAATTTCGAAAACATCTGGAATAAAAAATCCGAAACCATGAATGTATTCATTAAAACGAATATAAATAATTACTGGGTTCTCGGAATTTTTGGAAATCCCGATTTTTTCGGGAATCCCGATACATTCGGGATTCCCAATAAATTCGAGAATCCCTACTTTTTCGGGAATCTCAATAAATTCGAGAATTCCTACTTTTTTGGGAATCCTCATAAATTCGAGAATCCCTACTTTTTCGGGAATCCAAATAAATTTGAGAATCCCTACTTTTTCGGGAATCCTCATAAATTCGAGAATCCCTACTTTTTCGGGAATCCTCATAAATTCGAGAATCCCTACTTTTTCGGAAATCCAAATAAATTCGAGAATTCCTACTTTTTCGGGAATCCTGATAAATTCAAGAATCCCTACTTTTTCGGGAATCCAAATCAATTCGACAATCCCTACTTTTTCCGGAATCCAAATAAATTTGAGAATCCCTACTTTTTCGGGAATCCCGATGATAAGGATTAGAAGGGGTAGTGTTTTGCCGCGGAACTGTAGATTCGCGAATGTTCCGGATCACTGCCCGCCAAGTTAATCTTGGGCAGCTAGTTCAATGTTTTGATGATCGCGAAAGACAATTATCGTTTCGCATGAATTGAAATACGCATGAATACGTTAAAGAAAGCGTTTCATCCCGGACCTGCTAGTGGACTCGTCAGTAAGGCTGATCTAGCAGGTCCTGCCTTATACGCGCGCAGATAATGATATAATTTCGCGTTTCTAATTGTAACGCACGCAAGGGATCTCGACTGATGTGATCCCGTACGCGAGGGATCTTGACCGACGCGATTCCGTTTTGTCGAGTGTGCTAACAGTTAGACACTGAACTACCGTGATGCTAATTTTTCGTGTGATTAAACGATTGACAAGACAACGGCTCGTGCGTTGTACTTGTCTACCCGAGGACGGGGGAATGTCGCGACGTTAGAGTGTAAAACTCAACTGACGAACGCGGTCTCAATGCGATGTTCGTCAGGCTTCTCGAGCAGGAAATAAGATGCACTGATTGGTTCCTGCCGAAAGTTGCATTTCCCAATCAGTACACTTTTGACTATTGGAACCTCCTTCCCGTAGCTCTGAATGAGGCCCCGGAAGGAGGAGTGGGGCGATCTCTTACTCGGTCGACGACGCGACGGGTCTCGGCAATTCGACACCGTGCGTACCGATCGCGGGCGGCCTTCGGAGGGACTAGATTTATGACACTTTGTATTTTCGAGGCTGTATAAAAACTAAACATTAGCCAGATGCCTTGACTGGTCGCCGAATGACCCTAGTTTGTTTAATTCTTGAAGAGGATATTCACGCACGTTCGCATCATAAATCTTGTCCGAAGGAAAACTACGAATCCTGTTCCTGCGCGACGGAACAGGTAGAACAAGTCACTTCACGTCGAACTAACTTTATTTCCCCAACTAGGGTTCGTTCAAAATGTCAACGAACTATGTACAAAAAGATGATATCTAACAAGCAAAAACACAAGCTCGTTTTGACTCGAAGTGTACAATAAAGAGCGATAGATAATAACCAGTTGTTTTATCTTTGTAGATTGTTAGCGATATTCACGAGTAGCTTCCGTGAATTCAGAAAGAATGAATCGACTCACTCGCGAAAACCGGTCAAAGAAGACGCGCGGCGTTTCTAGTGAGCAAGATTAGTAACGATTGACGATCGTTGAGATCGGAGTCGAACAGCTGGCAGTTTACCGTCACCGTGGAACTAGTGATTGGCAGATCGATAGAGGGATCCGCCAATAGTAATCCCACTTTTGGGGTCGATAATCGATCCCAATCGACGTCCGACGGTGCCGGTCTAAGCTACTGCGAGCTGCTTATCGACTCTCGATCTCGCGGTTACGTGCGGGTCCGCCAATAGTTCGGCGGCGCAGTAAATCGACGCGTTCACGCTGCCGACACGCTCAGCCAATCCCAAACACCCGATAAATTCGAGATCTCGAAATTTTCAGGTACCCGTCCCGATCCCGAAAAAATTTCGTGTTCCCGACGCGACCCGATATTTCGGCCTCTCGCGCGCCTCTACTCCCAAGGCGTCAAGCAGCGCGACGACGTCCAGTGGTCCGGATCGAGAAATTCAGTGACATTTTGTTATAACTTTTGAACCATTAGAGATATTGCAATGAAATTTCCACTAAAAATATTTAAAAAATAGTCATTTTTAATTATAGATAATTAAATATTTTTTGCATTTGTTAAACAATATTTATTAATTAATTTTCATTCATACTTTGTTATTGATAATAAATTTGTTTACATATAAGTTCACAAACTATTTTTTGTAATAATTTATAATAAAAATTTTTTCGTCCATACCGAGAAGTTCTGTGACACTGCCACAGCTTTTGAATCGTAAAAGTTATTCTGATGAAACTTTCACTGAAAAATATGAAAAAATAATCACTTTTTAATGATAAATAATTTAATACGTTTAGTGTTTGTTTAATTATTTTCAATAACATTTTACTTACTTTACTGGCTGATTTACTTAAATCTATGCAAGTATCAATTCTGCAGCTTCTTGATCTAGCGGCCTTTTCTTTTTATTTTGTGATTTTACTCTTATAGCAGCATATAATAAACAATTGACTGTAGGCTACAATCAAAACAGTCCGCTCGCACGCGCGCGAGGTTCTTCGCGTCTCGCACAATCCTGGCGCTCGACGCAGCGATGGATACACTTGAATCACTAATAACTTGCGTCGATGGACGATGTTGGTAGTAAATCGTGCATAACTATATAGGGAAAAGTGTACTGAACATTGTACAATTTGTAAACATGCGGTACTAATTGGAACTCAAATGATATTCCGTATCAAAGATGAAGAATTTTGACAATTTCCGAGCCTTCACTGTACATTATTTTTTTAATACATTATTTAAATTAATTTTAAATCGTCAGTGTAAATTTTTATCGTAATGGAATTCTCTTCATTTTAAAAGAAGAACAGAGGAAAAATATTAAACAGGTGTGTCAGGGCATCCAGATAAAGATAAGTATCTTTTTTCTGCGAAACAGGCTATTTTCAAAATGCCCAACTTTAAGTGTTCGTCGCGACTCCAATTTTAATTATATTTTATTAATTTCTTTATTTTCGAGGTAGATGGATATTTATGAAGCAATACAAACTTTGTACATGTCAATATGAGAAAGTTCATTTTTCGACAAAATGTCACTGAATTTCTCGATCCGGACCACTGTGCGACGTCCAGTTAGCTAGTTAACGCCGCGGCAAGGAGATTAGGGATTTTTATTAGGAAATTCGAAAGACGACGAAGAACATTATGGCGACGTTAGACTCGCTAGTGGGGGTTAGGGGGTGGGTCGGCGAGATTTCGCCCGGTACGATATCAGGTAATTTCGCGTTTGCTCCGAGAGTCGTTTCGGGGAAACGGACACGGACATGGATGAGGAGGCGCGCTCGTTCGAGCGGCTCAATTTCGCTAAGTAAGTAAAAGGATCCAGTGTGAAGGAGTAATAACGTTTACCTCCCCGGCCTCGAGGAATTTTCTTCTTCTTCTTCCTCCTCACCCAGGTTTGCGCGTATTCGTCTTTCTCCTGGAGAGAGAGAAAGAGAGTTGGTCCAGAGGTCGAATATACGAGCATTCGGGCGTACAGCCCGCGGATTTCATCACCCTCGGCTTCATCTTCCGGCCGGATGACTTGGCCTGCCATTAATTTTCGTAAACCCCGGCATCCCGCCGCGCCAATAAAGCGCAAATTCCCCGATTCACGGTGGATTGTCGTGAAAATAATTGCTCGATTATCAACCAGCCGCGATAGAACCTTTTCTTCCCTTGATACATACGCCAGAACCCGCTTGCTTCCATTCTCATTGTTCGCGAGCCACGCACTCGGCCTCGAACAAATATTAGCCTGTCCCGAAAGCTCGTCTCGATCATTATGACTATGCCGCCCAATCAGGATTGTTTTTCACTATTCGCTACCATTGAACCTTTCGCATTATAATTTTACATGTACTTATTCAACTTGAGACCATTTATTTTCTATTGCTGTTGACCATTAGTGACCTCCAATGACCTTCATAACTGTATCATGAAACACAGTGTCAGAATGTAAATAAAAATTGTTTGCATCAAATACAATAAACGGGAGTCACATGAGAATTGATTTTTCAATCGAGCAGTATACTTAACCGACTCGAAAACTTCAATCATATTAGTAAAAAATCTTGTTCACGATTATGGTCGTCGAAAGCTCGGTGATCTTGAACGATTCATTACTACATAGACTGCGGATTTTATGCATTCACAAAAAATTCCTAAAAATTCTTTATTAATATTAAATGTATAATGAATACACTAAATTCAGTTAAAAAGTCTAGCGCTCTACTTATTCGGAAAGTTTCGTCGAGAATGCAGTATCACATTTATTGATAGCTTACTATTCAGAAGTTGCAAATGAATCGTGGCGTAAACTCTCCAGAAAAAATATGTTACTGCATTTCAGCTTGAATGTTAAAAAAAAAATCATCGTTATAACTGAGTATAAAAGTGTTGACCTTCACATGTCCTAAACCTAATAGTTACCGAGATATTATCGAAACAATTTTCTTTCTTAATAGAATGATGATTTCAGCGCTTAGGTTCGATCAATTATAAAAATTAAAGAATTCCATTTTTTTATAACAAATTTGCAGTTTGAAATCTCGACGTTTCGATTCTGGTGAGGATCATTTTCAAGAGATTTTTGCGTCTGAAACAAAATGTAACATTGCAAAAGAAAACCATAGATAGAAAACGAATAGAATTTTTTAAATTGGAAAAATGAAATAATTTTTCTTACATGTTATATGGAAAATTGAAATTTAACTTTAATAACTACGTGTTTCTTCCATGCTGGTAGATAATGGACTGACACCTTGTTGAAGGTTAAGATGTAAACAGTGAATACAAACGGACAGAATTTGGAATTTGACCAATTAGAAACATGATATATGTTTGTTGAATCTATAATAGGCGGTAAATTCAAAAACTCAATATAATTCATCCCAATCATCAACACAGTATATTACCACTTTTAATTGTGGTAATAGAGGAAAAAATTCAACATTCAAATAAAATTGAGAAAGATTGCAGTTTTATCAGAATCAAAAATATAGTAATTAAATTATATTTAATACTATTAAAGCATTAGTTAGAAACTTCATCATAAAGAAACATTACTGGTTCAGTAATGCAGCGTAATGATCATGAATCTTCGGTGATTCGTACCTAAGATTAACGCTTTGCAGTTTAATCATATGAAAAGTTTCCACTAATAGTCTACGATGTAAATTTGACTCTTTGTCTAAAACTTTAGCATTTTCAAAGTCAAATGCGTGATCAAATTCCATTGAATGTTTTGTCAGAGCTGTGTGTTGTGAAGGAGATTGAAAGATATTACGTTTATGTTCAGATATTCCGGTGTCAAGATGTCTAGACATTTGTCCTATGTATGACTGATTACAACCTTTACAAGGAATTTCATAAATGATATTACAACTTTTAAAAAGTGGAACTTTATCTTTAATTGGTGGAAACCATTTCTTCAAATATGATGGTATATTAAAAATGGTATGAATTCCAACTTTCCTGAATATTCTACGTAAGTCAAAAGAAATGCCTTTTATAAATGGAATGACTACTGTATTTTTATAGTTGATAGGACCTGTCTTTTGGAACCTTTCCTCTTTTAGTTGTGTGACTAAATCAGGATGGTAAATTTCAAAAACACGTTTCTTAATGATGTTTGAAACAAAAGAAACAGGAAAGCCATTATTCTTAAGGACATTCTTTATGAGTAACAAGTTGTTGGTTCTAAATTCAAGATTAGATAATAAGATAGCACGGTCAATTAAACCCTTAATTAGTCCAATTTTGTGTTGTACTGGATGGGAAGAGTGAAAGTTGATATATCTACCAGACCAGGTGTCCTTATGATACCAATTTGTTTTTAATTTGTTATCATCTCTAATAATACTAACGTCAAGAAAGTTAAGGCAGGAATTGGATTCAATCTCATGTGTGAACTGTAACCTAGGCGAACCTAAGCGCTGAAATCATCATTCTATTAAAATCTTTTTCGATCGCAAAATTAATTCAATATAATTTTCTTTCTTCTTTGAAAAAAAACGCACAAAACAAATCGCAAAAACAGGTTCGACTGTATTCACAAGAAGTAGTATTGGTTAGCCATAGTCAGACGCGCCAGCCAACACAAGTTGGTTATAGCTAGACTGCGGATCTTTCTGCATTTATGAAGAAATTGGTTGGCTGAAATATGAAACAGTGAAGGATTAGAAAAATTTAAGAGCATCGTAATGTTGTTTTTAATGTAACAAGGTCGTTAAGGGATGAAATCAACTTTTATTTTATTCCTGCCTCCCACGATCAATGCAGAACATTTTTATTTTGCATAAAGATCCGTCTAGTTACAACAGTTGAAACGTCAAAAATTATTCTTTCCAGTTTTTACATGTGCCTTATGAACTAGTGTAACTTGGTTCTGGGAAGTATGTTTGCACAACAATCACTAAGGCAGATAGTAATTAATCGAGCTCGACTGTCCCCAGTAAATAGACAACGCGGACGTAGCAAACACTCGAACGTCCCTTCGGAAGTTATAAGAAGAGGACTGCAATCATAGAGAAAAATGAGTACAAACAGAAAATTTGCTCGTATATTTATCTCCTCTCGATACTCCCTCGGTAAACAAAAATGGTGCACGGAATTGAAAATGTATGACCAGACACGATATGTAATATATCAAGGTTCGGGAAAAACAGCTAATAAATCTGAATAAAAAATTTCGTCCAGAGGAAATATCTCCGGGTGCTACGGTTTAATGTTTGAACTACTGATGTTTGTGCATTCGTAATGGAAACGTTTAAAAACAGCGAAACGAGAATTTCAGCGTTATTTTAAACAGTTCCAAGTTTGCAAAATAACTTTTCTGGAAAGTGAAATATCACTTTTGATCTTTGGATTAAGTTTGACTCTGAAAAAATCATACGATAGTGTAGCTCATTTGGCAGGGTGAAGTCTCTACTTTCAATTTATTCAATTGGCTTTTTGAAACTGTTTTCGTGTGAAAGCTGATCCTCTTGCTAAAAAATCGTCGATGTTTGAACAACTGTAACTCTGTGAAAAAAAATCGA
The DNA here is from genome assembly GCA_933228785.1 of Lasioglossum pauxillum. Lineage (NCBI taxonomy): Eukaryota > Metazoa > Arthropoda > Insecta > Hymenoptera > Halictidae > Lasioglossum > Lasioglossum pauxillum. Next base: position 48,532,445 of record OW121702.1, on the reverse strand, counting down.
ACAACAACCTACTTGAGCTTATTTTACAGGGTGAATCCTCTACATTCTCACCGCTGAATGAGATTTCCGCAAAGACCAGTTCCATGATAGTCCGTAATGAAATACTAAAGTCGTCTCCCATATCCATAAAGAAACCAGAAACGCAAAGATCATCCAGAATCCCGAGACCAGCTCGCATGAAACATCGCTGAGGGGTATTTCAACGTCCATTAAAAGTGTTGTGAAGACTCTGCCCTCGCTGAGCCGGCCATTATTTCTCTCCGCTAACATCGGACGGGAACGGTGACCCGTTGGGAGGTCCTCGGTTATTATTTCCAATTTGAATAGTTCGATACGGAATCGGGTCGTGAAGGAGCGCGGAGAACTCGCGAATGCTGTCGGCAGGTGGGCCGGGCAAACGAACGAAACGAGTAAATAAGGAGACGCTTCAAACACAAAGCCTTATAATTTATGGCGGGTCTTTAATATCAAGCCGCTCCTCCGTCGCCCTAGAATTTCCCAGAGCTCGATTCTACGTTGACAACGGCGGAGAGCAAAATCTGAGGAAAAGGCGACGAAGAAGACAGAAGCAGAATGGTACAGAGAGGTCTTATAGCGTACCTCGGAAACCCGTTTTTTGTACTGAAAATTATTTCAGTGTTATTTCAAGGTTCAAGGCTATTCGACAGATTTTATGCATTTACTGGGGAAATGTGCAACTTCAAGCAGTAGAAAAGATGAACTGATTTAAGAGTGCTAATTTATTATTTTTAGCTTGTTAAGATGATTAGAGAGAGGATCAGATGCCTCTTTGGCTCGAGTATCTTGCAATCCGTGCAGAAAATTTTTATTTCGCATAAAGATCCGCAGTCTAGTTATAGTATGAACAAATTTTCAGACTTGCTTTTGTCGAAAGAATTTTAAAATTTCTTAACAATTATTATTAGATGACAAAAATTGGACCGTTTATTTTGACAGTGGTGTAAGTCCATTTTTTGTTGTTCCGAGAAAATTAGAGGTTAGCATATTAGTCAATTCAAAAATATAAATTAGTTATGTCAAAGTTTGGCAATATTTCTACTAATTTATCAATATGTAATTTAATTATATAAATTTCTTTTAGGCGAATATATATTTACGGACTGTAAATGGACCTGCACCATTTTCAGGATTAGTCAATTGTAGAAAATCATTTAATTTCAATTAAGAAAAATTAAGTATCACTTAAAATATATTTTATATTGACCCTGTCTAGAATTGTCTAGACATTGTGTCTGGGCCTGTGCCACGATCGTTTGGAACATTGTCAGTTTCGAGTTATTTATTGGCGTGTTTAGCTCTTAGAATTAGTTACGGACTTGGGTACGGTTGAAAGTTAAGTGGCCTCTTTCGTTTCGGGAAAACAAACCAGCCGTACCCCCAGTCAATGACAACTGACGCATCGCAGGCCCACACTCAGCGGAAAGGCGACACCAGTTTGGGGACAGATACCTGAACAAGGGACCCTTGTTCATAGGCTTGTTTTATTTACGAGGATTGCGTGAGAAACAAAATCACGGATTTAGTAGGCGTACCACATAATTTGGATTACGCCCCGAACTGGTGATTGGTCCCTTGGTTATCCCTACCAAAGAAACGATCTCTTCCCGAACTTTGGTAGGGAATTGTAGGAGAAATAGCGAGCAGAACTTTACGGGCTTTTGAGAGAATCATACAAACCTTGTATCTTGAAATATTAATTCATCGAACGTTACGAAGCGCATTATTAAAACGTATTAATTCGGATTCGAACTTGAATTGTGAACGGGAGTTGCGAAGTTGAACTGTGAAGTGGATTGTGAACTTTATTCTAAACTTTCTATGAACTTCCTTTCGATCTTTCTTATGAACTTTCTTTCGATCTTTCTTATGAACCTTTCTTACGAACCGTCTCATGAACTTTTCTTACGAACTTTCTTATGAACTTTGATACGAATCATCAATACGAACTTTATTATGAACTTTGTTACGAAACATCATTACGAACCTTCTTGTGAACCTTTTATGAACTTTTATTGTGAACTCATGAACTCTATGTGAACTATCATTCGTTAATTATATGAACTTTCTTTCGAACTTTTTATGAACTTTCTTTCGTTATTTTTATGAACTTCCTTTCATTATTTCTATGGACTTTCTGTGATCTCGTCACGAACAATTCAGTGAACTTGTGTTATGGACTGAACTTTGAACTGTAGAACCTTGGACGTTACAAGAGTTTTTGACAAAGTGTGTGATTTGTGTACACATTCTTGTGCAACCCAGAGCGTTTGATTGCTCTTGAACCAGCAGCAATCTTGGACTTGACAACGCTCTAAACAGACCCAATTTTGTTTATAAATAATATCAAGAAATAAAATAGGAGTAGTATTTTTTATTTTGAACGTTAATTATGTTACGGATGACGAACAGGTGTTCAATATCATCTCTGGCAGGAACCGTCCTAGATAAACGAACAGAACCACCCTAGATAAATCTACATAGCTGTTTAGTTTAGTTTAGGACCAAACATTAAACTTGATTTAAAAAATCAAGGCGACCTTGAAATCTCCTGTATGCCTCCACCCACGCAGAAAATGTTTGTGCCACAACATGTCCCCCTCTGAACCGTGCAAATTTTGTTCATAACATTTTTCCATACTATTATAAATAACGGAGATTATTCTTTGTAATAACTATTTTAAAAAGATATTTTAATTGTAAATGATTATACTTTTTGATAGTGTACATAAAATAGACGATTAACGTTAAAACATTGATTATAATTCGTAGTACTTGATTGAAAAATAACTACAAACTTTACAATCTAATACGCTCCTCTTTATGGACAAATTTTGCATTTAAAACATCCGTTTTAGTAAAAACGGCGTACCGTACAAAAAGTAGAAATCTCAAGATTTAAAATGGTTGTTTTTTCATCAAATTTGGATAAATTTACAGCAAAGTTACAGCAGTTTCAGTATTGAGCGAATTTTGAACTAGCTGTGGCCGCTGAAATCGGGCAAATACCCCACTGTGCTACGCCAGGATAAGATCAGGCTCGTGTGCCGTTCTTCTGTTCTTCATCTTGAATGACATTCATAATACATGTCATTGTATTCGTCTTGAAACGGTTTATTAAAGTGTAAACGAAAAAACAATAAAATATGACCTTCAGACGACTTTCACCCACACAGACATCAACCGGTCAGGTTAGACAAAATAGACTCGATTTTCAAGCATCCAAAGGCTTGAATGAAAGCTTTCAGTTGGCACTTTTTCTGTTAGAGACACCGGGGTTTAAAACGACGTACGAAATCGCATCACAAAATTGCATCGCAAAGCAATGCACACAACAACATTTTCAATTAGCCTAAAGATTATTAGGTTGTGCAGAAAATTTCGGCGTATCCGATAGGAAATCGAAGGAACAGGGAGGTCTGGTCGTCGAGGTGGAAATCGCTTCCGGCGAGTCCGTCTGGTTTTAACGAGGAATATAATAGGACTCGAAGCGACGACGCGACGGGTCTCGAGCACGCGAAAACGGGTTGCGAGAATAAACTCTATTAGAACCTGGATGGCATTCAATGAAAGAGAGAAACAGAAAGATGGAGAGCGAGAAAGGAAGAGGGAGAGTAAGAATGAGAAAGTCCAATAGAAGAGGAGAGATCGGCGCAAGATTTTCAACGGGGAGCCGAGAGAACGGAAACAGCAGAAACAGTGCCGGGGCGAGTCTCGGGGCTGAACCGAGAGAATCCCGATGGCAAAGACGAAGAGGGGTAGAAGGGTGGATCAAGAAGAAGCACCGGGGAATATTAACGTCGCGATGGCGGCACGTTAATATTCCTTGCTTTATATCGAATCCGGCGAAAGACAAAGTGAAAAAGTTTCAGAATGCAAGTGGCGCCACTTCCGCTCTGGCCCCCTGCGTCGCGCTTCCCTTTATCAGAGATCCGGTCCCAGCCGTCGAGACGAATCGAATTAACGAAGCCTCCGCGACGATACGATAATTAGTATCGCTTTAATGACGCTCCTGAAATGGCTTCTGCGAATAATCCGTTTCCAAACACAGGGTTCGACAGAACATCCCTGAATGTCTTCGAACTGCAATTGCAACTACAAATTCTTCCATGTGTGAACTGAATTTTACTAAGTTTACAAATTGATATCAATTACACTGTCCAACACCAAATTTGTTCCCCAATTACTGTTGGGTCCTTTGTATAGAGTTGTTTGCTCTGATTCCGAATCTGTTTTTAATTTTTTTCCTATACGCACAGTTTTTGAGAAACATGACTTTGAAAAAAAAACATATTTTTCAAATTTAAACAAATATTGTAGTGTTATTATAAATGATATCGAATTGTTCTTTATAGCAAAAGATTCTGTAGACTTTCCCGAATGCAGCGGTATCCAAAATTAATACATTATGATTGTTTAAACATGTTTAAATAATCACTAAAGGCGGAGCGACACCACTTTTGCACCAATTTTTGAGGATACTTTTCAATTTATCTCAAAAAATAAGAGTCCAGCGGAAAATCGAACTATACCATGCAATAGAGCAAACTTTTATCTTGAGAAACCCCTCTTTAAAGTTTGAAACGTCGACGTTTTTTTCGAACCAGAAAGCAAAATATCTTCGCCCGACATGAGTTGCCGCCAGTGGCGCTCACCATTACAACGGTCGTTCGCCGCTCCGTATCCCGTCGCTGCGCCGTATCTCGTCCCAAGCGCCACTGGCGGCAACTCATGTCGGGCGAAGATATTTTGCTTTCTGGTTCGAAAAAAACGTCGACGATCCAAACTTGACAGGGTGGCTTCTCAAGATAAAAGTCTGCTCTATCGAGTGGTATAGTTCGATTTTCCGCTGGACCCTTATTTTTTAAGATAAATTGAAAAATATCCTCAAAAATTGGTGCAAAAGTGGCGTCTCTCCGCCTTTAATGATTGTTTAAACATGTTTAAACATTCATAATGTATTAATTTTGGATACCACCGTATTCGGGAAAGTCTACAGAATCTTCTGCTGCAAAGAACAATTCAATATCTTTTATAATAACATCACAATATTTGTTTAAAGTTGAAAAATATGTTTTTTTTTCAAAGCCATGTTCCTCAAAAACTGTGCGTATAGGAAAAAAATTAAAAACAGATTCGGAATCAGCGCAAAAAACTCTATAAGAAGGACCCAACAGTAATTAGGGAACATAAAAAAAGTTGAAATTTGTTGGACAGTGTTATCACGACTTTTTGCCTGGCTGTATTTTTACATTGATCGAAACTAGATTAAATTTAGTTATACAGTGTTGAACTTCTGGGTCAACTTAATTCTACCGGACTCAAAATTAGTACCCTTCTCCTACGAATTATGATGTATTTGGTATGTAATTAATTAGATTTGTACCCGGCGCGGATGCAGATCGAAGTCTCGATCCTCTAGGATCAATAGTTGAGGAGCTATGGTCGCTTAAAGTTGAGCATTTTTCACAGGTAAGGGCACCGCCATATTGGTTTGTAGTGACGACCGTGAGCCGCTTACCTTGCCGCCCCCCTCCCCTCGACCTAATCCTAACTAACTCAGCAAGCGGCGTGCGACCGTCACTACGCACTAATATGGCGGCGCCCTAACGTGTCAAAAACACTGCAGATTGCTCAACTTTAAGCAGGCATAACTCCTGAACCATTGATCGTACAGGATCAAAACTTCGATCTACATCCGAGCCGGGAACAAATCTATTACATTACATACCAAATACATCATAATTCGCAGGAAACTTTTTACTGTACGCGTATAGAAAATTAGTAGGATAGATGTTTCCTGGGTCTTCATTGCCTCAGTCTTCTCTATAGTCAGCAAATTCAAAGAGGAACTTATGTGAAGTCGCAATAAATCTTGCATGAATATATTAGTTAGTGCTTGTCTAAAGTGACTGAACGAGTATCTCTTGCATCCCCTCGCGATTGCGAAAGTTATAACCAATTAGCGACTAAACTCTCCATGCAAAGGACCAATTTTGTGCATCGATTGCAAAAACAGGCAGGAATTGTGTGTTCACTACATCATTTTAATAGGTAAAAGAACCAATATAATCGAATGCGTAAATTCTACTCGTTCTTAACATATTCCATAAAATCTGTAGTCTAATGATAACCAAAAATCCGGAAAATTGCCTTCTAGCTTACAAGATCGCCTAAACCCGTCTCTTTCTCCAACTGCGGCATTCCGAGTCCCAAAAAAGTTTCGCCGCGTATTTAATCAGAAAATACGATCGAACCGCGCTTCCCAGTGTCGTAGAAAATGCAAAGCCTCTGGAAAAACAGGCAGAGCAGCTTGTTATTCTTCGTTCTTCCGTCGGAGCATTTTATTCGGGGTTCCAGGCGGAGCGTGTTTTGAAAATTCACCGGACGAATAGCTCCTCGGCACATTCTCGGCCCGCTTTTACACCGTTCGGGCAACGTCCCTCATCAGCATCCTGCAATCCGGCATTTCCATTCCTCGGTTAACCGTGGCTGGTCTCGCAGTGTCTCTTGGTCCTTGCGTTTCCGCTTAGCCAGCTATTTGCCGACGCCTCGCGAGAGATTTTCTCGTTTGTTGGCTCGATACCTTCGTCTCTCCTCTGCACAGTGAGCTGGAAACCTGTTCCTCGTGGTCGAAACAAGAATTTTTGAAGTTTCATATTCGCAAGTAATTGGACCGTGTATTTTGAAAGTGGTGCAAGTTCAAATTTAAAAAAAAAATTAGATATTACATAAATTGTGATTAATTTAGTGTAAACTTTTTATTTACAACTAGTTAATATTTAACATCTTGAAAAATGCCAATGCTTTGTTCAATTTAAAATTGGTCAATAAAAGAAATTGCGTAGCGATTGATTATGAAAGTGGTGTAAGTCCAATTTCCATAGACGTAGGTCACGTGCTTACCACACCACAGATTTACTATGATCATTAGACACGATTAACGGTCTTCTATGAATACTTGGCGTCGCGAACACCCCCCTCGACGTCTCGAAGCGAGCTCCCGTGCATGAATGTGGTGGGGGCATCCGCCAATACATGTAAATAGGACCCCCTGCCGAATTCGAACTGTTCCGTTGTAACCTCCTCTGCGCGCACACGCGAATATTGACAAGTCTTTCCGAATCGTTATAATCGAGCGACGTCCACTCCCCTGCGAGAAACAAAAGTGCAACGATTAATATCTCCTCTGCGAGAATAATTTAGACTCTCGAGCTTCATGGTGTACGAGAAAACTACGCGATTAAGGAGGTACAATGGAAGACAAAAGTACAAGAAATTCGAAATCCATAAATACATGGCAATGAAAGCCGTTCATGAGTATATTTTGCATTAAACTTTTGCGAATACTGTACCCTCTGTAGCTATATTCAGTGGTCTACACTTGTCGCGTTTCCATGCTAGTGAGAGACAACACGATAAATTTGACGTTTTGTAACAGTTCATAATTTTTTTGCTCTGTAACAGTTTAGTGAATACTAATAAATTTTGAACATAATTAATTACATAATTTTTACTATGTACAAAAAAAACTGGAGTTTCTAGTTGCGTTTTTTCAAGGTTTAAGGGGGATCTATACCCAATGAAGTAACTAGAAAGGAACTAGAATCTTACTAGATTTTGGGTCGAAACATGGGTTTACGCGCGGCGATCTTTTGTCCTTATTTGAGCGGATTTTGGACTGGGTGAGGACTCATTCTATAGAGGAAGGTTAAATCCGGCGCGCTCTGCTATTGATTTAACGAGATTATGTTTATATCTAATAATATGAGTGCCCAAAGTAGAGAAAAAATCTAGAAAAATAACCGCAGATTTCAATGTATTTTCCTGTCTCAAAGAGATTTTTCTGACTGATATGATGAGCAGAGCGCGCCGTGATGAACCTCTATCAAACTTCCTCTATCAAATGAGCCTTTGTGTAGCTCAAAATATGCTCGTATAAGGACAAAAAATCGCCGCGCGTGATTTCATTCACATTAGCAGAGATTTCCCCATATTACGTTCATGAAGACAGAGGTTATCTCTGATGTAGAGCCAATCTAGAGCCAATTTCATTTCAGTTAGTTTACACGAGATGGTGCCTAGTCAGAAGGACTGTCAATCAGTGCTGCGATATTGTGCAACATTTCACTGCTGTCAATGTGGAATCATAGCAAAACTGACACAGACGAGGTACATATTCTCATCGGTGGCACTAATATTAGTGCGACCTGCCCTGTATAACGGCATTCGCGACGAGATGAATAGAATATGGAAATAGCAAGCAACTCCATCTCGTGTTCATTATGCAGTTGCGTGTTTATCAATGTTACCAAACTTTTTTTCTGCACAGAGGTTGATAACATTGATAAATACCCCAAAATCCGAGGGTATAGATCCCCCTTAATTACATAATTTTTACTATGTACAAAAAAAACTGGAGTTTCTAGTTGCGTTTTTTCAAGGTTTAAATAGGGTTTGAAGTGGAATTTTATGAATTCTCCATAAGAAGACGTGTTAAAATGTGCAAACTTCAAGTTGCTATAATTCTTAAACGGTGCAGTGAATCGAACCCAAGCTTTGGTAATTGCATTAATTTAGTAAGAATTATATCTAGTCAAATTTTCAAAAATTTTGTTGCGTTTTTATATACCTCCAGACCATCCTTAATGGATACATGAATGGAAAAACGAATGATGGGAGATTGTTCCTCAGACATTCAACTAACTCAAGCCACAAAAATTTTACAATTTACGTAAAATTTTTTAAATTGAATTTTCACCGCTGAAATCGAGCAAATACCCCACTGTGCGTAGTCTGGAATCATTTCGTGAATCCTTTAATAGAAACAAAATCTGAGATGTTCTAGAGCATTGATCCTCAAAGAGGGCTGTGCTGTATCGTAAAACAATTTCGGGAAGCTTCCCGATGGGTCTCTATGGGGGAAGATTGAGCCGACAGGGTTCGACGGATCTCGTAGCGTGTCGTAGTGGGGAGGGAGGGGTCGACCGAAGGAATTGGAATAATATGGAGTGACTCGTTCCCCGGGCCCCTTTGTCCCCCTCGATCCCGGATGGTTCGACAGCGCGTGCCAATTTCCGTCCCTAGAAATACAGTGCACTCGGTCCTCGGGTTCTCGGTTCTCGGGAACGACCTTCGTTCCGGCTTTGAAGGTTTTGCCCGGGCTTTATCGTCCGGCCGGAAGTAATTCCTATGCTAATCCCTCTTTGTCCACGAATTGACCGTGACTGTTCGGGGGGAGGGGAGAGTTAGGGGAAACTCTGCGTCGTACGGTTCGATTTCGCTAAATGAGTGAGCGGCTCTCTTGTCTTGTCCCGGCTGCTAAAACCTTCTCCGACCGCTTCGCCGCGCGGCGCGGCGGTCTTCGTTTCTACGGGCTTCTCGCAAACAGATTCGCAGACCTCGCGAAAAATAGACGGAATAAATAGATTGCCGACGATTATGGAAATTCCTGGCCGCGCGGGAATTCGAGCCAAACAGAACTTATAGCTACTATATATACATACATATGTAAGCCTTGCATCCTAAGATCCTGTTACCGACTGTTCGCCAGCGTCGCGAACGCGTTTCGTGCTTCAACGCAGCCACGGATGCGAATGGTACGGAATTCCGCCCTATTTTTCCAGTTAGACAATTCTACAGTTTAGCTGCATGATGTTTTTACTTAATTCGTCATTATCCAATGATCAAGTACATTGATTCGCATCATTTTTGTATTAGATGGCTGAATTGTAAATTGATTTTATATTCAAATCTTCTAATCGACGAACAAAGTGTCTACTTCCGCACACTCGTCTAGAAATACTCGCGATTATCGTAGTCTACTTAGCCCAGGCCTGAGCCAGACTATGTGCTCTGCGAGAGGAGGAAAAACTTCGTTCAAGTCCGAGGTGGTAATGAAATTATGGAAATCAAGGGGAAAGTAATTCTCGCTAACACGGAAGACGAAATTAGATCTTAGAGTCTAGGCTAGATTTAAGTGGAACTGAAATTTATTCGAAAATTGTATTGTACTAGGATGTACTTGAATATACTAGGATATACTGGAGCATAGTAGACCATAGCTGGAATATATCTTCTTTTGCCTTCAAACTTAAACCCTGAAGATTCCAGTCGCCCACGCAACGGATCAGACACTTAGGATTGAACTCGAAGGACATGTAGGGTCCAGGTGATCCTTTGCAAATCGAACTTGGAACCCATCAATACATTTATTTTCCAGGGTCCAGCCGATTGATCGGCGAGCAAATCGATAGCTTTCGAAATGTTTTTAAACGGGTAAATTCCTTCTGGTCGGTGCCAGCAGTGGCTGCGGCTCGTCACGGTGCCGCTAGAGGTGGGTGGAAATTTATCGGCGCGATCGATTGGCGTTCAATCGAGCCGAGAATCACGAATTACTTTCGCCTTTTATTCAAATCGTGTCGAGTCGAATCGAATCGAATCGAATACGCGACGCGCCAGTTAATCAACCGATCGATTTATCCCTGGGTAACTTGGTTTAGGATCACGGACAACGAACAACGAACAACGAACAGCGATCCGAATGGGAGACGAGACCGTGTATGCGTGCGGCTCTCTGTATGTCCGTGTGTGTCCCTCCATTTTGGACGTTAATCGCGGCCGAAAATATTCATTTGCGAGAGAATCGGCGTGTGTACCCGGTGCTGCGTTACAATGGGCCAATCGATGATCAGAAACGCATCTGTTCGCGCCTCCCGATATCGACGCATCGCGTTGCATCCTGTCGCGTCGCGTCGCGCGCGCGACAAACGTCCGTTCATTGGGAATAAAATATGACTGGGCTCGGTAAAACGGAGCCGTACAAACGATTTGTTTGTCCGGTAAACAGTGGCAGGTGGCCGACTAACGAGCGCCATTTGTGGCGGCCGACAATTACGCGTCGTGGCCCATTCTCGGTCGACGGCAGCCTCCGCATCGAGATTTTTCTCGCGTGCCGCGCGAAAACGAACTAACGCGAAACTCTCGACGCGACACCCGCGGCCTCGCTTATATAAGAGTATTTCGCGCAAACACCGTCGCCGGAAATTTTCATGCGGAACGAACCCGCTGCCCGCCAGCTTCCCCCGATCCATTAGCGAGACGCGACATTTTTCGAAATCCACGTCGTCGAACCGAACGCTCTGCATACTGAACGCGATAAAGGGACCGCATAGGCCCGCGCATCGCGAACATTGTTTCCACGAAATTGGATTTGCAGATGCGCCTCCGCTGCACGATGCACAGTGGGACGAATTGCCGATCTAAGTGGGGAAAAGTCATGTACGTAAATTGAGATGTGGTCGGTCAATAATAATTGTTTATAATATATTTCTTGCTGCAGACCAATGACAACATATAAATTCTGCTTTCTTGGATAATTATAAATTTATGTTACATCTGAGACTATGAAGTCCAATGATTAGAATGTGACTGAATACACTGTCCAACAGCCAAAAAGTATTTCGATTCCCACTCTACGATTCTTATAGAGTTTTTCGCGCTGATTCCAAATCTGTCCTTAATTTTTCTCCAGACGTACAGTTTTTGAGAAAATTGAGTTTTAAAAAAAGACATATTTTTCAACTTTGAACATATATTGTGATGTTATTATAAAAGATATTGAACTGTTCTTTACAGCAGAAGATTCTGTAGACTTTCCCGAATACAGCGATATCCAATATTAATACATTATGATTGTTTAAACATATGTAAACAATGATTAAAGACGGAGAGACACCACTTTTGTACCAATTTTTGCGGATATTTTTGAATTTATCTTAAAAAATAAGGGTCCAGCGGAAAATCGAACTATACCACGCGATAGAGCAGACTTTTATCTTGAGAAACCACTCTTTAGAGTTTGCAACATCAACGTTTTTTCGAGTCAAAAAGCAAAATATCTTCGCCCGACATGAGTTGCCGCCAGTGGCGCTCGCCATTAGTACGGCCGTTCGCCGCGCCGCGCCGCACAGTGGGACCTTTCGTCCAAATCGGAGACAAAATCAAAGAACTTTCGATAGAAATGAGGTAGAGCGATGAATTTTTTTTTAAATTATAGCTAAAACTTGGCAGAATATGGGAAAAATAGGGAGATTATGCTACGAACGTTTTATAAACTTGAGAAAATTCGTTAAACTCTCTGAGACCGAGCAAGTGGAGCAGGTGGACGAATGGTCAGACAAGTGAAATAACACGGCGCGCTACATTAACGAAACTAAATGTGGGCCAACAAACAACGTAAATAGACAAGGGGACCATCTCAGATCGTGCAAAAGCTACTTTAGCGAGTTTACGCCAGTTTCGGGTTTGGTTGGCAATATTTTTCGATATCGGCGACAGTGTCGTAGATATTCGGGAGTCCGATTTCAACGGGGCCACCATGTACATTCGAAACGGCCGTTCAGCCTTGACAGGGATTTAGTATGCAGGGGATCTTTCGATAAGGATGAGCGACGACGGGTACAAAAAAAGAATCGGAATAAAATACAGGTAAATTTATCTGTTTTGCGAAAACTGCCGCCGTCTGCCAGTGCGAGAACGAACCACGCGGGCGATCAAATCCGCGATCGATCCACGGCAGTGCGATCCAGGATGATCGTTATTTCGTGGATTCGAAACTCGAGAGCATCGGTGTCCTGTCTTTCTCTTCATCGTGCGCGCACGAATACTATACCACATACGTTTCGGAACGCGAGGGAACATGCGGAACGCGTGCGCGAGCTGCGGCTCGATTACGTCAGCTTTAATTCACGCTCGTCTATCGAAACCACGGCCCACTAATTCTACCGTTTTCTGTCTCCGATTGTCCACTGTTCCCGTTAACGAACCGCCATACTACCAGCGCCGGCGCGCACTCGATGTTTCCGTTGTACTTTGCTTCCGCCACCGAAATCCCATTCGGTTATCGCGCGCAGCTTGCGAGGCTCCCGTGTCGCAGATCGTTCCACAATTTTACCGCCGAAATCGCCGCTCGAAACCATCGCGAAAATTACTGTTCCACACCCGTCTCCTCATCGTGTCTACTTTCCGAGCAGTCTTGTTCCAAACTTGTCTCGACTCTCCATTTTTGAAGTGATATTATGAATGCCATTTTATATTTTATCAATTTTTAAGAATTTTTTTAAAAGAGCCGCTATACGTTTTTCAGAGAGATTTATGGTACTTGAAGTTTATGGTTGCTTGAAGTACACACATCACTTTCTTTAAGTGAAACAGTCAGAATTATAAGAACTATGTAGTTCTTTTATACAGTATGTTTTAATTATTTTACAGGAATTATTTTCAAAGGAACTACTCCCTCTGTCCCATAATAATAGTAGCAGTTGAAGAATTTAATTTGTCCAATAATAAAAGTAGCAAAAGAAAATAAATATAGAACGAAACATTTATTATCAAAAAACTAGATTACATTAAACAATAATTTAGAAATATTACTCCTAATTTTTATTTTGTGTGTTCAGATAGTTTCTGGATTTTTCAATAATTTCGTTACTGCATTTTAAACTTGTAGGTAGGACCCCTTGGCTGAGAAGCTTTGCTTGCCCAATATGCGTGAGCTTGAAATTATTGGAGCCTTTGTTCTTTATTGCTTCCAGCACAAGTTGTTTTTTTTTATTTTACTTTTACAATGGGTTCATATTCAACTGAAATAAAATAATTGATTTCAATCAGCGGATGAAATTAGCAAAATAGTTATATTTAAGTTAACCTAAATATTGAAAGATGTGTCAAAACAAATGACAGATGTCACGAAACATTGATTTTGCTTTTGAACTTACAGCTGCATTCGTCAATAATTCCCGTTTAAATATTCACTTGCTACTATTATTGTGGGACAGAGTGAGTATTAAACATTTTGCAGACAGATTTTACACATACACATGTATGGGTACTCAAATCATATATACATTGTTCTTTTATATAAGAATAATAACAATTACATGAGTCGTATATTCATTTATAAAGTATGTTTTAAGAGGTATTCTGGTTTTAAATGCCATTTTATTACCAATTTCTTTTAGAAAAAATCATTATCCATTTTGCATTAAGGTTTAAACTGTTCACCACGAGTCTAATTTATTGTATGACAAGGGGTTAGGTCAGGGTTAGGTCAGACACAACATGTGTCTGGGTTAGGTAAATATGTGAAACTGGATATTTCGTGTGAAAGGGACGCAAGGTGCTCGTCCCATTGAAGGAATATTAGCATCGACAGCTCCCGGGTCGAGGTACCAGTTAAAACAAGGTCGGCTAATGGCGGAAAGATTCGCAGGGACGCAGCGCGCGCTTGAGTAATTAAAATCACAGTTTCCCCGTCTAATTTGATCGAAGAAAACCTCGGGCCGTGGTACGATCCACTCGGTCGAGTGTAATTTCGTGGTTGACGACCGCTGGTCCCTCTCCCTCTTTCTCTCTCTTGGCTAGCTTTTTATGCCCCGTCCAGACGTCATTTCCGCTTTTAATTAAGGGACTGCGCGCGAGGGACACGAATCAACGTGGGACGAGATGGCGTGTACGCGTACCCGTTTGCTCGCGGGGAGAAAAAAACTATTTCTTTAGCCGGAGAAATCCTCGGGCAGAGTTTAAAAGGCGGGAAGGCAAAAGGAGCCCTCGTAACGAGCTGTCGCGTTTCGGTCGATCTCCGACATTTACGCAAACAGCTCCGTTCCATTCTCCATTAAGGAACAGATTTTACACCGAACTTACTCTCTCTCTCTCTTTCTCTCTTCTCCTCCTTTTTCTTGGTCGAGAGTCTCTCGTCGTTGCGGGGTTCCACTTTCAATGGGGTAAAAAATCGAAGAACGTCACCGTGTTTAACGAGCTTGCGGCGGCTGACTAGGCCGGGATTATTGTTATCGCTCGATTCGAAGATTGAAAACCATTTGCTCCTCTCGTTCCTCGAGCTATTACACCTTGGCGGGGCTTCAGATCCGTTCATCCGTCACCTTAATGCGTTAATTAGCTCGACCCTTCGCCGACCAGGATTTTTGAAAGATTACGAACATCTTCCTAGGGGCATTAAATCGTGCATCACAGTCTTAAATGAGCCACAGGCCAAATCGACTAACTCCACTTTTAGAAATGTATTTTACATTTATGTGTCACATCACTTGGTTCAGTCATAACCTTTTTTATTTATAATAAATTTCCCAGATAATACGGATTAACACCATTAAACGACAAAATTCTTCTTGGTCGCCGAATAATAAATAACACTGTCCAACACCAAATTTGTTCCACAATTACTGTTGGGTCCTTTGTATAGAGTTGTTTGCGCTGATTCCGAATCTGTTTTTAATTTTTTTCCTATACACACAGTTTTTGAGGAACATGGCTTTGAAAAAAAATCATATTTTTCAACTTTAAACAAATATTGTGATGTTATTATAAAAGATATTGAATTATTCTTTGCAGCAGAAGATTCTGTAGACTTTCCCGAATACAGTGGTATCCAAAATTAATACATTACGAATGTTCAAACATGTTTAAACAATCATTAAAGGCGGAAAGACGCCACTTTTGCACCAATTTTTGAGGATATTTTTCAATTTATCTCAAAAAATAAGGGTCCATCGGAAAATCGAACTATACCATGCAATAGAGCAGACTTTTATCTTGAGAAGCCACCCTGTCAAGTTTGGATCGTCGACGTTTTTTTCGAACCAGAAAGCAAAATATCTTCGCCCGACATGAGTTGCCGTATGGTATTTTAGAGTTATTTACATTGAAATATCTCCTGAACTACTAACTTTTCGACATACATAGTGTTCCGTCGCGCAGGAACAGGATTCGTAGTTTTCCTTCGGACAAGATTTATGATGCGAACGTGCGTGAATATCCTCTTCAAGAATTAAACAAACTAGGGTCATTCGGCGACCAGTCAAGGCATCTGGCTAATGTTTAGTTTTTATACAGCCTCGAAAATACAAAGTGTCATAAATCTAGTCCCTCCGAAGGACCGCCCGCGATCGGTACGTGCGGTGTCGAATTACCGAGACCCGTCGCGTCGTCGACCGAGTAAGAGATCGCCCCACTCCTCCTTCCAGGGCCTCATTCAGAGCTACGGGAAGGAGGTTCCAATAGTCAAAAGTGTACTGATTGGGAAATGCAACTTTCGGCAGGAACCAATCAGTGCATCTTATTTCCTGCTAGAGAAGTCTGACGAACATCGCGTTGAGACCGCGTTCGTCAGTTGAGTCTTACACTCTAACGTCGCGACATTCTCCAGTCCTCGGGTAGACAAGTACAACGCACGAGCCGTTGTCTTGTCAATCGTTTAATCACACGAAAAATTAGCATCACGGTAGTTCAGTGTCTAACTATTAGGACACTCGACAAAACGGGATCGCGTCGGTCAAGATCCCTCGCGTACCGGATACCATCAATCGAGATCCGTCGCGAGCGTTACAATTAGAAACGCGAAATTATATCAATATCTGCGCGCGTATAAGGCAGGACCTGCTAGATCAGCCTTACTGACGAGTCCACTAGCAGGTCCGGGACGAAACGCTTTCTTTAACGTATTCATGCGTATTTCAATTCATGCGAAACGATAATTGTCTTTTGCGATCATCAAAACCTTGAACTAGCTGCCCAAGATTAACTTGGCGGGCAGTGATCCGGAACATTCGCGAATCTACAGTTCCGCGCGACATAACACATAGGTTAGTACTTTTTTATAACGAATGTCCAGCTGCATCGATTGATGTATTAAAAAATACCTCATCCCATTAAAAAAAATGAAGTTGACCATCACATGTCCTTTACGCGTCCACCTGTAAAAAAAATAAATACACTACATAATGTACCCCTTCAGACCATGCAACTTGTGTATACAAAACTTTTTCGTGCAACGCATACTTTGGAAGTTATTATAGGTGTGAAAGTTGCGTGGACCTCCCTGTATCTTGCGAAAATAGAATTATTGAAATTAGAGGTTTATTAGCGGTTAATGAACTTTTTCTGCAATAAAAAATATAATTTGTAGACTGATTTTCATGTTACTAGTTTTTTCTCACGTGATAATCAAAATTTTAAATATCAATAATAATTTATCAATATCAATAAATAATTTTAAATAGTTTTTTCTCGCGTGTTAATCAAAAATTTTAAATATCAGGACTCGTCATTTTGACGTGAGAATCGGTTTTCAAGTGTGGACAAAAGTGTGGACAATTGCGTGGGTCGTATACAACCGAGCGACGTGTTCATTGTGAAAGACGCCTCTCTTTGCCGTCCCCACGCTGTTTTGATCGAGGCAGACGCCACCTGAAAAATGTCCTTGTTGCTCAACCGCAGGCAGCTCGCAGGAATATTAATCTTCGTTAACGAGTCGAGGAGCGCGAGATAAGAATCCCCAGAGTGGCCGGCAGGGATCGCGAGCGTGCAGGTTTGATAATTATTTTCGTCAGGCCCGCGGAAGCTTGGGAAAGGATTTCCGCTCGGTAAAGTATTTACGATAACGTCAACGGTGACGGCCAGTTGCTATTGTTTCGGCCCAGCGATTCGACGCCGAGCGTTCGTGACCAGAATCAGTTCGGGGCCAAAACCTTTGGGTGTCGCGCAAATGCCACGATTACGATATCATCGCCTACCCTATTTGCCGTGCGAACGTCCCCGATATTTATGCTCGATTTCCGGGCCGTCGCTGATATCGATCCGACCATTTTTCGAATCGAAAACCTCCGCGAAAATAACTAACAGTGCTAATAAACGGGCCATTTTCTCCGTCAATAAAATAAAATATATAATAATTGTAAAAACTATTAGGGTGTCAAAATAAAGAGCCTTGAATTAAATGATCCATTGCAAATTGTCCAATATCTTTTTCAATAGAATGATGATTTCAGCGCATAGGTTCGATCAATTATAAAATCAAAGAATTCAATTTTTATAACAAATTTGCAGTTTAAAATCTCGACGTTTCGATCCTGGTGAGGATCATTTTCAAGAGATTTTTGCGTATGTTATATGGAAAATTGAAATTTAACTTTAATAACCACGTGTTGCTTCCATGCTGGTAGATAATGAACTGTCTTTTCAATACTTTGTGAAAGGACTTTTTTCCAAATGCGTAATTTAGGTTATGAAATTTCTTTGTAATTGATGCTCAGTTGCTTATTTGTTTTGGTGAGTGTTTATGAAAAAAGTAGGTTTCTCTGAATATGTTCATGTATAAAAATCTTGGTCGTCGCACTGTGTGGGCACGCGCTGGTTCGAAGGAATATTTATTACGTTACCTGGAATTCCGCGGATAGTCGCTGGCGCGGCTCGGATTTCTATGAAATAGTTGCAGGATACTCTGGATGCCATTGAATAATCTTCGGCAAACAGCGGGCCAAAGTTTTGTAAGGTGGAACGGATCGCGACGTTCGTTTGTTTGGCCCGAATTCATTCTTCCTTTATCCCGCATTAAGCGCGGCCATATTCATAAAATACACACAGTTTACCCAACAATCTCCATGTTATTACCTGCTCTTCAATTTGTTAGAACAAGGAAGAAGTTTATATTCATTAAATGTGTATACAGGGTGTGTCCCAAAAATATACTTCCTTGGACGGCGTGATTTCTCAGAACTTTTTTAGCAAATTCTTCCTTTGCGAAAATGTTCTCCGCATCTTCGTTCAGGTGTTATTACCGAAGGGTAAAAATAAATTTTTTTAAAATACCACGTTTTTAAAACGGATTAAAAAATATAAAATAAAATTTTAAAAAACGCCACGTTTAAAAACAGACTAAAAAGTATAAAATAATTTTTTCTAGCCCCATACAGATTAATAACCCAGTACAGAGAGTCCTGAAAAGTGATTGCGAATTTTTAGTAGCTATGAAAATACTTGTAAGATTTAAAACGAAAAACGTGGGGCGCATGAAATAGATAATTGATGCATGAACACCTAAATCACTAACAATTCTAATGCAATGCAAATGATATGAACTATTGTGCGAGTTTTCTCAGCGGTAGCTACTCTCTACACTACTTACAATACAGGGTCATCCGTTTTTAAACGGACAAACGTAAACCAGCTATAAAGAACCCCAAATGGAACAAGTTTTACCCCTGCCACTTTTTTTTGTTTCGGCTTTGATTTCTAGAAAATTGCAAAAAACCATAATTTTTTTAGTTCACATAAACTTGAATATCTCGGGACTCCAGTGATGAATCTTGATGATTTTTCCTTTGTTTGGTTTAAAATAAATAGGGGCATCTTTTTTGTTAACAAAATATTTTTGTATGACCTTTGGATCTTTGTTTTTTGGCATAGGGCACGTCGTGGAAAAATTATGGTTTTTTGCGATTATCTAAAATTCAAGGCCGAATCAAAAAAAGTGGTAGGGGTAAAAATTGTTTCATTTGGGGTCCTTTATAGCTGGTTTACGTTTGTCCGTTTAAAAACGGATGACCCTGTATATTATCTTGCGCCCCACGTTTTTCGTTTTAAATCTTACAAGTATTTTCATAGCTATTCAAAATTCACAATCACAAATTTTCAGGACTACCTGTACGGAGTTAGGAATCTGTATGAGGCTGGAAAAAATTATTTTATACTTTTTAATCCGTTTTTTAAACGTGGCGTTTTTTAAAATTTTATTTTATACTTTTTACTCCGTTTTAAAAACGTGGTATTTTTTAAAAATTTATTTTTATTTAAATAATTACTTTCTGCTTTTTAGTCTTATATGTGTGAAATTTTACAATCGATTTTGAACATTTTGATGAGATTATAACAGAGACATGTAGTAAATTTCAGACGGTATTGCGCCGCGTCATATCGAAAACGAACGCCGTGGTAAAATGTCAAAGATAAAGGTTCGACGGAGAATTTCGGTGTAACTGTTCTTTCGCTTGGTAAACAAACATTATACTATAATAATACGTAGTAACTTTGTAAACACCGCACGGAGCTGTAACGCACACTGACGCACACTGAGCTCCTTCGGTGCGAAGCGGGTCAATGGAGTGGGGATGAGTCAGAGTGGGGACACGTAGTAGAGTGGGGACGCTGAACGCGAAGACGTACTACGTCACGCGGCGGGGGGTGCAAAGGTTCAAATTATTAATAATTTATATCTCCTGAACGCATAGGCTTTTTTAAAAAATTATTTTTAAATATTGCGTTGTAATCCAGTTCTGAGCTATGTTTAAAATTTCAAGTCTCTAGCTCATCGGGAAGTTAGTTTAAAATCAATTGCAAAATTTGTACCGAACAAACAGACAAACAAGAAACCGAGCTAATAAAAACGTGGTAAAAACAGGACCCAATAACAGCGCGGCTACAGATTGGACATTTTCGTAAAGGGAAGAGTTACTTCGAATTATCTTAGGAATCCCGTTTTTGGGACATCCTGCCTATAGTTATGAGTTGATGTTGCAATTATTGTCGTGATAAAATATCCCACCCCGTGGAAACCGTGAATACAACAATTTTCAAATCCGTAGTCTAAAGATACCTTTATGCAAATGCCGAGCCAGTGTGTTCGACGGTGTATATCATCGTTTTGTGCGTACAGTGTAAATGCGAGGGAATTTCCCGGTGGTTTCCATTTTCCATTGGTCGGGTTTGCCCGTTTGATCAGTCCGGTGACTGAGATATCCCCGGTCACGGCCACCGTCAAATGAATTACACATAAAGTATGCACGCAGAGCCGCTGGCACAAGCGGCACGGGCGGTGGCGGTTCTTTGCCGAGAGGAATTAATTATTTCGTCGGCTCTTCGATCGTTAATGAGCTACGTGTAAGCTGAGTGCGAACACTTTAAGCCGCCGTAACGAGCCGTCTTCCGGCTCGCTCGGTTTTCATTCCCAACCCCTTCCTTGGCCCTTCGCCCTCCGCCCTTCGCCGTTCACCGTTGCGAACCCTTTCACGCCACCCACGCCCTTCCCCGCACGCGTGCACCGTATACCGCCGCGAGATATGTACAGTATGTGGCATTTATGTGGCGGTCGGCTCTCGACCTTTCCAGTATGTGTGGCCAAGATATTTTCCAGCTAGCTCGTTCACTTCGCGACAGCTTCCACCCACGTTCCTTTCCGCGCCACCTATTTTTCTCCCGTAGGGCGCCGCACCGCCCTTTGTTCACCGAAACCCTTTCCACTCCTCCCCCGTACGTTAATCTTACTCTCGCGAAACGCTAAATAATATTAGCTTGTCCCAGAAGCTCTCTCTCTCTCTCTCTCTCTCTGACACGCGCTCGCCATTGTTGCCCGGTAAATTGAACCACATATTTGCCAGATCGATTAACCCTTCAGCGAACCCTTGTTCCGGCTGATAGGGCCCGGCTAAAGCTTGCGCTAATAATTAGACGACGAATTTTATGCTGTCATAACACAATTGGAGCGGTAAAATGCCAAACTGTAAATTCTTGATTTGCAAATTCTGCGGTAATTATTTAAAAGTAGTTCTGTTTTTGATGAAATTAAAACGTGTTACAGATCTCGATACATTATGTAACTTTTTCCTAGGCATATAATAGACGATCTTTTTTAGCTTTCTTCAGAATTTTGGTTGGTCTGGGTTAGGTTTCGGATTGGTGGAGGATGCCGAGGGAGGAGCTCTTTAACTAAATTGTTTTATTATTGCATTAGGTTGTCCCAAAAGTTTCTTTCGGAATGTGTTCCTTTTACTGTTGCTAAATGAATACAAACAATGAAAAGATCTTTATGTTAACGCGTTAGTACTTCCTAACGTGAATTGGCATTATGTGCATGAATGGAATACCAACTTTTGGGACAACCTACTATTTACTTAGCAATATTAAAGAAACACATTACGAAAGAAACTTTTGGAACAACCTAATATTATAAATTATAAATATGATATCGGCGCTAAGTTCGATCAATTATAGCAAGCAGCAAATATGCAAAATTAACTAAAGCTTCTCAACGTTTCGATCCCAATGTGGATCATTGTCAAGAGACAACAATTTTTGCGTCTAAAAAGAAAAAAGGAGAAAATGAGGATAAATTTTTGATCCAAAAAATATATAAAACGTTTTACTTATAGCACAGCCAAAAAGATTATCAAAATTTACGTACTTGCTGTGAAAAAGGACAAAACTGTATAACACATAACGCATATTTGCTGCTTGCTATAATTGATCGAACTTAGCGCCGATATCATATTTATAATTTATATTTCAATTTCCGATCGAAAAGAAAAATTTTTTGTTCCTTTAACCTAATATTAACACTGAACCTACCGAGCCTCAAAAGCAACTGGAATCTGCTCCCTTATAAAAAAATATATAAAAAAACTTTTTATAAACCACGCTTATATTAACAGTTTAACTACCGGAAGACTATTAATAGGATTTTTAATAATTTTGCTGTACCAAAAAAGAAAGCATAGAAATTTTCTTTTACATTGCAATCTTAACTGAAACAATTAGATGACGTTATTGAGGGTGACTTGTTAGTTCACAATGAAAATTACTGTTGCCATTGAAGGTTCCATTAAAAAGTGTTTAACCATGTATCATAGACTCATTAAAATTATGCAATAATCACCGGTCGGTAATGTGTTAAAATGCACTAAAAAGGAGAAAATAATTTTTTTAGACATAAGTGGCTATAAATAAAAGCGTGGAGCGCCCACGAAGATTACGTCAATATAGTTTAGCGCTCCACGCTTTTATTTATAGTCACCAATGCCTAAAAAAATTGTTTTCTCCTTTTTAGTGCATTTAAATATAAGCTTTGTTACGAGCCAGGGCCGCGAGCAGCACGAGTGGCCGGCGAAGGGTTGTTACCCTAGGAATATGGTATCAATTTGTTAGTTAAGGAATGCGGACGAACCCAATGCGAAATTGGGGAGCCGCTAGGTTTATAGACAGCGAGGACGAACCTGACGCGAAGTCAGGGAGCCTCTAGGAGGTTGTATAAGAGTACAGACGAACCTGATGCGAAACCAGGGAGCTGCTAGGATGCGGACGAACCCAATTTGAATTTGGGGAGCCGCTAGGATGGATAAATCTCTGTTTGAACAATTGGAATGTCGCGAATTGACCTGATGCGAAATCAGGGAGTTGCTAGGATAATTAGTAAGCCTCGTAACTAGTATAATTTAATTGATACAATCCGAGCGGTAAGATTGTATCGTGTGGGGACGTTCAATTACTTGATTAGGATATTGGTCAATAATTGTGGGTTTAATGAATTCGTGCTAATTATCAAAGAACACAGATATATTCTTACTATAAGACTTCGTGTTACAATTGTGTAATTGTCGCGAATTGAGTGAGTTTAGAATGGAAAGAATAGAAAGATGGTATTACCTAATATTTAGATGCAAGGTGTTGACGCACTGGCAATGCGGGGGTCTCGGAGCAACCTTATAACTGCCTAATAGATGTTAACCGAACTTTCGGAATCTACACGGTTAAACTTTGATTCGAAAGGAACAAACGCCCAATCTCACTGGTAGTTGACTTCCGAGATGCAGCACGACGCGACACGATTCGTGATTACGACAGTACTAGCCCACGAGAGTAGAAATGCAAGGGCTTATATACCCCTGCAATGACGGGTGGTACTTGTCAGTACCCTTTCAGTGAACATACGTATTTTGTCATCGTCCAGTTGGTCGTGCGTATGTTTGGGCCCTAAACTAAACTAAACAGCTATGTAGATTTATCTAGGGTGGTTCTGTTCGTTTATCTAGGACGGTTCCTGCCAGAGATGATATTGAACACCTGTTCGTCATCCGTAACAGCTTGGTTTTTAAAACGTTTTTTTTAATACATTTTTTTATTTTCTACTTTTTAGTCTTTCTTAGATGGAAAGCAAGTATTACTGGTATGAAATAGTAAGATATAGAAACGGAAGATATGGAAATACGCGAGATAGAATGAGGAGATGACTCCGAGAGACGATGTCGCTTGATGAAGTCCGAAATTGTCTGAAATGGAACAGAATGAACAGAACACCACAACCACATTGAGCTCCTTCGCTGCGAAGTGGACCAGTGGAGTGGGGATGAGTCGGAGTGGGAACGCGTAGTGGAGTAGGGAGCGCTGGCGCGCGGAGTGGGGATCGCTGAACGCGATGACGTACTCCGAGCGTCAAATTCACAACATAAACACTACTGAAACGGTCCCGACCGTGCAGCACGAATATTTTTGCCAGCATGAGTATTGGTGAGAATATTGATATGTTTATATTGCAGCATATTGATGCGCGCTTCAATATAGAGCGTCCTTATTGCCAATATTATTGATCGTGTAGGGGCCCCATTCTAGAGATCAGAGTAACAAATGCTGGTAGCAAACGCGTCGACCGGCTCGTCCATTGATATTCAATTGAAAATCTGGCTATGCGAATTTTTTCGTGATAAAATTTCTGCTCTCCCGCAGTCCGAAGAGTCGAGCAATTTTTTCAGCAAGAAGCGTAGTAGAAACTTTCGGATGTTCCCGACTGGAGGTTTAAATGGCTCGCAGACATTTCCCCGGTTCTACCTTGATGTACCGTCGGTCGTAGACGCCGTTCCTGTGGTAGTTTGGAAGAAACTCTTGAGGCGAGCGATGCAGCGAACATTCAAAGTGTAATTTGCTGAAGAAATTTGTTTGTGTCTCTGAAATCTTCGACGGTGAAGTAGTCTTTGTGGGTCTGTAACGAACATTAGCAGAAACGCGAGACACCGGAAACATCGTAGATGGTATTCTATTTGTTGTATTCTGCGTTCTATTCCGTTCTGAGGTAGTGTATTAAACGTCCCTTGACATCAATGTTTACTTTTATTTTGCTGTGCAATTAGTATCTACACGCGCATGGCGGGAATCTATTTTGTACCGAAGTTTAAAGCATTCCATTTAACTTCCAACTTTTTAGCAGATCATTTTAAAAAATATCATTACAAGTTGTGAGGATAAATTAATGATTCTACCAACAGTTTTGAACAATTTTTACTTATGGACATAATTCAATATGCTAGTGAGAAATCTATGTTAAATATCTACGTTAAAAATGTTTCATAAAGCAAGTGAGTAATATAATAATGAATCTTAAATATTTGTTGTAATCTGAGTATATCGAAACTGTTTCTATCTTTCATAATTTTCAGACGCAGTTTTTTTCTCCTTTCTTGAGAAGGATCCACATAGGGATCGAAACGTTGAAAGTTTAAATTAACTTGTAAAATTGCTTTTTCGTGTTTAATTGATCGAACGGTTGCGCCGAAATCACCAATACTTTATCTGTTTTAATAACAATCTTACGATCGATAACATTAACAAAGGGTATAGCCGGATAAGCATGGGCCAGCGGCCCCCGCTCCGATTTTCCTGATTCCTGTCTTAAAACATCGTTTTATGTCTAAAAAAACATTGTGTAAAATTTCAAATGTCTACCCCCACCGATAGGGGTGATATTGAGGTAAATTCCCCCGCACTTAAATGCACTTTTCTCTAAAACGAGAAAAGATATCGACATGGGATGAACGGCAAATAAAAGATATAGATACACTCTATATTTCAGATTTTTTTCAGAATTTTTTGCTAATTATTTATAGTTGAAAATAATTAATTAATTTTTTGGGAATTTTTTTAACTATCTTCCCCTAGGTTGACACCTACCAAAAAATTCTAAAATATTGCTATGATTCTAACCTATTTTGTAAAAAAATCTCAGAAGTGTCCGTTTGGTGGAACAGTGTCAAAAAAAATAAAGTATGCCGGCGAACGCTCGGTTTGATCAGTAACGACGCAGCGACCGATTCCCCTTGCGGCGGCTAGTGACGGGAGCAAACGGGAAGTCGGCGCTTTTTTTGTTTGTTTCTTTTTTTTATATGTATTTATAAACTAAACGATTTTTATTGTCTAGAATATAATTGTTTAGACTTTTAACTATAATCATGTATTAGAATATTTAGTCGCATTTTTACATGTATCAGCTTTTCCGTACAAGCGCCGACTCTCCGTTCGCTCCTGTCACTAGCCGCCGCAAGGGGAATCGGTCGCTGCGTCGTTACTGATCAAACCGAGCGTTCGCCGGCATACTTTATTTTTTTTGACACTGTTCCACCAAACGGACACTTCTGAGATTTTTTTACAAAATAGGTTAGAATCATAGCAATATTTTAGAATTTTTTGGTAGGTGTCAACCTAGGGGAAGATAGTTAAAAAAATTCCCAAAAAATTAATTAATTATTTTCAACTATAAATAATTAGCAAAAAATTCTGAAAAAAATCTGAAATATAGAGTGTATCTATATCTTTTATTTGCCGTTTATCCCATGTCGATATCTTTTCTCGTTTTAGAGAAAATTGCATTTAAGTGCGGGGGAATTTACCTCAATATCACCCCTATCGGTGGGGGTAGACATTTGAAATTTTACACAATGTTTTTTTAGACATAAAACGATGTTTTAAGACAGGAATCAGGAAAATCGGAGCGGGGGCCGCTGGCCCATGCTTATCCGGCTATACCCTTTGCTAATGAGAAAGTTTAAATAATTTAGGAAAAAGATATTTCTGTCTGTTCAAAGGAGCTAATATACATATGATTGCGGGGGTACAATTCGAAAGTCTAACCTCCATTTTGCATTGACCGAGCGTGCCAGACATGTTCTCTCTCTCTCTCTCTTTCGCTGGAGGACGTAGTTTCGTTGTCCCGCGACATGAAAATGTCCGTATTAATTCCCGTTTGGTGGAAACGGCGTAGAAAACGTCGTTTGAATTTTTCAATTTTGGCCAGCAACATCGGCCTGCGTTCTCCTTTCGCGTCCGCGTGGTCGGCGTTCCTTTGACCAGTTCAGAGAAGAATGCAGGATAAATAGGGGTCGCGGAAAAAGGACCGGCCTTCGCTTCTCTTCAGTTTGGTTTGGTTTGGTCCCGCGAACAGGCAAGATGCAAGGCTCCGGTCATTCCATCGGGGCGAAACGATTTCGCTTTTTGTTCGTCTCTCGCTTTGCCTTTCGTCGCGTGGCCTTTTCGACTTTGCGTCGGCGACAGTTTTTGCGTCCGCTAAACACCGCCGTCAAAGAGTACCGGTAACGGAGACCAAGAAACGGCGAATTCGTTTGCGGCGTTTCAACGGATCGGAAAAGAGGAAAACATGCATGGAGAGAGGGGGAGAAGGAGGAAGAGGTCACGCGGAAAATTTTTGCGTTTTCTTTGCATAGAGGACCGCCGCTCGGATTCAGGTTTAATCGGGAATCTATTCTCTCTCTCCGGTTGCACAACGAGCGCGGATTCGTCGCTCGAAACGCCAATGCACCTCTCATCGAAATTTCAACGTTCCTTTAACCGGCATAGGCAGCCGCGTATTTCGACTCCCTCCCATAATCTGTTCTCTCCGCTTTCTTGTTTCGAACGCGCCGAGAAACCATTTGTTCCTCGAGCAGATCCGCTGAACCTGCTTTTAACAAGGGGTCGGACTCGCCACAGCAGGGGAATGACTCGAATTCAGAGGAGAAAGCTACCCCCTCCTGCCAGTACTGGATTACTCCTGCGTGACAAAATGATAGCACTGGAATATGGGTGTACAATCAACCACACTCTATTGAAATATGAAATAGAATTGATTCTATGTAATATACAGGGTGTTTCGTTTAAAACAGGACACCCAAACATCTCCTCTATCTCTAAAAATACAAAGAATGTTTCCAACGTAATCTAAATGGTTTCAAAAGTATCAGGGAAGTATGTAGTTTTCTTTAGTGAATTTAATAATAATATATAAATGTAAGTATGATGCAATTGGCTTCCAAAATTTGTGGTTATTATTCGACCTGCAGTTGCGATTCGTTGAAAAGAACGAGAAGCACAACGGTAACTGTGCGGATGAGCCACAGTAGAAAATCGGCGGGCGACACAACTGTCGCACGACGGCCCTTAAAACTACAGTATTTTCGCGCTTCAAAGGACCCGCGAGACAGTATCGGTATCTGCGAATGGTGGAGCGCTGCCGTTTAGTTTCCCGGAGGCGATTCCGTCCCGAGTCAGTCAGTTTTCTAGGCGCAAATGTCTGCGGCGTGAAATCCTTTCCGCGGGAAGGTCGGCAGAAAGTTTCGCCCTTAATCGTGCCGTATCTCGCGAAAGTTGCTCGAAGCGGGCAACAAATCGGCTTTAGGGTGTACGCTATTATAAAAGAGATTTCGTGGTGTATCCTTGCCGCGTATACTTTCATATACTTGCGCCCGGAGTGCCCGGGACTGCATTAAACTTCGCGGATTCGTGCCCTACGGCTCTATGCATTCTTTGATCCCGGTTTATGGGCACGACGTGGATACGGCCCGGAGTTTCGTACCTTCGAAGAGTGGAAAAGAGAAGAGCGACGGGTAAACCGGCGATGACTTTCGAATCAGCTTCGCTAGGAAAAGGTAGAATAAGGATATCTCTATGCGAGATAAGTACAATATGGCGGCGCACAGTGGCCGGATCGAGAAATTCAGTGACATTTTGTCGAAAAATGAACTTTCTCGTATTGCCATGTACAAAGTTTGTATTGCTTCATAAATATCCATCTACCTCGAAAATAAAGAAATTAATAAAATATAATTAAAATTGGAGTCGCGACGAACACTTAAAGTTGGGCATTTTGAAAATAGCCTGTTTCGCAGAAAAAAGATACTTATCTTTATCTGGATGCCCAGACACACCTGTTTAATATTTTTCCTCTGTTCTTCTTTTAAAATGAAGAGAATTCCATTCCGATAAAAATTTACACTGACAATTTAAAATTAATTTAAATAATGTATTAAAAAAATAATGTACAGTGAAGGCTCGGAAATTGTCAAAATTCTTCATCTTTGATACGGAATATCTTTTGAGTTCCAATTAGTACCGCATGTTTACAAATTGTACAATGTTCAGTACACTTTTCCCTATATAGTTATGCACGATTTACTACCAACATCGTCCATCGACGCAAGTTATTAGTGATTCAAGTGTATCCATCGCTGCGTCGAGCGCCAGGATTGTGCGAGACGCGAAGAACCTCGCGCGCGTGCGAGCGGACTGTTTTGATTGTAGCCTACAGTCAATTATTTATTATATGCTGCTATAAGAGTAAAATCACAAAATAAAAAGAAAAGGCCGCTAGATCAAGAAGCTGCAGAATTGATACTTGCATAGATTTAAGTAAATCAGCCAGTAAAGTAAGTAAAATGTTATTAAAAATAATTAAACAAACACTAAACGTATTAAATTATTTATCATTAAAAAGTGATTATTTTTTCATATTTTTCAGTGAAAGTTTCATCAAAATAACTTTTACGATTCAAAAGCTGTGGCAGTATCACAGAACTTCTCGGTATGGACGAACAAATTTTTATTATAAATTATTACAAAAAATAGTTTGTGAACTTATATGTAAACAAATTTATTATCAATAACAAAGTATGAATGAAAATTAATTAATAAATATTGTTTAACAAATGCAAAAAATATTTAATTATCTATAATTAAAAATGACTATTTTTTAAATATTTTTAGTGGAAATTTCATTGCAATATCTCTAATGGTTCAAAAGTTATAACAAAATGTCACTGAATTTCTCGATCCGGACCACTGTGCGGCGTTCTGATCTGTCAAAGACGCTTGAAATCGGCCAACTTCATAACTTTTGTGCCACTGAACTCCGGCTATCGAAACTTACAATTTTGACATTTCCTCATCAAAATTTATGGGATTGTATAAAGAACGTTGAAAATCTTTGGTCCCCTAAAGTGAAGTTTAACCTAAAAATTGTCCGTAGCCGTCTCGTCGATGTATCCCGGATCAGTGTGCCGTGGATCAACGAAGAAGAGAAACTTTGTCGGGTTAAAAGCGAACACGAGCAAACTGATAGTTGTTTCGGGAATGACGGTCACAACGCGTCGCGGAACGGAGTGTAAGCAAATGCGCGCGGTGCATTCGCCTCTATAATGAAGATGCAAGCGGGCCGGCAACCGTTGCGAATGCAATTGCGTATTACAGTAGCGCGGAGCATCCAGGAACCGCCGTGTCGGACAGATAATTAGGTTATACTTTGTAGCGGGGCAAGCACGGTATTATCGTTATCGTCATGGGAAACGACGGCGCTCGTACCACGCCGACGGGTATTCCTGTTATTTTCACCGGAGCTGGCAGCCTCGCGCGTCGCGAAATCCAAAACGCCCGGGCCCCTCCTGGTAAACGTTACCCGCGAGATGAATAAATCCTTTTATTTACACGCGAGACGCTAAACTATTCATCGGGCTTTTTCAATTTCGCCGGTCCCGCTCCGCTCGGCGAATCGAAGAATTTGGTCACGTTTACGGGGAACCACACAACTGTAAGAAACTCTAGAAATTCTATTTATTTATGTGCGGAGAGTGTAGGATTCATTTAGCAACGTTGAACAGCAGAATTGAATCAGCGAATCCATTTCTCCGGAGAATCGTGTTTATTAAAATGGGATCGTGGCGACCTTAAGGGACACATTTGCATTCTTTGAAACTTGAGGAACAATTAATATTTTAGTTCTGTTGAAAAATAAAATTCAGATTTTTATAAAGATTAGAACTAGAAGGCTCCTTGTTTCTGAATTTATCGCGAAGATTGAAACGCCCCAACCGAGCAACAATGTCTGTGAAATGATTATAATTTAACTGGTAGTTTCGCACAGTTCGACGAATTTCGAAAGGTGGACGGGTCGGTTCGAAATTATCGACGCGGGTCACGGACCGTTCCTCGTTCTTTTAATGACGACGAAATTGGCGACGCGTGTGCACGCCGCCGATAAAATTCAACCGGATTTACAGTATTTATCGTTTGTTTTAATCGGACGTCGGCTGGCCGGAAGAGCGGCAAAGGATTAACCGTGTACCGATCCTTTCTATAATTTATCGGGAACGATGCTCCCTCGTTTTCGGTGGAGGAAGAGAGAGCGAGGGGGATCGATTGCGCGCAACGAACGGCCTTATTAATTCATTCATGCGCCGCAGAGCGGGAAATTTGATATTAAAATAACGTATGATTTTAATTAACATAATAGCGGCTATAAAATCTAATTAAACGTATAAACAACGCAGGTGATTAAGGAAATTCGATGCGAGGAATTGATTCGCCCGGTTGGAATTCGAAATGCGACACGTAATTCGGGCGACATTGAGACAGACAAATCTCTAGCTGGGGTCTAGGAGAATAAGCATGGTCCAGCGGCGTTATTCAGCGGCTGCTGGCTACCGGCCGTCGTCGGCCGATGCAGAACGTAAGCTAACGATTTACCTTTAATCAACTGATGAATAATATCATGTAGCACCTGTGTGGATATGTCTCAGTATCGATTCGAAGTATATGAAGGGCTAGCGACTTAAAATTTCAGGGGGTTGTCTTTCAACCAAAAACCATTGTTTTCCACACAATATCAATAAAAATTGTGGGTGGTGCCGCTGGACCATGCTTATCCTCCTAGACCGAATTTCATTGGTTTCGCAGCAGCTCTACGAATATGAACGTTGTCCGCGAGCAGAAACGGGCCGGCGTTCGATCGAGTGGTCTAGTTTCCGAGGCCCGTAACTCAGTACCTTGCAATTCCCTTTACGATCTTTCTTCTCCGCGAAACTCCGCATTATTGCCAATAGCTCGAGATTTCCGTGCATTGGCTCCCCTCTGTTCCCGACTTCTATTGCTGTTCGTAATTTTTCGGAGTGTTTCATTCCTGCTCGCGTAATCGGCCGAGTTTCGATATGGCCCCCTTACCGATGCTAAAGCGAACGGGCGATCGGACAGAATCGAGGCAGTCACGCGGACAGACCTACAGACAGAGTGCTTAATATCTAGTATCGGACAGGATTCGATCACCGAGGAGCCGGCACGTCGTCGTGTACCAATCGAGTGTTCCATAACGTACGAGAACCGTTCGTATTAGGTATCGTCCACTCGAGAGTCCGACAGCTGACGGTGACACACCTTGTTCCCGTCGGCCTAACTGGAAATATGTATACATACCGCTCCAGCATCCTGTCGAGACTTCGCCTAATACCTGTCCCATCGATATTAACCATGAATAGGACGCAGTCTTGCCGCCCCGCCAGCAAAATTCTAATCGCGTCTTCTCGCACCTGCAAACTCATCCAGATTAACCCTCCTGCACACACCGATAAGGTGAAGTGCCCTAAGTCTGGGCAGTCCAAAAGTGATACCTAAATCTGGACAATTGAATTTTCATAGTAAAATCAGTAATTAAGAGATTAAATAATTATATTATATATTCTGAGGCCTTAGCTACAAATAGGTGTGAATATTATTTCATTAAGACATCAATTGAAATGTAAAAATGAATTCAAAGTTCATCTGAAAACAGTATACAAAATAGTCTATTTACACGCGAATCATGTGCATTTATAGTTCGAACTTTTGTTAGAAAAAAAGATATAATTTAAGTCCTCAGACAAAAAATAATTATCACGCATAATAATATTGATATTTTTAAATAAATTGGCAATCAAACTTAATGTAAATAATAATTATTAATCCAAATATTAGATGTCCAAGATTAGGACTGTTTTCAAATATAAGTACTCCATACTGGGACGCGATGACAGTAGCTGTCCCACTCTAAACTTATACGCAATGTGTTTACGCCTGAAGCCGGACACGTGTTTGTGAATAAAATCAACGCATTGTTTGCAAATTATTTAACTACATGTACGTGTAATTAGTCTTCTATTAGCTTGAATAACATATGTAGAAAATGTATTCCGGTTGTGACGTTAATAATACTTTATGTTAACATCTTAAATCTATCAGTATTACTACCTAACCTTAAAAGTTGTATTATGACAAGTTTTATTAAAACAGTAAATGAAAATAAATATATATTTGGTTAAATAATACAATACTATAATCTATGATAAGAATACTACATATTACGCAAAGCATCTTCTATTCGTCATGCGCAACAGCGCCACCAACCAACGTTTTAGGTTATGTTCGCTCGATCAACTCGTAAATTGAATTTGTCCCGATATAGGCTTTACTTCTGTCCAGGTACTAGCTTAGATTGGATTTAATATGTCCAACTATAGGTTTGAATTATTCTTGTTAATACAATTAAGATATTAATCTAAACAATTTCAACTTCAATTTCAATATCAACTCTTCATCTTCATTTTCAACTTCAATTTCAACTTTAATTTCAACATCAATTTCAACTCTTCCATTTCAACTTCAATTTCTATTCTCCCATTTCAACTTCAATTTCTACTCTTCCATTTCTACTTTAATTTTTCAATTTCATTTCGTTAATATCAACTTCAATTTCAATATCAATCCCTCAATTTCAATTCCAACTCGTCAATTTCAACTCTTCAATTTCAATGTCAATTTTTCAATTTCAATTCGTTAATTTCAAAACTCTTCAATTTTAATTTTAACATCAACTTTCCCATTTCAACTTCAATTTCATTATCAACTTTTCAACTTCATTTTCAATTTAGATTTTTCCATTTCAACTTTAATTTCACCTTTAATATCAACTTCAATTTCTACTCTTCCATTTCAACTTCAATTTTTCAATTTCACTTCGTTAATTTCAACTCTTCAATTTCAACGTCAATTTTTCAATTTCAATTTCAACTCTTCAATTTACACTAGCAAGTATACATTTTAAATTCTGTCCAGGTACTAGCTTAGATTGGATTTAATATGTCCAACTATAGGTTTGAATTATTCTTGTTAATACAATTAAGATATTAACCTAAACAATGATTTTTTAACTTCCCGATTTTATAGGGAAGTTATTGTAATTACCCCGAAAATCAA
Organism: Lasioglossum pauxillum; assembly: GCA_933228785.1. Lineage (NCBI taxonomy): Eukaryota > Metazoa > Arthropoda > Insecta > Hymenoptera > Halictidae > Lasioglossum > Lasioglossum pauxillum. The sequence goes on along the minus strand of OW121702.1, from coordinate 48,498,704 downwards.
AAATCGATTTTTTAGCAGATCTTCACGTTTCATGGTCATTGCAGTCATTTTAGACTATATTCAGCAAAATGTTCGTATGTGTGTGTGTGTGTGTGTATGTGTGTATGTGTGTGTGTGTGTGCTTATGGCCGTTTCTATGTAATCAAATTTTTCGTTAACGTTTTCAGAAAAAGTAACAACGCGATCAGGATGATGAATGATGCAATCGATGTGCCCCGCTGTAACTTAGAGCTGATTAGATTTTGGTCCATTTTGGTCAAGTAGTTTTTTAGTTTTTTTAGTTTTTTTCGAAAGAAGTTCATTCAACAATGCAATTTATACGAGAGAACGGGAAGTTTCCACCGAAGAAACAAACGTAATTACACAAAAAATTTTTTTTTCGATTTTTTTAAAATTAGAAAAAAATTTTTTTTTTTAATCTATTTTTGTACCTTAAGATGATGTTTCCGCTTACAATAATCGAAAATTATCCTAATGCAAGAGTGAGTTAATCATCTCTACTCCCGAGAATACATTTTCAAAAAATATCGATGAAAGTACAAAAACATTTATATTACAATCTTTAAATAAACAATCAGTTCAAAACGAATTGTTAACTCAGATTAAATTGAAAATTAATATAAAATATATGATAATTAATAACATTGATGTTGAAGACGGATGGTTAATGGAGCATGCGGAATATTAAAATTTATTACTTTTCAAGAAAATACTAAAATTCCGTCTATATTGTGGTTAGATTTTCAATTGGCCATAGTAGGAGTGAAAGTAAGAACTCGTTATCGTGATTATATGAAAAACGCAAATATAAATCAAAATTTAACACCAATAACAAAAATATCGAATCAAGTAAATATTTCGAGTGAAGAAAAATAAGAAATCACACGTAGTCAATTTCCAGTGGTTCCTGCTGAAGCGATTACGATTCATAAAAGTCAGGGACAAACATACGAGAAAGTATGTATGGATTTTAAAACATCAGAAATACGAACTTTACAAATGTTGTATGTAGCACTGAGCAGAGTTTCAAAATTGAGCGCGGTTTATATATTTCGGGACAATTTAAATTAACAGTATCGAAGAAAACCAAGATCAATACTGCAAACCCGGATAATGATGAGTTGTATCGTTTGCGAAAAACTAATTAAGACAATTTATTTTGCAACATTAGTATGCTATAACAAGGAACCAAGCGAGCAACGAGCCTGCGATGTTCGTTTAATGCGACGCCATATAGCAAACATTTTGATAAGTAGAAAACTATTGAATTTCCCTGAAAACGTATAATCTTCTTAAAACGTACACTTAATAAATAATAATAATAATATACAGCAACTAACGAATCGGGAAGTTCTTTGTGTGGCTCGTGGAGAGTCACACACAAAATGAAAGACATTAATAGCTGTGGGCCCTATACTAGCCATGCGTACCACTAACATTCTCGCAAGAGCAGTCCTGCTCGCGAGCTCGCGAAGCGAGCGAGCAACAACAACCCTACTTGTTTATTTTTAAATTACTTTACAAACTCTGAGCTGTATGTTAAAACTCTTAAGAAATTGTTTTTGTTTATTTAAAGTGATAAAATTTAAAATAGAAAAACATGCTGTCCAGGCATAGGGCACTTCACCTTACTTCCGCGCACACCAAGTGGATTTTCTCTCTTCTACAGTGGCCAAAATAATAATAGGGTGACTTCTAGGCTGCTTCTACTTTTAATTTCGTTTTCGGAGGTGTACTGTGGCATTTGTTTTTATTTCGCAAGAATGTGTTCTACACATTGTGTATAAGCAGTCAGTCGACTATCGACAGTATTGGTGTAAAGATGTACCTGTTTCAAAAATACTTTGAAAATTATCGAGTACACGATACGAAATAATCTTTGGTTCACGGAGAAATATTTAAAAATCACTATTGATAGTAACGTATATTAATGTTTTCAGCGCACTGGTTCGATCTGATGCTACTACTTAAGCAATTTTGCAAATCACTACAAAATTTTCAACGTTTCGGTCAACTATTTAGTCCATTTTCAAGAAAAATTTTCATATAATTGCGTCTCAATTGTGGTGTGGTCTGAAATTAAATTAGAAACGTTACAAAAATTAATTTAATCAATTCCACGCAGAATATTTGAAGTTATAAAACACAAAGGAGGTTCAACTAAGTACTGAATTATTTTTAAAAATTTTAGATGTAAAAGTACATAATGAACCTATGTATATTTCGCAACTAAAATTGAAGTGTTGTAATAGAAAATTTGTAATTGTCATTTATTAACATTGTGTTATTCAATTCAGCTGTGTATTTCGTTAGTTATATTGCAATGAATAAATAATATGTAATAAGTAAAATCAAAAATACTGCATTAAACACAACATCATGTCAACAAATTGCAGTGAATCTCATCATTATTTCGGCCACTGTATTGTAGAACTTGTTTCAGTGTCATACACTGGTGCTTTGAATGACCTTCATAGTAGGTCATTGTGTTCGTCTTGAAAAACGCTATAAGAATGTAAATAAAACAACCATACCGTCCTATTCTAAAAAAAAACAGAGTTCATTTTATCTCCTTGACGAAAGTGGATCTTCCATCGATGAATTCTTGAATGGAGGTACGACGGGGCTGATTTCCTGGCGGGTTAGGGTGTAAATCTATAAAGCGATTAGCGGTAACGGGAGGAGGTAGGGCGGGGGGAGGGGACGGTAATGTGTCGATTGAATTTTTCCTGTAATTGGTTACCGCTAACTAATTCAGCGAAAATAGAATATCTGTCGCGCTCGGTGACACGATTACCGCGACTTTGATGAAGTTTCGGCTAATCGAGCGTCGACGCCCGTCGTTGCGACGCGGGATGACGACGTCGATGAATGCAAAGCAGAATCGATCCGGGAAATCGCTTCGGCTTGATCTGTCCTCCTTCGCTCTCCCTCCCACCCTCTCTCGCGTCGTCTCTGTCGTTCATTTTTTTTTTAAATATTTAAGCGACTTTGCGCACGGACGCGGCCTAACCCGATAGAGAACGAGGCGACGCGCCGCGCCGCGCGCATTTACATATAAATCAGCGTGGCGCACATAATTTCGCTCCGCGATGCTCGATACAAATTGCATCCTGCCTACGCGTCGACGGGTAATTGGAATCGAGCTCGTATTTGCGTGCATTATAATTTGTAAATTTTCTACAGGACGCGCGGCCATACTGCCGTGCTGCAATTCTAGGCGCAATTAGCCCGCCTCTCGGATAAATAATAAACACGTCGCGCGCGCGTGTGCGCCAACTTCCACCGCGGAACCCGAAAAATCGGTCGAGTTTTATCGAGCCGTCGACAGAGCTTAACTTGTTGGTTCATTTAGCTGGGTGACTGTACTCCAGTGAATTATCTGACGCATTTATAACAATGATGACGAAATCAAATGCAAAACAATTTCATTCCGGTATAAGACGTTGCTTCGATACCGGATCGTTTCGCTTCCGTTGTATTTCGGATGAGGATGCCCATTCGGCTTGACTTTAATTTTTACACACCCCGTACACTTTCGTCGAAAACTTGTTTCGACCCGATTTCGCACCACAGGATCAAGGTCCGATTTTCCACGATGGATTTCGGATCGGTCCGCATATCGTATTAAACCTCGTGACAGGATAGTCTACTAACGGCCGAGCAGACAGTTACAGTAAACAGCGAAACGACAAGATAGGCAAATGCTAAAAGGCAAATTAATTGACGGGCCGTCAGCCGGAAACGTCGACGGGTATATCGATCCGACAACGCGACGGTCGACGGCGCTCGAACGGCGCACCAATTTCAACAGTCGATATCTAACATTATAGTTACAGGTTTCGAGCGACAAATTGAAGGCTGTCTTTCGAGGCTCGACAGGTTTTTTGCGTGGCCCGTATAGGCCCGATCACAGTTGGATCCGGTTCCCGAATCGCTCGACAAACGATTCGCGCAACGACTGTGTCTATATTAAGCGTGCGGTCGACACGGTAACCGGACCGACCTAAAACGCCACCGACGGACTGTAATTACAGCGGGTGCGGCGAATTAGCAGCGCCTGCGCTCCAAATTTACCCGCAAATGCCGGGAAAACACGAAACGGCACTTTTGCACCGGAACACACCGTGGCCTTGTCGCTCTCGCCTCGTAGATCCAGCTGAACGACCAGAAAAATTCTTTCCACCTTCTTGGTCTTCAAATAAGCTCTATTATCATCATTTTTGAAGCTCCATAGTCTTGCACGGGGTTTTTCAGGGACGTATCTACCATGTGTGTGTGTAAGAAAAGGTTGTGTTTTGTTCTTTATCGACAATTAGTGCATCTGACGAAATGAGAAAGACTCGTCTCTCCACTCTACCTTCCCCTTCCACGACGCTGTTCCCCCACTCTTCCGCGACGGACGTGTCACGTGACGCGTTCGTCTCTGTCTCGTGACTGATCTGGTATTGGCAGAGAGAGGGTAACTTGTCCACCTCAATTCGAGTCACTTATTCTCGGTATCCCGCGTCTGATTCCAGGAAAAACTGAAAACTCAACGAAGTATCAATTTCAGATTCGTTCACTGCAAGGGGCTTGTGTTTAACCCTTTGCAATATGAACTGTGAAACATAAAATTTTCATTTTGTTGGAGATTTATAAACTTGAACTTGTTTCGTATAATGTAGCTAAGGAATAAATATTTTGTTTTATTGTAGCAACCGTATTTTTTTTATTATACAGGGCGGTTCGCGCAACTTGCACACCTATATCAAAGTATATACCTTCCAAAATATGCGTTGCACGAGAAAGTTTTGTGTACAGAAGTTGCATGGTCTGAAGGGGTACATTCTGTAGAGTATTTATTTTTTTACAAGGTGAAGCGTCTTCGAGATTTGAAGGTCGACTTTGTTTTTTTAAATGGAATACTATATTTTTTATACCAAAATATGGAAGAATGACGAATTCTGAGTAAACCTAATAATTAACCCAATAATTAACGAGTCATTTCACTTTATTTCCTGAAAATTTTACTCGTTAATTATTAGGTTTAGATATTCTTCCATATTTCGGTATAAAAAATATAGTATTCCATTTAAAAAAACAAAGTCGACCTTCAAATCTCCGAAACGCTTCCACCAGTAAAAAAATAAATACACTACATAATGTACCCCTTCAGACCATGCAACTTCTGTATACAAAACTTTTTCGTGAACCACTTGCATGAGCCACCCTGTATATATATGTACAGTGAGTGTACAAAGTATTCGTACACTTTTTAAAAACTAATAACATTTTTATAATTGTACCAAACAACCTGATAAAAAAGTTTTAAAAAATGCCTTTTTTATTTTTGCCTGCAACCTTGTAAATTGTAATTTTTGGAAAATCTTTTGTGCATATCAGTTTGTAAACTAATGCTTCGAATTGATTACAAAAAATCAGGTCGTTTGGTACAATTATAAAAAAGTTATTAGTTTTTAAAAGGTGTACGAATACTTTGTACACCCACTGTATATACAGTCGGGGACAAAAATAAGTGGACAGTTAGTGGAAATAGGTAAAAATGAAATTTAGTCGAATTAACATGACTGTTATAAACTTAAGTTTTATTTATTATATATCCTTATAGTGTATAGATTATTTAACGAATAATTTAAGTTCATATTTACATCTTTGTGTAAACACGCCGTGCCATAACGAAAATGTCAGCTATTTATCAGGAGACAAAAATGAGTGGACACCCAATGAAATGCGTAATAAATGAAACACATAACAATATTAGTACTTGGTATTGCCGCCTTTTGCATGTATTACTGCTTCCAGGCGTCGAGGAATACTTTGTATTAACTTTTCAATATAATCGTTACTAATTTTTTCATATTCAGACTGCAACCTTTTGAAAAAATCGACCTTATTATTTCGCTGATCCAATGGAACTTTTGCGTCCAGTAAACTGCATAAGTTCTCGATAGGATTCAAATGAGGGCTCTGGGCTGGCCATTCAAGCAATTTAATATTGGAATCCTCAAAAAATTTTTTAGTTTTCTTAGCAGTGTGCTTAGGGTCATTGTCTTGTTGAAAGACAAATTCATCGTCGCAACCCATTTTTACCACTGCTTCTTCCAAATTATCATTTAATATATCAATATACTTATCTGCATTCATAATGCCGTCAATTTGTACTAACGTGCCAATTCCGTTTTGCGAGAAGCACCCCCACACCATTAATGATCCACCGCCAAATTTAACTGTGGGTGTAATAAATGGTCTCTTATACGTTTCATGTTGTTTTCTCCAGACTTTGTGCTTCTTTTTTAATTGTCGCAACTCAAATTTACTTTCGTCGCTCCAAATTATATTTTTCCAGAATACTAGTGGCATATTTACATATTTTTTTGCAAATGCTAAACGTTTTCTCATATTTCTTTTATTAATATGCGGCTTACGTCTAGCGTTGCAGCATCTTAAACCAGCTTCGCGCAGTCTTCGTTTTATTGTTTTTGTTGAAACATTTAATTCCACTATTTCTGCAATACTTCTTGCTGCAATCGTTGGATCTTTTCGACTTCTACGAAAAATTCAAAGGTCTTCTTGTATGGTGGTACAGCGTTTGCGTCCACGACCACTTAAATTTTCACGGTCTTATGCGCTAGATACTTTTTATAAATTTTTCCTACTGCACTTGTAGATACGTTGTACTTCCGAGCTATTACGCGGTAACTTAATTTCTTACAGCAATCCGATAGAATTAAATGGCGAATTTGATATGAAATTTCTTTCGTTTCTGGCATTCTGCAATTATTGTATAAATGTTCTTACTTGTACGAAGCCTGAATTGGTACTAACAAGATTGATGGAGATCACTGTATGTAAGCGTGACCTGTGCCTAGTATTTGTATACATTTCTTACCTTACAATAACGTTATAACCAAGTGTCCACTCAATTTTGTCTCCTGATAAATAGCTGACATTTTCGTTATGGCACGGTGTGTTTACACAAAGATGTAAATATGAACTTCAATTATTCGTTAAATAATCTATACACTATAAGGATATATAATAAATAAAACTTAAGTTTATAACAGTCATGTTAATTCGTCTAAATTTCATTTTTACCTATTTCCACTAACTGTCCACTTATTTTTGTCCCCGACTGTACTTGTAACTAATATAGTGCTGGAGTTGTTGGTGTACTGTATGAGTCATTAGGTTGAAGTGCAAAGGGTTAATCCTCAACTAGACAGTACTGTAGGTCTGCGAGATGGCTCTAAATATTTGTACGGACTTTATAGTGAGTCTGTGAGGTCGCTCTGAATATTCTGCGATTCTCCGGGGACCTTTCACGCGTTAATAAAATGTTGACCCAGCATTACAATTAATTATAACTGTTCCAACATTCGAGCAGACATGCTTCCCTGTTCGGTTCGCGTAATCGAGGTTCCACAGTAGTTCATTTCGTCGCCGATGTTTCTGGCGGGGCGAGAAAATCGATTTTCTTGAAAATTTGCAGACGGCTGTACCCACTCGAATGCGAACGTGAACGCGGGCGCAACCCGGTTTTTATTTTCCGCATGGGTGTTCGTGGCGGTCTCTCCTCGAATTTCCCAGGGAAAAGTCCTCGACTCTCTCTCCGGAATATAGTATAACCGGCGCCGCGTAACCGGATACACAGGAATCACCGGTGCTGTATGTCATTCCAAGTAACTGACGAAATCTCGCGAATAGCGCCGCAGCCGCCGCCGCCGCCGCGCCACGCCGAGCCCTGGGCTGAATCGAGCGAATCGACCGAAAGATTTTCGGCAAAGGGATCTAGAAGGGAGAGGGAAGGAGAGCTCGACGACAGTTTATTTTTATTTGGAGGATAGCTCCGGGAGATTCGCCGAGCGGAAGAGGAGAGAGAACCAGGACGAAGTCGTTGGCTTTTCCGCGAAATTTGTCTTCCTCTTTTTTCAAGCTGTTACAAACTGCGCCCGATGCGACGAGACCCTCGTCAACAACCCTGCGCTCTCTCTCTCTCGTTCTCTCTTCGAAAATATTAGGTTGTTGCATACGAAACGACCGATTTCGAGTGTCAACTTTCTGCCGATTTACCGCGAAATAACTTCTCGCCCACCGATTTCGATTTCGAGCTCCTCGTTCCGTGGAACGCAACGCGGTGACGCAATTGATTCTACGTTCCTTATTTGTTTATCATTAGACTTTATGGAATCTTAAGGAAATAAAAATTGTCTCCGTTAATTGCAAGATGTACGTCTTCTTTCTCTAGTAATGTTAAAATGATGAGAATTGCACATCGATAATCTCTAACTCTCATTCTACTGTTTTAAATCCCTCCTGACCACTTTTCTTATAAATGTATAAAACCCGCAGTCAAATTATTATCATATTCTTAAGTGGGAGTGACGAGTTAATCCGTCGTTCGAGTTTCATCACTTTCCACGAACATTTTCTTCATAATTCGACATGATTAATTCGCTGTGATTATAATCTATTTCTACATTCAATCCGGTAAAATTAAAAATCCATTTATTTTCTACTCTTAATGAGCGATGGGAAATTTTGAAAAAAGTATACGACGCAAGGCCACTGCGCAGCTTCTATTGATTTCTAGAGTTATTCGAATATCTTTTCTGGTTATCGAAAAAACATTTATAAAGGATCAAAGGTTTTCACCCTTCATGACCATTTTAGTAATTTAAAAACTAATTTTTTTCTACCTTTCGTAGGCAATAGAAAATTTTGAAAAAAATTCCATAAATGAAGCTGATATTTACTCACAATTTACCGTTGGAGTCATTCGAATATCTCATCTAGCCTCTGAAAAAATCATCTGTAACGATTATCAAGATTAAAGGTGTTAACCCTTGCGTCTTGTTTCATTCAGCAGTCCGAAAATTAATTTTTTCCTTCCCCCAAAAAGAAATAGGAAATTTTGCGAAAAATCCCACAAACGCAGTTGACATTACCTTGTAACTTGCCGTGTGATTCATCAAAATAGCTTGTCTAGTAATCAAGCAAATCGCTCAGTAAACCGGTGCCTCTATTACAAGATACGGACATAAAAATTCCCCAAGCGGTTTCGCAAGTGAAGACATATTATTCGATGGATGTAATTATTAGGAACAATAATGAACGGACTCGGAGATCTGAACCTTCCCGAGGAAGAGCCGCGTGCGTAGGCGTAACAGTAACTAATTGAATGCGGAAAGCGTGGGCGATGCTCGCGGGTGCAAGCTGCACGACTGCACGGCAGCGAGGGTTGGCACAAAGGTAGAACGGCATTCGCGCAGTCGGTGCTCGCACTTGTGCCAGATTAGATGAAGTACACGAGCGGATTTTTTCCGCGGAGCTTTTGAGTGCGGGCCTCTCGGCGAACTCGAGGCAAACCGAGCCTGCAACGTGATTATTTCTAACAAACGACCACGCGAATTTCGCCGCGCGAGAGGGAACCGTGTCGAGGCTCGACGCACGAGCTGGTTTCCTTGCCGTTTTCCCTTTTGCGCTCGGACTCGTCCGACAGGAAACTAAACAACCGAAAAATTCGATTTTTCACTTTATCAACTACGATGTGAACTTTGCAAAACAATGTGAAAGAAATTAAACGTATAAGGACACTATTGAATTTTTATGAAATTGATATCGTTGAAACTTCTATGAGAAATATGCATTTTTTCCGGAGTTTGAGACAATTTTAATTTGTTTGAACGTGTTCGCCTGTTCCGAAAAATCTGTAAAAAATATATGTTAGTGCCTATAGTAAGACGCAACTGCCATAATAATATGGACTTGGTCATCCGATAACTTCGATATTAAGTCAGCAATTTTGTCTATACATATTTAAATAAAAATAAATTTTTAAAGAATACCACGTTTTTAAAACGAACTAGAAAGTATAAAATAAAATTTTAAAATACGCCACGTTTAAAAACGGACCAAAAAGTATAAAAGAATTTTTTCTAGACCCATACAGATTCCCAACCCCGTACAGATAGTCCTGAAAATTTGTGATTGTGAATTTTGAATAGCTATGAAAATACTTGTAAGATTGAAAACGAAAAACGTGGGGCGCATGAAATAGATAATTGATGCATGAACACCTAAATCGCTAACAATTCTAATGCAATGCAAATGATATGAACTATTGTGCGAGTTTTCTCAGCGGTAGCTACTCTCTACACTACTTACTATACAGGGTCATCCGTTTTTAAACGGACAAACGTAAACCAGCTATAAAGAACCCCAAATGGAACAAGTTTTACCCCTGCCACTTTTTTCGTTTCGGCTTTGATTTCTAGAAAATTGCAGAAAACCATAATTTTTTTAGTTCACATAAACTTGAATATCTCGGGACTCCAGTGATGAATCTTGATGATTTTTCCTTTGTTTGGTTTAAAACAAATAGGGGCATCTTTTTTGTTAACAAAATATTTTTGTATGGCCTTTGGATCTTTGTTTTTTTGGCATAGGGCACGTCGTGGAAAAATTATGGTTTTTTGCGATTATCTAAAATTCAAGGATGAATAAAAAAAAGTGGTAGGGGTAAAAATTGTTTCATTTGGGGTCCTTTATAGCTGGTTTACGCTTGTCCGTTTAAAAACGGATGACCCTGTATATTATCTTGCGCCCCACGTTTTTCGTTCTAAATCTTACAAGTATTTTCATAGCTATTCAAAATTCACAATCACAAATTTTCAGGACTATTTGTACGGGGTTAGCAATCTGTATGGGTCTAGAAAAAATTATTTTATACTTTTTAGTCCGTTTTTAAACGTGGCGTTTTTTAAAATTTTATTTTATACTTTTTAGAACAAAGAGAAATAGAACGTAATAATTTTAAGGTTAGATTAGTTCTTCGCGGAAAAAACGTCGAAAATATCAGTTTTTATTTTTTTTAACAACGGCGCACCAAACCAAAAAATTGAAAAAATTCATGAACAATACTTATGACAATATACTGCTACTGTAAAAATATAAATGTTGTCACTCTAGAACTTCCATGTGAAATCTGCATTTTTTCGATTTTTTTGAGGTTTTTGATTTTTTACAAGCAGGATTTTTACTTTAAAAATCTAAAACCAATTGCACAGTATGTATTTGGGTTCTTGACATGTGTCAGATTTTTCTCAGAATTTCTGAACGTCATTAACTAGGCAAAATAAGCCAAAAACTGATTTTTCGATTTTACCCCATAACTACCCTCCCGATCGAGATACAGGGTTGAAATTTTGCACAGTATGGTTTTTCTTGGTGCTCTATCGAATGGCACATTATCGATAAAATTCGGCTCAAGGGCATTTTGGACTATCTTATCCGGCTATACCCTTTCAGACGGTATTGCGACGCGTCATATCGAAAACGAACGCCGTGGTAAAATGTCAAAGATAAAGGTTCGACGGAGAATTTTGGTGTAACTGTTCTTTCGCTTGGTAAACAGACATTATACTATAATAATACGTAGTAACTTTGTAAACACCGCACGGAGCTCGAACGCATACTGACGCACACTGAGTTCCTTCGGTGCGAAGCGGGTCAGTGGAGTGGGGATGAGTCAGAGTGGGAACACGTAGTAGAGTGGGGACGCTGATCGCGAAGACGTACTACGTCACGCGGCGGGGGGGTGCAAAGGTTCAAATTATTAATAATTTATATCTCCTGAACGCATAGGCTTTTTTAAAAAATTTTTAAAAATATTGCATTGTCATCCAGTTCTGAGCTATGTTTAAAATTTTCAAGTCTCTAGCTCATCGAGAAGTTAGTTTAAAATCAATTGTAAAATTTGTACCGAACAAACAGACAAACAAGAAAGCGAGCTAATAAAACCGTGGTAAAATATAATTCTATACAATCACATTTTGCAAGCACTTTAACACCTTTTATATCTCAATAACCATTTGTTTGCGACATGTGGTTCTTTTAAAACTTTTTCTCTTCTCGCTGAGTAGACGGTATTGGTGTAAAAACAAACTTTAACAACAATTTTCTTTGTTATATACAATCTTGCGGAAAGTTTCTTTTACAAATTTCCACCGATCCAGAGGTGTACATTCACCCTGTACTCTCAAAATAAAACTATTCTTTATTTCACGGCGCGGGAGGAAGCTCTTTACTTTACAAAATCTTTGCTTCGACTGATGCTGAAAGGAAAACCATAGGAACCTCGAAAGGAAACCAGGGTTCTCTCATTAGCTTAGGCCCCACAGGCTCTTGAATCAAAGTATCAAATGGGATACTTCGAAATCTCTGTTTCGAAACGATTCTGAGATCGTTTCATCGGTACTTCATAATCTCTGTTAATTAATACGATTCTGAGATCGCTGATTCATTTTTGAAAATCCAACGAAAATTCTGAAAAAATTCACAGTTGTGTGTTCTGTTGGGTAGAATGTGCACGAAATTTTTCGTAATTTTTTGGTTAGCAGAACAGAAGAAATGTTAACTATAACGAACTATGTCTACAACTGTAACTACCCTTGTGGTGGGGGTACAGATTTGATATTTACCACAGAGGGTTTACTTCGGGGATGCTATCGAATGGTACGAGAAAAGGTCAATTTGGTTGGGCGGGCACATTTAACCACCCTGTACCCATTCCCGTTCGCTACATTTATCGCCTTTTTAGCGGATTAAAGCGAAAAAGGCGCAAAGCATTCGGAGACAAAGCGTAAGAACGAGCCCGTTAGAAAAGAACGAAAAGATAAAAGCGCTCCCGTAACCGGGCCAATACAGCGACGCGTGCGCTTAACTTCCGCTGCGAGAATCTTCGCATTCTCCTCCCTTTCTTTCTCCCTTTTAATATTTCTCTCTTTCTATCGTAAAATCGAAAACTTTCATTTTAATCCGAAGCAACACGCTCGCCGGCGGCAAGGAAGAAACGATCGTTTAGACTAACAAATCGCGAAGATTTCGAGGCTCGTCGAAGGAATTCCGAAATAGAGGATATACAAGGCTGTCTCCTTCAACGTGACGCCGCGCCGCGTCCCTCAGCTCCAGTGACAGCCTAGAGGATTACCATAATTCCGAAGCTTTCCTTCTTATCCGACGCTTTTAAAGCGACTAGTCGCGCGCCTCGCGGAAAACTTTCGAAAGATGCAAACGCGTATCGGAAGAAACGCGACGGGACGGCAACGGGCCGGTCCGCCACCGGGAAAAAAACCGTGGAGGAAGCGAATCGGCAGACTTCTGCCGGTCCGAGTAATCCATTTCTCTTCTCTCCTCTCCTCTCGAGGAGATGTCCGGATCGCAAGAACGGATCCGCAGCCGCCTGCAGCGACAAAACTTTCGCGCGTTCGAGATGGCTTTTGATAAATGGTGGATATACGCGAGGGAACAAAGTGATGCAACGCCAGGAGTAATTGTTTATTCATACTGTTTTAACCCTTTAACTGCTTAGGACGTACGGTGCTACTGTACAGTACAGTCAAGGTGGAATAAAGCCATTTTCTCAATGGCATTACTAAACGGATTTTATGCATTTATCAACAGAATGAGTTGTGAATACGTTGCTAGAATTGGAGAACGTTAACGCATTATTGGACTGGGAATTTTATGCATTTGTTATACAATTGGTAGGTGAAAGTGGAAATAAGGTGGAGCGGAGTAAGTGCGTAAACGGGGCAAGTGCATTATGTGTTTATTTTTGTTGTAATATGAACGAAATTTCTCTAGCTTGTATTTATTATTGTAGTATAAGTTAGTATGAACTATTCGACATAGATGTCGCCCAAGAAAGGTGTTGCCCAGTCCAGTGGCGCACCCAGGGGGGGGGCAGGGGGCCAAGTCCCCCCCCCAAGAAAAAATGTTTAGCATAGCCCTTGACATATATGTTGGCTAAAAAAAAGGTCATCGCGCAAAACCTAGTGCTGGATTCAACTCGGCCCCCCCAAGATTGCATCCTGGGTGCGCCACTGGCCCAGTCACGTGCGAGGTACACGTACAACCTTGAGGTTACCCAGGACGTGCAATAGTTTACAAGTTATTAATATATTCTGCGTTGTTATTTTAGGCAAGTACAACAAATATTCATGTAGGTTTACATTAAATAAACCGTCTTTATTCTATTATTTAAAATTTATTGAGAAATACACTAAGATGCTCTTGCCCCGTAAATATTACTACACGGGGCAAGTCCGTACTGTCACGGCGGGGTAAGTCCGTACTGTATGGGTAACTATAAAACTATACAATATATTTAATAAAAGATGTACAGGGTGTAAAAAAAGTAATGGTCATCCGTCCTATGGGTGAATCTACACCTCTGGATCGGTGGACATTTGTAAGAGAAACTTGCCGCAAAATTGTTTATAACACAGAAAATTAGTGTTAAAGTTTTTTTTTGCATCAACGCATTCTACTCGTCGAGAAGAGGAAAAGTTTGAAAGGAACCATATGTCACAAACAAATAGTTATTGAGATATAAGCTGTTAAAGTTTTTGTAAAATTTGATTGTGTGGAATTATACGTATAGACAAAAGCCTACTACTACAGTCCACACGTCCGTGTCGATGAGACAGAAGATGATCGTGTGCGTGCCGCGAGACAGACGAAATTTAAAGGCGCATTCGTCGTTAGGCTCCTTTAAATTTCGTCTGTCTCGCGGCACGCACACGATCATCTTCTGTCTCATCGACACGGACGTGTGGACTGTAGTAGTAGGCTTTTGTCTATACGTATAATTCCACACAATCAAATTTTGCAAAAACTTTAACAGCTTATATCTCAATAACTATTTGTTTGTGACATATGGCTCCTTTCAAACTTTTACTCTTCTCGATGAGTAGAATGCGTTGATGCAAAAAAAAACTTTAACACTAATTTTCTGTGTTATAAACAATTTTGCGGCAAGTTTCTCTTACAAATGTCCACCGATCCAGAGGTGTAGATTCACCCCTAGGACGGATGACCATTACTTTTTTTACACCCTGTACATACTAATGCTCTCGGCTTACTGGTACGATCTGATTTTACATCAAAATTTTGCAAATAGATTAAATTTTCGACGTTTCGATCTATGTGTAGATTAGTTTCAAGAAAACTATCAACTGCGTTTGCTGCAAGTTTGCTGCGTTTGCAAGTCATGTTGCATTATTTTGTTTTAACGAAAGGTGTTATATATTTACTATATTATATTTATTATATATTTATGGGGACGATGCTGTAGGTTTACATTAAATAAACCGTTTTTATTGTATTTTTTAAAATTTATTGAGAAAAGCACTAAGTAACTATAAAACTAACTATAAAACTAAACAATACGTTTATTTAATGCAATCAAAAGCATTTTGTAGCAGGCTTGATAATAATTCTTTTCTTGCCACGTAGCACTTGAAACAAGGTTCGAAAGCATTTTTAAACTTTGTTTTAATGCCACTGTATCCCCTTTCACATTTCAGCATAAAAGTACGTGTTTGTTTAAAACTGGATAACTATAAAACTAAACAGTACAATTTAATGCAATGAGAAGCATTTTATAGCAAGCTTGTTGATCATTCTTTTTTTGCCCCGTAGCACTTGAAACAAGGTTTGAAAGCATTTTTAACTCTGGGAGACGCTCTTGCCCCATTTTTGGGATCCTACATAATACTAATTCATCAGTAATAACTGTAGCAAGAGTTTGATACTAAGAGCGGAAAGTTTTTAAATACCAGATTGGAAATACATCAGTTTAAAGTCCAACTTTACAAAAACTAGTGCGCCCTTCCCCCATTTCGCCTTAGTTGCGATATTAAAAGAATTTTATGGTGTCAATATAAGAAAAAATATATTCTCCATGGTTTCCATTTATTGCAATCGACGCAGACAATTTTTGTGGAGAGTGAATAGTGAAAATTGAACAGTTCACCTTGATAATCTCCGGCAGAATAGCAATCACGCGTTCGTCTGGAATTCGCCGACGGGGCGGCAGACAGATTCGCGGCTGGGAATTTCTCCGGTGATCGAACGTTCTTCAGCTTGCGCAAAAGCTGCCGTTTTTTCTCACGGTGTGCATTATGCTCGCGCGCCGGAGCCTCTGTTCTGAAAATGCTTCTCCGGTACCTCCACCCTCACCCCTTGGCCCGCTTTCCAATCACCGGAGAACACTGCGTGTACCGCGAGCTCGGAGCCTAGGCTTTTGCTTTTATTCGGTTTCGTTCGACGAAGTCGCGCGCGGTTTTTCCGGCCGTTCCCATCTTTCCCTCGGGCATAACTGCTGGTTTTTTTTCTGGCAAACCAGCTAGACGCAAACGATCACCGAGCGGAATTTTCCGGGACAAAGCGATGGCTCGCTTCACGGGCCGATCGAATATTTTTCTAGCTCTGAATGAATCATCGAAATGGACAATTCTAAAATTATGTTTCATATTTTTCGTTGAATTTTTACTGCTTGCTTTGCCGTATGTATTTATTGCGGGCCACGCGAATTAAATGAAATTCAACGCGGCCGAAAATACTGATTATACTGCCCAACAATAAATTTGTTCCACAATTACTGTTGGTTCTTATAGAGTTTTTTGCGCTGCTTCCGAATCTGCCCTTAATTTTTCTCCTAGACGCACAGTTTTCGAGAAACATGATTTTGAGGAAACATATTTTTCAACTTTAAACAAATATTGTGATGTTATTATAAAAGATATTGAATTGTTCCTTACAGCAAACATGTTGCTTTACTTTAAACATGTTTAAACAATCATTAAAGACGGAGAGACACCACTTTCGCACCAATTTTTGAGGATATTTTCCAATTTATCTCAAAAAATAAGCGTCCAGCGGAAAATCGAACTGTACCACGCGATACAGCAGACTTTTATCTTGAGAAACCACCCTTTCAAGTTTGCAACGCCGACATTTTTCGCGAACCAGAAAGCAAAATATCTTCGCCCGACATGAGTTGTCGCCAGTGGCGCTCGGCGAACGACCATTCTAGTAGTGAGCGCCACTGAAGTTTAAACATGTTTAAACAATCATAATGTATTAATATTGGATATTACTGTATTCGGGAAAGTCTAAGGAATCTTTTGCTGTAAAGAACGATTCAATATCTTTCGTAATAACATCACAATATTTGTTTAAAGTTGGAAAATATGTTTTTTTTCAAAGTCATGTTTCTCGGAAACTGTGCGTCCAGGAGAAAAATTGAGGGCAGATTCGGAATCGGCGCAAAAAACTCTATGAGAACCACCCAACAGTAATTAGGAAACATAAAAAAGTTGAAATTTATTGGACAGTGTTATTATTAGACTGCGGATTTGATTCATTTCGAAGAAAAACGAGTAGATGGAAGATTAATACGGACAATTTTTATTGTGCATAGAAATCCGCTGTCCAGTGACTGCAATGAATTTCAGTAAAAAAATTTGAGAAAGCATTTCTGACAGTCTATATTTTCGAAAAATACAATTATTTATGAAATCGATATTTTGAACCAGAGAATTCAACAAACTCAAAGTTGTGGTTCGAGCATCGTTACTCGAAAACTCGGTATCTCGGTTTATAGTTCGTCCGATGGGGCGAAGGTAGGCGACCGATTCCGAAGAAGTTGCAATGCTCCCTCTCCTCGATTATCGAATGATTGATTCAAAGCGCGACTCTACTATTAAATCGCGCTAAACCGATTGGGCGAGGATGCAGAGACGAGGAAGTAGAAAGCGGATCGGGCAGACGTCCGTCCAAGTTCTGGTTAAGCTAAAGTGGATTAGACGAGGCCGGAGGAAAACGAGCGGGGAATAGCCCCGGGACTCGGACGGCTGCTAATGAAACGATCTTACGCAAAATCCCTCCGCAAGATTGTTGGCAGTCTTTCCTACGATCGCCGTCGATCGATTCCACGAGGGTGAGTTCAAATTTCGACTGACCGACACACCGTCAATTTCGATTCCGACTTTTGAGCTGGCCCTTCCTTTCCATTCACTCTGGGCAACCTGTTGGGAAATGTTTGGATGACGCACAGCGTCGATCAATGAACTGCGGATCTTTAGGGTGCTTTTACGCTGAGCTCGCCGCGGACGGCCACGGGAAAAAGTCATAAAATTCGAGCGGGCCGACGGGCCCGCTCGCTGTGCCCCGCTGTGCGTGGCACAAAAAAAAAGGTCTCTATGGGATCCACGGTTTCACGGTTCGTTTAGGTAAACTACCGATAGCTTCTCTTTAGGGCGGGGTAGGATACCTTCAGATTCTAAGTAGCAAATAACTAGAATCTTATTAGAAAAATTGGGTTTGCGAATTTTCGCTTTTTGTCCTTATACCAGCAAACACACCATGTAAAAATTTCATACGGTACACAGTGAGCAATTTGAACGAAATCTGTGTCAAAATGAAAGAACTTTCTCCCCATTTTCCCTATATTCTGCAAAGTTTCAGTTTTAATTTGAAAAAAAATTTCATCGCTCTATATCTCATTTCTAATAGAAAGTTCTTTGATTGTGGCACAGATTTCGTCCAAATTGGCCACTGTGCGGCAGACATGAGATGTGAAACACTCCAGTAATCACAAACAGCTGTTAGGTTTGAATTGTTTGTTATTCCGGGTCCATAAGATTGCTGAATATTCTTTAGAACAGCGTTTGTCCTAAAATCGCAACTTTCACATTGGGAAAAAACAGAACGCGGGGAAGGAGTACGCGAGATGTCGTTTATTTTACCTAACTTGTTGTTGGGGTGTCGTACACTCCGAGTGTGCGGTGCACAGGTTAATATCGTCCATAGTAAGTGCATGTCACTTTGTTCTTTTCGTGCACTTACAATTGCCGAAATCGCCGGACGCGAAATGATTTTTTGATGAAATGTTGATTTAGCAAATCGATGAAAATGGGTTCTTTGGAGTTTATAGTGAAAACATTCGACATCAGAATTCCTATCCGTAAAGACCTAACAGTTTATTTATCTCCTACATTGTTCAAAATCAATGGCTCCGAAAAGGAGTATTGCCTTGATATTATTCAGGTAAATTCTTCCACTCGGCGAGGTATGGGGCACGTGGCAATAATTAAGGTAGAAAAGGCGTTGTACCGTTTGTCCGTTAGCCTCTGCCCCAAGCCCGTCAATTTTATTACGGGTAAGAACGGCTACTGGTTGACTTTGAAAATGAGGCTGTTGTAAAGATCAGTTGCTTTGACGAGCATGAATTACTTTATGACCAAATAAAAGAAATTTTTACATGGTGTGTTTGCTGGTATAAGGACAAAAAGCGAAAATTCGCAAACCCAATTTTTCTAATAAGATTCTAGTTATTTGCTACTTAGAATCTGAAGGTATCCTACCCCGCCTTAAAGAGAAGTTATCGGTAGTTTACCTAAACGAACCGTGAAACCGTGGATTCCATAGAGACCTTTTTTTTTGTGCCACGCACAGCGGGGCACAGCGAGCGGGCCCGTCGGCCCGTTCGAATTTTATGACTTTTTCCCGTGGCCGTCCGCGGCGAGCTCAGCGTAAAAGCACCCTTATGCGAAATCAAAATTGTCCAAGTGAACCACTGGAGACTGGAGCAGAATTGGCATTTCATTCTCTAAGAACAGGTCCTCAGTTCCCATTTCGAACACCATTTTTAAGCATATTCTCTCGGGTTTGGGAACCGGATCAGCAACAGCCGGTATTAATTCGCCGAAAGGTTCGCGAAACAGGTTCGCAAGGCGCGTTAAGTTTCCTCGCAGCACCCCGGAGGAAGTTTCGCCGGCTTGCAACGCGGGTAAATCGGTCCTCGTCAATTCTCCCGATTGCGAGTCGTTCCGCTCGGAGCGCATCTGGCCGAATTAAGATCCATCGGTGAAAATCCGCGAGAAACTTGGACGGTGCATCATTCGGGAAGTTTGCGCGCGCTTATGTTGCGGTCGGCATAATGTTCGCGGGAGTCGTAACAGACGCCGGGGATACTTGTACATCGATGAGCGGGTTTCTCCCGGTTCGCGCTGCTGGATTTATGGCGGCGCTAACCGTCGAAGTTAGGAGCGTGTAATCTGTAAAGGAGAACAGCCGGCAGTTGCTGCTGCTGCCGGCCGCGCGATAATACGTCTACGCGTGTGCCGTTCCCTGCTGCAGCGCGCTGAAATGGTCGCGGTGCAACGGACCCGATGCAACTTTGCTCGCGCCGCAAACGACGACGCGAGACTTTGATCGTTCGAGTAGAATGCCAGCCGAATGGAATCGGGGAAACGCCACCGTTGTCGATCTCTCGCGGCGGTTTGCCGTCCGAGAATCGACCGCCGACAAAGAACCTGCAACGTCGAAAGTGCACCGTTGCAGTGTCAATTTAATTCTAGCCGCATTGTTTCGGTTTAAACTGTTCTAAAGCGACGGAAAAAAATCGTAGATCAAAATGTGAGGGTCCGTTGTAAAGGAGAGACCTTGTCCTACTAAGTTATCCTAAAACGAATTGCAAAAAAATTTCGTAGAACCTGTGATCGTGTCGAATTTGTAAGAGCGAAAGCGACTTCAGTTTTCTATTGTGTGTTACGTCCTAAGGTGGACGTATTATAGATTTGAATAGTTAAAATTTAAATTTAATTTGAATAGATTGAAATGATTGGAAAAATTAGAATTGAGACATAACGCAGTTTTGAACCTAACTGCATTCACCGGCTTCGGTTCGGGTAATCGAGGATTTCTTAATATTCTATGTGATTTTAACGATGGAACGTGGAAATCGAAGTTGGATGGTTTCTTTAATAAATGATTTGATATTTTTATACGTTTGAATAAAAATAAACAAAACTATATGTTAGCTCCAAATTTCGGATACATAATTTTATCGAAATCTTATTATAATTTGCTAGTAATTGCCGCAAAGTAGTCTTTTTTTTGGTAATTGTCGTGAATCTTTCGGAATGATTCCGGTAGTTGATGAATCCTTCGGTGGTTCTTGTTGTTGAAGTAACTCTTCAGGAAACTTCCTTTTGAATCGTTAACTTTATAACAAAACTAACTGATATTTTGACAATTGTCGCACTGTTTGACTGTTTACTGATCTATTGATTGGCCTTTTATTGACTGGAGTCATCCCTTCTATAGACTGATCAATCCTTTGTTATAATTTTCGTCAGGTGATTAATTCGTCACCAATTCTCCGTAATCGCTTGCGTCCCTCACCCTCCTCTTAGCTAGATCATATTACTCTGCGCATCTCCTAGATCAATTTCTTCTTAACTGCTTTCTTCTCTGTGACTCCCCTGGCCAGATCGAATTGCATCTACGTCACACGTGGGGCGACGAACAATTATTGCTCATCGATTCTCGATGGACAATCTTCAGCGGATATTAGATCACGATTTATATTTGAAAGTGACTCAATCATTTGATGAAATAATTTCGCTACGCAGTTTCTTCGTTCAGTAAGATTCAAATGAAGAACGAGTTTTCCTAATTCTATCGCACGCAATGTGATGTAATATACGATAGTTCGACATTGATTATTAACAATAGTATTTAATATTTCGTTTCTCGTACAACATTATTAGATTAAGCATAGAAATTCAAAAGATACATGTTATGCCTCATTCAAAATTAAAATGTTTTCGGCGCATTGGTTCGATCAAATGTTACTATTTACACAATTTGCAAAATAGGCACAATAATTTGTCTCAACGTTTCGATCTCAATTTATATCATTATCAAGAGAATACCAAAAAATGTATTGTGTCTGTAATGGAAATTAACCAAACATTAATCATTGCATTTAAGCCAAAAAATAAACTGAAATATAACATTTTTTTTTTATTTTAATATAACCGTCCCAAATAAACAAAAACTGAATCCTTTTTTCCCCTAATAAAGAAATGAAATAACCACAATACTTTCATACTCACTTGCTTAGTGTACAGAAAATTGTTTACCATTACGGTGAATTAGAACACTTTATAAGAAAACATTAGAAATTGAAATAGAGAACATTTAAAGAAAATATTAGAGGAGCGCTTGTGACTACATGTTGCTGCCTAGGCAGTCACCACCGTTATGCCTCATTGATTATATTTAATTATTAACAATGGCTGAACCACCGGACATGACATGTGTTTTCTTAATGTTAATAAGCTCTCTGCGAAATTCAATTCAGGGATATCAAACTGGAGGAACAGGAAACATTTTTCACTCGTTCCACCTGTTCCTTTGTGTAAAAATATTTTCGAACTAAAAACTATGGTACGATTTTTTTCACCAAGGTATGTTGGTTTTATTCCGTCGAATTCGGAACAACAGCGTGCCGAGCAGCTGAATAAAGATCCCCGCAAGCCTCCTTTCAATTACGTTTTCGAAACCGGCAAGCAGTTGTTCCAGAGTTCGAAACTGGCGTGCATAGATCGAGTGCATAGCACGCATAATTATCGAGGCCTGAATAGCCGCGTGTACGCAAACTCGGAGTATGCGAAACGAAAGTTTGTTATTGAAATTGACTCGCCAATTGACTGCGAGCAAGCGATCACGCAAACAAACAGCAACGTTCGCTGAAGAGTAGCAGGCCGTTTCTCGAGTGTCGGGGGAAACCTTTTGGAAATTCATCGACGAATGAAACTTCGCCGTGGGGATGCACGTCTGTCGTTGCAGCGAGTGCATCGGCGGACCTGGAACTTTCTGAACGTTGCAACTTCTTTCGCGAGACTTTCATCCGAGGTGCACGGTGCAAACGGTGTACGGCTGCTGCCCGAAATGCTGTTTTACTTCAACTGGCCGTGCACTTTCGAAACGACGAGACACTTCCGTTGCACGTCGGTGAGCACTTCATGTCCCGGAAAAACATACTGCAGCAATCGTTTCTATTAAACATCGGACAACGGACGATTTTTATAGCTATGTAATTATCAATGCTTAGGACCGTTCACAGTGTTAAATACTTGAGCGTGACTATGAGTAATGACTGCATAAGTATTTGAACGTAATGGTTAATGAATAATGACTAAATTTTTATTAAGAATGGATATTGAATACTGACTATAATGGCGTAACTAATGACTAAATACGCAATCAGAATTTCACTATGACTAATGACTAAAAATGGTTATAAGTTAAAATAAGACATTATAATAACCAAAAACTATCCTATTCCCTAGTAGCACAAAAATATTGGATAAATATTTATATCAGATTCAATCTGTTTTTAATATTCAAATATACATACAATATTTATTTTATATTAAGTACCAAATATTCTTTTTTATCCTAACTTATAAGATAGGAAGAAATATTTTTCTCATATTAAAAAGTGTGGCTTAAAAAATATTTATCCAATATTTTTGTGCTACTAGGGTTAGTTTGTAAACATATGAAATACAGATTATGACACGTTTCGTCACTGCATATTCCGATATAGTTTAAGTATACATTGTTAATGTTTGTGGATAGTTAATATTGTTTATTTCGTACACTTAAATCCAGATATATATTTATAACACATAATGTGTCCATATGTAAATTTGGAGCACGTCTTTTCTCTTGTACGTCTCACCACACAGCTTACTTTTCTCTACTACAGTTTCTCACTCGTCCACACACTCGCACGCGCTGAGCGCTGTATGCACACTCGACTACCGCGCTAATTTAAATTTACGAATATTCTCAACATACATATCGATGTATGTTAATCGCACAATAGTCACTGATGACTAAAGATTGATGACTGATCATTTAAACTAACTAATGATTAATCATAACTAGACTGCGGATTTTATGCATTTATGACAAAAATGGGTACATACTATTTAAAGCTGTGGACATGTTAAGAATATTTCGGGGCATCAATGTATTAGTTTCAGCTTAATAGGATAATTAAAAGAAGAATACAATTTTTATTTGGCTCCTGTGTCCTGCAATTAATGCAACTAATAAGCAATAACTAACGATTACTTAGAGTTTTGAGTAACTAGTGCCATGCAGCTGTGACTAACTAATCAAAAAGTTTTAACTAACATTTTTAAGTTTTGACTAACAATCAATCAAACTTTGATTAGTCATTCTTAATTATTAGTTGATTTTTGCCCAACTCTGGATGAAGGACTGGTTTAAAATAAGAAATGAAAATTTGTTAAGTGATCTAAAAATAAGTGAACCAACTGTGTTGTAAACTCTAGCTGTGGATTTGTGGGTGAGGAATCGAAGAAAATGGTATGACAAGTTAGGGTAACACAAGAGAATATATTGTAACAAAATGAACACTTATACAGGGAATTAACAATTAAATGTGATGAAATATGAGTGATCACGGTCGGCGAGTATCGCGGGTCGAAACCGGGCGTGACAATGAATCGCAATGAATCGCAAGGAATCGCAAGTCGATCAGTTGTGTCAGTATGACCAGAGCGCAGGTTGAATTGAATGTACTGTGACAATAGCGATGATAAGCGAATAAGCGAACAATAAGCGAATAGTAAGCGCGAGAGGCAATTGTAGCTCTCTTTTATACAGTGGTGGGCCATCGGTTTCGGAAGGAAAAAGTAGAGGGGACTTTGAAATTAAAAGTTTAGGATCGCAGCAACGTTCGTGAGGGCCTGATAACCGAAGCTGCGAGGGAAACAAAGGAATTAGGTAACAGGAGCATTATAGGTAACATACAGGAGACGATGGCCCACGACAACATGACGAGTGCGATGAACTGTCGGTCTCGCGAAGTTTACATCGGTGGTCGATCACTTCGTCGATTGTTGTGGAACGCGTACAGCTGATCGTTGGTGAGGCATAAGAAACGGCCGGCGCTAGATGGTTTTTGCCTCACCGGTGTCGCGGCTTACATGAGTATATACAAAATTAAAATTACAATTCTCGATGCATAGAACGATGCTATTCAAAAACGGACGGGAGGTTTTTGAATAAACTGATTTTCGAAACTTCCTGGGACTAGATGGTATATTGTTTGATGAACTTTTGAGAATGGTTATACCTGAAATTCAATGTTCACTTTGCGACTGTGAAAATAGAACAGTGCCAGTATTGCGCAATATTACCGACACACGAATCGATATTTACGAGATTGTACAATAAAAATCAAACTCTTATTGATTGACTCAATATATTGCGCAATCTGTCAATTTGATTTACAGACGTTCAATATTATCGTACAATATCAATTATTGTGCAATATATTGACGATAATATTGATCGTCTAGGGGCCGCTTTAAATTTATTCTCCGAAGAAATCCGTCACAATTTAACAAAACGCAAAGGTACTTTTAAGAAAGCTATATAATTTACGCAAAACTGATAATAAAAAATAATATACTCGATCGCTATTGAAATGAGAACAGAAGAATAAAGAAACGAGAACAAAGAGAGCAAAATTAGAGTGAGAATCACACGGTTACCCTGTGTCTATGGTTGCCAGGAAAAACGCTGCATGACACAATTTCAAAAAATTTGAGTTTTTGCATTAATTGCAAATTAAGTAGCATCTTAAACAAGTACTTAAATGACAATTTGGATGTTCACGGTTGTTCAGGAACCCGGGACTATTTGAGGTTTGGGAGTGGACTGTATGGATAGGTGTTTTGTAGGATCGGGTTTGAACACAGAAGGGAGTTCGGAAAGGGAAATCGTATGGAAATTGTGAGCGAAGTGATATTGGAAGAAGGACAATCAGAAACAACGGTATGTTGATCCGGCAAAACCTTCGTTTATTGCAACAATCGCGGAAACGACACTGGATGCAATCACGACGTATTGGCACGATCGACAGTGAACTAGAAACGATATGGTGATCGGCAAATGTATAGATTGCGTACAAATAATAACGGGCGCGATTGCGTAACGTATGGGTCGGTTGAAGGTTCAAAAGATTATCTCCGACCGGGTAAGCCGAACGATTAACGGTGGTTCTTGGTAATCACGTGATCATGCTTCACGAGCGCGATACCGGGAATCGCCAAAAACACGGACGTCGCGTACAGCAGATTGGCAGGAGCGCAAATCCTGGGTACGGGTAACGCGGGGGGCTATCGACGACTGTATCGCTCGACTTCGACATCTTAAAACTAACTTATTCTAAGCTGAATCCTAAACACCGGTCAAAAATGACTCCGGCACAGCACTCGGAGGGTTAAGCCTCGTTCAATTCTTCAGAAATGATTTTTGTCCTAAACAAATGCTATTAATCTTGAACGTCACTCAAGGACAACCGCAATAGGAAAGAAATTGTTTAGGGACACTCTTTAGACAAGTAATGTAAATATTCGACATGACCTTGAATGACCTTCGTTCGCAAAGATTTTCTCTTCAACTATATTTTGAAACTGCACAAATGAAGTTGTTAGGGCTGACAGGGATAAATGACTTACACCCGGTGTACGAATTAGGGCAGCAATAACAACCGTTACGAATTTTGGTAATTATTAACAATTTTGTGGTTTCATTCACAAGCGTTCAAAACAGGTTTCGCCGTTTTCCCAGCATCGCCACGAATTAAATAACAAGCGGGCCGAGTTCCGTGAATTTCCGTTCACTTGTTGGTAACGAGATTATATTTGTATCTGTGCAGCGTTCATCGGTTGTGTGGAGCGGCTCCGGTTTATCCGAGCGTGAACTCGGGCAGAGTTTTCTCTAATTTTCCCGGATAGACACTCGGGCGACAATAACACGACGTTTTTCATAAACCGGTTGGTTAAACGCCGCTAATCAAAGCGATCGAGTCGTCCGGTTGTTTACAAATTAGTCGGTCGCTAGACGCTGCGCCCCCACAATTATACTAAATTAGAGGTAATTATGCATGTTACCGGGCCATTCGTTACACACTCGTGCAACACCGTGTTATAAGGGTTTTAATTTCTGCGCGCCCGAACGGAACGAACGCGTCCCATAATTAATCGCGCGGTTCGTCGCCGATGCTCGCTCCCGATAAAGCGAAACTTTCAATCGAGCCTCGTAACCGGTTTCCCGTGATTCATCGCTTCTTTTGATCCGCCATTACCGAATTCTATTCAGCCCAGCGCAAACACGTATTCATTTCGGTTGCCGGCGCGTGCGTTTCGTTCATAGCGCAATCAAACTGCAACGGGAAATCGTATATCGAATTTTTTGGCATCTATACGGAGAGCTTGAATCTTTGAATCTGTACAGTTTCAGATATGAAAACCATTTATTTTTGACTCTTTACAGCCCGTACAATTCGAGTTTGGGATGTTTTTCGAAATCAGAACCGATCTCAGATTTCCACTTCGCTTTCCAAGAGCTCTGTAGATATAGCAACACTTGTTCCGTGTAAGATGTAAATAATGTTTAATATAAACCGCAGCGCGGGAAGATCGGTCTTTCGATCAATCGATCACTGTGGAATTTGTACAGTCCGGAAGAGCGCGTGGGAAAATGGTAAAAACGCAACGTCGACGATGCGGGGGAAATTTTCACTTAGGCTCGCGAGGCACGTAATTGCAAAACTTTCCGCAAGGTTGTTGCTGATATCGATCGGCCGAACGCGATGTGGGTTCCCGGCGCGAAATAAAAACACGGCGAAGTTGCGTGGGATGCATCTTTGATAAGCGGCTGTAATATATTACGGATTTACAAGACACTTGGATGAGATTTTGCTAAAGAAGATTCATCTGAGAAGATTAAAACTATGCGAACGAAACTTCAGGATTGCGAAATTTTCAGTTACCTGTTTAAAAAAAAGAACAATTTTCTTGCTGGTACTAACAAACTAGCTAACAGGATTTACTTGATCTATTTCCTAGTTCTATTAATTTATTTTTGTTAAACTACTATTGGTATTACTACTACATTTATTTATTTAATGTTGCTTCAACATCAAAGGTCATTAGCAACACGGTACACACACACACACTTTCTTACAATATTGGTTACGCCCATTTTCAAGAGCAGCGACAAATCTAATATTGAAAACTTTAGACCTATAAGTATCATTAGTGTTATGCCCAAAGTCTTTGAAGAAATTGTTACTAAAAAGTTATACAGCTCTGTCTCTCTCTCAATATGTGAACAGCAACATGGCTTCGTGAATAAGCGATCGACAACCACAAATCTAGCAATGTACTGCAACTTTGTCTCATCAGCTTTGGATGGCAATCTACAAGTTGACACAATATTTACTGATTTCTATAAAGCTTTTGACACTGTAAATCATTCCCTTCTAATCGATAAGCTTTCTGCTTTGGGCTGTAAGGGTAATCTATTGGCATGGCTAAAAAGTTACCTTAAAAACCGGCTACAAATTATACGTACACGCGGTTGCCTATCATAACCAGTAATTGTTCTATCCGGAGTACCACAAGGCTCCCTTGCAGATGATTTAAAAATCTTTAGCATCATCTCGTCCCTGGATGATGCTTCCAGATTACAGACAGACCTAGACCGTTTCTGCGACTGGTGCCACAGGAACGGTATGGATCTTAATATTAAAAAATGCCATATTATGCGGTCCTCCCGTCGTTCTGTACCTCTTATATATCCTTACCATCTAAATGACTGTATTCTCTCCTCAATAACAGATGTTAACGACTTAGGAATTCACTTCTCCTCTACCCTAAACTTTTCCAACCATTTTTATCACATTGTCAACTCCGCTTCAAGAATGCTCGGTTTCATACTTCGTTTTTCCACAGATTTTCATTCAATCCATACACTTAGGTTGCTATACATTACCCTTGTCCGTCCCCAGTTAGAATATGCTTCAACTATATGGTCTCCGAAAAGCGTTAAATATGAAAATATGCTAGAGAGAGTGCAGCATAAATTCCTCAGGTTTTGTGCATACAAGACAAACAACCCAATGTCATTATTTGATCACAATTACTCTATAATATTAAACACAGTCAACCTTGAAACATTGTCTGATCGTAGAACAGTTTCCGACCAGAGCTTTATCTTCAATTTGATTAATAATAATATAGATTGTCCCGCACTCCTGAGGCAAATCAACTTCTACGTACCTGAACGTGTGTTGAGAACGAGAGCAGGATTTCAAACGATGAAATCCAAATCCTCATATGGAACAATAAATCCATTAAATCGCATTATTGCTAACTCTAACATATTTTACAACAATATCGATTTTTTCAATGGCACGTTACAGGCATTCAAAGCAAAATTGCGCAATACTATTTGTTAATTATATCTGTATTTCTTTATTTTCGCGCGGTCCATTTTTATGTTAATTTTATTTAAGACTTAGGTTAAGAGTTTAGGTTAAGACTTTCTTTTGTTATGTCTTTTTTTTTTGTTTTTATCAGTTATACGGTAAAAACTGTATACATATGTACAAAAGGACCTCGGTCCGTACATAATAATAATAATAATAATAATAATATTTTTGTACATTTTAGTATCTTTGATATACTGGACAAGACCGGCGATAAACTCCTCAGAACCTAACAAAATGGGTAAGGATCCAGGCAATTTAGCATTTTTTCTTTCATTCTCATATTTTTTGCATTCCATTATTCGATGATTCATGTTAACTGGTACTTTACATATATCGTAGATCGTGTTTTCTTTTTTGTTTAGCAAAAATGAATGGGTTATTTCAGAATGCCCAATTCTGATTCTAGAAATTGAAGTTTGAATTTGACGATCCACTAGACTGGAAATTTTTGCCACTCAAGATCAGCTCCTTCATTATGATATTTTTGTATGCAATAGCTGGTCTCCTAGGGTGCCTCGCGTTGGAGCCACGGTAGAAGCTCATAGAGCTGATCTTTCTTGATTCTGTGTGTCGACAATGGAGCAGTGAAGTTTATGTGTCCACAGAAACATTTCACTCTCTCTCTTGAATTTCTTTCTTCTCGATATTTATGTTTCTCCGTTAATGCTTTAAAAAAATAGTTGCCAACATGAATGATTAAATACGCATAAGGCGTTGATAAAAATGAGGTTGCGAACGGAGAATTAATTACACTGTATCGCATAAATGAGCATGCATTTAATTGTAAATCCCTTCTCCACAAAATGTCTGCTTGAAAACGCGATCGGTATAAGCGAAATAAAAAATAATTAATGCCTTGAGTGGAGTTCGAAAATCCAGTGGCGCAATTAATGTACTTAATTCACAGATTTACAAATGCGAGCGAATTGTTGCATCGATACACACTAAATAATTATCGATGTAAATACGAACGGAGCTGTGGCGGTCCCAACAGCGCACTCGTGTGCAACAAAATGTCCAGCGATAATGTCCAGTCCGGCAGTTCCGGTGTGAAAATTACCGGGCAGTATCGGAAAACCAGAAAAATACCATTTTGAGAAAGTCGGTTTAAGCTGAGTCCACACTGGAAATGACCAGAGTGTTCGTCGGCATCGCTGACAAGAGGAATTGCCATAAAGAGATGACGGATCTTCATGCAAAACAAAAATGTTCCCTATTTATGTAATTAGATTTCGATTATTATACAAAATAAGAATTTTCTTCAGTAATTGATTTTGATATATTGACTCTCTTAAATTCTGTGAATCCTCACACTCTGTGAGATTGCAGCTATTCAATTCTGTCATAAATGCATAAAATTAATAACAATTCTGCGTTGGAAGTTTCGTAGCTCGAGTTCTACCGGTTACTTTCCCTCGAGAATTAGATTGTGGAATAGTTGGAGAAATGTTCAGCGAAATCGCAAAGGGATTGCTGTGCGTTAAAGGGAGAGACGTTCTCAGTGGACAGGAGGCGTCTTGGCTGGTAGATCGATTCCGGAGATCGTCGGTTTCTCGCGGGCTCGCATTATCGATTCCCGTTGGTCCGGCAATGCGGTTACGCGGTGCCCTTCCACGTTCGACGGTTAACAATGCCGCGATAAATCGCCGCTCGTGGGTCGCTGTAATTTCCGGGTGAATTCCTGAATTTCGTAGCCGTCACTCGCAACGCCGTTGCTCCGGAGCAGCGTCGAGAACGTTAAAGCGACACTCCGAGGCTTTCGCGATAGCGCCGGAGCGTGCTTGGTTGCGCCGAGAGCGCTTCATGGTTCCATTATTGTTTAAGAGGGAAACGCCGCGCCGTTCCTCCCACCCAGCTACATAAAACAATGCGAAACAAAGCTGTCGCGCAAAGGGCTCGATAATACGGAGAGGGAAGATGAACTTTTCGTTCCCAAAATCATGGTCGAATTGTTTGATGATTTTGATTGCGAGATTCTAATCGGATTAGACGAAACAGAATTATTAATGACAGAAGGAAATTTGGCTCTTATCTCTCGCAATGAAGGCAGAGACCGTGTTTATTTTGCGCACTGTGAACAGGATTCATTGTATTGTACTCAAGAATTCAGTTCTCGCGGTATTGGCTCGCGAAATCGTTCGTGCCGATGTCTGGAGACATCCGGTCGCAATTAAATGCAAGTCACGCCGAGGAAGAGGAGACACGCGGCCTGGAGCTTCGTCCGTCGGAACGGGTGTCATAGAATTAAAGTCGCCCGGCATTTTTACGAGGTCGTAGTCTATGCGTCGTAAAATTTATCTTCTGTCGCGAATACCTCTTCTTCCGCCCCGTTTCCATCTCGTTTCTTCTATTTTCCCGCGCCCCGCACCCTTTCTCAAACTTCCCCGGAATCTTATGCGTCGGTTCGGTTACTGCCTGACACTTTTATCGGTTCCATCGGCAATCCCTTTTCGCCTCGCTTTCCATCTGCGTCCCCTCCCTTACAAACTCAACCCCTTTCCTACCAGCTGATCCGTTTCGATACCTCCCCCCCACACCTCTTTGTTCAGTTCACAGATATCCTTGATTAGGAGAAGCGCCGCAGGAATCTCCGCAAATTGCTCGTGCGAACGACCCCCGACGACTTTCCCAGACTGTAACTGGCAGTTCGTCGATTTAAAATGGGTTTTGAGCATCGTAGATCCTACACGTCTCTTACGATGAAAATGTAGTATGCAGTAATGTAGTAACAAATTGAGTATATTTAACACTAAACCTACCGATCCTTAAAAGTCACTGGAATATAAAAATGACAAGATTGATTTTATTTAGACTTCGTGCGGCTCCTATTGGAATGCGTGCTCTACTAAAGATATCTATACAACCATTTCTTATGAAATCATTTTTATTATTCAAATAATCGCAAAATAAACTAGAGGGCTATTGTTGCTCGCTCGCTTCGCTCGCTCGCGAGTAGGGTTGTTGTTGCTCGCTCGCTTCGCGAGCTCGCGGGCAGGACTGCTCTTGCGAGAATGTTAGTGGTACGCATGGCTAGTAGGGCCCACAGCTATTAATGTCTTTCATTTTGTGTGTGACTCTCCACGAGCCACACAAAGAACTTCCCGATTCGTTAGTTACTGTATATTATTATTATTATTTATTAAGTGTACGTTTTAAGAAGATTATACGTTTTCAGGGAAATTCAATAGTTTTCTACTTATCAAAATGTTTGCTATATGGCGTCGCATTAAACCAATATCGCATGCTCGTTGCTCGCTTGGTTCCTTGTTATAGCATACTAATGTTGCAAGATAAATTGTCTTAATTAGTTTTTCGCAAACGATACAACTCATCATTATCCGGGTTTGCAGTATTGATCTTGGTTTTCTTCGATACCATTAATTTAAATTTTCTCAAAATATATAAACCGCTCAATTTTGAAACTCTGCTCAGTGCTACATACAACATTTGTAAAGTTCGTATTTCTGATGTTTTAAAATCCATACATACTTTCTCGTATGTTTGTCCCTGACTTTTATGAATCGCAATCGCTTCAGCAGGAACCACTGGAAATTGACTACGTGTGATTTGTTATTTTCCTTCACTCGAAATATTTACTTGATTCGATATTTTTTTATTATTGGTGTTAAATTTTTATTTATATTTGCATTTTTCATATAATCACGATAACGAGTTCTTACTTTCACTCCTAATATAGCCAATTGAAAATCTAACCACAATATAGACGGAATTTTAGTATTTTCTTGAAAACTAATAAATTTTAATATTCCGTATGCTCCATTAACCAATTCGTCTTCAACGTCAATGTTATTAATTATCATATATTTTATATTAATTTTCAATTTAATCTCAGTTAACAATTCGTTTTGAACTCATTGTTTATTTAAAGATTGTAATATAAATGTTTTTGTACTTTCATCGATATTCTTTGAAAATGTATTCTCGGCGATGGTTAACTCACTCTTGCATTGGAATAATTTTCGATTATTGTAAGCGGTTACATTAGCATTAGTTGCATAATTGGAAAAAAAATTTTTTTTAATTAAAAAAAACAAGAAAAAAATTTTCTTTAAATTTTATAAAAAATTTTTTTTTTAATTTTATAAAAAAATTTTTTTTAAATATATATATACATATAATTACGTTTACTTCTTCGGTGGATACGCCTTTCGTATAAATTGCAATGTTTAATCAACTCCTTTCGAAAAAAACTAAAAAACTACTTGACCAAAATGGACCAAAATCTAATCAGCTCTAAGTTACAGCGGGGCACATCGATTGCATCATTCATCATTCTGATCGCGTTGTTACTTTTTCAGAAAACGTTAACGAAAAATTTGATTACATAGAAACGGCCATACGCACACACACACACACACACACACACACACACACACGCACACGCACACACACACACACACACACACACACACACACACATACGAACATTTTGCTGAAAATAGTCTAAAATGACTCCAATGACCATGAAACGTGAAGATCTGCTAAAAAATCGATTTTCGATTTTCGGGGTAATTACAATAACTTCCCTATGAAATCAGGAAGTTAAAAATCTGGTACTTGTCATTTTGACCGGTGGTGTTTGCAACGTCGACGTTTTTTCGAACCAAAAAGCAAAATATCTTCGCCCGACATGAGTTGCCGCCAATGACGGGATGCGGCGCGGCGCACAGTGGGGAAAAGTGACTTGCCTCGCTTCAAAAGGGAATAACTTTCGATAGAAATGAGGTAGAGTGATGAATTTTTTTTAAATTAAAGCTGAAACTTTGCAGAATATGGAAAAAATAGGGAGATTATGGTACGAACGGTTTTTAACCTTGAGAAAATTCGTTAAACAATTCGTTCACAAAAATCGATTTCTTGTAAAATCCTGAAATCGTAGACAAATTTTGAGACCAGATTTGAAATCAGCGTGAAAGAATCTACGGGAAATGATATATGGCAAAAATTAAAAAAAAATTTTTCTGCCCGTGGTAATGCAGAAACCACATTTTCCGGAAATTGTGAAAGTTTAACGAATTTTCTCAAGGTTAAAAACCGTTCGTACCGTAATCTCCTTATTTTTCCCATATTCTGCAAAGTTTCAGCTTTAATTTAAAAAAAAATTCATCGCTCTACCTCATTTCTATCGAAAGTTATTCCTTTTTGAAGCAAGGCAAGTCACTTTTCCCCACTGTGCGGCGCGGTGCGGCGAACGGCCGTACTAATGGCGAGCGCCACTGGCGGCAACTCATGCCAGGCGAAGATATTTTGCTTTCTGATTCGAAAAAATGTTGATGCTGCAAACTTTAAAGAGTGCTTTCCCAAGATAAAAGTCTGCTCTATCGCGTGATACAGTTAGATTTTATGCCGGACCCTTATTTTTAAGATAAACTGAACAATATCGTCAAAAATTGGTGCAAAAGTGGTGTCTCTCCGTCTTTAATGATCGTTTAAACATGTTTGAACAATCCTAATGTATTAATATTGGATATCACTGTATTCGGGAAAGTCTAAGGAATCTTCTGCTGTAAAGATTAATTCAATATCTTTTATAATAACATCACAATATTTGTTCAAAGTTGAAAAACAGGTCATTTTTTCAAACTCAAATTTCTCAAAAACTGTGCGTCTAGGAGAAAAATTAAGGACAGATGCGGAACCAGCGGAAGAAACTCTATAAGAATTGCATAGTGAGGATCGAAATCCCCCAAAAAAGTTGAAATTTGTTGGACCGTGTACTTAATTAATATGTACATTATATTCCAAAATAAATTTTTTAGTTTTGTCAATTTATTTTCCTTCATAATATAATCATATTTAAACGCATATTTGTTTATAGTCGGGATCCGGTTACTCGAGGACCTACTGAACCCCCGCACACTTTGCATTAGTAGTCATAAAGAAGGTTTCGTCCAGCTAGCACCTCGAATCGCAGCACTGTGGGACGTTGCAAGAGGAATACCGTCTGTTGCGTCGTCGAAGAAACGAACAAAATCTGCGACTGGCTCGCGGGAGATTGCGCGAGTTTCGGGTACCAGAAGGAGGAAGATATGAAAGTGGAAGAAGTCGAGTCAGTCATAAATCGTGCAGCCCGCCGCGCGCGGATGTAGAGATAGGACGGCCGTTTCCGGAACGCGGACTTCCAACCGGCGACATTTTAAGAACTTCATCGTACCTGTTCTCCCCGGAGCTGGTGCTGGAGCTGGGATCCTTCGTGAGGAACGACTTTTTCATTAACGCGTTTCATTCCGCGAGGACGGTGACTGCTTTTACCGATCCGGAACGAAAAACTAGGAGATTGGATTGATCGTTGCATATCACTCGAAATAGCGATCTTGATGCCTAGAAAACTATTTCTAACTTTCGAAGTAGATCTTCTTCTTTACCAAGAAGAACCCTTTCTACCAAGTTTAAGCCCTGTACCTCGCCTGTAATGGTAGTTACGGGGAACTAAGGGAAATCCAGGTTTTGCACCATTTTCCCCATTTTATCGCTAAAAATTCGAAAAAAGTCTGACGCATTTAGCATTCGAGAATTACTTCCGGTTATTCAGTCGCAAACTCTGGTTAAAAATGAAAAACCAGAAGAAATACAGATTTCATATTGAAGCGATCAGCCTGGAAATAAATTTAATGTTAAGATATCGTCATCAATACTGTCACCGTTTCTTAAAAATATTTTTAGCTAGGATGCATCATAGTTAAAAAAGATAGTTGAACGGTTCTCCTCGGAAAAATTCCTCACAGTTGGCAAAAAAAATGGTATTCATAAGCAGAATACCCCGTTAATTGTGCATCGAAGCGCATCGCGGAGCGCATCTTCCGCTACCGATTATCCTTCCTTTCGCGGACAATGCGCGACAAAAGAAAAGGTTTCGCTCACTGAAAACGGGACCGGATCTAATCGCGTAAGCCTCTTAAGAAACAACTGGTCCTCGTAGACTTCGCTTTTCCATTTTCCGAGATTTCCCTGTAGAATCGCGGAACGTACGCGCGGTACAGGTGACGAGTATCCTTTGTGGCGGTGCTGGTCACCGTTTCACGAATATTCCGCGAACGTATGGTGAAATACGCGTACCAGGTGTCTCCGAAACTGTTGCATTGCATGAAAAAAGCGTTCCATCGTTGGAACATGCGAGAACCGGACATTCAAATTTTTCTTTTCCTTTTTTAATGCGTTTAATAGGTTGCAAATAATAAACCAGCATTTTTGTTAGAAATGCATAAAACGCGCAGTCTACTGATAAAAATATGAAAATATCATATCGTTCGAAAAAGCGTCGGTGACTTTGAGAAAATGTTATTTCGCACCACGATGGACCTTTCGAAACGAAGTAACGCGAGCCCTCGATTTTTCATTCGAAACGAGCTGTCCACCCTGTGGATTTCGCTGATCGCAGCGGGCAATATTTCCTGGGAATTTTTCCATGCAATTAAACGTGAAAAATAAAGCAAAATCGGATAATCCTATTTTTTCCCGCGAGTTTTCGATATGTTTTTTTACGCGGAATTATCCCCTTCCCGGCGACACACCGTGGATTGGGAAGCCCGTTATATAAACAATTTCGAGTCGATTCTTGCGTGAAAAATAGTGTGCAGAAGCGGCCGCTCGCCATTGTTTCATGTAAACGGAAAAGCATCTGGGACGTATACAGCATACACGTAACGGTGGATGGCCGTCATTGGTTTTATTACAATCGTCGCGTGTAACTGGGCGAAATGTTATGGCATTTTCGATGATTTCCGCATGTCCGCCAGAAAATATTGTCGTTGTTTTCGCCGTGTGCTCGTTAAACATCGGTATATACACGCGTGTCCACCTG
The DNA here is from genome assembly GCA_933228785.1 of Lasioglossum pauxillum. NCBI lineage: Eukaryota > Metazoa > Arthropoda > Insecta > Hymenoptera > Halictidae > Lasioglossum > Lasioglossum pauxillum. Next base: position 48,461,859 of record OW121702.1, on the reverse strand, counting down.
TGTGTATTCTTTTTTTGTCTCTCGTGTGTTTTTTCAGTGTCGGACAACCGGTTCGCAATTTATTCGGCATCCACCGGTTGGAGACGCAAAATATTGGATAATTTGCGAATGGAACCGCCCACGCGCGCCTCGACGGAATAAAATGTCGTAATCGGCTCGTTTTTTTCCCCCGTGCGGACATCCTCTCTTGTGTCTTTGTGTCGCGAACTGCAGCCATCGAACCGGTCGCCGTAAATTAGCGATATTGGAATCGCGGGATACTATCACGTTCATGAATTACTTGTCGTTTTGATCGGCGGACGCAGCGAGATACATTGCTAATGAATTTCGCCGGCCCAGCGCATCGGGCGCAAAATAATGCAACGCGATACACGTGAAAACTCGATCGGAAACCGGCGAATTCCGCACGGTGTACGATCCAATAGGCAAAAGTCAAAAATTCCGAGTGTAACGTCTGAAAAGTCTCGAATTATGAAATATTGATGTAGAAATATAGCTTTTAAAACTGCCCACAGTTTTTGATGAAATGAATTTATCGTTGAAATTTAATGCAGAATTTGACAGGTTATTTGATTATTTGATCTGACTGTTATAAGTTGAATTCTGTGAATCGTACATCAACTTTTCGTTGTGAAAGCTTCAATCTTCAAATCTGTGGATGATTTATTCACGAGGAAATGTCTCAATGTTTTCACAGAGGTTTCAATTTATCGCCTTTTTTTAGGAAATTATTTACATAAAAATAAATTTTTTAAAAATACCACGTTTTTAAAACGGACTATAAAGTATAAAATAAAATTTTTAAAAACCCCACGTTTAAAAAACGGACGAAAAAGTATAAAATAATTTTTTCTAGCCCCATACAGATTCCTAACCCAGTACAGAGAGTCCTGAAAAGTGATTGCGAATTTTTAGTAGCTATGAAAATACTTGTAAGATTTAAAACGAAAAACGTGGGGCGCATGAAATAGATAATTAATGCATGAACACCTAAATCACTAACAATTCTAATGCAATGCAAATGATATGAACTATTGTGCGAGTTTTCTCAGCGGTAGCTATACTCTCTACACTACTTACTATACAGGGTCATCCGTTTTTAAACGGACAAACGTAAACCAGCTATAAAGAACCCCAAATGGAACAAGTTTTACCCCTGCCACTTTTTTTGTTTCGGCTTTGATTTCTAGAAAATTGCAAAAAACCATAATTTTTTTAGTTCACATAAACTTGAATATCTCGGGACTCCAGTGATGAATCTTGATGATTTTTCCTTTGTTTGGTTTAAAATAAATAGGGGCATCTTTTTTGTTAACAAAATATTTTTGTATGGCCTTCGGATCTTTGTTTTTTTGGCATAGGGCACGTCGTGGAAAAATTATGGTTTTTTGCGATTATCTAAAATTCAAGGCCGAATCAAAAAAAGTGGTAGGGGTAAAAATTGTTTCATTTCGGGTCCTTTATAGCTGGTTTACGTTTGTCCGTTTAAAAACGGATGACCCTGTATATTATCTTGCGCCCCACGTTTTTCGTTTTAAATCTTACAAGTATTTTCATAGCTATTCAAAATTCACAATCACAAATTTTCAGGACTATCTGTACGGGGTTAGAAATCTGTATGGGGCTAGAAAAAATTATTTTATACTTTTTAGTCCGTTTTTTAAACGTGGCGTTTTTACAAATTTTATTTTATACTTTTTAGTCCGTTTTAAAAACGTGGTATTTTTTAAAAATTTATTTTTACTTAAATAATTATTTTCTGCTTTTTAGCCTTATATGTGTGAAATTTTACAATGGATTTTGAACATTTTGATGAGATTATAACAGAGACATGAAGTAAATTTCAGACGGTATTGCGACGCGTCATATCGAAAACGAACGCCGTGGTAAAATGTCAAATATAAAGGTTCGACGGAGAATTTCGGTGTAACTGTTCTTTAGCTTGGTAAACAGACATTATACTATAATAATACGTAGTAACTTTGTAAACACCGCACGGAGCTCGAACGCATACTGACGCACACTGAGCTCCTTCGGTGCGAAGCGGGTCAGTGGAGTGGGGATGAGTCAGAGTGGGAACACGTAGTAGAGTGGGGACGCTGAACGCGAAGACGTACTACGTCACGCGGCGGGGGGTGCAAAGTTTCAAATTATTAATAATTTATATCTCCTGAACGCATAGGCTTTTTTAAAAAATTTTTTTAAATATTGCATTGTCATCCAGTTCTGAGCTATGTTTAAAATTTCAAGTCTCTAGCTCATCGGGAAGTTAGTTTAAAATCAATTGCAAAATTTGTACCGAACAAACAGACAGACAAGAAAGCGAGCTAATAAAAACGTAGTAAAAAGGGTAGATGAGGTCGTTGGAAATAGAGAAGTCGTTCAATTTCAAGTTAGGTAAAATACCCTGTATAGTGTTTTTTAAACAATTTTTATAAATAGCTTGACGCTGGGATAACTGGTCGCTAATTAAAAAGCTCCGTAAAAGAATCGAAACAATGTCGAAAACGTATGGATACGTTCCTCCGGGTATGTTTCTCGTCGGATTGATTCAATGACTCCGTCTCTCTCTCTCTCTCTCCCTCGTAGAGCAGAAACTATCGAAAACTATCGAGAAAACGAGCGTTTTCGAGCGGCGCGGCCCGGAATTGTTTCATTCGGCCGACGCGCAATTACATTCTCACTCAATTGCGCGCGTTATTCGAGAAAACAATATTACGAGCAATTCCGCCGCGGGATCAACGGCGAGCACAATGACGCTAGGTAAATCTGTTTCTCTCGCAATGAAACGTTTCGTAGCATTATTACATTTCAGACTTCGCCGGAGAGCGTTTCCGCGTTTCCCCATTGCAGAGCGCCAATCTTCCATTTACATCATCGCTCCTATACCCAACCCCTCCCCCCACTCCTCCTACCAAAGCCGTCTCGCGTTTAATTACGTCCCGTGATCCACCTTGGTCAATTTACTCGACGTCTAATAGCTCGCGGTGCGTCTTCCTGCAAACTTCTTTCGCCTCAACTCAGACAATACGTAAAATCAAGCATCTAGAGCAGGCCTGGCCAATCCAAATGCTTTCAAGGGACAGTATGTGGCCACCTAGTTTTATACAATTTCTTCCCAATATCTGATTCATAACTTAAATTCATTTATGCAAAATAAAAATGGTCTAAAATAAAATTGGTTACCCTACTTCTATTAGATATATTTTAACCAAAACAAAAGTGTGACACGACTTAAATGCTAAATGCTGTCTTAATATAACCATTTGTCGAAATAAAAAAATCTCCTAGGTGTATGTTCCCCTTTTTATAACAGAACAGGAGTGAATCAGGATAAATGCAAAAAGCGGGGTCCTGACTGTCCACGCGGACATTAGAGAGCGAGAAAAGGGCTCTCAGTTCTAGACGTATGGTTCTTTTAGTGGGTATTAAAAAAAAAGGTATATGTCACGTCTTGAAAGATGGCACAGAGTACAGAGCATCTATTGTCTCGTGGATCTCCAGTCTTCGGCGGCCGAAGAAGGAAATCCGAAATATCGTTCACATTTAATCCGCGGCTCGGTCGTCGCGGTGGCTTTGTCTCCTCGTCGGTTTTGCTTCGAATTCAACGGCGGAGGGGTGTGGGGGGAGAAACGTATAAACAAACAGAGAGGAGGAGGAGGAGGAGGAGGAAAAAGTAAAGCGGAAAGCGATTTAAATGGAAAAACAGCGAGCTCTCTCGGTTGAACCACGGCGAATAATATATAAAGGGTGTGGTGGGGTGAGAAAGGGAGGGTAGGAAAAAAAAGAAAGAGCGAACGAAATAAAAATAGAAGAGGAGGAACCGGGGAAATGGCAGCAAGGAGAACCGAACGAGGCAACGGGATTAAAGTGGTAAAAATTCGAAGACCGGCCGATTAACTTGTCACTGGGAGAACAGGGGACGGAGTTGCGAGCGACACGAGTCGATCGTTATTGAAATGGTTATCGATTTATTGCCAGCGATTCGACGGGACAGGCCGAGCTGACGCAGAGAGGGTAATTGCGACAGGCAATCGGCAGTCTGCGGGGCTAATAATTGAAAGTCCGGGTTAAAGGCGGTGTTTGCTATGACCAGTCACCGGGATACGCCAGGGATTTCGAATTATATTCGGTGGGCTAACTTTGACACCGATACGCTGTGCAAACTTTCCCCTAACTTCCCGGAAGCCTTACCGTAAACATAGCATATCAGAAGTGGAAACTATGAGAAGTAGACCGCGAATTTTAATCTTCTTCGTATTGTTAGTTCATTGTTGCTGGGCGATAGTTAGAGGCTATACATCTGTCGATAGCAGCTTCGGCAAATTGAACACGGCATCTTGTGCGTGACTAATGATTTGCGACTGAACGAGCTGTCTATATTAGCTACTTCGTGGGATAATCAGCTCGATCCACATGTCGCGCAGACTGCCACTGTGAATATATGCGTCATTGAGACTGGCTACGATATCGATCTCTCTACGAGTTCTCATTTCCTGGCCACCTGGGATTCCGGACACTCTAATTTTTCATCCTCATCGGCGCACTCGTTACCCTCTCTCTTTGCAAGAGCTACTGAAATCCCTCGTATATCCGGTAATCGTCTGTCAGAGGGTTTTCCAGGTTTGGGGGACTCGACATATTGATTCTACGTCGTTCGATCTGCTACACGAAGTCCTGAGATCTCCAGGGTCCATCGGCGACTTACAACATAGGCCCTCTAGGATCCCGCAGGGTCCGTGTCCTTCGGCAACCTACATAAGTCCCCCTTTTTTAAAAGGGAGACTTGCAAGATACAGACAAGTTGTGTATAGAGTACACAACTGTTTTTAAAAACAACAGTGCGTAGTCGCCGTATTGAGATTGCCGAATTGAGCTAGATTGACGAGATTATTGAAGAGTATTGACGGTAGCTTCGATATTATTGGCAACCTATATTGACAATATTATTGATCGTCTAGGGGCCCTTTTAAGATAAAGACAGCTCGCGAGGAACTGACATGAGTTGAGCTTGATGCGAGGTAAGGTGAAGTGCCCTAAGTCTGGACAGTCCAAAAGTGATACCTAAATCTGGACAATTGAATTTTCATAGTAAAATCAGTAATTAAGAGATTAAATAATTATATTATATATTCTGAGACCTTAGCTACAAGTAGGTGTGAATGTTATTTCATTAAGACATCAATTGAAATTTAAAAATGAATTCAAAGTTCATCTGAAAACAGTATACAAAATAGTCTATTTACATGCGAATCATGTGCATTTATAGTTCGAACTTTTGTTGGAAAAAAAGATATAATTTAAGCCCTCAGACAAAAAATAATTATCACGCATAATAATATTGATATTTTAAAATAAATTGGCAATCAAACTTAACGTAAATAATAATTATTAATCCAAATATTAGATGTCCAAGATTAGGACTGTTTTCAAATATAAGTACTCCATACTGGGACGCGATGACAACAGCTGTCCCACTCTAAGCTTATGCGCAATGTGCTGACGCCTGAAGCCGGACACGTGTTTGTGAATAAAATCAACGCATTGTTTGCAAATTATTTAACTACATGTACGTATAATTAGTCTTCTATTAGCTTGAATAACGTATGTAGAAAATGTATTCCGGTTGTGACGTTAATAATACTTTATGTTTACATCTTAAATCTATCAGTATTACTACCTAACCTTAAAAGTTGTATTATGACAAGTTTTATTAAAACAGTAAATGAAAATAAATATATATTTGGTTAAATAATATAATACTATAATCTATGATAAGAATACTACATATTACGCAAAGCATCTTCTATTCGTCATGCGCAACAGCGCCACCAACCAACGTTTTAGGTTATGTTCGCTCGATCAACTCGTAAATTGAATTTGTCCCTCATATAGGCTGTACTTCTGTCCAGGTACTAGCTTAGATTAGATTTAATATGTCCAACTATAGGTTTGAATTATTCTTGTTAATACAATTAAGATACTAACCTAGACAATGATTTTTTTATTTTAAGTTACTTTACAAACTTTGAACTGTATGTTAAAACTCTGAAGAAATTCTTTTTGTTTATTTAAAGTGATAAAATTTAAAATAGAAAAACATGCTGTCCAGGCATAGGGCACTTCACCTTACAGGGTAGTCGACGCAACTTGCACACCTATAATAACTTCCAAAGTATGCGTTGCAAGAAAAAATGTTGTATACAGAAGTTGCATGGTCTGAAGGGGTACATTATGCAGTGTATTTATTTTTTTACAGGTGGACGCGTAAAGGACATGTGATGGTCAACTTCCTTTTTTTTTAATGGAATGAGGTATTTTTTAATACATCAATCGATGCAGCTGGACATTCGTTATAAAAAAAGTACTAACCTGTGTATGTTGAAAAGTTAGTAGTTCAGGAGATACTTCAATTTAAGTATTATTATTAAATATTTAATATTTAACGTCTTAGTACGACAGTAATTGTATTTTAGAGTTATTTACATTGAAATATCTCCTGAACTACTAACTTTTCGACATACATAGGTTAGTACTTTTTTATAACGCAAACTCTGAACTGTACGTTAAACCTCTTAAGAAATTCTTTTTGTTTATTTAAAGTGATAAAATTTAAAATAGAGAAACATGCTGTCCAGGCATAGGGCACTTCACCTTACCTTGTCAATAATCGTACACGAATTTTTGCTGTCTCCTCCATTCAGCAGTTCTTACTACAGACGGCGTTGATTAAATTGGTCTTCCCAATTCAATGTTCATGGTTCCCGCGGATAAATCAATTTTCATTTCGGCTTTCGAGCTATTCATTCGTTCAACATCGCGACAGCAAGCGAATAGTACTCGGACTGATCCGTGGAACGAACACTAGCACGTATATTTCGAAACGAAATATCTTTCCCAAAGCTTCGCTGTACGAATTTTAATAACACACACCTGTTTTATTCATAAACAACATTGCCGCTCCCGAACAAACTGACGAAAATCCTCCTAAAATGTAGTAAAAAGGAGAATTCCCTTCGCATAGGTATTTCGAAACGAATATCAAAAAAAGTTCTTTGAACCCTTCGGAGTGGCTGAAATTTGTACATTTTTTAGACCATGTCCAACTTTGGTTCTCCACCCTGTTTTTTATAGTTTAAAACGGATTCCGAAAAAATTGAATACGGGTATGCGAAAGTAGACGAAATTGCAGCGGTTCAAAGTCCGATAATGGTTTGACCAGATTTTTTATTGAGTCCACAAAACGCGTGATTCTCAACTATAGTTCTACGCTTTGAAATTTTTTTACAGAACATGTGATCTAAAACGTCTTTGAGAATTTACGTAGTTTTAGAATTTGTTCTCTTTTGTGGCTTCAAGCGAGGACACGCGGTCACTTTGGCACGCATGCCTCGAAGCTGTTTCTCTTGCAGGAGGTCTGCTCGTCGATCGCATAGTCGTTCAGCATAATCGTTCGATCGATCGCGATCTCGGCTGACTCCCCGAGAGAGAGAAGATTCGCTAAAATTTTCCATGTTCGCGAATGATACGCTCGGATTGCAGTGGTATTCATTCCAGCCTCGAGCCAGGGAACTTTATGAGTCGGGATGTTTAATTTGAATTTCAATATCTTCCTGAAACAATTCCGAATTATCATGGCCCAGGGCGATCCGCGGACGTCCATCTTGCCTAAATGCTTGTTCGCCCTCGTCGACTTTAATTGCCGAGCCGAGTCTGTCTCGTTCCTATCGATTGGTATCTTTCGTATCGTTCGACTGCTTACCTCCCCGGCTACGGTTCGGCTCCGATCCTCGAATAATGTTTGCACACTCGAGGACCTGGTTAATTAACTTGGAAATCGCGCTGCCTCGAGAACCCGCGGAAGAGCAGACCATACACGCGCGAACGCTATAATTGGCTGGCTACTGTATTTTTGGGGAAACAAATACTTCCATTTCGACTTCGTTCAAGGTAGTCCAAATGTACCTTGCACTTGGGAATTAATTATGAAGAAATCACATTGAAGCAGAAACAGGAGTTCGAAAGTCTGTAAGATCGTTTGCATTGTAAACATGTAAGAAAAATTATTACAGTACTCTGAGTCTATAATGGTCCCTCACAGCGAGCGTCAAGCGGTGTACTCGCAACAGGATTTCTGTCCGCTCTTTTTCCCGACGAATATGGAATCTTTGAGGTTGTGGAACATCGAAGGGTGGAGGAGAACAGGTCGAAGACACGAGGGGATCCATTGTGAGATCTTTCGAGCTCGTTTTCCCCGCCTTGGTTGTGTTGCCAGCGCGCGGTCTCGTGAAAACGCTCTCCATCTCTTTCCCCGCTCGTGTTCGCTATTTCGGTGGTTGTGTGTGCTTTTTACGTTGCATCACGCAGCCTCTTTCTTCGGCGAAGGTTCCATCCCTTGTTTCGACGGTCGTTTTCTAGGCTACTCCGACACTCCTCCTCCGTAGGTTCTCGCGCGTCCCAGATTTCAGCTTGGAACAATAAATGGGAAGACGTCGACTCGAAGGGTTTTACACGGCGTGCTAAAATCGGGCCGAAACCGACGTTTGTTTCTGCATCTCCGATGTCGCTACAGGATCCGCAAGAAATCAGAGATGGGGTAAAATATGAGAGGTGTGAAAATATTTCACACCGATGTTTATGGAATTTATAAATTCTCTAAGTGACTATCGATTTGCAGATCGATAAACTAATTCAACATGTTGAATGCTGCGGAGGTCACCAGTGAACGCACTATTGATTGTTGTATAATCGCCGCTGAATATTAATTTGACAATACTCAAATTAACCAGATTATTGTGCCGGAATATTAATTCGACAGTACTCAAATTAAACAGATTACTGTGCAAAGTGAAAACTATACCTAATCAAGCAACTAATAATAATTATTACTAGACAAACAAGAGGTATGTGACAGTCATACAGGATCATTCGTTACACGGTCAATTAAATGATTAAATAAATCGCCTTTTAACCAGTAATATCTTCTCGCCGTTTGATCTTCATGTAAAATAAAAATTGTCCGTACAGTAAAGTCGCGATTCTTGTCAAACAGCCTGTGTTCTGCACGGACAACTATCGCATAGCGACATTATTTTTTTATGACTGCGTCTACCGCGCGGGGAGTTCAAACGGAAAGCCGAACGTAGAGAAGGACAGTGTGAAATACGGATCGCGTGGCCGAAGCGTATCGGTATGAACCACTACTAATCGAATGTACGAAAACTTCTGTATTTTATCATTATTTTTTTATGGGACTTTCATCAACGTATTTCTGGCATTTTCCTGAATAAAATGACACCAAACACGATATAATTGCAACTGTATTTAGTGGTTCAATCGACGATGAAAGTTTCGGGCGCAAGGGAGGACAGTAAACACGCGGTCCTTTGGCGCGACGACTGTCCGCGTCTCTATCCTTCCCATACGCTGTCCTCCCTTGCGCCCGAAGCTTTCATCGTCGATTGAACCACTAAATACAGTTGAAATTATATCGTGTTTGGTGTTGTTTTAATGAGGAAGATGCCAGAAATAAGTTGGTGGAAGTCCCATAAAAAATAATAAAAAATAAAGAAGTTTTACCGCGTACGGTAAATGTCACGACTTTATTGCATTATTTCAACTGGAGTCAAGTAGGAATTTTTTGCTCGCACTCAATGTTTAAACATAGACACACTAGCAACCATGTACAACACTTGCAACCAACATGTTCGTACCACAGTTGTAACCGAAGGTATCAATGTTAGAACGAAATAGTTGAGGAGTGACGGGGTTGTCGGTTGATTTAAAAAGCCGGACAGCTAAATTTTCATCGGGTGGCCAGCGCGAATCGAGTCTAGCAACAGTCTCCTATTTCGTATTGTAAAGAGGAAGTCGGGAGAGCTGCCACTTGCCGTGCCACGCCGAGCCGGTCTGAAAACCCAGGAGGGAAATCGTACAAGCAGGAAGTGCTGCTGGCTGGAAACGCAAACCGAAAGTTTAACAAACCTCCGAGGGCGCCGCGCGCGCGCGTCCACGATGGCAAACACACGCGTCCCCAACAACCGAGCAGGCTTTGTTGCCGCGGCGTACGGCAGCCAATCATTTTTCGGCTCGGCCGCAACGTAGCAAAGTAACAACTCGATCTCCCGAGGGTCACCAGCGAGTCCTGTACTCGTCAAAGTCGCCGATCCGGCTGGATGAAAGTCGACCTTTGCGAGAACACTCCAACGAAATGTTTCTCGCGGCTCTAACGTTCTCTGGGACGTCGGCGAAGGTCTGGCTTTGAGGCTGGACAATTCCTTCTGCCATTCGTGTACCTACATCTAAGGTGAAGTGCCCTATGCCTGGACAGCATGTTTTTCTATTTTAAATTTTATCACTTTAAATAAACAAAAACAATTTCTTAAGAGTTTTAACGTACAGTTCAGAGTTTGTAAAGTAATTTAAAATAAAAAAATCATTGTTTAGGTTAATATCTTAATTGTATTAACAAGAATAATTCAAACCTATAGTTGGACATATTAAATCCAATCTAAGCTAGTACCTGGACAGAAGTAAAGCCTATATCGGGACAAATTCAATTTACGAGTTGATCGAGCGAACATAACCTAAAACGTTGGTTGGTGGCGCTGTTGCGCATGACGAATAGAAGATGCTTTGCGTAATATGTAGTATTCTTATCATAGATTATAGTATTGTATTATTTAACCAAATATATATTTATTTTCATTTACTGTTTTAATAAAACTTGTCATAATACAACTTTTAAGGTTAGGTAGTAATACTGATAGATTTAAGATGTAAACATAAAGTATTATTAACGTCACAACCGGAATACATTTTCTACATACGTTATTAAAGCTAATAGAAAACTAATTATACGTACATGTAGTTAAATAATTTGCAAAGAATGCGTTGATTTTATTCACAAACATGTGTCCGGCTTCAGGCGTAAGCACATTGCGTATAAGCTTAGAGTGGGACAGCTACTGTCATCGCGTCCCAGTATGGAGTACTTATATTTGAAAACAGTCCTAATCTTGGACATCTAATATTTGGATTAATAATTATTATTTACGTTAAGTTTGAGTGCCAATTTATTTTAAAATATCAATATTATTATGCGTGATAATTATTTTTTGTCTGAGGGCTTAAATTATATCTTTTTTTCTAACAAAAGTTCGAACTATAAATGCACATGATTCGCATGTAAATAGATTATTTTGTATACTGTTTCCAGATGAACTTTGAATTCATTTTTAAATTTCAATTGATCCCTAGTAGCACAAAAATATTTTATAAATATTTTTTAAGCCACACTTTTTAATACGAGAAAAATATTTCTTCCTATCTTATAAGTTGGGATAAAAAAGAATATTTGGTACTTAATATAAAATAAATATTGTATGTATATTTGAATATTAAGAACAGATTGAATCTGATATAAATATTTATCCAATATTTTTGTGCTACTAGGGATGTCTCAATGAAATAATATTCACACCTACTTGTAGCGAAGGCCCCAGAATATATAATATAATTATTTAATCTCTTAATTACTGATTTTGCTATGAAAATTCAATTGTCCAGATTTAGGTATCACTTTTGGACTGGCCAGACTTAGGGCACTTCACCTTATTCCTTCCAAGGTGTTCTTAAAATTAAATTGATCAAGTCAACTTTTTAAATTTTTTGGTAAACGAATGGATTAATGTAAAAGATTGTAAATGTTTTTCTTTCGCAAGGAACATCTTCACAGAATTGTCCACAGCCTCCATTCTTCGTATCCCGTTAGGTACACTCGCATTTTCGTAATTTAAATTCATGCAAAACAGCTTAATTATGGAAGCTCTGAACTCGTTTGCACGCTTTGGTTGCCTACACAAAGCTTACAGCGTCCCCATATAGTAAAGGTTGCAGTTGAATAATAAATTATGACGGGAAGTGTTGCTCATTAATATTGTTCATCTAGCAACGTCGACAGTACACGCTGCAATTGTTAACTAATACGAGACGAATGTTTGTAAATCTTGAACGCAATTTTGCGTCGATCACGAAATGAGCAATTTTTTTTCGCTGGAATTTCGCACCCTCTGAAAACGTACGAAGATAATTAACCTCGCGATGTCGGAATTATAATGGTAATTATAATAATGGCAAGACTGCTGTAAAATGGGTCCACATCACCGATTTTAATTACTTTGTTGTAATCAATGTTTATGTAAATACGTTCCGCAGATGAACATCCACATTACGCATTTTAATTTCACCGTGAAACTTGCTGAAGGACTGTCATGCAACTCGCGAATGAATAATTTTAGATAATATTGTGTTTGTATAAATTTTAATTCAATTTCTCCGTTGTAATTAATGTTTATACAAATATTATCAATTTTTCAGGGGTACTTCGTATAAATTGTAATTTGTTAGTCTCGGAGGTAGACACGAAAATATTTTTAATATACTGCGTTTCGACGTCTCACGATTTCGAGTTGTGTTCAATTTGACACAATACACAGCAATAATATTAATGCGACATCAACAATAATAACACACACGCGAAGTCCACCGCTTCGTATTTGAAGCAAGGAGAATGAAATTAATGTCGTGAGTAGTTGTCCAAAATTATAACACAAATTATGGATACGCTATTCGAGTTTACAACAATACCTTTGTTCCGATTTTATGGGAGGATGCGTTTCATGCACGAGAGTATAGACTGCGGTATAAATGCTGGTAATAAACGTGTTAAATTAGAGTTAATAACAAGTTAATTTCAGAACCCAAAGGTATTTCTTTATTTTCTATAGTTCGTACAATCCTGTTAACATGTTAAACATTTATTCTATTCAAATCGAAATTATAATAAATTGCACTGTCTCGTTGCGAATATTTAACCATTTTGCCATTTAGCCATTAGCAGACTTTCGACTTATAAAATTACAAAAACATTACAAGAATTTACGAACATTGTGACATTATTTCCGACTGATTGAAACAATTAAAATTAAAAAATTCATTTTCGCCTAACCGCCTACTCCAAAGAATCGTCTTGGAACATTATTGTTTCACCCAATAATACACTCGTTAAAAGAATTAAGGGATCACTTCTCCGAACCCGAAAAATTGTTCCCATTTTACGTGATCATAACTCCGTGAAAAATTGCTGTCGTTCGATATCGTTAAACAATGGTTTGAAAGCCTGAAATCTTTAGTTTTAGACGCTCTGTTTCAAATTGTTGTTCAGGATTTTGCAAGAAATCGATCTTTCAAAATCCTGAGGTCGTAGACACATTTTGAGACCAGATTTGAAATCAGCGTGAAAAAATCTACGGGAAATGATATATAGCAGGTTAAAACAAATTTTTTCTCTCGCGTGGTACTGGAGAAACCACATTTTCTTGAAGTTCTACATGTTTAACGAATTTTCTCAACGTTAAAAACGTTCGTACCATAATCTCCCTATTTTTCCCATATTCTGCAAAGTTTCAGCTTTAATTTAAAAACAAATTTATCGCTCTGCCTCATTTCTATGGAAAGTTCCTTGATTTTTAATTGAGTTTGGTCCAAATCTACCACTGTGAGCCGGCGCGATGCACAGTGGTCCCAAAGCCCGAAAACGCGGACAAAACCTAAAAAATGAACTTTCAGCTAGGTAAGTTTTAATTATGGGGTTGGCTACTCTAAGAGTATATCTACTTGGAGGTAGACGGTAGAAAGGTCCCATTTTTATACCTGACCAACAGTCGCAATCCGAACTTCGGTTTCATTAGTCAGTGCCTTCATACTCTTCCAAGTCTCAGTGCGAGTTTTAACTGTACAGTGCGTAAATTGTATTGGAACGTATCGATTTTAATTGTGCATTATGGATGTTGTTTGTAGAGGTAAGTTGCATAGTTTTTAGTGCCAAATGTTTATTATTAACTGATAACTATGTATGCAAAAGTAAGAGTAAAAGTGAAGGCATAAATTTTAAAGATTAATGTAAAAGTTAAGTTTCCTTCACTCTCCATCGCTAAAACTTGTTCGAGATTCTAGTTTATACTATTATCTTGCAATCTAAAAAAAAATTAGCTGCCCCTCTCTGCCCCTGTGGTCGTATCACTGTTTTTTATAATGCAGAGTAGGTATTTTGTGAGCATTCGTTGCATTTCTTCTCGAACTGAGAGATATACACTAAGTTTTTCTGAACAATTTAAATAGTTTTTGAAGGATTATGCTTAGAACGTATGGAGGACACAGATTGCCAGTTTTTTTATAAACAATAATACAATATATCTGAAATTTTTTTATATTTTTTAAGTTCAGTTTCGTGATCAGCGACCTCAAAAATGCCTTAATATCAATTTTCAAGCAGATCAAATAATTTTTTAATGTATATGTCCGCCATATTGGATCCGCCATTTTGTTTTTTTAAATTTTAAGTTCAGATTCGTAATCAGCGACCCCAGAAACGCCTTAATACCAATATTGAAGCAGATCCAATAATTTTTTAATGTATATGTCCGCCATATTGGATCCGCCATTTTGTTTTTTTAAATTTTAAGTTCAGATTCGTAATCAGCGACCCCAAAAACGCCTTAATATCAATTTTGAAGCAGATCCAATAATTTTTTAATACGATTTGAGGTTTTGTCCGCGTTTTCGGGATTTGGGACCACTGTGCGATGGTAGCGTATTCAGAGATGTCAGGCAGCCGCTGTACGTGGCGCGCTAATTTCTGCGAAGCACTAACTTCAAATACAACTGCCATAGGTAAAAAATTATCGCAGCGAGTTCATGGGGCACTCAGTCGAATCGGCAGAATCTCTGCTTCAATCTGACGTTCGGATCATGGTATTACGATCATTTCTCGCCGAGATACAGCGAGTTGAAGGAAAAATGGAAATTGTGCATATTTCAAGCATATTTTCAGAAACACCTGGTATATCGAAATGTTAATGAAATTGAAAAAACAAAATGAGTGCCTTGAAGAGAAAGAAACGCTCCTTCTATTGCTTTTTTGCACAAGATTCTACGATAATTTTTTCGCTTTCTGGAGCCAGTTAAAGTTAAAAAGCCAACATTTACTTCAATGTAGAATAACTCGAATAAAAAAAATCGCACAATAATCAACAACCACACATTTCACACAGGAAAGAAAGCCCTTCCAAATGATATTAACGCGATTTATCAAAAAAATTTGTTTCTCCCCTTGCGATGTTCCAAAGTTGCACAAAATTTTTGTTAACCGTCAATGTTGTCTTCATCTCGCTATAACTTTGTAAAAAACCAACATAGTAACAATTTGAAACAGAGCATCTGAAACTCGAGGTTTCAGGCTTTCAAACCATTGTTTAACGATATCGATACAGCAATTTTTGACGGAGTTATGATCACGTAAGTTGGGAGCAATTTTTCGGTTTCGCAGAAGTAATCCCTTAATTCTTTAGAGGAGTGTAGTTATCTGTAAAAGAAATCACAAAACAATTCTAGCAAAAATTGCGCCAAGCAAGCTGGTGGGGAAAAATGGAGCAAGCTCGTTGCGAAACGAACGGTAAAGCGACACTCGACAACCATAACTCAGAACACAGTGTGAACAATGTCCCGCGGAGCAGTCGCGCGAGTGTTTTCTTTAAAATTCAATCGCGGAAATCCGAGCGGATTGGTCGCGATCGCATTTTCAACGTTGTATAGATCGTATCCCAGGGATGTTTCCCGCTCCGAACGGAATCGGCAAGTAATGCGAACGAGTTCGTGAGACATCCTGAGAGCGGATGTACGGGGGGAGGAGAAAGATAGAGAAAGATAGAGAGAGAGAGAGAGAACAAGAGAGGTAGCAAGAGAGAATGGACAGAGCCTCGGGACAGAGATATGTAAATCCAATTCCGTGGCCGAGCAGGAATATGCGCCCGGAACAATTCGACTTTCAAACTTTCCGGTTACCGACTTGCAAAATGCTTCGACGAGTTACGCACGGCAGAAATCGATGGCGATTAGAATGGATTCGTGAAACTCTCCCTGGAGTAGAGGATTTTTTTCACATGAAATCACGGTGCGCCAAAGTTACCCTCTCTCCGCCAATACCGGATTAGTCATGTGACATTGTGACGTATGCACGACAGAGGCGGAACGCGTCACGTGACTAGGCCGTGGAGGAATAGCGTCGTAGAAGGGGAAGGGCAGAGTGGGAGACAAGTCTTAATCAGGCAATTCTACACGTGACTGCGGGACTCCTAATTTCTTCATTCTCAACGAAGTGTAAAAGTAAACGTCTGTGGTACAGGTTCCAGCGAAACTGTTTATATTTGGAAATGTCTGATTGTGTGTACGACGTCGCGTATTTTGAGAATATTATAATATATTTTAAATCTTACAAGTATTTCCATAGCTATTCAAAATTCACAATCACAAATTTTCAGGACTATCTGTACGGGGTTAAGGATCTGTATGGGGCTAGAAAAAATTATTTTATACTTTTTAGTCCGTTTTTAAAAATGTTATTTTATAGTTTTCAGTCCGTTATAAAACGTGGTATTTTTGTAAAATTTATTTTTATTTAATTCAAGCATAAGTCGCTTTAACTAGGCGGTAGATGAGTGATGTCCACTATAGATGCAAAATATGTCCACTATTGAAACATTGGAAATTTGTGGTGTCCACTTTGCCCACATTTTGGGGTTCTGGTAAAAAATTAAAAAATAATGTCCATCACAATCAATTTCGATTCTTATGAGTGGAATCGCAAGAAGAGTCAGAGAATGTAGAAATTGAAGGATCATGGTTCTCAAAGCAACTGGGTGATATCTATTGAGAATTCAAGCGAAAATTTTCCTCAAAGTGTCCACTATTGGTGCTTTAACCTAATAAATTCATTCGTTTTCGGAATCGTTTCTATTCTTGTGCACCGAGATCCACTTAATTACCCGCGAGCTATCCAGGCTCCATAGTTTCGTTCTTAATGGACTCTAGATCTCCATACATTCAACCTATACATATGTATGTACATATAAGTACCAACATTGAAACTATTAACCCTTTGAGTGCCGGGAGCCGATATATCGGCTCCTGCTACACTGGCGAGAAGTGCCAGAGCCGATATATCGGCTCCTGCTACACTGGCGAGAAGTGCCAGAGCCGATATATCGGCCCGCGCCTCGTAGCGCTTTACTATTTGCATTGCGGGAGAAAAAAAAAAACTAACAAAAAAACTAGTGTCATTGTTTAGTTCTGTATTTCATCTATAATACGCAGATTTTTGAATCATGTAAATATCGTTTCTCGTTTGGTTTTTATAAGCATTTTCCCGAACCCTTGTAAAACTGTGAAATTCGGCCGGTTTTTCTCGCATAGGCACCTCTATTTCGCCCGGCACTAAAAGGGTTAAGCTCCACTTTTGATTCATTGCGAAGACCATAAATTATTTTATATACACCTAATAATAATAAATTGAATTTGCATAAAAATCCACGGTCTAGTGATCGATGACTTAATAAAAAGTAGGAATTCTATCTTCAATTTGTGCAGAGCCGTTTCCGTGGGTTTGCGCGGCAGGATTCAATAAAATAGATCAAGAAAATGGAATTTCTCTGTTAATGAATACGTAACGAAAAGCTATGGATCGGCCGTGCCGCAGCGTCGACGAGATAATGATAACAGGCCGAGGCTAAATTGAATTTCTTTAGTAGAGGTCGAGTTAATATCGTAAGAACGTAGCCCGGGCTCGGTCTGGCTTGTACCGATAGCGAACAGAAGCAGAAAATCGATTTGTTCACAGGCCATGTAACTTCCCCTCGTTTAAAGGACGCCGATCTGACAGGGGCCAGCGATGCAGGGTCGGTGCATCGGTGCATCGTGCAACAACCGCGGACACTCATCGATTCTTAGCCGACGTCGAATATTTTTCTGCGCTGCGTGCGACCATAACCGACCAACGTCGGATTACAGTCGACAAGATGAGAGAGAATTTATAATGTGCTAATCCGACGACGAATGCTCATCCTCGATGGCGCAGCAACTTTTTAATAGCACACTTGCGTGCACTTACGTGCGCTTATAATCTAAAATGCAATAAAATCGTGACAGAAAATTGTGGATCAAATTATTAGAGCTCGGAGCAAAGAGGAAGCTTCTCTGTATTAATTGCAGTTAAGTCATTCAAGTTTCTCAAATTTTAAATGATTCTTCTTAGAAGTAACTTCAATTCCATGCTCCGTTTCCGTGATTAACCTTTTGGAAAAATTGTGTTCAGGGATGTGAAAGTAGTAACTTCAACAGTAGGGTGTTGTACTATTTGTTTTAACGAAGTTACAAGACTTTAAAGATGCACAATTTTTCGGTCCGTGATGATAGCGACACGAGGAATCCTACTGCATTGTCCGAATATTAATAAGAGCGACTGCACTCTGAGAATGTGTAGGTTAAAAAATGAACTTGGTGTCTCATATTCCTGCCCTCGATATTTCATGCGCTTTGAAAAATCTGTAAGATCGCGCCACACTATTGTCCCGGTCGTTTAGAATATCGACGTAATTTGTCAGTAGGAAATTTTGCAATAACGCGGCGCGGGACGTTGGGAATATATTTTTTTGCGCGATCGCCCGCGAAAGAACGATGGCCGAAATCTAGATAGTAATATTCGTCGCCCGCTCATGAATCTACGGACAGATATATTTATACGCGCGATCAATTCAAGCTTCAGCGGGGCTGGACGGGCCGAGTTTAAAACGGATCACGGATAGCCACGGTATCAAATATTGAAAAAAATTGATATCCGAATTTTCGTTCGAGCCGCGACAACTGTTCGGATGGATCATGTACGTCGCACGATCCTCCGAACGCCCGATCCGCGTGGACAAAAGTCTGACTTATTATAAAATCTCTTAGGTCGAAAACGATCCATTCAATTGACGATCTAGACAATTTTCTTTTATTTACAGTAAGGAGCATAACTGACTCCACACACTTTAAATCAGAATAACTTTCATATGAATGGACTAAACAACTTCAATTTCTCTGTGAGGCTAGAAGAATTAATTTAGCAAATTTCGTCTAATAAATAAGTTAAAAAAATGCATTTGTTCGGAATTGTGAAAAACAATACTAAAACAATACTGGCCCAATAACGAAAATTTAAAAAATGTGTTTTGTCAACTGGTATAAATTATATACTCTCTGAAAATTTCGTTGAAATTGGTTAATTGGTTTACGAATTATAAACGATTGAAGGCCGAAAATCTTGAAGAATTGCAATTTTTACCTCTTTTGACCACGCGCGGGCCTTTGAACTGTGCCGGCGACAGCGACTCTCCGCGTCTTTTTCCTTCCAATACGCTGTCCTTCCTTGTGCCTGAACGTTCGTCGTCAATTAAACCACTAAATACAGTTGAAATTATATCGTGTTTGGTCTTTTTTTAATCAGAAAAATGCCACGAATATATCAATGAAGATTTCATTTAAAAATAAGTAATAATAAAAAAGATTAAATATTGGTGTTACATTGTGAGGACACACGGGCCTTTGAACTGTGCCGGCGACAGCGACTCTCCGCGTCTCTTTCCTTCCAATACATTGTCCTTCCTCGCGCCTGGAACGTTCGTCGTCAATTAAACCACTAAATACAGTTGAAATCATATCGTGTTTGGTCTTTTTTTAATCAGAAAAATGCTCGAATATATTAACGAAGATTTCATTAAAAAATAGGTAATAATAAAAAAGATTAAGTATTGGTGTTACATTGTGAGGACACACGGGCCTTTGAACTGTGCCGACGACTGCGACTCTCCGCGTCTCTTTCCTTACAATACGCTGTCCTTCCTTGCGCCTGAAACGTTCGTCGTCAATTAAACCACTACATACAGTTGAAATCATATCGTGTTTGATCTTTTTTTAATCAGAAAAATGCCACGAATATATTAATGAAGATTTCATTAAAAAATTAATAATAATAAAAAAGATTAAATATTGGTGTTACATTGTGAGGACACACGGGCCTTCGAACTGTGCCGGCGACAGCGACTCTCCGCGTCTCTTTCCTTTCAATACGCTGTCCTTCCTCGCGCTTGAAACGTTCATCGCCAATTAAACCACTAAATACAGTTGAAATCATATCGTGTTTGGTCTTTTTTTAATCAGAAAAATGCCACGAATATATTAATGAAGATTTCATTTAAAAATAGCTAATAATAAAAAAGATTAAATATTGGTGTTTCATTGTGAGGATACACGGGCCTTTGAACTGTGCCGGCGACTGCGACTCTCCGCGTCTCTTTCCTTCCAATACATTGTCCTTCCTAGCGCCTGAAACGTTCGTCGTCAATTAAACCACTAAATACAGTTGAAATCATATCGTGTTTGGTCTTTTTTTAATCAGAAAAATGCCACGAATATATTAATGAAGATTTCATTAAAAAATTAATAATAATAAAAAAGATTAAATATTGGTGTTACATTGTGAGGACACACGGGCCTTTGAACTGTGCCGGCGACAGCGACTCTCCGCGTCTCTTTCCTTCCAATACGCTGTCCTTCCTTGCGCCTGGAACGTTCGTCGTCAATTAAACCACTACATACAGTTGAAATCATATCGTGTTTGGTCTTTTTTTAATCAGAAAAATGCCACGAATATATTCATGAAGATTTCATTTAAAAATAGCTAATAATATAACAGATTAAGTATTGGTGTTACATTGTGAGGACACACGGGCCTTTAAACTGTGCCGGCGACAGCGACTCTCCGCGTCTCTTTCCTTCCAATACGCTGTCCTTCCTCGCGCCTGAAACGTTCGTCGTCAATTAAACCACTACATACAGTTGAAATCATATCGTGTTTGGTCTTTTTTTAATCAGAAAAATGCCACGAATATATTAATGAAGATTTCATTAAAAAATAGGTAATAATAAAAAAGATTAAATATTGGTGTTACATTGTGAGGACACACGGGCCTTTTAACTGTGCCGGCGACTGCGACTCTCCGCGTCTCTTTCCTTCCAATACGCTGTCCTTCCTTGCGCCTGAAACGTTCGTCGTCAATTAAACCACTAAATACAGTTGAAATCATATCGTGTTTGGTCTTTTTTTAATCAGAAAAATGCCACGAATATATTAATGAAGATTTCATTAAAAAATAGGTACTAATAAAAAAGATTAAGTATTGGTGTTACATTGTGAGGACACACGGGCCTTTGAACTGTGCCGACGACTGCGACTCTCCGCGTCGCATTAGTAGTGGTTCACACCGATATACTCGAGCCGAGATCAGACTGCTACAGTGGATGGGATATTTTTTTTGCGTCGATAGAGACATTACTCAATAGTTACTCAATAGTTTCAAGGGTATAAACAATTAAAGTTTTATACCTTGTCGATATACCATGATTCGAGCTGTACTTTTCGAAGTTCCATTTGTCGTGTAAGCAGGTTGCGTGATTCACAGGTATGAATTCACAGGTATATTTAATTGTTTCTATCTTTAGAACTATTCAGTAAATACACCTAATATTTTGCATACATAATTAGGGATCGATATACCATCATCTCACAAATAATTATCAAAATCGAAGTCGGATACTTGGGATCCTTCCCTTGTTAGTGTCGCGCTAGCTGTTTTGATGCGCGGGAAGTGCAAGATACAGGGAGCGAAAATAAATGGAGATTGAAACAGAGAAAGAAATGGCGAAGGAGAGGCTCGATACGAAAAGCCCCTGAACTACAGGGTGCAGGGTTGTTTGTAGTGGTCGTGAACGTGAAAGCGGGCGCCCGGTTTCCGTTCCTCGCTCGGGATCTCGAAGACGCAGGCCCCGCCGCTAATTTGCAGAAATAAATTCGCAGTCGTACGACCGGCAGAGTCGCGCTCGTGGAGGAAGATACCGAGAATCATTTCCGGTTTCATGCTATACAATACCGGCTTTATTCGTGTGCGCGGAATTAGCATCTGCGCGAGAAGAGGAGGAGAACCAGCGAGGAAAGGAGACGCGGAAGGTACTCCGCATCTCCGATTCCTTAGCGCGAAACATCTTTCGAACCGTTCCCCATCTAATCGATTACAGAAAAATCGATTCGGTCTGCTTCCGTTTCCTTCAAGGCGATACCCACCACCGGTATGCTTCGAAGCCGACCGGAAGCCGCGACAGGATTAATTACCGAACGGTATTTGCGAGGTCGTTTGTGTTCGCGCGGAACGATTTTATTAGATTTGCTTGGCCGATCGAGTAAAACCGAGGACGTCACCCGCCGGACAGCAATTAAACTTCGCGTCGGTGTATTTGTTTTACCTGGCCCCGTATCGATTCAATCGGAATCGCGCAAACTCGAACTCCACCGCGGAAACAATGCCACCGAACGCCGCGAACTTCTGCGACCACGTGCTCCAGTCTTAACTATTCGCCGGTCGCGCGGATCGGTATTGTGTGCGGTATTTTATGCATTTAAGACGGAAATAAACTCATACAATTTTCCGAAAATTAGCGGGATAAGGAAGAAATTTGTACGTGTCTCTATTGTGTCTCAAACCTTTCGCTTTTTGCGATTGAATTAGTTGGGAGTGTATCTATTCTGTTAGTTTAAATTGGACTGCAGGTTGTATGCATTTATGACAGAAATGAATTAATGCAATTTTTCAAAAATTAGTGATACAATTTTTCTTATGGAGTACGGCTAGGGCAACCGACTTCGAACAAGATGGAGGAAGAGGTTCCATAAAGTCATCTGCAAAAATGTGAATTTTCAATGAAGATCTACGAACTAATGACGAACAGGAGAAAAATAGGACCGGAGGTTTCTATTTGAAAATCCGGTCTGAACCCGTATGCCGTAGGATCTCGTCGACTTGTTTCGTTTTCGCCAGGCTTCGCGAGACTCCAAGAGAGAAAGAGAGGAAAGAGGAAGAGGACATGGCCTCGGCGGAAGTGAACGACTACTCGGGCGACGAGGTACGAAAATAAACTCATACAATTTTTCGAAAATTAGCGGGGTAAGGAAGAAATTTGTACGTGTTTCTATTGTGTCTCAAATCTTTCGCTTTTTTGCGGTCGAATTAGTTGGGAGTGTATCTGTTCTGTTAGTCTAAATTGAACTGTAGATTGTATGCATTTATGACAGAAATGGATTAATGCAATTTTTCAAAAAGTAGTGATACAATTTTTCTTATGGAGTACGGCTAGGGCAACCGACTTCGAACAAGATGGAAGAAGAGGTTCCATAAAGTCATCTGCAAAAATGTGAATTTTCAATGAAGATCTACGAACTAATGACGAACAGGAGAAAAAACGTCTTCGAACAAGGTGGAGGAAGACGTTCCATAAAGTTATCTGCAAAATGTGAATTTTCAATGAAGATCTACGAACTAATGACGAACATGAGAAAAATAGGACCGGAGGTTTCTATTTGAAAATCCGGTCTGAATCCGTCTCCCGTAGGATCTCGTCGACTTGTTTCGTTTTCGCCAGGCTTCGCGAGACTCCAAGAGAGAAAGAGAGGAAAGAGGAAGAGGACATGGCCTCGGCGGAAGTGAACGACTACTCGGGCGACGAGGTACGGAAATAAACTCATACAATTTTTCGAAAATTAGCGGGGTAAGGAAGAAATTTGTACGTGTCTCTATTGTGTCTCAAATCTTTCCCTTTTTTGCGGTCGAATTAGTTGGGAGTGTATCTGTTCTGTTAGTCTAAATTGAACTGTAGATTGTATGCATTTATGACAGAAATGGATTAATACAATTTTTCAAAAGTTAGTGAAACAATTTTTCTTATGGATTACGACTAGGGCAACCGACTTCGAACAAGATGGAGGAAGAGGTTCCATAAAGTTATCTGCAAAATGTGAATTTTCAATGAAGATCTACGAACTAATGACGAACAGGAGAAAAAACGTCTTCGAACAAGATGGAGGAAGAGGTTCCATAAAGTCATCTGCAAAAATGTGAATTTTCAATGAAGATCTACGAACTAATGACGAACAGGAGAAAAATAGAACCGGGGTTCCCATTTGAGAACCCGGTCTGAACCCGTATGCCGTAGGATCTCGTCGACTTGTTTCGTTTTCGCCAGGCTTCGCGAGACTCCAAGAGAGAAAGAGAGGAAAGAGGAAGAGGAAGTGGCCTCGGCGGAAGCGAACGACTACTCGGGCGACGAGGTACGGAAAAAATGGTCGCCTCTTGACGAGGAGACTGTTGGGTAGAGATCCGGTGTCGGTCTTCGCAGGTTATAGGCGGCTTACGGATGCGAGGAGACGCGTGCCGAAGTCTTAAGGTGGCCTTAATCCAGACGTGATCAGCGCTGCGCTCTGCGCCGGTTCTACGCTCTCACAGGTTGATCCCTGGAAATTGGATCGATAAGCTCTTATTCGGTCCACCGCCTCCAAGTGGATCCCGTAGACATTCACCCACGCTGCAACGCGTTGCCACGATATTGCGACTGCTATCGGAGCCTGCGACGTGTTACTCGCTTCGCTCCGCTTTGCTCTGCTCCGCTCCGCTTCGTTCAGCTTCGCTCAGCTTCGTTCAGCTCAACTCTGATCAACTCTGCTCCGCTCTGCTCCGATCGCCTCGTTGAGATCCGACACTGTGTCACCTGTCGAATAGCTCTTCACTCCCCGATAATCATTTCGGCGACTATCACTTCCCTGACACGTGATTTCATCAACATTCAACAGCCACACTTTTCTCGTTCCCCTAACTCTTCGCACTCAACATATTTCTTCAGAATATTTTCATTCTATGAGACTTCCTTCGTTTTATGCATACGAAACAGTCGCCGTTTTCTCATTTTTCAAAATTATTAACCCCTCGCCGTACCATTGTCTTTACAGTTACAGTGATTAAAAAGTCTTCATGCACAAAAATGTCGTAGAAGGGGAAAAAATGTATATTTCTTTGCATGGATACATTTTTTTAATACTTATATATTGATTACAAACATATCAAATTTTATTTCGTCTGACGTTCATATTTGTTAGACTTTGTTAAGAACTTTCGTCGCGAGTCTGGCTCGTGAAAATACGGCAATGGGTTAAAGAAATTTTTATTTTTTGTATGCCAACCACTTTTTGCTGGACGTGATGTTAGATAATGTTGTACAACTCCCCCATTTTATAATTTTATGTGATAAACAAAATGGAATTAAAGCTAATTAGTTAGATTTACTCCATTTTATTCGGCTT
This sequence comes from Lasioglossum pauxillum, assembly GCA_933228785.1. Lineage (NCBI taxonomy): Eukaryota > Metazoa > Arthropoda > Insecta > Hymenoptera > Halictidae > Lasioglossum > Lasioglossum pauxillum. Next base: position 48,436,745 of record OW121702.1, on the reverse strand, counting down.
ACAGGGTTGCATAATGAAGATCAAGACAGGACATTGTTTTTCTACAACTATGTTCTTCAACCAATTCTGAACAATATGTTTTGGATCCCCATGGCGTCCAAAGGTAATCATATAGTATATATCCCCGAAGAGCCCGACGTCGACGAAAACATCGTCGCCGAGTAAATATCATCAAAATCGTTGCCGTTGGAAACATCGTCGGTGAAAACATTCTCTCCTGAGGTAAAAGTGACCCCACACCTGGTGAACCGTTCGCGTAAACCGGTGTTTTCGATAAGCGCCGATAACAGCCGAGAAGTACAATGCACTCCACGTTTATCTTTCTTCCATCTTCCTCGAGCACGATCGAGTCTTTTATCGCCCGCAACTCCCACGCAGCATTCCAAACAGCCTAACACCATTTGTCCCGGGCTTTTATTCGCACCTACGGAAAGACAGTCCCTCTTCTGCCGTCGAGCTGACTATTCTGCGCTGTCACTGTTCCCTTGCAGTCAGGATTTCGTACCTTTGCTGTCGGATTTACACTGAACGACCGGGAAATCCTGGATTTATTTTCTAATGTAAAAACATTTTTCTCTTCAGCAATGTTTAAAGACATCTTTCTTAGAACGTTTAACGCGAAACCTAGCTAGTAAAAAGGCGAGTGGTACATATTGTTTTCTAAAAATAGCAAGATTGAATTAATATTGAATTAATAACGACCAGGGAATCCTGAATTTATTTTCTAATGTAAAAACATTTTTCTCTTCAACAATGTTTAAAGACATCTTTGTTAGGACGTTTAACACGATTCTTACCAAGTAAAAAAGCGAGTGATACATATTGTTTTATAAAAATGGCAAGATTGAATTAATAGTGAATTAATAACGACCAGGGAATCCTGAATTTATTTTCTAATGTAAAAACATGTTTCTCTTCAACAATGTTTAAAGACATCTTTCTTAGAACGTTTAACACGAAACCTAGCTAGTAAAAAAGCGAGTGGTTCATATTGTTTTCTAAAAATAGCAAGATTGAATTAATATTGAATTAATAACGACCGGGGAATCCTGGATTTATTTTCTAATGTAAAAACATTTTTTTCTTCAGTAATGTTTAAAGACATCTTTCTTAGAACGTTTAACGCGAAACCTAGATAGTAAAAAGGCGAGTGGTACATATTGTTTTATAAAAATAGTAAGATTGAATTAATATTGAATTAATAACGACCGGGGAATCCTGGATTTATTTTCTAATGTAAAAACATTTTTTTCTTCAGCAATGTTTAAAGACATCTTTGTTAGAACGTTCAACAGAAACCTACTAAGTAAAAAAGCGAGTGGTACATATTATTTTATAAAAACAGCAAAATTGAATTAATATTGAATTAATACGTCCGGGGAATCCTGGATTTATTTTGTAATGTAAAAACATTTTTCTCGTCAGCAATGTTTAAAGACATCTTTCTTACAACGTTTAACACGAAACCTTGCTAGTAAAAAAGCGAGTGGTACATATTATTTTCTAAAAATAGCAAGATTGAATTAATATTGAATTAATAACGACCGGGAATCCTGGATTTATTTTCTAATGTAAAAACATTTTTCTCTTCAGCAATGTTTAAAGACATCTTTCTTAGAACGTTTAACACGAAACCTAGCTAGTAAAAAAGCGAGTGATACATATTGTTTTATAAAAACAGCAAAATTGAATTAATATTGAATTAAAACGACCGGGGAATCCTGGATTTATTTTCTAATATAAAAACATTTTTCTCTTCGACAATGTTTAAAGACATCTTTGTTAGGACGTTTAACACGATTCTTAGCAAGTAAAAAAGCGAATGATACATATTGTTTTATAAAAATAGCAAGATTTAATTAATATTGAATTAATAACGACCGGGGAATCCTTGATCTATTTTCTAATGTAAAAACATTTTTCTCTTCGACAATGTTTAAAGACATCTTTCTTAGAGCTAGTAAAAAGACGGGGATCCTAATAAGTTATGATAGTAATTATTACTATCATAAGTAATGATAGTAATAACTACCGGGGAATCCTGGATTTATTTTCTAATGTAAAGACATTTTTCTCTTCAACAATGTTTAAAGACATCTTTGTTAGGACGTTTAACCCGATTCTTACCAAGTAAAAAAGCGAGTGATACATATTGTTTTATAAAAATGGCAAGATTGAATTAATATTGAATTAATAACGACCGGGGAATCCTTGATCTATTTTCTAATGTAAAAACATTTTTCTCTTCAACAATGTTTAAAGACATCTTTGTTAAGACGTTTAACACGATTCTTAGCAAGTAAAAAAGCGAATGATACATATTGTTTTCTAAAAATAGCAAGATTTAATTAATATTGAATTAATAACGACCGGGAATCCTGGATTTATTTTCTAATGTAAAAACATTTTTCTCTTCGACAATGTTTAAAGACATCTTTCTTAGAACTAGTAAAAAGACGGGGATCCTAATAAGTTATGATAGTAATTATTACTATCATAAGTAATGATAGTAATAACGACCGGGGAATCCTTGATCTATTTTCTAATGTAAAAACATTTTTCTCTTCAACAATGTTTGAAGACATCTTTGTTAGGACGTTTAACACGATACTTAGCAAGTAAAAAAGCGAGTGATACATATTGTTTTATAAAAATGGCAAGATTTAATTAATATTGAATTAATAACGACCGGGAATCCTGGATTTATTTTCTAATGTAAAAACATTTTTCTCTTCGACAATGTTTATAGACATCTTTCTTAGAACTAGTAAAAAGACGGGGATCCTAATAAGTTATGATAGTAATTATTACTATCATAAGTAATGATAGTAATAACGACCGGGGAATCCTTGATCTATTTTCTAATGTAAAAACATTTTTCTCTTCAACAATGTTTGAAGACATCTTTGTTAGGACGTTTAACACGATTCTTAGCAAGTAAAAAAGCGAGTGATACATATTGTTTTATAAAAATGGCAAGATTGAATTAATATTGAATTAATAACGACCAGGGAATCCTGAATTTATTTTCTAATGTAAAAACATTTTTCTCTTCAGCAATGTTTAAAGACATCTTTCTTACAACGTTTAACACGAAACCTTGCTAGTAAAAAAGCCAGTGATACATATTGCTTTCTAAAAATAGCAAAATTGAATTAATATTGAATTAATAACGACCGGGAATCCTGGATTTATTTTGTAATGTAAAAACATTTTTCTCGTCAGCAATGTTTAAAGACATCTTTGATAGAACGTTCAACACGAAACCTACTAAGTAAAAAAGCGAGTGGTACATATTATTTTCTACAAATAGCAAAATTGTATTAATATTGAATTAATAACGACCGGGGAATCCTGGATTTATTTTCTAATGTAAAAACATTTTTCTCTTCGACAATGTTTAAAGACATCTTTGTTAGGACGTTTAACACGATTCTTAACAAGTAAAAAAGCGAATGATACATATTATTTTATAAAAATAGCAAGATTTAATTAATATTGAATTAATAACGACCAGGGAATCCTGAATTTATTTTCTAATGTAAAAACATTTTTCTCTTCAACAATGTTTAAAGACATCTTTCTTAGAACGTTTAACACGAAACCTTGCTAGTAAAAAAGCGAGTGATACATATTGCTTTCTAAAAATAGCAAAATTGAATTAATATTGAATTAATAACGGCCGGGAATCCTGGATTTATTTTCTAATGTAAAAACATTTTTCTCTTCAGCAATGCTTAAAGACATCTTTCTTAGAACGTTTAACACGAAACCTACTAAGTAAAAAAGCGAGTGGTACATATTATTTTCTAAAAATAGCAAAATTGTATTAATATTGAATTAATAACGACCGGGGAATTCTGGATTTATTTTCTAATGTAAAAACATTTTTCTCTTCGACAATGTTTAAAGACATCTTTGTTAGGACGTTTAACACGATTCTTAACAAGTAAAAAAGCGAATGATACATATTATTTTATAAAAATAGCAAGATTTAATTAATATTGAATTAATAACGACCAGGGAATCCTGAATTTATTTTCTAATGTAAAAACATTTTTCTCTTCAACAATGTTTAAAGACATCTTTCTTAGAACGTTTAACACGAAACCTTGCTAGTAAAAAAGCGAGTGATACATATTGCTTTCTAAAAATAGCAAAATTGAATTAATATTGAATTAATAACGGCCGGGAATCCTGGATTTATTTTCTAATGTAAAAACATTTTTCTCTTCAGCAATGCTTAAAGACATCTTTCTTAGAACGTTTAACACGAAACCTACTAAGTAAAAAAGCGAGTGGTACATATTATTTTCTAAAAATAGCAAAATTGTATTAATATTGAATTAATAACGACCGGGGAATTCTGGATTTATTTTCTAATGTAAAAACATTTTTCTCTTCAACAATGTTTAAAGACATCTTTCTTAGAACGTTTAACACGATTGTTACCAAGTAAAAAAGCGAGTGATACATATTGTTTTATAAAAATAGCAAGATTGAATTAATATTGAATTAATAACGACCAGGAAATCCTGAATTTATTTTCTAATGTAAAAACATGTTTCTCTTCAACAATGTTTAAAGACATCTTTCTTACAACGTTTAACACGAAACCTTGCTAGTAAAAAAGCGAGTGATACATATTGCTTTCTAAAAATAGCAAAATTGAATTAATATTGAATTAATAACGACCGGGGAATCCTGGATTTATTTTCTAATGTAAAGACATTTTTCTCTTCAGCAATGTTTAAAGACATCTTTCTTAGAACGTTTAACACGATTGTTACCAACTAAAAAAGCGAGTGATACATATTGTTTTATAAAAATAGCAAGATTGAATTAATATTGAATTAATAACGACCAGGAAATCCTGAATTTATTTTCTAATGTAAAAACATGTTTCTCTTCAACAATGTTTAAAGACATCTTTCTTAGAACGTTTAACACGAAACCTTGCTAGTAAAAAAGCGAGTGATACATATTGCTTTCTAAAAATAGCAAAATTGAATTAATATTGAATTAATAACGGCCGGGAATCCTGGATTTATTTTCTAATGTAAAAACATTTTTCTCTTCAGCAATGCTTAAAGACATCTTTCTTAGAACGTTTAACACGATTCTTACCAATTAAAAAAGCGAGTGGTACATATTGTTTTCTAAAAATAGCAAGATTGAATTTATTTATTAAATCTTCAAGTTATAATTTTTAGTAAGTAGTGATTTTTGTCGCACTTGTGCAAAGAAATTAAATTTTCGAGTCACGCTGACGTTTGCCCAATTTTCATAAAAGCCGAACACTGCCTATTCGATTCAATGATTCGCGAAAAAGATTAAGCTTCCTCAAGTCATGCTGATTGTAGTCCCACTTTTTAGAAAAATCGATCATTCCTGTCTCCGTTTAGTCGCGCAAGTCGGAAAAGAGGTCGGCAGTGTTCCTTTAGCGGGTCTCACGGTGAGAAAGCGATGGTAATATAAAATATATGCATGATACACGTGCCGCTATACGTTCGGCCGGGCTTATGCCTTGGGGAGAATGACGTCGTGGCATGGCTTGGCATGTCTTGGCGTAAAGCGTAGAGAGAGAGAGAGAGAGAGAGAGAGAGGGCGCGGGATGTGCCCGCTCGCATTCCCCTCGAAATCGGATATTTTCGGCTTTAATATTTACACGGGAAATAAACGAGCCGAAAATCCGGCGGACGAGGCTACTCGCGAGACGTTCCTCTGCATAATGTATCGCGGGGACGCGAGCAGCCCCTAGGTTTAACCGTCTTTTAGGACTCAACGGCTTATATTCGTTGAATAAATTAACGGGACCAGTCCCGGAGCCTTTGCTGCCACTAATGGTGCTCGCATGTCATGTTCTCCGACAGGAATATGTCCCCTTTACCTCCTTCCGCAGTTCTGTGTTAGTTCGAGGAAGTATTAGGATGCACATTTGTATCGGGACTTCCCATTTTTTCGTGTCTAAATGTAGCCTCCATTTTATTGGATTGAGATGGAAGGATTTTTATTGAGAAATATCAAAAAATCAATATGCCTAAGAAATATTCAGCTGGGTTAGGTTGGGACTTTGCACACGTATTTATTGGTCTTTTAACTGTACTTTTGATTTTTTTCAAGTAAAAATAATGAAAATCACGTGAACGACATTTTTTTATACATGGTTTGACTGTTGCCCCGGATCCGGTCTTTCCAGATGAACGTCACACTCAAATGCTTGATAAGAACAAAGAAGAAAAACAAAACTTGTATCTAAACAATATTATTCAACGTGTTGAAGGTCATCTCAAGGTCAAGTTCACTTTTTTAAATGGAAATATAATTTTTATCACACCAGCTCATACAATGCGAAAAATCAAGTAAGTTTTATTCGAAACGTTTTTTAATTCGATATCAGCTTTTTAGTTATTCAATGATACAGTTATAAGAAGTGCATAGTCTAATGGCGTCAAATCAGGGGAGCTCGCTGGCCTATTAGGCACTTCTTCTGGTGTCTTTATACACTTTTTACAAAGAAGAAAAACAAAACTTGTATCTAAACCGTTTCGTTCACTTTCTCTCGGACGTTTACACAGTTCAATTTCCATGCTAGCCATTTCTGCGCGCAACGAACGTCGAATAAAATTTCAATGGGCCACTCGGACGAGTCCTCCGAAGTATAATAATCCCCATTCCCTTGTGTACAACTACGTGATCAACTGATAGAGAGAGGGAGAGAGGGAAATCGAACAGAAAGAGGGGCGATAGTCGAACGGTTTGTACACGCGCGCGCTTGGCGAAAGGGAAAGAGATTTCCAGGGCGAAAGGTTAGCGCCGGAGGCTGGTAATTAGAAGAATAAGCGGAGGATCAAGAGGAAGGTTAATTGGTCGGTCGGGGCTCGAGGGATTCTGGAATCCAGGAGCTGGAACACGAGGACGACGGTGGGCACACATTTCTGCCTCGGTCGCCAGCCGTTTCTGCGGTCGCGGTGTGAACTCCCGCACTTTCAGGCTACGCTTTGTTTTATTTGGCGGACTGTGCGGCTTCGTGCCCTGCCTACGGTATCACCCGAGGCCCCTGAAGGTCTCCTAGCCTCTCCGCCCTCGTCGACGTTGTCGTCGTCGTCGTCGTCGTCGTCGGGAACAAGCTGGAAATGATTATTCGCGGCCGCCTCGCGCTCCCGGCAATTTCCCTTAAAAATATTCGAGAATTTCGGCCCCAAGAGGCTGCGGTTCGCGTGAACAGGCCGCGCGAAAGGAAAACGCTACGTTAATTGCTCCCGCGGTCCCTGCACCACGGATGGAAAAAGAAAAATCGTTTAACGTTACCCCTTTCGCCGAACCGGATCTCCCGAGACACCATAAACCCTCTATGAAGCGGACCATGTTGACTGGGTTCGTTTTTGAAGTGGTAGCTCCGCTTCTCCTATATTTGAGACTTCATGTACGCTATTGATTAAATTTTAATATAGGCCCGTATAAAAAGCGGTGAAAAATAATTTTTTAGTTTTTCCATAATTTGGAGCGATAACAATTTTTTCAACATTTCTTATTCACATCACCTGTATGTATGATATTAATGCTTGTCAATATTGCATCGCGTTACAAATATACGATGTGACATGTCACGCGTTGTTATAACATAGCATGCGATTTCACGTGACGTGTAAAATGACGTTTCCCCTTTATAAGGTAAGGGAAGTAGGGCTCGCTAAGGTCAGCCAGCGAAACAGGCCAAAGCGAAGTCAGACCGTAGCCTAAGCAATCGATAATCCTCTCATTCAATAGTCATAGTTATTCCCGGTCCTGTGCCCCACGAAACATTCCCGTCTCTTGCGCCTCACGGTAACGTACAGGGTGTTTAGAAATCATTTTCTATATTCTACACTCTCCGTTTGGTCTAGGTTACACTGTCCAACAGCCAAAAATCTATTCGATTCTCACTATGCGATTCTTATAGAGTTTTTCGCGCTGATTCCGAATCTGTTTTTAATTTTTTTCCTAGACGCATAGTTTTTGAGAAATTTGAGTTTGAAAAAATGACCTATTTTTCAACTTTGAACAAAGATTGTGATGTTATTATAAAAGATATTGTATTGTTCTTTACATAAAAAGATTCTCTAGACTTTCCCGAATCCAGTGATATCCAATATCAATGCATTATGATTGTTTAAACATGTTTAAACAATGATTAAAGACGGAGAGACGCCACTTTTGCACCAATTTTTGCGGATATTTCTCAATTTATCTCAAAAAATAAGGGTCTAGCGGAAAATCGAACTACACCACGCGCTAGAGCAGACTTTTATCTTGAGAAACCACCCTTTCAACTTTCCAAAATCGACGTTTTTACCGAACCAGAAAGCAAAATGTCTTCGCCCGATATGAAATAACGTAGAACGCCCGTTCTAATGGCGAGCGCCACTGGCGGCAGCTCGTGTCGGGCGAAGATATTTTGCTTTCTGTTTCGGTAAAAACGTCGACTTTGGAAAGTTGAAAGGGTGGTTTCTCAAGATAAAAGTCTGCTCTAGCGCGTGGTGTAGTTCGATTTTCCGCTAGACCCTTATTTTTTGAGATAAATTGAGAAATATCCGCAAAAATTGGTGCAAAAGTGGCGTCTCTCCGTCTTTAATCATTGTTTAAACATGTTTGAACAATCATAATGCATTAATATTGGACATCACTGGATTCGGGAAAGTCTAGAGAATCTTTTTATGTAAAGAACAATACAATCTCTTTTATAATAACATCACAATCTTTGTTCAAAGTTGAAAAATAGGTCATTTTTTCAAACTTAAATTTCTCAAAAACTATGCGTCTAGGAAAAAAATTAAAAACAGATTCGGAATCGGCGCGAAAAACTCTATAAGAATCGCATAGTGAGAATCGAAAAGTAAAAAAAAAGTTTGAATTTGTTGGACAGTGTTATCAGTCGGATGGAGTTTATATGTACGGCTTGCTATGGATGAAAAAGTAAAATAATTTTTTAAGGAAACGGTTGAGTTAGACCAGGGGTCGGCAACCTTTTGAGTCGGAAGAGTCAAAAATTACAATTTACAAAATTTCAAAGTTTTTAAAGAGCCACAAAATATTTTCTTGCCAACAATAAATAGTACTTGCATAAATAAAGTTATTTGATAAAAAAAAACTAATCTATTTATTCATAAGAAAAAACATCCAAAGAGCCGCATGTGGCTCGCGAGCCGCAGGTTGCCAACCCCTGAGTTAGACCCATGATTTCTTCTGCACGTCTATGCTTGTAATGAGTAGTATAAAATGCAATGAAAAAAAACTGTTGACCTTTTCTGAAATTTTTACCTTGAAATTAGTCTTGCTTTCGTACGTGAATTTCCACCGAACCGAGGGTGTAGGAATATCACGCTACGAAAGTCGCGACATATATTAGGTTGGCAACTAAGTTCGCGACCTCGATATTTTCTCAATCAAAGTCATTTACATACAGGGTGTCCCAAAATTTCTGTTACACGGGATATCTCTTTATCCATCGTATTTGGAAAAAAATACTTCCAATGAAATTTGTATGGTTCTCAAAGCTGTATAGAAAGGTGTATTTTTTAAATATTTTATTCAACGTGTTGAAGGTCATCTTAAGGTCAAGTTCACTTTTTTATATGAAAATATAATTTTTTATCACACCAGCTTATTCTATGAGAGAAATCAAGTAAGTTTTATTCGAAATGTTTTTTAATTCGATATCAGCTTTTGAAGTTATTTAATGATAAGAAGTGCATAGTCTAATGGCGTCAAATCAGGAGAGCGCGCTGGCCTATTAGGCACTTCTTCTGGTGACTTTATCATTGAATAACTTAAAAAGTTGTTGTCGAATTAGAAAACGTTTCAAACTTACTTGTTTTTTCTCATAGAATAAGTTGGTGCGATAAAAAATTTATGTTTCCGTTTAAAAAAGTGAACTTGATCTTAAGATGACCATCAACACGTTGAATAAAATATAAAAAATGCATCTTTCTATAGAGCTTTGAAAACCATAAAAATTTCATTCGAACTATTTCTTTCTAAATATGATGGATAAAGAGATATCCCGTGAAACAAAAATTTTGAGACACCCTGTATCTATATCAAATTAATCGCAAAATTCAGTGCTTTCCAATGATATACAGTTCCAAAGGTATGGCCACTGAATGAGGTTATAACTTATAACGATACAATGAAAGAATTATGAAACAAAAGATCGCGAATTTAGTTGCGAACCTAATAATTTCTTTGCACCCTGTAAACCCTGATCTCATATTTTATACAAAACAATTGAAATTATTTTCGCTGCACGTGGTTATTTATAAAGCAGACCGTGAATGTTGATACGTAACGAAGAGACCATGATTGAACAATTTATTCGTAGGTTTCATTGCCGCGACATTACCAAAAACAATCTGAAAATTTCCGAATGAAATTGTTTGCTTTGTTCCGTTTGGCGCGGCAGCTCGCGAGGACGCTATAAACGCTCGGAAAATCCGACTGTCCGGTTCTGTAATGTATAGCGCGTAATATCCCCGGGAATGTGTGACTTTTCTTTCTCGAACCTTTTTCGCGTTGCGCGAACGGGATACGTTGCGTGTAATGATACATCGCGACCGTGAAGACTGTTAGCGAAACAAATGATGCCGGGGAGAACGCGCTAAACCCCGGATTAGCGATACGTGCTGCAAACGGTTACAAGATCTATCTTGTCTGTCTCCCATCTTCTCCCACGAATTTTCAAATTTAAAAGTTTCACATCGCTGCGCTTGTAATGCCACTGCTTCTTATTAACACTCAAAACCCGGACACATCGTAGGACAGGTGACAGTCTTCATACACTGATAAACATTTGGCAATACGACGCGATTTTCATTGATTTCAATCCTATTCATTTCCACAGAAGAATTTAAGTTTAATTGTTTCTGTGAATTTCTACATGCTCAACGAGGGTAAACTTCACTTCTCCGGACTCAAAATTAGTACCCTTCTTCTACGAATTATGATGTATTTGGTATGTAATCCTATAGATTTGTACCCGGCGCGGATGCAAATCGAAGTTTCGATCCTCTAGGATCAATAGTTGAGAAGCTATGGTCGCTTAAAGTTGAGCATTTTTGACAGGTTTAGGGCGCCGTCAAAATCCTGGAAATATGCTCAACTTTAAACGACCATAGCTCCTCAACTATTGTTCCTAGAGGTTCGAAACTTCGATCTACATCCGCGCCGGGTACAAATCTACTGGATTACATACCAAATACATCATAATTCGTAGGAGAAAGGTACAAATTTTGAGTCCGGTAAAGTAAAGAGCAGCCTTTAACCATATTAATATCAAACTTGAGATTCCTCCAAAATTAATTATAATTATTTCTAAAATATTTGCGGAATACTTTATGTGCAGACGTTTCCGAAGTGGGTGTCGATAATCGAGGGTTCCAGGGCGAATGGCGTCGGTAATGGGGCGGCTGGAAGTGCGAATCGCGGGGGTGCGTTTTCGCCTAATGCGTCTCGCGTGTGGGCCGCGTTATGGCGAGAAACGTCTGGCGAAAATATCGCGTCCGCGTGCATGCCGGCGACACCGATTGCCCATTGACGGGAAAGACGGTGGAAAGCGGTTTTCTTGCCGCTCCTCCCGGCAACCTATCCAGGAAAAAGCTTTCTTGCTTCCTTTCGATGTCACGGAAAAACGCGCGTCATACCGATACGTCCCGTCGACGTTCACGGCGACGAACGCAGTCGAATGCAGTCGCTGCAACGATGCATCGCGGAGAAAAGTGCGGCTGTGGCGCAACAATGGAATCACCCGACGAGCAGAAACACCTTTTTCGTCGGGCAAGAAAGTGTGATGGATCATGCACGCACCGAAGATCTTCGACAGATTTTTGTTCCTTTGACTCCTTTTCTTTTTTCTTTCGTTGACACTTTCAGTGCCCTGCCGACAGTCTCAAAAATGTTATGAAGCCAGAATAATTGACTGAAATTCTTAATTTTATATTTAGGACAGTCTAAAGAGTCTTTCTATGTAAAAATCATTCGTAGCCAGCTGTCTCAAAAATGTTATAAAGCCAGAATAATTGATTGAAATTCTTAATTTTATATTTAAGACAGTCTAAAGAGTCTTTCTATGTAAAAATCATTCGTAGCCAGCTGTCTCAAAAATGTTATAAAGCTAGAATAATTGATTGAAATTCTTAATTTTATATTTAGGACAGTCTGAAGAGTCTTTCTATGTAAAAATCATTCGTAGCCAGCTGTCTCAAAAATGTTATAAAGCCAGAATAATTGATTGAAATTCTTAATTTTATATTTAGGACAGTCTAAAGAGTCTTTCTATGTAAAAATCATTCGTAGCCAGCTGTCTCAAAAATGTTATAAAGCCAGAATAATTGATTGAAATTCTTAATTTTATATTTAAGACAGTCTAAAGAGTCTTTCTATGTAAAAATCATTCGTAGCCAGCTGTCTCAAAAATGTTATAAAGCTAGAATAATTGATTGAAATTCTTAATTTTATATTTAGGACAGTCTAAAGAGTCTTTCTATGTAAAAATCATTCGTAGCCAGCTGTCTCAAAAATGTTATAAAGCTAGAATAATTGATTGAAATTCTTAATTTTATATTTAGGACAGTCTAAAGAGTCATTCTATGTAAAAATCATTCGTAGCCAGCTGTCTCAAAAATGTTATAAAGCTAGAATAATTGATTGAAATTCTTAATTTTATATTTAGGACAGTCTAAAGAGTCTTTCTATGTAAAAATCATTCGTAGCCAGCTGTCTCAAAAATGTTATAAAGCTAGAATAATTGATTGAAATTCTTAATTTTATATTTAGGACAGTCTAAAGAGTCTTTCTATGTAAAAATCATTCGTAGCCAGCTGTCTCAAAAATGTTATAAAGCTAGAATAATTGATTGAAATTCTTAATTTTATATTTAGGACAGTCTAAAGAGTCATTCTATGTAAAAATCATTCGTAGCCAGCTGTCTCAAAAATGTTATAAAGCTAGAATAATTGATTGAAATTCTTAATTTTATATTTAGGACAGTCTAAAGAGTCTTTCTATGTAAAAATCATTCGTAGCCAGCTGTCTCAAAAATGTTATAAAGCTAGAATAATTGATTGAAATTCTTAATTTTATATTTAGGACAGTCTAAAGAGTCTTTCTATGTAAAAATCATTCGTAGCCAGCTGTTTCAAAAATGTTATAAAGCTAGAATAATTGATTGGAATTCTTAATTTTATATTTAGGACAGTCTAAAGAGTCTTTCTATGTAAAAATCATTCGTAGCCAGCTGTCTCAAAAATGTTATAAAGCTAGAATAATTGATTGAAATTCTTAATTTTATATTTAGGACAGTCTAAAGAGTCTTTCTATGTAAAAATCATTCGTAGCCAGCTGTCTCAAAAATGTTATAAAGCTAGAATAATTGATTGAAATTCTTAATTTTATATTTAGGACAGTCTAAAGAGTCTTTCTATGTAAAAATCATTCGTAGCCAGCTGTCTCAAAAATGTTATAAAGCCAGAATAATTGATTGAAATTCTTAATTTTATATTTAAGACAGTCTAAAGAGTCTTTCTATGTAAAAATCATTCGTAACCAGCTGTCTCAAAAATGTTATAAAGCTAGAATAATTGATTGAAATTCTTAATTTTATATTTAGGACAGTCTGAAGAGTCTTTCTATGTAAAAATCATTCGTAGCCAGCTGTCTCAAAAATGTTATAAAGCTAGAATAATTGATTGAAATTCTTAATTTTATATTTAGGACAGTCTAAAGAGTCTTTCTATGTAAAAATCATTCGTAGCCAGCTGTCTCAAAAATGTTATAAAGCCAGAATAATTGATTGAAATTCTTAATTTTATATTTAGGACAGTCTAAAGAGCCTTTCTATGTAAAAATCATTCGTAGCCAGCAGTCTCAAAAATGTTATAAAGCCAGAATAATTGATTGAAATTCTTAATTTTATATTTAGGACAGTCTAAAGAGCCTTTCTATGTAAAAATCATTCGTAGCCAGCAGTCTCAAAAATGTTATAAAGCTAGAATATTTGATTGAAATTCTTAATTTTATATTTAGGACAGTCTAAAGAGTCTTTCTATGTAAAAATCATTCGTAGCCAGCTGTCTCAAAAATGTTATAAAGCTAGAATAATTGATTGAAATTCTTAATTTTATATTTAGGACAGTCTAAAGAGTCTTTCTATGTAAAAATCATTCGTAGCCAGCTGTCTCAAAAATGTTATAAAGCTAGAATAATTGATTGAAATTCTTAATTTTATATTTAGGACAGTCTAAAGAGTCTTTCTATGTAAAAATCATTCGTAGCCAGCTGTCTCAAAAATGTTATAAAGCCAGAATAATTGATTGAAATTCTTAATTTTATATTTAAGACAGTCTAAAGAGTCTTTCTATGTAAAAATCATTCGTAACCAGCTGTCTCAAAAATGTTATAAAGCTAGAATAATTGATTGAAATTCTTAATTTTATATTTAGGACAGTCTGAAGAGTCTTTCTATGTAAAAATCATTCGTAGCCAGCTGTCTCAAAAATGTTATAAAGCTAGAATAATTGATTGAAATTCTTAATTTTATATTTAGGACAGTCTAAAGAGTCTTTCTATGTAAAAATCATTCGTAGCCAGCTGTCTCAAAAATGTTATAAAGCCAGAATAATTGATTGAAATTCTTAATTTTATATTTAGGACAGTCTAAAGAGCCTTTCTATGTAAAAATCATTCGTAGCCAGCAGTCTCAAAAATGTTATAAAGCCAGAATAATTGATTGAAATTCTTAATTTTATATTTAGGACAGTCTAAAGAGCCTTTCTATGTAAAAATCATTCGTAGCCAGCAGTCTCAAAAATGTTATAAAGCTAGAATATTTGATTGAAATTCTTAATTTTATATTTAGGACAGTCTAAAGAGTCTTTCTATGTAAAAATCATTCGTAGCCAGCTGTCTCAAAAATGTTATAAAGCTAGAATAATTGATTGAAATTCTTAATTTTATATTTAGGACAGTCTAAAGAGTCTTTCTATGTAAAAATCATTCGTAGCCAGCTGTCTCAAAAATGTTATAAAGCTAGAATAATTGATTGAAATTCTTAATTTTATATTTAGGACAGTCTAAAGAGTCTTTCTATGTAAAAATCATTCGTAGCCAGCTGTCTCAAAAATGTTATAAAGCTAGAATAATTGATTGAAATTCTTAATTTTATATTTAGGACAGTCTAAAGAGTCATTCTATGTAAAAATCATTCGTAGCCAGCTGTCTCAAAAATGTTATAAAGCTAGAATAATTGATTGAAATTCTTAATTTTATATTTAGGACAGTCTAAAGAGTCTTTCTATGTAAAAATCATTCGTAGCCAGCTGTCTCAAAAATGTTATAAAGCTAGAATAATTGATTGAAATTCTTAATTTTATATTTAGGACAGTCTAAAGAGTCTTTCTATGTAAAAATCATTCGTAGCCAGCTGTTTCAAAAATGTTATAAAGCTAGAATAATTGATTGGAATTCTTAATTTTATATTTAGGACAGTCTAAAGAGTCTTTCTATGTAAAAATCATTCGTAGCCAGCTGTCTCAAAAATGTTATAAAGCTAGAATAATTGATTGAAATTCTTAATTTTATATTTAGGACAGTCTAAAGAGTCTTTCTATGTAAAAATCATTCGTAGCCAGCTGTCTCAAAAATGTTATAAAGCTAGAATAATTGATTGAAATTCTTAATTTTATATTTAGGACAGTCTAAAGAGTCTTTCTATGTAAAAATCATTCGTAGCCAGCTGTCTCAAAAATGTTATAAAGCCAGAATAATTGATTGAAATTCTTAATTTTATATTTAAGACAGTCTAAAGAGTCTTTCTATGTAAAAATCATTCGTAACCAGCTGTCTCAAAAATGTTATAAAGCTAGAATAATTGATTGAAATTCTTAATTTTATATTTAGGACAGTCTGAAGAGTCTTTCTATGTAAAAATCATTCGTAGCCAGCTGTCTCAAAAATGTTATAAAGCTAGAATAATTGATTGAAATTCTTAATTTTATATTTAGGACAGTCTAAAGAGTCTTTCTATGTAAAAATCATTCGTAGCCAGCTGTCTCAAAAATGTTATAAAGCCAGAATAATTGATTGAAATTCTTAATTTTATATTTAGGACAGTCTAAAGAGCCTTTCTATGTAAAAATCATTCGTAGCCAGCAGTCTCAAAAATGTTATAAAGCCAGAATAATTGATTGAAATTCTTAATTTTATATTTAGGACAGTCTAAAGAGCCTTTCTATGTAAAAATCATTCGTAGCCAGCAGTCTCAAAAATGTTATAAAGCTAGAATATTTGATTGAAATTCTTAATTTTATATTTAGGACAGTCTAAAGAGTCTTTCTATGTAAAAATCATTCGTAGCCAGCTGTCTCAAAAATGTTATAAAGCTAGAATAATTGATTGAAATTCTTAATTTTATATTTAGGACAGTCTGAAGAGTCTTTCTATGTAAAAATCATTCGTAGCCAGCTGTCTAAAAAATGTTATAAAGCTAGAATAATTGATTGAAATTCTTAATTTTATATTTAGGACAGTCTAAAGAGTCTTTCTATGTAAAAATCATTCGTAGCCAGCTGTCTCAAAAACGTTATAAAGCTAGAATAATTGATTGAAATTTTTAATTTTATATTTAGGACAGTCTAAAGAGTCTTTCTATGTAAAAATCATTCGTAGCCAGCTGTCTCAAAAATGTTATAAAGCCAGAATAATTGATTGAAATTCTTAATTTTATATTTAGGACAGTCTAAAGAGTCTTTCTATGTAAAAATCATTCGTAGCCAGCTGTCTAAAAAATGTTATAAAGCTAGAATAATTGATTGAAATTCTTAATTTTATATTTAGGACAGTCTAAAGAGTCTTTCTATGTAAAAATCATTCGTAGCCAGCTGTCTCAAAAATGTTATAAAGCTAGAATAATTGATTGAAATTTTTAATTTTATATTTAGGACAGTCTAAAGAGTCTTTCTATGTAAAAATCATTCGTAGCCAGCTGTCTCAAAAATGTTATAAAGCCAGAATAATTGACCGAAGTTCTTAATTTTATATTTAGAACAGTCTAAAGAATCTTTCTATGTAAAAATCATTCGGATGCCTTTTACGGTGAACGCAGAAAAAATTCTGAAAGTCGAATATTGAATATTGTCCAGAATGAAATATCTCAAGATTTCTTCAAATAAAAGATTAGAGTTTCTGTTAAAAATTGAATCTCTCCAAGCATGAGAGTGATGAGAGAAGAAACACAATCTATAAGCATCGTCTCAATAGGACAATCTAAAGAATCTTTCTATGTAAAAATCATTCGGATGCCTTTTACGGTGAACGCAGAAAAAATTCTGAAAGTCGAATATTGAATATTGTCCAGAATGAAATATCTCAAGATTTCTTCAAATAAAAGATTGAGAGTGATGAGAGAAGAAACACAATCTATAAGCATCGTCTCAATAGGACAATCTAAAGAATCTTTCTATGTAAAAATCATTCGGATGTATTTTACGGTGAACGCAGAAAAAATTCTGAAAGTCGAATATTGAATATTGTCCAGAATGAAATATCTCAAGATTTCTTCAAACAGAAGAATAGAGTTTCTGTTAAAAATTGAATCTCTCCAAGCATGAGAGTGATGAGAGAAGACACACAATCTATAAGCATCGTCTCTTGGGTATCGAAATGCAAAATTGTTGCCGGCCAGTGTTATTTATCGTCACGAAACTGGACGCGTTCGCGGTTCTTTCCTTTCCTTTCCTTTGCTCTGTTTTCTCTTCCACTCTCTCGCTCTCTCCCTATTCATCTCTATTCACAGGGCATAACAAAGAGGCGTCGCGGTGCCGTCAAACCCGACGACGCGACGGTGAATCGAATGCATGTGTATCGAGCGAACAAGAAACGAAAGAGACTTTCGAAACGCCGGTTACGAAAATGGATGAGCCGACAGAAGCGCGGCTTTTTAACCGACGTCGGACAACGTCGACGAGTCGATAACCATTATTTACGCGACCACGATTGTTCGACCCCTCCTGCCGATGTTTATTTATTCATTTATTTGCTTACGGGCAAATGAACTCTTCGGTGCACGCGAAATGCACGAGAATGTTATCGACGTTATTCGAACGAAAGTTTCAGCTTATACGTAACTGTTCAATGTGAATTTTTCACTCTTTTAGGACAGCCGAATTCGATGAAAACTTGCAGCTAATGGGAACCTGTGCAAACTTTCCCGCCGGCGCTTTATATATTTGATGATAACTGAATTTGGTGGAGTGAATTTGGTAGAGTGGGGTAATTGCATCAACGGAGCAAGTGCGTTAATTGGTTATTTTTATTATAATATGAACGAAATTTCTCTGGCTTGTATTTATTAATGTAGAATAAGTTAGTATGAACTATTCTACATAGATGTTGCCCAAGAATAAAGGTGCTTTCCTCGCTTAAATCGACCAATGCCAAACAGTCACGTGAGAGGTACACGTACAACTTTGAGGTTACCCTGAACGTGCAATAGTTTACAAGTTATTAATATATTCTGCGTTGTTATTTTAGGCAAGTACAACAAAGATTGATGCAGGTTTATATTAAATAAACCGTCTTTATCCTATTTTTTAAAATTTATTGAGGAAAACACTAAGATGATCTTGCCCCGTAAATATTACTACACGGGGCAAGTCCGTACTATCACGGTGGGGTAAGTCCGTACTGTATGGGTAACTATAAAATTAAAGAATATATTTAATAAAAGATGTACTAATGTTCTCGGCGCACTGGTTCGATCTGATTTTACATCAAAAGCAATTTTGCAAATAGATTCAATTTTCGACGTTTCGATCTATGTGTAGATCAGTTTCAAGAAAACTATCAACTGCGTTTACTGAAAAATGTCGACTTTTGTTGCAAGTAAGCAGCATTTGCGGGAAGTCATGTTGCATTATTTTGTTTTAAAGAATGGTGAAAATATTTACTATATTATATTTATTATATATTTACGGGGACGATGCTGTAGGTTTACATTAAATAAACCGTTTTTATTGTATTTTTTAAAATTATGCATTTGTTATACAATTGGTAGGTGAAAGTGGAAATAAGGTGGAGTGGAGTAAGTGCGTAAACGGGGCAAGTGCATTATGTGTTTATTTGTATTATAATATGAACGAAATTTCTCTAGCTTGTATTTATTAATGTAGTATAAGTTAGTATGAACTATTCGACATAGATGTCGCCCAAGAATAAAGGTGCTTTCCTCGCTTAAATCGACCAATGCCAAACAGTCACGTGAGAGGTACACGTACAACTTTGAGGTTACCCAGGACGTGCAATAGTTTACAAGTTATTAATATATTCTGTGTTATTTTTGGTAAGTACAATAAATATTCATGTAGGTTTACATTAAATAAACCGTCTTTATTTTATTTCTTAAAATTTATTGAGAAATACACTAAGATGCTCTTGCCCCGTCAATATTACTACACGGGGCAAGTCCGTACTATCACGGCGGGGTAAGTCCGTACTGTATGGGTAACTATAAAACTAAACAATATATTTAATAAAACATGTACATACTAATGTTCTCGGCGCACTGGTTCGATCTGATTTTACATCAAAAGCAATTTTGCAAATAGATTAAATTTTCGACGTTTCGATCTATGTGTAGATCAGTTTCAAGAAAACTATCAACTGCACTTGCTGAAAAATGTCGACTTTTGTTGCAAGTAAGCAGCATTTGCGGGAAGTCATGTTGCATTATTTTGTTTTAAAGAAAGGTGTTATATATTTCCTATATTATATTTATTATATATTTACGGGGACGATGCTCCTTTAAAAACCATGATTTCGACGTAAGGGCAAAGATCGTGATGGAGTGTCAAAAAATTCGAAGATACAGATTTCCTAGCATTACTTGATGGAAATCCACGTCAAACACTTGCAGAACTGTCAATTGAATTAAACGTCGATCGGTCTACTGTTGGAAAACGTTTTCACGCTATGGGAATTGTTTATACGCTTCTTTTCAACAAAAAGGGGCGGAAACTTATTCCCATACCCAATATAATAATTGGAACGTGTGTGAAACCATTCGAAAATTCTTCCTCATGAGTGAATCTAATACAAATTGGAAAACCGAAGTCTAGATCTTGATGTACAATTTTTTTGGACTATTTTATGCAACAAAAATAAGGAACACGTTCTATGTAAGACCCTCATAACCGCAAGGCGATTTTAAGTTTTGAGTCAATTTTAGAACCCGTCCTCGTAAGAATTTTTCAACGCTCGGGGACTTAAATAAGATATGGAGGATGGTACTTCATAATATGCCCATTTGGGTTTTAAACAAATCACAAGATCGTGTTAAAAAGTCTCATTCGATTTTCACGGGATTCTTCGATTGAATTTTAGAATGTATCCACGTTGGAATTTTCTCAATTTTCCACGGTTTAAATTAAAGGTGAAAGATCTCCCTTCATAGGCTATTTATCGCCAGGAGAACTCGAAACCTAGCTTTAGAAATGCGCCCGGGCAACGTGTGCATTTATTTCTTGATTTACGACACGATCTGCAGTCAAGATCAGACCACCGCCTATTCAAACCTAGAGAGCCCTCGAAGAAATGATTACGCTATATTTTATCAGAAAATGAATCTTTCAAACTGTTCTCATACGATCTTCAAGGCACTATCTATCGAGCATTGAAATGAGACCAGCAGGAATATTCTACAACGTTTTTCATAAAGTTAGAATACTTTGAACCGGGGCGATTTTTGAACGAAAAATTCAATGATCCTTCAGTGTCGCCAGTGTAATTATGAAGCCGTCATTCAAATACAACTATAAAAAGAGGGAAGCATAAATCATGGTGGGCGTCTTCTTATCCGAAGCAATCTCAGCGCGAACATAATCAGCATCCACGCAAGAACATAATTCTGCGAGCAGCAGCTGAAAGCTAGTTAGGAATCGCGAGAGATATTTGCGGCAAAGGGATTCTGCGCGACAAACATTTGCGATAAAGAAAGTACAAGGACCGCAGTGCTAACGACGAGTCGATGCAGGCAAAGAGAAGAGGGAACGAGGGCGGTGCAGAACAGAACAGAACAGACGAGAACAGAGAAAGAAATTGCCACTCCAACTGCCGCGAAAGAGAGAGAGCGAGAGAGTAAGGGGATGGAAGAGCGAGAGGAAAAAAGATTTACAAGATCACGAAGTGGATCAGGTTGGGAACGGGGCAGAAGAGGGATCGCGAGGCAGAAATACGTCGTCGGATGAGACAAAGGTCGGAGAGGCGGAATAAAGCGTGTGTACGTTCGCAAACAGGTTCCTTAATAAGAGGAACAAATCAGGTTATAAATAGGAGGGGAGACAAAGAGAAGAAACGAAAGCCGTTACAAGAGTGCCGGAAATGGAAGGATCGCGCGAGGATCCTGGCCGCGCGCATATCATCGAGCGCCGAGCACGGTCGAGCGGAAATGGATGTTCGCGAATATGACGGCCGCGCCCCAAGTCAACTCAATACTATATCCAGCTAACACGGTAAACGTATAACACCGGAGTACCTCGGTTTCCCCGTGTACACTGCCCTAGAGAGCTCTGTATCCTATTATACAGTCTCCGAGTTAATAGACTCGGACTTGCGAGACCTCTAGCTCCTCTTCCCCCACCCCTTCCCCTCTTCTTCGGCTTTTCACAGCCTCGGCGAATACGTCAAGTTTCAAACGAAGTAAATATAGGTAATTTAAAACCACGTCAAGTGTAACATTTCATACATCCATATTTCAAAGGGTATAGCCGGATAAGCATGGGCCAGCGGCCCCCGCTCCGATTTTCCTGATTCCTGTCTTAAAACATCGTTTTATGTCTAAAAATACATTGTGTAAAATATCAAATGTCTACCCCACCGATAGGGGTGATATTGAGGTAAATTCCCCCGCACTTAAATGCAATTTGCTCTAAAACGAGAAAAGATATCGACATGGGATAAACGGCAAATAAAAGATATCGATACACTCTATATTTCAGATTTTTTTCAGAATTTTTTGCTAATTATTTATAGTTGAAAATAATTAATTAATTTTTTGGGAATTTTTTCAACTATCTTCCCCTGGGTTGACACCTACCAAAAAATTCTAAAATATTGCTATGATTCAAACCTATTTTGTAAAAAAATCTCAGAAGTGTCCGTTTGGTGGAACAGTGTCAAAAAAAATAAAGTATGCCGGCGAACGCTCGGTTTGATCAGTAACGACGCAACGACCGATTCCCCTTGCGGTGGCTAGTGATGGGAGCGAACGGGAAGTCGTCGCTTGTACGGAAAAGCTGATACATGTAAAAATGCGACTAAATCTTCTAATATATGATTACTGTTGGAAGTCTAAATAAGTATATTCTAGGAAATAGCTTACATTGAAGAAGAAAAATACGTGTAAAGCTAGTTTGTTGTTGCCAAGTAACAGAAAGAAGAAGCTTCTCACAAGTATGTTGTATGGTCACGGTGTTAGAGGCCCCCGATGCTCTGGAGGGCTCCAGTTCGAATCCTCCTCAACTCAACTTTTCTTGTTTTTTTCTCTTTTTTATATGTATTTATAAACTAAACGATTTTTATTGTTTGCACTTCAATATTCTATAAAACAAACTTGCTATAATGCAATATGCTGCTTTGTATTTCTGCGCTCAAATTCTGAACACTGTGAAATAATAATATCTTGCGCGTGTACCAAGACCGCGAAGGGATGATTGCGTAACAACAATAATTTTTTCTTTTGTTATTGTAATCCAGCCGATGAATGGAACCGCACTCATTCTGATCGTGTCTAACCAAACGAATGAGCGTGTGACCAGATAACATTTTGTAACGTCGGCTCGCGATGAAGGAATATGCCGACTTTGCGGCATGTTCAAAGGCAGCATACCGCGGAATGAGCGAAACGCGAAACGCGAGAACTCATACAATTAATAATTATGTGTGTTTTGTAGAATATTGAAGTGCAAACAATAAAAATCGTTTAGTTTATAAATACATATAAAAAAGAGAAAAAAACAAGAAAAGTTGAGTTGAGGAGGATTCGAACTGCAGCCCTCCAGAGCATCCAGCAGAACCTCTAACACCGTGACCATACAACATACTTGTGAGAAGCTTCTTCTTTCTGTTACTTGCCAGCAACAAACTGGCTTTACACGTATTTTTCTTCTTCAATGTAAGCTATTTCCTAGAATATACTTGTTTAGACTTCCAACAGTAATCATATATTACAAGATTTAGTCGCATTTTTACATGTATCAGCTTTTCCGTTCAAGCGACGACTTCCCGTTCGCTCCCGTCACACAGTGGTCCCAAAGCCCGAAAACGCGGACAAAACCTAAAAAATGAACTTTCAGCTAGGTAAGTTTTAATTATGGGGTTGGCTACTCTAAGAGTATATCTACTTGGAGGTAGACGGTAGAAAGGTCCCATTTTTATACCTGACCAACAGTCGCAATCCGAACTTCGGTTTCATTAGTCAGTGCCTTCATACTCTTCCAAGTCTCAGTGCGAGTTTTAACTGTACAGTGCGTAAATTCTATTGGAACGTATCGATTTTAATTGTGCAGTATGGATGTTGTTTGTAGAGGTAAGTTGCATAGTTTTTAGTGCCAAATGTTTATTATTAACTGATAACTATGTATGCAAAAGTAAGAGTAAAAGTGAAGGCATAAATTTTAAAGATTAATGTAAAAGTTGAGTTTCCTTCACCCTCCATCGCTAAAACTTGTTCGAGATTCTAGTTTATACTATTATCTTGCAATCTAAAAAAAAATTAGCTGCACCTCTCTGCCCCTGTGGTCGTATCACCGTTTTTTATAATGCAGAGTAGGTATTTTGTGAGCATTCGTTGCATTTCTTCTCGAACTGAGAGATATACACTAAGTTTTTCTGAACAATTTAAATAGTTTTTGAAGGATTATGCTTAGAACGTATGGAGGACACAGATTGCCAGTTTTTTTATAAACAATAATACAATATATCTGAAATTTTTTTATATTTTTTAAGTTCAGATTCGTGATCAGCGACCTCAAAAATGCCTTAATATCAATTTTCAAGCAGATCAAATAATTTTTTAATGTATATGTCCGCCATATTGGATCCGCCATTTTGTTTTTTTAAATTTTAAGTTCAGATTCGTAATCAGCGACCCCAGAAACGCCTTAATACCAATATTGAAGCAGATCCAATAATTTTTTAATGTATATGTCCGCCATATTGGATCCGCCATTTTTGTTTTTTTAAATTTTAAGTTCAGATTCGTAATCAGCGACCCCAGAAACGCCTTAATACCAATTTTGAAGCAAATCCAATAATTTTTTAATGTATATGTCCGCCATATTGGATCCGCCATTTTGTTTTTTTAAATTTTAAGTTCAGATTCGTAATCAGCGACCCCAAAAACGCCTTAATATCAATTTTGAAGCAGATCCAATAATTTTTTAATACGATTTGAGGTTTTGTCCGCGTTTTCGGGATTTGGGACCACTGTGCGTCACTAGCCACCGCAAGGGGAATCGGTCGTTGCGTCGTTACTGATCAAACCGAGCGTTCGCCGGCATACTTTATTTTTTTTGACACTGTTCCACCAAACGGACACTTCTGAGATTTTTTTGCAGAATAGGTTAGAATCATAGCAATATTTTAGAATTTTTTGGTAGGTGTCAACCCAGGGGAAGATAGTTGAAAAAATTCCCAAAAAATTAATTAATTATTTTCAACTATAAATAATTAGCAAAAAATTCTGAAAAAAATCTGAAATATAGAGTGTATCTATATCTTTTATTTGCCGTTTATCCCATGTCGATATCTTTTCTCGTTTTAGAGCAAATTGCATTTAAGTGCGGGGGAATTTACCTCAATATCACCCCTATCGGTGGGGGTAGACATTTGATATTTTACACAATGTTTTTTTAGACATAAAACGATGTTTTAAGACAGAAATCAGGAAAATCGGAGCGGGGGCCGCTGGCCCATGCTTATCCGGCTATACCCTTTCAAACGAAGTAAATATAGGTAATTTAAAACCACGTCAAGTGTAACATTTCATACATCCATATTTCAAATTTTACCAGCGCCGATAATAATCAAGAATTAAACGACCGAATCGTGCCAGAAATTCCGAAATCTCTTGAGACAGAAAATAGAAAAATATGAGCAGGCGTGAAATCTTACGGAACGTGATCAGGCGCGCAATAGATGCGGGCACATTTCAGCGAGCATCTCGGCTCCGGCAGCGCATCATTTTGCGCGCGGCCGCTTCTACCCGATTCGATCGGTTTAGCCGGCGATAGGCGTGGTAGTCGGCCAATGGAGACCGACGGCCGACGGTGTCCCGCGTTTCACATAATATTGCATTATTGTCGCGACGCATTTCGGCTGGAAGCGTTTGCGAGCGTGCGTGCTAACGGAATGTACGAGCGACACCTGTTCTCCCAGGTAAATCCGATTCCCCGCGCGGTCAGCAATATTCATTAGCCCGCGATTGGATAGAACAGCCCTGGCGCTTGCCTCCTAGCTCTAACTCCTCTGGCTCCGTAGCTCCAGCTTTGGCTCTATGGTTCTGACGGCATGGGTCACGGCGAACCCTCCTCACCCCAACCATCGCGGCAAATCGGATATATAGACGCGGTAGTACGTCGACGTAATCACGATCTCGTCGGATTGAACGGGTTGAGTGTCTTGGACAATGTCCGTCTCATCGACGGACCCCCGCTGCTCACACGCGACGTCGCGTCGTTCCACTTCCGACGCGACTTTACGACGCGCGTTAACATGCGCCATGGGAATTCCGCGCCATGGAATTTTCAATTTAAACCGGAATTTCAGGGGGCTAGTCCACTGGCCGACTAAGGCCACTGGAAGTTTATTACTGGCCCTAACTGGGCTCACGCCGGATGCCTCCAGCTCGCCCCGACTTAGCTGTACTGGGTGGCTCCGAAACGTATTTCACCGGAAACATATATAATCCTGTAGCGCGAGTCCTGCCCCTTATGTTTCCACCGAAATTCTTTGCTGATGGAGTGCAGACCCTTCGCCGAGGAGTGTGGACCCTCTGATTTCAATGCGGACTATGTTCCAGTGGAAATGGACTCGCCTAAGTTTGACGCACCTCGACCACCTCGAATATCATCGATATTATTCATTGGACGAAAAAGTGTATGATATACAGGATCGAAGATTCCGGTTCTCCGCAGTTCATGCCGTTTGAACTTTTCGCCGTGGGATTTATTGTCGCGAGCCCAGACTCGATAAAGATCCGTTCTTCCCGCAATTGTATATTAACTGGAACGGTGGCGCGGTCGCTTTTCAGCGGACGTTATCGCGTAACTCCCACCGGCTAGTCGAAACGACATAATATACTGGCGAAATTGCTTGCACGAGCGTCGAATCTGTAGCTATTATTCCGCTCGCGTATTTCGTCGAATTAACATCGCGTTCCGGGTGGCCGAGGAACATCGGAAACTGCGGTGCGAGGAAAATTCTGCGCGGAAAACCGCGACAACGTTCCTGGTGGTTGTTCGCGAACGTTTCCCAGCATTCCGGATCGATCAAAAGTGACGTCGCCCGTCCCCCATTTCTACTTAATCTTATTTCGAATTAATCTTATTCGTACTGAATATTATTTCGATATAATTTCAATTCTACCGCATCTTACAATCAACTTAATTTCTCGTTTCGTGTCGAATTGGCGCAATGCTAAAAACTCGGAAGATGAATGATTAATCTTGTAAATTCCTTATTTGAGAATGGAAATTGAGGATAAGACAAGTTTAGAACGAGATTATTCATGCCAGGTGTAACTGGTAAAATAATCTGCAAGGCATGGTAAAATACCCTGCTGTAGACATTAGAAGAATTTAAGAATTAACATGTTCTCATTTAGCTACCGTTTCTTACCGATTTGGACAAGTTTGATATTGCACAAAAATTAGCTGTTTAATGACGAATAATAATCCCACAAGAATATAGTACATAATGCTAGAAAAATATTGAATATTGTCAGACGCGTTAGATCAATCTTACTCAGTATCACTTGGATTTGATGAATTTTTGCAACCGATTCACTTGAAAACATTTTTACTAACAGCCTGTAGATACAATATTCTACAAAAGTTTGGGAACAATGTCGAACAATAATCCCAGGAGAAAATAGTACGCAATGCTAAAAGAATATTTAGTTCTCGGAACCCGATTGAAATTATTCTCGCTGTTTCCAAGTACAATAAGTAAGTACGAGTAGAACAGGCAGGTTATGGCCAGACGCGTTATATCAATCCTACTCAGTCAGTATCACTTGGATTTGATGAATTTTTGCAACCAGTTCACTTGAAAACATTTTTACTAACAGCCTGTAGATACAATATTCTACGAAAGCTTGGAAACATTCTCGAACAATAATCCCACAAGAATATATTACACAATGCTAGAAGAATATCTAATTCTTGGAACCCGATTGAAATTATTCTCGCTGTTTCCAAGTACAATAAGTAAGTACGAGTAGAACAGGCAGGTTATGGTCAGACGCGTTATATCAATCCTACTCAGTCAGAATCTCTTGGATTTGATGAATTTTTACAACCGATTCCTATGAAAACATTTTTACTAAAAGCCTGTAGATACAATATTCTACAGAAGCTTGGAAACAATGTCGAACAATAATCCCAGGAGAAAATAGTACGCAATGCTAAAAGAATATTTAATTCTTGGAACCCGATTGAAATTATTCTCGCTGTTTCCAAGTACAATAAGTAAATACGAGTAGAACAGGCAGGTTATGGTCAGACGCGTTATATCAATCCTACTGAGTCAGTATCACTTGGATTTAAATGAATGTTTGCAACCGATTCCCTTGACAACATTTTTATCAGAAGCCTGTAGATACAATATTCTACAAAAGCTTGCAAACATTGTCGACAAACATTGTTGCAAACTCTCTGTCCCCCGTGTAACATACCACTATCTATCGAACATATCCTTCTCGAGAGCCCAGCCTTTCAAGTACAACGACAAGCCCACAACATTCCAACCAATCTGAGTGAATGTCTCAACGACCAAAAGACCATTGCACTCGTTCTTACCTTCCTCAAAAAAGTAGATCTATACCACAAAATCTAATTATATCCACACTCATGTATCATTGTGCTAAGAAAACATTGTATTTATAATTGTATATCAAAAGTGGTCGCTAATGATCTCGATGTTAATGCGACCTTTATAAATAAACAATATTAAAAAAATAATCCCACAAGAATATATTACGCAATGCTAGAAAAATATTGAATTCTTGTAACACGATTGAAATTATTCTCGCTGTTTCCAAGTACAATAAGTAAGTACGAGTAGAACAGGCAGGTTATGGTCAGACGCATTATATCAATCCTACTGAGTCAGTATCACTTGGATTTGATGAATTTTTGCAACCAATTCACTTGAAAACATTTTTACTAACAGCCTGTAGATACAATATTCTACAAAAGTTTGGGAACAATGTCGAACAATAATCCCAGGAGAAAATAGTACGCAATGCTAAAAGAATATTTAGTTCTTGGAACCCGATTGAAATTATTCTCGCTGTTTCCAAGTACAATAAGTAAGTACGAGTAGAACAGGCAGGTTATGGTCAGACGCGTTATATCAATCCTACTGAGTCAGAATCTCTTGGATTTGATGAATTTTTGCAACCGATTCCCTTGAAAACATTTTTATCAGAAGCCTGTAGATACAATATTCTACAAAAGCTTGGAAACAATGTCGAACAATAATCCCAGGAGAATATATTACACAATGCTAGAAGAATATTTAATTCTTGGAACCCGATTGAAATTATTCTCGCCGTTTCCAAGTACAATAAGTAAGTACGAGTAGAACAGGCAGGTTATGGTCAGACGCGTTATATCAATCCTACTCAGTCAGTATCTCTTGGATTTGATGAATTTTTGCAACCGATTCCCTTGAAAACATTTTTACCAAAAGCCTGTAGATACAATATTCTACAAAAGCTTGCAAACATTGTCGACAAACATTGTTGCAAACTCTCTGTCCCCCGTGTAACATACCACTATCTATCGAACATATCCTTCTCGAGAGCCCAGCCTTTCAAGTACAACGACAAGCCCACAACATTCCAACCAATCTGAGTGAATGTCTCAACGACCAAAAGACCATTGCACTCGTTCTTACCTTCCTCAAAAAAGTAGATCTATACCACAAAATCTAATTATATCCACACTCATGTATTATTGTGCTAAGAAAACATTGTATTTATAATTGTATACCAAAAGTGGTCGCTAATGATCTCGATGTTAATGCGACCTTTATAAATAAACAATATTAAAAAAATAATCCCACAAGAATGTATTACGTAATGCTAGAAAAATATTGAATTCTTGTAACACGATTGAAATTATTCTCGCTGTTTCCAAGTATAATAAGTAAGTACGAGTAGAACAGGCAGGTTATGGTCAGACGCGTTATATCAATCCTACTGAGTCAGAATCTCTTGGATTTGATGAATTTTTGCAACCGATTCACTTGAAAACATTTTTACTAAAAGCCTGTAGATACAATATTCTACAAAAGCTTGGGAACAATGTCGAACAATAATCCCAGGAGGAAATAGTACACAATGCTAGAAGAATATTTAATTCTTGGAACCCGATTGAAATTATTCTCGCTGTTTCCAAGTACAATAAGTAAGTACGAGTAGAACAGGCAGGTTATGGTCAGACGCGTTATATCAATCCTACTCAGTCAGTATCTCTTGGATTTGATGAATTTTTGCAACTGATTCACTTGAAAACATTTTTACTAAAAGCCTGTAGATACAATATTCTACAAAAGCTTGGAAACAATGTCGAACAATAATCCCAGGAGAAAATAGTACGCAATGCTAAAAGAATATTTCATTCTTGGAACCAGATTGAAATTATTCTCGCCGTTTCCAAATACAATAAGTAAGTACGAGTAGAACAGGCAGGTTATGGTCAGACGCGTTATATCAATCCTACTGAGTCAGTATCACTTGGATTTGATGAATTTTTGCAACCGATTCACTTGAAAACATTTTTACTAAAAGCCTGTAGATACAATATTCTACAAAAGCTTGGAAACAATGTCGAACAATAATCCCAGGAGAATATATTACACAATGCTAGAAGAATATTTAATTCTTGGAACCCGATTGAAATTATTCTCGCTGTTTCCAAGTACAATAAGTAAGTACGAGTAGAACAGGCAGGTTATGGTCAGACGCGTTATATCAATCCTACTCAGTCAGTATCTCTTGGATTTGATGAATTTTTGCAACTGATTCACTTGAAAACATTTTTACTAAAAGTCTGTAGATACAATATTCTACAAAAGCTTGGAAACAATGTCGAACAATAATCCCAGGAGAATATATTACTTCTCGCTGTTTCCAAGTACAATAAGTAAGTACGAGTAGAACAGGCAGGTTATGGTCAGACGCGTTATATCAATCCTACTGAGTCAGTATCACTTGGATTTGATGAATTTTTGCAACCGATTCACTTGAAAACATTTTTACTAAAAGCCTGTAGATACAATATTCTACAAAAGCTTGGAAACATTGTCGAACAATAATCCCACAAGAATATATTACACAATGCTAGAAGAATATCTAATTCTTGGAACCCGATTGAAATTATTCTCGCTGTTTCCAAGTACAATAAGTAAGTACGAGTAGAACAGGCAGGTTATGGTCAGACGCGTTATATCAATCCTACTGAGTCAGTATCACTTGGATTTGATGAATTTTTGCAACCAATTCACTTGAAAACATTTTTACTAACAGCCTGTAGATACAATATTCTACAGAAGCTTGGGAACAATGTCGAACAATAATCCCACAAGAATATATTACACAATGCTAGAAGAATATTTCATTCTTGGAACCCGATTGAGATTATTCTCGCTGTTTCCAAGTATAATAAGTACAGTAGCGGACAAAAATTTATGACGCCCTAAAAAAGATGATAATTATTTTAATATTCTACTATACCATTTGAACTTTTTTGGGAAGCTAGAGCACTTACTTTACTACAGGATGTGAAAAGAGTTTTTTTAAAAAATGGCAATTGATCAGAATTGTTGAAAAAATGCTAAAAGTTGAATTTTTAACTTTTTTATGTGGGCCTATATTAAAAATTTAAAAAGTACGTTTTGTCGGTCGACGTTGTAATGAGATACAAACGTTTAAAGATGGTAAAAAATTGCAGATTTGCGGCCTCTAACTGCAATAAATCATGAAAATCTGCAATTTTTACCATCTTTAAACATTTGTAACTCATTGCAACGTCGACCGACAAAACGTACTTTTTAAATTTTCAATATAGGCCCACATAAAAAAGTTAAAAATTCAACTTTTAGCATTTTTTCAACAATTCCGATCAATTGCAATTTTTGAAAAATTTCTTTTCACATCCTGTAGTAAATCCTCTAGCTTCCCAAAAAAGTTCAAATGTTATAGTAAAACATTAAAATAGTTATCGTCTTTATTCTAATAAAGACTTAAACTTTTAAACTTTAAAGACTTAAACGTCTTAAACTTTTGTCCGTTACTGTAAGTAAAACAGTCAAGTAAGTAGAACAATCCTACTCAGTATCACTTGGTTTTGATGAATTCTTACAACCGATTCCCTTGAAACAGTTTCACCAAAAGCCTGTAGATACAATATTCTACAAAAGCTTGAAAACATCGCCAAACAATAATCCCGCAAGAAATTATTAGATAATGCAAATCCTTTTAAACATTCTCGTTCTCGAAGCGAAATTCCAAGAGGTCAGCGCGATGCAATAAGTGCAGAAAATCCTGGACAAGCATCTAGCCACAATTGAGGGAACAAGGGCTCCCAAGGGCTTGTCTGGACGCTAACGAAGCAACCGGCGTGCTCGAAGATAGTAATTTAGCGTAAGACAAGGTGTCCAGTGGTGACCGTATTCTCGAGAGTAACGAGATCGAAGGAATCTGTTGTTTCGGAGCAGGAGGATCTCGATGGCTCGTATCTCACCCGAGGTTTTTCGGCGGCGGCAGCTCGCGACTGGGATTTGTCAGGATGAAATGCGCCGGACAATAGCGTGATTACTGGCAGGAAAGTTCTGTCGTCGCAACTAATGGGTTCGGTAACACGATCCGATCGAGTTGCTGGCGTTGCAACGCGTCGCAACGCGTTCGCCCGTCATTGTTTCCCCTTGGAAAACGAATCGCTGAACACGTAAACATTCCCCGGGCCCGCGTGTCCTAACTGCGGGGATATTTTCTGACGAACGACCGGCGTAATCAAACGGGACAATGGAGAAGATGACGCTGCCGCGACCCGGTTTTCCTGGCGATTCCGAAATCGTTATCGGCTGTTGTCACTCGATCACCGACCGTTACACGCTCGAACCCCGTTCCTCCCGCCGTGAATTGAATCTTTCAAGTTTCATATTTTCACCAAATTTTCCAGCACTCCGATCGATAACCCCTCAAGCGTTTCGAATAATTAAAATAGAACAATTGATGCAATTAAAAAGTGAGGAAGCTTTTATAGAGAACTTTTTAGTGAAATTAAAATAATTTTATGGTAAATGTTAATCTTGAGGGCATGAATTTTAAAATGTAGTTAATTTGTATGGTAATTACATTTAATAGAGATGATTATTATACAATTGAATTTAATTGAGGCAGTTTTTAAATATATTTATTTTTTATATACACAAATTGTATAATAATAGACACACACGAGTGATTTAAATTCAGTTTGTAACCAACTTTGCGAAATTGTGGTAAATTCCAGGTGAAAAATACTGCAGAATCTGATACGTATGTATGTCACTAATGTAGATGACGCGATTGAATTGCAGCAAAAAGAACAGTGAATGAAACGGATCAAATGGAACGAATTCCATGGAACGCTGACGGGGCAAACAAACAATCTGGAAACCAGTAATGGGCAATAGTTCTATATTAACGTAATCCGTCAAGCGTTTAAAGTACGTGGATTAGCAGTAACAATTAGTGGCGGGACAGATTTAATGACATGCTCATTAATACCAATGCATCAATCCGTGGGTATTATGCTATGGTATCAAACAGGTATCGAATAACACGTCGTATTCCTATTGGTCGAATCCGTTTGATAATATGTATCTCGCGTCGTATCGGCGCGGCACGCTCGAGACACTGGAGGAGATATACACAACATACGGGACAAACTATAGCGATATATGTATAGACAAACAATTCACTGTGAATATTTCAGCCTCATCTATCGCAAAGAACGGAAACTAAATAGAAATTGACTTCTTTAATAATGAGTTCCTAATAAGTTTAAAAGGTTGAAAATAATGTATTCTTCGAATCTTTTCTATTCTTCTGGCATAGTAATTATTAGGCTGCGGATCTTCAAAAATAAAACTAAAAATATTCTGCATGCAAAATTAACCTTGGATTACGTCAAGGTCATTTCAAGGATGTATGCTGAACTTGTCTCTTCTGCACTTTCATTCAAGACCTTTAAATAATCATGATAAAATGAAAATGACAATTTTTATATTTCTGATACTTCCCGAGACAAAATGGCGGTGCAGTTCTGAGTCCAAGAGGGTGGTAGACGTCACGAGAAGGGCGGGAAGGGAGGAAAAGAGTGTAGGAGGTTAGACAACGGCGGAATCTTACGTAACACCCCTGCGGGACCATCGTCAACGGCATCGTGCACCCGTGGGGATATTTCATGCTTGTTACGGGAAATAATTAGTGACGGCAAGCAGCCGAGCAATGTACCGTCCCACGTCGCCGTTACGGAACAAATTTGCTGGCGCTGCGAGCGCAGCGGCGCGATACAACACGATGCAAGGCTGTTCGTTGCGCCTTCCGATAAAGGTTTGAGCGAATACTTCCTTCTCCTCTTGGAATTTTATACTTGGACACTCTACTTCTCACGGGAATAGTCTGCATCACCACTTGGGCCAAAGGCAATTGAAGAAAAAATAAATTAAGGTGAAGTGCCCTAAGTCTGGACAGTCCAAAAGTGATACCTAAATCTGGACAATTGAATTTTCATAGTAAAATCAGTAATTAAGAGATTAAATAATTATATTATATATTCTGAGGCCTTAGCTACAAGTAGGTGTGAATATTATTTCATTGAGACATCAATTGAAATTTAAAAATGAATTCAAAGTTCATCTGGAAACAGTATACAAAATAGTCTATTTACATGCGAATCATGTGCATTTATAGTTCAAACTTTTGTTAGAAAAAAAGATATAATTTAAGCCCTCAGACAAAAAATAATTATCACGCATAATAATATTGATATTTTAAAATAAATTGGCAATCAAACTTAACGTAAATAATAATTATTAATCCAAATATTAGATGTCCAAGATTAGGACTGTTTTCAAATATAAGTACTCCATACTGGGACGCAATGACAGTAGCTGTCCCACTCTAAGCTTATACGCAATGTGCTTACGCCTGAAGCCGGACACGTGTTTGTGATTAAAATCAACGCATTGTTTGCAAATTATTTAACTACATGTACGTATAATTAGTCTTCTATTAGCTTGAATAACGTATGTAGAAAATGTATTCCGGTTGTGACGTTAATAATACTTTATGTTTACATCTTAAATCTATCAGTATTACTACCTAACCTTAAAAGTTGTATTATGACAAGTTTTATTAAAACAGTAAATGAAAATAAATATATATTTGGTTAAATAATACAATACTATAATCTATGATAAGAATACTACATATTACGCAAAGCATCTTCTATTCGTCATGCGCAACAGCGCCACCAACCAACGTTTTAGGTTATGTTCGCTCGATCAACTCGTAAATTGAATTTGTCCCGATATAGGCTTTACTTCTGTCCAGGTACTACCTTAGATTGGATTTAATATGTCCAACTATAGGTTTGAATTATTCTTGTTAATACAATTAAGATATTAATCTAAACAATTTCAACTTCAATTTCAATATCAACTCTTCATCTTCATTTTCAACTTCAATTTCAACTTTAATTTCAACATCAATTTCAACTCTTCCATTTCAACTTCAATTTCTATTCTCCCATTTCAACTTCAATTTCTACTCTTCCATTTCAACTTTAATTTTTCAATTTCATTTCGTTAATATCAACTTCAATTTCAATATCAATCCCTCAATTTCAATTCCAACTCGTAAATTTCAACTCTTCAATTTCAATTTTTCAATTTCAATGTCAATTTTTCAATTTCAATTCGTTAATTTCAAAACTCTTCAATTTTAATTTTAACATCAACTTTCCCATTTCAACTTCAATTGAATTATCAACTCTTCAACTTCACTTTTAAATTCAATTTTTACATTTCGACTCTAATTTTAACTTCAATTTTAACTATCACATTTCAACTTCAATTTCTACTCTTCCATTTCAACTTCAATTTTTCAATTTCACTTCGTTAATTTCAACTCTTCAATTTCAACGTCAATTTTTCAATTTCAACTCTACAATTTCAATTTCAACGTCAATTTCAATATCAACCCTTCAACTTCAACTCTTCAATTTCAATTTTAACATCAATTTTTCCATTTCAACTTCAATTTCATTATCAACTTTTCAACTTCATTTTCAATTTAGATTTTTCCATTTCAACTTTAATTTCACCTTTAATATCAACTTCAATTTCTACTCTTCCATTTCAACTTCAATTTTTCAAGTTCACTTCGTTAATTTCAACTCTTCAATTTCAACGTCAATTTTTCAATTTCAATTTCAACTCTTCAATTTACACTAGCAAGTATACATTTTAAATTCTGTCCAGGTACTAGCTTAGATTGGATTTAATATGTCCAACTATATTTGAATTATTCTTGTTAATACAATTAAGATACTAACCTAAACAATGATTGTTTTATCTTAAATTACTTTACAAACTCTGAACTGTTTGTTAAAACTCTTAAGAAATTGTTTTTGTTTATTTAAAGTGATAAAATTTAAAACAGAAAAACATGCTCTCCAGGCATAGGGCACTTCACCTTAATAAATTCATAAAAATCCTCGCGCTCTTCACGGACCTCACTTTTCCAATTTTTGTTCCATTGAATAAATTTTTCGGAAATTGTTAAAATGTTCCAAGCAAAGTACGAACTAACAACGATCCAGCTCCGCCAATTACCGACCGCCCATGCATTCCTATACAAACGTGAGTGGGCAGAAAGAAGAGGAGATTAGACGTCGACCGAGGGAACACGATAAAGTAATTCTCATCGGACCGCAAGAAAAAACGTGGCCCGCTCTCTCTCTTTCTCTCCTCTCTGTCTGAAACGTCGTAGTCGAAGATTTACCGTCTCCGAGGTTTTTACTCGGTGGACGAAATTCAAAAAGTTAGAAACGGCTGCAGAGGCGTGGGATCGAATCGGACCTCTGGATAGATTTATTTCGCCAACAGGTGGATTAAATCGCACTAAATCTTCGAGTGGCTGCCGGCCAGAATTAGGTCACGGAACAAATTACCGGAGTGCATTAGGTGTCATTCTCGGGGCTCGTTCCCGGTCGAACTAAATTCGAATAAGTTGGGGGTTCGCCGGGTGCTACGGTATTTATGATTTTTCGATCGTTGGAGTTCGCTTTGTGTAATTGTGGATGGGGTTTGAAGCTTCGTTTCGCTGGGTTCGAGTTTGTTTAGAAAATACGGTTCTCTAAAGTGTGCTGCTATCATCAATTTCGTAGAGAACGGACTACTCGTGCTTTTATATTAAATCGGTCACTTGGTGTGTTGCTCAAAATGATACATAAATATAAATTAGATACTCCCTCTGTCCCATAATAATGGTAGCAAGTAGGGATGGGATCAAGTACCTCGCAAGTTATGTTGTAGCGCAAAATTGAGAAGCCTTCAATCAAAATCAATGTTTCATGACATCTGTCATTTCTTTTGACACATCTTTCAATTTTTAGGTTGACCTAATTGCTACGAATTATAACTATTTTTCTAATTTCATCTGCTGATTGAAATCAATTGTTTTATTTCAGTTGAATATCAACCCATTGTAAAAGTAAGATGCAAAAAGAGTTATGCTGGAAGCATAAGCAAAGCTTCCTGTAAGTTTAAAATGCAGTAACGAAATTATTGAAAAATCCAAAAACTATCTGAACACTCAAAATAAGAATAAGGAATAATATTTTTAATTTATTGTTTAATGTAATCTAGGTTTTTATGGGACAACTATCATTATGGGACAAAGGGAGTATATAAATTTTATTTTTGATCGAAAGTTATAAACGAATATTTATTTGGTATATTTCAAATTTCGAGGTATTTATAAGATGATGGAACTTGTAAGATGATAGAACTTATAAGATGCTACGATTAAATATTTTAAACGAATTGTAACAATTATGCGCACAAGAAACCACCCTGTATTTTTACGACTCTGTTTCTACGCTAAAAACAGTAGACTGTATATAAACAACGACTGTTGCATTATTTCACTCTTTTCCACTAAGCACACAGTGCTACAGACATTCTTCAAAAATCCAGTAATTTATCAGCGATGACAATACGGGAAACATGTTTGCGAAAAAGCTAAATTCACGGCATTGTGTACCTTACGAGTTACCAGACGAGTACAACGTGGTTGTAGGCGCTCAACATTCGCGTCGCGTTTGAAAAATATCGAAATAGAGATATAAAGCTGAAGAGGCGAGAGAACACTTATTAATAAAAACTCGCAGTACGAAAAAGAGAGACAGAGAATCCCTCTCCTTTTCGTCCTCTAATTGTCCAGGGTTGCGTCGATCAAGGCGAGCGGATTCGGACAAAGTCGTCCGTGCATTTTCGAAGCGGCTGAAAATTGGCGAGTATCTCGGAGACTTCGAAATTCGAGCGAATTGGTAATCGAGGCGAGCCAGCCAGCTCTCGGATATTGAATATTCAATTTTCCGCGAAGGATGTTCGTTTCGGTGGCAACCGCAGCATGCGCTCTCGCTTGGATTTCTAAAAATATCCCCCATCCGGCTAGCTCAAGCGAACCAAAAGGATAAATATGGAGAACGAGGTAAATAGAAGCGTTGAAAGCATGTTAAATACATATAACGGCAACCTCGGGGACGGGAAAGAGGCGTTGGCAACGGACGGGGTTCATTCTGTTCTCCTCCCTTACACGTTTCGTTTAATTAATATTGTTGTCCGGTCCGCTCGTTAGCTGGATAAAGCTCGCTTAATTATACTCGCACAAAGGTTCGATGGCCTTGGAAAAATACAGCGTCGCCATTAGTAACCTATTCGGACGTTAAGACCGGATTAACGGCTCTCCTCCGAGCGGGATACATACTAGTTCAACGTGGAGAAAGAAAGGAGGGGACTGACAAACTAAGGAGAACTCGAAGAAACCGAGGAAAGTATCGGCGAGTAGCTGAATCGTCTCTTTCGAGGAATCTGCCATAATTTCGCGATCAAGACCGATTGCTCTGAATCAGAAAATCCAAGTGTGCGTTCATTAGCACGCTTATAGCTGTGATCGGTATCAGGGAGAACGAAAAATATTTTTTAGTGCCGGAATATACAGTGAGTGTAAAAAGTATTCGTACGCCCTTTAAAATAAAATAACTATTTTATAATTGTACCAAACGACCTGATTTTTTATAATCAATTAGAAGCATTGGTTTACGAAATGATATGAAAAGAAGGTTTTCCAAAAATTATTATTTCCAAGGTTCCATGCAAAAATAAAGAAGGCATTTTTTAAACCTTTTTTATTTGGCCCCTTAATGAAAATTGAAAGTATGTGTTTTTGCATATCATTTTGTAAACCAATGTATCTAATTGATTATAAAAAATCAGGACGTTTGGTACAATTACAAAACAGTTATTTTATTTTAAAGGGCGTGCGAAAACCGGCACAAAACAATATTTTGTCCTAATGTTCTAAACATTCAATATTTTTCGTTTTGCCTAGAATTGAAAATGAATTTTTACGCTAATATATTCACCGGACCAAATTTCTCGATGTCACGCATTTCAACTTATCAATTTTATTCTGATTTGCCAGTCAAAGTATTGAAGATGCAAACAAAAATATGGCAAATATATTTCGCTCGTGGCCTGTGCAGTTTTTCCAAAAATTTCTGCGGAGTGTGCACAGCTGGCGTATTGACACAGACGCTAAGCCTTTGTTCTGCGACTGTATGCTGTTCGTGGCTCATTCATATTCAACGATTGTACAGGAAACAAGAAAGAGCAAGTCTCGCCACTTTTAAGAGAGCGCAAGGCAACGGGCCCGGCACGATATCGTCGCCATTTCCAAACCAGCCATCACCGTCTGGCTCACTATAGTTTCGCGATACGCGTAGATCCGCGGGTCTACTTTGCTTCTCCCCCTGTCATTCTTCTTTCCTCGAGCATTGTTCGCGATTCTAGGAACCGTTGCGTCGCGGTTTACGATAGGCCTTCGAACCAAAGCGCCGAGTCGTTTCAGTGGCGAGTGCACGACGACGCGACGCTGCGCTGAAGGCGAACAGCTGAATGGCAAATGGCCCGGGAGCTGAACTGCGACGAGAACGACACCCTGAGGATCTTAACTCGCGCAGTTCTCATCTCGTCTTGTCTGACGATGCACCAGATCCTCGATCTACAAAAGCAGGAATGATGAGCCGAGTCCTCGTGCATTTATGACGGGAAAAACTGTTCTGGAGTTATTTATAGGGCCAACGCCATAATATGGTAGGTCGTTGGATTCGTCTTAACGTCAGCTTCGACGTTCTGAGATTAAAAGTGAGTGTCAAGATTTTAAAAATTAGAATGATCTTGATTTTTCGTTGAAAAATGTTTTCTTCCAAATTTTATACATTGAAGTTTTTTATGCAGGGTGTCCACTTTTCACGATTTTTCAATTAAGGGGGATCTATACCCTACTGAAGTAACTAGAATCTTACTAGATTTTGGGTCGAAACATGGGTTTACGCGCGGCGATTTTTAGTCCTTATTTGAGCGGATTTTGGACTGGGTGAGGACTCATTCTATAGAGGAAGGTTAAATCCGGCGCACTCTGCTATTGATTTAACGAGATTATGTTTATATCTAATAATATGAGTGCCCAAAGTAGAGAAAAAATCTAGAAAAATAACCACAGATTTCAATGTATTTTCCTGTCTCAAAGAGATTTTTTTGACTGATATGATGAGCAGAGCGCGCCGTGATGTACCTTCCTCTATCAAATGAGCCTTTGTGCAGCTCAAAATATGCTCGTATAAGGACAAAAAATCGCCGCGCGTGATTTCATTCACATTAGCATAGATTTCCCCATATTACGTTCATGAAGACAGAGGTTATCTCTGATGTAGAGCCAATCTAGAGCCAATTTTATTTCGGTTAGTTTAGACGAGATGGTGCCTAGTCAGAAGGACTGTCAATCAGTGCTGCGATATTGTGCAACATTTCACTGCTGAACTGCTGTCAATGTGGAATCATAGCAAAACTGACACAGACGAGGTACATATTCTCATCGGTGGCACTAATATTAGTGCGACTTGTCCTGTATAACGGCATTCGCGACGAGCTGAATAGAATATGGAAATAGCAAGCAACTCCATCTCGTGTTCATTATGCAGTTGCGTGTTTATCAATGTTACCAACCTTTTTTTCTGCACAGAGGTTGATAACATTGATAAATACCCCAAAATCTGAGGGTATAGATCCCCCTTAAGTGCTTGCGATAATGTGACAAAAAGATAGTTTAAACAAAAGTCGATCAGATTTCGATTTTCTATACGTTGCAATAAAAAAAGTTCGAAAATTTTCTTTTTAATTATTGCCAAGGCCACCTCCATTTTTTAAAATGGTACTTCAAGGTCATCCAGAGGTCATGGTATATTAAGTCGTTGATTTCATCTTGATACGGGCTATAATACTGTTAAGTCAAAAATACTAAGTGCCATTTTAAAAAATGAAGCTGGCCTTGGCAATACTAAAAAATATTTCGAACTTTTTTATTGCAATGTATATAGCCAATCGAAAATTGTATAACTTTTGTTGAAAATATCTTTTTGTCAGATTGTCCCAAGTACTCGAAAAATTGTGAAAAGTGTTACGTGGGACACCCTGAATATTATAATTCAGTTTATGGTCTAAATACTGATTCAGTTTTGTTCGGAACATTCTTCTGCTGGCTTATCGGAAGGGGCTGACTAATTGGGTGTTTGTTCCAGTATATTTTTTATATATCGGGTGTATGTTTATAATCTTGAGGATATGTAATATTCAATAAGTTTAGCTACGTAGAAATTAAATAACGTACTAAGTAACTAAGTAATTTGAATACCGATTTCGGTGGAACTAATATCGAGATCGGTAAACGGTTCTCCGGAAAAGTTTACGAGGTCATTTCTCCCGGATCCGTCCATCCGTTTCGTTCTCCATTTCTCGGTCGCGTCGTTGAAAATAATTGCGACGCGCACTTCGAGGGAGAGCACGCTTCAACTTCGATTGCCACTCGTAGTTTTCGTTCTCGAGACTGAATCGAGATATAAATAATCGCGGTCGCGGCGAATTTTATTCACGACCGGCTTCCTGATTGTTATTGGCTCGAACGGTGCACGAGGAACAGTATTTCCAAGGAGCAGATGCACGAAATTATTTTCCGAGATCACTCAAACGGGATGCTCTGAACAATGCCCTTGGAAATCGAGGAATTCTCTGACGATACCGTATGCGGTACTGGATGAAAATATGTTTTCATAAATTCAGTTTAATGAGCTTCCACATTATATGTTCATAATGTATGTACACAATGTATGTACACAATGTACATTGTACAGGGTGTAAAGAAACTAATGGTCATCCGTCCTAGGGGTGAATCTACACCTCTGGATCGGTGGACATTTGTAAGAGAAACTTGCCGCAAAATTGTTTATAACACAGAAAATTAGTGTTAAAGTCTTTTTTTGCATCAACGCATTCTACTCATCGAGAAGAGGAAAAGTTTGAAAGGAGCCATATGTCACAAACACATAGTTATTGAGATATAAGCTGTTAAAGTTTTTGAAAAATTTGATTGTGTGGAATTATACGTATAGACAAAAGCCTACTACTACAGTCCACACGTCCGTGTCGATGAGACAGAAGATGATCGTGTGCGTGCCGCGAGACAGACGAAATTTAAAGGAGCCTAACGACGAATGCGCCTTTAAATTTCGTCTGTCCCGCGGCACGCACACGATCATCTTCTGTCTCATCGACACGGACGTGTGGACTGTAGTAGTAGGCTTTTGTCTATACGTATAATTCCACACAATCAAATTTTGCAAAAACTTTAACAGCTTATATCTCAATAACTATTTGTTTGTGACTTATGGCTCCTTTCAAACTTTTCCTCTTCTCGACGAGTAGAATGCGTTGATGCAAAAAAAAACTTTAACATTAATTTTCTGTGTTATAAACAATTTTGCGGCAAGTTTCTCTTACAAATGTCCACCGATCCAGAGGTGTAGATTCACCCCAAGGATGGATGACCATTACTTTTTTTACACCCTGTACATTGCATTTCAAAATTATATGTCGTGACCACCCTAGCGTGATTCTCCATCTCCGGGTCGGTGGAGATTTGTTAAAAAAACTTGCCGCAAAATTGACCTTGACCTTGAATTTCAAGGTCAAATTTTTTTATCATTGCGTGTTATAGTACTCATCAGGGGGAAACAAATGTCTGAAAGGAACCATGGGTCAAAAACGAACCGTTCGCTTGAAAATTGACGTTAAAGCTCAAATAAGTTTTGAAGTCTTTCTATTTCCATGATACGTTTCTTTTGTAGTTAAATGGAATCCAAATAGCTGTGTAATGTCTCGAATAATTATATTTTACTCACAAATACGCCAATAATGCTGTTCAATTGTTATTGTCTACCATATCGCTCGCTGCTCGGTCGCTTGCTGCTTATCTCAACGTGGCTTCGAACTTACCGAACCCCAATTACGCCTCATCTCAATCATACGTTAATTTTCAAGCGAACGGTTCGTTTTTGACCCATGGTTCCTTTCAGACTTTTGTTCCCCCTGGTAAGTACTATACGACGCAATGACAAAAAAATTTG
Organism: Lasioglossum pauxillum; assembly: GCA_933228785.1. Taxonomy (NCBI): domain Eukaryota; kingdom Metazoa; phylum Arthropoda; class Insecta; order Hymenoptera; family Halictidae; genus Lasioglossum; species Lasioglossum pauxillum. The sequence continues at coordinate 48,393,642 of OW121702.1, read as the reverse complement.
ACTTTGAGATTCAAGGTCAAGGTCAATTTTGCGGCAAGTTTTTTTAACAAATCTCCACCGATCCAGAGATGGAGAATCACGGTAGAGTAGTCACGACATATAATTTTGAAACACCCTTAACATAATAAACGTATATAATAATACAGTATTATTAATTGTATATAAACGTACATAATAATAATATACAGGGAGTTCATTTGAAAACTTTCCAGCCGAATATCTCGAAAAGAGTGAAAGATATTAAAAAAAGTGTAACACACGTGTCCAATGATTTCGAGGGGGAAAGAGGAGGTAGTATCAGTTTTTTAGTTGGGTGGCGTTTTCAAGGTCATTCGAAGGTCAACTTTGTTTTTTCAGATGGAAACCTATATTTTTCATTATGGCATCTTATTGTACGTAAAAAGACAGATATATTTATAGAGAAGTTTTGATTATGACTAAACGTTCTTCTTGTTTAGTCATAATTAAAAGTCTTTCCTTCAAATATTCCCATTCCTGTAAAATTTCATGTTTTCCGCAACTTCAACGTCAATGTGGCACGTCTTCCCCTTATCCGATCAAGTTCATCTTCTGCAGGAATTATTTTCTTACCCAATGGCATAATTTTGGGGGGAGGGGGACGTGATAAAAGTCTCGCAAAAAAAATTTCACCAAGTATAGCTGAGGTTCACCCTAAGGTGGCTCACTTTCCCGACGACCAATTGATCTAAAGCTTTGGGTATATCATTTTTTCATGAAATGGAACAATATTGCGAGGAATCGTGCCAAAAATTTCATGGTCGAAAAATAAGGTCCACGCCCAGTATACACATACATATACAGGGTGGCCCACATAACTCTGAACAGCTCAATATCTCCGTTACTTTTCGTTGTACAAAAAAACTTCGTAGGACAAAGTTACACTGTTTGAAGGGCCACATATAATGGTGTAAGGGAAAAAAGATTTCAAGGTCATTTTTATGAGATTTCAAGGTTATCGATGTTTTTTTAAATGGAATGAGGTACTTTTTAATACATCAATCGATGCAGCTGGACATTCTTTATCAAAAAGTACTAACCTATGTATGTCGAAAAGTTAGTAGTTCAGGAGATATTTCAATTTAAATAACTCCAAAATACCATTACTGCCGTACTAAGGCGTTAGTGTTTACTTACTTGTGTAACGCCTTAGTACGACAGTAATGGTATTTTGGAGTTGAAGAGTTGATATTGAAATTGAAGTTGAAATGGAAAAATTCATATTGAAATTCATATTAAAATTAACGAACTGAAATTGGAAAATTGACGTTGAAATGGAAGAGTCGAAATTGAAGTTGAAATGGGAGAGTTAAAATTGAAGTTGGAATAAAAGTTGAAATGGAAAATTTGATGTTGAAATTGAAAAATTGACGTTGAAATTGAAGAGTTGAAATTAACAAAATGAAATTGAAAAATTGAAGAGTAGAAATTGAACTTGAAACGAGAAAGTTAAAATTGAAATTGAAAATGAAGTTGAAGAATTGATATTGAAGTGGAAGGGTTGATATTGAAATTATAGTTGATATTAATGAAATGAAATTGAAAAATTGGAGTTGAAATGGAAGAGTTAAAATTGAAATTGAAAATGAAGTTGAAGAATTGATATTGAAGTGGAAGGGTTGATATTGAAATTATAGTTGATATTAATGAAATGAAATTGAAAAATTGGAGTTGAAATGGAAGAGTTGAAATTGAAGTTGAAAATGAAGTTGAAGAGTTGACATTGAAGTTGAAATTGAAAAATTGACATTGAAATTAATGTTAGTGTTTACGTACTTGTGTAACGTCTTACAGTAAGACAGTAATGGTATTTTGGAGTTATTTAAATTGAAATATCTCCTGAACTACTAACTTTTCGACATACATAGGTTAGTACTTTTTTATAAAGAATGTCCAGCTGCATCGATTGATGTATTAAAAAGTACCTCATTCCATTTAAAAAAACATCGATAACCTTGAAATCTCATAAAAATGACCTTGAAATTTTTTTCCCCTTACACCGTTATATGTGGCCCTTCAAACAGTGTAACTTTGTCCTACGAAGTTTTTTTGTACAACGAAAAGTAACGGAGATATTGAGCTGTTCAGAGTTATGTGGGCCACCCTGTATACCGGGTGATCACGACAAACAGGCCACCTAAATAGCTCCGTTAGGATTAGAGATAGAAGAAAATGTTAGAGAGAAAAGTTGTACAGTTAAAGGGGGCAAATATGGTGATATAAAAAAATGTTCCGATTGTAGTCGTTTTCAAGGTCTTTTGAAGGTCATCGATGATTTTTAAATAGTACCATATATTTTTAACTTCACAGTGTTGTAGCTGATGTCAAAACGAGTTCAATGATGTGGTACACAATGACCTTCAAATGACCTTGATCTTCGAAAATTGGCGTTCCTTTGCGCGGTCCATCTCTTCAGGCTATGGTGATGCAAAAAATATTTGTTACGTAATGTGCATATCATCAATGGACCAAATATCTGGCAAGAATATTTTTTTCCAAAGGTCATTTTTTTCGGAGTTATCAAGGTTATCGATGTTTTTTGATACCTAACTACATTTTTATTTTATTGCACCGTGTAATTGATCGAAAAATACATTCAGATATGTATAATAACATGACCTTGAGCTTGATCTGAAGGTAAAACTTTAATTTTTGAAGATCAAGGTCATTTTAATGTCACTTTATTATACATATCTGAATGTATTTTATGTATTGTATATGTACACAATGTATATTATGTATTGTATATGTATACCCAATGTATATTATGCATTGTATTATAAATTTATATTATGCATTGTATTATACATGCATATTATGCATTGAATTGTACATTGTATTATACATAAGTGCCCATCGCTAAAACTGACGTTCCAGAATTGCAGCGAACGACTCCGACTGATTTTTTCGTCCCGTATGTGGCAGTGAGATTTTCGTGGAGGAAAAATTATAATCCCGAATTTGTTCGGTATTCTTTATGCAAATAGCGTCCCGCGGAACGGCGGTAGAAGCGTCGGAAATCTGCGAAACGGCGAAAGGCGATGGCGCGTGCAGAACGGGCCGCGTAGCCTGCATTTTGCGGTTGCCTCTCATATGTAATCACCGACGCACCACGCTCTTCCAGAAAATGCAGCTTGTCGCCGTGCCTCTGCGAATTTCGCCGGCTGCCACGGGTGTACACTGCGCTACTCCACCCCCCCTCTCCCATTCTTCTACCTTTCCCTTGTTTGCGACAATTTCCCGGCAGTCGACGCATGACAAAAATTACGGCTGCGCAATATCGAGGAAGTCTGTGCAGTTTTTAATTAATCTGCACCCCCGCCTATTCTTTCCTCTCCCGGCCTGCTTGGTCATGGAGAGGATAGTCCGGCGATTCGAAGGTTTCGAAAATCGAAACTTTTCGCTGCTGTTTCGGTATCGGGAAAATATAATCCCGGAGAATTATAGACAAATTGGAAGTATCCGTGTCCCCGCTGGCTTCGGGGCAGAGAGCTCGGCCCTCTCGTATACTTTACGACAGAGCTTGAAACTTTAAATGTGCACTTCTCAAAACGACGTTAGTCGGATTGGTTGTTACGGTATCTCGGAAACCAATCATCCGGCTGGCTTGAAACTTGGATGTCTCCTGCGGACGTCCAATTATCGTCCGTGACTATACCGGATCGCGGTGCGAGCAAAATTCAACGAGGCAAATCCGCCAAACAGCGAATTATGTACTCCCCTAACAGCACGGTCTCTTATTTCTCAACTATTCTTGCTTATCAGTGTCGCCAGATCAACACTTGTCTCGCACTCTACATTCCCCTTCTACGACGCTATTCCCCCACGCTTTCGCCACGTAACTGTACTCCCCTCGATTTGAGTCGCCGTGACTGTTCTACGTGTTTACAGTAAGGCCCTCCACACACGGGTCGATCGGCGATTCGGTCGACGCGATTCCAGTCGCATGCGATTTCTCCCTCCACGTGACTTCCAATGCAAATGAATGGAGAGCCACACACGGGTCGATTCGTGGTCGACTGAAATAGACTCGACTGAAATCGCCGCTATTCTAATCGCGTGCGATCGGAAGCGAAGTTGGAAAATCGCGTGGATCGTACGATTCGCGCGACTCCACAGGAGACGATTTTTTCACTCTCTTAAATCGCATTTCTGAGGTAAAAAAATTGCTTAATTCGATGTAGTATCACTAATTAGAGCTTAATATACCCCCACGGTAAAACCTGCAAGTCTAGCTTTCCTTCTAGCAGCAAAAACGTCGAAGCAGTTTGGTTTTTATTGTTTTTGACAATGATCTCCCACAACAAAAAATCTGAAAAAATCGAGGACACCGCTTTTGATGGTAGCTTATTCGGGCACTAATAATAGCATGTTTTCATATTTTTCAGAAATCTTCATTTTTCCGACGTTAGAGGTTTTTCAATGACTCTTGAACCATTCGAAAGCTGACTAATAAAAACCCATCCGAGTAAAATTTTAGCCCTCTAGCTTGCCCGTGAGGGTAGTTATAGGGTTTTACTCAGATGGGTTTTTATTGGTCAGCTTTCGAATGGTTCAAGAGCCATTGAAAAACCTCTAAGGGCAGTTTGGATCATCTTAAAAGGCTAGGCCCTTTTACTCGTACCGCTAAAAAGTGTGAAATAAAAAATTTTATATAATAAATAAAAATTATAAGTATAAATAATTATGTGAATACACACACGAATTTAAATGCAATACAATCTTTTCGGAGGCGACGCGAAATTGAAAATTTTCCTTAAATTCCTTAAATTCTTCTACATGCTTTCACATATTAATGTATATTCTCTTCCGACCTACTGATTTTCAGATTCACCATATTCTAATGAAATCATAATCAGCAACATCTGTCATTTGGAAAATTTTCAATTTTGCGCCGCCTCCGAAAAGATTTTATTGTATTTAAGTTCGTGTGTATTCACATAATTATTTATACTTATAATTATTTCATATTTTTTAGTGCGTTTCTCGAAGTCGGTTTAATTTTTTTATAAAATTTTTTGAAAGTGAAAACGTGAAAACGCGATTCTTGATGTTTAAAAAACACAAATTGACTACAATCGACCCGTGTGCAAATGGCAATCGCGTCCGTCACATGAATCGTATATGACGATCAAGACGTACGAACTTCACGACGCGATTACAATCGACTCGTGTGTGGACGGCAATCGCGTCTGTTGCATGAATCGTACGACGATCAAGACGTAAAAACAGCACGACGCGATTACAATCGACCCGTGTGTGGACGGCAATCGCGTCCGTCGCATGGATCGTATTTGACGAGCAAGACGTACGAACTTCACGACGCGATTTCAATCGACCCGTGTGTGGAGGGCCTAACTGCAAACGCAATTGAAAAAGCAATTGTTTTCAAAAACCGAATAAAATGGCTCGACAGTGTACACGCGAACAATGAACACATGCATGATATATCAACAAAATGGAACGAGTTTAATCACATCTTTTAAAACGTTGTACTGCGCAATTATTCTTTTTCCGCACGTTACATCCGGGAAATAGTTAGCCCTTTTATTTGCGAGAACTGCAGCGAAGTGTAGCGTTTGGAGTGCGTGATTCGCTTATCGAGGCACTGGCGGAAGAGCGTCGTTCGCCTGGATCGTAGTTATGGTCGTTTTCGGAATCGCTATACTGTCTTTTTGCGGAGTGGCGTGCACGCGAACGCGCAACCACCGCGACAACAGCGAAATAACGACGGGGACGTTTCCACGTTTTTGCGAATTATCGGCGTCGTTGCTCGACAAATATGTGAAAACGCGTTAAGCGAGCCTGCCAGGCTGCCTGCCTGCCGGAGATACGGAAACCGCGCTCGGTTTTACGAGTGACTTTATTCCCATATACTTCCGCGGCTGCAGCGAAAAGAATCCGGTACAAGTCGTTGCGACACGATAACTTTTTCCTCTTGCCACCCTCTCTCTCTCTCTTTCTCTCTCTTTCGCGGCGAAGTCAAACGTTTTGCGCGTTCCCGCTGGTCAACATTCTTTCTGCTGTTTCGGTCGAAACGTGCCTATCCACCGATGCCTGGTGTTTTATGCCGTTTAGAAGAAACCGCTGCTTTATCGCACATTTTCGCACCATTCGTTCTTCTCTTGGTACTATGTGCCTGTTTTGCGATAGCGAGTTCGAAAATACAGGGTGGGAGGAATTTACAGGGTGTATAAAAAGTAATGGTCATCCGTCCCACGGGTGAATCTACACCTCTGGATCGGTGGACATTCGTAAGAAGAACTTGCCGCAAAATTGTCTATAACAAAGAAAATTGTTGTTAAAGTTGTGTTTTAAATCAACACCTTCCACTCATCCAGAAAAGAATAATTATTTATAGGGTTAAAGTACGAATGATGTGTGTGAATTGTATGTATGTACGTGTGTGTATTAACAGACAACCCTATGTATAGTTAAATTTATAAAATAGAGAATCGGAACAGAAGAATTCTAAAATCGTAATTGCCAACGAATTGTAAAAAGAAGATCAGATCGAAACTAGCTCCCACGACAAACACGTCTGTCAACGACTGGTTATCCGTGTGTCTTGTTTTACAAATAAATACGGCTTATTCCTTACATATTTAAATAAAAATAAATTTTTAAAAAATACCACGCTTTTAAAACGGACTAAAAAGTATGAAATAAAATTTTAAAAAACGCCACGTTTAAAAGACGGACTAAAAAGTATAAAATAATTTTCTCTAGCCCCATACAGATTCCTAACCCCGTACAGATAGTCCTGAAAATTTGTGATTGTGAATTTTGAATAGCTATGAAAATACTTGTAAGATTTAAAACGAAAAACGTGGGGCGCAAGATAATACATAGTAAGGAGTGTAGAGAGTAGCTGCCACTGAGAAAACTCGCAAAACAGTTCATATCATCTGCAGTGCAATAAAATTGTTAGTGATTTAGGTGTTCATGCATCAATTATCTATTGCATGCGCCCCACGTTTTTCGTTTTAAATCTTACAAGTATTTTCATAGCTATTCAAAATTCACAATCACAAATTTTCAGGACTATCTGTACGCGGTTAGGAATCTGTATGGGTCTAGAAAAAATTATTTTATACTTTTTACTCCGTTTTTTAAACGTGGCTTTTTTAAAAATTTTATTTTATACTTTTTAGTCAGTTTTAAAAACGTGGTATTTTTTAAAAATTTATTTTTATTTAAATGATTATTTTCTGCTTTTTAGCCTTATATGTGTGAAATTTTACAATCGATTTTGAACATTTTGATGAGATTATAACAGAGACATGTAGTAAATTTCAGACGGTATTGCGACGCGTCATATCGAAAACGAACGCCGTGGTAAAATGTCAAAGATAAAGGTTCGACGGAGAATTTCGGTGTAACTGTTCTTTCGCTTGGTAAACAAACATTATACTATAATAATACGTAGTAACTTTGTAAACACCGCACGGAGCTCGAACGCACACCGACGCACACTGAGCTCCTTCGGTGCGAAGCGGGTCAGTGGAGTGGGGTTGAGTCAGAGTGGGAACACGTAGTAGAGTGGGGACGCTGAACGCGAAGACGTACTACGTCACGCGGCGGGGGGTGCAAAGGTTCGAATTATTAATAATTTATATCTCCTGAACGCATAGGCTTTTTTAAAAAAATTTTTTTTAAATATTGCATTGTCATCCAGTTCTGAGCTAAGTTTAAAATTTCAAGTCTCTAGCTCATCGGGAAGTTAGTTTAAAATCAATTGCAAAATTTGTACCGAACAAACAGACAGACAAGAAAGTGAGCTAATAAAAACGTGGTAAAAAGAATTAATAAATTTCTTTTTCCTTCATAATCTTGCTTTTCTTTCATAATCATATTCTGTATTACTGTTCGTTCAGCGAAAATTAATTTCGGCCAGCATGACACCTACAATGTGTCTGAAAATTCCTTCAACATTCGGAAATGGGAGGTTCTTCGGATCATTTGATGCAACATTTTCTTAATTTCTTAATTTCTTAGTTTGCGGCGCGCAAACTGTCAATTGGCCGACCAATTCGCGTCTAGATCGCGTTCTGATTGGTCCGTGTTTCTCGTTAATTACTCCTTAACAAAGCCGCGGGCGCCAAAATACGCGAAGGAAAATGTTGCATCAAATGATCTCAGGATCCTCCCATTTCCGGATGTTGAAGGAAGTTTGAGACATCCTGTATGTATAAACTTGGTAAAAAGACGTGGTAAAAAGATTGAAAGGAGCCACACGTATGGTCTTACCGGCAGGTAAGACCCTGGGCCTTTTTTGTGAGGCTACCTCTTCAACAAGTGCACTCCGAAGTGATGCACCGTAGTGTTGAGACTCGTCCGACAATATTTATGCAACACTGCCATTCATGCCATTCACAGTACAAACGCAGCCAGTTTGTTGTGCACGAAATATCAGGAAATTCTGATTGTACACAGCAGGTTGCGCAATTAGTCGATCACTATCATTCACGATCAATCATGTTGTGCAATAGGCAATGTTGCGCAAAATGCTTGATGGTGAATAGGCCCCTCAAATATAGCGACTCTGGCAGGTCTGCGGACAGCCATTCACACATGGCGCTCACGTCACACTACCAGCGCTGGATTAAGATAACGTAGGATGGACCTGTCCTAAAATCGGGAAAAATCTGCAGAATCCCCAGATATGCTGAACGTTCAGAAGGCGCTCGATAGTATTTGTGATTCGCGAGAATCGAGATCGCGCGAGTTCTTGGTCGCGTTGCGCCGCTTGCGGATCATTGGTAAACGAAGGGATATAACGGATCCGGTATCGCGTGGCGGGGCTTGATACCGAATTATATCGGGAGAGGGAATACGACAAGGATAATTGAATCGAATAATAGAGGCAGTCGAAACGATTTACTTGCGCTCGGTCTAAATCGACGCATTTGGCCCGGTCGTTTGTAGTTTGTTGGTATCGAGCCGGATGGCCGTTCGTCACATTGAAAACGCTCGATGCTCTAATTATATTACATCTACCGTGAAATACTGGACCGAGAGAGAGAGGGAGAGAGAGTTCGAAGGGGATTTCAACGGTCGTGCGCGTATCTATGATGCTCGTTATCGGCGGCCCATTCGTTCTAACGATTATGGAAAACTATCTAGTACAGATAATCCCGGATCGCGGAATTGTTCCTCCTCCCTGTAGGACAGCGGCGCGGGGCGGCGGCCCCGCGATTCCATCGGGGTAAAAAGCTCGTTAATGATCCCGTTAATTTCCAGATATCGAGCACGATCTGTACACCCGTGTTTTATTAAGCTTATCTCTACCCCTCTAGCCTTCGATACACGAGCCGAACAAAAGCCCGACTCCGAAAAAATCGCATCGGTTCGTATCTCGATAACGTAACTCGATCCGCTCGCGTACGCAGCGGCAAGAAATTACTATTCCTTCCGGCCGCGTCCAATGAATATTTTAACGCCCCCATGAATACGTTACTTTCGCCTCTGCAGAGCTTATTTCCAACTTGTAATCGTTCAACGCTTGCCGCGCTGTACGGTTAAACTGTTAAGAGGACGGTCTCGGCGATTTTCGGTCATTTATGGAGATTATTGCTGTGACTTCTCTTGCTCCAAGCTAACAGCTTTGAAAAATCGAGTTGTTTTCCTCTCGACGGAAAATAGTAGAATATTTCACGAATATGCGCTGATCGAACTCGCCGAAATAACGATGTTACAGATTATTTACTATGGTGCGACGGGATTTGCGTTTTTATCGAAACTTCGATTTATGCGACTCGCCAAATGTAATTGGCAGATCGATTTTCAACGGAGCTCGTTTAATACGTTATGAATTTGTACCGGTAATGCACCAACGATGTTGATATGTACTACCTCTTTTTGTAATGCATTTTTTCGGGACATACGGGTAAATTATTTTTGTTTGAAAAGGTTTAAATAAACATTAAGCAAAATGATTGTTACTATTGGGTTGGCAAGAAAGTAATTTCGGTATTTTTAGATGAAATAAAATCCAATTTTTTTATCAAAGCAATGAACTTTAATCAATAAAATATTTTCCATTTTGTTGTATGATCTTTTGCCATCTTTCTGGTAGCTTCATAATTTCCGCGCTCATAAAACTTCTGATCCTTTTCAGTGAAAAACTGATCCAAGTGCGATTTCAGATCATCATCATTAGTGAATGTTTTACCATTCAAAGAGTTTTGTAAACTTCGGAATAAATGATAATCTGATGGTGCAATGTCAGGGCTATATGGTGGATCTGACATCACGTCCCAACCGAGCTCCAATAACTCTTCACGTGTTACCAAAGATGTGTGTGGCCTAGCGTTATCATGGTGGAACACGATTCCTTTGCGATTTGCCAATTCTGGCCGTTTTTCTTTGATTGCTATGTCCAGTTTTGTTAGTTGTCGACAATAAACATCTGAATTGATGGTTTGGTTCCTTGGGAGCAGCTCAAAATACACAATACCTTTGTAATCCCACCAAATTGACAACATGATCTTCTTTTGGTGCAATTCAGCTTTCGGTGTGGTTTGGGCTGGTTCATCACGCTTGGACCATGATCGTTTTCGAGTTGTGTTATTGTAAACAACCCATTTCTCATCACCGGTGATGATTCGCTTGATAAAAGGGTCGATTTCATTTCGTTTGAGATGCATATCGCATATGTTGATGCGTTGCATTAAGTGAATTTCTTTCAACTCGTGTGGAACCCAAATATCGAGCTTCTTAACGATTCCGAGACTTTTTAAACGATATTCTATGGTTGTATGCGAGACATTTAACCTGTCTGCAATCTCTCGGACAGTTATATGACGATCCGATTCAATAATGGCTTTCATTTGGTCATCATCAACTCCAGATGATCGACCAGAACGTTGGTCGTCTTTAAGTGAGAAATTTCCAGAACGGAATTTTTTAAACCAATTCTGGCACGTGCGTTCTGTTAAGCAATCTACACCGTAAACTTCGCATATATCTTTGTGAGCCTCGGCAGCTTTTTTACCTCTACGGACATAAAAAAGCAATATATGCCTATAATGTTCGTTTCTGCACTCCATGTTCAAATTGACACAGAACTAACAATTTTAATCAAAATTACGTGTAATTTGCTTCAAAAGTAACCTAAAAGATGCAGTTATGAAATGTCAGAAAGAAAACAAACGCAACGTTAACAGAAGCCAATCAAACAAAACATAACGCCATCAGTTAGTGAAAACCGAAATTACTTTCTTGCCAACCCAATATGTTAATGATAAAATTGAGGGTAGCTACTTCTGAGAGGGTTAAATTATAAAATATGAGGATGTTTTTTTGTAGAATATAAAAGGGAGAAAGCTTCGCGTTTTTAAAGGAATATACACATCGCTCGCAGCATTGGATTCCAATTTTTCGGAAGCAAAAATGTTGTAAAACCGTGGAGTAATTCGTTAGTTTCGAAACCTCGTTTGCTGTGTGGAACACCGACTGCTGTCCGGTCTCGCTGTCAAAGATCGGAATGCCCGTGATTGGAAGTTAGTTTCATTTTACGAATAGGAATGTTCTAACTAACACACTACGGACGGATTTCAAAAAATGTTGATTATTGCCCTGTGTTTGAATCAACTTCAAACGTTTCCTACAAATTGAATACTTCAGATATATAAAAAATCACGGTGTCAGATTGTATAGCAGAAATTCTACCTTTTTAAAAATACATCATGCAAGGGGTTAACGATCATTTTTTCAGAATTGTTTCTGGCCCTCGTAAGCGTGGTACATTTATTCTAAATATTGGGAGTACAAATTTGTCCGTTTTCATAAGATGTCTCTGACTGTTATGAATGTTTCACAGTGACAGCTGATTTCGATGTTTTCAGAGAGGTTAGACATCTACCAATAATATTCAGTTTATATCGCTTTAGTTTTCATACAAAACTTTTGTTTTTTACTGTGTTGAATATGTCAAATTTTGTGGTGACAGCATTTGCGGGAGGTTTTACTTTTCTGCTTTAATTGGAAGAAAAGTGCTGTTGAAGCGCATCGAATGCTTGTAGAAGTTTATGGTGACAATGCTCCAACTGATAAATCATGTAGGGAATGCTTTCGACGTTTCAAGGATGGTGATTTCAGCGTTGAAGACAAGCCTCGCTCTGGACAGCCAAAAAAATTTGAAGATACAGAATTGGAGGCATTACTCGATGAAGATCCGAGTCAAACGCAAGAGGAGCTTGCAGAATCATTGGGAGTTACCCAACAAGCAGTTTCCACACGATTAAAATCCATGGGAATAATTCACAAGCAAGGCATTACGAAAGAAACGGCCGGAATACGAGCAGAGACATGGCAAAGTTATTCTTCTGCATGATAACGCTCGGCCTCACGTCGCAAAAGTCGTAAAAAAATATTTAGAAACACTCAAGTGGGATATTTTACCGCACCCGCCGTATTCGCCGGACATTGCTCCTTCGGATTACTGGTTGTTCCGACGGATGCAGCACGATTTGGCAGGTCACCGGCTCACTTCTTTCGCAGAAATCGAAAATTGGTTACAAACTTGGATCGCCTCAAAAGACGAGACATTTTTTCGAGACGGAATTCGAAAATTGCCTGAAAGGTGGGAAAAAGTAGTAGCCAGCGATGGACAATACTTTGATTAACCTGTTCATTTATTTTGTTCTGAAATAAATGCATGACCACAAAAAAACGTACCGAACTAATTTGTACTCCCAATATATTATTATAAATTTTCTTATCACGGAAAGGTGGATAAAAAGGTAAAAAAACATCGAGACAATTGAACGGGAGAAGTTGGGCATCCCCGCCGTCTGTTAAACGGAAAAATCGATCCGGGAAAAATTATTATTGGGAATAGTCGAGAAAGAAGGAGAGGGAGAGCTCGTTAATTGCGAAGGCACCCGGAGAAAATCGCGGTCCATTCAGAAACGATGCGCGCCTGGCCTCTCGTAAAAATTGCAACCCTCCTTTATCTCCTTTGACCTCCGCCCTCATCGGTCTTGTTCTTTGCGACGCAGTCTGGACCATAAAAGTCTTGGTCCCGGAGTGGATGGTGGTCGGCGAACAAAAACGAGAAAATAAGTACACGGAGGAGTAAATGGAAGAGAGTGGCGTGCTTAGAATGGAGGGGAACGCGATAAAAGTAAATAAAGCCGATAGCGTGTACGTCCTGTTGCGGATGCCGGCCAAGCGGAGGGCGTCCGAGGAATCGGCTAGGCCATGCGTTATTAGAAACCGCCCTTACCCCGTTGCATCCCGCTTTTCCGAGGGCTGCCACCTCCTCTTTTTCGTCTCCCGAGGCTGTTTCTTTCCCTGGACGTTGTTACGTCGTCGGGCAACCACGATTTTTTCGGATCGGCTTATCGCAAAGTGGCTGATAATCTAACTGGCTCCTGGTGCTTCTAGATGTTGTCGTCACCAGGCTTAGCAGATCTTTAAGGAACATGGAAATATCTTCTTCGTTTTTACATTATGGGGGTATTCTGGTTATCAAAGAATTTTTTTCAGAAAAACTATCGAATCTTTTACAATGAAATTATACACACATATTTATTGGTATTCGAAGTACAAGTGCAATTTTTTCCAAGTAGAAGTACTTAAAATTGCATGAGTGAATAATGTTTTGATAGAGGAAGTTTAAGAGTGTTACAGAAAGGAAATTAAATCAGTATTTTGATACGAGAAACGGAAACTTTTATTTTAAAAGGATCAGAAAAATAGTTGGATCGTTGGGAAGAGGTTCCCTAATAACTTGAGCAAAATGTCCCGGACCTAAGTCAAGACCAGTTTACGCCACTTCGAGCACAAGAGCTGGGAAAACACTCGAAATTCGCACCCCGCAGTTCCTTATGTCAATTTCTAACCGCAGACGCGCAATTCAGGAAACGTGAAATTCAAATTCTTCGAAGACTAAAATGTTAGTCTAACGAAACTATCTTCAAAATGAAAGGAACGCTTTGTAGACTCTGATGTGTTGGTAAACTCTGGATGGGGAATGGAATAATGAAAATATTATGTCAGAACGTAAGAATTTTAGCGAGCGTCGCGACCCGTTTCAGCTCCCAGCGATTCATATTTGAGAGTCTCTTCAAATTTTCGATGTTAAATTCCTAAAGGGTTCTCTCAGGTCTTACCTCCATTAACTCTTGCAGGGGAATTGGGTCAATTCGACCTAGGACCAGTCACAAATTCTTTTTCCCTCCGTTATTAACTTCGTGTGGACAATCGGGCACGCGTCTTCATATTTTCTTTATTACTTTTTCATGTTCTCGTAGAAACACGAGCCTTTAGACAGTGTTACAACAATTTTTCATAAATAATTTTCAGTACGAAAATAATAAACCTTCATCCACTCTTTTCTTCTTACTGCAGTATTTAATTAAGGTGATTGATGTGGAGCTGCTTTGAGAAAAAATTCAAGCGCAATGCTGGAGAACGATATTAATTTATAAATTATATTAAAAATTCTACGTTCCATTTAAAAAATCAAAGTTGACTTTCATAAGTCCTTGGCCTAATCTCCAACACATTACTGGTGCACATGGACATCTGAAGGACATAATGTACTTTTCCATCTACTAGGTTTTCTTTTAAAAAAATGAAAAAAATTGGTCAGCAAGAATCAGATTTCCCTCGCAAAGCAAAATTATTATAAAAATCACGCGCACAATGTTCCCCTGTGTTCCATCACGTTCTACCGATCGGTTATCAAAGTTGATTCGCGTCGAGTGTTTATAAAAAATTTGATACGCTTGTCCCCGTGTTATCCGTTGAGCGACGACAGAGGACCGATGTCGACGCGAATCGATCATCGAAAGCGATCGACGGAATGAAACGCGTGAACTGCTCGATCCGGCGAATTTTAAACAGTCTTTTTTTTCCCTCCCACCCCTTTTGTTTCCGTCGGGAAACGAGGTGCTGCGCGTCGCGTCCTCCCTCCGGTCGTTTGCGGCGCGGCCCGCGAGACACGCGGCTGTTTTGCGGTTAAATTTGCTGCACGGACACGGCATTTGTTAATCCTTTGGAGCGCGCCAAGCGAGGCTAGGACAAGTTAATTGCGCGGAAGCAATTAAGCGGCCGAATGACACCTTGAATTAGGTGGCGCGCTTTACAGTCGACGGCTTATCGAAACAACGCATGTACATTACGACTGCTCTCGAAAAATACTCGACATTCTTAACACATTACCGACCGGTGATTATTGCATGATTTTGAAAAATCTATGGTGCATGGCTAAACACTTTTTAATGGAACCTTCAATAGCAACAGTAATTTTCATCGAGAACTAACAAGTCACCCTCGATAACCTCATCTAATAGTTTCATTTAAGATTGCAATGTAAAAGAAAATTTCTATGCTTTCTTTTGGTACAGTAAAATTATTAAAAATGCTATTAATAGGCTTCTAGTAGGTAAAGTGTTAACAATTAACCTGGCGGGCGATTAAATATTTGTTGTTGCCCTGTGCAAATGGCATGATTCAGTGTCTGCTCAATCCGATTATGTAGTAATTTCGCGGTCCTGGAATTCTACTTTGTACTCTTGTTGCGACGTTCGTGATCGGTACACTGCGGATCTTTTGGAACAATAATAACACTGTCCAACACCAAATTTGTTCCCTAATTATTGTTGGGTCCTTCTTATAGAGTTTTTTGCGCTGATTCCAAATCTGTTCTTAATTTTTTTCCTATACGCATAGTTTTTGAGAAACATGACTTTGAAAAAAAAACATATTTTTCAGTCTTAAACAAATATTGTGGTGTTATTATAAAAGATATTAAATTATTCTTTATAGCAAAAGATTCTGTAGACTATCCCGAATACAGCGATATCCAATATTAATACATTATGATTGTTTAAACATGTTTAAACAATGATTAAAGACGGAGAGACACCACTTTTGCACCAATTTTTTAGGATATTTTTCAATTTATCTCAAAAAATAAGGGTACAGCGGAAAATCGAACTATACCATGCGATAGAGCAGACGTTTATCTTGAAAACCCCGCTTTGAAGTTTGCAACGTCGACGTTTTTTTCGGACCAGAAAGAAAAATATCTTCGCCCGACATGAGTTGCCGCCAATGACGGGAAGCGGCGCGGCGCGGCGAACGGCCGTACTAATGGCGAGCGCCACTGGCGGCAACTCATGTCGGGCGAAGATATTTTGCTTTCTGGATCGAAAAAAACGTCGACGATCCAAACTTGACAGGGTGGCTTCTCAAGATAAAAGTCTGCTCTATCGAGTGGTATAGTTCGATTTTCCGCTGGACCCTTAATTTTTGAGATAAATTGAAAAATATCCTCAAAAATTGGTGCAAAAGTGGTGTCTCTCCGTCTTTAATGAGTTTTTAAACATGTTTAAACATTCATAATGTATTAATATTGGATATCGCTGTATTCGGGAAAGTCTACAGAATCTTTTGCTGCAACGAACAATTCAATATCTTTTATAATAACATCACAATATTTGTTTAAAGTTGAAAAATATGTTTTTTTTCAAAGCCATGTTCCTCAAAAACTGTGCGTATAGGAAAAAAATTAAAAACAGATTTGAAATCAGCGCAAAATACTCTATTAGAAGGACCAATCAGTAATTAGGGAACATAAAAAGAGTTGAAATTTGTTGGACAGTGTAATTTTCTAATTACAAGGAACAAGTGATATAACATACTCTATCTTTTAATAATTTTGATTGGTCGAGGATGTGTTCACAGTTTTCTGTTTCACCAATTCTATAATAATATTCTATAATGAAGGTTGAAAATAGTGCATCCTGAATGCTTGTAATGCTCGCCCTGTGTTAAATTGCATTTACCCTAATAGTTCCAATCCGCAGTCTTATAATTGCATTGTACAAATAATGTCCTAACTTGGTCAGTGTTTCCTTCCCCGTCTACAACGTTACTCCCCCACTTTCCGGCGGTGGGTATCCCCACGCTTCCGCTACGGACCGGTCACATGACGTGATGCGCGCACTCAATTCGCGATGCGGTTGCGTCTGCGTCGTGACTAACCCAGTAATGGCATAAAGGGGGTAACTCTATTCCCCTTGATTCTAGTAAATTCCCCTGATCTGGTGACACTGGTCGGGTTTGCGACGTTTCGCGGTTACCGAAAGGATCCTTAGGGACGTGAGAAAAGGGAAAACCATAGGTGCGCATCGGAACAGTATTTTCCAGCGGCCGCGAAGCGATTTTTCCGCACACGTCCCGGCGCAGCGTTTCGTTATTCAGCGGTTTTTAAACTGCTGCCGCCGCGCGCCGGTTCCCCCGCAGACGCTTGTCCGCCCGAAAAAAGCAAGAAAACCCACCGGAGAGGGAACTTAATCTTCCTCTGGCTTTCCTATCGACATAAACAACCGGGATTTTCTCGGGAACTTCCGTAATTGCGATAAAATAAGGAAAACGGAGAGAGAGGAAAGAGTGGAGTCGAAGACGAGCGAACGAACGATTCCTTGGAACATAAAACACGTCGGCGTCGGCCATTGTTGTCGTTAATAACGTAATTACGGGATAGGTTTAATTGGTTCTAATTGCCATTAAATTGGCGCACGTTTTCTCAAAATGACCACATCTCCCGTGAAGGGGGGGAGAGAAAATCTTTGGTCTTTTTGCTCTTCGATAATTGAATTTCACGACGACAGGTCGCCGAATTCAACCGGATAATGAAAACACCCCGGGATTCGGATTCGGAAGACAGCAAACGCCGTCTCTGATATAACTTATGAAAATGAAATTTCCTGGCAACCAATCCCGAAGCTGGAACATCATGGCGGCTGCCGCTGCCGCTAGAAAACGTTTCCTCTTTGCTCACTTGCCCGGTAAAAAGATCTTCTGTGTTTGGACGCGCGGGTGTCAGTGCCCCGAGCCCGCTGTCATAGAAACGGATTTTGCACGGCGAAATTTCGCGTATCAAATATCGGCCGGCACGCATTTAATCCAAATAGCCGCTGGAACGGAACGTAGCCTCTGGATACATTTGAAATCACGTAGACCGGTCGCGATTCACACCGATGGACTCTGCGATTGTTGTATCCTGCATGGTTTTGATTTCTTTCGGCCTGTAGTTGATTAAAAAAGCGGAGTATTGATTTCTCGACATTGTTTTAATGCGAAAATTGAGCATTCATCACATTTACAGGCATTCTGGTGTCGATTACCATGTATTATCAAAAATGTACGAATTGTTTCCAATAAAACTGTACAACCTTTTGCAATGAAATTTTACACCGACATTTATTGCTATTCGAAGTACACGATTAATTTTATCCAAGTCAAAATAATAAAAATTGTACGAGTTAAATATTCTTTTATACCGTATGCTTCAAAGGATTTTCCTGGTTTTGACGTATCTAAAAATTCTCATGATGCTTTTACCGTTTAAATTGCACCTACTCATTTTTATCACGTATACAAAAAACTCGCAATCTATAGATATGTATAACTTACATGAATGTACAAACATTTCTTAGCTGTAAGGCTGAAAATGAAGCAGATACATACGTAACAGAATCTACAAAATACAGTTTTTATATTTTCGTTACAAGCCCGGATGAAAAAGCAGTAACAAAACTGCAGTGGTTGGATGCATTTATGAGAATGTAATTCCGCTTTAAAGCGTGTGCCATCAATTATGAGAATGGCTGTATTATCGGAATCGTCGGTTCTGGACACGGTATCTAAATTACTGAAATAAATTCGAAAGATAGGAGGACAGAAGGGCCAAAGGGAAAGGGAGCGCGAAAAGGAGAATCGCGTGGATATGATAGATAAAATCGCGCGAAACTAAATGGCACGCGCACGATTATCCTGATCCGTTCTCATCCAGCGATTCGACCGCTGCGAGAGAAACAAGCGGCCGACATTCTTCCGCTCGACGGCGTTCCCCGTAAAGAGAGAATATTCGTTGAAGCGAGAATTTTTGGCATAGTCGGCCCGGGGCTCGTGTAAATCTCGCGCAGGACCATGCTCCCTTTACGGAAACGATAATAAGCCGACAGTTCCGGGACCGCTTTGCCCCGAAATGAAAGCTTTGAAGCATCACGCTCTGCAACGTGCTGCTGCTACCTACTGCCGTTACTGCTCGACGCTTTTACAAACGCGCTGCATCCCATCCCGTTGCATCCCGTTGCATCGCGATGCAACCAGCCCTCCGCACGACGATCGATACACGCGTCCGGATTATTGTTTATTAACGAGCGACGTCACCGTCACAAATGTTCCGCAAGTTTACGCACTGACGACTGGTTGAAACTATTCCGGGAGGATGTTATTTGATTGATCGAACGGTTTCGATTGTTTAGCGCCGTGTAATTGTGGATCTTTATGCGTTTAGAAGATAACAGAGTATATTAGCTAATCGGTTTCAGTAGAATTGGCAGTTTGAAACGGAAAATTTTGTAGATATTCGCAATTTGTTTAGGATAATTGCACTGTGTACATTTTTGTGAGCTGAAGCAGTCCAACTGTTTACCGTTCTAGACGCGTGTCTGCGGACAGCAGCCCAATACATACAGTAGCGGACAAAAGTTTAAGACCGCTCTAAAGAAGAAGATAACTTCTTTAATATTGTTGTCTAGAATTGTCTAGACATTGTGTCTGGGCCTGTGCCACGATCGTTTGGAACATTGTCAGTTTCGAGTTATTTATTGGCGTGTTTAGCTCTTAGAATTAGTTACGGACTTGGGTACGGTTGAAAGTTAAGTGTCCTCTTTCGTTTCGGGAAAACAAACCAGCCGTACCCCCAGTCAATGACAACTGACGCATCGCAGGCCCACACTCGGCGGAAAGGCGACACCAGTTTGGGGACAGATACCTGAACAAGGGACCCTTGTTCATAGGCTTGTTTTATTTACGAGGCTTGCGTGAGAAACAAAATCACGGATTTAGTAGGCGTACCACATAATTTGGATTACGCCCCGAACTGGTGATTGGTCCCTTGGTTATCCCTACCAAAGAAACGATCTCTTCCCGAACTTTGGTAGGGAATTGTAGGAGAAATAGCGAGCAGAACTTTACGAGCTTTCGAGAGAATCGTACAAACCTTGTACCTTGGAATATTAATTCGTGGAACGTTACAAAGCGTATTATTAGAAAGTATTAATTCGGATTCGAACTTGAATTGTGAACGGGAGTTGCGAAGTTGAACTGTGAAGTAGATTGTGAACTTTATTCTAAACTTTCTATGAACTTCCTTTCGATCTTTCTTATGAATTTTCTTTCGATCTTTCTTATGAACCTTTCTTACGAACCGTCTCATGAACTTTTCTTACGAACTTTATTATGAACTTTGATACGAATCATCAATACGAACTTTCTTATGAACTTTGATACGAATCATCAATACGAACTTTATTATGAACTTTGTTACGAAACATCATTACGAACCATGTTATGAACTTTATCTTGTGAAATCATGAACTCTATGTGAACTATCATTCGTTAATTATATGAACTTTCTTTCGTTATTTCTATGAACTTTCTTTCGTTATTTTTATGAACTTCCTTTCGTTATTTCTATGAACTTTCTTCGATCTCGTTACGAGCAATTTCATTGAACTTGTGTTATGAACTGAACTTTGAACTGTTGAACCTTGGACGTTCCAAGAGTTCATGACAAGTGTGTGATTCGTGTACGCATTCTTGTGCAACCCAGAGCGTTTGATTGCTCTTGAACCAGCAGCAATCTTGGACTTAACAACGCTCTAAACAATTGTCCTATACGATTTGAACTTTTTTGGGAAGCTAGATCAATTAGTTTACTAAAGGATGTGAAAAGAATTTTTTTCAAAAATTGCAATTGATCGGAATTGTTGAAAAAATACTAAAAGTTGAATTTTTAACTTTTTTATGTGGACCTATATTGAAAATTTAAAAAATACGTTTTGTAGATCTGTGTCAATTAAACATATTCTGAAAATTTTGTCTAAATCGATCGATGTTGCAATGAGCTACAAACATTTAAAGATGGTAAAAATTGCAGATTTTCACGATTTATTGCCGAAAATCCTGAGGTCGTAGACAAATTTTGAAACCAGATTTGAAATCAGCGTGAGAAACTCTACGGGAAATGATGTGACGCATTTAAAAAAAAAATTTTTCCGCGCGTAGTATTGGAAAAACCACAATTTTCTTGAAGTTGTGCAAGTTTAACGAATTCTTTCAAGGTTAAAAAATGTTCGTACCACAATCTCCATAATTATTCCATATTCTGCAAAGTTTCAGCTTTCATTTAAAAAAAATTTCATCGCTCTATCTCATTTCTATCGAAAGTTCTTTGATTTTTACACAGATTTCGTCGGTTTAGCCCACTGTGCGGCGCGCCAACTGTCAATTGGCCGACCAATTCGCGTCTAGGTCGCGCTCTGATTGGTTCTCGTTAATTACTCCTTAACAAAGCCGCGGGCGCCATTTTCGCGAAGGAAAATGTTGCATCAAATGATCTCAGGATCCTCCCATTTCCGGATGTTGAAGGAAGTTTGAGACATCCTGTATGTATAACCTTAAAACAACCGCAAAGGGTTAAGACTTTCTAAAAATGTTTTTAATAAGTATATTCTACTGCTCCATTTTATAAATTACCTTAGACATTTGTTGGAGCTCGAGTTTGTAAAATATAGTAAAAATAGAGGATTCTCTTGCCACTGGTGGCCACGTGACAGGTCTGCAGTCAACGTTGTTAACAAGGCGAACGAGGTTAAATTTCGACCGGATAGTTTCGAGTTGAAATCAGAGGCGAAGATCGTCGGCTGGGGTTAGTCTTTAATCAGCGTAATTAATTTCGCGGGGCAAGTTGCCGTCGTTGTCGATATTTTGCAGGGAACATATATTCAAGTTACACAAGCCGATGTTGATCAAACTAAAGTGGCCCCTACACGATCAATAATATTGATGGAAATATTGATCGTCTAGGATCATATTGGAGCTTCCTATCAACATTGACGGATATTGATAGAGAATTATATTTTCTGTCAATATTGAAGAACCGTTTGAACGTCTAGGAGGTTCATTGTCAACATTTCCTCCAATATCAGTTGCTTGTAAGTACGTGAAGCATAACGTGAGGACGACAGCGAATTTCTCCGCTCCGTGAATCTACAATTGGGTGAAACAAACAAATTTTCTATGACAGCGTTATTAGACTCGGGAGGCCTGTTAGTTTTGTTAAAGAAAATTTTGTACCGAATTAGATATTCCTGGAATTACACTACGGAATTGAATTATGGTTCGAAATTTTGACAATAGGCCCGGTGTATGCACGAAAGTGACGCCTCGGTGTAAAGGTCCGTATGTGGTGTCCAAGGTGCTCCGAAATGACCCTTTCGTAATTAAGAACGACGACGGACACCAAATTTCGTAAATTCCGTACCGGGGAATTTAGGAAGCTGCGAATACGCGACGATGGCTTCCTTCCTAGGTCGATAGATTACGCGTTAGATTAAGCTAATATTATTCTTTGAATTACGATATTGCATGTATGTGCGTGTGTACGGATGGAGAGTGCGAAATTATTTATGTAGAGTGATTTCAATCGGGACGATTAATTGTCAAGCTGGCCGAATTGTAGAAACGCTCCGCTTTCCAGCGTCTATTTTTCTTTCTCTTTGATTTTTTTGTTCGCACAGTGAAAGAGTCAATGTTAAAAATCCAAATCCGAACTGGAGAACATTTCGAAATTCACAACAAAAACACCACTGAAACAGCCCCGACCGTGCAGCACGAATATTTTTGCCAGAATGAGTATTGGTGAGAATATGAGATGCGTTTATATTGAAGGGTCATTCCATGCCGAATCGATCACTTTTTGCAGGCACCACCGCCGATTTCGTTCTAAATGAAATATGTTGTAGTCCATGTGAAATGAATTTTAAGTCATCGTTTTGCCGGTTTCGAATTTTTTTAGAAATGGCAAGCCTTCAAAGTTTTCAATTTTTGCCCATTTCGGCGAACACGAGCCTCACTTACGAATTTTTATCTCAAGAACCGTTTGTCCGATTGAGCTACATTTTGTTTATTATATTCGGAAAGGATTGGCTGTTACAAAATAACAGAGTGCAGCTTTTGCGTTCAGAAAAGCAGAGTTGACCTTCGTATGCCCCTGACACCTCCACTTGTAGAAAAGGTACATTTTGCTTTGAAAGAAAGTTGCTATAGGGTCATTCCATGTCAAATCGATCACTTTTTGATGGCACCATGAAATATAAATGAAATATGTTGTAGCCCATGTGAAATTAGGGGGGCTTTAAGTCATCATTTTGCCGGTTTCGAATTTTTTTAGAAATGGCAGGCCTCCAAATTTTTCAATTTTTGCCCATTTCGGCGAAAACGGGCATCACTTACGAATTTTTATCTCAAGAACCGTTTGTCCGATTGAGCTACATTTTTTTTATTATATTCGGAAAGGATTGGGCTGTTACAAAATAATTTTTTCAACCTTGACAATCAACTTTGTAATGTCGAAAAATTTAAACAAATTCTTTTTGAACGTTTTTTTCGACGATGAGGCGCAGTGATTTAAATTTTGAAAAAGATGGAGCCATAAAAAAAGGCGTCACAATGAGGAGAAAATACCAGCAGACTGTATACGACTAAATAATGCAAAAAATGGTTCCAAATGTAGGAACATTTGTGTAAATTTAGTGGAAGGTTAGGTTAGGTTAGGTAACTTAGTGGAAATTTTGATTTCAGGGATGGAGAACGCAGTGAAGTGCCAAAAAAAGTGCAAGACGAGGAATTAGAGGAATTATTGAATGAAAATCCTTGTGAAACAAAACAGAAACTTGCTGAGGAACTTGGTGTAACTCGACAAGCAATTTCCGTTCGTTTGAAGAAGCTTGGGAGCTTCGAAACGAAACGTGTATTCCTTCTTCTTATAAATAAAGATCAAAAGTATGCTCAAAAGGCACCGAACTGATTTGTACACCTAATAGATCCTCGCCAGTAGTCCGACTGGTTATTGTACAGTAAGGGTCAACCGCTATACAGGGTGTCCCAAAATTCCTGAACATCCCGGAAATGGGAGGTTCCTGAGACCTTTTGAAGCGATATTTTCCTTTGCAAAAATGTTATCCGCGACCTCGTTTAGGAGTTATTATCGCGAAAAATACGGACCAATCAGAGCGCGACCTAGACGCGAGTTGGCACAGTCGGCCCGGCGCACAGTGTCACGAGCCATTGACAAAAATCGGAAAAGTCACTGCTTCATATCGATCGAAAACTATGTTTATACTATGTCAAAATGTCCAAATAAATCATTTTTTGAAAAAAAAATTAAAAAAATTCAGTAGGAAATTAATTACAAGCGAATCTGTAAGCAAAAATTTGGAAGATGAAATAGTACATCAATTCATAGCGTAACTTGTTTACGTTGTGTTATGAACAAAAGACGTTTATAAGAAATAATCTTTTTAGAAAATGATGGCTAAGGATTGGTTAATTATAATTCATCTTCAAAAATTTTGTAACACTTATGCGCTATTTAATAATTAACCTGAAATGAAACCATTAAGTTTTATTGGTTCCCCTAAGCTTTAGAAGAGGATTAAAAAAAACACCTCAAACCACTCCGGAAATTTTTATGCGTTGTATTAGCAAGATAGTATATTTTGATATTATGTAAATTTTAATTGCGAACTCTTGCGAAAAACAGAGTTATTTAACAAAATATGTAGCAAGTACTAGTCAGCAGCCGAATACGCGGATATCCACTTGTAGAAATATGAGATTCGACTACGGTTATTGAATAACTTCGTACTAGATTATTGTATTCACCTTGAGTGCAGTTTTTGCATTTAGAAAAGCAGAGTTGACCTTCGTATGCCCCTGACACCTCCACTTGTAGAAAAGGTACATTTTGCTTTGAAAGAAAGTTGCTATAGGGTCATTCCATGTCAAATCGATCACTTTTTGATGGCACCATGAAATATAAATGAAATATGTTGTAGTCCACGTGAAATTAGGGGGGCTTTAAGTCATCATTTTGCCGGTTTCGAATTTTTTTAGAAATGGCAGGCCTTCAAATTTTTCAATTTTTGCCCATTTCGGCGAAAACGGGCATCACTTACGAATTTTTATCTGAAGAACCGTTTGTCCGATTGAGCTACATTTTTTTGTTTTATTCGGAAAGGATTGGGCTATTACAAAATAATTTTTCCAACCTCGAAAATCAACTTTATAATGTCGAAAAATTTAAACAAATTCTTCTTTTGCGTTTTTTTTAATGATGGGGCTCAGTGATTTAAATTTTGAAAAAAATATGGTAATATTCCTTGAAGTTTCCCCTTTAAAATGAGCCCTTGAAAAAGATGGTATCATTAAAATTGGCGTCACAATGAGGAGAATAATGCAAAAGATTTTTCCAAATGTTCCTTTGTGGAAATTTTGATGTCAGCGATGGAGAACGCAGTGAAGTACCAAAAAAGTGCAGGACGAGGAATTAGAGGAATTATTGAATTAAAATCCTTGTCAAACAAAACAGAAACTTGCTGTCTATCAACCATCCACACTGAACGGGTGAAAACAGCCTTCAATGTTGGCAGTCGAAACCACATCTTTTAAACCGTGTGTTTTTGAATGTGGAAAGTCATATGTTTAAACTTAAACAATACAATTATTGGGTTGGCAAGAAAGTAATTTCGGTATTTTTAGATGAAATAAAATCCAATTTTTTTATCAAAGCAATGAACTTTAATCAATAAAATATTTTCCATTTTGTAGTATGATCTTTTGCCATCTTTCTGGTAGCTTCATAATTCCGCGCTCATAAAACTTCTGATCCTTTTCGGTGAAAAACTGATCCAAGTGCGATTTCAGATCATCATCATTAGTGAATGTTTTACCATTCAAAGAGTTGTGTAAACTTCGGAATAAATGATAATCTGATGGTGCAATGTCAGGGCTATATGGTGGATGTGACATCACTTCCCAACCAAGCTCCAATAACTTTTCACGTGTTACCAAAGATGTGTGTGGCCTAGCGTTATCATGGTGGAACACGATTCCTTTGCGATTTGCCAATTCTGGCCGTTTTTCTTTGATTGCTATGTCCAGTTTATTAGTTGTCGACAATAAACATCTGAATTGATGGTTTGGTTCCTTGGGAGCAGCTCAAAATACACAATACCTTTGTAATCCCACCAAATTGACAACATGATCTTCTTTTGGTGCAATTCAGCTTTCGGTGTGGTTTGGGCTGGTTCATCACGCTTGGACCATGATCGTTTTCGAGTTGTGTTATTGTAAACAACCCATTTCTCATCACCGGTGATGATTCGCTTGAGAAAAGGGTCGATTTCATTTCGTTTGAGATGCATATCGCATATGTTGATGCGTTGCATTAAGTGAATTTCTTTCAACTCGTGTGGAACCCAAATATCGAGCTTCTTAACGATTCCGAGACTTTTTAAACGATATTCTATGGTTGTATGCGAGACATTTAACCTGTCTGCAATCTCTCGGACAGTTATATGACGATCCGATTCAATAATGGCTTTCATTTGGTCATCATCAACTCCAGATGATCGACCAGAACGTTGGTCGTCTTTAAGTGAGAAATTTCCAGAACGGAATTTTTTAAACCAATTCTGGCACGTGCGTTCTGTTAAGCAATCTACACCGTAAACTTCGCATATATCTTTGTGAGCCTCGGCAGCTTTTTTACCTCTACGGAAATAAAAAAGCAATATATGCCTATAATGTTCGTTTCTGCACTCCATGTTCAAATTGACACAGAACTAACAATTCTAATCAAAATTACGTGTAATTTGCTTCAAAAGTAACCTAAAAGATGCAGTTATGAAATGTCAGAAAGAAAACAAACGCAACGTTAACAGAAGCCAATCAAACAAAACATAACGCCATCAGTTAGTGAAAACCGAAATTACTTTCTTGCCAACCCAATAAAAAGTTCGTATGTCGTTAATCGTTTTACAAAATAAAACACAATTAAAGCGATTCCCCCTTCTCATTCAGAAGACAGTCTCCTATGTTTACCCTAAACACGTCTTGTAGAAAATCGAGAAGTAGAACGGTTGGCATCGCTCGAAATCCGATTCGACGCGGCAAACGTCTGCGGAATTCGTCGGATGCCGTCGCGTCCATAAAGAACGCACCACCATTGTTCGGGAGTTGATCGTGCCTCCGATTACGTTGCTCCGTGTAATTCTGTTTCAGATGTCACGTCAGCTGGCGTACCCCGTAGTCCGTTTGATAAACTTCGTTGAAACGAAGAGAGAGAGAGGGAGTGTGTGTGTGAGAGAGAGCAAGAGACACCCGAGACGAGACGAGCGCTTCGCAGACTAAACGAAAAGCTGGAAAAGCCGGAAAAGCCGATTTCGCTGGGAGAACCGCTCGTCCTAGCCGACGTCGACTGCGTCGAAAAGTCAAAACAGAACTTCTGTTCGCGTCTATCGGCGAGGAGAAGAATTTCCACGCGCTCTGCCGCCCCTGAAAACACCGTTTTCCTTTCGCTCTCCCCAGACTCAACCGTTTTCCATTCTCTCGCCGCTATCCGAGCCAAACCAGTACTTATCCGCCGACAATTGCATTCGTTGCTTTCTTCTGGCAACGCCAACGTCGCGATGCTTTGCTCTCCGATTCTAGATCGCTGGATCTCCGAGGAGATGCGATCTTTTCACTGGTTCACTCGTGTTTCGGAATGTCGGTTTTACAACGAGCGTTCTTTAATTCAGTGAACCTGTCCAGTGAATGAACGCGTAAGCTGACTGTCTGTTGAATGTAGTATTCGCAAATCAGTGTTTTATCTCCTGCGAATTTTCGTAAGAAGGCTGGGCTGCGAAAGTCGATCAAATCGGATTGAGTTCTACCTTACACGTGTTTCAGAGCGGGGAGCGCCGAAGCCAGTTTCAACAGTTTTTAATTACAATTGGTTATCTGGATGGCAAGATTTACGTATTTTTCATAGCCCAGGCTTTCCTGTTGCAATATTCATTGCAATTAAAATCAACAGAGATGTTGCGAAAAAGAGATCCGGCACCGACTCGAACGAATTTATTACCGAGCCCGATATTAGCGACAGCAACGCGTTGAATCGGCAACAAAGAAACTGCTGCCGTTTTACGACGCTCCGCGCCGGGACGTTGACAGTTAATGCTATTCATGCGACTGCCAATAGCGGCAACGACGACGGCCGTTGCCGTTGCGTGTCGCCGTTCGCTCGAAAGTTTGTTAACGACGGAGTCTCGCGTGGCCAACCGCCGCGATTCCTTCTCGTTCGAATTTCCCTGGCCCCCGGAAGGCGACGCCAGTTTCATTCACGATGCAACCAACGAAATCGCAACGAAACTCCGCTCGTTTTGTTTTCGTTGCCAGCTTCCGGTCGCCGGACGCGAGGAAGCGTCGTTGGCTCTCGTTAAACAGGTTCGAGTGCCACTCTTGCGAAATAGTTCTATCGTTTCCATCATTCTCATTGTTCATTCATTAATAAATTCAGTCCTGAAATTGTAACCATAAAAATACCACCGGGTCGAAGCCATTGTCAGATTTTATGCATTTTTGACAAACCACCGAGTGGGTATAATTTTGAACAATGTAAAGATACGAAAATTATTTGAAAAGTAGAATGGAAACCTACAAGCTACATTCACCGAAATTTCTATAAACTCACTGTGTTTTGTAGTGAATTCTTATAATTCTACCATACCAATGAAAAAGTTGTATTTGGTAGCATTTCGGGATTACATAAAGAAAGTGATTGAAGCATTGAAGCACCGCTACTGTACGTATCTATTGGAGTCTGTTGAGAATATTGATCGCGAGCCTGACTCGATATTGTGAGATCGGGAGGTTTAATTTTTGTGGTTCGATCTGGTTTTCCACGAATGGTTGTTAGCCCGTGGTAATTTTCTGCTTACACAGGGCCCGCGAAAGTCCAATTCCGAAACCCGTTTAGCTGGCCTTTCGTTCTAACGCGTGCTTTATCATTCCTTTTTAACGGGGCGGGCGGTAGGATAATGCCGTTCCACGTTCAAGGATCGCGGGGAACGGAATCGCGCCGCTTTTTCTGTGTCCTTCGTAGCAATTGCGTTGAATTGCCCCTTTCACCGGGCGAGATTAAACGCCCGCTTTGAAATAGAAGGCGAACGGGCGAGCGTGAAAAATTCGACTGGAAACCGCGAGAGTACAGAGAGAGGGAGCACACGAGCCGAGCCGACGAAAATTAATAATTTCCCGCAGAACGGAACCGCAGCTTGTCGCTATTATGCGCCTCCGCGCCGAGCCGCGGCTCGTTTCCCGAAAAAGTGGTTGATCGTTAACGAAGCGCGACCCAGATACCAGCGAGAGTCCATAAATACGCCAGATCGATCCGGAACGATGATCATTTTACACCGACATCCGCCAACCCCGGAACACGCCGATTCAACACGTCGTAATAATTCTAATGATCAAAATATCTTTCACCGCTGTTGGATGAGTCCTCGACAAAAATTTCATCGGTCGTCGACGCGACACGGGTATAACGTTTCATCTCGTCGCAATGAAATTATAATCATTTTCCGCGTTTCGTCCTCTCGCATTTGCGCTTTTCGTTATTCACGGCGAATTAACTCTTGAAATTGAACGAAATATCGTGCGGACACTCTACGGCGGCGGACCTCGTAAAGTCGTAAAGCACAAGTATTTACGTTGCACGCGCGCGGAAACGGTGAACGAGCGCAAATCGCGCGTGTGCGGTTACCGCCCACAAGACGGTCCGCGTGAAATACCGAGGTATCCGGAAAAATATAACGTCGGTGAAATTTCACGGAGCTACTACGGTCGTCCCTTTTTCTCGGAAACGCAATCTATCGATCGTACAGTCTCTCGAAACTGTAGACCGAGACTGGACCCAAAATTGAAGGTAAAGATGATGGTGAAGATTTTAGAAAGAGACAGTTGGAAATTAATCAATACAAGCTTTTTTTCGATATAGGACGATGGCTTTCGACGTACTTCGAAGAAGGATACCTGTAGCAAAAGAAAACTGTGTCCCATCTTTCTATCCTTTCCTCTATACACAATTTCAAAAGTAGTATCCCTAGCAGCACAAGATATTGTATACACATTCATATGATATCAAAAAGAGATTCAATCTGTTTTTAATATTCAAATATACATACAATATTTATTTTACATTAAGTACCAAATATTCTTTTTTATATAAGTTAGGAAGAAATATTTTTCTCATATGAAAAAGTGTGGCTTAAAAAATATTTATCCAATATTTTTGTGCTACTAGGGATTGGACAGAAAAGACTCTTATCTATTTTTAAAAAAAGAACCAGTTTATAATAATATGTAAATAAAATGTTCGTTTAATTAAAAAAAGAAGTACGACCACAGAAATTCTATAAGACAGTATAATAATATAATATGTATCGTATATTTTTACGATAGTTGTACTGTTTGGGAATTCTTGTTATGTTAATATGTATTTATTAGAAGGCGATGACCCTTAAATGAATTTCTTTCATCCCGTTTCGAAAACGAAAGTCTTGAACTGGGCAAAACGATGTTGCGGACCACAGTGTGCGTTTTGCGGCCGCCATGTCACGACTTACGCGCGCAGACTCGGCCGATAGCGAACAAGTAATTAAATTGCACACTTCGCTCGCGAATTTCCGCGCGGCCCGGCGCGTGACTCGACTCGCGGATCGTCGGCGGACTATACGATGCCGAACAATTGCATCGTATCTCCCGGCGAATATACGAGCCGCCACGCCGTATCGTATCCTGTCCTATCGTAGAAATTATTGATGTCGCACCCTGCTACGCTTTTTACCAGCTCACGATCCGGCCAATTCCGAGCGCATTTCACCCCCTAGTTCTATCAGTTCGCGATCCGACCATTTGCCTCCGCTTCTTTCCGCTGTTATGCTCGACCTGAAACAACCAAAACTGTACACCTCGATAACCCGGGCTTTTCGCTCGACAATTCCTGCAATTACTAAAGTCTCTTCTTTTTAGCTTTTGTCCTTCAGGAAAACTGAACGTTTTGGGAATTTTGCTAGACAAGTGTACAGAAGTATTTTCTAACATTTCTTATACAGTGGCCGAAATATCTATAAAATCATCTTCATTTTCATAGATATTTTTAAAATATCACCCTTTTTGTTGATTTATCGTATCTGGTCTTGTGCCTTGTTGACACTCTGATAGAGGGACTGCCCCCTCTAGACCGCTATGTTTACTATTTACGTTTGTTTTAATTTTTTTCTGTATGACGCAGAACACTAATGCGAAGTTTCTATAAAGTCACTTAGTGTTCCTCTGTATTCTGAGCAGAGAACTACGAAAAATTGTAAATATTCTAAAAGTGTTAGTTTTAGAACCCATATAAATCCTGTTTATTATAATTTGATTCGCGTGTATTAGAATGCCGAGAGGAAAAGTACTAACAAGTGAAGAAAAAGCATCAATCGATGCTTATAAAAATATGGGTTTCTCTAATCGCGCAATTGCTAAGAAAATTAATCGGTCATACACTGTGATTAATAATTATATCAATTTACGTGAAAATTACGAAAAAAATCATTTTAAAGGTGGTAATAAAAAATTGTCAAAGAATAAGAGTTCACGTACCCGGCCGTCGGTTTGTTTTTTAATTTTGACATCAGATTCATATTCAACAACACAAGAAACAAAGGAACTCTATTCAAGAGAGTCCAATAAAGTCTTGGGTTACGCATCCGCCATATTGAATCCGCCATTTTGTTTTTTGTAATTTTGACATCAGATTCATAGTCGATGGCACGAGAAATATGGGAATACTAATTTTCAAGAAAGTCCAATAAATTTTTTGGTTGCGCATCCGCCATATTGAATCCGCCATTTTGTTTTTTATAGAGTGGCTGAAAAGTTCCCGGAATCTTTTAAAGAATTTCAGCAGCATAAAAATACCGCACAAACGAATGAATCCACACACTTGACCGAATAATAAGTTTTATTAATTCCTTAACTGTGAAATGAACCAAAAACATTTACAACAAATGTTCGGAATTGCCTCCTTTTGATTCGATACATTTACGGACCCGCTTTATAAAATTCCCGACGACGGTCTTCCACCGTAATCTCATCCCAGACACCTGTCAATTTTGGCATCAGATTTACATTCGACGGCACGAGAAATATAAGAATACTAATTTTCAAAAAAGTCCAATAAATTTTTGGGTTACGCATCCGTCATATTGAATCCGCCATTTTGTTTTTTGTAATTTTGACATCGGATTCATAATCAGCGACCCGAAAAACCCCATAGTATCAGCTTTGAATTAAATTATACTCCTTCCTATTTCGGCCACGATTTCGGTCAAACTCACCACCGTGTGACGTCGCACAGTAGTCCAAATCGAGAAATTCAGTAACTTTTTGTTATAACTTTTGTACTATAAGAGATATCGAGATGAAATTTGCACTAAAATTCATAAAAAAAATATTCAATTTGAACTAAAGAGAAATTAATATATTTTTTTATTTGTTCAAACAATAATTTTTAATTAATTTTCATTGATATTTTTCACTAAAAAAAATTGTTTAAATACAATCTTCTAAACCATTTTTTTCTTTCTAAGTGTGTATTTTATATTTATGTTTCACACATGCAATGTTTAATGAAATGGGTTAAATGTAAATTTGAGGAGTCGGGTAAGGTAAAAACGTCACATAACTATGTCAAAAGATATTTTTTATAATAATTGATAATATTTGTAATATTGTATATAATATAAAATAATTTGGTAACATTTTTGTAAATCTTTTGTGATAAAAATGTGATAACAATGATGGTTTCATAATATAATAATAATAGCATACAACGAAGAACATGAAATATAAAAAAATAATATTTGTTTATACTTTGTCGGTCTTCATTCTCAAATGGTTTTGTCTAGCATTATTTTTTATAGTCGATCCATTTCAAAGCCTGCCTTTCCTATTACTTAATTATTAATGATTCCATATAATATACTAAACAAAAAACCATTTGTATCCATATAATATACAAATTATACTAAAAACACTAAAAAATATAATTAAAATTTAAATCACACACAATAAAAACACTAATAAAACTTAAGTTTAGTTTATAAAGTAAATTAAAACACTACGAACTATTAACACAAAACATAAAATGATTAAAACGAAATAAAATAAATAAAATAAAAATCAACAGCGGAAAAATGCTCTGAGAGGTCTCACTGTGGCAGCACGAATGGTTCTGTCGAAACTAAATACAGACTGAAAGTCGAAGACTCATTTGAAGCCTTATCTACACCATAGCATAAACATTTCAAGTAACTCTAATCCAAACAGTTC
This sequence comes from Lasioglossum pauxillum, assembly GCA_933228785.1. NCBI lineage: Eukaryota > Metazoa > Arthropoda > Insecta > Hymenoptera > Halictidae > Lasioglossum > Lasioglossum pauxillum. Next base: position 48,360,330 of record OW121702.1, on the reverse strand, counting down.
GTTGAAAAGAATTCCGTATCGCTTTGGAAGTGTGGTCGGAGAATACAAGTGTGGTCCGTAAAACGTAAGGGGACGCGGCGCGACGTAACATCGACAGCTTTAAACTGCTATAATTTGCAAAGGCGGAAGAGTGCAGAAATAATTTTTACACCATCATATAGAGGAAGGTGTACTGAAAGTAGTCCAATTTGTTAGAAACTGGGACTTCCTGGGACTTTAAAGATATCCCTTACCGATTATAACAAATTTTTTAAATTTTCTCCAGTTAGTCCAGCATTAACTTTTAATATATTATGCAGACTAATTAATAATGTAAGATACGATTTCTTATCGCAAAAATCTGCTCTTTTATTTAAAAAAAAAGCGCGAGAAAATATTAAATAGGAACGTCAGGGCATCGCATCAAAGTGAAACAATTTTTCTCGTGAAAAATACTCTTCTTAAGGGGGATCTATACCCTCGGATTTTGGGGTATTTATCAATGTTATCAACCTCTGTGCAGAAAAAAAGTTTGGTAACATTGATAAACACGCAACTGCATAATGAACACGAGATGGAGTTGCTTGCTATTTCCATATTCTATTCATCTCGTCGCGAATGCCGTTATACAGGGCAGGTCGCACTAATATTAGTGCCACCGATGAGAATATGTACCTCGTCTGTGTCAGTTTTGCTATGATTCCACATTGACAGCAGTGCAGCAGTGAAATGTTGCACAATATCGCAGCACTGATTGACAGTCCTTCTGACTAGGCACCATCTCGTGTAAACTAACTGAAATGAAATTGGCTCTAGATTGGCTCTACATCAGAGATAACCTCTGTCTTCATGAACGTAATATGGGGAAATCTCTGCTAATGTGAATGAAATCACGCGCGGCGATTTTTTGTCCTTATACGAGCATATTTTGAGCTACACAAAGGCTCATTTGATAGAGGAAGGTTCATCACGGCGCGCTCTGCTCATCATATCAGTCAGAAAAATCTCTTTGAGACAGGAAAATACATTGAAATCTGCGGTTATTTTTCTAGATTTTTTCTCTACTTTGGGCACTCATATTATTAGATATAAACATAATCTCGTTAAATCAATAGCAGAGCGCGCCGGATTTAACCTTCCTTTATAGAATGAGTCCTCACCTAGTCCAAAATCCGCTCAAATAAGGACAAAAAATCGCCGCGCGTAAACCCATGTTTCGACCCAAAATCTAATAAGATTCTAGTTCCTTTCTAGTTATTTCATTGGGTATAGATCCCCCTTAAAATGTCCAACTTTCAACATTTATTACAACTATGATATTTAATAAATTGTACTAATTTCTCCATTTCCGAGGTCTATGGACATTTGGGAAGCAATGTTCATTGATCAGGTATCGATACAAGAAAGTTCGTTTTTGGGCCAAAAGTCACTGAATTTCTCGATTTGGACCACTGTGCGTCGCCAGTTTCGTCCGATGTCGGATCCACAGTGCGCGCACCCTAAGATTGACGACGCAGATTTCCTAGAGGAGTATTTCGAAAAATCTGGGGTCACAGAGGCTTAATGGACTACAGCTGCCGTTCGCTTGGGTGAATAGCGTGTGTGCGTATCTCGGTGAAAACGGGGTCAGTCTTGCGTTGGCTGTTTATTTAACGCGAAAATCATAGGATATCGCCGGGGCCATAGTTGGTGGTAAAACGGCGGCCGTAAAACGGACCGTTCCAGGCGAACGATTATTACGATTTAACGAAGACCGTTTCTTTCGTTCCGCAACTTCCGGAACAGCAAGCTCGCGTCGGCGCGCGTTTTCGAACACCGGGGGGCATTCAGCACGGCCGATTGCGCAGGGATTACCCGAATTTTACGGTTCAACCGGGTGAAATATTGTCGAATATTTGAAATTCGGATTAAAAACTCGGAGCGTCTATTTGATTAAAGAAAGAACGACACGCTGGAAAGGATTCGACGTGGCTCGCGAAAAATTGAGAGCTGCAATTAGAAGGATGAAGCGCGCGAAATGCAAATAGGAACGCGCTGAGCTCGCAAGAGCAAAAAAGAGAGGTAGAGAAGAGAGAGAGAGAGAGAGTGTGTGGGGAAAAGAGGCTCCGATTAATCCGATCGATTCCGTATATTCGGGAAATAGTTGAACGACGGTGAAAAGGAAGAGCCTGCGGATGATGCACGGGATCTTGTTCCAGCTGTCGCCACGAAAAAGATATCCATTACACTCGAACGATGAAATATTAAGGACAGTAATAAACTATTTCCGTTTTAGTATGTCGATCTTATCTGTCGGCGAAAGAAGCGATAATCGAATCTTGATCTATTATACATTGCTCCACAAAATTCATTCAAATGGAATAGAATATAATTATGAATACAGCAAATTATATTTAGCTCCTGTCTTGCAATCGATTTACACACTTTTTATTTTGCATGAAGTTCCAGAGCGTACTTATTGCTAATTAGACTGTGGTTCGCGCAAATTGCGAGCGATGCCAAGACGGTTTAATGAACAATCTCTGCGATCTTCGTCAGTTTCCGGCGAATAGAGCCGGATACAGGGTGGAACACCTGTTGGCAGCGTGAGATCCAGACGCGGGGGGTATCAATTAGCAAGGACGATCGGGGTCTATGAATATTTCAGAATGGTACTCGAAGGTCGACGTTGGTGACACGATGGCTGACGACCTCCGGCCCGGATTCAGCTCGTAAAAACCTCTGACGTACTCTTGCAACGTACATAAAACAAGCTTAAAGTCTCGAACAGTAGACAAAGTGTTACCTTAAAAATTTGATCGCTCTTCCTTGTGACCACTTCATCAGAACATTGCCGCGAGAGCAATCTATAATCCCGGATGCAACAGTTCTGCATCCGGAAGACGCGTACAATCGAAACTGTTCGAAATTTTTGCCGGATGCGCGGGGCTCGTTTGTATTCCGCTCGGAGTAGTCGTCCGTTTCAAAGCGAGATAGGGTAGCAATTGCAAGCGAAGAGGGAGCCGGAGGATTAAAGGGAAGCGTCGCCGAAGAGGACAGAGAAAAAGAGACAGAGACGGTATAGCAAGCAAGCAAGCTTGAAGCAGTAGCAAAGGGTAGTCGTAGTCTGGTTTATGCGGCAGCGTTAGAAGTCCGAATGTTTCTGAACGTCCGGGGGAGACTTTGCGACTTCCGCGAGGAAACCTACGTTCCCGTCGCGTTCCGTAGCGGGCGAGAGACTGAGAGAAGGAGAGAATGCCGCATTTCACGGGAGAGCCAGACACCAGACACCCCCGCGGAGGGGCTGGGAGAGAACAGGCCGGAGTTTTTTCTCTCCGGTGTCCCTGCCCGAAAAGGAAGAGAAACGTTTGCTGGCCGGCCCCCGAAAAATAAGAGCATCGAGGCTCCTGAGAGCCGTGCATCTGTTTCCCACTTTGCATAATAGTCCCCCGGGGGCTAAGAACGCTTTTCCTTCTTACCAATCCCCGCCGTCTATCTTTATTTCCCCGATCTTCCCCTCTCTCTCTCTGTTTTTTTCTCCCACTATCCCTTTCTCCGCCTCTGTCCGCCCTTCTCTTTCACTTTTGTCTGCTCCTTAGCTTCCCCCGCGTTTCCGGTCAGCCACCTGTCTGGCTGATTCTCGGAGAACGATTTTAACGCGATGGAGCGACGCGATCGAAACGTCAATTCGGAAATACATACCTTCGACGGGAGACGGCGCACCAATGATGTTTGTGTCGAGGAACCAGCGTCCTCTTCAATTTGCACACCTCGATTACCGGCTCGACGAATTCCGGCACGCTTTTCATCCGAGGCTTAATAAAACGACGACGATAAATCGTGAATCACGTTTTGAGAGGTCGTTGTAAACGGGACCGCACGGTCTTGATTTCCACGGTCGTTTCGGCCATGATTGAAATCCTTCAATGTTTGCGGAGACGTTTGAATACGATGTTTGGAACGAGGAATATCCTTCCTCATGGACGGAGCAGTTACAAATGTTTTTCTACTGAATAAACAGTGGCTGAACGTCGTATAAACGTCGAGAATATTATACCACGGAGAAAGCTGTGATTTCAAGCTTCAAAATGATCTTAGTTAGGTTGTTCTACGATCTTTTTTCACGAAGTTGTACTTTGAATTTGCGCGACCATGAATGACCTTCGTATTACTTCGAAAATTTTTTGTAACACTAGAACAATATGCAACGATCCAATACTTGCGGCGATTCTGAATTAAATCCTGATTTGGGACCACCTCGCTGGAACGTAATAACTCGGCCGCAAGTTTTCGCGGTTGACGAATGCAATTTGCGCGAGCAGACCGGCGTGCAGACGCGTGTGCAGTATGTTCATTGTGCAACGGGCTGGCACGGCGCAGCGTTTCGTCGCGGCAACATTTTTTGACCATCGCGTGCGAAATTGTTTTTCCGCCGCGCGAAGAAACCAAGCTTGCAAACACCGCGGGAAATAACAGCAGGAAAGAAGCACGCTGCTCGACGAGACGCGGCGTTGACAGCGTTCTTGCAACTAACGCGTTGTCATTCATAGCTGGAAACTGGAATTTCCGCGATTCTTCCGCAACCCCTTTTTCCGCTTCGAGAAATACTCTTAACGCGAGCACGGATTTCAATTGAATCGCAAGGTCGCCGGTTCGCGGAAGTTACAGGAGAATTTCAACATTCGGCTCGGACAGTACTATGCGTTTGTAACAACAATTTATTTTCTATTGCCGCTGACCTTGAGCGACTTTGACAACCTTCATACTAGATTATTGTATTCACCTTGAGTGCAGTTTTTGCATTTAGAAAAGCAGACTTGACCTTCGTATGCCCCTGACACCTCCACTTGTAGAAAAGATATATTTTGCTTTGAAAGAAAGTTGCTATAGGGTCATTCCATGTCAAATCGATCACTTTTTGATGGTACCATGAAATATAAATGAAATATGTTGTAGTCCATGTGAAATTAGGGGGGCTTTAAGTCATCATTTTGCTGGTTTCGAATTTTCTTAGAAATTAGCCGCCGCTGGTTCGCGGAGGTTACAGGAGAATTTCAACATTCGGCTCGGACAGTACTATGCGTTTGTAACAACAATTTATTTTCTATTGCCGCTGACCTTGAGCGACTTTGAACAACCTTCGTACTAGATTATTGTATTCACCTTGAGTGCAGTTTTTGCATTCAGAAATCAGAGTTGACTTTCGTATGCCCCTGACACCTCCACTTGTAGAAAAGGTACATTTTGCTTTGAAAGAAAGTTGCTATAGGGACATTGCATGTCAAATCGATCATTTGTTGATGGCACTATGGAATATAAATGAAATATGTTGTAGTCCATGTGAAATTAGGGGGGCTTTAAGTCATCATTTTGCTGGTTTCGAATTTTCTTAGAAATTAGCCGCCGCTGGTTCGCGGAGGTTACAGGAGAATTTCAACATTCGGCTCGGACAGTACTATGCGTTTGTAACAACAATTTATTTTCTATTGCCGCTGACCTTGAGCGACTTTGAACAACCTTCGTACTAGATTATTGTATTCACCTTGAGTGCAGTTTTTGCATTCAGAAATCAGAGTTGACTTTCGTATGCCCCTGACACCTCCACTTGTAGAAAAGGTACATTTTGCTTTGAAAGAAAGTTGCTATAGGGTCATTCCATGTCAAATCGATCACTTTTTGATGGCACCATGAAATATAAATGAAATATGTTGTAGCCCATGTGAAATTAGGGGGGCTTTAAGTCATCATTTTGCTGGTTTCGAATTTTCTTAGAAATTAGCCGCCGCTGGTTCGCGGAGGTTACAGGAGAATTTCAACATTCGGCTCGGACAGTACTATGCGTTTGTAACAACAATTTATTTTCTATTGCCGCTGACCTTGAGCGACTTTGAACAACCTTCGTACTAGATTATTGTATTCACCTTGAGTGCAGTTTTTGCATTCAGAAATCAGAGTTGACTTTCGTATGCCCCTGACACCTCCACTTGTAGAAAAGGTACATTTTGCTTTGAAAGAAAGTTGCTATAGGGACATTGCATGTCAAATCGATCATTTGTTGATGGCACTATGGAATATAAATGAAATATGTTGTAGTCCATGTGAAATTAGGGGGGCTTTAAGTCATCATTTTGCTGGTTTCGAATTTTCTTAGAAATTAGCCGCCGCTGGTTCGCGGAGGTTACAGGAGAATTTCAACATTCGGCTCGGACAGTACTATGCGTTTGTAACAACAATTTATTTTCTATTGCCGCTGACCTTGAGCGACTTTGAACAACCTTCGTACTAGATTATTGTATTCACCTTGAGTGCAGTTTTTGCATTCAGAAATCAGAGTTGACTTTCGTATGCCCCTGACACCTCCACTTGTAGAAAAGGTACATTTTGCTTTGAAAGAAAGTTGCTATAGGGTCATTCCATGTCAAATCGATCATTTGTTGATGGGACCATGAAATATAAATGAAATATGTTGTAGCCCATGTGAAATTAGGGGGGCTTTAAGTCATCATTTTGCTGGTTTCGAATTTTCTTAGAAATTAGCCGCCGCTGGTTCGCGGAGGTTACAGAAGAATTTCAACATTCGGCTCGGACAGTACTATGCGTTTGTAACAACAATTTATTTTCTATTGCCGCTGACCTTGAGCGACTTTTACAACCTTCATACTAGATTATTGTATTCACCTTGAGTGCAGCTTTTGCGTTTAGAAAAGCAGACTTGACCTTCGTATGCCCCTGACACCTCCACTTGTAGAAAAGATATATTTTGCTTTGAAAGAAAGTTGCTATAGGGTCATTCCATGTCAAATCGATCACTTTTTGATGGCACCATGAAATATAAATGAAATATGTTGTAGCCCATGTGAAATTAGGGGGGCTTTAAGTCATCATTTTGCTGGTTTCGAATTTTCTTAGAAATGGCAAGCCTTCAAAGTTTTCAATTTCTGCCCATTTCGGCGAAAACGGGCCTCACTTACGAATTTTTATCTCGGGAACTGTTTGTCCGATTGAGCTATATTTTTTTTTATTTTATTCGGAAAGGATTGGGCTATTACAAAATAATTTTTTCAACCTTGACAATCAACTTTATAATGTCGGAAAATTTAAACAAATTCTTTTTGAACGTTTTTTTCGATGACGAGACGCAGTGATTTAAATTTTGAAAAAGATGGAGCCATAAAAAATGGCGTCACAATGAGGAGAAAATACTAGCAGACTGTATACGACTAAATAATGCAAAAAATGGCTCCAAATGTAGCGACATTTGTGGAAATTTAGTGGAAGGTTAGGTTAGGTTAGGTAACTTAGTGGAAATTTTAATCTCAGGGATGGAAAACGCAGTGAACTGCCAAAAAGATGCAGGACGAGAAATTAGAGGAATTATTGAATGAAAATCCTTGCCAAACAAAACAGAAACTTGCTGAGGAACTTGGTGTAACTCGACAAGCAATTTCCGTTCGTTTGAAGAAGCTTGGGAGCTTCGAAACGAAACGTGTATTCCTTCTTCTTATAAATAAAGATCAAAAGTATGCTCAAAAGGCACCGAACTGATTTGTACACCTAATAGATCCTCGCCAGTAATCCGACTGGTTATTGTACAGTAAGGGTCAACCGCTATACAGGGTGTCCCAAAATTCCTGAACATCCCGGAAATGGGAGGTTCCTGAGACCATTTGAAGCGACATTTTCCTTTGCAAAAATGTTATCCGCGACCTCGTTTAGGAGTTATTAACGAAAAACACGGACCAATCAGAGCGCGACCTAGACCAGTGTTGTTAGCTGGTACGGGAAAACTCGCGCATGCGCGACCATTCTAGCCTCACTGAAGTACAAAATCGGGCACCTTGGTTGCCCCGCATAGCTTCGCATCATCATTTTTTCTCGATTTTCAAACATGACGTTAAACATGCGTATGTTATATTAAAATTTGATGTGTATATACATGTAATATATAAATATATTCTAATTGTATATGTAGTAGATTTATTGACGAAAATAGTGATCAATGCTTCTAATTGATTGTAAAAAATCAGGTCGTTTGGTACAATTATAAAAAAGTTATTCTGTTTTAAAGGGCGTTCGAATACTTTCGTGAGCCACTGTATGTGCGTCGTGTGGTCGTGCGTCAGCCGGTTTCCCGGCAGTAACAGTTCGCCCCAACTTGGCCCACAAGCTCAGGGCTCTACGGACTGTAGAGCCCAGATACGTTCCTGGATTCGCCGCGCATGCGCGAATTTTCCCGTACCAGCTAACAACACTGACCTAGACGCGAGTTGGCACAGTCGGCCCGGCGCGCCATCTGTCGATTAGCCGACTGTGCCAACTCGCGTCTAGGTCGCGCTCTGATTGGTCCGTGTTCTTCGTTAATAACTCCTAAACAAAGCCGCGGATAATTTTTCTGCAAAGGAAAATATCGCTTCAAATGGTCTCAGGAACCTCCCATTTCCGGAATGTTCAGGAATTTTGGGACACCCTGTATGTAGTTTGCCACAGAGTCGCAATCTATGGTAGCAATGGGACCTCCGTTGACCCGGTAGCATGTTGCACGTGCTGTCTATCGAACAGTCTCTCCGGATTCGGCTGGTGGCCGATGAAACGGACGAGCCTCTTAGCAAGATGAGTGCTGTCGAGGCAGTTCCGGCCGCCGGAAGCCGTCCGGAAACGGCAAATATTTGTAAGACCGACGCGGTGCCGATTGAATCCAGGTCGGTAAAACTACGTTTCCAGAGGATCCTGGGAGGAAAGTATATTCGGCCCCGGGTGAAAAATGATCGGCGCCGGATCGCTGCTGGGCCGGTCGCGGGAAACGATCCAATCTCCGAAAGGGAAACTAGTTATACTGAGGACGGACACGGTTTTCAACTTTGCCGCGGGCAGGCGCGCCGCGAGCTCGATACACCCCGGGGACAGAGGACTCGGAATGGACTGATTTGAAATTCTGGCTCCATCGCACCGGCCGCAAACACCTATGGCGATTGTAATTCAAACTTTTCCGAGAGGCGCGCGCGGCTCGAGCCCGAGACAGCTCCGGGGACAAGTCCGAGGAGCGACGGGACCCTCTCGCATCTCTCGAACCCGTCAAGCCGAGTCGATCATCCTAATGGAAATTGTTCGAGCCTCCCGTTTTGCGCGGCAAGGCACGAACGTTGTTTGAAACGTCACACAAAATTCGTTTGAAATGGCAGAATTCGCCATTCGAAAGATTGTTCAGAATGATGATCATGACAACATATTTCAAGGTCATTAAAATCAGTGAGGAAGACCGTTTTCTAGATAATTACCGATATTTTAATCTCGATATTGCGAATCGATGTTGGTCCTTCACTCGCTTGCAATGTAAACAAGCTGTTTGCGTTCAATTCATTTGTGTTCAATTTAACCACGCAATCTCTGACTCGAGTACTGTGCATTCAATATAAATGTTACAATTTGTTAATAATTTTTAATTGAGTACAAGCCGAAAGATATTGGAGATATCAAAATGAAAATTTGTACGATTACAATGACTAGTCTAGACAGTACATTTGAACAACACGGATATCGAGCAAACTGTCTGCATAAAAAAACCACGTGCGGCAGAAGTGAAACTTCTTGCAGTCTAGTAATGTTTAGCAGTAAATTATGATTGGAAATGCTAATGAAGCGACAACAAGATCAGGAACAACTCTCGATGCAGTATTTGCAAGACATTTAGACAAAATGGAATCAAGAATATTTATATCATATTTTAGCTGTCACAAGCCAATTGTTTCAATGATAGAACCATAGAAAATCATAGAACATAGAAAAGAATAATGAACGATCAAAATTTGCGACGCAAAGATGGAGAGCGTATGGGAAATACTATGAACTACAGTGGGTGTACAAAGTATTCGTACACTTTTTAAAAACTAATAACATTTTTATAATTGTATCAAACAACCTGATTTTTTATAATCAATTAGAAGCATTGGTTTACGAAATGATATACAAAAAAGATTCTCCAAAAATTATAATTTACAAGGTTAAATGCAAAAATAAGAAAGGCATTTTTTAAAACTTTTTTATTTGGGTCCTTAATGAAAATTTAAAATGTATGTTTTGTAGATCTATGTTGTAGATACACATGCTGAAAATTTCATTGAAATCGATTAACATACACACGAGCTACAAGCGGTTAAAAATGGTGAAAATCGTAGTTTTCCACGACTTTTGATCAGTTTCTGCTTAAAATCCACAGAATCGTACATCTTTCGACGCTTGTTGTTTTTTCCTGTGTCAATCGATTTCGATGAAATTTCCAACATGTGTATAAAGAACATGCATCTAGAAAACATATGTTTTAAATTAACATTAAGGGCCCAAATAAAAAAGTTTAAAAAAATTCCTTTTTTATTTTTGCCTGCAACCTTGTAAATTGTAATTTTTGGAAAATCTTTTTTGCATATCAGTTTGTAAACTAATGCTTCTAATTGATTATAAAAAATCAGGTCGTTTGGTAAAATTATAAAAAAGTTATTAGTTTTCTAAAAGATGTACGAATACTTTGTACACCCACTGTATGTCTTTCTTTCCCATATGCTCTCCTTCTTCGCGTCGCAAATTTTGATCGTTCATTATTTTTTCTATGATTTTCTATGATTCTATCATTGAAACAATTGGCTTGTGACAGCTAAAATATGATATAAATATTCTTGATTCAATTTTGTCTAAATGTTATGCAAATACTGCATCGAGAGTTGTTCCTGATCTTGTTGTCGCTTCATGAGGATTATTTACCATTTCCAATCATAATTTACTTCTAAAAATTACTAGACTGCAAGAAGGATCACTTCTGCCGCGCGTGGCTTCCCAAATTATCATTAGTGCAACGGTTCTTTCGTGATGAATGCGAAAGTGTCATAAATAAATAAATTAGAATCTTGTTTAGAACAAGAGTCGGATAATTGTTTATAAATCTTTCAGCCGGAACAAAATCCAATGAGAAACTGCATGTGAAAGTAGCTGGAGGTAGATTCTATGTTATCCAATTGCAAATGTTCACAAATTAACTCTGGTTAATTAGTTATTAACAATTGTTGCGCGGGCTGATTGTTTCGGAAGTTCACATAATGCGTAAGACAAGGAGGATCGAAGTGTGCGACAAGGACAGACATACATAACATACCACTTCTCCAAAATGTGTTAAGAACTAACAATTTAAGCATCAAACATGCATAAAACTGAAATGGGAATGTAGTCAAGGCTTCATTCTACATTCTACAATCTTAAAAGTTCACCAAAGAAGTCTTTAAAGTTAGTAAATTAATTATGAAAATGTTACTTGTCAAACTATTCGAAGTTATTCACGAAATTTCGTCACTTCCGTTACACTAGAAACTTGTAGCCCCCTCGGCAAAGAAGTTTCACCCCAAAATTAATTTCAAATTTAGTTTTATTGTAGTATTGAGCTTAGAATCTGCAATACTATTTTTATCGGAACACTTCGGTGACGAGAGGACTTTTTGCAGCGTTTAGGCCGCGGCCGGTTCGGCCCTGTTGTGCACCGTTTCGCTCACCTCCGTTCCGCTGTGCTCTGTTTGGGTCAGTTTTAAATTCCGCTTTTGTCACCGGCCAGCCAGCGGAACGAAAACGGACGTAGCCGCAAGAAATCCAATCCTGCCGGTTTACGGCGCGTTGCATCGCGTCGGCTAAAAGCATCCACTTCGCGCAGCGACAGCTTGTTTTACGAACGGACCACCCCCGCAACTCGCTGTCAGCTCCGTTCTGTCCCGGTTCCTCCCCTTCTTCCCTCCCCATTAGCAGTCTGGTCCGTTCCTCTCGCAAGACCATTGCGAAACGAACGATTCGCGCGGATATATCCGCTGGCAACGGATTGCAACGATGTAACGCGTTACAGAATCTTGTTCGGTAACGAGAACGTCACCGCTGAAGACCCTCCGACCGAAATCGCATTTGAAAAAGTCAAAACTGACAGAATGTTGGCTGTAAAAAATACATGATTTTTACAGAGGACAATTTTATACCGATTGCAACAAAGCGAAGAAAAAGTTCACTTTCAGAAATAATGTTTTCGAAATGGTACATCGGCTTTGTTAATCTATGATCTTTTTACGGTTTTATATCCATTCAAAATGTCCGCACTGCCGTAATAATTCGTGAACCGGAAATTTTCGGAAAGTAATTAATTCGAGTTCAGGACAGCGACTGGAAATGGTGTTGGATGTTATATAGCAGAGAGATCCGTGTCGGCCTGTACCGAAAACCTCGATTCAATTTAGCATACCGATCAGCCCGAAGTTTGAAATTGTTCTTCTATCCGGGGCGGCACGGCTCTCCCGTCGAACGAGGCAATTTATGCGAGATAGATATCGCCAAGGAGAATTTTTCATCGGTGGCTGGGCTCGGGCTGCGTGCTATCGATACCGAAGAGGCCAGGAATCTCGGAGTTTCGATACTAGTCGCGTCGATGCTCTCCGTCTCGGGCTTAATCGAAATTTTAATGGAAAGATCACAGAGTCGGCTTTCGGTGCGCGCGTCTCGCGTCTCGCGTGTTCATGTTTCGCGCACGCGGTGTATATATCGGCGGAGCAATCATTTCCACGCGGGTCTCGCGGAAAAGGAAGAGAGAAGAGGAGCAAAACGATTCGATAGCCCGTCAAAGCCTCTTCGAAATCAGGCCGGTTCGGCTCCGGGAGAAAAAGAAGCCGGGGAACACGAAAGAGAGAGGAGGTCTCCTCCCTGCCGCTCTACCGCGACCAAGTTTCATCGGGCAATCATTAATTGCCGCACTACGTGCGCAGTTTACAGTGATTTCCGAGTTGGAAAAAGGGAATGGAAAAGGGGATGGATCGAGCCCGGGGGAGCCGTAAGAACGATCGCTTGGAAATTGAAATTTTCCCCGAGAGGATCGCGCGAGAGCGCGCACGTCACCGGCTCTCGATTCCCTTTCCTCGAAATTTCGAGCAATCCGATCCGAAATTTACCGGATGAAATTAACACAGGGAACGAAGGTGACGATCATCGAGTCATCGATCCGACAGCGACTAAGGAACCGTCGTGAAGTGCTACGGATCGGTAGATACCTGAGAATGAGATGGGAACGTTCTTCGACAGAGCTGTAACATTTCTACCGTCTGTTCTCCATCCTTAGAAGACGTATACGAGGTGCGTAAATTAAGTAATGAGACTGATTTTTTTCCAGTTTTTTATTCAAAATAACTTCCTTGGGAAGCCACACAGCGCTGGGGACGACGGTTCTTCCAATCCTCATAGCAGTGCTGCAGAGTTGTGCTAATTCAATTACTTTGTAATTCAATTACGTGATTAAATTACATTCTATTTCAATTAATGGTAATTCAATTACGTCGTAAATGAATTACTATATAATTCAAATACAACGTAATTCAATTGCTAAGTATTTTAATCAGATTTGTAATTGAAATACAATATAATTGAAACACAATGTAATTGAAATACAATATAATTGAAATGCAATTTATAATTGAATTACAGTATAATTGAAATACAATATACTTGAAATACAATATAATTGAAACACAATGTAATTGACATACAATGTAATTGAAATACAATATAATTGAAATGCAATTTATAACTGAATTACAGTATAATTGAAATACAATATAATTGAAATATAATATAATAAATATTAAAATTATATATAAATATAACTTGCGATATATTTTTATATTTTTTTCATTCATATACAGTGTGCTATCATTATCTGCACGGACAGTATTCCCGCAGTGACATTATTTTTTTCACAATGTAACACCAATATTTAATCTTCTTTATTTTTCATTATTATTTTATGGAACTTTCGCCAGCATATTCGTGGAATTTTTCTAATGCAAAATGGTACCAAACACGATATAATTTCAACTGTATTTAGTGGTGTAATCGACGGTGAAAGTTTTGAACGCAACGAAGAAAAGCGTATTGGAAAGAAAGAGACGCGGTTGTCGAGTCTTACATTGTCGGGAATTACATTGTATCAATTCATTTAATTGACTGAAGATCTGAATTATGAATTACAACATAATTGAATTACAATTTAATTCAATTACAATGTATTTTATAATTGTGCTCCATTGCAATTACGAATTACATTGTAATTTAATTGACTGAAGATCTGAATTATGAATTACAACATAATTGAATTACAATTTAATTCAATTACAATGTATTTTATAATTGTGCTCCATTGCAATTACGAATTACATTGTAATTTAATTGACTGAAGATCTGAATTATGAATTACAACATAATTGAATTACAATTTAATTAAATTACAATGTATTTTATAATTGTGCTTCATTGCAATTACGAATTACATTGTAATTTAATTTGACTGAAGATCTGAATTATAAATTATAACATAATTGAATTACAATTTAATTCAATTACAATGTATTTTATAATTGTGCTCCATTGCAATTACGAATTACATTGTAATTTAATTGACTGAAGATCTGAATTATGAATTACAACATAATTGAATTACAATTTAATTAAATTACAATGTATTTTATAATTGTGCTTCATTGCAATTACGAATTACATTGTAATTTAATTTGACTGAAGATCTGAATTATAAATTATAACATAATTGAATTACAATTTAATTCAATTACAATGTATTTTATAATTGTGCTCCATTGTAATTACGAATTACATTGTAATTTAACCCTTTTAGTGCCGGAGGCCGATATATCGGCCCTCGCTGCACTGGCGAAAAGTGCCAGAGCCGATTTATCGGCCCGCACCTTGTAGCGCTTTACTATTCACTTTGCGAGATATCTCTATCTCAAAATAAATTTATAATACGTTATAAGTAGTCTAATTTCATTACGAGAGAATTTAATACACTGCTTTTTGAATTATGTAAATATTGCTTTTCGTTTGGTTTTTATGAGCCTGTTTTCAAATCCTAGTAAAATCGTAAAATTCGGCCGGTTATCTTCGCATAAGCATCTCTTTTTCGCCCGGCACTAAAAGGGTTAATTGACTGAGGATCAGAATTATAAAGTACAATATAATTGAATTACAATTTAATTCAATTACAATGTATTTTATAATTGTGCTCCATTGCAATTACGAATTACATTGTAATTTAATTGACTGAAGATCTGAATTATGAATTACAACATAATCGAATTACAATTTAATTCAATTACAATGTATTTTATAATTGTGCTCCATTGCAATTACGAATTACATTGTAATTTAATTGACTGAAGATCTGAATTATAAATTATAACATAATTGAATTACAATTTAATTCAATTACAATGTTTTTATAATTGTGCTCCATTGCATTTACGAATTACATTGTAATTTAATTGACTGAAGATCTGAATTATGAATTATAACATAATTGAATTACAATTTAATTCAATTACAATGTATTTTATAATTGTGCTCCATTGCAATTACGAATTACATTGTAATTTAATTGACTGAAGATCTGAATTATAAATTATAACATAATTGAATTACAATTTAATTCAATTACAATGTATTTTATAATTGTGCTCCATTGCAATTACGAATTACATTGTAATTTAATTGACTGAAGATCTGAATTATGAATTACAACATAATTGAATTACAATTTAATTCAATTACAATGTATTTTATAATTGTGCTCCATTGCATTTACGAATTACATTGTAATTTAATTGACTGAAGATCTGAATTATAAATTACAATATAATTGAATTACAATTTAATTCAATTACTTTGTAATTATAATCCTGGAGTAGTTCAATTGTAATTCTGCACAACTCTGCAGTGCTGGAACACGGATACTGGAATAGCCTTCAGCTGGTCGGTTACAGCCGTCTGAATGTTTTCTAGAGTCCCAAAACGACGACCCTTGAAATGATTGTTCAATCTCGGAAAGAGGAAAAAGTCACAGGGAATCAAGTCAGACGAATAAGGAGGCTGATAAGCCACAGGAATATTTTTACTGACCAAAAACTCGTTTATTGAAATTGTTGTATGCCAAGGCGCATTGTCGCGATGCAATACCCAGTTGAAAAACTGTTTCACGAAAAAAATGGCTACGGACAACCAAATCACTTTAGCGAGTTCAAACTCGTACTGGAAGCGTCAAGTCCTGCAACCCAAGTGTTGCCAGATCGAATGCTAGGTTTCCAGTCTCATTACTTAATTTACACACCTCGTTTGTACAGAGTTTCCTAAAAATGTTGCTGTTCCTTCAAAGGGGTGATTCCTGAGGTCGTTGGAAGTAACTTTTCCCTCCACGAAAATGTTTTATGCGACTTTGTCTTCGACTTATTAATGAAAAACACGGTCCAATCAGCGCGCGACTAAAGTGGACGGATACTGGCTCGGAATCCGCCCACATTTTCGTTAATATCTTCTTAACAAGACCTCGGAGAACGTTTTCGCAAAGGAGAAAGTTGCTTGAGATCACCCCGGGGATCTACCCTTCCAAGAAAGTACATTTTTGGGGCAACCTGAATAAATAAAACTGTATGGCACTGTAGTAACGTATTTTTAGACAGGATGACGTTGGGCCCTTAATAGCAGGAAGATGGCCATAAAACAGAAAGGCCTGGCTTTCGCCAGGCTCAAGGGAAGAAGTTCTTAAAGAGAAAGCGTGTCCAACGAAAACCAGGCCCAAGGGTCGGCTGGGTTTTCCCAGGGTAACATACACAGGCTATGGGGATGAGTGCGGTTGTATGAGTGAGGACTGGAGAAGGACATTTTTGTAAGAGAACAGTTAGTGCTGAGTTGATTGCGAACAGTGAAGGTCTGATGCGTTGCTTGCGAGTAGAGTAGTATATTGTATTTCCAGTTAATCTAATATCTATTCGATCCCTTTTACACTTATATTTTAATAAACAAAGTTTAAAAAACACTATTACCACAGCACTGAAAAACTCTCTTGGAAAGAACAGTGTCCTCAACCGGCCGAGAAGACGGGACGTTTCTTTCGTCGTTGATATTCGGCAAGTTCGGATAGTGTGCTGATGGCAGGAAGACCGCGGAGTCGAAAGACGAGTAATTATTCGTGAGGACGTTCGACTCGCAGGGATCTGGAAATAGAAAAGCACGTCCTGTCCGCCAGTCATCGGGATCCATTCACTCGGTGTGTCTCAAGTCTCGAGTCTCAAGTTTCCCGGGGTTCGGTTCTCGGCCTCGAAGCGACGTGACGCAATGTCGCCAGGGCGATTCTCACAATGCGAGAACGTAATTACGTTACGTTACCTTACCTCACGTTAATTAATCCACCATCCTTTTTCACCCCCTTGCCACCCTGCCCCCACCCCCACCACCCCTGCCATCCGTTCGGTCTTCGTTTGCCGACCCACCGAGCACTTTTAATTCGAACGAGGAACTCCCGATGAAACGGAAATGAGTTACCGTTACCCCCGTTTGCAGAAGATTTTACGGTGAATTTGCGAATCCCTCGATTCAAGCTCGGGGCCCAAGCATCCGGCACGATTCAGCAGTCTCGTTCAATTTCGCGACCGTCCTATCCGCCAGAAGGAAGACCAGATATGCGCGCCGGAGTCGTAAAAACCTCGACGAATATTCACGACACTCCCGATCGTTGCAAACAATGTTCTAATCGCCGCACAGTGGTCCGCTTGGCACTAGGTGTACAATATTATTTGTTCACGGTTTCGATAAAACAGGAAAAACATTTAACTCTGTACTTTTCGAGAAAATTGATAAAGAAAACAAATTTTCATGTAACTTTGGATTCTTACGATTAGACTGCGGATCTTTATGCAAAATGAAACATGTCTGCGTCGATCCCAAGATCCCACAGAAGCTAAATAAAAATTCTTTCTTCTTTTAATTAGACTGTCCAACAGCCAAAAAGAATTTCGATTCTCACTATGCAATTCTTATAGAGTTTTTTACGCTGATTCCGAATCTGTCCTTAATTTTTCTCCTAGATGCACAGTTCGAACATGTTTACACCTAGAACATGTTTAAACGATCATAATGTATTAATATTTGATATCACTGTATTCGGGAAAGTCTAAGGAATCTTCTGCTGTAAAGATCAATACAATATATTTTATAATAACGTCACAATATTTGTTCAAAGTTGAAAAATAGGTAATTTTTTCAAACTCATTTCTCAAAAACTGTGCGTCTAGGAGAAAAATTAAGGACAGATTCGGAATCAGCGCAAAAAACTCTATAAGAATTGCATCGTGAGAATCGAAATCCCCCAAAAAAGTTGAAATTTGTTGGACCGTGTTATTTTATTAAACTGAATACGCGTTGATGTTCTCAAATTGTTTAAATATATCCACTGCTTTGAACGCAATCTACTTTATAGGGTAAGACTGCTCAAGTCGTACCAGTGCTTAAGTCGTACCACTTGAATTTTTAACGAACTACGGCGACAACAGCACATACAACGGCAACCAAATATAAATCTGAGTCAACCAAGTTGCTTTACGTATCATTGTCAGCCATAAACCAAATTCATTATAAATCCTGTCATCAAGTAAGTTTATTTCAATTTTCTCATAATTTTCTACATATGTTTGGTAGTTAATCTTGCAAGTAAATTATTGATAAAATTATGTTCCTTATTAAATATAAATTCATTAGAATTTACATAATCGTTTGGTCGAAACGAAATCGTATTAATTTTGCTCAGTTAGGTTATGTTTACTTTTGAAATTTAACTTGTGCCGTGTCTTAAGTCGTACCCATATAAGATTCCTAAGTCGTACTACCTCGTCAGTCGAAATAACGTCAACGCAGAATAAAGAAAACATAAAAAACGCGGCCAATAAAAGAAACGCAGTAATTAATAAAAAGGAATTGGCATTAAAAATTAAAAAGAAGAAAAGCGATTGGTTTTGCTTTATTTGTGGAGAAGATCGTGAGGAAAACATGATTCAATGCTTGAAATGCAAATCCTGGGTGCACGATGTTTGCGCTGGAGTTGATAAAAGAACAAAAAAATTTGTATGTGATGTTTGTACTAACTGAATACCTACAGTAGCGGACAAAAGTTTAAGACCGCTCTAAAGAAGACGATAACTTTTTTAATGTTGTACTACTTTTTTGGGAAGCTAGAGCAATTAGTTTACTAAAGGATGTGAAAACAAATTTTTTCAAAAATTGCACTTGATCGGGATTGTTGAAATATACTAAAAGTTGAATTTTTAACTTTTTTATGTGGGCCTATATTGAAAATTTTAAAAATACGTTTTGTAGTTCTGTGTCAATTAAACATATTCTGAAAATTTCGTCAAAATCAGATTTTCACGAAAATCGTGCAATTTTTGACAAAATTTCTTTTCACATCCTTTAGTAAATTAATTGCTCTAGCTTCCCAAAAAAGTTCAAATCGTATAGTACAATATTAAAAAAGTTATCGTTTTCTTTAGAGCGGTCTTAAACTTTTGTTTAATCTTAAACAGATTAATGAATAATACATTTTAATTATTATTGTTACTTAATTGAATTCTTAGGTAGGACATAGGCTACAGGTGGTACGACTTGGGAAACCGGTTCCTTTAGTCGTACCGATGTAAGTTTTTAAAGATTTAGTTTATTTTACGTGGAAGCATATCGATTTTGCTAATTTCGTTATAATAAACAACAACAATATTAACACAAGTTTTGAATAACACATTCAATTTCTATTTATTTGATAAATCCTAAGTTTTATACGGTTTTTTTCTTAAAGGGTACGACTTGAGCAATCTTACCCTAATAGACTTGGAAAAGTTATATTTTGCATAAAGATCGACAGTCTATTTATAAGATCCTATATTTACCATATATTCAAGATTTAAGTGTATTTTAATAAATTTGCAAGATATTTATGTCTGCTAACTTCCTTAGAACTTTCGAAATCGTTCACTGTCGATAGTGTTACGTCCTGAGATGGACGTATTTTAGATTTTGAATAATAAAAATTGAAATTACATTTAAATAGATTAAAATGATTGAAATGATTATAATTGAGATATAACGCAGTTTTGAACCTACCTGCATTCACCGGCTTCGGTTCGGGTAATCGAGGATTTCTTAATATTCTAAGTGATTTTTGATTGTGGAACTGGTACGAAGAGATCGAAGATGGGTATACTCTTTAAAAATGATTTGAAGTTTTGATTTGTTTGAATAAAAATAAGCAAAACTATATTTTAAGCGTCAAATTTCGGGTACATAGAGTTATTGTGATCTTATAATAAATTGTTAGTATTTACCGTTAGCTGGTTTCGCTCAGAATTTGGTTTGCAGAAATCGCTCGCTGTTTCGCTCGCTGGCGGAGTGTATCGCTTCAGCAACAAAATTTAAAAAGATGATGATGACAAGATGACGATGTTGATGTTAGTAACTTTATAAATCCGGCGGGTGTACACGCCTTGAATAACTATATAACTTCGTTGAACCTCCAAGATTGAACTCAGACTCTGAACTTTTATGTCTCTCAACCGCAACTGAACAAATTTGAATATAGACTGGACTAGAGATTTATGAAGAGAGTGTGCTTGAGTGCGAGAGTAAGTGCAAACAAGAGTACGAAAAAAGTGCGCTTGAGTGAGCTCCTCCTGAGGAGTCATCCCTTTTATAGACTGATCAGTCCTTTGTCTCGTCAATTTTGTCAGGTGATTATTGTCGTCATAATCGTCATAGCTAGATCTTATTACCCTGCGCATTTCCTAGATCAATTTCTTCTTAGCTGCTCTCTTATCTGTAGCTCCCCTGGCCAGATCGAATTACATTTACGTCGCACATGGGGTGACGAACAATTATTACTCATCGATTCTCGATGGACAGTCTTCAGCGGATTTTAGATCATGATTTATTTTTGGAAGTGATCTGGTCATTTTATGAAATAATTTCGCTACGCAGTTCTTTCGCTCAAGACGATTCGAATGAAGTATGAATTTCTTAATCCTATCGCACGCAATGTGGTATAATATACGATAGTTCGATTTGATTTTAACAAGAGTATTGAATATTAGTTTCTCGTACAACATTATTAGATTAAACATAAAAAGAAATTCAAAAGTATATGTAATACATCATTGATTATATTTAATTATTAATGATGGCTGAACCACCGGACGTGACAATAGTATATTGTTACTGCTAGTTTATGAATTTCGTTTATCCAAATCTCTTAGGGTACAAGACCGCCCGAATAACAGAGGCTCATTAGTTACCCCAACCCTCTTATTAGTTCGACGAGTTGACGGTCCGATAACTAAGGTTGAGCACCAATTTCGACCTAAACATTCAATTGTTTACGGAAAGTCAGTTTATCTACACTTGTGCTCGTACAACAGAAACTACGCTGGAAGTTCAGATAATAGAGGCTCAGTTATGAGTTCATATAACAAGAACTTGCTCACATAAACCAGGTGCGGATAAACGAAATTCTATTGTAACTCGAGGGGGATGTAACAGTAGTTGCACATTCTTCCGAAGTTTCGATTGTTCTACGTTTCGCGTACAGAATTTGACCATAAATACGAACAATCCACAATTCAATTACAGTGAAACTTCGTCTGTCTATACTTCGCTATTGGAATAGCGTACATACAGTTTTCATTGTCGAGGATTTGGGCTACAAGTCCGTTCGGAATCATTTTTTAAAACGTTAACACAACAATTTTATAGAAGTTACTGAAAGATTCATTACAGAGTTGGGCGAAACTTTTATTCAAATAAAAATTTCGGATAACGAATAAAAGAACAAATTTTAAAAAATAATAATAAAAAAAATATAAAAAATATCTCTCATTTAACTCGTTATTTAAATAATTTTTTATTCGCCGAGAATTTATTCGACGAATAATAGATAAATTTTTATTCGAAGCGGATTTAATCGAAGCTTCGAATAAAATTTTCATCTGTTATTTTTATTTATTATTCGAAGCTTCGAATAAAATTTTCATCTATTATTTTTATTTATTATTCGAAGATTCGAATAAAATTTTCATCTGTTATTTTTATTTATTATTCGAAGATTCGAATAAAATTTTCATCTGTTATTTTTATTTATTATTCGAAGACTTCGAATAACTTTCGATTAATTTCGGCCAGCTCGAGGCTCGAATGTTGAGGGCGATGTTGGAACACTCCGTATATTATTAATTTATTTTTGAGATGAAAATGTTACTCAATGAAGGGAGAACAAATACTTTCTTGAATTCCTTTTTAAATGAGGGAGCAACGACGAGGGAGGTAGAAAATGGAAGAGAACTCGGAAAGATATAATAGTAAAATAATGAACGCGATCAGTTTGGAGTTCGCCGGCACCGTCCGAGTTGCAACCGTGAATCGATCCCGGCATTTTCTTCGACTCGCTAACGAATTACGGTAATTACGGCATCGGGCGCTGGGGGAGAGAAGGGGAGGGGAGACGAGCGACGACGCCTCTAGTTCGAGGATACATTGCGCCCGGAGTTCCCCGGGCCGAGAGAAGTGGATTTCAATGTTGACCCAAAAACCGCAAATGACTGCGCGTAGTCGTTTGGCATGTGACGCGTGGACGTGAAGTGGAAGTCAATGAGACGACCGGAGACCCGGAAACAGAGAATTAAATGCGGCGACACTTTCGCGCGACTAACAACACTAGCTAACCATTGACAACCCCCTCGGTGACCTGGAATCTCGTTCGCGACGTGCCGAGTCATTGCTTCTTTTCGATACGCGATATATAAATTTCATGAGGCGCTGCTGGTAATTAGCGAAACCGAACATTACTCTTTTTTTGGCCAAATAATTTCCGCTGGGTAAGAGGAAATGGGCTCTTAATTCGAAAAATTTCATTAAAGTCTAGATAAGTATAAATTTTGCTGGCAACGTAGCGTTGATTGACGCTAAAACTGAAAAATCAATGTGCGCTACGAATAAATTCGAATAAGAATTCGTTTTCTCAACGCTTTATCTTGTGGAATTATTCTGAAGTTATTGAAGCAAGAAAGACAAATGGAACAAAAGACACTCCTCAAAAGAATTAAGGGATCACTTGTGCGAACCCGAAAAATTGGTCCCAGTTTACGTGCTTATAACTCCGTCAAAAATTGTTGTATCGATATCGTTAAACAATTGTTTGAAAGCCTGAAACCTCTTGTTTCAGATGCTCTGTTCCAAATTGTCGCTATGTTGGTTTTTTACAAAGTTATAGCGAGATGAAGACAACATTGACGGTTAACAAAAATTTTGTGCCACTTTGGAACATCACACGGGGAGCAACAAATTTTTTTGATAAATCGCGTTAATATCATTTGGAAGGGCTATCTTTTCCGTGTAAATTGTGTGGCTGTTGAAGATTGTGCGATTTTTTTTATTCGAGTTATTCAACATTGAAGTAAATGTTGGCTTTTTAACTTTAACTGGCCCCAGAAAGCAAAAAAATGATCGTAGAATCTTTTGCAAAACAGCAATAGAAAGAGCGTTTCTTTCTCTTCAAGGCAGTCCTTTTGTGTTTTCAATTTCATTAACATTTCGATGTACCAGATGTTTCTGAAAATATGCTTAAAAAATGCACAATTTCCATTTTTCCTTCAAGTCGCTGTATCTCGGCGAGAAATGATCGTAATACCATGATCCGAATATCAGATTGAAGCAGAGATTCTGCCGATTCGATTGAGTACCTCATGAACTCGCTGCGACAATTTTTTACCTATGGCAGCTGTGTTTGAAGTTAGTGCTTCGCAGAAATTAGCGCGCCACGTACAGCGGCTGCCTAACATTTCTGAATACGCCATCGCTGCGCGCGGCGCACAGTGGAAAATTTGGACCAAACTCGATTCAAAATCAAAGAACTTTCGATAGAAATGAGATAAAGCGATGAATTTTTTTTAAAATTAAAGCTAAAACTTTGCAGAATATGGGAAAAATAGGGAGATTATGGTACGAACGTTTTTTAACGTTGAGAAAATTCGTTAAACATGTAGAATTTCAAGAAAATGTGGTTTCTCCAGTACCACGCGCGGAAAATTTTTTTTTTAACATGGTATATATCATTTCCCGTAGATTTTTTCATTCTGATTTCAAATCTGGTCTTACAATTTGTCTACGACTTCAGAATTTTCCAAGAAATCGATTTTTGCGAACAAAACTGATGTAATCATGATTGATGAACTACTAATTCACTAATAAGCAATAGCTAACGATTACTTACAATTAGAGCTGTGACTAACTATTTGCTATTTAGTTATCACTAACTAATCGAAAAGTTTAGTCTAATGACTATTTTGCTATGACTAACGTTCAAAAAGACTGTTAATCATTTTTAAATATTAATTGATTATTGCCCTACTCTGCTTGAGGTCCACGGTTCCTTCGAGACTTTTGCTCCTCGCGACGAGTACTATACGATGCGTCGAAAAAAAATGTTTGATCTTGAGAAAAGAGTCGAGGTCTTTGTAGTCGATTCTTTTGACAGATTTCCACGGATGCGGATGTGTAGAATCCCACTATAGTAGTCGTGACATTAATTTTTATACACTCGGTACATTATGTACAGTATTTTATATTTATGTACATTTATGTACAGTATTTTATATTTATGTACATTTATGTACAGTATTTTATACACTTGGTAAAGGTAATCTTGGAAGATCATAACAAAAAATTCCACAACTCAATGTTCAATTTGAAAGATTTGACTGAAACCACGAAGAACGATGAGAATAGTAATTGGCGTTAATTTCGTGGCGATGGGGGCCGTAGAACTCGGACAATTTTGAATCGCCGAGAATCTAATAAAGGGTGTGCAATATTTTTGCCGGTGAGTGTAGAAGTCGCTCGAATTCCAGCGGACGATGAGCAAACGGAGCCGGGGCAATCGTTGACTTTGAGTCTGCGGGATTCCAGGGACCGCCGCTGTCGGACCTCCGGTGTCCCGTGGTATATATGTATAGAACGTTTAAGAGTATTGCGGGCGATTCTAGATGGGACTCGATGTCGTCGGGGAACAAAGAATCCTCGAAGCTCGTCGTCGTCGTCGTCGTCGTCGTTGTCGTCGTGTCACAGAAAACCTTTCCGATCGTCGACTCAGGCTCGGCTCGTCGCGTCACGGTTTGCCAGCTCCGGTAGGATCAAATCAATTCTCTCTCTTTCCTTCCCCTCTCTCTCTCTCTTGCCCCTCTCGTCCTTTTTACTGCGGACTTTTTCATCGGTGGCTTCTTCTCTCCGGGAATCGGAGCGACACATAAAATGCACTCTCTCAATCTTTCGGGGGAACCGCTCCGACGCCTAGACGACACGCAGACTTTCCACGCGACACGGTTCTCTCGTTCCTCTCGATCCTCCTCAGACCAGGGCATCGATAACCCCTCCTCTCTGATCCTGCCAACCAGGAAAAGATTTGCCATCGTTCCTTTTAGTCCAACGGCTACCGGAAATGAATTCGAAGCAGAGGCGAATTAATTGCGCGCAGAGAACGCGCGATTTACGGGGAGATTCTCGTATAACTGTGCGATCAACAAAATATTTTTCAAAAGTTCGCGTGACTCACGTGAAAAACCGAGCTAATTTCCAGACGTAGTATTCAGAACATTTCGAGTGAAGAATTCGATGAAGATAGCAAGTGTTGCGTCCTAAGGTGGACGTTTGAAAGATGAACAGTTTAATTTCGATGCCAATATATGGATTTGGGGTTATGTTCGCGATAGCCTTAATTCGCGATAGCCTTACTGATGAGTCCTCTAGCGGGTCTAGGACGAAACACACCACCATTCTTTTTCTCTTATAGAAAACATTCTACAGCAAACGTGTCTCAGGACGTAATGATTCAAATCCGAATCGAACGTTTGATAAATGTCTACAAAATTGCTACTTAGTGTATAATTGATCGAACCGGTGCGCCGCGAACATAACCCCAAAATTATTTTTAAAAAAATGTACGATTGAGAATAATTTCTTATTTGCCAACATATGTGTTGGGAAAAAGTTTCTTCGTATTTTAATGCCGAAATGAATGAATCAAGCTTTTTCCATATTTTAAATCAAGTTTATTAAATCGAATATGTGCCGTTTTGATGTTTAATCAATAAATTGTTTTCAAAGGAAAAGGATCAAATATTGAATTCAGAAATTGTAGTTAATATTATTATATTTTCAAAGGTATTAAATTATTAATAAATTTAAATAATTAATTTCAACCTTTATATATTTATTGGAGGATACATTTAAAAAATCCCTAGAGATCCTCTAAAACACCATCTATGGAGAGAATACGAAGAAACATTTTCCCCAACCTGTCCATTGCATTTGAATCGTCCACAATGAATGTGAAGAATCAAGTGATCATCAAGTTGAATTGAATTTTACAAAACTTCTGGGTTTCGTAATGAACTGGGCACGCTTGATATGAAATTTTCTCTGAATATCGAAAATTTGAATATTGCACGAAGACACCAGATTTTTCTACGGTCCATCACGCTTCGAGGTAGACATCAGCCAGAGCGTACCGTCGGGCCAATAAGCTCCAGTTTGTTAGGCGAGATCACGCCCGGGTACGTAGTACCAATTAATCGACTGGCCACGCATTTCGTGTAATTACCAGCCAAAGGCTGGCCATCGGCGTCGTACTTTGTGCGCGTTGCGCGTTGCGCACTGCCGCCGGTTAACGCGTTGTTAATTTGCATTCGATGGTCTTGTAAACGACAGTCTCCCATCGATAACGAACTTGGACTTCTATTTGATCGGATCTCCCGGTGAATTCGACGGTGTCGGCTGAATGACCGGCCACCGCGGACAATCGCGTCAGAAATACCGAACGAGTTGCCACGACCCGACCGACCCGAGAGCATTATCATCGATGCGACGCGTCACGGTATATCGAATCGATTCCCGGGGTCGAAACATTGAAACGCGACGGGCAGCGCTGGAAAATCTAATTACGGGTCGATATAAAAGGGATTAACATAACGCCCGGAAGCGTTGAAATTATCGAGAAAGAGGGACGGATAGGGAACAGGCTTGCAAAAACGAATTTTCACTTTTCACTGTTGAAGCTCGTCCATGAGAGGAGCTGTAAAGTTTGTTTTTGTCCGCGTCTCAAAATGATCACCCGAAGAGAGTCGTAGACCTTTATGCACGATAAAAATTGTATAGGTAAATCTTGAGAGTTGTATCTCCTTTCTCAATAATTTTATCCCTCCGTGTGCAACTCGGGCATTTATGTCGGGAGCGAAATTTATTATAGAATATAGAATATAGAATATAGAATATAGAATATAGAATATAGAATATAGAATATAGAATATAGAATATAGAATATGCAATATGGAATATAGAATATAGAATATAGAGTATAGAATATAGAATATAGAATATAGAATATAGAATATAGAATATAGAATATAGAATATAGAATATAGAATATGGAATATAGAATATAGAGTATAGAATATAAAATATAGAATATAGAATATAGAATATAGAATATAGAATATAGAACACGGAACACGGAATATAGAATATAGAACGCGGAACACGGAATATAGAATATAGAACGCGGAACGCGGAACACGGAACACGGAACACGGAAGACGGAACACGGAACACGGAATATAGAATATAGAATATAAAATATAGAACGCGGAACGCGGAATACGGAACACGGAACACGGAACACGGAATATAGAATATAGAACGCGGAACGCGGAACACGAAATACGGAACACGGAACACGGAACACGGAACACGGAACACGGAACACGGAACACGGAACACGGAACACGGAACACGGAACACGGAACACGGAACACGAAACACGGAACACGAAACACGGAACACGGAACACGGAATATAGAATATAGAACGCGGAACGCGGAACACGGAATACGGAACACGGAACACGGAACACGGAACACAGAACACGGAATATAGAATATAGAATATAGAACGCGGAACGCGGAACACGGAACACGGAACACGGAACACGGAACACGGAACACGGAACACGGAACACGGAATATAGAATATAGAATATAGAACGCGGAACGCGGAACACGAAATACGGAACACGGAACACGGAACACGGAACACGCAACACGGAACACGGAATACGGAACACGGAATACGGAACACGGAACACGGAATATAGAATATAGAACGCGGAACGCGGAACACGGAATACGGAACACGGAACACGGAACACGGAACACGGAACACGGAACACGGAACACGGAACACGGAACACGGAACACGGAACACGGAACACGGAACACGGAACACGGAACACGGAACACGGAACACGGAACACGGAACACGGAACACGGAACACGAAACACGAAACACGGAACACGAAACACGGAACACGGAACACGGAATATAGAATATAGAACGCGGAACGCGGAACACGGAATACGGAACACGGAACACGGAATACGGAACACGGAACACGGAACACAGAACACGGAATATAGAATATAGAATATAGAACGCGGAACGCGGAACACGGAACACGGAACACGGAACACGGAATACGGAACACGGAACACGGAACACGGAACACGGAACACGGAATATAGAATATAGAATATAGAATATAGAATATAGAATATAGAATATAGAATATAGAATATTATAGAATATCTTCCCTTCCAATATTTATTTTTTCTCATCAATGCTTTGAACAATTGACTCTTCCACGTTCACGCAAAGAACTACACGATCTAAGAACCAGCACGGACCCGACGTGTTTTCTGAGATCAGGACTTTACTATACTCATTTTTCACTATATAAAGTTCCGCAGTCTGTTAAAACAGTTAAAAATTTGTTGCGCCATCGTCAACGAATTAAACCGAGAGCAAAATTCCCGTTTCCGGGAACAGTTTCTGCGCAGTTTCGGAGCGTTGTGCGTAGAATAATAATAATATTTTTCTGATGGCATCTGTTCACGGTCCGCTGGATGGCCATATCGATACCATCGTTCACAGTTCGGCCCGTTGTTCGTTTCGTTTCGCAACGGAACGGTGTAGCATGTACACAGCGAAACGTCGCTTGTGTTCCACTGGACCGTCAATGTCGCTCGGAACTGTGTCGAGTGGCAGAGTCGTCGCGATTGTTACCGAAGAGTGGATGGCGGCAAACAAAAAAAAAAGAGAGCATGAGAGGGAAAGAGAGCGAGAGAGAAACTAGGGTGTACGAAAGCATTTACGGCGGCGTAGTTTCAAGAGCCCCGGCAGATATTGGTAACGAGGGACCAACAATGGTTATAATGTTTTACGAGGCTCTCTACGTCCAAGCCCGAAGTCCCTACGACTCGATGAATGGATCTGGATAGCGTTAGATAAGCGAACCGTACGCGGGCAAATGGTTTGCGGGCTGAGAGACGTACCCCTAAGTACGGCGGAACGACCGAACTACCCTCGTGCCTCTGCGCCGGAGCACGCATGAGTGCGTATCTGTGTGAACATTACGCCTCGATAGTGTAATATTAGACACTTTCTTAAACCATTAGCTCTTATCTCGATTTTTCATGTCACTAACATTTTTTTCATATTATGTTGATCACACTTAAATTTCTTTGCTTGTGTCAGAGTGGTTAATCAATCATGTATAACATATACTTTTTGAGTTTCTTTTAACATTTGCCTAGTAATGTTGCGCGAGAAATCAAATATCAAATACTATCGTTGATAATTAATATTGAACTGCCGTATATTATATCATATTGCGAGCGGCAGAACAAATAGAATTAAGGAAAATCTATAAGATATAATTCGCAGTTGATTATATCGTATTGTTAACTCATGTGATTTACAGTGGGTGTACAAAGTATTCATACACCTTTTAAAAACTAATAACTTTTTTATAATTGTACCAAACCTGATTTTTTATCACGTTTTTATTAGCTCGCTTTCTTGTTTGTTCGTCTGTAAAAAAAAGCAAAATGTATTTTATTAAACCAAAGAGATGATTTGAAATATAAATTCCGAGTGAACATCCGTTGGGGCCTGTTCATCGCTGAAGAATGTGAAGATAGTCCAGAGGAGACTAAGATAGACACTTCGAAAAAGAAATGAACAAAAGATCGATAAACAATAAACTGGAGACTAATTACCTGGCAGGATGTGTAGGGCAACATGATCTAGCCAAGAGAACGATAGAGGGGGATCAACGACTCTTCATCCGGTCAAGAGATATTAGTTCATAAGAAAAGCGATTTCGGAGAACGAATGCAATCACCCCATGGAGATTAGGCTGAGAACAATGGATTGATTAATCTATTAAAGGGATGGTTCTTCATAAGGACGAGTTCAGTCAATGTTAAAATTCAGTCCAATCGTCATCGTACATCAAAGTTCAGTCAATGTTAAAATTTCTTCAGTCGTTGTAGTCATCGTTCATCAAAATCAGAGTTTAATACTTCGAAGCCGGTGAATGCAGGTAGATTCAAACCTGCGTTTTATCTTCAATTCGAATCTTTAATATCGAAGAAGTGTAAATTAGCTTCAAATGCGAGCGGATCGATGATTTCTTTCGCACGGTTTTTCGCGGATGGGGGAACGGACCGCGGAAACAACGAAATTACAACTGGCGAATTAAACTGGCTCGGCGAACGGGTGCCGAGCGGACGATTCGAACCGGGTTTGGCGGTTTCCTGCGTAGATCGTCAATTATTAGTCCCGGTAATCAAGGGGAGTGCGATTTCCAATTTTCGGGGCCGTGTCGCAGACCGAATTCCGAGCCGACGCGCTCGATACAACGCGCGACGGCCGCGCGCGCGAGGCCATTAAAGCGGATGACTTGAAAAACTGCCATTACTTTGATTAACCGCTATATTTCCGTTGGCGCCGATTCCTCGAAAAATCCTCGCTGCGATTGCATCCGCCACGGGCAAACAGACATGTTGAATCGAACCGTTATCGTCTGCGTCCGAAAACGTACGCGGGAAACCTCTCGGGCCGCGCGCAACCTGCTCTCCTTCAAATTAGAAAGCGCGTTTCCGCACTGTTTTCGCGAGATTAAAAAACTCCGCCGCCCGATGCACAGATGAATTCGCGCCGCCAATGTAGACAATGCCACAAAGAACCCTCACCGGTTTGTTAATACTCGATCGGAAACGGGCGCGTGATCACCGTCAAAGCGGAGGAACTTAATTTTCATTAACACGTTCGGTGGGACGTCTAAAGGCCGGCTTATGGTTCCATTCAGTATAATAATTCTTTAATAATACCTTTCTTGCTTCATTTCCGATACGTGTCTCTGCAGATAGTATAAATCAGGTTCAACTTCTTCCCCGGTGTCGCTTCGCGATTGATTCACGATTCATATTGCCCTTACTGAGAAGAGGGAGAGGAAATCCTTCAATGTGAAGTCGGTATTTCATCGAGTTTTTGCTCGGTTTTAATTTTTTACTACCAGAGTTTGCAACTAAAAAATCTGAAAAAATTCTCGAACGTGTGGTTAAATATGCTAAATGTGCCAGATTTTCTTTAGAATCTTTAGACGCGATTAAATAGGGAAAGTGGGGCAGAAAGGTGGGATTTCGTTTGCTGCTCGTAACTACCCTTACAGATGAGATACAGGGTTGAAACTTGGTAGAAAGGATCGTTTCTTGGAAAGCTATCGAACGAGCCATTTCCATTCAGAATCGGCTGACGGGCATTTTTGAGCAAAGAACGATGGTTAAAGCTAGAAAAAATTTGTACCTCCAAAATGGCTTCGCGATTCGTTTCTCCGTACTTTCACCTATCATTCTGCTGAATTCCATCGAGCTGTGACTGTTTCAACGTATGCTACAAGCGTGATCGCGTGTTTCCACGATTTGACGGCGGACCCTCGAACAAAGGGGAAAGAGCGAATCTTTAGAAATTGGGAAAACTCATCCCGGAGACATGGAAAACGTCGTGTCTACTCTTTGCGACTTTTTCCGCGACTCGATAAGAGAATTGAATTTTCGAGTCGGTTCGAGTCCCCTCGAGGCTCCTCGACAACTGGTGCAGGATCGGCGAAAAGCGTCGAAAGGCGTCGATGACGGTGGATAAGGGCGCCCGTAGCACCCTTTCACCAATTAATTCGGCTGAAATTTAATCGAACCGTGGCCATCGGAATCTGTTTACCGTAGGCACCGGGCAAATCGCGTCCCGCTCGAAAATAATTTAATTAATTCTCGGCCCCGTGGTTCGCACGCTCCGTCGAATGACATCAAATGAATGCCACTATCGTTCGCAGCGAATCGCTGCCGTCGCATAGTGTGATATATCGATCATTTAGGAGAATTAAATTCCGAAATGGAAAATTTTTTAAAAATTGCCTATCTACTCCTACATTGAAAGCAATACCTTCGTAACCCAGAATCACTATTCTTCTTTGATTTTTCATCGCATTCAGAGAGAAATGAACCTCAAGTAAACTCTTCTGCCTATACAAATAATGGAACTGCATTAATCGCCAGTGGTACTTTACCCGAATAAAAGTGTGTGTATTTGCACTTTAATTGTTACTGTATTTATTTTAGTAATTATTCAATCCTTTATGGTGTGTTTTCAATATTCTTAGTTTTTAAATATTATACACATAATTTATCACGGTTGATAATCATACAAAATCGAAGAAGTTTTCAGTATTTATCGACGTTTTATGGAGTAACACTTTATTATACGGGCGAATAAGGATTTTAAACTACACTGAAAATTTACATTGAAGTCTCGTCTAGTTGACACAATTTATCCGAGCAAGAACAAGTCTGTTGGTATGTATTCATAAACCTGAAACTTTGGTTGTTACTGTATTAAATAGTTATTGTTTAAGGGGGATCTATACCCTCAGATTTTGGGGTATTTATCAATGTTATCAACCTCTGTGCAGAAAAAAAGTTTGGTAACATTGATAAACACGCAACTGCATAATGAACACGAGATGGAGTTGCTTGCTATTTCCATATTCTATTCATCTCGTCGCGAATGCCGTTATACAGGGCAGGTCGCACTAATATTAGTGCCACCGATGAGAATATGCACCTCGTCTGTGTCAGTTTTGCTATGATTCCACATTGACAGCAGTGTAGCAGTGAAATGTTGCACAATATCGCAGCACTGATTGACAGTCCTTCTGACTAGGCACCATCTCGTCTAAACTAACTGAAATAAAATTGGCTCTAGATTGGCTCTACATCAGAGATAACCTCTGTCTTCATGAACGTAATATGGGGAAATCTCTGCTATGTGAATGAAATCACGCGCGGCGATTTTTTGTCCTTATACGAGCATATTTTGAGCTGCACAAAGGCTCATTTGATAGAGGAAGGTTCATCACGGCGCGCTCTGCTCATCATATCAGTCAAAAAAATCTCTTTGAGACAGGAAAATACATTGAAATCTGCGGTTATTTTTCTAGATTTTTTCTCTACTTTGGGCACTCATATTATTAGATATAAACATAATCTCGTTAAATCAATAGCAGAGCGCGCCGGATTTAACCTTCCTCTATAGAATGAGTCCTCACCCAGTCCAAAATCCGCTCAAATAAGGACAAAAAATCGCCGCGCGTAAACCCATGTTTCGACCCAAAATGTAGTAAGATTCTAGTTACTTCAGTAGGGTATAGATCCCCCTTAACTGTTGTTGTGTTCGATTGTTATTACATTTGATAGCTAGTGTCTTTTGTTTAGTATTATTTGTCTGACTATTATTTGTCATTTTGTTTATTTTGACGATTATTTCACTCCTTAAGGTAATACAGTAAAATTTCACTGTATGTATCAGCGAATATGGATGTCATTCTTCTTTGAATATCGAAATAATGATTTTATATACATATAGTCAGAAATGAAAAGAATGTTGCGTCGATGTAATTGAGATTGTGAGAGTTCTCTTTCGTTTTCAGAAAGTATTAGTATTTGTTCAGTGCATTTCTCTACATACATACAGTTAGGAGCACAACTGAACACACACACTTTAAATCAGAATAACTTTTTTATGAATGGACCAAACAACTTGAATTTCTCTGTAAGGTTAGAGAGAATTAGTTTAGTAAATGACGTCTAAAAAATATGTTAAAAAACTGCATTTGGTCGGAATTGTGAAGAACAATAGTAAAAATTGATTTTTACAACTTTTTTAGCTGTGCCAATAACGTAGATTTAAAACATGCGTTTTGTCAACTCGTATAAATTATATACGCTCTGAAAATTTCATTGAAATTGGTTGATTGGTTTACGAGTTATAAACGATCGAAAGTGGTAAAAAGGCCGAAAATCTTGAAAAATTGCAATTTTTGGTCGTTTGTAATTCGTAAACCAATATCTTTTAAATTTTCGTTATTGGCCGAGCTAAAAAGGTTGTAAAAAACAATTTATACTACATATTTTTTTCACAATTCCGATCAAATGCATTTTTCCAACATATTTATTAGACGTTGCAGAGAAATTGGAATCGTTTGGTCCATTAATAAAAAAGTTATTCTGTTGCAAAGTGTGCGTGATCAATTTTGCTCCTAACTGTATATAGCTTTATTAAACTTTAATTACATTTATGTAAGAATGCGTTTGCAACTTCCTTATATCTTTTAAATTAAGTACCCTTTCAAGCAATAATTTGCAAGAGTTAAAATACGTATTCTCGGTCAGAATGATCGGCGGTCATTAGACTGCGGATCTTCATGCAGCATAAAAAATGTTTGCATTGATTGCAAGACACAGAAGCCAAATAGAAATTCCTTTCTTCTTTTAATTGTCTTAATTAGCTGAAATGAATACACTAATGCCTTTAAATCTTCTTAATTCGTCCACCGATTTAAATTGTACGTGTCCATTTTCGTCATAAATGCATACAATCCGCAGTCTAGTGATCATTCTTTGAGTACTTTTAAAAAAATACATGGTAAAAAAAGAAACAATATTAAGAATTTAATTCCCCAAAATGATCGGAATATCACACAGTGCGTCGCCCTCGAAACGCGAATCGATATTTCCCCCACCTCCTCCTCTCTCTCTTGCTCTTTCTTGCGCCCCCTACTGATATTTATAGTTTTCGGTTATGGCCCCCGATAATGCTGCATTGAGCAACGGTAATGAAATGCACTCGCCGCGAGAAGACGCGGAATAAAAGTTTGACGACGCGCGAAATTCTATTCGACACAAACCTGCCTTCTCACTCTTTTACATCTCTTTTCTCTGTGTGAAAACCGACTTGACAACTCGCGAAAACATTCATCTCTCCCCGACGATCTATCCCGCGAAAAACTCCCGTACGATTGGTCGTTATTTTTATTTTATTTTGCTTTTTTTCCAGTCGTTTTTGCGAGGCTATCTATTTCCGCGGGTCTATCGCCGGGTGACAGTGAGTGAGCACTGGACACTCGGTTTTTAGAAGTTGTACCTTCAATGGTTCCCCATTAGTATGCTTGGATTTTAAATTAAAAAATTCAAAGAGATGAAATTAAAATATTTATTCAATAGCATGGTAGTTTACCTCGAAAGTGGCAAATAGTAATAGAATTTAATGTTATCGAATAAATCTATGAATTTTAATTTCGTCCTAGAATTTTTATTTAAAAACTCTACGGATTTCGTTCGACAGTTCTCCGAGCTGGTATTTATTTTATAAAAATGATATTTTCTAGCGCTGTGCAATCAGGATACAGGGCAAAATGAAAGATAGCGTCGTTTGAAGCAAATTCCTGCGCCATTGCTATATGCACCGTTCCAATTTAATTAGCTGACTTTTTTATTCGCGTGCCACCTTTCACCGTGTTCTATGTTATATACGCTACGTTTTTCGACGGGAAAACTAATTTACTTTGTATCGTATGCTATATTAATTTCACAGTTTGGTAGTCGTTTATTGTACCACTTTTACGACGTCACACGACTTTGCATTGACTAATTAAATATTGTAGTAAAAGTAATGTAGTACTGGGTTGAAATTAGAGAATGTCGTTCGTTTAGGAACTGCACGAGTAACATTCCAGTGATTTTATATGGACCAACAATGAAAAAGTAATTAAATCAGCAGATTTTTGGTATATTGTACATACATACTGTTACGGATAGAAATACGTTTATATTTTTTTTCAGCGGCGACTCATGTATGCAAATAACACGGAACATGAAATGTAAAAGAAAATTGTAAGGGATTTGTGGAGGACGGCTACTGCTAGTCCATTAGTACGAAATCGTGTATAATGCATAAGGTCTGCACCCGAATTCTCGTTGACTCTGGCGACTACGCGATAGCGTTTGTTGCATTCAAGCCAATAGCGTGTAAAGGTAGACACAATGTGTCTACCTTAGGCCGCAAAAAACCTCGATTTGGAGAATATCTCACCCGAAGGTCTCTAGCGAGCACGGGGAAACCGAAAGGTGGATCCGGGGCCGTCAGGCTACAAAGAGTCGCGAGGTTCGGGAGGACAAAAAGAAATACGATAGTATATAAAGCGATTTACTGTCTAGCGAAAGTCATTACGCATGCGGTGGCATGCAAGGACGAGCCTAGGAATTTGTATACCTGGGACGGCGGTCAAAGTAAACAATAACAAGCAATTGATTTAGCCCTTCTCCACGAATCTCAGGTAGTTGATAAGAGTAGGGGACGATATAAAGACGAGGGAGCGAACCTTTAAGATCCAGATTGTATGTATTGAGCGAGAATAAAGTTTGTGTGGAAACACATACCTTTTCGCTTTATTCTGTGTATGGCATTGGAAACTTTTTATATTGAAAAAGCAATTTGTTTTACATGGTTTACCATTTGAAATTCGTAATTAACCTCTGCGTCGATGATTGGAATATTGATGGTTGCTGTTTTTTCCGGATATTCCGAACAGTGTTGTTATTATATTTTATTGAAATTCGTCTATATACATTTCTATTGCGGATGTACATATTGTTCTCACAATATATACATTCAATATTTATTGGTGGAAATATAGAAATTCTTCGATTAAATGAACAAAGATATTCGTAAATGGTGAATTAGGAACTGTACGAATATGCAGTATGTCGTGACGCGAACGCATATCAACGTTCCTGCGGGTCTTAATTCATGCCCTTAACGAAATACATTCGGCCCGGAATCGAGTCGAATTCCTCAAATATTGCGACTTGAGCCAACTTGCCTTCCTGCGGCAGCGTCTCTTCCGTGTCTTCGAGCGCTGTCGAGAGAAAGAGAAAGCGTAGAGAAGGAGAGAGAGAGAGAAGGAGAGAGACGAGGTGAGATTGCACCAGCTGCGAGCTGCGAGCTGAAACCCTTCCGCACGAAAAGTTCATTTGACTCGGGTCGAACCTTATTTGGGGGATAGAGTTTCCCGGGCCTCTGATATTCGCCTCGATAAGATACACTCGGGTTTCTCCCGGGTTCCCCCGATCAGAAAAGAAAATTGCTCCGAATTTATTTCCCCGTAAATTTTCCACCCTCTTGACCCCGCTTCGTCCCACTTTGCGTGCGCTTCCACGGTGTCTATCTCGCGTTTTCATCGTGACGACTGTTTTGCGATGGGAATCACGCGGGGAAACTATCCTACGGAACTTGTGAATCTCTGATGCGCCATGTTATCGTATATTTCTCGAAATAGGTTCCCGTAACCACGAAAGAATGATTAATAACAAGCGACGGGTTTGAGAAGTAGAGGACGTAGAGTTAAGATGATCAGATTATCCTCTTTTTGGGATTCGTTCTTATTTTCGTTGATTTGCATTTTTCTACTGCATCGCGATGCAGAAATATAACTTCCATGACAGTTTCTTCCGTTTTCAACTGTTTAGGAGATACAGCCTGTTCCAATTGCGCCGACCACCCCGTATAATCAAGTGCAAGAAGAGCAAAACACGAGAGAAACAATGAGGAAGTAGGACCTTGCAAAAATGTTGAAGAGTGGAGGCTGCGCGACTTGTAATAATTCGAAGCATGTGTCCTCAGATGCGAATCTGTGGAAGCAGACATCTTGGACATCGATGGCGACGCCTAGCCGCGATACGCCGCGGCTTGCCGACTCCAGTTCTCGTTGGTCACTTCGAGGCGCCTTGAGGTTTCCTCCGGAATGGCCTGTACGAACCCGAAATTCCTGAGGGAACCGCGAGCCTCCGACAGGAGGTGCTGCGGCGAACCGCGATTCCGATCCTCGAATACAGTTCAAACCGAACAAGCTACTCTCGTTGTATCGGGAACCGTTTGCAGACGCCGCAGTATATACGCACGCTATTAATGAAGAATATTTCCGTCGAGTCCACGTCACATCGTTTCTTCCTAATTATTCATTCAACTTTACGAAATTGTTTAAAAGTCACAGTCTAGATCACTCTAAAAATATTTTCCCATTCTCTATATGTATACAAGATCCATCGAACCAATACGCCTAACTTTTAAATCATGATTTTTTCATTTTATGGATATGAGACTGATATAATATCTCGTGCAATAAATGCTTAGCAATGTATTAAATATAAACAAATTTAATACTATGAACAATATTTTGAATTAAAAACGATATTTTAATGTTTTCAGCGCACTGGTTCGATCAAGTATTATAAAAGAACACTATTTGCAAATTTTCACAAAATCTTTATTTTGACGTTTCGATCTACTTTTAGATAATTCTCAAGAAATTTTCAAAAATTGCGTCTGTAAAATAGTAATCGATGTTATATTTCAGAAATTATGTGAATTTAATACAAGAGGAACAGATACTACTTAGTTGCTTAGTGCAATTTAAAACAATATTTTATAATATGAATTTTAATGAGACACGTGTTGATGCTAAGGCAATGTACTTGGTAATGACCTACCGTGAAGACAACATAGAAACGAAACTAGCCTCATATCGATCGCTACGTTGATGATCGATATTTGGCGCTAGATTCAAAACAAATATCGGATGATATATTGAATATTTTGAATGATGGAATTTTTAGGGCAATTCTAAGGGCTATTAAAAATTTTTAGTCAGTCGATGATGAAGTATACAGTGAGTCACAAAAGTATTCGTACGATCTGAAATGAAAAGTCATATTACGATTCCTATAGTAACATATAAGTATCATGATTATACATATTAAATTTAAAGTGTCCTTGATAACATAAACAATACTTATAAAACATTTCGTAGTATCGGCTAAATAATTCCGATTATCGATCGTAAATGTTAAATATTTAATTTAATGATGCTTTCGGCGCCACCGTTTCGATCACTTAGTAAATCTAGCAATTTTGCAATAAACTTTTCTTCTTTCCTAACGTTTCGGTTCAGTTTTGAACCCTTTTCAAAGGAAAAATTTGCGTTTGCTATAATAACTTTAGTTATGTAAATTAAGCATTGAAAAACTGATTTTTACACACTGCTGGTTTAGAACGTACTGGTTCGTACTGGAACCATAAACGTGAAACGTACTGGAAGTATGTCAATAAAGATAAAGATTTTTGGAAACGCGTTATATTCTCTGACGAAAGCAAATTTAACATATTTGGACCAGATGGACGGCACAAAATTTGGAGATTAGCAAATAGAGAAATGGATCTTAGAAACCTACGTCCAACCGTGGAGCATGGGATTGATAATAGTATGGGGAGTGTATGGGAGCCAACGGTGTTGGAAAGCTTGTTATTATCGAAGGAATATTAGATAAATATAAATACCTGCAAATATTAAAAGATAATTTGAAAGGAAGTGCGGATAAATTAGGGGTAGTAGAGAATTTTCATTTTCAACAGGACAATGATCCGAACAATACTGCACATATCGTTAAACAATCGATCATATAGAATGTACCCCACGTTTTAGAAACACCCCCAAAAAGTCCGGACATCATCCCCATAGAACACTTGTGGGTAGTGTCACGTCCGGTGGTTCAGCCATCATTAATAATTAAATATAATCAATGATGTATTACATATACTTTTGAATTTCTTTTATGTTTAATCTAATAATGTTGTACGAGCAATTAATATTCAATACTCTTGTTAAAAATCAAATCGAACTATCGTATATTATACCACATTGCGTGCGATAGAATTAAGAAATTCATACTTCATTCGAATCGTCTTGAGCGAAAGAACTGCGTAGCGAAATTATTTCATAAAACGACCAGATCACTTCCAAAAATAAATCATGATCTAAAATCCGTTGAAGACTGTCCATCGAGAATCGATGAGTAATAATTGTTCGTCACCCCATGTGCGACGTAAATGTAATTCGATCTGGCCAGGGGAGCTACGGATAAGAGAGCAGCTAAGAAGAAATTGATCTAGGAAATGCGCAGGGTAATAAGATCTAGCTATGACGACTATGACGACAATAATCACCTGACAAAATTGACGAGACAAAGAACTGATCAGTCTATAAAAGGGATGACTCCTCAGGAGGAGCTCACTCAAGCGCACTTTTTTCGTACTCTTGTTTGCACTTACTCTCGCACTCAAGCACACTCTCTTCATAAATCTCTAGTCCAGTCTATATTTAAATTTGTTCAGTTGCGGTTGAGAGACATAAAAGTTCAGAGTCTGAGTTCAATCTTGGAGGTTCAACGAAGTTATATAGTTATTCAAGGCGTGTACACCCGCCGAATTTATAAAGTTACTAACATCAACATCGTCATCTTGTCATCATCTTTTTAAATTTTGTTGCTGAAGCGATACACTCCGCCAGCGAGCGAAACAGCGAGCGATTTCTGCAAACCAAATTCTGAGCGAAACCAGCTAACGGTAAATACTAACAATTTATTATAAGATCACAATAACTCTATGTACCCGAAATTTGACGCTTAAAATATAGTTTTGCTTATTTTTATTCAAACAAATCAAAACTTCAAATCATTTTTAAAGAGTATACCCGTCTTCGATCTCTTCGTACCAGTTCCACAATCAAAAATCACTTAGAATATTAAGAAATCCTCGATTACCCGAACCGAAGCCGGTGAATGCAGGTAGGTTCAAAACTGCGTTATATCTCAATTATAATCATTTCAATCATTTTAATCTATTTAAACGTAATTTCAATTTTTATTATTCAAAATCTAAAATACGTCCATCTCAGGACGTAACAGTAGAAATCGACAGACAACTTAGTTAGTAAATATAATATTAACTCCAAGGAAGCATTAAGAACCAAAATTTTTGAAGTTTGGAACAGTACAAAAAAAGATATTACGTAAAATTTGGTTGACTGCAGGCAACGACGTTTGCAAGCCATAATAAGTGCTCACGGTGGTCCGACAAAATATTAAAACACTGTTAGTCGCTCGAATACTTTTGTGGCGTTCATTTAGCCGATGTTACTACGAAATGTTTTATAAGTGTTGTTTATGTTATCAGAGAGACTTTAAATTTAACATGTATAATCCTGATACTTATACGTTACTATAGAAACAAAAAACGTTTTGTAATTCGTAATATGACTCATATTTTTTAAGCGTGAAACTTTCCATTTCAGAGCGTTCGTATACTTTCGTGACTCACTGTATGTACAGGGTGTAAAAAAAGTAATGGTCATCCGTCCTAGGGGTGAGTCTACACCTCTGGATCGGTGGACATTTGTAAGAGAAACTTGCCGCAAAATTGTTTATAACACAGAAAATTAGTGTTAAAGTTCTTTTTTGCATCAACGCATTCTACTCATCGAGAAGAGGAAAAGTTTGAAAGGAGCCATATGTCACAAACAAATAGTTATTGAGATATAAGCTGTTAAAGTTTTTGAAAAATTTGATTGTGTGGAATTATACGTATAGACAAAAGCCTACTACTACAGTCCACACGTCCGTGTCGATGAGACAGAAGATGATCGTGTGCGTGCCGCGAGACAGACGAAATTTAAAGGCGCATTCGTCGCTAGGCTCCTTTAAATTTCGTCTGTCCCGCGGCACGCACACGATCATCTTCTGTCTCATCGACACGGACGTGTGGACTGTAGTAGTAGGCTTTTGTCTATACGTATAATTCTACACAATAAAATTTTGCAAAAACTTTAACAGCTTATATCTCAATAACTATTTGTTTGTGACATATGGCTCCTTTCAAACTTTTCCTCTTCTCGATGAATAGAATGCGTTGATGCAAAAAAAACTTTAACACTAATTTTCTGTGTTATAAACAATTTTGCGGCAAGTTTCTCTTACAAATGTCCACCGATCCAGAGGTGTAGATTCACCCCTAGGACGGATGACCATTACTTTTTTTACACCCTGTACATTATTGCATATATATTAAGTGCAGCAGTCAGACACAAGTCCACTTCTCCAAGCACTTATTCAAAAAATTGTTAGAAATCGTGAAAAACATAAAAACCACTTCCTCTAATTGCTATGAATCGCACAGAAGTGAAAAACACTCACTTCTCCAGATTTACCTTCAATAACGGTGCAACGAAGCAGCCATCGCGCAGCATACACCCATTTTGGCAATCTCGAAAAAAGTCAAAGCCAGCAGCTTTTGTCCCCAATTTCACGAACGTTGTTGCTCCCTTTCGCAGACCAATGTTTGCCGCTATCCTCCCAGCAGTGGATGCAAAAACATATTGAATTTCGTTTTTCCCGTCAAACG
Organism: Lasioglossum pauxillum; assembly: GCA_933228785.1. Classification (NCBI taxonomy): domain Eukaryota; kingdom Metazoa; phylum Arthropoda; class Insecta; order Hymenoptera; family Halictidae; genus Lasioglossum; species Lasioglossum pauxillum. The sequence continues at coordinate 48,317,916 of OW121702.1, read as the reverse complement.
GTCATCCTGCAACGCGAAAGATGGCCCCCGCCGCTATGGGGTTGGTTCGAGTACCGTTGTTACAAACTGTAGAGCGGTGGACTTTGGCAGGCGGTGGCATCGCGTGGTTTACGAATACCGGATGTTGTCGAGTCCCCTTGTTCGTTATTTATATCGGTGTAATCGAGCGACAAGAATCTCGTGTTCCCGGTCGAATCTAAACGACCGCGGGCAGGAGTCACGGCCGAGACAGAGAGGACGCGCGTTTTCCAAAATTGTTTGCAGCAGCTGCCATTGAAGCATCCGCTATACATTTCACGACGATAACGCGAATAACGTGTCCGTGTGCGCGCGTTCACGTACCACGGTTAAACATGCGGAATTTTATCAGGGAAATTGGCCTGCTCGAAATTGTTGAACGTCGTAAAACACTGCGGCCGCCGATTGTTTCTAGCTGTCGCGCCCGCGAATTGCTAGGCATAAAGCACATACACGCGCACAGAGAACGATCGAGGCATGTCTGTTGAACGTATGTTTATTCGGCCGTTCGCCAATAATACAATTGCACGTAATTTCTACAGTAATGTATATGTACAGAGTTTGATAAGCGTTTCGGTTTCGAGAGAATCCTCTGTCGCGAGGATCCTGTGGCGCCAGTGGAGCGTACCGTTGTGGTCAGACATGGGCTTATACTACTTGAAAGTAGCCGACGACTTAAGGTAAGAATATTATTCGTCCTTAGCAGACTGCGGATTTTACGAATTTATAACAACAATGAATGGTTGCAATTTAAAGCAGTAGGTTAAGAGAATTTGAGGCTGTCAACGCATCTGGTACTGCTTATTGCAATTCACTGTCCAACAAATTCAAACTTTTTTTTACTTTTCGATTCTCATTATGCGATTCTTATAGAGTTTTTCGCGCTGATTCCGAATCTGTTTTTAATTTTTTTCCTAGACGCATAGTTTTTGAGAAATTTGAGTTTGAAAAAATGACCTATTTTTCAACTTTGAACAAAGATTGTGATGTTATTGTAAAAGATATTGTATTGTTCTTTACATAAAAAGATTCTCTAGACTTTCCCGAATCCAGTGATATCCAATATTAATGCATTATGATTGTTTAAACATGTTTAAACAATGATTAAAGACGGAGAGACACCACTTTTGCACTAATTTTTGCGGATATTTCTCAATTTATCTCAAAAAATAAGGGTCTAGCGGAAAATCGAACTACACCACGCGCTAGAGCAGACTTTTATCTTGAGAAACCACCCTGTCAAGTTTGGATCGTCCACGTTTTTTTCGAACCAGAAAGCAAAATATCTTCGCCCGATATGAAATAACGTAGAACGCCCGTTCTAATGGCGAGCGCCACTGGCGGCAACTCATGTCGGGCGAAGATATTTTGCTTTCTGGTTCGGTAAAAACGTCGACTTTGGAAAGTTGAAAGGGTGGTTTCTCAAGATAAAAGTCTGCTCTAGCGCGTGGTGTAGTTCGATTTTCCGCTAGACCCTTATTTTTTGAGATAAATTGAGAAATATCCGCAAAAATTGGTGCAGAAGTGGTGTCTCTCCGTCTTTAATCATTATTTAAACATGTTTTAACAATCATAATGCGTTAATATTGGATATCACTGGATTCGGGAAAGTCTAGAGAATCTTTTTATGTAAAGAACAATACAATATCTTTTATAATAACATCACAATCTTTGTTCAAAGTTGAAAGATAGGTCATTTTTTCAAACTCAAATTTCTCAAAAACTATGCGTCTAGGAAAAAAATTAAAAACAGATTCGGAATCAGCGCGAAAAACTCTATAAGAATCGCATAGTGAGAATCGAAAAGATTTTTGGCTGTTGGACAGTGTTATTAAGACTGAACCTACCACCGTCGGTCAAATGACCGGTTTCTGGTTTCATATTTTGCAATTATTGAAATTATATTGACACTTTCACTCGAAATGGTAATACACATTTTTATATCCAAGCACATATAATGTTGTCATCGAAATCACAGAAAATCTATATAAATTCTATGACGTCAATTTTATACATCAACACATGCCAGCCATTTTTAGATCTCGGTAGGTTTAGTGTTAACCCTTTGCACATTTCACAAAATTAAACATTTCTTCCGATCTAGAATATTTCCATTCGCTATGATATTTGAAATATTATGGATATGAAATTGATATATTGATATATATTTAATAATGTAAACAATATTCTGAATAATGGTACAGCAATTTTCAATGGTGCCTCAGAGGGGACAACCGAGTGCAAAGGGTTAAGAATTAAATTTCTGTTTGGCTCTTATTTCGTGGAAACAATACAAACAATTTTTATTTTTCATAAAAATGCGCAGTCTTATCATTTTCAGTACTGTGTTGTTTTTGGAACATTTTCAATAGTCAGTACAGTGTTCCCGCGATTGATGTGACTTTCGGGTATGCGGATGATGTGACGTACAAAGAAATGGAGATATTAGCGTGTTTAAGTTGGGGTTTTATGATAGCTTTCATTCTCAGGTATGAAATGGCATTAGTACAATACAACAATTTTCCGCTTAGCACCGTTGTTTACCCAGGATCGTCGTTTACACTTGGAAAAATTATCCAAGAAACCTATGTTCGGCACACGTAAAAAAAGTAGTTCCATTTCGTTCTCGCAACAATCGAGGGAACACTGCAATTCTATGAAATAAATGGAATTTAACACGTTGAATTCCACATCCCCATTTGGTGCGGATCATACAACGATCAGCTATTTTATTTATGGAACCGATCAGCGTCATTAATGACAATTGTTAGTTACTTGATAACGAAGCTCGAACCGTACGTTATAATCTAATTAATCCCGGCATTATTATAATAAATTGGTATTCAGCGGTATTAATGTTATGTCAATCATTCCATAGCGCTGATCATCGGTGACACCGCAGCATTCAACGTGTTAAAGAAATACAAATTAATAGATGCACTGCTATTTTTTATAAAATTTTATAGTACATTTATTATCAGTGAATATTCAGGCGTAGGGGATGAAATTAGTTGTTAATTGGGGGTCGGTAAATATTTAAGCTTGATCGAAAATTAACTGATATGGATACAAATGATGCAAATGATAATTATCGGAATTTTGATGAATAATAAATAATGTGACGAAAGGACAATTTGAAAAAATCATATATGGCGCAATTTAGATGGTTGACGTTCTAGTATTTCGTAGATCCAAATAAATTTGGTACATTGAATACGTTAGTGCAAAAATTCATTTATTAATCTGGATAAAGAATTCCCTTTTCTATTTCCGGGGTCTTTGTTGAATTCTCTGAATATTTAAACAACGCCCATGTCTAATGGTACACAGGAATCGAGACTTACGTTTACGAGGGGGTGGGACTGTAAAAATATCTGTACACTTTGCGCGTTCAATTATCGACTACAATTACAAGAAGGAGATAAAGCTTCCTGTGCGAGGAGGAAGCCTACTAAGGGAAAAAGGGCTCACGGTCCCTCGATTATAATACTTGGACGTCCTCTCTCGACTGTCGCACGATTCGAGAAACGGGCGTGCGCGCGCGCGTGCAGTACAAAGTGCGAGATGTAATAAATAAAGCTTTAAAGCCGGTCGCGCGGGACGCGACGGGACGGGACGCTTTTCACGGACACTGTCGCGAGCACGATCGCAAAGCACAGGTACAGGTATTCTGGAAATAGTGTTAGATCACCGGATATCTCGGGCGCAATAATGCACTAGCTCTCTCTCTCTCACACACACACATTTTCTCACTCTCTCTATCCTTCTCTCTCATTCTCTCTGTTTCTTCCGCTTTCGATTTTCTGGTTCTTGCCACGGCTTATCAAGCCACACGTCTTACCCGTCTACAAAAATAGGCACTTCCGGCCCGGTTTGTATCTACAGACAGGACGTCCGGGGAAGCGTGTATAATACATCACGGCGAACGTCTATGTCGAAGCGTGTTCCACCTGGCTGTACAAAATGCAACATCCTTCCGTATGTAACGTTAGTCGTGCACGTCGATCTCCACCCGCTGCAGCAAATCCGGTTCTGAAACAGCAACGTATTGACGACCCTGTAATTTCTACTCGACTTTCGCCGGGGCACGCATGATGCGCTCTGCATAGTGATCTGGAACGCGACTTTTGCTGCCGAAATTCTACTCTTCGAATTTTTTTAATTTAAATTATAACCAGCGAGAGTACAATGGTTCGAAACAATAATTATAAAAAATGCTGGTGACTTTGTAAAATCTCAAGATCATGTTAAAATATAACCAGCGAGTGAAATGGTGCGAAACAATAATTATAGAAAATGCTGGTGACTTTGTAAAATCTCAAGATCATGTTAAAATATAACCACCGAGTAAAATGGTGCGAAACAATAATTATAGAAAATGCTGGTGACTTTGTAAAATGTCAAGATCATGTTAAAATATAACTAGCGAGAGTACAATGGTGCGAAACAATAATTATAGAAAATGCTGGTGACTTTGTAAAATCTCAAGATCATGTTAAAATATAACCATCGAGTACAATGGTGCGAAACAATAATTATAGAAAATGCTGGTGACTTTGTAAAATCTCCAGATCATGTTAAAATATAACCAGCGAGTACAATGGTGCGAAACAATAATTATAGAAAATGCTGGTGACTTTGTAAAATCTCCAGATCATGTTAAAATATAACCAGCGAGTACAATGGTGCGAAACAATAATTATAGAAAATGCTGGTGACTTTGTAAAATCTCAAGATCATGTTAAAATATAACCACCGAGTAAAATGGTGCGAAACAATAATTATAGAAAATGCTGGTGACTGTAAAATCTCAAGATCATGTTAACCCTTTGTACTCCGAGTTATTTTAACTGGAAAATTAAACATTTCTTCCGATCTAGAATATTTCCATTCCCTATGATTTATGCAATTTTATGGATATGAAATTGGTGTAATACCTCATACAATACGAAAATGTTTAGTAATTGATTAGATACCGATATATTTCATAATGTAAATAATATTTCGAATAATGGTACAGCAATTTTTAATGGTGCCTCAGGGGGGACAACGGAGTGCAAAGGGTTAAAATATAACCAGCGAGTAAAATGGTGCGAAACAATAATTATAGAAAATGCTGGTGATTTTGTAAAATCTCAAGATCACGTTAAAATATAACCAGCGAGTAAAATGGTGCGAAACAATAATTATGGAAAATTCTGGTGACTTTGTAAAATCTCAAGATCACGTTAAAATATAACCAGCGAGTAAAATGGTGCGAAACAATAATTATGGAAAATTCTGGTGACTGTAAAATCTCAAGATCATGTTAACCCTTTGTACTCCGAGTTATTTTAACTGGAAAATTAAACATTTCTTCCGATCTAGAATATTTCCATTCCCTATGATTTATGCAATTTTATGGATATGAAATTGGTGTAATACCTCATACAATACGAAAATGTTTAGTAATTGATTAGATACCGATATATTTCATACTGTAAATAATATTTCGAATAATTGTACAGCAATTTTTAATGGTGTCTCAGAGGGGATAACGGAGTGCAAAGGGTTAAAATATAACCAGCGAGTAAAATGGTGCGAAACAATAATTATAGAAAATGCTGGTGACTTTGTAAAATCTCAAGATCATGTTAAAATATAACCAGCGAGTAAAATGGTGCGAAACAATAATTATTGAAAATTCTGGTGACTTTGTAAAATCTCAAGATCATGTTAAAATATAACCACCGAGTAAAATGGTGCGAAACAATAATTATAGAAAATGCTGGTGACTGTAAAATCTCAAGATCATGTTAACCCTTTGCACTCCGAGTTATTTTAACTGGAAAATTAAACATTTCTTCCGATCTAGAATATTTCCATTCCCTATGATTTATGCAATTTTATGGATATGAAACTGGTGTAATACCTCATACAATACGAAAATGTTTAGTAATTGATTAGATACCGATATATTTCATAATGTAAATAATATTTCGAATAATTGTACAGCAATTTTTAATGGTGCCTCAGGGGGGACAACGGAGTGCAAAGGGTTAAAATATAACCAACGAGTAAAATGGTGCGAAACAATAATTATAGAAAATGCTGGTGACTTTGTAAAATCTCAAGATCATGTTAAAATATAACCAGCGAGTAAAATGGTGCGAAACAATAATTATTGAAAATTCTGGTGACTTTGTAAAATCTCAAGATCATGTTAAAATATAACCACCGAGTAAAATGGTGCGAAACAATAATTATAGAAAATGCTGGTGACTGTAAAATCTCAAGATCATGTTAACCCTTTGCACTCCGAGTTATTTTAACTGGAAAATTAAACATTTCTTCCGATCTAGAATATTTCCATTCCCTATGATTTATGCAATTTTATGGATATGAAACTGGTGTAATACCTCATACAATACGAAAATGTTTAGTAATTGATTAGATACCGATATATTTCATAATGTAAATAATATTTCGAATAATTGTACAGCAATTTTTAATGGTGCCTCAGGGGGGACAACGGAGTGCAAAGGGTTAAAATATAACCAGCGAGTAAAATGGTGCGGAACAATAATTATAGAAAATGCTGGTGACTTTGTAAAATCTCCAGATCATGTTAAAATATAACCAGCGAGTACAATGGTGCGAAACAATAATTATAGAAAATGCTGGTGACTTTGTAAAATCTCCAGATCATGTTAAAATATAACCAGCGAGTACAATGGTGCGAAACAATAATTATAGAAAATGCTGGTGACTGTAAAATCTCAAGATCATGTTAACCCTTTGTACTCCGAGTTATTTTAACTGGAAAATTAAACATTTCTTCCGATCTAGAATATTTCCATTCCCTATGATTTATGCAATTTTATGGATATGAAATTGGTGTAATACCTCATACAATACGAAAATGTTTAGTAATTGATTAGATACCGATATATTTCATACTGTAAATAATATTTCGAATAATTGTACAGCAATTTTTAATGGTGCCTCAGGGGGGACAACGGAGTGCAAAGGGTTAAATTATAACCAGCGAGTAAAATGGTGCGAAACAATAATTATAGAAAATGCTGGTGACTTTGTAAAATCTCAAGATCATGTTAAAATATAATCAGCGTGTAAAATGTTGAAGTATGTCAATTGTTTTACCGTTGCGATTCTCCTCGACGTATAAACTCGTCCTTTGAGATCGCCTGGTGCTATCGCCGGAGTATCTGATCCTCGGCTCGATCCTCTGCGCGGAGACATAAGTCGGGATTGTAAAATCGTCGGGGCTATCCTTCGCAGGAGACGTGTTCCTCCGCCTGCACACTGATAGTCCTATCACCACGCCGATTCCGATCAGGATCAACGCCACCGCACCTTTAATTAAAAGCGATCCTCTTTTCACAAACCATTGCTCAGAGTCGATACAACGGCGCGTTTAGGTACCAAACGAGCAGAACACTCGTTCGATAAACTACGTGCGCCGACTACCGAATCCGTGGAAAAATTTCGCGATCTCAATACGGGACCAATGATAACGATCTGTGGCAGCAAACGAACGCATCATTCCAATTCGGCAGCGTTCATGTACAACGTATTTTTTAAATGGAAGGTAACCTTCATTAACACTAGATCTACAACCCCTGGCAGAATGTTTCCGATCGGAGGGATTGATACGGATTTTAGAGAAAACATTCACAATTTAGAAGTATAAAATATTACTTCATCGAGTTAAAACTGATTAAAAATGAAAAGGGGCTAATTGAAGAAAGAAAAACAACAAAGTAACATAAGTTTCCATTTATTATAACAAAGAAACGAGAAAATGAACAAAATGTTACACGGAAAAAAGATGCCCATCACCAAATTTGTTCAGCAATTACTGTTGAATTATTCTTAATGAGTTTTTTGCGCTGATTCCGAATCTGCCCTTAATTTTTCCCCTAGACGCACAGTTTTTGAGAAACTTGATTTTGAAGAAAAAAACATATTTTTCAACTTTAAACAAATATTGTGATGTTATTATAAAAGATATTGGATTGTTAATTACAGCAAAAGACTCTGTAGACTTTCCGGAATACAGTGAGATCCAATAGTAATACATTATGCATGTTTAAACATGTTTAAGCAATCGTTAAAGATGGAGAGACACCACTTTTGCCTCAATTGCTGAGGATATTATTCAGTTTATCTTAAAAAATAAGGGTCCGGCGTAAAATCTAACTGTATCACGCGATAGAGCAGACTTTTATCTTGAGAAACCACCCTTTAAAGTTTGCAACATCAACGTTTTTTCGAATCAAAAAGCAAAACATCTTCGCCCGACATGAGCTGCCGCCAGTGGCGCTCGCCATTAGTACGGCCGTTCGCCGCGTCGCGCCGCGCCGCACAGTGGAACCTTTCGTCCAAATCGGAGACAAAATCAAAGAACTTTCGATAGAAACGAGGTAGAGCGATGAAATCTTTTTAAAATTATAGCTGAAACTTGGCAGAATATGGGAAAAATAGGTAGATTATGGTACGAACGTTTTATAAACTTGAGATATTTTGAGATATTTTGCTTTTTGGTTCCAAAAATCGTCGACGTTGCAAACACCACCGGTCAAAATGACAGGTTCCAGATTTTTTATTTTACGATTATTTGAATAATAAAAATGATTTCACAAGAAATGGTTGTATAGATATCTTTAGTAGAGCACGCATTCCAATAGGAGCCGCACGAAGTCTAAATAAAATCAATCTTGTCATTTTTATGTTCCAGTTACTTTTAAGGATCGGTAGGTTTAGTGTTAAATATACTCAATTTCTTAGTACATTACTGCATACTACATTTTCATTGTAAGAGACACTAATCCAATCGTTCTAGCAGAATCACAAAAAGCTCCCAAATCCCTCAGACCCGATTTTCCCTAGCAGCGTCGACATCAGCACACACCAGAGAGCGAGTTCAAGAGCAAGACGATAGTGAATTACCTGTACCCGCCAAGGCGATCACGATGATCAGGTTCTCGGAGCTAGCACTGGGCAGCGCCTTCTTCAAGTCGTCAAGAAAGACCCCAGTCCTCTCCAATTTTCCTCCGATTGAATCGGGCACCCTGACATGTCTCAACAGTGCCGGCTCGCTTCGTCCGCGGCCGTTCACAGCGTACACGTACAGAGTATAGTCGAACCCGGGTTCGAGATCGTGGAGTTGGAAATTGGGTCGCATGTTCTTCTCTTGGTACAGGGCCGGCACCTCGCCGACAGTGCCCTGGTCGCTTTGAGGCGCGAGCAAGGTCGCTGTGCTCACCTGCACCACAGTCGGACCGCCTCGAACTTCCAACAAAAAGTACTGCGGCGAACCACCGTCCGCGCCGGGGACACAATTCACTTGCAACGAGCTGGTCTCGTTCTGCAGAGAACAGTCGAACGGCGGCTGCGGTGTCTCTGCGAAAATTCAGACGTTTCTCCGATTAAGGGACAATTCTGCCGAGGTCCCTACAGTTGGCAAAATCGTTTCTCTTTCGAATTAACTAGCTTCTCTAAGAGTGGACCGAGAAAATTGAAGATTTTTGGAGAAATAGAGAAACTAGTTTAGGGTATGTTGAAGTTCCTAGGAAGATTACACCATGACAAAGTAATCTAATTTTCTAACGATAAGTCTCGTGAGAGTGGACTGAAAACGTGAATAGGACTAAAATTGACCAAGCGTCAACTACGATCGCTATGCCATGTGGACCTCGATCGAGTGACCTTCGCGCGACCTTGGCCAGCAACAAGCAGCCTCCAATATTTGTCGAGATTCGACGAACCACGCACGGTAGCGAGATGGGGGTTGAACATGTGTTAGGGTACACGGTTAGGCGGTTCTCCCTCGTTCTAGTTTCCAGATTCCAAAGATACGTACTGCCCGGCACGACGTTGAATATACAAGGAGTCCTTTGTCTGCCGACGCTGTTGCTTGCCCAGCAAGCGAGGGTCCCGAAGTCGGTGTCAGCGGTAGGAGTGTACTCGAGAACGCTAACGAGCCCGTTATTCTGCGCTCTGGAGTTCTGCACCGGCAACACGTCGCCACGCGTCGCGTTGTACGTCCACGAGAACCTGACGTCGTCCGTCGGGATCGCGTCGACCTCGCAACGTAAGAACACCGTCTCCCGACGACCCGCTGTGATCTCCCGACGCTCGTAACCCACTCTGCACCTCGGCGCGTCTTTCGAAAGAACAGGAGACTCGTCAGGACCACGGACACTACTCTAACGGACGTCGCTGGACTGCGGATTTTTATGCGAAATACTAATTTGCTCCGTCACGTTTCAAGCAATTGAGGTCGTTGCACACTAGACCACGCCGTTTTGGGTTTCTTCTATGTAGTTTCAACAGCACAGCGGCGCCGATAGGTGTGCGAGTTCCCATTGAAACTACATAGAAGAAACCCAAAACAACGTCGGTAGTGCGGCGCACAGTGGGAAAAAACCGACGAAATCTGTGTCAAAATCAAAGAACTTTCGATAGAAATGAGATAGAGCAATGAAATTTTTTTTAAATGAAAGCTGAAACTTTGCAGAATATGGAATAATTATGGAGATTGTTGTACGAACGTTTTTTAACCTTGAAAGAATTCGTTAAACTTGCACAACTTCAAGGAAATTGTGGTTTTTCCAATACTACGCGCGGAAAACATTTTTTTTTTTAATGCGACACATCATTTTCCGTAGAATTTCTCACGCTGATTTCAAATCTGGTTTTAAAATTTGTCTACGACCTCAGGATTTTGCAAGAAATCGATTTTTGTGAACACAACTTATGAAATCATTTTTTCGTTGAAATGAATTGGTAACCCACTAGTTTGAAGGAATATTGTATTCTCATATATAAAACACATTAAAAATAATCATAATGAAGTATTTGAACGTTTACTTAACATATATCACTTGACGAACGATCACTTGACTGTATTGCATTACAGTCACGCTGTATGATTATTTTATGATTATTTTTAATGTGTTTTATATATGAGAATACAATATTCCTTCAAACTAGTGGGCTACCAATTCATTTCAACGAAAAAATGATTTCATAAGTTGTGTTCACAAAAATCGATTTCTTGCAAAATCCTCAGGTCGTAGACAAATTTCGAAACCAGATTTGAAATCAGCGTGAGAAACTCTGCGGGAAATCGTGTGTCGCATATTAAAAAAAAATTTTTTCCGCGCGTAGTATTGGAAAAACCACAATTTTCTTGAAGTTGTGCAAGTTTAACGAATTCTTTCAAGGTTAAAAAACGTTCGTACAACGATCTCCCTAATTATTCCATATTCTGCCAAGTTTCAGCTTTCATTTAAAAAAAATTTCATCGTTCTATCTCATTTCTATCGAAAGTTCTTTGATTTTGACACAGATTTTGTCGGTTTAGCCCACTGTGCGGCGCTACACAGTAGGCCAGAAACCGATCTTTGTTGGACAAAAATCCACCGACAACTCAGTTTTTCATCGATTCAATTGGAATTTTTTTTAAATGTTCGTGAAGGACTATACTTTGATGACGTGCTGCGCGAAAATCGTTAGCTGTCACAATCAAGAATCCTTGTCCACAAAACCCAATAACTCCGATACTTCATCCGCTCATACCATAAATTTGCATGTCCCAGCTGAGTTGTCGGCAGATTTTTGACCAAAAAGATCGGTTTCTGGCCCAGTGTGCGCTGGTCAGGCGGCGCACAATGGTCTGAACGAGCCATTTAGCTGGACAAAACCCGAAAAATGGAAATCCGCAGAGAATTTCCCGCTACGGTAAATGAGAGGTAACGCACCAGATAAGAAGAATCACTGCTGTTTTATCCCTCGTTATCACCCCATAATAAAATATGCCCCCACGAAAAACTCATTTTTCAACTTCGTATTTCTTCATCGTCGTTCGACACGTCACTATTCGCTAGTATATCTCGCTGTATCTAGTAGTGTAAATATTTGTGGAATTTTTCATTCTATGACGGATACCAGCATGAACCGTGTGTACAAAACTCAAATAAAACTTAAATATATTTTTATTTGTTTAAAAATGAAAATATACTTCAAACGTATATAACATTTATACTTTGACAGTCTCGTAAAAAAAATGCTTCACGATGGAACATGTTGGAACTTCTTTATAGAAGTCTAGAGTGTCCTAAAAAATCAATTTTATTTTCTCCAACTTGCTCCGGCGAATTTGAGACAGTTTTTAGTAATCCAATGTCGATATATTACGAATCATCTCTATGATTCTCTTCTATGTAAGCCACAAACGACAAAAAGATATCAAAACGTGGTTGGTGTAGAAGCTATATCGTATTTTTGGGCCCATAAATTCATGCAAACAATTTTGAAGATTTATAATTTTTGTTGAATTTTGAAAATGATTTTTTTTTTAATTTTTGTATAGATTTTTGGGTCTAAAAATACGATATAACTTTTACTTGAATCAGTTTTTGCTATCCTTGTCGTTTGTGATTCAGAAGCACTTACGTAAAACGGTCGTTTTGGAAGCTTGTCGGTGTAAATGCCCAATTGTCACCACGATGTTCTGAACATTTCGGATAATTTGGCAAGAAAATGTTTCCAACAAAAGTTAATCTATATCTCAGTCATCTATAAATTCCAATAAAAAAATTGCACAAAATTTGTTTTTAATGAAAGATATGATCATGTTAATTCTTTAAATGCTACTAAGTATTTTTTATTACGTATTGTTGTAGCTGATCTCAAGACGAATCCGATGACCTACTTGACTACGGCTTTAAGACTTAAAATAATGCTAGAATAATTTTGTACAACCAAATGGCCCGTTTAGACCACTGTGCGGTCTATTGTGCAACGACCTTTATAAATCCTTGAAATCCGCAGTCTAGACGTCACTTCACTCGTGGATTCTAAATATGTATTGGGTCGGAACGAAAGTTGCGTTTTTAAACTAAAACTCAAAGATAAAATTAAGATATGCATTCAGTAACATGATTTCCATTCTATTCTATTACTTTTTGCCATTTCTATCTTATCATGTTAATTTTATCTTCGAATTTGTACTGTAAAACGACGTAATTAATCATTTTCAAGTTTGGGATGTCCTTATTAGCAACCATAGGTGTTAAGCCAAGCAACTCACATTTCATGTGGACGAAGAGGGGCCGACTGCGACCTACCCCCACAGAATTGACCGCTTCGCAGGAGTAATCGCCCCCATGAGCCAAAGTCAACACCCTCAGAGTCAACGCGTTCGAAGCAATCAGCGTTCCGCCGGTCACGTCATGTTCCACTCGCTTATCCTGGAACAGAAACCATAAACTGTAAGAATCCGAGTGTCTCGTCGATCCATCCCCCTATTCTACTAATTTCTACAGAATCCTATCAAAACTCTGTCTTAAACGAAAGCGCTCTAAATAATCGAAAGCAAACGTTCTGAGGAAATTCCGAATACTGTGACTGTTCATTTATTTTCTCTGCACTAAGCTGTTTAAGGTAGACGTCATTTAAGATGAACACCGTTTAAGATTGACTTCGTGTAAAATGAACGTTATTCAAGATGGACGTCATTCAAGGTGGATAGTGAAAATACAGTAGATTGAGTATAGCAGGTTCACCGCAGTGTTATCTGAAACCACTGCTTATTTTGATTGCATTGGATAAACATACCAAATCAAGGTCTGTCTAGAGATGTTTCTCTTTCAGCTTCCCGTTCGGTATTAGTCAGCTCTTTGTGCATTGTTCACGTTTGAAGCGTTTAGAGATAAGAGAGTGGCAGGATATTCATTTTTAGCAACCAATTTTCAGTTCCATTTTGTTCCAGTTTGTTTCGAAAATAATACAATGACCTATTACGAATGGTCATTATAATTATGAAGGTCATTCAAGGCCATGTGTTCAATATGTTGAAAACAGTGCATCGAATAGCTCTAAATTTATAAAAAAATGTTTTTACCGTCACGTGTTCCTCCGATCGATTTCCTTCATAAATGCATAACATAAAGTCTACTTATCACTCAACCGAACATTTCCATTCTCCCCAGATTCTAAACTCCGAAACTTTGAAGTTCAGTTACTCTCCCAAAGGATATCGGGCAAGACGACCTTTCATAAGACGGTCCCACTTACGTTATGATACCAGATGACTTTGGTCGGGAGTGGGTTACTTTGCACGTCGCAGACCAACTTCAGATCATCGCCTTCCCTTAAAGACTCCAGAGCGTAGCCAGTAGCTAGATGAACGGCGACGACCGGGGTATCTGCACGGAACAATCGAAGACAGACAATGTACTCTTCCTCTCTCTCCTCTAATCGGAACGATGAAGAACGTCACTTTGGATACGTGCAGAGTGTACTCACAGGCGACGTTCAGGGCTCTAGTTTGCTCGAGGCTTCCGCCGGGGAATCTGGGATTTTCGGCTCTGCAGGTTAATTCCCTGCCGTCGTCGTCCTTGTTCAAAACCAGAGCTAGCTTGCTGACCGTGGAATTACTCCTCTGCGTCGTGGACACGTTCGGCTCTCCTATCACCTGCTCACCTAACCTCCAAATGATCCTAGCCGCTGGAGAACTGCCCCAGGTCTCGCAGCGAGCTGCGAATGGCCGGCCTGCGAAGATCTGGTCGTCGTTCAGGATGATCTTCACCACAGCTGGCTTCACTGGAAGTCAATCAAAGACGTGCAAGCTACGAATTCCATTTTGACAAATCTACTTCTTGAGAAAATTGTATTTAAAGTTGTACAGTAAAGTCGCGTTTACTGTCCGCGATCGGGTACGCGATCACTGTCCAATGCCTACCCACCAGAGTTGGGCAAAATTTATTTCGAATAACGAATAAAGAATAACAAATAAATCCCAGGATTTATTCGAGAATAACGAATAACGATTGTATTCGCTGAGAAATTATTCGTAGCTTACGAATAACGCTTTATTCGTTATTCGTTAGTCACGAATAAATCTCGGGACTTTTATTCGTTATTCGTTATTCTAAATGACGGCAGCGAATATGAATACAGGCCGAGAATTTGAAGGTTAAGGGGGACGATCGGGATTTGACCTTGGTCGAGTGCGAGTGTGGTAGTACCTTAACACACCGATAGATACTGTATACGTACACGAGATTGCAAGGGTTCCGTAGATTTCGTTTGCCGTCTCTCTAACGCACATTTGGGGCCCCTACGTAGTCACAATCGCTAGATAAAAGACCCACCATTACGGGAATCTTCCCTATATGGCCTACTTTTGCGTTTTCGAGGCGTAATTTGCATTATTCGGCAGCATGTAGCGCAGTTTCACAAATATTGGGCGAAGCGACAGTGCATTGTCGAGACATGCATTTTCTTAAATATCGAGAGATTTAGGGTTCTTATAGAAAAAAGTGTTTACATCCCGGAATTCAGGGTCACATACAATGTCAATGAAACCTTTATTATGTTAAACTATACGTGTTTAAACACACCAAACGAAATCTAGGAAGTAGATCCCTATACGGGGGGTTTTGGTGCAAGTATTAGTTCCATGGCATTTTTAGCTAGGAGCGCTAGCGTTTTTAGTCACTGTTTTACCGATATTTTACCGATATAGTGACTGAATCGGTAAAACAGTGACTAGAAACACTAGCGCTCCTAGCTAAAAATGCGGAGGGCACCGATACTACGACCAAGGTCAAGTTCCGACTCACACCCTTAATTAAAGCGGGCCGCTTTTGAAGTAGGAACCCGACGTTGATACTCGACACTCGACACTCGGGGCCCTGAGTCGTCGGCGCGATGTCATTCGATACCTTTATTCGCTCGCTGACTTATTCGAATACATTTTTATTCGCTGGGTTATTCAAATAAATTTGTATTCGCTGGGTTATTCGAATAAATTTTTATTCGCTGGGTTATTCGAATAAATTTTTATTCGCTGGGTTATTCGAATAAAAATTGATTCGAATAAAGATTTATTCGAATAAAAATTCATTCGAATAAAGATTTATTCGAACTTCTCTTCGAATAAAATTTTATTCGTAATTTTTATTCGCTGGGAATTCAAATGAAATTTCATTCGAATAACGCCCAACTCTGCTACCCACTCCACTGCCGGCCAACGCCGCAGGGCGGCAATGATTGATCTCGGCTTGGGTATAACGGTGTGAACCACTACATTGACAGCATTAATTAAATGTACAAAATTTCTTTATTTTCATTATTCTTTATGGAACATTCACCAACTTATTTCTGCCAGTTTTCTGATTAAAACAACGCCAAACACGAAATAATTTCAACCGTATTTAGCGGTTCAATCGACGATGAAAGTTTCGGGCGCAAGGAAAGTCAGCGTGTGGGAAAGAGAGAGACGCGGACAGACGCCGTCGCCGGCACAGTTCAAAGGCCTGTCCTTTGTTCGTTGTCCTTTTTAATTAAACTACTAAATACAGTTGAAATTATATCGTGTTTAGTGTCATTTTAATCAAGAAAATTCCAGAAATAAGTTGGTGAAAGTCTCATAAAAAAATAATGGAAAATAAAGAAGTTTTTGTACATTCGGTTAGTACTATTAGTCATGGTTCACACCGATACGCTTCGGCCACGCGCTCTGTATTTAATGCGGTCCTTCTCTACGTTCGGCTTTCTTTTGAACTGTCGGCGCGGTCGGTGCGGAAGGCGCAGTCATAAAAAAATAATGTCGGTATGCGATCACTGTCCATGCAGAAAACAGGTTGTTGGATACTAAACGCGACTTTACTGTATTTAAGTTTTATATATTGTTGATTATTTTTTTTCTCTCAATTTATGCATCAAGGTCTTCGTTTGCGGATACTAGATTTTCATATTGAACGATGAAATTCGATTCTTTGGAGCCGATTGCTCCACATTTCAGGATCCAATGCGAAAAGATCTGGTTGCAGTTTGGGTCTCGTAATCGCGCACAGTTCGCAGCGTAGCGAGAATAACGAGTGCCGAGGGAGCCGCGTATTTTTACTTTCGACGACGATTCCACGAAATCCGACCGTCAAAGGAGTTAAGAAGGTCCACGCGAAATCGTTGGAATTCATCTGGCTTCCGCCGCGGGTCACTCGCTTCGGCTATATTTAAATTTCTTTCTCGCGAGTCGGTCGCTTTCGCAACGCTGCAGGACACGTCAGGATAAAGAACGATGTTAGTTTCGTATTCTTCGTTTAGGACGTTTCATTTTGTTAGGGATCCGATAAGACGGTTTTATGGCATACCGGAAGGATCGACGCAAGACAGTGCTACCACTGACAGATAATAGCCTTGCGTAACTCTCCAACTCGCATCGCGAACTCTTCCACTGGCATTCGCGCAGTGGCTATCGGCAGAACGGTAATAAAACGAGAGCGTAGCACGTGCGCGCGTCGAATCGTACCGCTCGTTCCTTAACTCGTGGTTCGCGATCGCTTTTAGCACGCGTTAAAATTCAAAGAAGCGACCTTGAGCAGCGCGCGCACTCGTTCTATTTTATTTCGAACAGATGTTGCGACTTGCGATCGGTCGCGGCTCGCTTTTTTTCAAACGCGTCGTCGCTCGGCGCCGCAGAGCACTCATGGCAAAAAAAAATTAAAAAGTTGAAAATACTGCTGTGATGGTCGTATCGGCCAAGGTAGAATTAAAAAAAACTCTTCTTGTGCAGGAAGATGCTTCTGATAAGGAATATTTACTAGGAAGTCAGCTCCGATTAAAGGCCGTCGCTCACTAGAACGCACCGACGCCCACCCGGCACCGCGCGGCCTCAGCTGTTTTGGATTTCTTCTATGTATTTTAAATAGATGTGCGCACACCCATTTAAAATACATAGAAGAAATCCAAAACGACGACCCTAACACTGAAATGAGTGACCTCCTATTATACAGGGTGTCTCAGCCGAAGGAGGCCACCTAAATATCTCCTTTATTCTTAATGGCACAAAAAATATTTATGCCATGATTTAAATGGCATCGAAGCAGGAATATCATAGTAGAACAATTTGTTTTGTCCGGGTATTTTCTCATAGTATTTTCAAGGTCATCGTTATTTTTTTTATCGGGAAAACTTATTTTTTTTATTCCATCTTGTTAATGACACTGTCCAACATCAAATTTGTTCCCGAATTACTGTTGGGTCCTTCGTATAGAGTTTTTTGCACTGATTCCGAATCTGTTTTTAATTTTTTCCCTATACGCACAGTTTTTGAGGAACATGACTTTGAAAAAAAACATATTTTTCAACTTTAAACAAATATTGTAATGTTATTATAAAAGATATTGAATTGTTCTTTATAGCGAAAGATTCTGTAGACTTTCCCGAATACAGCGATATCAAATATTAATACATTATTATTGTTTAAACATGTTTAAATAATAACTAAAGGCGGAGAGACACCACTTTTGCACCAATTTTTGAGGATATTTTTCAATTTATCTCAAAAAATAAGGGTCCAGCGGAAAATCGAACTATACCACTCGATAGAGCAGACTTTTATCTTGAGAAACCACCCTGTCAAGTTTGGATCGTCGACGTTTTTTTCGAACCAGAAAGCAAAATATCTTCGCCCGACATGAGTTGCCGCCAGTGGCGCTCGCCATTAGAACGGGCGTTCTACGTTATTTCATATCGGGCGAAGATATTTTGCTTTCTGGTTCGAAAAAAACGTGGACGATCCAAACTTGACAGGGTGGTTTCTCAAGATAAAAGTCTGCTCTATCGCGTGGTATTGTTCGATTTTCCGCTAGACCCTTATTTTTTGAGATAAATTGAAAAATATCCTCAAAAATTGGTGCAAAAGTGGTGTCTATCCGTCTTTAATGATTGTTTAAACCTGTTTAAATACTCATAATGTATTAATATTGTATATCACTGTATTCGGGAAAGTCTACAGTATCGTTTGCTGCAAAGAACAATTCTATATCTTTTATAATAACATCACAATATTTGTTTAAAGTTGAAAAATATGTTTTTTTTTCAAAGCCATGTTCCTCAAAAACTGTGCGTATAGGGAAAAAATTAAAAACAGATTCGGAATCAGCGCAAAAAACTATATAAGAAGGATCCAACAGTAATTAGGGAACATAAAAAAAGTTGAAATTTGTTGGACAGTGTGATTTAAGCATATTCAAATGTATTTTTTCAGCCATTGTAAGAGATGGAATAAAAAAAATAAGTTTTCCCGGTAAAAAATAACGATAACCTTGAGAGAACTATGAAAAAATGACCGGACGAAAGAAATTGTTCTTGTATGATATTCCTCCTTCGATACCATTTAAATTATGCCATAAATATTTTTTATGCCATTGAAAATAAATTATGTTATAGTTTAATTATGTCTAGGTATGTCATAGGTCATACTCATTTTTACCGAAGTGATCCTATCGTCGACAATAATAGGCAAGGTACTTACAATAAATGTCCAAAGGAACCTCCCTGACGATCGGCTCAGCCATAGGAGCCGATTGCGCCTTGCAGACCAGCTTGGCACCCCGCAACGACCGCGTCACTTTGCCGATAAAAAGGTGGTTCGACGTGAACTTTCGCGGCGAACCGATCGACATGGTGTCCACCACGCTGTCGAGCAGCTCGCCGTCCTTCCACCACGTCACCGCCGGCTTCGGTGTTCCTGAAATGCAGCGATTTGTTTCATGGGAACGTGGAAATCATTTTCGAACGTAGGCTACTGTTATGTTGGGAAGAAAAATTTATTTACCTCCGGACACCTGGCAGATTAATGCTAGGTTGTAGCCCTCGAGAAAGGGCCCAGCTACTCCTGTCACCTCGCGCCCTTGTGCGTCGTATATCACTGGCTTGGATGGCTTGTCTGCAAAAGAGTCACAGTTTTGTTGCTGTCTTTGATCCATCGGGTACTTGCTGTGTGTAGGAAATTGCGTGTGAGTGCACTTTTATTTTTTCAACTATGCTAGAATATACTATAATGTGCTACAGTGGCCGAAATTTCTATAAAGTCATCGTCATCTTCATAGATATTTTTAAAATATCACCCTTTTTACCACGTTTTTATTAGCTCGCTTTCTTGTTTGTCTGTTTGTTTGTTTGCTCGGTACAAATTTTGCAATTGATTTTAAACTAACTTACCGATCAGCTAGAGACTTGAAATTTTAAACATAACTCAGAACTGGATGACAATGCAATATTTAAAAATAATTTTTTTAGAAAGCCTATGCGTTCAGGAGATATTAATTATTAATAATTTGAACCTTTGCACCCCCCGCCGCGTGACGTAGTACGTCTTCGCGTTCAGCGTCCCCACTCTACTACGTGTTCCCACTCTGACTCATCCCCACCCCACTGACCCGCTTCGCACCGAAGGAGCTCAGTGTGCGTCAGTGTGCGTTCGAGCTCCGTGCAGTGTTTACAAAGTTACTACGTATTATTATAGTATAATGTTTGTTTATCAAGCGAAAGAACAGTTACACCGAAATTCTCCGTCGAACCTTTAACTTTGACATTTTACCACGGCGTTCGTTTTCGATATGACGCGTCGCAATACCGTCTGAAATTTACTACATGTCTCTGTTATAATCTCATCAAAATGTTCAAAATCGATTGTAAAATTTCATACATATAAGGCTAAAAAGCAGAAAATAATTATTTAAATAAAAATAAATTTTAAAAGAATACCACGTTTCCAAAAAGGACTAAAAAGTATAAAATAAAATTTTAAAAAACGCCACGTTTAAAAACGGACTAAAAAGTATAAAATAATTTTTTCTAGTCCCATACAGATTCCTAACCCCTGAAAATTTGTGATTGTGAATTTTTAATAGCTGAGAAAATACTTGTAAAATTTAAAACGAAAAACGTGGGGCGCAAGATAATACATAGTAAGGAGTGTAGAGAGTAGCTGCCGTTGAGAAAACCGCTAGTACAAAACACAGTGACTTTATGGATATTTCGGTTCATAGTAGAATATACTATGACGTACTAAAATATAGCAGAATATGCTGAATAATGAATTCAATAGCTGCTAGTTTTCATTGTAGGCCACTAGATTATTTCTAAAATGGTTCGAAAGAGTGAATGAACTGTCTAACTCTGTCTAAAAATTAGAAATCCACTGTTTAATTATACTCGTTTGGGTCTTAGTAGAATAATTCCGGAATAATTCCATCGTAAATGTACCGCGTCATGTCTTTAAACGCAAGGTATTTAATACTATTCTTGCCTGTATTCTAGTAGAATGTGTCCAGAATAATTCAAATGTAAATGGACCGTCATATCTTTAAACACAACGTGTTTAACTGCCATTACTCTTGCCCGTATTCTAGTAGAATAATTCTAGAATAATGCCAGTGTGAATGGACCGTCGACGCTCTTAAGCCGTGTCCCAAAATGATAGACTCACTGAACAGTGTATTTAATAGTTATTATACTTTCCTGTACTCTAGCTGAATAATTCTGGGATAATTCGAGCTTAAATGGACCGTCGTCTCTCGAACTGCGTCTCGAAATGATAGATCAACTGAACAACGTGTTTAACACGCTCAGTGTCACGTTATCTGTATTATTAGGTGAATAAATTATATCTCGAGACTAAAAAATTAAATTCTGTGCTGAGAGATACAGTGTGCAAAATGTAAGAGCATGTAATGGACATAAATTTAAATTTGAGTAGGTCCTTCCGTTTTACTCTCGTCCCTAATTCCCTAGAAAATTATCTTCCTGCCATTATTACAAAGCATCGCGCAACTTCGCCAAATTGTGCCCTAATCTATAACGGTCCCGAAGATACCGTGGGTGGCAATTTTCAGCGATTTCACCCCCTAAGCTCAGTCTGATAAAAAAGGGTGTCCCCTATTTCCGGCTCTTCCGCAAACAAAGTTCCGGGCGAAATTAGAGGTCGTACAATGTTCCTCGGTAAGGAGGAAGAAGCTCGAATTAATCTCTCGGATTAATAGCGGGAAAATTCATTCGTGCCAAAAAGTTCGCTGCCCCACCGGTAGCCTGTGTAGTAACTTTCATGCGAAAACTTTTTTCGCCCCCTCCGATATTCCGTGAAAGATAACGGTCCACTTAG
This sequence comes from Lasioglossum pauxillum, assembly GCA_933228785.1. Taxonomy (NCBI): domain Eukaryota; kingdom Metazoa; phylum Arthropoda; class Insecta; order Hymenoptera; family Halictidae; genus Lasioglossum; species Lasioglossum pauxillum. The sequence continues at coordinate 48,295,934 of OW121702.1, read as the reverse complement.
GAAGCGTCCGGTTACAACGTAGAGAATACGCGTGTCTGTACTCACCAACGAGAGTAAGATTCACCATGAAGTTCCTTGTCGGCGAATCGATGAAGTCTACACGGCATCGGAAGATCCCCTGATCCTCGAAGGTCACTTTGGTGATCTTCAGCTTCGCCCTTTGCCCGTCGCCGATCTGGAAGAAGGTTCTCTTGCCCAGATCGTTGCTGACTGCCCAGTGAATCGCCGAAGAGACCTCGCCGCTCCTCGCGTCCAAGCTGCAAACGTCGTCAATGCACCCGGTGTTGCAGTTCATCGATCAAAACGAAGATATATCAACGGGAAAAATTCAACCCCGAACAAGAAACCCACGGTCCATTAAACCTCATTCGTTCTCCGCGTCAATTTGACACACGATTCGCCGAAGCTTTTCCTATTTTGCGAGGAAATTCATTTATCCTCCCTTTCAATATTTTTATTGTGAATCTCTCACACCCTCGGAGAAGCAATTTCTGAAGTTAATCATTTACACTTCCATCGCATTGATGTCTTATTACTGTATTCATTTTATAGCGAGAGAGATCAATCAAGATGGGAGAATAGTGGTTGAATGAGGGTTGGAAAATCTTCATGCTTAACATGATTTCTTTTGTTGAAAAGAATTTTAGAAAATTATTTATTGCTACTAAATTGACGATTTTACTTTATAGAGCTACACTGTAGACCAGTGTTTCCCAACCTTTTTTGTGCCATGTCCCACTTAAGCTCTTCTAAAATTCTTATGCCCCCTATGTAACATATTACGTAATTTTTAATATTCATAAATTGAATTGTTCAATGAAGAAGCTCAAATGACAGGTTTCAGGAAGAAATCACTAAGGTGAAGTTCCCTATGCCTGGACAGCATGTTTTTCTATTTCCAATTTTATCACTTTAAATAAACAAAAACAATTTCTTAAGAGTTTTAACATACAGTTCAGAGTTTGTAAAGTAATTTAAAATAAAAAATCATTGTTTAGGTTAATATCTTGATTGTATTAACAAGAATAATTCAAACCTATAGTTGGACATATTAAATCCAATCTAAGCTAGTACCTGGACAGAATTTAAAATGTATACTTGCTAGTGTAAATTGAAGAGTTGAAATTGAAATTGAAAAATTGACGTTGAAATTGAAGAGTTGAAATTAACGAAGTGAAATTGAAAAATTGAAGTTGAAATGGAAGAGTAGAAATTGAAGTTGATATTAAAGGTGAAATTAAAGTTGAAATGGAAAAATATAAATTGAAAATGAAGTTGAAAAGTTGATAATGAAATTGAAGTTGAAATGGAAAAATTGATGTTAAAATTGAAATTGAAGAGTTGAAGTTGAAGGGTTGATATTGAAATTGACGTTGAAATTGAAATTGTAGAGTTGAAATTGAAAAATTGACGTTGAAATTGAAGAGTTGAAATTAACGAAGTGAAATTGAAAAATTGAAGTTGAAATGGAAGTGTAGAAATTGAAGATGATATTAAAGGTGAAATTAAAGTTGAAATGGAAAAATATAAATTGAAAATGAAGTTGAAAAGTTGATAATGAAATTGAAGTTGAAATGGAAAAATTGATGTTAAAATTGAAATTGAAGAGTTGAAGTTGAAGGGTTGATATTGAAATTGACGTTGAAATTGAAATTGTAGAGTTGAAATTGAAAAATTGACGTTGAAATTGAAGAGTTGAAATTAACGAAGTGAAATTGAAAAATTGAAGTTGAAATGGAAGAGTAGAAATTGAAGTTGATATTAAAGGTGAAATTAAAGTTGAAATGGAAAAATCTAAATTGAAAATGAAGTTGAAAAGTTGATAATGAAATTGAAGTTGAAATGGAAAACTTGATGTTAAAATTGAAATTGAAGAGTTGAAATTGAAGGGTTGATATTGAAATTGACGTTGAAATTGAAATTGTAGAGTTGAAATTGAAAAATTGACGTTGAAATTGAAGAGTTGAAATTAACGAAGTGAAATTGAAAAATTGAAGTTGAAATGGAAGAGTAGAAATTGAAGTTGATATTAAAGGTGAAATTAAAGTTGAAATGGAAAAATCTAAATTGAAAATGAAGTTGAAAAGTTGATAATGAAATTGAAGTTGAAATTAGAGTCGAAATGTAAAAATTGAATTTAAAAGTGAAGTTGAAGAGTTGATAATTCAATTGAAGTTGAAATGGGAAAGTTGATGTTAAAATTAAAATTGAAGTGTTTTGAAATTAACGAATTGAAATTGAAAAATTGACATTAAAATTGAAAAATTGAAATTGAAGAGTTGAAATTGACGAGTTGAAATTGAAATTGAGGGATTGATATTGAAATTGAAGTTGATATTAACGAAATGAAATTGAAAAATTAAAGTTGAAATGGAAGAGTAGAAATTGAAGTTGAAATGGGAGAATAGAAATTGAAGTTGAAATGGAAGAGTTGAAATTGATGTTGAAATTAAACTTGAAATTGAAGTTGAAAATGCAGATGAAGAGTTGATATTGAAATTGAAGTTGAAATTGTTTAGATTAATATCTTAATCGTATTAACAAGAATAATTCAAACCTATAGTTGGACATATTAAATCCAATCTAAGCTAGTACCTGGACAGAAGTCAAGCCTATATCGGGACAAATTCAATTTACGAGTTGATCGAGCGAACATAACCTAAAACGTTGGTTGGTGGCGCTGTTGCGCATGACGAATAGAAGATGCTTTGCGTAATATGTAGTATTCTTATCATAGATTATAGTATTGTATTATTTAACCAAATATATATTTATTTTCATTTACTGTTTTAATAAAACTTGTCATAATACAACTTTTAAGGTTAGGTAGTAATACTGATAGATTTAAGATGTAAACATAAAGTATTATGAACGTCACAACCGGAATACATTTTCTACATACCTTATTCAAGCTAATAGAAGACTAATTATACGTACATGTAGTTAAATAATTTGCAAACAATGAGTTGATTTTATTCACAAACACGTGTCCGGATTCAGGCGTAAGCACATTGCGTATAAGTTTAGAGTGGGTCAGCTACTGTCATCGCGTCCAAGTATGGAGTACTTATATTTGAAAACAGTCCTAATCTTGGATATCTAATATTTGGATTAATAATTATTATTTACGTTAAGGTTGATCGCCAATTTATTTTAAAATATCAATATTATTATGCGTGATAATTATTTTTTGTCTGAGGGCTTAAATTATATCTTTTTTTCTAACAAAAGTTCGAACTATAAATGCACATGATTCGCATGTAAATAGACTATTTTGTATACTGTTTTCAGATGAACTTTGAATTCATTTTTAAATTTCAATTGATGTCTCAATGAAATAATATTCACACCTACTTGTAGCTAAGGCCTCAGAATATATAATATAATTATTTAATCTCTTAATTACTGATTTTACTATGAAAATTCAATTATCCAGATTTAGGTATCACTTTTGGACTGTCCAGACTTGGGGCACTTCACCTTATAAATTTGTTGAGAAATATCAAAGATATGGCGATTATCCATTTGACCTTGCAATGATCTCCTATATTTTTAGTACAGTCTTTGTTAACCTAAAATCGGAGAAAGATTAATCCAATTATTAATTAGATTCCGGGTTTTTTGCATTTAGCAGAAAAATAAGTAGAAGTCCTGCGTGTGGTAGACGCGCAGCAGTTTATCTAGTGGCAACTTTATGGACAGAGGAATGGAATTATTAAAGAACGTGGAGCCTCATTTGGAATTCCGTCACCATTTCCGGGTTTCTGGATCACAGCTCGTCACTACGCTCGAATAAGAAAGCGTTTCTTCGAAAAAAGGGTGGAAAACACGTGGGTCCGAAACGCGAGAAGACATTCGCCCAGCCTCTGCACGCTCCCTGTCAAAGAATGCTCGTAAAAAGATACAACGGAGAAAACGAGCGACATGCGAGACGAACGCTAAGCAGGTGGCTCCTCCGGGACTTTACGGGTTCGGTTATTTGCGCCGAATGCGTCCCCATAACCGCTGCAAGGAAAAAACCATGGGAACCCGATGTGGAGCGAGAAGAGGGAAGTCATGGTTGTCGAAACGATTCGAGATAGACTAAATTTTAAAAAATGTGTGGATAAATGCCTGTATTTTACAACAACAATAATCATGTCCGCTGCAAAAAAATGTCTATATTGAAAAAAATCTTAACAAAAATCCCAAAAAATTTAGATATCCGCGAATATCAATAATTTTGTCCGACGAGCTGATTGCCATGTTCCGCGATTGTCAAGAAAATCTACAATGAATTCGTTCTTCCGCTGCCTCGTTGTCGTCGTGGTCGGTCGGCATCGTGATTTCCTCCTCGACATTGCGTAACGGTCAACGGTTCGCGAATCTAAATTCGCTGACCGCACGCTTGCCAAGTAGCCTTTTTCCCGCCGCGAATAGAACTCGCGTGCTAGAGTTAGTCACCGAAACCGACCAACCGGTGTTTACGCTAAGCTTTCTCCCGGCGGGAAACAAACCTCTTTGAATCCGGAAGCAATGAAACCTTCTATCAAAACGTTCCGAGATATTCTCTGTTCGCACTAGCAAACACCGTCATACTCCTTAAAAAAATCCACAAAATCGAATGGACCAAATCATTTCCTAAATTTAGCTCTTGTTTCATAATAATGCCTTGCTAGAAATCATTATTTAACATAAACGTCAGTATAGCGACAAATACAACGTTCTCAAGATTTCACTCCAGTTTGTTGCAACTCAGAACATTTTTATTTTCGCATAAAAATCCGCTGTTTAATTATATCAGCAGACTGCGAATCTTTATGAAATTATGGCTTTTGAACATTTTCAAAAAATGCTAGGATATAAAATACGACAGAATTTACTACGATTTTAATTTATTTCTGATCTAACAGGGCTGCTACCACAGAAAATAAGATTTTAATTGATTTGAGTTTCTTCAAATTCGTCTACGAAAATTGCAGATTGCATAAAAATCTGCAATTTAATAAATAACTAACTTCCCTACGCTTGCCAGCATATAGACAATAAAAATGTGGTAAAATAGTCCACACCTTTCTCACTACTGCCTGATACTTTACTACGCCTTACCGCCGAGTCTTGCAGGACGAAACGCTCCCTTTCCTTCTCGCTTACACTACATTATCCGCCAAATTTCCAATCGAGTGCTTCCAATATCAAAGCGTCTCAATGCATCGGGGGAATGCATCAGAGCTCGTTTTACGATCGAAGTTGCTTTCGCCCCGGTGTTCGTAAATAAACGAACTGGACGACGCGCTTGGATTTGTCAGCAGCAAATTTCGATCGGTTGATCTATTTTCTCGCGCGCGGGCGCGCGTCCCCGTGGCGTGTCGTCATTCAGAAATTTCGCCGCCGAAACGGCAAACACCAACGAAACTCGGAAAGGATAGCCGCTTGTTTGTTTATCTCTGCCTCTCGATATATATCTCTCTGGGTGGCGTGAGCCGGGCGATTAATCGCGCGCTCTCCGCTCGAGTCCCGGAGACGGGCTCCGAAGAGTTTCGGATCCGGATATAGTAATTCCGGTTTCGGGATTCAGTGTGCTTAGGAGGGGGAAGGGGGCATAGGAGAGAGAGAGGACGTTGGCCAGATTTCGGGTGCTAGTATTCTCGGCGGGCGACCGCAATGCGTTTAAAGGTGCACAATAGAGGAGAGAGTGCAGAGCAGACCCTATTGCGGTGGCACTTGGGTCGAGATATTTCTAGATGCGATCTCAGAACAATGGCATCCGCGAATATTAAGCGTGACCGAGATATCCCGAGACCCCGGAACATTCTTCTTTCGGAATCGGTGCGAAACAGGAAGATCTGCGCGCGGAATAATTGCGAGAAGTCGAAGAAGATGTGTGAAGTTTCCCCCTCTCTGATCCTCAGACTTTAATTATTATTATTATTATTGTTGAAGTGAAACTTCTTTGCTGAGGGGGCTGCAATTTTCTAGCGTTACGGAAGTGACGAAGTTTCGCGAATAGCCTAATGAAAGGGACTATCATTACAGGTACTTGAGAGAAGGGTGCTTCCATTTTAAAAAATGAGTAACCTTCCTATATATGAAAAGAATTACATGAAAACCAAAATTTTTTAGGTATCACGTGAACCGCACTGAACCATTCAGCTTTGACCTTCAGACATTTGACGTATCTTTAAAAACAACGAAGATATTTGAGTTGATAACTTTAGGTGACTCATCTTGTACAGTATGTTAGAGTTTGCAATAATGCAATTTGTAGGATTTAAGAATCCATATGTAGATTTCGATTGAAGTGTTTGAAATCCTGCTCTAGATCTCAAAACACGTTCAGGTACATAAGGTGAAGTGCCCTAAGTCTGGACAGTCCAAAAATGATACCTAAATCTGGACAATTGAATTTTCATAGTAAAATCAGTAATTAAGAGATTAAATAATTATATTATATATTCTGAGGCCTTCGCTACAAGTAGGTGTGAATATTATTTCATTAAGACATCAATTGAAATTTAAAAATGAATTCAAAGTTCATCTGAAAACAGTATACAAAATAGTCTATTTACATGCGAATCATGTGCATTTATAGTTCGAACTTTTGTTAGAAAAAAAGATATAATTTAAGCCCTCAGACAAAAAATAATTATCACGCATAATAATATTGATATTTTAAAATAAATTGGCAATCAAACTTAACGTAAATAATAATTATTAATCCAAATATTAGATGTCCAAGATTAGGACTGTCTTCAAATATAAGTACTCCATACTGGGACGCGATGACAGTAGCTGTCCCACTCTAAGCTGATACGCAATGTGCTTACGCCTGAAGCCGGACACGTGTTTGTGAATAAAATCAACTCATTGCTTGCAAATTATTTAACTACATGTACGTATAATTAGTCTTCTATTAGTTTGAATAACGTATGTAGAAAATGTATTCCGGTTGTGACGTTAATAATACTTTATGTTTACATCTTAAATCTATCATTATTACTACCTAACCTTAAAAGTTGTATTATGACAAGTTTTACTAAAACAGTAAATGAAAATAAATATATATTTGGTTAAATAATACAATACTATAATCTATGATAAGAATACTACATATTACGCAAAGCATCTTCTATTCGTCATGCGCAACAGCGCCACCAACCAACGTTTTAGGTTATGTTCGCTCGATCAACTCGTAAATTGAATTTGTCCCGATATAGGCTTTACTTCTGTCCAGGTACTAGCTTAGATTGGATTTAACATGTCCAACTATAGGTTTGAATTATTCTTGTTAATACAATCAAGATATTAACCTAAACAATGATTTTTTTATTTTAAATTACTTTACAAACTCTGAACTGTATGTTAAAACTCTTAAGAAATTGTTTTTGTTTATTTAAAGTGATAAAATTTAAAATAGAAAAACATGCTGTCCAGGCATAGGGCATTTCACCTTAGTAATTGATTTGCATAAGGAGAGAGGGACAATCAATATTATTATTAATCAAATTGAAAATAAAGCTCTGGTCGGATACTATTAGTCGAATAGACAATGTTTTCAGGTCGACTGTGGTTAATATTGTAAATTAATCGTGATCAAATATTGACATTATCTATCTTATATGAACAAAACCTGAGAAACTTATGCTGCACTCTCTCAAGCATGATTTCGTAATTAAAGCTTTTCCGAGACCATATAATTGAAGCATATTCTAACAGGGGACAGACAAGGGTAATACATATACATACATATAGCAATCTAAGTGTATGGATTGAATGAAATTATAATGTTTCTTGTTGATGCAATTGCAATTTTTCACAAGATTGAATATCAATTATGATTCAGTATAAATGTTATATGAATATATTTCAGTATAAATGAATATTATTTTTCGATCGTTTTGGATGTTTAGATCGCTGAACTCGATTTGGCTGGCAAGTTTGTTTCAGAATCTAGAGCATGACTAGATTTATATTTAATGTGGGATCTGAACGTGGGGATGTGTTGAATACATGAGTTTCGCGCTTGGATCTATCATTTTCTATTAGATGTTTCCGTTTGAAATAGGCAAATTGGCACTGCTCTAAAATTTAGAGCCTGGATTGTGAAACAGGAATGGATTGCGCTTAAGTACATGTATTTTGGCGTACGCCAGAACGGACAGGCGCTATAACGAATGAAGTTCCAGTACTAATTAGTTCGTTCTAGTATTCTCCATTGTACACAGCGTATGCTATCATTCCGCTATTCTTGCAGACCGGCGAATAAGCAGAGAGTAAGTTCCAAGAGGTCATTGCTATTTTTGGGTTCCTGTGTTTTCGTTTAAAATGATGTGCGCTTTCCGAATATATTGGAAATAGTAAGTTGCTATATTAATAGCCGACGATTTTAACGATTTCGTGACGGATATACAGTGGGTGTACAAAGTATTTGTACACCTTTTAAAAACTAATAACTTTTATATAATTGTAGCAAGCGACCTGATTTTGTACAATCAATTAGAAGCATTGGTTTGCGAAATGATATGCGAAAAGGATTTTCCAAAAATTATACTTTAGGTTACATGCAAAAATAAAAAAGGGATTTTTAACACTTTACCTACCGGAAGCCTATTAATAGGATTTTCAATAATTGTGCTGTATCAAAAGGAAGCATAGAAATTTTCTTTTACTTTGCAATCTTAAATAAAACTATTAGATGACGTTATTGAGGGTGACTTGTTAGTTCACAATGAAAATTGCTGTTGCTATTGAAGGTTCCATTAAAAAGTGTTTAGCCATGTCCCATAGATTTATCAAAATTATGCAAAAATACCGGTCGGTGATGTGTTAATATTGGACTTAATATTCGACCTAACAGATTTAATATGGACTTAATATTAATATTAATATTAATAATAAACAATTCCAAATATAAATGAACAATAACAAATGTTCCGAGAAACGTAGAATTCAAGATAGTCAACTATTGCCGAGATAAAAGTAGCAGCAACTAATGATCAAGTCCAAAGGCCGATTCACACTACCTACGCGGTAAGAGGCCTTTAATCGCCCATGATTAATGCATGTAAGTGTGAAAAGGTGTGATTACCTATACAGAGGTATTCCGTCGGAATCCTTGAACCAGAGCACCATGTTGACAGAATCACTTGGCGTGGGTGGAGTGATGTCGCAGGGTAATTCGACGTCCTCGCCCTCGCTAGCCCACACGAGCCTAGTCGGCGCTGGAACACACACAAAGAGAGTCATGAGCGCGCGTTTAAAAGGGGGGTTGCGTGCTAACAATTTTTCAACGAACGACCGCGGTTAACCTAAGGGCTAAGGTACTCTAACTGCGGGGGTGTCAGCCCTTTTCGACTGCTCGGTGGCTCGTTAAGGGTGACACGGAACACAGGAGAAAGTGCCGCTAATGAAGCGGTTCCCTTGCAGCCGTAACTATAGCTCTGTGGCTCTGAACAGTTGCATCGTTGCATCGTTGCACCATTGCACCGTCTCTTGGCTCGCTATTATGCTCGTTACACGATCGGCCGTTGCGCGCATTCCGATTAAAGTCCCCCGCTGTTAATTGGACAAATGAATAGCCGTTGCCACGATGCTCACGCCGGATATATGTATGCAGTATTATCCCCGTAACTGTGAAAAACATCTCTACCGTAACTGTTAAAAATTCGAGTCCACATGTTTGTATTTTATGTTCGGAATATTACGAAGAATGCTGTACCTCTTCTGTAATTGTGACTCTGCGGATCCGAAGTTTTCACAGTTACGAAGAGAACAGTGTACGCCACGATCTATAGATCCTCTCGAGGATTCGACCGAACCGAATATGCGAGCCCCTGGCTTCTCCCCGTAACTGTGAAAAACATCTCTATCGTAACTGTTAAAAATTCAAGCACAAGTCCCATGTTTGTACTCTACGTTCGGAACACTACGAAGAATGATTTACCTCTTCTATAACTGTGACTCTGCGGATCCGAAGTTTTCACAGTTACGAAGAGAACAGTGTACACCTCGATCTATAGATCCTCTCGAGGATTCGACCGAACCAGATATGCGAGCCGCTGCCTTCTCCCCGTAACTGTGAAAAACATCTCTACCGTATAACTGTTAAAAATTCAAGCACAAGTCCCATGTTACTACTCTACGTTCGGAACACTACGAAGAATGCTTTACCTCTTCTATAACTGTGACTCTGCGGATCCGAAGTTTTCACAGTTACGGAGAGAACACTGTACGCCACGATCTATAGATCCTCTCGAGGATTCGACCGAACCAGATATGCGAGCTCCTGCCTTCTCTCCGTAACTGTGAAAAACATCTCTACCGTAACTGTTAAAAATTCAAGCACGAGTCCACATGATTGTACTCTACGTTCGAAACACTACGAAGAATGCTGTACCTCTTCTATAACTGTGACTCTTCGGATCCGAAGTTTTCACAGTTACGGAGAGAACAGTGACCGCCACGATCTGTACATCCTCTCGAGGATTCGACCGAACCAGATATGCGAGCTCCTGCCTTCTCCCCGTAACTGTGAAAAACATCTCTACCGTATAACTGTTAAAAATTCAAGCACGAGTCCCATGTTTGTACTGTACGTTCGGAACACTACGAAGAATGCTGTACCTCTTCTGTAATTGTGACTCTGCGGATCCGAAGTTTTCACAGTTACGAAGAGAACACTGTACGCCACGATCTATAGATCCTCTCGAGGATTCGACCGAGCCAGATATGCGAGCCGCTGCCTTCTCCCCGTAACTGTGAAAAACATCTCTATCGTAACTGTTAAAAATTCAAGCACGAGTCCCATGTTTGTACTCTACGTTCGGAACACTACGAAGAATGCTTTACCTCTTCTATAACTGTGACTCTGCGGATCCGAAGTTTTCACAGTTACGAAGAGAACACTGTACGCCACGATCTATAGATCCTCTCGAGGATTCGACCGAGCCAGATATGCGAGCCGCTGCCTTCTCCCCGTAATTGTGAAAAACATCTCTACCGTATAACTGTTAAAAATTCATGCAAGAGTCCCATGTTTGTACTCTACGTTTGAATCACTACGAAGAATGCTTTACCTCTTCTATAACTGTGACTCTGCGGATCCGAAGTTCTCACAGTTACGAAGAGAACAGTGTACACCTCGATCTATAGATCCTCTCGAGGATTCGACCGAACCGGATATGCGAGCCGCTGCCTTCTCCCCATAACTGTGAAAAACATCTCTACCGTATAACTGTTAAAAATTCATGCACGAGTCCACATGTTTGTACTCTACTTTCGGAACAATACGAAGAATGATGTACCTCTTCTATAACTGTGACTCTGCGGATCCGAAATTTTCACAGTTACGAAGAGAACAGTGTACACCTCGATCTATAGATCCTCCCGAGGATTCGACCGGACCGGATATGCGAGCCGTTGCCAAGATAGAATGGCCGACTTTTATCAATGGCATACCGCGGTGTGCGTTAACACCGGTTCCCACGCACCAGGCATATCGAGGCTATTTTCCTCCCGCAGACGATGCTAAGTTTACCTCGTGGATCATGCGCCCGGAAAAGTCGCGAATCATGCCGCGTTGGGCGCCGTGTTGAAGGCGCCAGGTGTCGAACGTGTGCGAAAATCATCGCGCGATAATCCCCTAATCGTACGTTTCCAAAATTATTTTTAGCGACGGCTCACACTGGGTCGTTTTTATGAAATAGATGGGATTCGTTAAAAAATTGTCCCAAAAAAACTATAAAACTTTCAGCAAAGATTTGGCGATCCTTTAATTTCGATCGTCAAGCTAGTTAAACTTTTATTGTCCTATTCAGTGAACCTTGACCGTTCGTACCAATCTGTATTTGCAGTATAATTCATTATGTAGACAACCCGTCTCTCCCGGATTAACACTACTAAAAGATTCATCCGCGAATTTTGCAGCGCGCATCTCGCAAAAAATTCACGCCGTAAAAATATGAAAAAACCGTTCCAGCTAGGTAAAATTTACCAGAAACAAACTCGACGGTCGTTAAAAGAGTTTCGTTTGTAATGAATAGACTTGCGAATCTTTATGCGCTCTCCTGTATCCATAACTCATTTCGTAAAATTATTATTTCGTTTATTTCTCCGAGTTCCCATGCGCGAAAACTCTTCAATTATTTTAATTTCTCTAGTGTTCCAAATCGGGACTAACATTCGACGTGCTCGTTACATACACAACTTTTTCCTAAATAACGTAAGCACCATTGAGATCAGTGAACTGGGTATATTTATGCAATATAAAAATTCTTGCGATTTCATTTAGCTGTCTGGAATGTAGTTTACATATTGATGGAATTTAATAATCTAGAATTAAAATTAAATGCAACAACTCCGCTTCACATATGCACTCTAAAATCGCCCACACCACATGCAGCGCGCAGTCTAGTTACACGAAATTCGTTCGCGTTTTTACGAATCGAGTGCGAAGCACGAAGCATGAAGCACGAAATGTGCAGCCGTGCTCATATTTCCACGTTATTCCGCTCGTCATATTCGTGGCTCGTAAATTACTTTAATGGGTGTTTTTGGATGTCCGCGGATTCGATTCGCGAAAGACGTATACGGCGTCGGTACTGGCGGAGAGGGGAAGCAAATGGGGACCATAGAAAGCCGGAGGGAAAAAAGGCGGGGAGAGAAAGGGAAAAAGGGGGGACAGGACAGGGTCCACGAAAATAGACGGCGCCCGGCGGAAGCGCGGTTTCCCAACCCGCGCGATACAAAAATAACAAGCCTTACCCTCGAGCATTATTTACATAACGCTAGCTATACTAAACCTGCATATTCTTTCTTCGAATCTGCCGATTCTATCGGAATTCTATTCTAAGATTCGACCTGGTGGAGGAACGATTGTTTGGACAGGGGATAAAATTAGGCGCAGCAGCCCCGGCGCTGCGCGGTTCTTCAAAAATCGTAATAAACCTTTCGCTAGCGCCGCGGGCCCAGAAAGTCAATTAGCTGCGAGTAATTTAGAGGAAGCGACACGCGACGCACGGCGAGATTGCGTAATCGACCAGTGTGTTCGTGAACGTGGATACGGGACACGGCGCGGATGTTTGTGTACGAGGATCGGTGGCTCCGAGATCGGAGCACGAGCGTGTAACGCAGCGACGAAACGCTCTGTCGAGAAGACAAACTGGTTTCGGTCGTTCGCCTTTCAGCGACGCGTTACGCCCCGAGGAACACGAAAAAGCTGTACCGGATGGAAAATCGAAAACCTCGACGAAGTGGCCACCCCGAGCAACCCCGAAAACGCCGCCCCTGGCTCGTCACCGACGTCGCGGTCTTTCGCGGACTTTAGCAACGGGTCACCTAACCTCGCATTTTTATCTTTACTTCCACTAGGTTTACGGAGGACGGAGAGTGCGTATTTTACATCGCTTTGTAAAAATTATAGGAATGTGTCTATCCAAATGATTAGGTTAGCAACTACATTTACGCCCTATTGTTTCGTAATTCTTTTATTGCATCATTATAACCTCATTCAGTGACCATTGCACTTGAAATGTATATCGTTGGAAAGCTCTGAATTTTTCGATTAATTTCATATAAAATACTCGTGCTGAAGGCGGTAGTCCCACCTCTGGTTATAACTAGAATCTTACTAGATTTTGACTCATTCTAAAGAGGAAGGTTCATCACACTGCGCTCTGGTCATGATTTTAACGAGATTATGTTTAATATGTATAATATGAGTGCCCAAAGTAGAGAAAAAATCTAGGAAAAAAACCCGCAGATTTCAATGCATTTTTCTGTCTCTAAAAGAATTTTTGACTGCTATGATGACCAGAGCGCAGTGTGATGAACCTTCCTCTTTAGAATGAGCCCTCACCTAGCTAAAAATCTGCTCAAATAAGGTCAAACAACCGGAGCGGGCAAACTCATTTATTCGACCCAAAATTTAGTAGAATTCTAGTTATTTGCTAATTTACTAGAATCCTACTAGATTGTAGGTCGAAAAAATGGATCTGCGCGCTTTGGTTGTTTGACCTTATTTGAGCAGATTTTTGGCTAGGTGAGGGCTCATTCTAATGAGGAAACACAGCGCTCTGGCCATGATTTTAACGAGATTATATAAGGGGGTAGTCTATGCGCTGGTTACAACTAGAATCTTACTAGAATCTTACTAGAAAACATGGGTTTGCGGGAAAACAAATGCTGTCCTTATTTCAGCAAATTGTGGGCTGGTTGAGGGCTCATTCTAAAGAGGAAGGTTTGACGATAGTCGCTCTGGTCATTAGGCTAACGAGATTATGTTTATATCTAATAATATGAAGGCCCAAAGTAGAGAAAAAATCTTGGAAAAAAACCCGCAGGTTTCAATGCATTTTTCTGTCTCTGAAAGACTTTTTGACTGCCCTAATGACCAGAGCGAATATCGTCAAACCTTCCTCTTTACAATGAGCCCTCACCCAGCCTACAATTTGCTGAAATAAGGTCAGCATTTGTTTTCCCGCAAACCCATATTTTCGACCCAAAATCTAGTAGGATTTCTTATTTGACTAGTTATTTGCTAATTTACTAGAATCCTACTAGATTTTGGGTCGAAAATATGGGTTTGCGGGAAAACAAATGCTGACCTCATTTCAGCAAATTGTAGGCTGGGTGAGGGCTCATTGTAAAGAGGAAGGTTTGACGATATTCGCTCTGGTCATTAGGGCAGTCAAAAAGTCTTTCAGAGACAGAAAAATGCATTGAAACCTGCGGGTTTTTTTCCAAGAATTTTTCTCTACTTTGGGCCTTCATATTATTAGATATAAACATAATCTCGTTAGCCTAATGACCAGAGCGACTATCGTCAAACCTTCCTCTTTAGAATGAGCCCTCAACCAGCCCACAATTTGCTGAAATAAGGACAGCATTTGTTTTCCCGCAAACCCATGTTTTCTAGTAAGGTTCTAGTTAGATTCTAGTTGTAACCAGCGCATAGACTACCCCCTTAATATGTATAATATGAGGGCCCAAAGTAGAGAAAAAATCTAGAACAAAACCCGCAGATTTCAATGCATTTTTCTGTCTCTAAAAGAATTTTTGACTGCTATGATGACCAGAGCGCAGTGTGATGAACCTTCCTCTTTAGAATGAGCCCCCACCCAGCCCAAAATTTGCTAAAATAAGGTCAAACAACCGAAGCGCGCAGATCCATTTTTCGACCTAAAATCTAGTAGGATTCTAGTAAATTAGCAAATAACTAGAATCCTACTAGATTTTGGGTCGAAAAAATGAGTTTGCGCGCTTCGGTTGTTTGACCTTATTTGAGCAGATTTTTGGCTAGGTAAGGGCTCATTCTAAAGAGAAAGGTTCAACACACTGCGCTCTGGTCATCATAGCAGTCAAAAATTCTTTTAGAGACAGAAAAATGCATTGAAATCTGCGGGTTTTTTTCTAGATTTTTTCTCTACTTTGGGCCCTCATATTATACATATTAAACATAATCTCGTTAAAATCATGACCAGAGCGCAGTGTGATGAACTTCCTCTTTAGAATGAGCCCTCACCCAGCCCAAAATCTGCTCAAATAAGGTCAAACAACCGAAGCTCGCAAACCCATATTTTCGACCCAAAATCTAGTAATATTCCAGTTATAACCAGAGGTGGGACTACCGCCTTAAAAAATGTGTACTGGGTGGTCCATTTATCTTGAGATAGTTTTATTAATTATTACGGTGTTACGTCCTGAGGTGGACGTATTTTAGATTTTGAATAGAAAATATTGAAATTTAATTTTTTAATAGATTGAAATGATTGAAACGATTATAATTGAGATATAACGCAGTTTTGAACCTACCTGCATTCACCGGCTTCGGTTCGGGTAATCGAGGATTTCTTAATGTTCTAAGTGATTTTATTTGAGGAACTGGTACGAAGAGATCGAAGATGGGTATAGTCTTTAAAAATGATTTGAAGTTTTGATTTGTTTGAATAAAAAAAATATAAGCAGAACTATATTTTAAGCGTCAAATTTCGGATACATAGAGTTTTATCGAAAATCTTATTATAATTTGTTAGTAATTACCGTTTGCTGGTTTTAGCTCGGATAAAAAACTATCGCTTCTTATACAATGGTCGATGATAACGATGTTGACAATCCGGCGGGTGTACACGCCCTGAACCTTTTTATACTTTTATGTCTTTCCACTAAACAACCAAACACACTTCCCGTCTCTCTACCAACAAATTTGAATATGGACTGAACTGGACTTCTTCAAGAGCCATCCCTTTTATAGACTAATCAATCCTTTGTCTCGTCTATTTCGTCAGGCGATTGTTGTCGTCATAATCGTCATAGCTAGATCTTATTACCCTGCGCATTTCCTGGATCCATTTCTTCTTAGCTGCTTTCTTATCTGTAGCTCCCCTGGCCAGATCGAATTACTTTTACGTCGCACATGGGGTGACGAACAATTATTACTCATCGATTCTCGATGGACAGTCTTCAGCGGATTTTAGATCATGATTTATTTTTGGAAGTGATCTGGTCATTTTATGAAATAATTTCGCTACGCAGTTCTTTCGCTCAAGACGATTCGATTGAAGTATGAATTTCTTAATTCTATCGCACGCAATGTGGTATAATATACGATAGTTCGATTTGATTTTAACAAGAGTATTGAATATTAGTTTCTCGTACAACATTATTAGATTAAACATAAAAGAAATTCAAAAGTATATGTAATACATCATTGATTATATTTAATTATTAACGATGGCTGAACCACCGGACGTGACACCTCCCCCTTTAGAAAGCAAATTTCCGGAGGAAATTTGTTCAAGTTCCTTGACTACTTTATTGAACTCAGATGTACTTGGTTGATCGACCTGGAGTCGAATGTCGTGAAGGTGGATGGACTCGTCAGCTGTAGGGAGTTTGTTTCTTCGCTTATCAACTCGATGTACGAGAAGATGTGTCAGCGAACTCCATGCGGCTCCGCACAAGGCGAATCCTCATTCGTATACGGAGTGTAGCTGATAACCGTGTATTACGGTGTCGAGTATCATCTTAAAGAATTTAAAGATGATGAACACAGGTAATACTCCTGCACTAAAAGATCCAAATGTGATGAGTCCATTCCTACTGGTAGCCAATTTGGATGTATTAACATTTGACTACAATCCCTACGAGTTCTTCCGTTTTCGTGGTGACGTGGTTGATGTCACAGTCATTGATGTTTTTTAAGGGAAAATATTGTCACGTTTAGGTGGTGCCCATTACTATTGTATTCAATAATGGTGCACGAGAGTCGTATTAACATGAATATTAGCCAAAGGCTCAACATTTTCGGTAACAAATATTTCTTATCGCTTAGTATATTAAGTTCGCTAATGACATTCTTATCTATTTTTTATTATGGCTTAACATTTTTCTGTAACAGATGTGTTAGGGTTTTTTTTTATGTTAATTTCACCAAAAATATGTTATTTTCGCTAATTTTTCTAACGCTTTTATTTAATATTAGTTAATAGTTTTTATACTTGTAAAATGTAGAGTAATGGGAGAAGAAATGATATTGTTAGTAAATGGTACTACAAAATATATTATTTTATTATGGCTCAACACTCATCAATGTAAATGTAACGGAGGCAAGCTATTGCTAGTATTTGAATTACAATAGAATTTTTGTTAAATTGAAAGGTATAAATATTTATTTTGTTAAAGCCGTATTTCTATGTGTTTAATTATGGATGTTTGAAATATGGTAAAAATTATATTATATCAGAAATATTTAGTCTTTTCGTTTCATCTCGTTTCGTTATATCTTCTACAGTTTTTGTCTTATCTTGTCCATAATCTTTTACTCTGGTCTAGTTCGACTGTGAGCTAGTTTCAATTTATTTATGTGTACAGTTCGAGGATTATTATTAACTAAAATTTTGATGTTTTGATTTGGTAAAATTTCTATCACTTTATGAGGTCCGGTATATTGATCGCTGAATTTTCCCTTGAATGGTTCCTTCAACAAGTATACCAGATCTGCCACTTTAAAATTTTGTGGATTTATTCTTTTATCATAATAATATTTTGATTTTGCTTTGGCCGCGTTTAGATTTTTACGCGCAGATAGTTGTAATTCGTTGATTGTTGAATGTAGATCTCTGAGATATTCTGCGTAAGTAGGTTCCAGGTTTTCTTTGACTGGATTACTACTTGTTGGTTCACGAGCAATTTTTCCAAATACTAATTCATGTGGAGAAAATCTTGTTCCTTTATGTACTGATGTATTGTATGAAAACATAGCCAATTCTAACCAATTATCCCAATTTATCGCATTATTCACGTATTGTTTTAAATATTCCATTAATACATGATGCGATCTTTCAATTGAACCATTACTTTGTGGATGATAGGCCGTAGTTTTATAATGTTTGATTTTGAATTTCTTCGCTACCTGTTTCATGAGATTCGAGGTAAAGTTGGTTCCCAAATCTGTTAAAATTGCTTTAGGAGCACCAAATCGACAAATAAGATTCTTGATGAAGCCATCTGCAATATCTGCAGTTGTTATTCGATCTAATGGTACTGCTACGGAATATTTAGTTAGTAGATCTTGCATAGTCAATATATACTTATTTCCATTTTTCGTTTCTGGCAATGGTCCTACGACATCTAGACTAACTTTATCAAATGCCTTTCCTGGCGTATCTGTTAGTACCATAGGTTGTTTAGTTTTAATCCTAGTTAATTTTCTTAACTGGCATTCACTACAAGTTCGAATAAAATTTTGGATATCTTTTTTCATACCTTCCCAATAATATGTTTGTCGAATCCGATGATAGGTTTTGGTTATTCCTTTATGTCCACCGATGGCTGACATATGTTTTTCTTCGATTATATTTAATCTATCTTCCTCTGGCGGTATTGTTACTTGACCTGTGCATATTGTTATTTTTATTGGTCGATTCTGAAATGTCCTTTTTAATTCATTTATAATATACTTCCAAGGTATATCCTCAATATTGTTTGATCTTCTTATGCTGAATGAATCCAGATCTAATTCTTCAACTACGTCTAATAAAGATGCTATACAATTAACAATATTTTCTGGTTCAATGGGGATATGTTTATCCTGTTTAATTGGTAAAACGATAACGTAAAAATTATCCAATGGTTTTAATCTAGCTCGTTCAAAAGTTAGATCAATTGAAGTACCCAATAAGTTGGCTTCTTGTAATTCTTCTGCTCCTTTATCAATTGGATTGCCACACATATCCACAAAAACGACTTTATGTGTTTTGGCCATATATAGTGGTTCACGAATTTCTCTAATTTCTGGATATCTTTGCGGTGTTTCTACTACACTGGGTAGTTCCATACTATTATCTATTGGCTCAAGAACTTCAGAAGAAATAATATTTTCTTGATTAGGTGTTCCTGTATCGAGGAATAAAGAATTGTCAAAATCTGAAGAACTGCGAGGTACGCTAGTTCCAGGATCAAAACTCGATTGCGATGTTTGCGTACTGTCAGATGGGATCGTTAAAAATTCTTTCATTTCCATTTTTCTCTTTTTTACTGTATCTGGTAGAGGCGAATCTTCCGATGAAGTAGATGGAAGTTTCCTCTTCTTGATCAATGAGTATCTTAATTTTCCCGTTTCTGATTCACTTGATTCATCAAGTTTCCTTTTCTTATGAGCTGATTCAGATAATTCTTCTTCTTCTTCTTCTTCTTCTGATGATGTTGACAAAATTCTTTTCCTAGTTAATTTCCTGTGTTTTTGTAACGGTAGACAGATTTCTGGAGGGTTTCGAGATAAGGCATCAGCATTAGCGTTGGTTTTGCCTTGTTTGTAATGAATTTTGTATTCATATTCCGATAATTTCAATTTCCATTTCCATAATCTAGAAGTTGGATCTTTGATAGAATTTAACCAAACTAAAGGTTTATGATCAGTTATTATATTGAACGTACGGCCGTATAGGTATGGCCGAAAGTGAGAAATGCAGTAAATAATTGCTAAACATTCTTTTTCTATCGTAGAATATTTTTGCTCAGCTGCATTTAATAATCGAGAAGCGTACGCTATAGGAAGGTCCTTTCCAATTGTACCTTGGCTAAGAATTCCTCCGATAGCATATGCGGAAGCGTCAGTAGTGAGATTAAATGTTTTTGAAAAATCTGGAAACTGTAGTATAGGCTCTGTTATAAGAGCTTCTCGTAAAATTTGAAAAGATTTTTCCTGCATCTCCTTCCATTCAAAAGTGACTTCTTTCTTTAATAAATCTGTCAATGGTTTAGCAGTTGCAGAAAAGTTTGGTATAAATCTTCGATAATATCCAGCTAATCCCAAAAATTGCTTAATTTGTTTCACATTCTTTGGATTCGGGAAATTTTGTACAGCTTCTATTTTCTTTGGATCAGGTTTCAAACCATTTTCACTAATTATGTGTCCCAAGTAGGTTACTTCGTGACGTAAAAATTCACATTTATCAGGTTGTAATTTCAATCGTGCAATGCGTAATCGATCCATTAGTTTATTGAATTTAATTTCGTGCTCTCGCAAAGAACTTGAATATATGACTATATCATCTAGATATACGAATAATTCAGATCCTTGAAGTCCTGCTAGCACACTATTCATCAAACGTTGAAATGTGGCTGGAGCATTTTTCAATCCAAAAGGCATTCTTTTAAATTGAAAATGACCATAAGGTGTTGAGAATGCTGTCTTATGAGCGTCCTCAGGTGCCATTTTAATTTGATGAAATCCGGAAGCTAAATCAAATATGGAAAAATATTTGGCACTTCCAAGTTGATCTAAAATTTCTGTTATATTAGGTAGAGGATATGCATCACCAATTGTTTTCTCATTTAAATTTCGATAATCAATTACGAGACGCCATCGTTTGTTTCCTTGAGAATCTTTTTTCTTTGGCACGATCCATACTGGCGAATTATATGGTGATGTCGATGATTCGATCACATCTGTTTCTAATAATTCCTGTACCTGTCTATTGATTTCTTCTTTATGAATTGGTGGAAAACGATATTGTCGAGTATTTATTGGAACATCATCTGCAGTATAAATTTTGTGCTGTAGCACATCAGTGCCTTCAAGGGTTTCTCCAGGAATATGAAACCTATCTTGATTGTGCTCAATTAATTTCAAAATATTTTTCTTTTCTTCTTCATTGAGATGATCAAGTCTTAATAGTTCCAATATATCCTCAAGTCGATTGCGGCAAGTTGCCATTGCTACTTGATGAGTATGTACCGGCTGATTTGTAATCTCTTCGAACGGTTCGAGTTTCACGATAGGTATGTCGAGGACATAGTCTTTCAATGTCGCGTTCGTTGCTCTTATGTATGCTCTCCCTTTATTATTACTGACCACGGTTTCTCCAATAAATATTCCTTTTCCTTCAGGAATTTGAGGAATATAACCCTGCTGTATTTCAGGATTGATTATATTTACTATTAGTGGAATTGATGTTCTCTTTGGAACAGTTACTTGCTGTTTTTCGAAAAATGGTATATACGTATTTTCCCATTTTACGTGTTTCGCGGAATAGTCAACATTTGCTTGATGATTTAATAAGAATTCGGATCCTAAGATTCCGTCTTGATCTATCGATATTCGGTTGCTAACAACATGGAATAATACTGGATGACCTGCTATCCTGATTGATGCCGTCCCTAGGGTGGCCAGGACCTCGGTCGAGATTCCTCGAATATGAATAGCATTTTCTGTGTTCATGTCCACGTTCATTGGGACTATGAATTCCTTGATGAGGTTGACTTCCGAACCTGAGTCCACTAAAAGAGTAGTTATTCCTTGAAGATCTGGTGAAGTGATCATTATAGTGGGAGTATTTTTTCTCGAATCTAATTGAATATTGATAACCCTTCTAGGTTGATTTCTTCCTCCTTCGTCTTTGACTCCTTGATCTTCACTTCTTTCGAATGACTCGTTCCTGGTGAGTCGTTCTTTTTGAGTGTCGAAATTTCTGTCGGTGACATCTTCGGTGTAGATGCATCGATCTTCATTATGGATTGGCGCTCTATGAAATTTGCTCCTTTGGGTGCGCCGCTGTTCCCTTGGGAGAACTTTCCGTTTCCCGACTTTTGTTGGGAATAGGGTACAATTTCCCCTGATTCCACTTTAGCTTTAAATTTATAACATTCTTTGGTCGTATGACCTAGTTTTTTGCAATAATTGCAAGTAACAGGTGGATTATTCGTTTCGGCTTGATTACTGATCCCTGCTTGTCTGTTGGGTCTCAGATTGCCGTTGTCGCTCCTATCATTGTTATTCGTAGGGTCGGAACGCCAGCGTGATGCTGAGTTGTTATCGTCTCTTGGAGACTGTTGATACTTGTTCATGACAGGTTGATATCGATATTGCGACTGAGACGAGTTTCTACGATCTCTGATGTTAGAAAAGAACGGTCTCATCCGCTCCTCTTCTTGTTGCATTTGTTTTGAAATTTTGATTGCATTGGCGTATGCTTCTTCTAGATTTCTATTTCCTTCTAATTGCACTCTAACACAAATGTTAGGTGGTAATCCTCTTAAAAAAGCTTCTAATACGTCATTGTCGATTATAATTTCCATATTTCTGGATAACTCCCCATATTGATTATTTTCTTCATCCATAATTGCTAGCCTTAAATCTTTTGTGCGGCTTATATAATCTAACATGCTTTCATTTGGTTTTTTAAATATATTGCCTAGTTCACCCTTATATTGATTGAGTGTTTTTTGAGCACCGAACATGATTTTAATTTTTGTGGCAAATTCTTTTACAGTACTAACATCCGAATCTTCGATAGCCATAAACGCATGTCCTTTAAGTTTATTTGTAAGTAATTTAACCAAAAATGGTTCTTGATTCGCTGGGAGCATGGATTTAGCTCTTTCGCATGCTCTTAAAAATTGGAATATTGATGGCTTATGACCATCGAATACCGGTACTGTCTGTAACGCGTCCTTAATACGAATTGGATTTCCAGTCGCTGTCTTGTCGGAAGTTACATATTCTATTGTCGGTGTCGTTTGTTCAGTCTTGTTCGGGTTAGACAATGATCGCAATGTATCCTGCATTTGTGCAATTTGTTCGTTAAATTCCCTAAATTTAGGGCCAAGTTCCGCTATGAATTTATTATTTTCTTGTGCTTTTTTAATTTCTTCGATTGCTTGCTTTAATACTTCCGTCTGAATATCACCTTTGATTTCTCCACCAGTTGCCATTGTTAAAAATTTGGAAAACTAGTGTTTACGACAAAATAAAATAAAATAAAATAAAATGAAATCCTCAATTCCTGCGTTCTATCCCACCACGCTGTCACCAAAAATTTGTAATGTTACGTCCTGAGGTGGACGTATTTTAGATTTTGAATAGAAAATATTGAAATTTAATTTTTTAATAGATTGAAATGATTGAAACGATTATAATTGAGATATAACGCAGTTTTGAACCTACCTGCATTCACCGGCTTCGGTTCGGGTAATCGAGGATTTCTTAATGTTCTAAGTGATTTTATTTGAGGAACTGGTACGAAGAGATCGAAGATGGGTATAGTCTTTAAAAATGATTTGAAGTTTTGATTTGTTTGAATAAAAAAAATATAAGCAGAACTATATTTTAAGCGTCAAATTTCGGATACATAGAGTTTTATCGAAAATCTTATTATAATTTGTTAGTAATTACCGTTTGCTGGTTTTAGCTCGGATAAAAAACTATCGCTTCTTATACAATGGTCGATGATAACGATGTTGACAATCCGGCGGGTGTACACGCCCTGAACCTTTTTATACTTTTATGTCTTTCCACTAAACAACCAAACACACTTCCCGTCTCTCTACCAACAAATTTGAATATGGACTGAACTGGACTTCTTCAAGAGCCATCCCTTTTATAGACTAATCAATCCTTTGTCTCGTCTATTTCGTCAGGCGATTGTTGTCGTCATAATCGTCATAGCTAGATCTTATTACCCTGCGCATTTCCTGGATCCATTTCTTCTTAGCTGCTTTCTTATCTGTAGCTCCCCTGGCCAGATCGAATTACTTTTACGTCGCACATGGGGTGACGAACAATTATTACTCATCGATTCTCGATGGACAGTCTTCAGCGGATTTTAGATCATGATTTATTTTTGGAAGTGATCTGGTCATTTTATGAAATAATTTCGCTACGCAGTTCTTTCGCTCAAGACGATTCGATTGAAGTATGAATTTCTTAAT
This sequence comes from Lasioglossum pauxillum, assembly GCA_933228785.1. Lineage (NCBI taxonomy): Eukaryota > Metazoa > Arthropoda > Insecta > Hymenoptera > Halictidae > Lasioglossum > Lasioglossum pauxillum. Next base: position 48,271,748 of record OW121702.1, on the reverse strand, counting down.
TCTATCGCACGCAATGTGGTATAATATACGATAGTTCGATTTGATTTTAACAAGAGTATTGAATATTAGTTTCTCGTACAACATTATTAGATTAAACATAAAAGAAATTCAAAAGTATATGTAATACATCATTGATTATATTTAATTATTAACGATGGCTGAACCACCGGACGTGACAACGGAAACCAGCAGGAATATGAAAAAATGTTTTATATAAAATATTCTTTATATGAAGGGGCACATTTAATGGCGTTATGCACATTTTTCCATAATGGCCCTTTAAGGGTCAGATGAAGGGCAACTTCATTTTTTCAAATAGAAACCCATATTTTTTATTTCATATTCTTATTCTACATCGAAAAATAATAATATTTCGTATAAAATTGACTGTCTCAAAATAAATGGACCACCCTGTATAAATAACTTTGTTCAAGAAAATGTGGAGGTCGCGAACTTAGTTGCCAACCTAATATTAGTCATTTTTTAAATAAGAATATATTTGTTAAATATATAATAATATATATAAAATATATATAAAAATATATTGCCAATTGCACAATACTGCCAATTGAAACATTAAAAAATTTGATTCTTTACCACTTTCAATTTACGATTATCGAAATTGTAACGATGCATCCATGAAGGATTATATTCAACAATTTTTTAATGTTTCAATTGGCAGTATTGTGCAGAAGAAATGTGTTCTCAGTTTGACAGTGTCCGTAACATGTACTATTTTACAGGGCAACGGGCCTGGGTTAAGAACTCACTATAGCTGCGCCCGGGAGCGGAAACTATCGGAGGAATGCCATAGATCCGGTCCATAGTAACATCGTGACGCCTCCGGTTAGGCGAGGCGCGAACATGTTCGTCGCGACGAGCGAAACAAAGGGCAGGAAATTGCGCGACAGCGCGCGAGACGCGATCGGCGCTCCAAAATAGATTGGCGCCGATAAAAATCCGCGAATTAATTCCGCTTTGTGCGAGCTTTGTCTGCGGCCTGTTACGCGGCTTCGATTAGGGTCGCCATTAGCATGCCGATTTTCTTGCGAATTTTATCTGCATCGATTTGGAAAACTAGTACATAATTATGCCGACGATTATAAAGCTTGATTGTAATTCAAAATTACAAACAAATGTATCTTTTTGCATATTGTGTGCTGCGTGGATTAATTTTCCTTCTCTATGCAAAATAAAAATTTGGAATATTTTTTCATCAAACGGATGGAAAAATGCGAATACCTTTTCTAATGACTGGCACGGAAATGTTTGTTCTGTTAATAATTCCAGCAAGACGAAAGTAAAAATGGTAACAATACTCGTTAATTCATGCAATGTTTTTACTTGCATGCTTTCGCCGGTGAAATGCATAAAATCCTCAGTCTAATTAACCATCGTCGTATGAAATGACCGAGAGGGTCGGGTCCGCGCGTTTTTGCGGAACAGTGTCGTCGATGTCTTTCTGCTTGTTTTTTGCATAATGGAGATGATGCTAGGTGGAAGGTAATACAGCGCAATTTTTGTCTCGTTTGTCGATATTATTCCTGAGTTAGCTTCATGAATATGCATTCGAACGTGCAAGGCGCTTTGCGACGTTTTGGAATGCAATATGTGCGGAACGGGTTTATTCGATTCCAGTCTCATTTGTTTTGTAGTTATACTGCTTTTCCGTGCGTACAAAATGCCCGGGATCAATTAACGCATTAGCTGCCTGCAGCATGAAATATCATTTCTTCGTGAATAATTCATTGCTCGTGCATAATATTCCAAAAAATATTGTTTCGGACAATTATTTTTCATACAGTGCACAGAAAAGATTATTCCAAACAATTATTTCTAATACATTATACGTGTGAGAGGTACGGATTAATTTGTACACATAACAAAATTAAATAAAGTGCAGTATAAAATGAAATGATGTACACAGAAAAGATTATTCCAAAAAATTATTTCTAATACATCATACGCGTGTGAGAGGTACGAATTAATTTGTACACATAACAAAATTAAATAAAGTGCAGTATAAAATGAAATGATGTACACAGAAAAGATTATTCCAAAAAATTATTTCTAATACATCATACGCGTGTGAGAGATACGAATTAATTTGTACACCTAACAAAATTAAATAAAGTGCAGTGTAAAATGAAATGATTTTCTAAAAGTGTTCAAGTGGTTGATTGTGAGGGTGAACATTTAATTTGTACAGGGAATAAACTCAAAGAAACCGCGACATAAAATGAATCGATTTCGCCGAGGAGCGACAGGATCAAGAACAACGTAATTGCCAGCCCTCGTTAGCAGTCGCGACACGGTCCGGGCGCGCGACAACTATCGAGACAGTCCTGTATCTCGCTCTAATCTACCTTGGGTCGACCCTGGTTTCAGTCAATTCGGTTCTAGCGTAATTCCAACGGGCCGCGCCGGCAACACCTGTTGCTCTCCTATCCAGAAGAAGTTCGGGTTTCCAATAAAATTCCAACTGTCACCACCTACGCGTTTCGACTGGGATGGTTGTTCCCGTTTCTTTGGCGTTTCCATCGCTCGACGATCATTGGCGCCTGGCGCCGTTAAACGCCCCGAGTTTTACGAGAATGGCTGGGAGAGGGAGAGAGCCGAGGAAACTTTTCGGATGTTGACGTATCGTCGTTATACCGCCCCGGCATTATTCCATTCGGTTTTATGTTTTATCGCGTCGAACGGAAGCGTTACCCGGGGCCCGGCACGGCAATGTATGCGCGGCGAGTCGCCTAACGTGATCAATAAATTTCATCCGCGCCCGCTGGAATATCCGGGCCAGTAATTATTGCGCTCGGTCTTCTTGCTTTTGTTTGCGGTGCGACCGCGCTATTGTGACACAAGAATAAATGCCCCACCAACGTACAAATGTGTTGGAACGCTGTCGAATAAATTGGCCACGGACGGGCTTAATTATGTTTAATTTAGCTGAGTGTAGGGTTGTCAAATTTCGAACGTAATACCACTTTTGACTGATCACGGGAGCATCGAACAATTTTCTTTTTTTTTTTATTATTTGTAAGCATTTGAAACCCTTCTTGGGTTTATTTTGCTTTACATGAATAATATCGGTAAATACAATAATGTGGAATACAGGAATAGTACAATAAGTATTCACTAATAATACAAGTGATTATTACAGTAATGTGCGTGTTTTGTCGCGGAACTGTAGATTCGCGAATGTTCCGGATCACTGCCCGCCAAGTTAATCTTGGGCAGCTAGTTCAAGGTTTGATGATCGCAAAAGACAATTTTCTATTCGCGTGACAATGAAATACGCATGAATACGTTAAAGAAAGCGTTCCGTCCCGGACCTGCTAGTGGACTCGTCAGTAAGGCTGATCTAGCAGGTCCTGCCTTATACGCGCGCAGATAATGAGATAATGATTCGCGTTTCTAATTGTAACGCTCGCGACGGATCTCGATTGATGGTATCCGGTACGCGAGGGATCTTGACCGACGCGATCCCGTTTTGTCGAGTGTCCTAATAGTTAGACACTGAACTACCGTGATGCTAATTTTTCGTTTGATTAAACGATTGACAAGACAACGGCTCGTGCGTTGTACTTGTCTACCCGAGGACTGGAGAATGTCGCGACGTTAGAGTGTAAGACTCAACTGACGAACGCGGTCTCAACGCGATGTTCGTCAGGCTTCTCGAGCAGGAAATAAGATGCACTGATTGGTTCCTGCCGAAAGTTGCATTTCCCAATCAGTACACTTTTGACTATTGGAACCTCCTTCCCGTAGCTCTGAATGAGGCCCTGGAAGGAGGAGTGGGGCGATATCTTACTCGGTCGACGACGCGACGGGTCTCGGTAATTCGACACCGTGCGTAATGGTCGCGAGCGGTCCTTCGGCGGGACTAGATTTATGATACTTTGTATTTTCGAGGCTGTATAAAAACTGAACAAGAGCCAGATGCCTTGACTGGTCGCCGAATGACCCTAGTTTGTTTAATTCTTGAAGAGGATATTTACGCACGTTCGCATCATAAATCTTGTCCGAAGGAAAACTACGAATCCTGTTCCTGCGCGACGGAACAGTGCGTTAACACTAAATATGTAGGTTACAATTTTGGAGAAAGGAGTGGATGCTAATACAAGCTTTGATATTTGGCTTGGCTATAATTATGTTTATATTAAGGGGCAGTTGGAGGCCCATACTAAGTAGGGACTTTATTAGTTTCCGTCTTTGTAAATTATACAAATCGCATTGCCATATTATGTGGTCCAGGGTTTCACTACCCTGATTGCATTTACATTGGTTATCGTTGATAATACCTACTCGCTCTAGTGAAGCGAGTTTTCTTTTTCTAGCGGTTTATTCGACAGGTTTTCGACTTGTTTTACTCGGCGATGCTTGGCATTCAATTAATTAGAAGTACAAATTAGTTCGTAGCTCTCGCAATGAATCGGCTGAATTTCTTTTTTGAAAAATCGTTTCATTTTATATATTGTATTTGATTTAATTTCATTCAGCGTATAAAGTTGTTCACATTCCTCATAATGAATCATTTTAACTTTTGTGTAATGGTTTCATTCTATATGTATTGTACTTTATTTGATCGGCTGTACGAATTAATTCATTGAATTCATAGTCGTGCAAAGACAACATCGAAACCCAGAATACCAGTAGTAACAGACAATTCAAATGAAGAGAAATTACGTTTTGACGAAGTACGAAGCCGTTTGGAAATTGAGGGAGTGAGATCACGCGATACCAGAGCAGCAGTAATTATTTAGATAGCCAGTTGGTCGATCTCGGGACCGATCCATAGCGGGAATTATGCGCGAGATTAAAGATGATCGCGGCTATCCCTCGTCTTGTCTCTGCCTGTAGGGGTTGTTTGAGAGACGAACGTCTCCCGTCTGATCACTTTGTATGGTAATTCCATCGGCGCGTTCTGCGGCCTGCGGAACCCCCGCGGCTGGTCCGTTTTCGCTGTGTTGAAAGTTCGTCCGCTTTATGGGGCCGGCTGTTTGCGGCGTTCCGAATAGTTTCGTACCGGCTCTCGTTCTCTCCGTACATCCACAACACTCCTTTCTAGTTCGCCGGATTCTTTGAGCCGGAGCGGAACTTGCCGCGTGCATCCAATTTCAAAAGCCCTCGGTCATCGTTCGAGTAATATGCGGGCTTTATCGAATTTATCGCGATACACAACCCTCGATCTACCAAACGCCAAGCTTTTAGAGATTCCAGTCCTTTGCTGGGTGCCAACGTACTTAAAAATCTCCGAAAGAAAATATTAGGTTCTTGGCTAAAGCTGGGAGAGAAGAAGGAGCGTTTTCGTCCTAGATTCACTAGAGCAGGGGTCGGCAACCTGCGGCTCGCGAGCCACATCGGCTCTTTGGATGTTTCTTCTTATGAATAAATAGATTAGTTTTTTTTTTTATCAAATAACTTTATTTATGCGAGTACTATTTATTGTTGTCAAGAAAATATTTTGTGACTCTTTAAAAACTTTGGAATTTTGTAAATTGTAATTTTTGACTCTTCCGACTCAAAAGGTTGCCGACCCCTGCACTAGAGGACTCGTCGGTGAGACTATCTAGCGGGCCCCACACAAAGTTGTGCAGAATTACGATTGAATTACTCCAGGAATTATAATTACGAAGTTATTGAATTACATTGTAAATCAGTTGTATTGTAATTTATAATTCATATCTTCATTTAATTAAATTACAATGTAATTCGTAATTGCAATTAGAGTACAATTATAAAATATATTAAATTACATTAATTACGAATTACGATGTAATTAAATTAAAATTAAAGAATAATAAAGTATGTAATAGGTAAGAACAGGTTGAATAATCCATGTGAAGGTTTCAAACAGAAGGAATTTATTATTTATAAATTTATAATATCTGAACGCAAATAACTTCTGCGTTACACATTTTTTTAATTTCAAACATAAACATGATACAGCGTTACGTATTATGAACGGGGACGAGGAATAGAAACTACGCCGCACAGACAGCAAACAAGTATATGAAAGAAGAACATAATTATTTAAATAAAAATAAATTTTTTAAAAATACCACGTTTTTAAAACGGACTAAAAAGTATAAAATAAAATTTTTAAAAACGCCACGTTTACAAAACGGACTAAAAAGTATAAAATAATTTTTTCTAGCCCCATACAGATTCCTAACCCCTGAAAATTTGTGATTGTGAATTTTTAATAGCTAAGAAAATACTTGTAAGATTTAAAACGAAAAACGTGGGGCGCATGCAATAGATAATTGATGAATGAACACTAAATCACTAACAACTTTATTGCACTGCAAATGATATGAAGTGTTGTACGAGATTTCTCAGCGGCAGCTACTCTCTACACTCCTTACTATGTATTATCTTGCGCCCCACGTTTTTCGTTTTAAATCTTACAAGTATTTTCTTAGCTATTAAAAATTCACAATCACAAATTTTCAGGGGTTAGGAATCTGTATGGGGCTAGAAAAAATTATTTTATACTTTTTAGTCCGTTTTGTAAACGTGGCGTTTTTAAAAATTTTATTTTATACTTTTTAGTCCGTTTTAAAAACGTGGTATTTTTAAAAAATTTATTTTTATTTAAATAATTATTTTCTGCTTTTTAGTCTTGCATGTGTGAAATTTTATAATCGATTTTGAACATTTTGATGAGATTATAACAGGGACATGTAGTAAATTTCAGACGGTATTGCGACGCGTCATATCGAAAACGAACGCCGTGGTAAAATGTCAAAGATAAAGGTTCGAAGGAGAATTTCGGTGTAACTGTTCTTTCGCTTGGTAAACAAACATTATAGTATACTAATACGTAGTAACTTTGTAAACACCGCACGGAGCTCGAACGCACACTGAGCTGCTTCGGTGCGAAGCAGGTCAGTGGAGTGGGAACCGAGTGGGCACTACCGGTCGTCGCGCGGGGACGTGTAACGGTTAAATTTTTAATAGTTTATATCTCCTAAACGCGTAGGCTGTTGTAAATTAAAAAAAAATTTTTTTAAATACTGCATTGTCATATAGTACTGAGCTATGTTTAAAATTTCAAGTCTCTAGCTCATCGAGAAGTTAGTTTAAAATCAGTTGTAAAATTTGTACCGAACAGACAAACAGACATACAAGAAAGCGACATAATAAAAACGTGGTAAAATATTTAATGGCATACCTGGTGATTTGGCGACTTCTCTGTGAAAATCATCATTAACGAACTGCTCCTTCTTTTGTAGACATTATTTCGAGATTATAACAGAGACATGTAGTAAATTTCAGACGGTATTGGGACCGCATCATATCGAAACGCCGTGGTAAAATGTCAAAGATAAAGGTTCGACCGAAAATCTCGGTGTAACTGTCCCTTCGATTGGTAAACAAACATTATAATATAATAATACGTAGTAACTTTATAAACACCGCACGGAGCTCAAACGCACACTGACGCACACTGAGCTCCTTTGGTGCGAATCGGGTCAGTGGAGTGGGGATGAGTGAGAGAGGGAACGGGTAGTGGAGTAGGGAGCGCTGTCGCGCGGCGTGGCGACCGTTGAACGCGGTGACGTAGGTTTCGCGGGGGGGTGAAAAGGTAAATATTTAATTGTTATATCTCCGAAACGGATAGACTTTTTAACAATTTTTTTTTTGAATAATGCATTGTCATCCAGTTCTGAGCCATGTAACCGATTTCAAGTCTCCAGCTCATCAGGAAGTTAGTTTAAAATCAATTGCAAAATTTGCCACCGAACAAACAGACAAACAGACAAACAGACAAACAAGAAAGCGAGCTAATAAAAACGTGGTAAAAATATGACGTACTTGTTCAAAGTTCTGGGCTATAATTTGGAGAGCTGCATTTTAATTATATTGTATTTCAATTACACATCTGATTAAAATACTTAGTAATTGTTATGACGTTATGAGTTACGACGTAATTGAATTACTATATAATTGAAATACAATGTAATTCAATTAGCACAGCTCTGGCTCCACAGACACAACCTTTCTCTAAATACTAATCAACATATACAGTGGGCGTAGAAAGTATTCGTACACCCTGGAAAACAAGAATAACTTTTTTATAATTGTACCAAACGATCTGATTTTTTATAATAAATTAGAAACATTAGTTTACAAACTGATATGAAAAAAAGATTTTTCAAAAATTACAATTTACAAGGTTGCAGGCAAAAATAAGAAAGGCATTTTTTAAAACTTTTTATTTATGATTTTTGATAATCGATTTGGAAGCATTGGTTTACGAAATGATATGCCAAAAAAGATTTTTCAAAAATTATAATTTACAAAGTTACATGCAAAAATAAAACAGGAATTTTTAAAAGATTTTTTATTTGAGCAATTAATGGAAATTTAAAATATATGTTTTGTGAATCTACGTTAGTTATACACATGCTGAAAATTTCATTGAAATCGGTTGATGTAGGAAAAAACGACACGCGTCGAAAGATGGACGATTCTGTGGATTTTAAGCACAAATTGATAAAAATTCGTCTAAAACTGCGATTTTCACCATTTTTAACCGCTTGCAGCTGGTGTGTATGTTAATCGATTTCGATGAAATTTTCAGCACGTGTATAACTAACATAGATCTACAAAACATACAGGGTCATCCGTTTTTAAACGGACAAACGTAAACCAGCTATAAAGAACCCCAAATGGAACAAGTTTTACCCCTACCACTTTTTTTGTTTCGGCCTTGATTTCTAGAAAATTGCAAAAAACCATAATTTTTTAGTTCACATAAACTTGAATATCTCGGGACTCCAGTGATGAATCTTGATGATTTTTCCTTTGTTTGGTTTAAAATAAATAGGGGCATCTTTTTTGTTAACAAAATATTTTTGTATGACCTTCGGATCTTTGTTTTTTTGGCATAGGGCACGTCGTGGAGACTGAATGAAAAAACTTCGAAAAACTTGCATTTATGCGTAATCAAAAAAAAAGAAAGAAAAAAAAAAGTGGCAGGGGTAAAACTTGTTCCATTTGGGGTTCTTTATAGCTGGTTTACGTTTGTCCGTTTAAAAACGGATGACCCTGTATATGAATTTTAAATTTTCATTGAGGGCCCAAATAAAACTGTTTGAAAAACTTCCTCTTTTATTTGTTGCATGTAACCTTGTAAATTTTAATTTTTGGAAAACCTTTTCCAAAAAAGGTTTTAAAAAAATTACAATTTACAAGGTTGCATGCAACAAATAAAAGAGGAACTTTTTCAATCATTTTTATTTGGGCCCTTAAAGAAAATTTAAAATATATGTATTGTAGATCTACAAAAGATATATTTTACATTTTTATTAAGGGCCCAAATAAGAAAGTTTTAAAAAATAAATTTCTTATTTTTGCATGTACGTTGTAAATTATAATTTTTGGAAAATCTTTTTTGCATATCATTTCGTAAACCAATGCTTCTAATTGATTATAAAAAATCAGGTCGTTTGGTGCAATTATAAAGAAGTTATTGGTTTTTAAAGGGTGTACGAATACTTTGTACACCCACTGTACATATTCCGACAGTGAGTTACAGGTTTCTTGATTGTATTGCGGTAAAAATTGAATTTTTTCGTCTATGTTGATCTGAAATTTCTGAATTAAATTGTAAGTTAAGGGGTTAAGAAACACAGTTGACAAAAAGTAGAAGGAAGAAGAGCCCGAAGTCGCGAAGTTATTATGAAATATTGTAAAATTTGAAAAATCAGAAGTCGCTGAATATCACCTTTGGAGCTCAATGGTGCCCCAGATCTGCTCCCGAATAAATGTGGCCGGAGTGAACATATCAGGATGGTTCGAAGCTCGCGCTTGAAAAGATGGTTCGAATATGGTTATCCGCAGGAGGACGTTAAAACGCGTCATAAAGCAGCGTACCAATTAAGGGGGTCGAGGAAGAGCGGCGCGTTTTATGTGCTTTCGTTTCGCGGAAAGTGTTGCTTTCGCGAAGGCGTTTAAGCCGACGTTCGCCGTTAAACAAACATGTAAGGATTCCTGGGGCAATACCTACAGGCGCGATGATGGATCGTCGATTGGAGGCCCGCCCGCCCTCGTATTTACGTTTCCCACTCTAAATATTTTCGCGGGAATAAAGGAATCGTCCGCGGATCTATGCGCACCGACGACAGCCAACATATTTATATTTTCGACAGAAGCCGGAATTCGGGCCGGAGAGCCTCTTCGAATTCCTCCTCAAAGTCCTCTCTCTCTCTTTCTCTGCTCCCTTTATCTCTCCCTCGCTCTCTTTCTTGAATCCTCTCGCTTAAAAGCCCCCGAAGAGCCTCGGCGCATTCCTTTTCGCACGAGAACTTTCGGCGATCTTCCCGATGCAATAATTTCCTCAACGTTCGCCCGAAAATCATCTTTCGTTATTAATACCTGGCTTCGGTATTAATACTTCCTAAATTAATATTAGTATTCGCCGGTATTCCAGCAATTTTAGATCAAGTAGTAGTAGTAGTGTGTTCTTTTGCTTTTATGAAGTCGATTGTGTGTCGGTGGTGTGAGCGCAGCTGTAGAGGGAGGTGTTTTTTAATGTTTTAAGAAATAAGAGCAACGAACAAATAAAATACAAAATATATTGTGAATGTTTGCGAATAAATAAATAAAAAAACAGAGACTATTTTGTTAGCAATGATACCTACAGTTAAGGCAAAACTGTTGGAGAAACAAATATGTTACAGGCTAGAAATAAAAATAAATAACCACATGTGTAAATGACGATGTCAGTATGCGAATTCAAGTGAAGCGTTCAGCAAATCATTTTAGATGTCATTTAACAGTGGTTAAATATAAAGGGTTGAGAAAGAATTGGTCGAACGAGCACAAGGCGATTATTTAGCAATGTTTCAGCAGTGAAAATTTCATTCGGACGTAGTTTATGGCTGGTTGCAGCAAGTAGTGTCACTAAATCCTTCGAAGCGGGCCGCTGGGAGTTGACTGCGCTGGGAGATGCATCGCAAGTGCAGCCACCCTCGCGCTTCACCCCGTTTTCATATATTTCGGAAATTGGCCGCGCCACGGAGAACGAGAGCAGTGACTGATGGGCCAACGGGATCAAAATGAAGCGGCGCCTTTTTACAAGGCCAAAAATAAGTCGCACGCGCGAATTCTTTCGCCAGGGAACCCGACCAGCGTCCACAGCTAACCAGATATCTGCGGTGAATTTCAAAATAAAAAATTTCTGCATCAATTGCAAGACACAGAAGCTACAATGAAACGAAATAACATTCGGACGCTCTGAAAACGACGATAACTTTTTTAACATTGTACTATAATACGATTTGAACTTGTTTTGGGGAAGCTAGAGCAATTAGTTTATTACAGGATGTGAAAAAGAACGTTCTCAAATATTGCAATTGATCGGAATTTTAGAAAAAATACTAAAAGTTGCATTTTACAACTTTTTATGTGAGCCTATATTGACAAGTTAAAAGATACGTTTTGTAGATCTGTGTCAATTAAACATATTCTGAAAATTTCGTCAAAATCGGTTGCAATAAGCTACAAACGTTTAAAGCTGTTAAACATTGCAGATTTTCACGATTTTCGGCCTCTAAATGCAATAAACTTTAATTGTGCATATAACTGACACAGATCTACAAAACGTATTTTGTAAATTTTCAATATAGACCCCCATAAAAAAGTTGTAAAACGCAACTGTTAGTATTTTTTGTACAATTCCGATCAATTACAATTTTTGAAAAAATTCCTTTCACATCCTGCAGTGAACTAATTGCTCTAGCTTCCCAAAAAAGTTCAGATCGTACAGTCCAATATTAAAAAAGTTACCGTCTTTTTTAGAGCGTCCGAATATTAATTCGTTTCACTATAAATTTATATTTTAATGAAGTGAAAATAATATATCTTCGATATCAAACTTTAACAAATTATATGAATATATATCAAGTCAATATTCTTTTAATATTAAAATCCTCTCGTTAGTTTAAAATTTACATTCGAGAGATTCAAAACAATATTTTCCACTTGAAACAGGGCGCGGTGTTAAAAAATTCACTTTCAGCATCGAATGCTGCACGAATGTAAAAAGGACGACACATTTAAAACTTGATTATTCATACGTGGAAAATGTGGTCGGATAGCAAAACAAGTCGAAAAAAATTGATTTCGGAACACAGTTTTCGATTAACCGAGTCATTTAGCAAACGTTTAATATGAGACCATTGAAAGCTTTAAACGAGACAGCAGTTTCTCAATATAAAGCGACAAGCTTTGAAAAGCTGGTTAATACATAAGTGATTCAAACTAATTGCAATCTTAAACCGTAAGAATTTCACACCTAAAACGTCGAAAAACGACGCGACTTACGAAATGACCTAATACTTTCGACGTAACTTTTCGTTTCATCTTTAATTCAACGAATAATACTTCCCCTCTATCCACTCAGGGTTTCACTGTGGATCTTCATGCATTTATTATTTCATTTAAATCGCAAGAAGTCTACTTTGGAAACTTCATATCGGGATTGAAACCGATCATTGGAAAAATCTTTTTATCGGGAAAAGAATTGTCTTTCATTTAAACTGTCGTACACTGAGAAAAAAATCCTGTAGAAACAAAAAAAATATATGTTGATTCAATAAGATGTACTATCGAATAGTGTCAATATCATATGAACTTATTTTAATATTTAATACTATTGAATTTCAATAGCAAAACTCATTTCCGCGAATCATATAAGCCAATAGCTTGACCATCAATGTTTTCAAAAAAATGAGATATGGCCTCAAACCAATTCCGAAATTTTTTTAACAACATAACTGATTGAAGGAAAAAAAGAAATATTACGAATAATAATATACGGTATTGAATCAAATAATATTTTCAATCATTTCGTGATAGACAATTCGAATACATCACGACTTGCTTCTAAATTTCATACTATTGAAAAGAATACATTGATATTCATCGAAGTAAAAAATTACAATAACACGCGTGTTATTGAAGTAACTACTTTTTTTTCTCAGTGTATACAGGGTGAATTCGATAAAGCAGGACACCTAAATATCTCCATTACTTTTCGTTGTACAAAAAAACTTCGTAGGACAAAGTTACACTGTTTGAAGGGCCACATATAACGGTGTAAGGGAAAAAAAATTTCAAGGTCATTTTTATGAGATTTCAAGGTTATCGATGTTTTTTTAAATGGAATGGGGTATTTTTTAATACATCAATCGATGCAGCTGGACATTCGTTATAAAAAAGTACTAACCTATGTATGTCGAAAAGTTAGTAGTTCACGAGATATTTAGATTTAAATAACTCTAAAACACCATTACTGTCGTACTAAAACGTTAGTGTTTACTTGCTAGTGTAAATTGAAGAGTTGAAATTGAAATTGAAGATTTGAAATTGGAAAATTGAAGTTGAAATTGAAACATTGACGTTCAAATTGAAAAATTGAAATTGAAATTGAAAAATTGAAAATGAAATTGCAGATTTGAAATTAACGAATTGAAATTGAAAAATTGAAGTTGAAATTGAAAGATTGACGTTGAAATTAAAGAGTTGAAATTAACGAATTGAAATTTAAAAATTGAAGTTGAAATTGAAAAATTGACGTTGTGATTAACGAATTGAAATTGAAAAGTTGAAGTTGAAATTGAAAAGTTGAAGTTGAAATTGAAAAATTGACGTTGAAAATGAAATTGATGATTTAATTGAAGTTGAAATGGGAGAGTTAAAACTGAAGTTGAAATGGAAAAATTGAAATTGAAATTGAAATTGAGGAGTTGAAATTAACGAATTGAAATTGAAAAATTGACGTTGAAATTAACGAATTGAAATTGAAAAGTTGAAGTTGAAATTGAAAAATTGACGCTGAAAATGAAATTGAAGTTTTAATTGAAGTTGAAATGGAAGAGTTGAAATTGAAGTTGAAATGGGAGAGTTAAAATTGAAGTTGAAATGGAAAAATTGAAACTGAAATTGAAGTTGAAGAGTTGATATTGAAATTGAAGTTGAAATTAAAGTTGAAATTGAAAAATTGAAGTTGAAAATGAAGCTGAAGATTTGATGTTGAAATGGAAGTTGAAATTGAATTGATGTTAACGTTTACTTACTTGTGTAACGTCGTAGTACGACAGTAATGGTGTTTTAGAGTTGTTTAAATTGAATTATCTCCTGAACTACTAACTTTTCGACATACATAGGTTAGTACTTTTTTATAACGAATGTCTAGCTGCATCGATTGATGTATTAAAAAATACCTCATTCCATTAAAAAAAACATCGATAACCTTGAAATCTCATAAAAATGACCTTGAAATTCTTTTTTCCCTTACACCGGTATATGTGGCCCTTCAAACAGTGTAACTTTGTCCTACGAAGTTTTTTTGTACAACGAAAAGTAACGGAGATATTTAGGTGTCCTGCTTTATCGAATTCACCCTGTATAGGCTATCGATTTTTGCGTTTACACTGTTGTACAAGATACTTTTGATGGACAGTAATTTGCACAAAGATTTGCAATGTAATTCTCACTAACAGAGTCTGCTACATCATCTGCGAGCCTATTGAAGCAACAAGCCCCAGTAACAACATAAACCGAGCTGCGGGAGTCAACAAATTACAGTTCCCAACTCGCAGTTGCTCGCAGATCGAACTCATTTTTAAATCCGTGTAAACAGGGCCGATAGTTTTGGTCGGCAGCCAAAGTATAGTTACGGCGGAAGGCGGCTAAATTGGTAATCGTCGCACACTGGTTCGAGCGCCATAATTAGCCGGGCAGAATTCATTTTCTAACACTGAAATCCGTCATTTTGCGGGACATGAACAGATTAATACAGGCAATTTTTATTTCGCATAAATTTCCAGGCATGAGTAATCGATCTCGCATGAAAAGAGTCCTCAACGTAATACCTAAAAATCTCCGGTAGATCCGTCTCTTTCTCTCGGTTTGGGCGAATTCGTGGGGCCCCGTTCGTGGAACTCGTTCGCGAACTATACGTTCGCATACTTGGGTCGTCGACGGTCTTTGACGCACGTCAGTCGCGAGGTAAACGAGGCGTCGAAGATTGATAACGCAATTATCTCGGCTCGCGAGCGCACCTAATCCTGGCAAATTGGAGCAACGTGTATACTAACGACGCCACGCGATCGCAATCTATTTCCGTCGTTCTCTTTCGAACGGATCGGCGAACGATCGACCACCGATCGAGCCTCTCCCACGGCGAATATTAATCGCGAACCTAAACCAGAGCCTAACCGAGAACCTAAACCCGAGCCTAGCCGAGAAGACGAGCCCGTGCCGTATTCCTTGTCCGGGAAAATTGATAGAACCAGGAAATACAGGGTGTCCCAAAAATTCTGTGCTTCCCCAGGCTATCAGGCTCTTTCAAATGACCTTGGGAAATGCCTCTTCCAAGAAAATACATTTTTGGGACACTCTGTAGATTGCCCTCGAGCCGGTGATGTCAGGTGTTTAAAACCCGGACCCAGCTCTGAAAAAACTTTTGTTACTTTTGTACTGATCATGATTTTATGAATGGACCATACGACTTGAATTTCTCTGTGAGGCTAGAAGAATTAGTTTAGTAAATGACGCCCAAAAAGTATGTCGAAAAAATGCATTTGGTCAAAATTGTTATTACGACTATTTTAGCTGGGCCAATAACGAAAATTTAAGAGATGTGTTTGGTCAACTTGTATAAATTATATACGCTCCGAAAATTTCATTGAAATTGGTTAACTGGTTTACGAGTTATGAACGATCGAAAGTGGTAAAAATGGCAGTTGTATGAAAAATTGCAATTCTTACCACTTTTGATCGTTTATAACTCGTAAACCAGTTAACCAATTTCAATGAAATTTTCGGAGCGTATATAATTTATACAAGCTGACCAAACACATCTTTTAAATTTTCGTTATTGGCTCAGCTAGAAAAGTCGTAATAACAATTTTTTATTATTGTTTTTCACAATTCCGACCAAATGCATTTTTTCAACATATTTTTTAGGCGTCAATTACTAAGTTAATTCTTCTAGCCTCACAGAGAAATTCAAGTCGGTTGGTTCATTCATAAAAGAGTTATTCTGATTTAAGATGTGTGTGATCAGTTTTGCTCCTAACTGAATCTCTGCACTCCTTTTCGCGCTGTCACCTGTTCGGCTTGGTTGGCCAGGTGCTAGTACGCGATGTTTGCGAATTTTTTAGAAAGAAGTCTGTCAACTTTTCAGAATGAAACTTACTGCGTTTGAAAGAGTGTGATTTGAACTATCTTTCATAATTTTTTCACCGAGGAATATCAATCACTGCAGAAGAGACAGCAGCTTTTCTGGAGGTCCTTCTTGCATCCGCTCCTCTACAATTATTTATATCCAGAATTTTGTAAAAATTCGCGAATTTTTCACTAAGAAGTGTGAACCCTTTTCGCAACTAAACTTCTTGCATATGAAAGACTGTGTTTTCAAGAACCTCTCCTAATTTTTTCATTAGAAAATATTCATAATTCTCAAAGTAGTGTACCCGCCATTCTAGAGGACCCTTTTTGGAACCAGTGCTGCTGGTAGCTAGATTAATTTTTCAAATTTTTCATCGGAGAACGAAGTTATTTCAATAAATCTTTCCGCATCCAATAGGCCGTATATTAAAGTCTGTATCACAATTTTTTCAATAACAAACATTAACAGTTTTAGTAGATACAACTATAAAAGGACCTATTAGTTGACTTTAGGAAGACTCTGTGGTTCCCCAGGCCATCAGGCTCTTTCAAATGGCCTTGGGAATTGCCTCTTTCAATAAAATAGATTTTTGGGACACTCTGTAGATTGCCCTCGAGCCGGTGATGTCAGGTGTTTAAAAACCGGACCCAGCTCTGAAAAAACTTTTGTTACTTTTGTACTGATCATGATTTTATGAATGGACCATACGACTTGAATTTCTCTGTGAGGCTAGAAGAATTAGCTTAGTAAATGACGTCTAAAAAGTATGTCGAAAAAATGCATTTAGTCAAAATTGTTATTACGACTATTTTAGCTGGGCCAATAACGAAAATTTAAGAGATGTGTTTGGTCAACTTGTATAAATTATATACGTTCCGAAAATTTCATTGAAATTGGTTAACTGGTTTACGAGTTATGAACGATCGAAAGTGGTAAAAACGGCAGTTGTATGAAAAATTGCAATTCTTACCACTTTTGATCGTTTATAACTCGTAAACCAGTAAACCAATTTCAATGAAATTTTCGGAGCGTATATAATTTATACAAGCTGACCAAACACATCTTTTAAATTTTCGTTATTGGCTCAGCTAGAAAAGTCGTAATAATCAATTTTTTATTATTGTTTTTCACAATTCCGACCAAATGCATTTTTTCAACATATATTTTAGGCGTCAATTACTAAGTTAATTCTTCTAGCCTCACAGAGAAATTCAAGTCGGTTGGTTCATTCATAAAAGAGTTATTCTGATTTAAGATGTGTGTGATCAGTTTTGCTCCTAACTGAATCTCTGCACTCCTTTTCGCGCTGTCACCTGTTCGGCTTGGTTGGCCAGGTGCTAGTACGCGATGTTTGCGAATTTTTTAGAAAGAAGTCTGTCAAGTTTTCAGAATGAAACTTACTGCGTTTGAAAGGGTGTGATTTGAACTATCTTTCATCATTTTTTCACCGAGGAATATCAATCACTGCAGAAGAGACAGCAGCTTTTCTGGAGGTTCTTCTTGCATCCGCTCCTCTACAATTATTTATATCCAGAATTTTGTAAAAATTCGCGAATTTTTCACTAAGAAGTGTGAACCCTTTTCGCAACTAAACTTCTTGCATATGAAAGACTGTGTTTTCAAGAACGTCTTCTAATTTTTTCATTAGAAAATATTCATAATTCTCAAAGTAGTGTACCCGCCATTCTAGAGGACTCTTTTTGGAACCAGTGCTGCTGGTAGCTAGATTAATTTTTCAAATTTTTCATTGGAGAACGAAGTTATTTCAATAAATCTTTCCGCATCCAATAGGCCGTATATTAAAGTCTGTATCACAATTTTTTCAATAACAAACATTAACAATTTTAGTAGATACAACTTTAAAAGGACCTATTAGTTAACTTTAGGAAGACTCTGTGCTTCCCCAGGCCATCAGGCTCTTTCAAATGACCTTGGGAATTGCCTCTTTCAAGAAAACTTTTGTTGGACGATGTGTGCGGGTGTCGGGGTCTATTTGAATCCTTCCGGTCGTTGTTCGATAGGCAACCTAACTTCGAACTTATTTAAATCGGGCCGAGGTCACTGTGCTCGTTCGCGTCGAAATAAGCTTCTGACTACAAGATCGCTGCTTCGCCTTTCTCTCAATCTGTCAACGAGACTATCGTAATTTTTCCATTGAAAAATATTAATAACTATCGAAGATACAGGACATGCTTTCATACAAAAAGAAATCAAAAGCTCTGTGAGATGTAGCTCATTCCACATGAAATTCTTTATATTTCTATGTTTGATTATTCCATTCGTATTTATTTTGAGAATTTCTGGTTTAAGAAATAAACCGAGCATCTCACATGTCCTCTCCATTGTCGTGTCTAACTCTGCCCGGAATAATTCCGGTAGAACAACTCGATCCTCGGCGAATAAACAACGAAACGACCAGTAAACGTTCAGTTTCCGCGAGTTCCGCAGCACGGGCGAGAGATCGCGTCGCGTTCAGGAACACCGTCGATCTAAATCCTCTATACGAGCCTAAAATCGTTACGGTAATCGACTTACCTTTGTTCTGGAATTCAGGCGAGTCCTCGGTAGCCGCGTTTGCTCGCCGCGCTCGAAGTAGTATCAGCAAACTTGTCAGAAACACGTGTCCCGACGTGCACCGCATCTCGGAGCAGCAGGCGAGAATCAGGTGTTCGAGCTGACGCGTGAAACTCGGCCAATAGGCTGCATCCAAAACCCACCGGGACTCTCCAGGACCATGCAGAATCTCCAAGGATCACCGAAGATCCACAGAAACCTCACTCAATGGATCCCACAATATTTTAAATCGCGGTTCCTCGAGCTCGCGATCACTTCGACGACGCAATCGAACAACGAAACCATTCTGTTCAGCCTCTTTGAAAAATCATTCGACAATCCCCATCAGCGCCAACTTCTCCTCATCGTCAACGAGTCTGTCCTCTCGGCTCTGAAACGTTCAACGAGGACCTCTCGACTGTCGTCGGCCAGACTCCGTTTTCTATAAACTTCCTCCCGACTTTTTCTCCGCGGGGACAGCACACATGCTCGTTATTAGTCAAACCGCGAGCCGAAACGACGTCCTTTGATTAACAAAACGAGCCGACTCCGCGTTTTTTTTGCGCGTCTAAGCGACACTCGGACCCGGCTTTGTCGCCCCCTTTTCAGTCGGCCCGGCTTTCTTCGGGCCACCTCTTAAATATTTCTCGCTTTGTCGAAATTCTTTGCGCCGACGCGATTGTCTCGTGGATCCTTCTGCCGGACAATTTCAACTTCGATCACCGGAAAACTCTTTTCTCGCCTTTCTCTCTCCGTTTGGTATATTATTCCCAATGTCGACTTCAGTTTCAGGACAATCAGGCAGCTCCCACTTCGATGCACTTCCCCGCAGGTTCCTGCACTTTATGCACTCGGCCGCAGCTGTCGAATCGGCGCAAAATTTGGAATATTTTGTAGCGAATTGTAGAACTGTTATTTTGTATTTTTAATTGAGACAGCACAGCGTCCAGAGTTCGGAGATTGATTAGGGTGATTGTGGACGAGTTAGCTGATGGTTTCGAGGAGGATTGGATTAAGGTCCGCGATTATGGGAGCCATGGGACCGTCGCGTTCGAGATAGTCGTCGTCGGCAGCGACTGCCACGGAACTAAAACCAAAACCGAAGACACGCGTGTAGTTTGCCCCCACTCGCCCAGCACCCTCCTCAAACGGAACACGCACGCTTCGGCTTCGAGAACACGCGGTTACGCACACACCATTCCATGGAGTCGTTTATAGATATAGTATATGTGTGTATACATATAGACCGGCACCCATGCCCCGTTTACGCACCCGCACTCGTTTAACGACAGCCGCGGCTCGAAATGCTACCGAATGCTCCCGTAAACCGCGTCCCGTGGAGATGCACCGTTGTGCATCCGCGCTAACGATGCAACGCGCTTGGATCTAGGTGAAGGGATTCCCGGAAACTGTGGAAATTGCCTGTTAATTGAATGGTTGCGCTTTCAGTGGACCGTGGATGGAGCTAATGACCATTTTTATTTGTCTACGGCGTGGCATGTCGCGTATGCTCTTTCGTGTATGATTTTACAATTAGTGGTTAGAACTATTGCATAAATTCATTCGGTGATTTTGTTACGAGTCTCTTCTAATTAACTAGAAATTTATTTGTGTCTTTCAAGCACAGATTATTTTTGTTTATTTCAGCTTACAGTCAATCAAAATATCATCATACTTTTTAAAGGACAATAGCTTTTTCACATTCGACCATACACCCTAAATTATTTACATACAGTGAGTGTAAAAAGTATTGGTATACCCTTTAAAATAGAATAACTTTTTTTATAATCAATTAGAAGCATTGGTTTACGAAATGATATGTAGAAAAGATTTTACATGCAAAAATAAAAAAGGAATTTTTTAAAACTTTTGTATTTGGGCCTTTAATGAAAATTTAAAATATATGTTTTGTAGATCTATGTTAGTTGTACACTTTCTGAAAATTTCATCGAAATTGGTTGACGCAGGAAAAAACGACACGCATCGAAAGATGTACGATTTTGTGGATTTTGAGCAGAAATTGATCAAAAGCAGAGGTGGGCATTATTTGGCGAAAAAAAAATAGTCTGAAGAAAATAGTATTTTATTTGAACAATCTGAACCTCGAAGTGAAATACTTCTATTTGAACAATCTGAACCTCGAAATAAAATATTTCTGTTTTAACAATTTCATCCACAAAATAAAATATTTCTATTTTAATAATCTGAAACACAAAGTGAAATATTTCTATTTTAATAATCTGAAACACGAAGTAAAATATTTCTATTTTAATAATCTGAAACACAAAATAGAATATTTTATTTTTTGCGTCGTTATACCTAATACTTTTAGAAATCGCATTACTTATTCAATGTTTCTTATTTTAACAATAATTTAAAGAAGAAATGGTACTTAATATAAGAAACTACATCATTTGCCACATTTTCGTTTTATTTTTTTGTTTGACTGCTACTATTCGCATACAACAAGGTGCAACACTAATTTTGAGCGATAATATTTAACATTGAATTTGAAAATAAAGACAAAGTCCAAATATTTTCAAATACTATTTTTAAAAATTACTGCAACAAATAAAATACTTTATTTTCAAAAATTACTGCAACAAATAAAATATTTTATTTTCTAAAATTACTGCATCAGATAAAATAATTTATTTTACAAGTTGTACAGACACTGTAAAATAAATGGGATTATTTACTATCTACTATTTAAAATACTATTTTCCCCAGCTCTGATCAAAAGTCGTGTAAAACTACGATTTTCACCATTTTTAACCGCTTGTAGCTCGTGTGTATGTTAATCGATTTCAACTACAAAACATATATTTTAAATTTTCTTTGAGGGCCCAAATAAAAAAGTTTTAAAAAATCCCTTTTTTATTTTTGTATGTAACCTAAATTATAATTTTTGAAAAATCTTTTTTGCATATCATTTCGTAAACTAATGCTTCTAATCAATTATAAAAAATCAGGTCGTTTGCTTGAATTATAAAAAAGTTATTCTTTTTTAGAGGGTGTACGAATACTTTTTACACTCACTGTACATGCTACACATACGTAACTTATTCAAAATATGAATTGAATTGTAACAATTATTTAATTTGGAGTGCTATTCATTAAATAGTACGTTAAGTATTTGCAGGAATTGTTGAGAACTCTTTGAATATTGATGACCAGAATATATGTTCCGGTAATAATTATTGTATACATTAATTTTTAAGTTTGATAAAAAAAATTACCTCGGTCACTTTTGTTGTAAATGCATAAAATCCGCAGTCTGTTGATAGCAAGGGTCTGAATGGATTCGTAATACTAATGGCCTCCACGGAATTTCCAAGAACGTCACTCTCCTAAGGGTTAGCAGTCCGACTGCCACGTCATACATTACTCATAAGGATGACATAACCTTCCACATGAATTGGATTGAATCAAAAGAACAATTTCAAACTTCGTTGGACTCTGCGAGGCAGAGAATGTGACAAAAATGATTGCTATGATAAATCTTGGCTCCTCCGTCCTTGTCTCTTTAAACGAGTCTTTATGATTTCGTGGAAATTCTCTGAACAGTTATACATATACTACTGAACTATATATAATTATAATAATATTATATCACGAGAAACATTCTTGGAATTACAGTGACAACGACGTCAAAATGTCACGTCGCGCCCGTATAAAATTTGTTCAAACGAAATGTTCAGTCACACTAGACATAGCAACGTAAATAATTAACAGATTGACTGTCATGGCAAGTAAAAGTGGAGGCAACATAAGATCAGATTATTTAATAATGTAAGAATATAAAATGGAAGATGTATTGCACATACAGGGTGGCTCAGAAGTTACTAGACAATTTTACAGTGGAACCTCTCTTACTTTTAAAAAATTCAAATTTATTCCTTTCTAAATAAATTCACGAGATATGTGTTCTCACCTCAGAATAAAATCTTTGGTTCTCAAGAGCGTCGCCTAACAATTGAAATTATTACAGTTCTCTGAATCTCGATCGACAATTGTTTAAACTACAATTAATGTTATCGGCGCACTGGCTCGATCAATTGGAAAATAAGCAAATTTGCAAAAATATCACATGAAATTTAATTCAACGAACGTTTCTGTCTCAATTTAGATCATTTTCAAGAATAGAAAATTTCAGTATTGCGTCTGTAAGAATTAATCAAAGACATTTTTAAATGGTTAGGCAAACATGTTTTCACGCGTTTTTTTTATTGAAATTATTTTCATTGAAATTATTGCTCACATCACAAAATAGAGTACATCTAAATGAATTTCGAATGCTAATGTATCCAACCCACCAATTTTGATTACCATTGAAAATGTTACCGGAACAAACACTGATCTTTGTAAAATAATGGCTCGATTACTCTCGCTGTCGTCGCCGTGCAAACATCGAAAGTCTGAAATTTGTGGCTCTTGGATCAGCTCAGAATCAATTGGCGAGGATTTGTGTGTTGCGAGGGGTGTCTGTGTGTCAGAAAATTCGATAAGACACCCATTGACTTAGAGGCAAACTGGCGAAGGGTGCTCGTACGCAGGACTTCTCGTCAGAATGGGAACGTTACGCATCAGCGTGCGTAGTGTGCACCCTCTGTCGAATTCGAAAGGGGGATGGGAGCCGGGTTCGGTGTGCGCCTCGGTGGAATAACGCGAGCCGAGTTCCTGGCGTATCATCGTACAGGCGATTACGCGAGCGCATGGGGGGCCAGAAATGCTACATGGTTGTCGAGGGTGGAGTCGGCCACCAGGGCCACGAGGGTCAGAAATGCGCCCTGAAAGGACAAACGTGTCGGTCCAATGGCTGCGCAACGGTTTGATGGATCGCTCGATGGTTACGCAGCAGGCCATGCCAGCCGAACGAACAAGTACCGACCCGAGTTTCTATTAATTATTCTCGTAATATTTTTCTACCTTCCGGTGCATAAGGTGAAGTGCCCTATGCCTGGACAGCATGTCTATTTTAAATTTTATCACTTTAAATAAACAAAAACAATTTCTTAAGAGTTTTAACATACAGTTCAGAGTTTGTAAAGTAATTTAAAATAAAAAAATCATTGTTTAGGTTAATATCTTGATTGTATTAACAAAAATAATTCAAAGCTTTAGTTGGACATATTAAATCCAATCTAAGCTAGTACCTGGACAGAAGTAAAGCCTATATCGGAACAAATTCAATTTACGAGTTGATCGAGCGAACATAACCTAAAACGTTGGTTGGTGGCGCTGTTGCGCATGACGAATAGAAGATGCTTTGCGTAATATGTAGTATTCTTATCATAGATTATAGTATTGTATTATTTAACGAAATATATATTTATTTTCATATACTGTTTTAATAAAACTTGTCATAATACAACTTTTAAGGTTAGGTAGTAATACTGATAGATTTAAGATGTAATCATAAAGTATTATTAACGTCACGACCGGAATACATTTTCTACATACGTTATTCAAGCTAATAGAAGACTAATTATACGTACATGTAGTTAAATAATTTGCAAACAATGCGTTGATTTTATTCACAAACACGTGTCCGGTTTCAGGCGTAAGCACATTGCGTATAAGCTTAGAGTGGGACAGCTACTGTCATCGCGTCCCAGTATGGAGTACTTATATTTGAAAACAGTCCTAATCTTGGACATCTAATATTTGGATTAATAATTATTATTTACGTTAACTTTGATTGCCACTTTATTTTAAAATATCAATATTATTATGCGTGATAATTATTTTTTGTCTGAGGGCTTAAATTATATCTTTTTTTCTAACAAAAGTTCGAACTATAAATGCACATGATACGCATGTAAATAGACTATTTTGTATACTGTTTTCAGATGAACTTTGAATTCATTTTTAAATTTCAATTGATGTCTTAATGAAATAATATTCACACCCACTTGTAGCTAAGGCCTCAGAATATATAATATAGTTATTTAATCTCTTAATTACTGATTTTACTATGAAAATTCAATTGTCCAGATTTAGGTATCACTTTTGGACTGTCCAGACTTAGGGCACTTCACCTTATACACTTAGGAGCAAAACTGATCATGATTTTATGAATGGACCATACGACTTGAATTTCTCGGTGAGGCTAGAAGAATTAGCTTAGTGCATGACGCCTAAAAAATATGTTGAAAAAATGCATTTGGTCGGAATTGTGGAAAACAATAATAAAAATTTATTGTTACGACTTTTTAGCTGGGCCAATAACGAAAATTTAATAGATGTGTTTGGTCAACTTGTATAAATTATATACGCTCCGAAAATTTCATTGAAATTGGTTAACTGGTTTACGAGTTATGAACGATTGAAAGTGGTAAAAATGGCAGTTGTATGAAAAATTGCAATTCTTACCACTTTTGATCGTTTATAACTCGTAAACCAGTAAACCAATTTCAATGAAATTTTCGGAGCGTATATAATTTATACAAGTTGACCAAACACATCTTTTAAATTTTCGTTATTGGCTCAGCTAGAAAAGTCGTAACAATCAATTTTTTATTATTGTTTTTCACAATTCCGACCAAATGCATTTTTCAACATATTTTTTAGGCGTCAATTACTAAGCTAATTCTTCTAGCCTCACAGATAAATTCAAGTCGGTTGGTTCATTCATAAAAGAGTTATTCTGATTTAAGATGTGTGTGATTAGTTTTGCTCCTAACTGAATCTCTGCACTCCTTTTCGCCCTGTCACCTGTTCGGGTTGGTTGGCCAGGTGCTAGTACGCGATGTTTGCGAATTTTTTAGAAAGAAGTCTGTCAAGTTTTCAGAATGAAACTTACTGCGTTTGAAAGGGTGTGATTTGAACTATCTTTCGTCATTTTTTCACCGAGGAATATCAATCACTGCAGAAGAGACAGCAGGTTTTCTGGAAGTCCTTCTTGCATCTGCTCCTCTACAATTATTTATATCCAGAATTTTGTAAAAATTCGCGAATTTTTCACTAAGAAGTGTGCACCCTTTTCGCAACTAAACTTCTCGCATATGAAAGACTGTGTTTTCAAGAACCTCTCCTAATTTTTTCATTAGAAAATATTCATAATTCTCAAAGTAGTGTACCCGCCATTCTAGAGGACCCTTTTTGGAACCAATGCTGCTGGTAGCTAGATTAATTTTTCAAATTTTTCATCGGAGAACGAAGTTATTTCAATAAATCTTTCCGCATCCAATAGGCCGTATATTAAAGTCTGTATCACAATTTTTTCAATAACAAACATTAACAATTTTAGTAGATACAACTTTAAAAGGACCTATTAGTTGACTTTAGGAAGACTCTGTGCTGATTTACGTCTCGTTAGATCTCCGTCCATGCACAACTAGATTCATAGGAACAAATTTAACGAATATTGGCTGCGAAACTGTTAGAATATGTATGGGGCAAGGTTTACGGCCCCGAGGAATGCTCGGGGATCTCGAGTGCGCGAGGTTCGCGCTGTGTTATCGAGGTTCACAGAGAAGCACTAACGGCGCGCGGCGTTTCTAATGCGGTTGTACGGTTCGCGGAGGATCTATTTTCGGTAACGCCGCGTTTCCCTCGTCGGATACCGACACCCTCTTTCTGACCGACCGACCGCGCACCCACGCGAACGGATCAGGATTCGCGAATTTTTCTTTTTCCTCCTCTTTCTCCAAGCAAGCTACAGAAACCTCGTCGGCGATTCTCCACGCTGCAGATTTTCTGCATTCACGCCGGGTCGCGATTGTTCGAAACGCGCGTAAAATATAGCAGTATTTTTCGAATCCCACAATAAAATATCGCGGGAAATTCGTAAATCACGTTCTTTTTTTAGAAAATGACACGCTGTTTCCATAAAGTATTTGAACGCGAAATTCGCGATATTTATACCGTTGTAATTTCGCAAAAAAGGATGGTACGATGATAAATCTAGACTCGTTTTAAAGCTTCGAGCCCCTGCAATTTACTTTTTTAACGAATACTTCCGCGGTAGGATATGAGCAGAAAGGTGAACATAGATTTTGGTCCAATGTTTTTTTATAAATTCGGAAGATTGTGTGGAAATAGACAATTTTTTCCGGATTGGACTCAACGTTTACGTCTCACTTCTAACATCAACAGTCGAAAAGAATTCGATCAAAAAACATAAAGGCATATGTCGCCGGACTCGAACGTGCCGAGCGGATTCGTGTACACGGATCCCTCATCATGGATCCGTTTTCACGGATTCTTAACACGTTTCAAGTGCCACGTGCACCCGTGAAACAGAAATACACGGGTATTAAAAATTACACGGATTGAGATCCGAATTCGTTTACCACACGTGTGCTCGTGTATTTAGATACACGTGAAATACGTATTTGGGGTTAGAAGTTTGAAAGGTCCCCTTTACAACGAACTGTTCGATATCGATGTATGATTTTTCGTTATCATTTTTTTTGTAGCTTGGACAGAAGCAAATTTTTTGATTTATTCGATTCCACGGTCTGATGGAGCACGATTTCATGGAGCTGCACAATTTTTTCCTCGATTGTCAATAAAAAGTTCGTTCGAAAATTACCGTGGATTTGTCGATTTCCAACGAACCCATCAAATTTTACACATTTCTTTTTTATTTGTTTTATCGAGCTTCGAACGACACATTGCCAAGCTCACCAAAAGAATTTTCCAAAATCGATAACCTTTTTATAAATCGGGAACATATTTCTTAAATGTTGTACCACCGATTTACGTGAACTACATTTTCTGAAACCTCATAACTTACAAAACCCCAAAGACTGCGTTTCGATCAGATCTAAACCGAATCAAATATATTTATAAGCGTCTCCACGGCGCCCGGCTTAAAATAAATAAAGCAAGAGTGTAGAGGCCAGTGGGTTAACGTTCCTATCACCCATACATCGAGAGGAGACAGGGAAATAGGAACAGAGGTACGTGGCAGTGCGTGCAGGTCCGGCAGACTCGAAGAGACGAAGCGATTAGTGGTTCGATGGCGGAGGGGCTCGTTTAATGGCAGCTGCGACGAGCACGATCGAGAATCGACTGAAAAATTTCGTTCGATAGAGAGACGCGGTGCTATTCGAAATACCGTCAATGGACTCGTGTGATAAGGAACACGTGGCGCTGACGTTTTTTTCCACGTGGTCCCTTAGGATCGGCCGTTTTCGGGTCGGCCGGTGGCTAATTGAATCGCGCCCTCCGCACGAAACGAATCGAATCGAATCGGATCGGATCGAATCGAGAACGGAATCGAATTACGGGCGATTCGCCTCTACTGGCGTTTCCCATACGACCAACATAGCAGGAAAGGGCTGAACTGAATGCGATCCTCAGACTGTGTGGAAGGAAACGGAAACAATCTTTTCATATCCTGTTAGTAGGTTGTTGCATATGAAATGCCCGTCGAACAAACGCAACTTTTTCCATAAACAAGTTATCGATCGAAGTAGGCAGCATTGTAGACATTACACAGTTTTCTTTCGATATAAGACGATGGTAAGGTGAAGTGCCCTAAGTCTGGACAGTCCAGAAGTGATACCTAAATCTGGACAATTGAATTTTCATAGTACAATCAGTAATTAAGAGATTAAATAATTATATTATATATTCTGAGGCCTTAGCTACAAGTAGGTGTGAATATTATTTCATCAAGACATCAATTGAAATTTAAAAATGAATTCAAAGTTCATCTGAAAACAGTATGCAACATAGTCTATTTACATGCGAATCATGTGCATTTATAGTTCGA
This sequence comes from Lasioglossum pauxillum, assembly GCA_933228785.1. Lineage (NCBI taxonomy): Eukaryota > Metazoa > Arthropoda > Insecta > Hymenoptera > Halictidae > Lasioglossum > Lasioglossum pauxillum. Next base: position 48,243,279 of record OW121702.1, on the reverse strand, counting down.
ACTTTTGTTAGAAAAAAAGATATAATTTAAGCCCTCAGACAAAAAATAATTATCACGCATAATAATATTGATATTTTAAAATAAAGTGGCAATCAAAGCTAACGTAAATAATAATTATTAATCCAAATATTAGATGTCCAAGATTAGGACTGTTTTCAAATATAAGTACTCCATACTGGGACGCGTTGACAGTAGCTGTCCCACTCTAAACTTATACGCAATGTGCTTACGCCTGAAACCGGACACGTGTTTGTGAATAAAATCAACGCATTGTTTGCAAATTATTTAACTACATGTACGTATAATTAGTCTTCTATTAGCTTGAATAACGTATGTAGAAAATGTATTCCGGTTGTGACGTTAATAATACTTTATGTTTACATCTTAAATCTATCAGTATTACTACCTAACCTTAAAAGTTGTATTATGACAAGTTTTATTAAAACAGTAAATGAAAATAAATATATATTTGGTTAAATAATACAATACTATAATCTATGATAAGAATACTACATATTACGCAAAGCATCTTCTATTCGTCATGCGCAACAGCGCCACCAACCAACGTTTTAGGTTATGTTCGCTCGATCAACTCGTAAATTGAATTTGTCCCGATATAGGCTTTACTTCTGTCCAGGTACTAGCTTAGATTGGATTTAATATGTCCAACTATAGGTTTGAATTATTCTTGTTAATACAATCAAGATATTAATCTAAACAATTTCAACTTCAATTTCAATATCAACTCTTCATCTTCATTTTCAACTTCAATTTCAACTTTAATTTCAACATCAATTTCAACTTCAATTTCTATTCTCCCATTTCAACTTCAATTTCTACTCTTCCATTTCAACTTTAATTTTTCAATTTCATTTCGTTAATATCAACTTCAATTTCAATATCAATCCCACAATTTCAATTTCAACTCGTCAATTTCAACTCTTCAATTTCAATTTTTCAATTTTAATGTCAATTTTTCAATTTCAATTCGTTAATTTCAAAACTCTTCAATTTTAATTTTAACATCAACTTTCCCATTTCAACTTCAATTGAATTATCAACTCTTCAACTTCACTTTTAAATTCAATTTTTACATTTCGACTCTAATTTTAACTTCAATTTTAACTCTCACATTTCAACTTCAATTTCTACTCTTCCATTTCAACTTCAATTTTTCAATTTCACTTCGTTAATTTCAACTCTTCAATTTCAACGTCAATTTTTCAATTTCAACTCTACAATTTCAATTTCAACGTCAATTTCAATATCAACCCTTCAACTTCAACTCTTCAATTTCAATTTTAACATCAATTTTTCCATTTCAACTTCAATTTCATTATCAACTTTTTAACTTCATTTTCAATTTAGATTTTTCCATTTCAACTTTAATTTCACCTTTAATATCAACTTCAATTTCTACTCTTCCATTTCAACTTCAATTTTTCAATTTCACTTCGTTAATTTCAACTCTTCAATTTCAACGTCAATTTTTCAATTTCAATTTCAACTCTTCAATTTACACTAGCAAGTATACATTTTAAATTCTGTCCAGGTACTAGCTTAGATTGGATTTAATATGTCCAACTATAGGTTTGAATTATTCTTGTTAATACAATCAAGATATTAACCTAAACAATGATTTTTTTATTTTAAATTACTTTACAATCTCTGAACTGTATGTTAAAACTCTTAAGAAATTGTTTTTTGTTGATTTAAAGTGATAAAATTTAAAATAGAAAAACATGCTGTCCAGGCATAGGGCACTTCACCTTACGTAACTGACTGTCGTGTTATATCGGAATAAAACTGTATACAGTGATTGTCTCTATTGACGCAAATGCCTCGGGGGATTCGGTTGCGTCGGTCGTAGACGGGTTGCTATTTTTTTGAGCTCCAATGGCCGAGCCGAACGTAGAGAAGGACAGCGTGTGTAAAGAGTGACCATGGGTCCTTTGACTGTGCAGGCGACTACGACTCTCCCGCGTCTCTTTCTTCCCACATACTGTCCTTCCTTGAGTCCGAAACGTTCATCGTCAATTAAACTACTAAATACAGTTGAAATTATATCGTGTTTGATCGTTTTGTAATTAGCAAAATGCCACGAATATATTGATGAAAGTTTCATAAAAAATAAGTAATAATAAAAAAAATTAAATATTGGTGTTACATTGTGAGGACGCACGGGCCTTTGAACTGTGCCGACGACTGCAATTCTCCGCGTTGCATTAGTAGTGGTTCACACCGATATACCCGAGCCGAGATCAAGTTACTACAGTGGAGGGGATACTTTTTTTGCGTCAGGCGTATACTGCCTTTTTGCGTCAATACAGACTAGACTGCGGATTTTATGCATTTATGACAAAAATTGGTGGATGTAATTTAAAACAATAAAAACATTAAGAGAATTTAACAACGCCCATATGTTATTCTCGATTTATTAAAATTGTTGAAAATAGAAAGGAAGTTTTATATGGCTTTTGTGTCTTGCAATTGGTGAAGACAATTTTTATTTTGCATAAAGATTCGCAGTCTAGACATTACTGTATTAGGGTGGACTTTAAAATTGTACCATTGGGTAAGAAAATAATTCCTGCAAAAGATGAAGTTGATTGGATAAGGGGAAGACGAGCCACATTGACGTTGCAGTTGCGAAAAACATGAAATTTTATAGGAATGGAAATATTTGAAGGAAAGACTTTTGATTAACTTCATCTTCTGCAGGAATTATTTTCTTACTCAATGGCACAATATTAGGGGGGGGGCATGAAAAGAATCTCGCAAAAAATTTCAACAGGAATAGCTGAGGTCCACGTCTTCCCGACGTACGATTGATCTAAAACTTTGAAAAATATCATTTTTTCATCAGATGGAACAATATATGGGGGTGGGCGTGCCCAAAATTTGATTGCCGAAAAATACGGTCCACCCTACTGTATATCATATAGCGAGATGCTAATGGTTTTGAGGAACAGCGCGACGTAGTGAAAATATTAATGATTATGATTAACGCACGGACTACGTTTTGATCAGCAATCAGTTACCGCGGCAGATACGAACGGCTATAATTTCGAGCATTTTCCAGCAATGAAGCACCCAGCAAGGATTTCCGAGCAGTAAAAAGTGAATGTGCCACGGGAAACTAGAGTGGCGATCGAGAGATACCAGAGCGATTTCGTATATAAATATTAATGGCTCTGGACACCGAGCCTCCGGGCCGTTACGTATCGCCGCATTCAGATTAATATCGATTCGTTTCGATTCTCGTTAGTCACCGCCACGCGTTTCGTGTTTGCACGTACCCCTCCCCCCCTCTCTCTCTCGGAGCAAGGACGTGACACGTACTGTCCGACTGAGTCACTAATAAGAGGAACTCTCTTACTGCTTCTGGGCAGTCGGAGACTCGAGGTAAAACGATGAGTAAGTCGATGCGATTCGAGTTCATTAACTTGTTCTTTTCTCAGGACCTACAAGCCTTTTCTTTATAGTGAGTCTATTGTTTAATTACAGATATGCTTATAGGACCATGCATGAGTAACAAACCTAACCCAGACCATATCGTGATGAACGCTCATATGTTGGTCTTCCAAGAATCGTTCAAGGAGCTTAATTAAAACTTGAATTCAAGGATTTAATCCATCCACAGGTGGTAGTTGATCCCTTCATGTTATTACAAATGGTCCTGCTAAATTGTTTTTCAAGATCCCACAATAATAAATGAGAAAGAAAATTATTTCACTGTAGAAAGTAGAACCACCACTATGTATACGTGTTTGAGATTGTCCTGTTGGATAGAGACGCTACCAAACAACTCCAGCTTGCTGAAGATCAGTCTAGATGAAACAAAACAAGAAGAAGCAGAAGCAGAAGAGAAGTTCTATTTCGTCTAACAGCGGCCGAAAGGCGAGTACCATGTTTGCGGCATTCAAGAAGAAAATTCGGTAAGATTGGCAACGTTTGGTAGCAAACAGCGTAGGGGGCAATCAGCCCGACCGCTCATTTGGAGTCTGCTGCTCGAAGACGGTAAACGCGAGCTGAACGTCTCGATTGGAATTAGCTGCTATGTCGTTAACCGCGCGCGAGCCACTCGAAATTTTGATTCGATCCGAGACGAGGTTGGGATAAGAGATCAGACTTCTAAGAGAGAATAGTCGAGAGAGCTAGGCGGTCCACGACCGGAAGCGTCGCATTCGTTGCCCGCATGTGGACGATTTATCTCGCAGGAAATCGAGAATGGGCAACCCGCTCGCAGTAAACTCTGCCGGCCGGTTAACGATCGCCGGTGTTAATTAAAAAATATATAGAGGCTCGTATTTGTCAGCGGAGGAGTAGAGTGTTATGACACCGGTCGGACAGGACGTAGGATTTATATCGGCTTAGCGGTTAAACGCTGACGCATCCTGTCCACGTGTCGCCACGAACCCCCTTCCCCCCCCCCTCTCTCTCTCTCTCTCTCTCTCTCTCTCTCTCTCTCTCTCTCTCTCTCTCTCTCTCTCTCTCTCTCTCTCTCTCTCTCGACAATTTTGATAATAACTTCATTTCTCGAATTGTTCGAGACGAAAAAGGAGGGAACACGCTCTCCCTCTCTGTCTCTCTCCTCTCGCAGCAGGCGGCAGTCGCGGGACCACGATAGTGCCATTTAAGGACCACCCACCAGCCACCATAAATTTCGCGGTAATTCACGACAATTGCTTCTCCTCTGTAATTCTATTATTTATGCCCGCGATGGCTGAGCCTGACACACTTCGTTCGAACGGGGATGCGCGAGATATCGATCTCAGTTTTCGCTCTGGGGCCATTAATTCGAGATACAACGAGAGATATCCAACCCTCGAAGAAGAAGGCAGAGTGTTCACCCCCTTGCGATACCACTTTCCTAACGTCTTCGATGATTTTAGAACCCTTTTCTCTCCCCCCAAGAATTTTTTACGAGGCAAGAGACATTTATGTTTATTGTGCTCCTGCATTTTTGGTAATATTGATGCTGGATTTTTGGACCACTAAAAGTGGCCATTTTATGGTACATCTCTGATGATTTTGAACCCTTTTGTCTTCCTCAATCATTTTCTACAAAAAATACATTCATGTTTATTGTGCTCCTGTATTTTTTATTATCGTTGATGCTGGATTTATGTACCACCAAAAGTGGCCATTTTATGGTACATCTCTGATGATTTTGGACCCTTTTGTCTTCCTCAATCATTTTCTGCAAGGCAAAAGACATTCATGTTTATTGTACTCCTGCATTTTTGATTATGGTTGCAGTTGGATTTATGGACCACCAAAAGTGGCCATTTTATGGTACATCTCTGATGATTTTGGACCTTTTGTCTTCCTCAATCATTTTCTACAAGGCAAAAGACATTCATGTTTATCGTACTCCTGCATTTTTGGTAATGTTGATGCTGGATTTTTGGACCACCAAAAGTGGCCATTTTATGGTACATCTCTGATGATTTTGGACCTTTTGTCTTCCTCAATCATTTTCTACAAGGCAAAAGACATTCATGTTTATCGTACTCCTGCATTTTTGGTAATGTTGATGCTGGATTTATGTACCACCAAAAGTGGCCATTTTATGGTACATCTCTGATGATTTTGGACCCTTTTGTCTTCCTCAATCATTTTCTGCAAGGCAAAAGACATTCATGTTTATTGTACTCCTGCATTTTTGGTAATGTTGATGCTGGATTTTTGGACCACCAAAAGTGGCCATTTTATGGTACATCTCTGATGATTTTGGACCTTTTGTCTTCCTCAATCATTTTCTACAAGGCAAAAGACATTCATGTTTATCGTACTCCTGCATTTTTGGTAATGTTGATGCTGGATTTATGTACCACCAAAAGTGGCCATTTTATGGTACATCTCTGATGATTTTGGACCCTTTTGTCTTCCTCAATCATTTTCTGCAAGGCAAAAGACATTCATGTTTATTGTACTCCTGCATTTTTGGTAATGTTGATGCTGGATTTTTGGACCACCAAAAGTGGCCATTTTATGGTACATCTCTGATGATTTTGGACCCTTTTGTCTTCCTCAATCATTTTCTGCAAGGCAAAAGACATTCATGTTTATCGTACTCCTGTATTTTTGATTATGGTTGCTGTTGGATTTATGGACCACCAAAAGTGGCCATTTTATGGTACATCTCTGATGATTTTGGACCTTTTGTCTTCCTCAATCATTTTCTACAAGGCAAAAGACATTCATGTTTATCGTACTCCTGCATTTTTGGTAATGTTGATGCTGGATTTTTGGACCACCAAAAGTGGCCATTTTATGGTACATCTCTGATGATTTTGGACCTTTTGTCTTCCTCAATCATTTTCTACAAGGCAAAAGACATTCATGTTTATTGTGCTCCTGTATTTTTGGTAATGTTGATGCTGGATTTATGTACCACCAAAAGTGGCCATTTTATGGTACATCTCTGATGATTTTGGACCCTTTTGTCTTCCTCAATCATTTTCTACAAAAAATACATTCATGTTCATTGTGCTCCTGCATTTTTGATAATGGTAATGGTAATGGTTATACAGAATGGTCAAGGTCCACAACAATTTTGCTAGTAACTCGACTAGTAATTAATTGCTTATCTAATTTTAACAATAAACAATCCAATGGATCTCAGTGCTCAATAATCTGAACAGTCATCTCGCAACACTGAGAAATGTTAGCATCCTAAGCTATGCGCGTTCCACGTGAGTGATTGGTAGGCGCACCCCAGTCGATGGGGCACCCTAGTCAGTGGCCCCCATGGCTTATCGATCGAGTCTCGAGAAGTAAGATCGACTGTTCCAGCGAGCTGTGTGGGAGGATGAGTCACGCTTGGCCTATCGTGACACAACCATATTATTTTTATGGCGTTTTCGCGTGGCCACCATGATTCACGAGAACCGAGGCTTTTCCGGCACCCTCAGAGCATTCGAGGTCTCTCTGGGTTAGGCGACGCCCTCCCCCTCTCTCTCTCTTTCTCTATATCTCTATCTCTCTCTATGAATCGTCAGAAATCCCAGAACGATGCCCCATATGGAATCATACAGTCCGCCGCTGCTAATTATTGCAAGCGGCCCGTGTGGTTTCGTTTAATAGGAAACATTTGTTAACACCCTGGAGACCTCGCGGTCCCGAAACAGGACAGGGGTCGCAGCTTTCGCAGCCGTGACCGACGATTAGTTAGCCGCTTCGTCTACGAACAAATTGTCGCGTTCCCGAAATGAAAATCTCGAACATCGTGAAGGATCACGTAGAGCGTTCCAGCTTCATATTTCCTCCTAAAATCTGATTCGTAATTCATTCGAATTTTTGCTCGAAACACAGGCAAGTAAAAGGAAGTAAAAGAAAACTAATTTCCAAGAATCAACGGAATATTAATGCAATTAAATTTAAATTAAATTATTATACAAATAAAACGTGATATTTTTTTTACTTAAATTTAAGAAATACACATGACATAAAATTTACTAATGATATAGAAGAATTAACTAAACTTTTATGCAATAAAATTGAGCACAATTATTTAAAATCTATTTATATCGAAATATAAAAGTTGTCACACGAAAAGTACCACCCTTATCAATGTGACGTCGTCTTCTGCTTCCTTAGCTCTTTGAAATTCATGCAGCGTACACAACAAATTTTCTAGGAGCTCAGTCTCTGATTTTCCTTAAATGCGAAACGTCGTTTGAAATATTTCGAATGTACATTTTAGACTGACGAGAGAAATCCGTGAGACGATTGCCTAAACAAAACACGGTGCCCGCGCGGGACGTGCGATAAGAAACAGACTTACGCGATGACCTAATATTTGCATTTTATCTCTTCGCCAGAATTGCATTTTCTCAGTCTCGTGTTCATGTCAGAGAGTCCAATCCCACCGAGAATCCTCGTCGATTACCCAGGCAATATTTCTTGATTTTCTTGCGGAGCGTGCCGGACGACGAAAACTTTTGCTTTCCAGACGAGTCACTCTCGTGTCTAGATTGACAGATTCGTGTCACGCGATACCATTTCGGACCGATACCGTCCGCTGACAGAGAGCTGCCCGAAGAAAAACAGCTAGATTGCTCGACAGTCGTCCCACGGTGGTTCGTTTTGCCTTGAAAGTTGAGTAGACTTCCTGAACGAAGTTGCCCAACAGAATCTCTTCATCAAATCGTTGACGTTTCCGTATTAACCCTGCCCGTAAATTTAGTCAGCAACTTGCTCTTCTGGAGAGGAGAACATATTTGTCCCAATGAAATTTGCATCGACACAGTTCAACCATTTAAATATTTTAATTTATGTAATCTCTTGCATTAAAATGACTCGAAGAAGTCATGAGTAATTTCTGTAAGAGTTAAGTACTACGGCGCATTGGTTCAAAGAAAATTTTAGAATGTTGCTGTATCAAAACAAAATTCAAAAGAAATTATCAAGAAGATGCTTAAAGTGCACGAGAAAGATTTCTGTGGAAAGTAATCGATGAAAAGACAATTTTAATTTTATCGAAAACTAGAAGGAGTAATTGCTACGGTGTATTGGTTCAAAGAAAATTTAAAAACGTTGCTGTATCAAAACAAAAATCAAAAGAACTTATCAAACAGATGCTTAAAGTGCACGAGGAAGATTTCTGTGGAAAGTAATCGATGAAGAGACAATTTTAATTTTATCGAAAACTAGAAGGAGTAATTGCTTCGGTGTATTGGTTCAAAGAAAATTTAAAAACGTTGCTGTATCAAAACAAAAATCAAAAGAACTTATCAAACAGATGCTTAAAGTGCACGAGGAAGATTTCTGTGGAAAGTAATCGATGAAGAGACAATTTTAATTTTATCGAAAACTAGAAGGAGTAATTGCTTCGGTGTATTGGTTCAAAGAAAATTTAAAAACGTTGCTGTATCAAAACAAAAATCAAAAGAACTTATCAAACAGATGCTTAAAGTGCACGAGGAAGATTTCTGTGGAAAGTAATCGATGAAGAGACAATTTTAATTTTATCGAAAACTAGAAGGAGTAATTGCTTCGGTGTATTGGTTCAAAGAAAATTTAAAAACGTTGCTGTATCAAAACAAAAATCAAAAGAACTTATCAAACAGATGCTTAAAGTGCACGAGGAAGATTTCTGTGGAAAGTAATCGATGAAGAGACAATTTTAATTTTATCGAAAACTAGAAGGAGTAATTGCTTCGGTGTATTGGTTCAAAGAAAATTTAAAAACGTTGCTGTATCAAAACAAAAATCAAAAGAACTTATCAAACAGATGCTTAAAGTGCACGAGGAAGATTTTTGTGGAAAGTAATCGATGAAGAGACAATTTTAATTTTATCGAAAACTAGAAGGAGTAATTGCTACGGTGTATTGGTTCAAAGAAAATTTAAAAACGTTGCTGTATCATAACAAAAATCAAAAGAACTTATCAAACAGATGCTTAAAGTGCACGAGGAAGATTTCTGTGGAAAGTAATCGATGAAAAGACAATTTTAATTTTATCGAAAACTAGAAGGAGTAATTGCTACGGTGTATTGGTTCAAAGAAAATTTAAAAACGTTGCTGTATCAAAAAAAATCAAAAGAACTTATCAAACAGATGCTTAAAGTGCACGAGGAAGATTTCTGTGGAAAGTAATCGATGAAAAGACAATTTTAATTTTATCGAAAACTAGAAGGAGTAATTGCTACGGTGTATTGGTTCAAAGAAAATTTAAAAACGTTGCTGTATCAAAACAAAAATCAAAAGAACTTATCAAACAGATGCTTAAAGTGCACGAGGAAGATTTCTGTGGAAAGTAATCGATGAAGAGACAATTTTAATTTTATCGAAAACTAGAAGGAGTAATTGCTTCGGTGTATTGGTTCAAAGAAAATTTAAAAACGTTGCTGTATCAAAACAAAAATCAAAAGAACTTATCAAACAGATGCTTAAAGTAAATATGTTTTTTTCTATCGATCGTATTTGCTGATAATAAATCTTTAAATGTTTTCGGCGCTACGGTTCGATCTTTTGTTAAGAACGAAGCAATTTTGCTAATTTAGTCAAACATAATCAACGTTTCGATCCTAGTTTGGATCTTTGCCAAGATTAATTTGAATTGCGTCTGTAAAATAAATATGTTATAATAATGTTGAAAAACAGAAATTATCGAGTGAATTATTATTATTGAGTGATTGAATGTAAACAAATATTGTTCATAAAGACACACTCACTTGCTTTGAGGAACTAAATATATGATAAATGTGCGACACGTGTGTTGCGTGCGTCGAACATGCTTGTTGTCAAGATACTGATGTACGTACGTATTTGAACTCGATCTAGGTTATATCAATCGATACAAGGCGGTAAATTTGAAAAGACATAATATGTTCTTAAATCCACTCTTGCGGATATACCTTGATGGTAAATCGTTATTGACATTCTACTTTTGTTGGAATCAATTACATACATTTGTATGTGAGAAAGTAATCGTGAGTTGGTTAAACCAACTTCTATTGATGCAATGAATTTAGGTGTAGTGATATATTTTTTATTAGGAACGTCAAGTGCATGTTTGGGTCCTAATTTCAAAACTTTTTCAGTACATTTAGGAATCTCTATGTCTGTAAGGTTTTTTAGGCAGTGATTATTATTTACATCTAAGAGATCGTCATTATTATTGTTGAATGTGATGTTGCTTGTTTCCAATAATCTGTTGAATTTTTTTTATGCCTCTACTCTTTATATTTTTGAACAGTTTGTTAAATTTTCTATTTTCTACGGTGAAAAACCTTTCAGACAAGATTTGAGGAAGTAAGAAAAGGATTCATCATTTAATTCAGAAATTCTATTACGCAATGAAGCTTGTAAAAAATGTGTATCTTTGATGGCAATGTTTAGTAGTTTCTTCATGTATCTATTCTGTAGATTTATCAATTTTTTATATGTGAGATGCTTAAAGTGCACGAGAAAGATTTCTGTGGAAAGAAATCGAGGAAAAGACAATCTTAATTTCAACGAAGACTAGGCCGGAAGGATTAATTTCTCCGATGTATTGGTCCGAAGAAAAATAAAAAATGTTAGTGTATGGAAAAAGAAATCGGAAAAATTATGCAGCAGATGGCTGAATTGCACGAGAGAGATTTCCGTGGAATGAAATCGATGAAAAGACGATTCTAATTTCGGCGACGAGTAGTATGTGTGTTCACAGTGGCGCGGTGCTTAGGCGTCTGCAGCCTAAGCGAGCGAGAAACGTGTGACGGGATCGAGCGACTTGTGCACACGTGTTCACCACGGCGAGACCAACAAACGAATGAACGAACGAACCAGCGGCATTCGAGATTTATCGATGCATTAAGAACCGCGAAGCCGCTGCGACAACCTCTCGAACAAAGTGTTCGTCGGGGAACGGTTCTGTTTTATTCATCGCCGCCTCCGTTTATCGTCGCGAGCGGTGCCTTCTTTATTTAAGCGCTTTCGAAATTCATACGCAGCCAGCCCGAAGCTGCGCAAGGCCAAAATTGATTTTGCCCCGCTCCGATGAAGCCTGGACCGTTCGAAACTCTGCACAGAACACGTTATAGTCTTCGGCAGAGCAATCACTGTATTAGTTAGAGGCGGCGGGCGACCCACTCTGATAATCGCTTTGAGAACAACTTTTTCAGAACTAGACCGGGCGACTTGAAATTTGTTTAGAAACTAGAATGATTACTCAATCAAATTTTGGGGAAATTGACGAAACAGTTGTAGAAACAGTTGACGATGATTTTTTTTTAAAATAATATTAATATAACTTAATACTAATTAGATATATTTTTAAAATTTGTCATGCAGGCCCAACTTATCAAATCCAACTTATCAAAAGTTTTCAACTCTCCTGGTTGATTTTTTAAGAAGTTATTCTCTTTTTCGTTGTGACAATTCCAGCCTACGCACTATGGTCTGGAAACCCCTTTTTCGTGGCCAAAAGTATTTTAGCGTTATTTAAAGTTGAAGGTTATAGTATGCTAGGTCGTTGAATTCGTTTCGACACCAGCAATAATATTATAAAGTCAGAAATATATGGTAACATTTAAAAAATTGACGTGATTCCCATTTTTATAAACAAAAAATTTTTTTTTAAATTTTGTATATTGAAATTTGTAGATATGTAAATACTGATCAACTTTTGTTGGAAACATTTTTTTGGCAGAACGTAGGAAATGTCTTAAAAATCGTGTTAACTATTCTGCCGCAGGAATAACATAAGTAATAATACTAGCACAAATAAGATAAATACATAAATAAAATCACTAATGTATTAATGTACATCATATATATACATTATTTATAAATGTGCATAAACTATAAAAAAGACGATCGGTAAACAATCGAACGAAGATGAGGCTAAACAAAATTGAAAACAAGCCAAACCCGTGGCAATTGCAAAAACTACATACAATAACTGTATATACAGGGTGAACCACGAATTGTAAGCAGTAGAGATTACTCTGTTATTAGCAGTCCGATAAAAAATGTTTCTATCGCATATAACATGGTTTCAAAAGAACTTTCACACGATTATAGCAAACTTTTTGTACAAAAATTAAAAAAACAATTTTTGCAATATTCTTATGTTATGATACTTACCGAATTCGCCTTGAAATTCTTTAACAAATAGGCGTAAAAATAGATTTTGAAAAATCATGAAAAAAAGAGTTGACAAAAAATTTGCTATAATCACGTGAAATCTCTCTTGAAACCATGCTATACCTGATAAAAACATTTTCGATCGGAGTGCTAATAGCAGAGTAATCTCTACTGGTCACGATTCGTGGTACGAATCCGAGCTACTCGTTCGGAAAAATGCGAGCTACTTAAAAAAATCAGAAATGTCTACAATTTCATATGCAAAAGGTTCCATTTATACCGATTTGTGCCGTTTTTGTAAAACCGTTCTCAAAGTTTGTCATGCAGCTGCAAGCGAACGTGTTCGGAGCGCCTGAAAATCCCGGTTACTATTTATTAAAAACGTTGTACAACTAAAACGGGCAGAAACGGGCAAATGAAACTTTATACACTATATTCAGAAATGTCTAAGATTTCATATTCAAAAGGTTCCATTTATGCCGATTTGTGCCGTTTTTTTAAAACCTTTCTCAAAGTTTATATTGTTTAAACTTGTCACTATTTGTTTATGGATAAAAAGATGCTAACAACAGTATTACACACCTAAAATATACCTGCTGACACATACGAAATTATCATTTAAACTTGTATTTTGATAGTCCATGATGACTATTTTAAACGTTTTTTTTAATCTGAATTTTACGAGGTTTGTCTTCAAAACGTTATATCTCAGCAATGAATAATTGGAAAGGATTAATAATTTGGATTTGGAAGCTTCGGATGGTTCCTATTTTGTTCCAAAAAAAATTTTTCGAAAATCTTTATCTTGAAAAATTGACTTTTGGCCACGAAAAACGGGTTTCTAGACCATAGTGCTACGTTAGAATGAGCGATCGTTTCAAGCAATTATTGTTGCAGGCTCAGGGTAGTAAACAGAGCAGAGAGCAAAGGCGAAAGCTGTACCGCAACAAAATAACCTCGTTCAAACTTTCTTTTGTAAGAGAACGCTGCCACCGGCGAAACGAATGATTACAACAATTAGTCTCGCTTTCAACTTGACGATTTTGTTTACGCAACTGCACGTTCGTTCACAGGATTACCCAAATAGAGCAACGTGTTTAAGCTTTAAAAAAACATCGCTGTATGATAAACTTTCGTTTGACAGAGACGCGACTCTGAACGCTTTAAAAACGTCACATGACCGAGTCCCATGGGAATGCTTCGTCTCCGCCTGTGCTTTGTCCCCGTTCAAGAGCCAAAAACGAAGAACGCGGAGCCGGGAACGTCGAGGCCCATTATCATAATAATATTACCCTCTTCGCGAGTATACTTGCCTTTTATATTTCAATGGTTTTTATCCAATTCCGTTTATCCGTGAACGGATGTTCAGCAATTATTAAGACAAATTCTCCTGTTAGAGCCAACATCAAAGAACGACTGTGTTTATAAGCAAACTAATCATTTCCTCGGCGATTCCCGTTTTCTGGCGAGCGGATTCGCAAAATTCGAGACGGTTTTTGCGAATGCTGAGTATCTGGGTCGACAGTTGTCGGCCCGTTCCTGGAAGCAGTTAGACCTACACCACAGTGATCGTGCGAAGGTCGTAGCTCAGAATTTCGCGTAATAGCGGCCTTGTCGAGCGTCGTTACACCCCGGCTAAATTTCGTTAGTGTGCCACTAGCCAAAACTCGGAAAAACGTCCTCGCGAACTTCCGCTTGTGGCGCGCGCGATAAAGCCCCTCGAACTGATGACGCATCTTCTCGCAGACACTCGCACTTTCTCTCTCTCTCTCTCTCCATTTCTCTGTCTCTGTCTCGCAAAACCCGCGGGAATATCGCAGAATGCATCGGTAGCCAAATATAAACGTGTAAACTGTTCGGTCTACGGGCCGTCTGGTTATTTATCCCGCTTTTCCGAGATTATCCCGGGAACCCTTGGATGCTGACTGTTCCATTTGTTTCGCTAGGGACGCTCGCAGCGTTCGAATAGATTACATTCGAACGGCGTTACACGCTCCTGTCGTGCTTACGGTACGTCAGGAAGCGGATTTTTCCGTGCTCTGTGTATTTTTCTTTGCGGAACTCGCGATGTTTGAGCGGTAAATCTTTTTGCGTGCGGGAGGCTGTGTTTTCATTCTCCCCTGCTAATTTTTTTATTGCAAGATGCTGGAGATTGCGGAAGATACGGTAGACATCCCGCAGCCTCTGCAGAACCAATATTTCTCTGTTGTTCGAGAAACTTACGAAGATGTACTTAGCGAATTTTTCATTACGGAGCGCGTGAATCTTTTACAATGAAACCTGTCGTACCCGAAAGAGTATATTTTTTTATTAAAAACATATTAACTTTCCTGGATCTTATACCTCATTAACTTAAACTCTGAAGTGACTCAATATTTGCGAATCTTCCGCCGTGATTTTTCGAAGTGAATTCAACAATTTTTCTAAAAATGTACAACTGCTTTTGACCCGACAGATGTCAGCAGAATAATTTGTCCATTCTTTCCGAGCTTATGATGTTCGTAATTACGCCCGCGTTTCCGTGCGACTAGAAACGATCGCGCGGGAACTAGAAACGATGGTGCAACGACAAACGAAAGACAAGAAAATGAAAGAGAGTAGAAGAATAAAAGAGGAAAAAATAGAAGAGAGAGCGTAGCACGGATGCCGGGACGCGCGGTGTTCTCCGTCGGACGTGCAGGCGCCAAGAATTCGGCGTTCCCGAATTCTTCGAGTTTTTACGAGAAGATATTGGCATTCTTTTCGCGTTCTAGCTACGTGTCTCGTCACCGTCGCTAAATTGAACGCATCGGCGAGGAATTCATTACCGTCCGCGACGAACCGAGTCCTCGTCGGGCGAAGCAGAATTAATAAGCAGCCTCGAGCCTAACAGGGACCATCTTTCTGCGATCAGGGAACCTGGCGCTATGGAATATTTAATAACGGCGTGTAAAAATTGCGAACAGGAAAAGGAGAATCGCGAAAATTGCGTCTACCTCGTTAAGTTCTGACAGATACAAATTTTTCCGGTGTCTAACGAAAATGTAGGAGCAATTATGAAAGACGGGAACATTTGGGGAACGTTTAACAAGAATATTATGCATATATGCATTAAAACAGTGAAGTCATAAGAAGAATTCAAAAATGTTTTATTACTTGCAGCCTATTAGAAATATTAAGAAAGAAAAGAATTTATTTTTACCTTTTATCAAAATTATATTACATAATTAATTACACAATTATATATAATATAATTATGTATAATAATCTTATATAATAAATATATATATAATAACATAAAATATTACATAATTAAGAATTACATTTTACTGCAGTTTGATGAAATCCAAATGAAAAATATTAATTTTGCATGAAGATCCCATCATGCATGAAGCATATCTAAAAGTTTTAATTAAGAAATCGTGAAAAAATCTCGATTGTACGTATTTATAATAAAAACGAATGAAAGTAAAATGAGATGCACAACGAAGCTGACAATCTTGTAAATGAGGAGCGTAAATAACTACAAAATTCAATTGTTACTGTAATCAAGAAACTTGAAAATTGTTGGTCACGATGGTGTTCACTATGATCAGTAAGTTCGTTTCGGAAAAAAGCTGTTGGATGTCACTGTCAATTACACTGTCCAACAAATTGCAACTTTTTTTATGTTCCCTAATTACTGTTGGGTCCTTCTTATAGAGTTTTTTGCGCTGATTCCGAATCTGTTTTTAATTTTTTTCCTATACGCACAGTTTTTGAGGAACACGGTTTTGAAAAAAAAACATATTTTTCAACTTTAAACAAATATTGTGATGTTATTATAAAAGATATTGAATTGTTCTTTGCAGCAGAAGATTCTGTAGACTTTCCCGAATACGGTGATATCCAAAATTAATACATTATGAATGTTTAAACATGTTTAAACAATCATTAAAGGCGGAGAGACGCCACTTTTGCACCAATTTTTGAGGATATTTTTGAATTTATCTTAAAAAATAAGGGTCCAGCGGAAAATCGAACTATACCACTCGATAGAGCAGACTTTTATCTTGAGAAGCCACCCTGTCAAGTTTGGATCGTCGACGTTTTTTTCGAACCAGAAAGCAAAATATCTTCGCCCGACATGAGTTGCCGCCAGTGGCGCTCGCCATTAGAACGGGCGTTCTACGTTATTTCATATCGGGCGAAGATATTTTGCTTTCTGGTTCGAAAAAAACGTGGACGATCCAAACTTGACAGGGTGGTTTCTCAAGATAAAAGTCTGCTCTATCGCGTGGTATAGTTCGATTTTCCGCTGGATTCTTATTTTTTGAGATAAATTGAAAAGTATCCTCAAAAATTGGTGCAAAAGTGGTGTCGCTCCGCCTTTAGTGATTATTTAAACATGTTTAAACAATCATAATGTATTAATTTTTAATACCGCTGTATTCGGAAAAGTCTACAGAATCTTTTGCTATAAAGAACAATTCGATATCATTTATAATAACACTACAATATTTGTTTAAATTGGAAAAATATGTTTTTTTTTCAAAGTCATGTTTCTCAAAAACTGTGCGTATAGGAAAAAAATTAAAAACAGATTCGGAATCAGAGCAAACAACTCTATACAAAGGACCCAACAGTAATTGGGGAACAAATTTGGTGTTGGACAGTGTTATCATTTCACATGCAACAACCAAATATATTTGGTTCTTTGTTCTACTGTATTGTACCGTATTTGTTCTATTGCAATAGAACCACGCTTTCACCTAGGATGCAGGCGTTTGTATGGCGCGTCGCTAATGGCCCGAGCGATTGAAACAACGCGAGGAATGTGAAAGAATCGCGAGTGGCATAGTTGCGGAATCGTTATCGTCAGGTAGACGCGGTACTGGGAGCATTCAGAGAAAGGAGACGGTGAAGATATCAAAAGGAAATATTATGCAATTGCATCGTTGTTCGAGGAAGAAGGGAGGCGAGCTTTGCTCCTCGGTTGCAAGCAGGCTGATGTTCGCGGGCCGCAGTTCCCGCTTGCTGCCGAGCTAAACAGGGATCCGAACAGACTAAAAGGAGCAGGCTGAGGGCTGAACAGAAGCGGACCGGAGCGGAGGAATGCTGCGATTTTATTCCAGGTCGGACAAAACATTTCCCATCGGGTTCGCCGAAATAGAGGCATGCACCTGTCCCGTTAGAAAAGGAGCAACCCTCCTCGATGCTCTCGGAGTCTCGCGATCCTCCCGGTTCGCCACTTTCCTGCCGCACCTCTCACCGATCCGTTCGTTCCGAGTGCGAGCTTCATGCTACGGTTCTGCAGGCTGCAGTTTCCGATCGCGCAAGACTCACGCTGCTCGCCGTTGCTTATTCCAATGCGTTTTAACTGCATCTGAACCATTTCCGTCGCAACGTATTGGTTTAGAAGCACAGTGGTGTGTTTTTTCCAGAAGCACTCCAAAAATTCAATTTTCACAATGTTTGCTATCGAAGCAGATTTGTTGTGTACGTACTAGTGCATTCAATGCAGCTTAATTTTCCTCGTTACTTGCCTCAATGCGTTTTAATGCATTTTTGCCGCGACGCACAGTGGGGTATTTGGCCTGAAAAAGTGGAAAAAATTATTGTAGCGTTATTTATAGGCTCAAGGTTATAATATTATATATCGTTGGATTCGCCTTAAGATCAGCGACAACATTATGAAATCCAAAATACATTTTAGTATTTGAAAAATCAAATTTACCTCAATTTTTTGAAAAAAAATTTTTTTTTTCAACTTTTATATATTGAAATTTGTAGACGTCTGTATACTGTTCCTCTTTTGTTCGAAACATTTTTTCCTCAGATTATCGAGAACCCCTGAAAAAGCAAGGCGATAGTGGAATATTTGCACTATTATAACTTGAAAAATATTTAAGAAAAAAATATTTTAATATAGTGTTTTGGAAAGCTGTCAAAACAAGCAACAAGAATATGCAACAAAAAATAGAGAGTTCTATTTAAGAAATGGAAGATGACCTTCGCGTGATTTTCAAACGACTATCCAAGGTCAAATCAATGACACCATTTTATGCCCCCCTCTAAACCATATAACTTTTGTCTGAAACATTTTTCTCCAAAATAGCTTCATTTCCCAGATATACATCTGTTTCACGTTAAATGACTCACCCGGTATATTAGAAGAATATTTTAAAATGCTTACCATTAATTTTCATCGGAAAATACGTAAGAAATTTCTTCCTCAGATAATGTTTCTTCTTCATTTGAGGCCAAGCGCAGCCGAACGTACGCGTACGCGAAACGCTGCTAAACACTTAATTCTAAATTAGCTATAAAATTTGAATCCAGACATATCTGGAATCAAACTTTGTTGGCTGATAATCACGAATCTTTACCGAATGTAATGACACCAAAAAGAGCACTCAATACGGCTTTATACTATAACAAAATTGTCAATAAAGTTTTGTAATTTTTAAAAAGCTTACAGAATGATTGGTAATATTCAAATATTAATAACTATACTAATTTAGATGACAACAAAATAAAATCTATGCGAAAGTGCTCTGTATACCTACCTGAACAACTTTTGTAGTACAAGAATTTACAGAATTTCCCTTCAAACACATGAAAATCGCCAATGAACAGACGCTGTCTTAGAGACTGTTTAAGAACGCCAAGCGCGCCTTAAAATCTCTCGACTTTCGATGAAGTTTACTACTTCACGGGTGTACAAATAGAAAAAATAATATTGCAGCCTTATTCTTCAGACCTTTAACTACAACGAACAACAAAAGTTTTATGCCATACGCAAAAATTTAGAAATTGAATTTTTTCCACTTTTTCGGGCCAAATACCCCACTGTGCGACGCATTGGTTCAGAAGCACTGAGGTGTAGTTTTTTGAGAAGCACCGCAAAATTCATTCTTCGCAATTTTTGCTATCTAAGCAGCTTTGTTGTGTATATATTACTACGTTAAATGCGGCATGGATTTTTTGAATATGTCCATTGGTTACCAAGATACAGGCCATCAAAGCTGATTGAACATCATGCTCCTGAATATCTTACTATTCGTTGAAATTGTATTCCGAGGTGAACGTAAAGAATTGTAACGTCTGTGTAATTTCGACGGAAAATCGCATTTAGTAGGATCGCACCCTTAGTCGGTTTCCTCGGTTTTCTCGGCGCTTCTCGTTCGTCTCGCCCGTTTTTCCTCCTGTTACTTTCCCCTCTCGCAAGGAATTCTTTTTTCTCGGCCGATTCCTCTTCTCCGCGAGGATACCCTCCTCTTCTCACGGCCGTGGCTGGTTCTCCTCTATATTCTGTATCCACTGGCTTTCCTCCTCCAAAGAGAGCTTCGCCCTATCATCCCCCATACCGCAACGTTTCTTCTTGCGTAGGCCATAACGCTATTTCCGTCAGGCCACGCTGAAACGCCGTACATGATTTAATGCCGGCTGGACACAGGGTCAAAGAAGCCCTTTCCGACCCACCACACGGCGAGCCATTTGAAAAATCGCTGGAATCCTTCTTCTACATTGTCTTGGGAGACTATTTTCATTGAAAAATTGAACTTTCTTCGGTATATTTTTCGAGACTTACACGAAAATATACGAAAATATAAAAATACGAAAACGAAGCTAAAATGTAGCTCAATGTTCTCTAAAAAAATTTTTGTTTTTCACGGTTGCTTATCCCGGTAAATAAAATATTAAATGTATTCATAGTTGGTAAATCACCCAATTAAAGGGTTAAAATGGGAGATAAATAACTCGTGTTTTTTTATTGAAGCTCTTCAGACCTTTAAATGGGTCCATTTCGCTTTATAGTACAATTTGGTGTTACAATGTTACAAGGTGAGATATGGTTCAAGTAGATAACTCGCAATCTTTGAAATAAGAATGAATAAACAGTGGTTAACGAAAGTATTCGAACGCCCTTTAAGATAGAATAACTTTTGTATAATTGTACCAAACTACCTGATTTTTTATAATCAATTAGAAGCATTGGTTTATGAAATGATATGCAAAAACACCTACTTCCAATTTTCATTAAGGGGCTAAATAAAAAAGTTTTAAAAAATGCCTTCTTTATTTTTGCATGTAACCTTGTAAATTATAATTTTTGGAGAACCTTTTCAGAAAAGATTTTCAAAAAATTACAATTTACAAGGTTGCATGCAGAAATAAAAAAAAGCATTTTTAAAAACTTTCTTATTTGGGCCCTTAAAGAAAATTTAAAATATATGTATTGTAGATCTACAAAAGATATATTTTAAATTTTTATTAAGGGCCCAAATAAGAAAGTTTTAAAAAATCCTTTCTTATTTTTGCATGTAACCTTGTAAATTACAATTTTTGGCAAATCTTTTTTGCATATCTTGAATGCTTCTAATTGATTATACAAAATCAGGTTGTTTGGTACAATTATAAAAATGTTATTTTGTTTTAAAGGGCGTTCGAATACTTTCTTTACCCACTGCAAATGCAAGCCTTAATATTTGGTTCCGCTATAAACATATCGATACTTAGGAGTAATCGGTAGCCCATTTTACATAGAGATTCAAAAGTTTGTGCCTTTGAACGTCGTACTTTTCGCACTGCCAGATGACGTGGTTTAAGGATTCGTCACTTCGATCACAACTACACTTACCGTCAGAAATTATGCTTACGCGCGCCAACGAAGCTACTAAGTGATAATGATCCGCCCGCATCCTATTGACCGTACAAGTAAAACACCTCTCAAGTCTTTTATGGGAGAACCAGGGTAGGGAACTGTCGCGAAAAAAGTTATAGAAATAATTTTCGCCCTCCTGGTAATTTCAGTAGATTTTCTTTGGCCCGTTTTTTATATTTTTCATATAAATCTGTGAACGGAACTTTTGTCCGCGTCCTCATTGCCCTGAATACCAGAGTGCGATGGGACACAGTATAATTTTACGTAGCTGTTGTATTAATTTCTAATAAAAAGGTTAAATAAATACCTCGCGTTCCGTCGCAGGCAAGAAAGAAAACCGTCAGGTCTCGACCGTTCCATTTTCTGACTCGAAAATTATTCCCGGTCGATTCAGCAGGAATCCGTGTGGCATTTTCCCAATTTTCCCACGGGGTTCCTTTCGGATATTCCACGAGACCGACAGAAGACGCGTCCTCCGCACGCTTGCTCATTAGCGTCCCGTTTAATTCCCGCGTCTCGCGCCTATCGAAATTCAATTTTCCCATGGTGCCAGCGCGGCGAGCTAGACGGTGGTCCAGTTTTTTGCGGGACAGGAATTCGAACCCGGTTCCGGCGAATTAGCTTCCCCACCCTTGGATTTCCTCGTCGATATCGCGTCTCGTCGAGGAGCGAAGCTGAAGCGCGTTTATTTACGAGCTTCTTGCATCTACGCCGGGAAAAAGAAACGGCTGACGCCTTGCGACACCGTTGCTTGTGGGCTCTCTTGAAAGCATTCCGTTGCCAAAAGTCCCATTTTTCAACTTTCGAATTGAACCGGTTTTTCTACAGTGTGAAGCGGGAATGCTATATCGATCTGTCGAGACGAACGTTTTTGATAGCGACTGCTGGTTTTATGCCGACGTGGTTAAGCGAAAAACAACACAGTATGAATTCGCTTTATTTCAGCCTTGCAGCTAAGAAATGTGACTTGGTTTACATTAACCTAACTTTACAGATCTATCTTATTTCACACATTCGGTCCATACTTTCTCTCACTATTTTTCTTTGTCTCACTCCTTCCTGATCTACTCTGCTTGTGTCCTAATTACACTGTCCAACAAATTTCAACTTTTTTTATGTTCCCAGATTACTATTGGGTCCTTCTTATAGAGTTTTTTGCGCTGATTCCGAATCTGTTTTTAATTTTTTTCCTATACGCACAGTTTTTGAGGAACATGGCTTTGAAAAAAAAACATATTTTTTAACTTTAAACAAATATTATGATGTTATTATAAAAGATATTGAATTGTTCTTTGCAGCAAAAGATTCTGTGGACTTTCCCGAATACAGTGATATCCAATATTAATACACTATGATTGTTTAAACATGTTTAAACAATGATTAAAGACGGAGAGACACCATTTTTGCACCAATTTTTGAAGATATTTTTAAATTTATCTCAAAAAATAAGGGTCCAGCGGAAAATCGAACTATACCACACGATAGAGCAGACTTTTATCTTGAAAAACCCCCCTTTGAAGTTTTCGACATCGACGTTTTTACCGAACCAGAAAGCAAAATATCTTCGCCCGACATGCGTTGCCGCCAGTGGCGCTCTGGACGAGATATGGCGCAGCGACGGGATACGGAGCGGCGAACGACCGTTGTAGTGGTGAGCGCCACTGGCGGCAACTCATGTCGGGCGAAGATATTTTGCTTTCTGGTTCGGTAAAAACGTCGATGTCGAAAACTTAAAAGGGGGGTTTTTCAAGATAAAAGTCTGCTCTATCGCGTGGTATAGTTCGATTTTCCGCTGGACCCTTATTTTTTGAGATAAATTTAAAAATATCTTCAAAAATTGGTGCAAAAATGGTGTCTTTCCGTCTTTAATCATTGTTTAAACATGTTTAAACAAGCATAGTGTATTAATATTGGATATCACTGTATTCGGGAAAGTCCACAGAATCTTTTGCTGCAAAGAACAATTCAATATCTTTTATAATAACATCATAATATTTGTTCAAAGTTGAAAAATAGGTCATTTTTTCAAACTCAAATTTCTCAAAAACTGTGCGTATAGGGAAAAAATTAAAAACAGATTCGGAATCAGCGCAAAAAACTCTATAAGAAGGACCCAATAGTAATCTGGGAACAAATTTGGTGTTGGACAGTGTTATTACTAACCTAATTATTGCATTCTTTCCTATTCCCTAACATTTACTTTTGGTTTGATATATTCTTTGGTATATTTATGCTCTCTTTTTTCTCTTCCTCCTCAACTTCTCCAACCACTTTTCAACATTTCTATCTTTCCTCCCGCTCACTACATCCTGGATCCTGATATTTTCTCCTATTACCCTGCATTCTCTTGTTAAATGGAGAAACAAAGCAGTAAAAGCTTCAGAAAGGTTTAATAATATTCTCAGATTATGTTCAAGTTAAGAGCAGAAGTACACTTCTATTTAACCCTTTGCCTTCGATTCTGAACAGATTCTAATAAATACGTATGTCAATAATTTCCTATAAACGAAATAAAATTCCATTTTGGTTTTGTTAATGTACATCTATTGGACAACTTCCTTTTTTAGGAAATTACAATCTACAAAAAAATTTCTAACTACTGAAACCATAAAATAAATCGTAGGGCAATGGCTTAACTGTGATTTAGTCATTTGAGTAACCGATTAAGACAATTGGCAAGATGCAACATTTTTTTAACAAAAAAAACGACGATAAATCATTGTTCTCCACTGAAAGGGTTAACACTTATTTTTTGGGAAGGTTCTTGCAAGGTACCATATAGTTCGGTGGTACAAAGGTGCTCGATAGACCGCATAGAGGTGAGCTTTCACACATCGCTCGATAATAAGCGTGATCAACGAGAGCACCGGCTCGTAAAGCGGTCCAGCGAAGTCGACCGCGTAAATATTAACCGCGAGTTAAAGCGTCCAGAGTGGATTCGGCGAATTTATGTCGTCGAACTGCGAATCGCGGGTCGCGGCTATTAGAATGAGCTATGTCGCGGCCCCCGGTCCGAGATAAAACTAAATCACGCGTATTGCTATTTACGACGCGAGTTTTCCGCGGTTTCGAGTGCACTTGTCCGCGTGAAAAAGCCCGAAGTGCCGCCGGTGCAATCGTTGATAATACAGAAACTGTTCAGAAATTCATTTATTCGCCCGCTTCGGGAAAAAAGTCTCGCGACACGAGCGAAGGGATTTAAACCGGATCGCAAATCGCAATCTCCATTACTCGCGTTCTTAATAAGTTCGCAGAAATTATTGCGCCGTTGTTTTCGAGTCCCTTTATCACTGTTTTTCAACGTTCTCGATTACTGCAGTTTGCTTAAACGGAGCTAAAGAATATTTAATTTTTACATTTAAAATCAAAATGTAAGTCAGTAGTGGGAAGTCGAAACGGCACAAACGTGAACGAGTCGAAAATAGCATATGGATGTTTCAGTGTTGTAAAATGTATGTAAAATAGTGTACCTGTATTTTTAAATTTTTCTGAATTTTCTAGAAATTGAACTAACAGAACAATTTAGAGTTGAAGCGTCACCCGGGTTGATTTCCTCAGTGTTTTTCGAAAATGTTCGCTTTGTAGTTCCGAAATGAAGAAACGACGTAGCAAATTCTGTCGTATTTTGTATTTCGGCATTTATTGAGAATAATTTTACGGCATGAATGCATCGGCAATCTGCTAATGATACACGTGGACCATGTACATAGCAAAGATTTAGAAGGGGAATATCTTTCAGAACTGCGAGTAACGTACTTTGAGACAGAGTTGGGCATTAATCGATTAGAATTTTAATCATGATTGATTCATTAACGTGTACGATTAAAAAAAGAAATCGTCGAAAAATCGACGACTAATTCAATCGATTGATGAAGTTAATCGTCAATCGTTGATTGAATGAAGAAATCGTCGAAAAATCGGTGATTGATTTAATCGTCAATCGTTGATTAAGAAAAGGAATTACACTGTCCAACAAATTTCAACTTTTTTTATGTTCCCAGATTACTATTGGGTCTTCTTATAGAGTTTTTGGCGCTGATTCCGAATCTGTTTTTAATTTTTTCCCTATACGCACAGTTTTTGAGAAATTTGAGTTTGAAAAAATGACCTATTTTTCAACTTTGAACAAATATTGTGATGTTATTATAAAAGATATTGAATTGTTCTTTGCAGCAAAAGATTCTGTGGACTTTCCCGAATACAGTGATATCCAATATTAATACACTATGATTGTTTAAACATGTTTAAACAATGATTAAAGACGGAGAGACACCATTTTTGCACCAATTTTTGAAGATATTTTTAAATCTATGTCAAAAAATAAGGGTCCAGCGGAAAATCGAACTATACCACGCGATAGAGCAGACTTTTATCTTGAAAAACCCCCCTTTTAAGTTTTCGACATCGACGTTTTTACCGAACCAGAAAGCAAAATATCTCTGGACGAGATATGGCGCAGCGATGGGATACGGAGCGGCGAACGACCGTTGTAGTGGTGAGCGCCACTGGCGGCAAATCATGTCGGGCGAAAATATTTTGCTTTCTGGTTCGGTAAAAACGTCGATGTCGAAAACTTCAAAGGGGGGTTTTTCAAGATAAAAGTCTGCTCTATCGCATGGTATAGTTCGATTTTCCGCTGGACCCTTATTTTTTGAGATAGATTTAAAAATATCTTCAAAAATTGGTGCAAAAATGGTGTCTCTCCGTCTTTAATCATTGTTTAAACATGTTTAAACAATCATAGTGTATTAATATTGGATATCACTGTATTCGGGAAAGTCCACAGAATCTTTTGCTGCAAAGAACAATTCAATATCTTTTATAATAACATCACAATATTTGTTCAAAGTTGAAAAATAGGTCATTTTTTCAAACTCAAATTTCTCAAAAACTGTGCGTATAGGGAAAAAATTAAAAACAGATTCGGAATCAGCGCAAAAAACTCTATAAGAAGGACCGAATAGTAATCTGGGAACAAATTTGGTGTTGGACAGTGTTATCGAAAAATCGGATGATTTAATCAATTGTTGAAGTTAATCGCCTCACAGTCTATCCATAAATTGTAATAAGGAGGGAGAGAGAGACAGAGAGAGGAAGCAGAGAGCGGATGGAGAATTGACAGAAATAATAATATATTTCAACAAAAACATGTTTCCACAAAAACATGGTCGTAGTTTTCGAGGAATAATAACTTCGAACATAAAAGCACCTAAACAGAGTTTGTATTATAGACCAAATGACAATACACCTAAACTTAATTGACATTTTTTCAGTATTCATACAGTTCTGATTACGGATTTCATTTCGAAATTTCAGCAGTTCATCATTAATCAATTATCCGATTGACGATTAATAATCGTTAATGGCAATTAACGACTAAAGTAGAAATTTAATCGTTAATCGCAATTAACGACTGAACGAGGAGATTAATTGTTAATTGCGATTAACGATTGAAGTAGAAATTTAGTCGTCAATCGTTGATTAAATTTTTGCCTAACTCTGCTTTGAGGCCATACTTCAGTTGCAGTGACAGGCAGCGATTCTTTCCTCGAAAACAATGTTTAAATCGTTCTGAAATCCATCTGTATGTGGAAATCCGTAAGTTCGAAAGTTTCCTGTTGGCCATACAGATAAAGGATAACGGCGATCGATTTCCCAAGATACGGACATCAAGCCGCATTCCTCGATGAACCGAGAAGAAATCGGCGCTTTGTCGACTTCGAGGCGATTCCGTGGAATTGATGTCCGGTCCGTTGGATTTAGTGGATGCACATTATTCGTCTTGGATCCCCGGTTATCGGTTCGAAAGGAGGTTGAGTCGAGACGACGACGGTCTCGCAATTCCATTTACGCGAGTGCCGGCACGTGGTTCGACCCTCGAAAGGTAAGGTTCGTTATAAATACATCCTGTTCGAAAATAGATCTCGGCCCGCTGCTACAACTGCAAACCGCGAATCGTTCGACGCTTGCCGAATACTTGGACAGTTTGGTCGCTTCGGATCGCCTCGCATCGCATCGCGCTTCCACGATGTAATGGATCATCTCGCCCGATGAAAGCGACACGATGGCAGTCGATGCACTTTTCATCGATCCGAAATTGCTTTTCCCTTTGATTGAAACGATCCGTTCGAGAAGCGAACGTTCTTCCAGCTTCGGGATCCTTGACCGCAAGATTGCGATCCGAAGGATTGAGGTTTGATATCCTGCCGAGCTCACGATCGAGAAATCTGCGGTCTGAGATCCCACCGTCAGCTGAGCATAGTAATCCAAGAATCTGAAATTCTGTTGTGACCACAGAATCGTGATCTTGGTTTTTGATAAGGTAAGATCGACTGTTTCAGATTCAAGAAATCTCCAGTTTGACGACTCACCGTGATCAGAAGATCGATCACAGATTCGGTGACCGCAAGATCGCAATTTAGAGAGCTGAATTCCTATTATGACCGCAATGTTGTAATCCAATGATCTGTGATCTGAAAACCCACCGTGACCGCAGGATTGCGAGCCAAAGATTGAGAATTTGGAATCCCACTGTGATCTCAAGATCGTGGCTCAGAGATCGAGATACAGTTCGGGGACTCATTGCGGTCGCCTGATCACGAGAGATCTGTAGGCTGTTTTCCCGCCAAGATCCGCGTTTCTTACGTTTACGAGTTCCACCGTCGACGTGCGTCAGAGAGTTCTTAAAAAGCTTTTAGAGCGAAGGATTTTTTCTTTGCTACGGATCCGCTGATACTGGCGCGGCCTAGATACCTTTTTGGTGTCGGATGCACGTTTCCGGCTGTCGACGAGGATGGACCACTCTGCTACGGAGAAATTGTGTCGCGAGGCATTAAGCCTCGCGGGATTTACGACGATTTTGTGAACAATGTGCACGGGCTCGTTCGGAAAGCTTCCGGGACTGACGCGGGAATAAAATCGAAACTTCGTGTGCGAGCTTCGTTTTATTATTCAGTGATGAACATACGTCTTTCCTAGAGATGGGTCTTGGAACGTACGCGCAAGCGTTGGGAGACGTGGGAATGCTTCTTGTTTGGAATTCTGCTTCGGACTGCTGTTATGTCGATGTCTGTCGATTTTATTATCGTCGAATCGGATGCTGTTTGGAGAGAATGCCTTTTCGAGAGAAATTCGTAACAATCGAATGTCAGACTTGATAATTAAAATGACAATCTTCCATGTTCGAAAGTAAATATAATTATTCTTTCTTCGATTGGACAAATCGCGGAACTTGTGGGCTCGAGTTTTAAAAATGATTTACACACGCACTTGATGGAAGTTGATATAAAATTAATGGAGAGGGTAGCGAAATATTCGCACTACTTAAAATTGAGGACCATGTGGAATCAATACTTGAGATTGGTAATGAAACATTGTAATCTAAGCGATGATAGTTTGAATAAATTCGAATCAATCTGTTTAGATGCAGGGGTCACGATAGCAGGACATGTAGCACCATCTCTTGAAATTCAATAGTTATTTGTTAAGGAAGAACACTTCTACAAATCGATAGTTCCAGAACACAAAAATAAATCGAATATAAAAGAATGGGTACTTAAATACATTCGAAATTGAGGCAGCATTTCGGCAAAATGGAGGACAAACACATTTTTCATGAATTTATATCGAGAAAGTAGGAAAGAAATTTGGTACGGATGATTCGTTCCTCTTTTCTCCTAGGGTATCATGTAAATTTTGGCAAGACTTATTTGCTTTGTGATATCGGAATTTAGCGCCAGTGTTCCGAGTGGTAAAACGCTCAAACTGGTACAGAAACGATACCTTCGGAGAGTAAGTATATGCGGGTAAACTTCCGAAAGTCGGTCAAATCAAATTGCGTTAAAAACATGTTTCCTTAGATTAAGGGATCCTCAAGGGATCTTTAGCGGCTCGAAAAAGAATTTTCTTTCATTTTAGTGTCATTTTATACGTTACAGATCTAACGTTTTCTACCTTTTCCACCGACGATATTATCAAGCATTTTAGCACAGACCTCGTCTGTGATAATGCGTTGTGGGATCTAGCGTCTTCGGACACACACCTTGTGTGTTGCAACGTCATGTACTAGCACCGACGAGATATAAGGACAGACCTATCATCCAATGTATTTTGGCGGCCATCTTTGCTGAGGCCACTTGGCCTCTTTTTCTTGTCATTTCCTGTATTACTAACTCGGTTTTGGAGCCCCAGGCACGATCTCGTCGGCACCGTCGAGATACTATTAAAGATTGCCAGCCCCTGTATATTCAGCGGGACGGGTAACCGGGCGCGACGGGCGCGTGGATAACGTGGAGCTTACAGTGATCTGAAATACCAATCGCTAAAAGTTCTACAACCGACGAGATACTCGCCAAGTAGAAGAAGAATGATATAGTATAGAATGCTCCCATATTGATTGCCTTATAATACTATCACCGACGAGATACCATCTCGTCTCTTTATCTCAATAGAACCAGACGATATATAACATTGTTCACGGCCGGGGCGAATCAGCTTGAATAATGCATACATTTTGTTCTGAAGGAAGGTGAAATTGCAAAATGTTATGGAAGATAGTAGGTATAGGAATACAATTTATTGAAAATCAACATACTTATTAAATGTGCAGCTATTAGCTCGATATTATCCTTTATTCATAAGAATTTCACTAGAAGTTCTTACAAATAGAGGATAATACCGATTGCCCAGGTCTCACCACGAGGAGGTTGCTGCACAAGAGACCCGAAAGAGAGTCAGAACGAATGCAATATTCCTTCTGGCTCCCTTTCTGACAACGACGGACTTATACTAAATAACGCAGATATTTGTCGAGAAATTATTGCGGGGCAAAAGCTGTGAATCGGAGAAGAAGTCTCCGATCCACGGGGGACCAAAGGCGAATCAGGCAGAAGGCTCTGATTCTTTCAAAGAGACAAACTAAAGCAAACGCAGGGCAGAAGGCCCTGGTGCGAGGGTGACGCGCGAATGGCCAAGAGGAACTCAAGCTGCAATACCCATTTCTCCCAACCACTTGCCGCCATAGACGGACATGAGTGGAATAATCATGTAAAACCTCTCCACTGTAAATTTATTCCACTCATGTCCGTCTATGGCGGCAAGTGGTTGGGAGAAATGGGTATTGCAGCTTGAGTTCCTCTTGGCCATTCGCGCGTCACCCTCGCACCAGGGCCTTCTGCCCTGCGTTTGCTTTAGTTTGTCTCTTTGAAAGAATCAGAGCCTTCTGTCTGATTCGCCTTTGGTCCCCCGTGGATCGGAGACTTCTTCTCCGATTCACAGCTTTTGCCCCGCGATAATTTCTCGACAAATATCTGCGTTATTTAGTATAAGTCCGTCGTTGTCAGAAAGGGAGCCAGAAGGAATATTGCATTCGTTCCGACTCTCTTTCGGGTCTCTTGCGCAGCAACCTCCTCGTGGTGAGACCTGGGCAATCGGTATTATCCTCTATTTGTAAGAACTTATAGTGTCTTATGAATAAAGGATAATATCGAGCTAATAGCTGCACATTGCACATTTATAAGTTTCGATAAGATTGTGTAGTAGAATATAAGAATTGCGAGATATAAAAACATTATTTCATTAAATTGTATATGAATTTACTTTCAGGTAGCTTGCTGTCGGCCGAGGGTACAACAGTGCTTTCTCCGTTTACCCTTGGCCCATCTTCAGTTCGTTATTTCGAATTATTTATTCAGTCTGTGATCTCGGCAATTTTTATTTCTGAATTTTGAATTGTTCGCTGCGAAATTTTCACAAGTGCCTATTCTAAAGATTTTTACATGTTGTCTGAAATTGGTATTCCTCCGATCGGAGGTCCCCCAGGGGCTCACTCACGGATAGAGCTGTGAGTGAGTACGGGGTGTCGCGTCCCCGGGGCTACCCGAATCGCCTATAGGCCGCACCCGTGTGCGGGGTTAGTTTGGCTCTCGTGAGCTGGTGTTAGGTTGGCTCTCGTGAGCTGGTTTTATTCGCACCCGTGTGCGGGGTTAGTTTGGCTCTCGTGAGCTGGTATTAGGTTGGCTCTCGTGAGCTGGTTTTATTCGCACTCGTGTGCGGGGTTAGTTGGGCTCTCGTGAGCTGGTTAGCTTCGCACTCGTGTGCGGGGTTCGTTCGGTTCTCGAGAACTGGTCTTAGGTTTGCTCTTGAGAGCGGGTCTTATGCTTGCACTCGTGTGCGGGGTAATGTATTGTAATGTATGATGATATGTCTAATTATTATTAGTCTGTTTTAGTTAGAATACACTAAGAAGAGGACACACCAAGAAGAGGACATACTATGAAGAGGACAAACTAGGAAGAAGACACACCAAGAAGAGGACACACCAAGAAGAGGTCATACTATGAAGAGGACAAACTAGGAAGAGGACACACCAAGAAGAGGACACACCAAGAAGAGGACATCCCGAGAGGAAGGCAAATCAAGAAGAGGATATATCAATAAGTTAGTTTTATTTGCCGAGTGAGGTACCCCAGGGGCTCACTCATGGATGTTGCCATGAGTGAGTACGGGGAGTCGCGTTCCCGGGGTGCCTGAATCGCCTATAGGCCGCGTGCGTTAGTAATTAAGATTTTATACCGTCGTTGTAAATGTCGAGTAATTATTGTCTTAACTTCACTTCGCTCGTTTTCTTGATTCCGATACAGCCTTCTGCTGTGTCGGACCTTGCTTGTATGTACCAGACCGGCTGGAGTCGGTATTCGGCGTCGATACATTGAGAGAGGTGGTTCATTGAGACCTGTTCACTCGTATTGCCATTCTCTCTGTCATCCTACCGGGTTCACCTCAACGCTTTGCGATGCCTGGTGGCAGGTAGTTGGCAGAGTTCTCTCTGTTTGTAATCCTACCCGGGTTCACCTCATCGCATTGCGTTCCTGGTGGCCAGGTGGTTGGCAGAGGAATGGTGTTACGATTGAACACTTCTCACTGTCCATTTCTCTTGGTGAGGACACGTCGGGTATCGCCTCTGACCGAGAAGTGCTGCCAGCATTGTACGCGCCGCGTCCCCTTCGAACCAGAGCCTTCTGTTCTGGTTCGTTTTAGTTTTTCTCTTTGAAGAATCAGAGCCTTCTGCCTGATTCGCCTTTGATCCCCCGTGGATCGGAGACTTCTTCTCCGATCTTCTTCTTCTTCTTTTGCTCCGCAATAATTGCTCGACTTGCGTGCGTGCGTGCGTTAGTTTTTAATATTGTATATCGTCGAGTAATTATTGTCTTAACTTCTCGTTACTCGTTTTTTTTATTCCGACACAGCCTTCTGCTTTGTCGGACCTTGCTTGTATGTACCAGACCAGTTGGAGTCGGTATTCGGCGTCGATACATTGAGAGAGGTGGTTCATTGAGACCTGTTCATTCGTATTGTCATTCTCTCTGTCATCCTACCGGGTTCACCTCAACGCTTTGTGATGCTTGGTGGCAGGTAGTTGGCAGAGTTCTCTCTGTTTGTAATCCTACCCGGGTTCACCTCATCGCATTGCGTTCCTGGTGGCCAGGTAGTTGGCAGAGGAATGGTATTACGTTTGAACACTTCTCACTGTCCATTTCTCTTGGTGAGGACACGTTGGGTACTGGCTCTGACCGAGAAGTGCTGCCAGCATTGTACGCGCCGCGTCCCCTTCGAACCAGAGCCTTCTGCTCTGGTTCGTTTTAGTTTCTCTCTTTTGAAAGAATCAAAGCCTTCTGCCTGATTCGCCTTTGATCCCCCGTGGGTCGGAGACTTCTTCTCCGATCTTCTTCTTCTTCTTTTGCTCCGCAATAATTGCTCGACTTGCGTGCATAATTTAGTATAAGTCCGCCGTTGTTAGAAAGGGAGCCAGAAGGAATATTGCATTCGTTCTGACTCTCTTTCGGGTCTCTTGTGCAGCAACCTCCTCGTGGTGAGACCTTGGCAATCGGTATTATCCTCTATTTGTAAGAACTTCTAGTGAAATTCTTATGAATAAAGGATAATATCGAGCTAATAGCTGCACATTTAATAAATATGTTGATTTTCAGTAAATTCTATTCCTATACCTACTATCTTCCATAACATTTTGCAATTTCACCTTCCTTCAGAACAAAATGTATGCATTATTCAAGCTGATTCGCCCCGGCCGTGAACAATGTTATATATCGTCTGGTTCTATTGAGATAAAGAGACGAGATGGTATCTCGTCGGTGATAGTATTATAAGGCAATCAATATGTGAGCATTCTATACTATATCATTCTTCTTCTACTTGGCGAGTATCTCGTCGGTTGTAGAACTTTTAGCGATTGGTATTTCAGATCACTGTAAGCTCCACGTTATCCCCGCGCCTGTCGCGCTCGGTTACCCGTCCCGCTGAATATACAGGGGCTGGCAGTCTTTAATAGTATCTCGTCGGTGGTAGCACTCGCCGGTGCCAGAGCATTTTCTACAGAGTCGGTAATTCAGAACCATAGACAGGAAAATGCATTGCATGCAGTATGTGTGCGAATCTTTAATCTCTGATTGCTTGCAGTGTCTGTACGAATCTTAAGTCTGTGAACATAAACTCGAAAGAATTTTCAATGAAAGATACGTTTCACTCGAAAATCAATAAATGATTACCGGCGCAGCATAAGCTTCGACAACTGAGCACAGTCTTACCACGTTGGATGGTCGTCTATTTCACCTAAACAGATTTCTACGTTGGTGGTCCGTCAGGTATTGTAACGAAAGCGATATCCTATCAGCAAGCATAACGAGAAAATAACACGGTTGCCGTGTTCAAACGCGCCACTCATTCGTTTGATAATTCGATCCGAGTCCGCGAAAAACTTCGTCGGCTAATCGAGTTTGCCCGCTCGAAACTCACTTTCCATTCGTCGTTTTCCTACCTACCGAAAGAAGACGCGTCTTCGAGGAGAGATCGAAGTTTCGCGGAAAATTAAGACGCAGTTGCTTCGCCGTTCGAATCGAGTTATACTCGTAGACAGTGTTCTAATTAGTCGGGATGAGATAATTGCCTTCAGCGATGCTGCACGGAGAAAGAGAGACCTTGCAGGATCCGGTTGGGCATTCTTCGTTCGATCAACGACGAAGCGTTCGATTCTCAACCGAGATCCAGGAAACCTGCTGGATCATCGCAGGGAATCCAGTTTTTTTCTGTAGAGACGTTCTATTATTCACTAATGTTTAACGTTCTCCCACTGTGGCAATACCAGATTTATGAGCACAAAAACGTTCAACAGACGGAATCGCTACATAGTGACGAGGCTTACCATTTATAAGAATTCACTCTTTAAATCTACTGGTCTATCTGGTAGTGATCTATCATTAATGTCTCTGATAAATTCTTGTACACTCCGGGACAAAAAGATAGTATCAACTATTTTTCCTCATTTGGTATATTAAACTGAAGAAAATGAATATTTTAATTTGTCAACATATTCTGACATGCCAGTACGTACAATATATTAAATATCATTCACCATATTTACTTCAATAGAATTTTCTAAATGGAAACGTAAATATTGCGGCCCACAAGCGGGACAAAATGATAGCACAAATAGCAGTTTTACATTTGTCAGTTGTGCAGAAGTTATTGAAGAGCAAACGTTCATTGCAAGACGTAATTGATAAAGTGGGCACTAGCTTCTTTCGTGCTTATTTCATAAAACAATATACTAAAGCGTTAAGAATGGACGAAAGCATTTTGGACGAAAGGGAGAATATTAGCTGAAACAGTATTAAAACATTGTATAAATATTTATCAAACCGAATGATTGAAGTCGTTAGCTGTAAAGGAGCTATCATGTTGTACCTCTATATTTCATTAATAACACTGTCCAACAAATTTCAACTTTCTTTATGTTCCCTAATTACTGTTGGGTCCTTCTTATAGAGTTTTTTGCGCTGATTCCGAATCTGTTTTTAATTATTTTCCCTATACGCACAGTTTTTGAGGAACATGGCTTTGAAAAAAAAACATATTTTTCAACTTTAAACAAATATTGTGATGTTATTATAAAAGATATTGAATTGTTCTTTGCAGCAAACGATACTGCAGACTTTCCCGAATACAGTGATATCCAATATTAATACATTATGAGTGTTTAAACATGTTTAAACAATCATTAAAGACGGAGAGACACCACTTTTGCACCAATTTTTGAGGATATTTTTCAATTTATCTCAAAAAATAAGGGTCCAGCGGAAAATCGAACTATACCACTCGATAGAGCAGACTTTTATCTTGAGAAGCCACCCTGTCAAGTTTGGATCGTCGACGTTTTTTTCGAACAGAAAGCAAAATATCTTCGCCTGACATGAGTTGCCGCCAGTGGCGCTCGGAACGAGATACGGCGCAGCGACGGGATACGGAGCGGCGAACGACTGTTGTAGTGGTGAGCGCCACTGGCGGCAACTCATGTCGGGCGAAGATATTTTGCTTTCTGGTTCGAAAAAAGCGTCGACGTTTCAAACTTCAAAGCGGGGTTTCTCAAGATAAAAGTCTGCTCTATCGCATGGTATAGTTCGATTTTCCGCTGGATCCTTATTTTTTGAGATAAATTGAAAAATATCCTGAAAAATTGGTGCAGAAGTGGTGTCTCTCCGCCTTTAGTGATTATTTAAACATGTTTAAACAATCATAATGTATTAATATTTGATATCGCTGTATTCGGGAAAGTCTACAGAATCTTTTGCTATAAAGAACAATTCAATATCTTTTATAATAACACTACAATATTTGTTTAAAGTTGCAAAATATGTTTTTTTTTCAAAGTCATGTTTCTCAAAAACTGTGCGTATAGGGAAAAAATTAAAAACAGATTCAGATTCAGCGCAAAAAACTCTATACGAAGGACCGAACAGTAATTAGGGAACAAATTTGATGTTGGACAGTGTAATTCTACTTGATTCAATAAAAATAGATAAGTTAATGAAGCTTCGTATCATTTCATTCATATATGTTAAGAAAGACACTAAAAATATGTGTATAAAAATAATTGAATTTCTAATGTTTAATAAACATAAATTACATTATTTTCAAATTATGCTATCTTTTCGTCCCGGGGTGTAAGTATATGTTACGGTAGATGTGATTAATCCGGTGATTATGCATAATAACCAGTTATTATATGTAATCACCACTAAGTTTGCCGGTTATTATACATAATCACCAATTTATTACATTTACAAATAATAAGGTTAAAATAATATATATATCGTTTTGTTTGGTTTATCTGAACAGATATTTACTGGAATTTACTGGAAATATTTCCACATTTTACTTTCAATCTTGAAATTCTTTCAGTAGAAAATATTTACTGTCTCCGCAGTTCAAAGATTCTCGTTTTTCCTCGAACCGTTCCAAGCCGATAAAATAAAACAAACTCCGCTAGATAAATAGGTGAATCACCGCAATCTTGGCCATTTCGAAGAACAATCGACGACAGTGTGGAATTATGATCGGGTCGATTATGCATCTCGATAATTCCCAGCGAGCGAATAATAGCCGTGAGGCATGTCACGCGTTCGAGAGGAGTGTCTGACCTTTTTTTTTTCATTTGCTCGTCGCGTTCGATGTACCGGGACAAGATGTCGCGTGTGTAATTACGTTGAACGGATAAGAAGAAGAAAAAGAAGACGAAGAAGAAGAAGAAGAGATCGCGCACGGAAGCGTAGCGTCAAGGAAATCGACTGCGGAATTACTTCTCGCCGGGAGATATGGTACGCGCTGAGACTAGCAAAACGTCGTCTCGTTTCGTGAGCTGGATGAATAATTATATTCATGATCAGCCGCGTTTTTTCTTTTCTAGTGCCGGCGAGTTTCCAAGAAAGGTTCGTCAGACCCTGATTCTCATGTACACACAGAAGCCGGACTCTCGCGGATGCAGTCGCAGCCGAAGTCCCAGTCGCAGCATCCACCGCCGCACAGTGGGCTCGATTGAAGAAGTACGCGACATTTTGCGAAAAAATCACCTTTCTAATTTTGATATTTTTTCAATTGATATCGATTTCTAAATGTCCACCGACCACGAAAATGATAAAATTAATCAAATACAATAGCAGTTCTAGTTGTGATACACGCATGAAGTTAGACAGTTTAAGAATATCGATTTTCCCTACATAATTTGGCTGGTCATTCTTAAAGTGTCCTGATAACTATGATCAACTTCTTGCCCTGAATTTTTTCTACATCAAAATGCACACTTTATTGATAAGAAATCATACTTTTCATTGACAATTATTATATATAACATATTTAAAAAGAATAATGAGCGAAATCAAAATAATCGTTGAAAATTTTTATCTTTGACATGCGCGATCTTTCAGGTCCCAGGAGATCCCAGTTTTTAACAAGTAAGGATCTTTTCAGTGAACCTTCCTCTATGTAATGTGACAAAAATGATTTCCTCCTTCGAGTCCTTTTTCAAGATATTATTGTCTGAAAACATCCGCGTCGCGTTATCTTGTCCGCGCTCGGACGCGCGCTACGCGCTAAATTCTTCAACTATGCAGCCTCTGAAAGTCTGACAGAACTGTGTTGAATATTTATATTTATATTATATTTTTATTTAATATTAATTTATATTTTACAGTAAATAAGTCAGTCTTTCATCTCTGATATTTTGACTGCGTTGAGTTTGACGAATTCTTTTCGACAGTGCATAAGTTACATTGTAATTGTTTACGAAATCGATCTTCAAATCTTTTGAAATTTCTTTTTAAACGTTTTGTCTTGTCGACGCAAATTGTGGATTGAGACAGAATTATTGTCAGTCAGAGCAAAACTATCAGCCTGAGCAGTACTGTGATTCCGATATTATTTTCAGTTTTATACGTTTTCTGTTAATATTATTTAATATAATACATCAAGTAAGTTAATATATATCAATTATAATTTATATTTAGAACTTCATATACAATAAGGAACATAACTGATCCCACACACTTTAAATCAGAATAACTTTTATATGAATGGACCACACGATTTGAATTTCTCTGTAAGGCTAGAAGAATTAGTTTAGTAAATGACGTCTAATAAATAAGTTGAAAAAATGCATTTGGTCGGAATTGTGAAAAACAATACTAAAAATTCATTTTTACAACTTTTTTAGCTGGGCCAATAACGAAAATTTAAAAAATGTGTTTTGTCAACTGTTATAAATTATATACGCTCTGAAAATTTCATTATAATTGGTTAATTTGTTTACGAATTATAAACGATCAAAAGTGGTAAAAATTGCAATTTTTCAATATTTTCGGCCTTAACAAATTTTTCTCAAGAATGTAAAACTTAAACATTGTATCTATTTGCATTAAATAGCGAAAATATGAAATACATTATAGAATAAATAATTTATAAAGCTGTTTTAAATGAATAAAAACGGTTAAGCAAATGTGAAATATATTAAGTTAAAAATCATTGAAAAGGAATGATTTTTTTATATATTCAGTTCAAACTTCATTGCAATATCTTCAGTGGTTTAAGAGTTATTCAAAAATGTCGTGTACTTTTTTAATCGAGCCCACTGTGCGCCGCTCCGTCTGAATTTTGTTTAAATTGCGCTTAAATTGGCTTCGTCCGAGAGGCTCGCAACGAATTTTTAATTCGATCCAGGACCGGCGCAATCATTCGATTAACTCGTTGATCGCCAGTCGAATAAACGGCGGCTTGCAATTAAATTTCTGCATCATCATCCAGCGTTTGGTTAACGAAAAACTGCGGCGTCGTACTTGTCAACAGACTTCTCTTTAATCCTTATTTACTCAGCAAATTTTTGAGACACCTGTAGAGGCCTGAACCTTGTCTAACGAGACTTTGCTGCCTATCAGGGAAGGGTAACATCATTTTTTGGATGATCGGCCGAATCCTTACTCAGAGCCGCGCTACACCGACGAGACTTCGCTGCTGAAATGCAAATGACTGGTTAAACGCTGACATATCAGTCCACCGGCAGCAACATCGTTCTCGCAAATTATTTAAAAATTGCTTAGGATAGTCATTCTTTACATTCTGTTCAAGCGATTCACATGGAAACCTGAATTTATGCTAAATCTTTTAGTTATGGAAGTTGCAAGCGTAAATCTTCCATCATTTTTGCAAACTGGTCTGTCAACTTATAGGTCGTAAAATTGGAAATCTTTCAATATCTTTGGACAATTATTAAAAACATGATCGAGGTGCCTATTCCTTGAATTTTGCCATATATCAACGACCTATAAAACTCGTAAAATGGTATCTCTTTCAATGTCCTTGTACAATTGTTAAAAAATTGCTCAAGGTACTTCTTCTTGTCTTCTTTCATTGTGCTCATAAAGTCGTAAAAATAAATTCGTTTTTATTCGCCCTTTGGATCTCGAATCTCGGATACACGATTCGATGATGGAGAAACAAGAGCGAGAAAGACGCCGAGCATCGTCATTGACTCGCAAGGAATTCCTCCTCTCCGCCACAAGGTTACTGTCACTGACAATCCCTCGTTTGTATTCTAGACGACTTCTTATTTCATGCGACGCGTTTCGAGTTCCTCGACCACGTGTGTTTTGCCGTTATCGCGCTGCGGAACGTGCCGCTTCGGGACGTTCATCGGCGATCACGTTCCGTCTTTGATATCGTATCACCTGACCTGCGAATCTTTATGCGAATTTATATTTTCATCGAGAAACTTTCAGAAATTTCTTTCGATTCCAAGTGAAACGAATCTGTATGGAATTTCCGTGAATTTTTCAACACTCTTTCATGGAATGTAAATATTCAACGTGTGATTAACAATACAAAGTCATAGTAATATATATATATATATATATATATATATATATATATAATAGTATAATAATTATTAGACTGCGGATTTTATGCATTTATGAGAAAAATAGACACGTACGATTTAAAGAGGTGGACATATTAAAACGATCTAAGGACATCAGTGTATTAGTTTCAGCTTAATAAGATAATTAAAAGAAGAAAGAATTTTTTATTTGATTCCTGTGGCTTGTAATCGATGCAGACAATTTTTATTTTGCATAGATATCCGCAGGCTAATAATTATACAGTGGGTGTACAAAGTATTCGTACACTTTTTAAAAACTAATAACTTTTTTATAATTGTACCAAACGACCTGATTTTTTATTA
Organism: Lasioglossum pauxillum; assembly: GCA_933228785.1. Taxonomy (NCBI): domain Eukaryota; kingdom Metazoa; phylum Arthropoda; class Insecta; order Hymenoptera; family Halictidae; genus Lasioglossum; species Lasioglossum pauxillum. Next base: position 48,202,996 of record OW121702.1, on the reverse strand, counting down.
GCAATTAGAAGCATTAGTTTACAAACTGATACGCAGAAAAGATTTTCCAAAAATTACAAGTTACAAGGTTGCAGGTAAAAATAAAAAAGGCTTTTTTTTAAACTTTTTTATTTGGGCCCTTAATGAAAATTTAAAACATGTTTTCTAGATCCATGTTCTTCATACGCATGTTGGAAATTTCATCGAAATCGATTGACGCAGGAAAAAAACAACAGGCGTCGAAACATGTACGATTTTGTGGATTCTAAACAAAAACTGATCAAAAGTCGTGGAAAACTACGATTTTCACCATTTTTAACCGCTTGTAGCTCGTCTGTATGTTAATCGATTTCAATGAAATTTTCAACATGTGTATGACTAACATAGATCTACAAAACATACATTTGAAATTTTCATTAAGGATCCAAATAAAAAAGTTTTAAAAAATGTCTTTTTATTTTTGCATTTAACCTTGTAAATTATAATTTTTGGAAAATCTTTTTTGTATATCATTTCGTAAACCAATGCTTCTAATTGATTATAAAAAATCAGGTTGTTTGGTACAATTATAAAAATGTTATTAGTTTTCAAAAAGTGTACGAATACTTTGTACACCCACCGTAGTAGTATATAATTATTAGACTGTGGATTTTATGCATTTATGAGAAAAATAGACACGTACGATTTAAAGCAGTGGACATATTAAAACGATCTAAGGACATCAGTGTATTAGTTTCAGCTTAATAAGATAATTAAAAGAAGAAAGAATTTTTTATTTGATTCCTGTGGCTTGTAATCGATGCAGACAATTTTTATTTTGCATAAAGATCCGCAGTCTAATAATTATACGTATGTATAGCGTTCGATGGAACGTCATCGACAGATTAGAAATTAGAAATAACGTTTTTACAGTCGGTGTACAAAGTATTCGTACACCTTTTTAAAAAGGAATAAATTTTTCAAAATTGGGTTAGCGAAGGGTTAGTTCACTAGCTAATGTATAAATAATCTTTTTTGTAATTGTTACTGGTCGCAATTACGAAGGGAACAGTAAAGACCACGATTTTTAAATTTTTTATCTGTGCTCGTAATGAAAATTGAAAACATGTATTTTGTAAATCTAGGTAAGTTATACAGGGTGTCCCAAAATTTGTGAACTTCCCGAAAGGGGGTGGTTCCTGGGACTGTTTCAAGCGACATTTTCCTTTGTAAAAATGTTATCCGCGGCTTTGTTTATGGGTTATTAACGAAAAACATGGACCAATCAGAGCGCGACCTAGACGCGAGTTGCCACAGACGGCCAATAGACAGTTGGCGCGCCGAGCAGACTGTGCCAATTCGCGTCTAGGTAATAACTCCTAAACAAAGCCGCGGATAACATTTTTGCAAAGGAAAATGTCACTTGAAATAGTCCCAGGAACCCCCTTTCGGGAAGTTCACGAATTTTGGGACACCCTGTATACATGTACAAAGTTTCATTGAAATTGGTTGACGGATGAAAAAGCTATGGGCATTGTAAGATGTAAAAATCTTTGAATTTACGGTTTACGATTCATTTCAATCGCAAATTCTTACGATTTTTCCTATTCTCAACCAATTATATTTCGTAACATCCTTGATCGATTTCGATGAAACTTTTTTACAAGTATATAACTTACTGAGACCTACCAAAGGCGCCTTCTAAATTTTCATTACAGGTACAGATAACAAATTTAAATATCATGACCTTTACTATTTCTTTCGCAATTGCGACCAATAACAATTAAAAAAAAATGATTTACACATTAGCTAGTAAACTAATTCTTCTAACGTCTGAAAAGAAAGTTGTTGGGTCCAATTTTGAAAAAGTAATTCGTTCTTCTAATGTGTACGTGTACTTTGTACACCGACTGTATGAATTTGTGGTAAAAATGAAAATGTTTGCTGGCAGCTAATTGACATTATTTAAGAAAGAAAAGAATTATTATTCGGTTCTCGATAGTTGAGATTGATGTCGAAAATGTTTATTTTGTATAAAAATCTACAGTTCAGTGGTAGTATCTATCACAGTATCCAATTTTTAGCCATCGTTCTCATTAACTAACTAATTTACTTTGATTTCGTGGAATTTTTTCAAATTTATTACCGAACGTATTAAAGCGTTGTAATTTCGTACCGTGCATTCTAATCAGAAGCATTTAACATAACGGTTGTTATGATACTAATACTTGCTCCGGCTAGATAAGAACATCATCTTTGGAGCGGCACAGTAGCCTAAACAATAACGTTGGTGTAAGTCAGCCTGTCGTAGGATCACGCGTTGCTCGTACCTTTGCTCTGTGTTTATATCCGTAGTCACGGTTATGTGATTTCAGAGAAATTTCGTAACTCCGTTAGCATGGGTCTAGCGGAGCGAAGGTCGTGCATGTATTTACCGTTCCTGTGGAAACGATAGCGCGAGCGTAATTACTTTCGGGATGACTAGTTTTCGGTTTGGTTTACCCGCGTGCTCGCATTACAAATAATTACTCTGTGATAAACTAACGACCTACTCGCATCCCCATTTTTCCTTATTAACTGTTCCACAACAAGAAATCAACAAATCTGTCCTCATTTCATTAATCTTTAAGCAATACTTTTCATCGAGTGCTGAAAAATTACAGGAGGCTTTTGCAAAACTGCGCCAAAATAGACCCACGCTACCCCGCCTTTCTCCTAATTATAGGAAAGCGAGTTTTCGTTCCAATAACGCATTAAGCACGTTCACATGCGAACGCACAGGATGTCCATAAATACTTTTGCGACTGTCGTTCACGGAGCGCAAAGTGTGAAAGAAATACCAGCGATATTACCGCATAAATTTGCACTCATTTGCACTCAAATTCTGACTAATATTCAGTGCAAACCGGGATAAGATAAAAGCTGATCGCTGAGGCCGAGAATCATACCAGCCATGTATATCAGTCCCCCAAACGGAAACAATATCTGTCTCGTCAATTTTCTAATCAATTTTTGCATGAAAAAGGGTCGCTCATTTATCGAAATAGATTAACGAACGTCTGGAAAAATTTCCGTATTACCTCACTCGCTTAACATATTAGTCAAACACGTTTAGGAATATACAATGTGACAAATCAATGCACCACTATAGTCTGCAACAGAGTCGGCCAAAAATTTAATCAACGATCGACGACTAAATCTTTACTTCAATCGTTAATTGCAATTAACAATTAATCTTCTAGTTTAGTCGTTATTTGCGGTTAACGATTAAATACTTATCGATCGTTAATTGCAATTAACAATTAATCTTCTAGTTTAGTCGTTATTTGCGGTTAACGATTAAATACTTATCAATCGTTAATTGCAATTAACAATTAATCTTCTAGTTTAGTCGTTATTTGCGGTTAACGATTAAATACTTATCAATCGTTAATTGCAATTAACAATTAATCTTCTAGTTTAGTCGTTATTTGCGGTTAACGATTAAATACTTATCAATCGTTAATTGCAATTAACAATTAATCTTCTAGTTTAGTCGTTATTTGCGGTTAACGATTAAATACTTATCAATCGTTAATTGCAATTAACAATTAATCTTCTAGTTTAGTCGTTATTTGTGGTTAACGATTAAATACTTATCAATCGTTAATTGCGGTTAACGATTAAATTTGTGCTTTAGTAGTTAATTGCGATTAACGATTATTAATCGTCAGTCGGATAATTGATTAATTATCAATTATTCTTAATAATTATCAATTATTCAATTATTATCAATTATCAATTGACTACTGGAATTTCGAAATGAAATACGGAATCAAAACTGCGTGAATACTGAAAAAAATGTAAACTGAATTTAGGTATATTGTCATTTGGTCTATACTACACAATACAAACTCTAATTACGTGCTTTTGTGTTCTTTTTTCCAATGATTTCCTTTTTTAATCAACGATTGACGATTAACTTCATCCATCGATTGATCCAATCGTCGATTTTTCGATGATTTCTTCTTTTAATCAACGATTGACGATTAACTTCATCATTCGATTGATCCAATCGTCGATTTTTCGATGATTTGTTCTTTTAATCTTTCTTTTAATTGACGATTAACTTCATCAATCGATTGAATCAATCGTCGATTTTTCGATGATTTCTTTTCTTAATCGTACACATTAATCAATCAATTAAAATTTTAATCGATTAATACTCCATCTCTGGTCTGCAGAGATTATAGCAGAAAAAATGTTCGAACAAAAATTTTTGCGTTTCTCTCAAAATCTCGTACAGATTACTAAATTATATACAATGTGACAGCAACAAAAAATACTATTGTATCCTCCACAGTCTATAAACTGTATCTACGTAAGAAAAATTCGCCTGGCTATCATGGTTTCAGCACAACAAATTTGCAAACCTAACCCTAGCAGCACAAGATATTGTATACACATTCATATAATATCAAAGAGAGATTCAATCTGTTTTTAATATTCAAATATACATAGAATATTTATTTTACATTAAGTCAGTGGCGCACCCAGGGGGGAAGCCAGGGGGCCAAGTCCCCCCCCCCCAAGAAAAAATGTTTATCTTCCAAAATTAAAATCGGGGAATAGCCCTGGGTACCGTTGACAGATATTTAAGAAAAAAAATAAGGTCATATCGCAAAACCTAGGGCTGGGTTAAACTCGGCCCCTCCAAGATTACATCCTGGGTGCGCCACTGCATTAAGTACCAAATATTCTTTTTTATATAAGTTAGGAAGAAATATTCTTCTCATATGAAAAAGTGCGGCTTAAAAAATATTTATCCAATATTTTTGTGCTACTAGGGAAGAAATTGGGTTCGTAGCGAAGGTGACGTCGGAAAACAGATTTTGAATCGTGCGCAGGTTATCGAGTAGGTGTTCGACAGAGTACCCGGGGTCACAGCGGCAAGACAAAAAAGAGAAAGTTCATTTGCGCGAAGGCTCGAGATGATAGCGTTGTTAATTTCCTGGTCTTTGTTCCTTGCGGTCCGTTTCATTTCCGCATGGACATGCGAGCTGCCGCGACGGCCATCGCTGTACGAGCAGGCGAACATCGAAATTAAAACAATCGTTATTGGAATCGAGAGGAGACGACCTCGTCAGCTTCGAATACTATAAAAGAGCCGGACCTGTTCTATCTTCCTGGTGCGTGCGATTCATTAGGAATGACCGATAGAACCTTATCTTTTTTGCACGCGACGATTCTGCGATTGTTCGAGTGCACTCAGTGCGATCGTACTTTCGTGAAAATTGATACCGGTACGCTTGTCCTGGCTGCAATAATTATAATGTATGTCAACAGATGCGCACCGAAAAAACGGTGTATATCTGTCGCGAGGGGTGGCGAACAGATTAGATGGAATTTCGAACGCACTCGCATATCAATGCAGTAAATTTGCGATGACAGTAACGTGTTTGATACAATGTATCCTTATAGGATTACACCTGTGATTAGCTTTTCGAGATAAATATACGTTTTCAGTTTCCTGTCGAAGGAAGGGGGGCTAATCATGTAGCGACAGTGAAAACAACTGATTTCTAAGAATTTTTTTCAAGCTAACTTCTGGTCTTAAAGTACACTTTTCTTTTTTAGTTAAATTCTTCTTATCATTTGTTGTAGAATGTACACGAGACTTCTCAACAGCTTCGACATTGCAGCTTCGACGTCACGGTGATCAAAACACAAGAAGTGAGAAATTTTCTTAAAATCATTTAAACACTTAAAAAGCATATGAAAAATTGGAAAATTTCTAGAGTGCTGAAGAAAAGGCTGATTAGTTAAATTTAAATGTATTTGATTTACGACAGATATAAAATTGATAAATAGCAGAACAGAAACAAATTTTCTTAAAATCATTTGAACACTTAAAAAGCATATGAAAAATTGGAAAATTTCTAGAGTGCCGAAGAAAAGGCTGATTAGTTAAATTTAAATGTATTTGATTTACGACAGATATAAAATTGATAAATAGCAGAACAGAAACAAATTTTCTTAAAATCATTTAAACACTTAAAAAGCATATGAAAAATTGGAAAATTTCTGGAATACTGAAGAAAAGGCTGATTAGTTAAATTTAATTGTATTTGGTTTACAACAGATATAAAATTGATAAATAGCAGAATAGAAACAAATTTTCTTAAAATCATTTAAACACTTAAAAAGCATATGAAAAATTGCAAAATTTCTAGAGTACTGAAGAAAATGATTAGTTACATTTAAATGTATTTGATTTACAACAGATATAAAATTGAGAAATAGCAGAGCAGAAACAAATTTTCTTAAAATCATTTAAACACTTAAAAAGCATATGGAAAATTGGAAAATTTCTAGAGTACTGAAGAAAAGGCTGATTAGTTAAATTTAAATATATTTGTTTTACAACCGATATAAAATTGATAAATAGCAGAACAGAAACAAATTTTCTTAAAATCATTTAAACACTTAAAAAGCATATGAAAAATTGGAAAATTTCTAGAGTACGGAAGAAAAGGCTGATTAGTTAAATTTAAATGTATTTGATTTACGACAGATATAAAATTGATAAATAGCAGAACAGAAACAAATTTTCTTAAAATCATTTAAACACTTAAAAAGCATATGAAAAATTGGAAAATTTCTGGAGTACTGAAGAAAAGGCTGATTAGTTAAATTTAAATGTATTTGGTTTACAACAGATATAAAATTGATAAATAGCAGAACAGAAACAAATTTTCTTAAAATCATTTAAACACTTAAAAAGCATATGGAAAATTGGAAAATTTCTAGAGTACGGAAGAAAATGATTAGTTAAATTTAATTGTATTTGGTTTACAACAGATATAAAATTGATAAATAGCAGAACAGAAACAAATTTTCTTAAAATCATTTAAACACTTAAAAAGCATATGAAAAATTGGAAAATTTCTAGAGTACTGAAGAAAAGGCTGATTAGTTAAATTTAAATATATTTGATTTACAACAGATATAAAATTGATAAATAGCAGAACAGAAACAAATTTTCTTAAAATCATTTAAACACTTAATAAGCATATGAAAAATTGGAAAATTTCTAGAGTACGGAAGAAAAGGCTGATTAGTTAAATTTAAATGTATTTGGTTTACAACAGATATAAAATTGATAAATAGCATAACAGAAACAAATTTTCTTAAAATCATTTAAACGCTTAAAAAGCATATGAAAAATTGGAAAATTTCTAGTGTACGGAAGAAAATGATTCGTTAAATTTAAATGTATTTGATTTACAACCGATACAAAATTGATAAATAGCAGAACAGAAACAATGTAATCATCTCTGCAATATTGAAGAAAATTAACATCCCACGGAACCAATATCCTTGGACCGGTTTCATCGTGTCCATCTTGACGCAGTATTTCGAATAAAATCATTGCCCAGTTAATAACCAAACTTGACTAAAAAATTAGTAATTAAAGCAACGCGAACTGTACAGCAGTTCAAGATAACATCTTAAAAAAGGTCGAGCATCCTCTACATCATTTGAGAACATCGCAACATACTCTTGCTTTCTGCAACATTTCAGGTGCCAACACTCGCGCCGTTTACGTTCGACCAATTAGCATAGCGAATGCCTTAGAAAAATAGTCGAGCATGTGTCTGTCTGTATGTTTCATAAATTTACAGATTCCCTTTCCACCAAGGCAGACAGTTTGCCCCTCATCCCCACCTTGTTGCCACTCTCGCCTTGGCAGGGGATCCATTTAAAGCGAACTTTGACGAATGTCCAGCCATAACGTTGCATCCCGCGGTGGCTCGCAGTCGAAAGTCCGACTTGGAGCTGCTTGGAGCTGATTGGAGCGAGCGAGGACACAGCCAGGAGAGCTCATCGCCCACAGAATCTTCTCCGAGGACAACTCCGCAAGCGACAGATTCTCACCGATAGATATCGCCATGCTGAAGGAAACCATTCTCGTTTTCGCGGTTCTGGTCGCGGTCGCCTGCGCCACGCAAGTCTACAAGTGCGGGAGTGGTGCGTAAACCATCGTCAAACTTATTAATCTGTGAACATCTCATTACACGCGGATTCGTTAAAAAATCCGGAATTTTTCCATATTTTTATTTCGCATGTGCGGAATCGTTTGGGTCATTGATAATTGCAATTTTTCTGATATTTTTTTATTTTTGTAATAATGTAATAAATCTTGGAAAGGATCCAAACTAGGATCGAAACGTTGATTTCGTTTGATAATTAGCAAAATTGCTTCATAATTAGTAGTAAACGATCGAACCGTTGCGCCCGAAGCATTTAACATTTATTAACAGCAAATACGGTCCATAGAAGAAACATATTTATTTTTGTAGGTTGATAGAATCAATGGGACATTAAAAATTGCAAATTTGATGAATGTTGAAAATTAATAGAGAGAGGACTTTCTTTCCGGAGAGAACGTTTCACTCGGTTGCAAAGAGAGTACGCTTTTTCTACCTTGTTTTGTGAGCGTTGATTACAGAGCCGAGCAGAGAAGTGACTGTTTTATATCTATGAAAATAACAAGTCTGTATCTATTTACAATTTTTTGTTGTACATAATTTGTACTATATAAGCACCACAGCACTATACTTGTTTAGACTTTGCACGGTTTATACTTCGAATGTGACTCACCCGAACCGTATTTTACATAAACGGTGTTTATCGCAAACGTGAGCTCTTTATGTAATTTTGCAAAAGTTCCGAGACTGAGTTTGTTCAGACCTCGATCGATTTTTATCAAAGCTGTTCAAAGATATCTAGTTTAACTCGTCGATCCACAGAAAATCACAGCTGTGTAAAAGACCCGATTGAATAATTCTCGATGCACACGTTTACACAATCAGGTTGATGATAAATTGAAACCAGTGACACGTGTCCTTTCAATTACTATGACGAAGTAATGCTCGCTCGAGGCTTAGATGTTCTCCGTGCGATTACGTGAATGTTTATTAGTTACGGGATAATTAAATGGCACGCGAGAGTCTCGTTGAAACGGAGGCCAGTTTCACTTTCGACGGCTGTTGAATGAAGCCCGTAGAATCGAGGAGGCGGAACAACCTTCGACCCGCCACGCCGCTAGGAAAAAACGTCCTCTCGATTATACTACGATCATGCTAGTCGTAGGTACAGGTTCGCTAAAACTACAAGTGACGAGATATCCGCAGGAAACGATTTCACTTATCTCCGTGTGCGATCGTCCACGCGGTTCCCATTAAACTGTAGAGAGCCTGCACAACGAAAGTGTTCGTCAGGATTAAGTATAATTATATTAATTGCAAATGTATTAACCTGTTAGCTGTGCTACTCGAGGCAGAGCACTTTTACAACATTTTCAGGTTATTGAAATTATTAAAACTGAGAGTATATTTACATCTAATTTCTCTTTCTTGCAAATGATGCAGACAGTGTTGCGTGAAATGCTAAACTGTAAAGTCTTGATCTAAGAAAACGGGAGTTCTAGAATTTAAGAAACATAGGCTTTTAAAATTTTTTTTAAATATTGTACTGTCATTCAGTTCTGAGATTCGTTTAAAATTTCAGGTCTCTAGCTCATCGGGAAGTTAGTTTAAAATCAATTGCAAAATTTGTTCCAAACAGACAAGAAAGCGAGTTAATAAAAATGTGGTAAATTGCCTATTCTCTCCACTGCTCTTTCCTATGTTTGGCGCAGTCGGCGAGGTCACAGAAATATAGTAGAACTACACGTGTATCATAAAAATCCGCAGTCAAATAATGACGACCATGCTCTAGGTATCACAATAGATTTTATTCATTTTATTTCATGACTGACGGATTCCTTTAAACGTTTGTGGAAATTGCTGGCTGGAGACTCCGATTTGTTTTGATTATGTAAACCCGCGCACGTCGGTTCGCTGAACGCATTTGTAGAACGAATTCCATTGGCAAGGAATTTTGTAAAATCGTTTTTCATGAATGGTGCGGGTGCTTCGGTTCGGTGTAGATTCGGTGTTGATGCGGAGCTCTTAATCAGCGAGTTTTGTTGGCTGGAAAGTGTAACCGAGTGGAACATTGTTATTAAATGAACGATGGAAGTTAAATCGATTCAGTTTTGAACACTGAACGAACACTGTTGTGGACGAGTAATTTTCCGTTTCATGAAATTTGCAAAGTGAATGCAGTCCACTCGATTTATATGATAGAATTTTGGTAAACATTTACATTTAAGTTTGAAAATGTATTACGTGGGAAAATTAATTCGCAAATTTATTTTATACCTCGGTCTTTCAAAAGCAACATTGAAGGTTTGTAAAATATTTACGAGATACATGCAGATAAACGCAAACCTGTCATTTTGACAACGCAGTACAAATCAGTTGCAGTGCACACACACACACACAGTAGTTCTGCTATCGATAACAAAGGAGAACAAACATGTGATTCAACTTTTAAGACAAATTGAATCAATTCCCGTGCAAGGGTTAACTGAACGATTTATCAGAGATAAATTGGGGTTGATATCAAGGTGATCCATTGATAGTGATCCCAATTATGCAACGTGTTACGTGTATACAAGATGTTCTGCAACAGGTGGGAACAGATTCAGGAGAGCGTGTATTTAAAACAATGCACACAACGAGTCGAGAGTAAAAACGCTGCAGTTTCGACTTCGGTTTAGAGTCATCAATAGCGAAAGTCCGCTCGGTCATTGTCCTCTCTCTTTCTGACCCAACCTGGCGCGTCACTTGTTCGCTGATCAGACACTTTCAGTTGTTGACATTCGAGAAAAACTGCTACCACACTTTTTACAAATTCACAATTTTAATTTTTTTTTGACGATATTACTTACATTTTATATTACGACATTAACACGTTCGCTGCCGAGCGACATTTTCAAACACGGTTCCACCATGCGAACAAATTTTAATTAATTTACAATCTAATAATTAACAATTAAAACTAATAATTTACAATCTCCGGCATAGTCTCTTCGTGAAATTATTTACAAACAACCATAGTGGTTGATTCTGCATCTTTTGGTAAGGTTAACATTAACTTTCCCGATTATGTTACACTAAGAATTAATTTCTAAACCTGTTGGAAGAGTAGACGTTGTTAACCTTCATTGCATCTGTTTCCTGAATATGTTACACTAAAACTTAATTTTTAAATCTGTTGGAAAAGTAGGCGTTGTTAAACTTCATTGCATCTTTTGAGAAGAACGAAATTTTACGAAAATATATACATACAGTCGGTGTACAAAGTAATCATACACATTAAAGAAACGAATTACTTTTTCAAAATTGGAGCCAACAGCTTGAGTTTCTTCTCAGACGCTAGAAGGATTAGTTTACTAATGTGTAAATAATTTTTTTTTAATTGTTATTGGTCGCAATTGCGAAGGAAACAGTAAAGGTCACGATTTTTAAATTTTTGATCCGTACCTGTAATGAAAATTTGGAAGTTTTTACAAAGTTTCAATAAAATCGATCAAGGATGTTGCGAAATATAATTGATTGAAAATAGCTTTTGTTTCGTAATTCTTTTACTGTATAATTATAACCGCATTCAGTGACCATTTCTTTTGAACTGTATATCATTGGAAAGCTCTGAAGTTTGCGATTAATTTGATATAAAATACTCGTGCTTAAAAACACATATAAATGACTTTGTTTGAGAAAACGCGGAGGTCGCGAACTAAGTTGCCAACCTAATAATTTACAATCTCCGGCATAGTCTCTTCGTGAAATTATTTACAAACAACCATAGTGGTTGATTCTGCATCTCTTGGTAAGGTTAACATTAACTTTCCCGATTATGTTACACTAAAAATGAATTTCTAAACCTGTTGGAAGAGTAGACGTTGTTAACCTTCATTGCATCTGTTTCCTGAATATGTTACACTAAAACTTAATTTTTAAATCTGTTGGAAAAGTAGACGTTGTTAAACTTCATTGCATCTTTTGACAAGAACCATATTTTACGAAAATATATACATACAGTCGGTGTACAGAGTAATCATACACATTAAAGAAACGAATTACTTTTTCAAAAGTGGACCCAACAGCTTGAGTTTCTTCTCAGACGCTAGAAGGATTAGTTTACTAATGTGTAAATAATTTTTTTAAAATTGTTATTGGTCGCAATTGCGAAGGAAACAGTAAAGGTCACGATTTTTAAATTTTTGATCCGTACCTGTAATGAAAATTTGGAAGTTTGTACAAAGTTTCAATGAAATCGATCAATGATGTTACGAAATATAATTGATTGAAAATAGCTTTTGTTTCGTAATTCTTTTACTGTATAATTATAACCGCGTTCAGTGACCATTTCTTTTGAACTGTATATCATTGGAAAGCTCTGAATTTTGCGATTAATTTGATATAAAATACTCGTGCTTAAAAACATATATAAATGACTTTGTTTGAGAAAACGCGGAGGTCGCGAACTAAGTTGCCAACCTAATAATTTACAATCTCCGGCATAGTCTCTTCGTGAAATTATTTACAAACAACCATAGTGGTTTATTCTGCATCTTTTGGTAAGGTTAACATTAACTTTCCCGATTATGTTACACTAAACATTAATTTCTAAACCTGTTGGAAGAGTAGACGTTGTTAACCTTCATTGCATCTGTTTCCTGAATATGTTACAGTAAAACTTAATTTTTAAATCTGTTGGAAAAGTAGACGTTGTTAAACTTCATTGCATCTTTTGACAAGAACCATATTTTACGAAAATATATACATACAGTCGGTGTACAAAGTAATCATACACATTAAAGAAACGAATTACTTTTTCAAAATTCGAGCCAACAGCTTGAGTTTCTTCTCAGACGCTAGAAGGATTAGTTTACTAATGTGTAAATAATTTTTTTAAAATTGTTATTGGTCGCAATTGCGAAGGAAACAGTAAAGGTCACGATTTTTAAATTTTTGATCCGTACCTGTAATGAAAATTTGGAAGTTTTTACAAAGTTTCAATGAAATCGGTCAAGGATGTTGCGAAATATAATTGATTGAAAATAGCAAAAATCGTAAGAATCCTGGATTTAAATGAATCGCAAACCGTAAATTCAAAGATTTTTACATCTTACAATGCCCATAGCTTTTTTATCCGTCAACCAATTTCTTAGATTTACAAAATACATGTTTTAAATTTCCATTACGGGCACAGATGAAAAATTAAAAAATCGGGTCTTTACTGTTCCCTTCGTAATTTGCGACCAATAATAATTACAAAAAAGTTATTTTCACATTAGCTAGTAAACTAACCCTCATTCTAACGTCTCAAAAAGAAGTCAAGCTGCGGAGTCCAATTTTGAAAAATTTATTGCCTTCCCTAACCCTTCCCTAACCCAATTTTGAACAATTTATTCGTTTTTAAAAGGTGTACGAATACTTCGTGCACCGACTGTAGTACAATCGTTTGAAGATTCTTTATTATTGCGAAGAATGGTTGTTGTTCGACGTCAGAAATAAGAATGATCACTGTTTTTGCAGGAGAGCCGATAGCAGATACCAATCAGATTAAGATATCCGGCTGCGACAACCCGCCGTGCAAGCTAAAACGCGGGACCAAAGCATCGGTGGAGGAGAAGTTTGTGGTCGACCATGATGCCAGTGATGTGAAGAACTCCGTGTACGCCAAGGTACTCAACGTGCCATTGCCGTTTGTCGGCGTTGACGGTACCAGCGCATGCGACAACATTTTCAACGAAGATGGCACACACCCCGAGTCGTGCACGCTCAAGGCCGGCACCCAGTACGTCTACAAACGCGAATTCGCCATCTTGCCCATCTACCCTACGGTGAGAACTTTAAGTCACTCATAGTCGTCGTTGTCAGAGAAACCCATAAACCTCTAGGTTGCTCGTTAACCCCTTTTTCGGCACCTGGAACTCCGGAATGACTCCATATTGTCTCTTTCAACTGTGAAATTTTAACATTCAGTTGAATGTCTGGGGAAATGGAAACCTCTACAAAGATCCGTGCAAAGACTGCACTACAGTCCCTGCTCACTTTATTAGACTCACCTGTATAATTATGGTATTTCTATACGATATTGTACTATACGATTTGAACTTTTTTGGGAAGCTAGAGCAATTAGTTTACAAAAGAATGTGAAAAGAAATTTTTTCAAAAATTGCAATTGATCGGAATTGTTAAAAAAATACTGAAAGTTGAATTTTTAACTTTTTTATGTGGGCCTATATTGAAAATTTAAAAAATAAGTTTTGTAGATCTATGTCAATTAAACATATTCTGAAAATTTCGTTAAAATCGGTCGACGTTGCAATGAGCTACAAACATTTAATGATGGTAAAAATTGCAGATTTTCAAGATTTTCGGCAATAAATCGTGAAAATCTGCAATTTTTACCATCATTAAATGTTTGTAGCTCATTGCAACGTCGACCGATTTTGACGAAATTTTCAGAATATGTTTAATTGACACAGATCTACAAAACTTATTTTTTAAATTTTCAATATAGGCCCACATAAAAAAGTTAAAAATTCAACTTTTAGTATTTTTTTAACAATTCCGATCAATTGCAATTTTTGAAAAAATTTCTTTTCACATTCTTTAGTAAACTAATTGCTCTAGCTTCCCAAAAAAGTTCAAATCGTATAGTACAATATCGTATAGAAATATCATAATTATACAGGTGAGTCTAATAAAGTGAGCAGGGACTGTATATTCGAATGAGTAGTTGGAGTTGTTAAATCACTGTTTCCTGACAATTTTTGGGTTACAGTTTTCAGTCCATACAGTTTTCTTGAGAAAAGATTTTCCTACGAAGTTCGGTCATCCAAACGAAGTTAAGAGAACGTTGTATTTCACCACAATTTCACAAGAAAGCGTGTAAGACCAGTAATATTTCAAAACTCGCGTTATCTGCAAAGTATATTCTAGTTTAGAATCGTTTCGCTTACGCTCGTATCTGTCTCTCCAATCGACGCGTGTATTTCGAACGGAAACATATTCGTTTAAAAAATTCCTAGAACACGTGCAAATAGACAGTTTAATTCTGCATGGTTCAATCGCTATATTTGCAATTATTTTACAAAAAATTGCAGAAATGAAAAACTGAAAAATGTATCAACTGGGTCCAGAGTTGGGCAAAAATTTTATTTAAATAAGAATGTCGAATAAAGTGGGATTTTTCCAAATGGGTTTTAAACCCACCATATTCGAAATTTTCATTTCAATAAAATTCTTGTCCAACTCTAATTCGTCCTATCCGGTACACGTGCGTTTCTGACGAAAGCACGCGCCGGTTTATCAGCTGGATAACCGAAAGTTTATCGAAAGTACTAGACGGAGCAAGTGTCGCAATTCTTGGGTCAGCAGAAAGTAGCTGTCGCCGCGCACTATCGTGCACGATGGTTACACGTGCGCATTCGTAACCCTTTACACTCGGGACTATCTTAATTCGCAAACCGAATTTTTCTTCCGGCCTGAAATATTTCCATTTCAAGATTTTCTGAATTTAATCGATATAAAACTGAAGTAATACTTCGTACAATACTTTCGGTAGTTTATTAAAATATTAAACACGTTTAGTAGCTTATCGAATACAAATTTAATAGTGCAGCAAATATTTTGAATAATGCTATAAGAATTATTATTCGCCTCCGAATCACCATTCGAGTGCAAAGGGTTAATACGCCTATAATTAACGTGTTCGGGAAAAATTCACCGATCTGCCGATATCAAGGATTAATACGCGGTGCAATTCATTTTTGTCCGCAGCTCTCCTTGACGATACATTACGCGATGAAGGACGCCAACAGCACGATCGCTTGCTTCGAGGTCCCCGCGAAGATCACGAACTGAGTGGGAGAGAGGGGAGGAGAGAGCTGGTCGTTCTTCCTGGAGTTACAAACCTACACGGATCCAGGAATTCACGAAACTGCGTCTCTCCTGCGCGTCCCTTTTGTACAAACCATGTCCTCGTTGCCGTGGAAGAGAGCCTTCGCGAGACTCGACTATCGCGAACAGTGCTGCTTCCCGGTAGCCTGCTTTACCGTCGAGCTTAATCAGTATGTAGCATAGTCACCCGTTATGTTAATTGTTAATAAAACTTTTCTACACCCACCCCAGCCTCGTTTTATCGACCTGTTCCATCCCAGCGTCTACAATGTCCTTTAACCATTTTCCTAATTAATTTAAATATATTTTCAAGCATTTTATAAACTTTGTTTGTTCTGTTCCTTCTGAATGTTTCAATAGCAATTATAATCAAACTGGGAAAGTAGCTGCGTTTTTATTCAAACGATTCCGTACTTTTTCATCTTCTACAGTCTCCTATGCTGTGTACGATATATTCTGGAACCTTGAGGTATAGAAATCTATCAAAGCCTTCACGTTTGACCTTTATGTTTTTACTGAAATAATGAAAGTTCTTTTTGGTGGCGATTAACACAACGGACAAGGTCGATAACCCCGTCACCGAAAATAGAGTGGACAGTGCCAGAAATAGCGATACAGCAACTCATATATTGAATGACTAAGTTTACAAGATTACATAAAACATTAATTATTTGGAATGTCTTTTATCAAATTATGACATATACTTCGCTAGAAGATTTCGAAAGAAAAAGATAGAAAAACAAGGTAACAATATTTGTATTCAATTTTTATTTGAAGAGACGAGGAGAGATCGAGAGAGATCCACCATGATGTATGAAGATCTGTCGATAACGTGGAAAACCAGTCGCGATTGGTAGCTACTGCCGCGCGTGGTCGATCGAGGAAGCTTGTTGAACGCTGGGCGTCTCTGACGGTACAAAGAGCGGAAAGTAAATCAAAATAAAAATTTGGAATTCTCAATTTTTATGACATGGCAGAAATATTTAAAGAAATTTTCACACGTCAATAATGCCTATTTTATATATATATTTTTGTTGCATCAGAATTTGGGTACATTTTTCTATCTGTGTTAATCTCGAAACTTTTTAATTTTTAATGTTCCAGGATTCATTTATTACGCCAAGCTTTTCACAAGAGAAAATGTTTAAAAAATCGCATAATAAGAATAAATCTTTTAATGCTCTTCCAAAGCTCCATTTTACATGATTAATTTTCTATCTAGCCTGAACTTACGGGACACAAAGAAGACTTAAAATGGCAGACCATGCCATCAAGTGATTCTACATCCACATTATGGCAGCTTTCATTCTACTCGGACCAGGAAATCCCTTTCCTCCATTTCAAGCATTGCTCGGTAAAAGGCATATTAAGCTCCGAACAGTAATACTCACGAACGCCTCGGCGAAACTCGATAAAATTAATATGTACGATAGAAAAAGGTTCACGCTAGCCACTTCAGCCAGCGAAATAAAGATCACGCGACTTCTACGTCCGAGAAAAAATTCAATCTCGGAACTTTCTAACACGGCGGATCGATGAAATAACATTGAATTAGTAAATGTTCGGCGTCGATGCTCATGGCGGACATTCTGGACAATGATTTTCGGTCGTAACGCGACGACGGTGGCTGGCAAGTCCTCGGAAAGTGGTCGGTCATTTTCGGAAATTGCCGCGTTCGTGCGGGCTTTTTACGAAGATCGGGTAAACGGCGTCGCGTGAAGGAAACTGCGCTTTAATCGCGTGCCCCGATCGCAACGAATCGGAACGTTCAACCCTTCGCGGTCCCAGCAACTTTTGCCGTTTTGTTCCAGCTAGTTCGCGTTTGTTTGGCCACTTTCCGACAGAGTACTTCGCTGCATTTGCATAACTCGGCGTCGAACAAACTAAATAACAAGCTTACACCCGTACAACAAAAATTCTTTGGCTTACACAACATTTGTATTCGTGTAGTAAAGAATGCCGTATTATTGTTGCAGCATGATGCAATTTGGCGCAGGCAGCGTTGCACAACACGTACAATATTAAATATATTAATAATTGACGATTTATTTTTGTGATTTATAATCCATAATTTTACAATTTCCATCTGTATTTCAATTTTGATTACATTTGCTATTACAGAATTCCAATATATTTGCTGTTCTTCAATCTCGTTAATAACTCTTTACTTCATCATTATCTAGACAGCTGATCTCAATTTCCCGTTTCCATTTTGTAAAAATTTAATTCGGGACAACATCTCCTCTGCTGATTGGAAGTTTGCACATACATGAATAAAGATCCACCGTCTATTAATAGATGAAAAACAATTGAATTTACATTTGTCGCGCGCACGTAATAACGTAATAAACATTATCAGGAGTATTGTGCAAGAATTAAGTCTTGGCAAATAATTCACGAAAATTTAGATGACAAGTTAATCAACGCGATTATAGTTATCTAGTTAGGGAAGTACCGAAAATAACCTGAGCAAGCAGAATGTGTTAGAAATGAAAGAGAGAGAGGTACCTGCTGTCAAAAGCCGTCTAAGCCCAGCAAATACTAGCGAACAGATAACAGTAAAGGTCAGGCTAGTTTGAAACCGGCAGAACAGTCTCTGTGGGATAACAGGAAAGATCCGGATCGATAAAGTAACGAGCCGGTCGCGGTCGTTTATCGCATTTGGTAGCCGAAGGTATTGCAACGTCAAGCTGCAGATTTAATTCCGACGATAGAGGAACTGGCCTGAATGAAACGAATGTATCGAACGAGAGATCGAGGCCAGTCCTCGTACTAGAGGGTTGGAATTCGGTTATTAATTTGTCGTGGCCACCTTTATCGAGCAAACGCGTCGCCGATAACGAGTAACGCGAATACCTTCGGATTTTTGTAATTACACTTTTCGCGTAATTGAGGACACCCGTGATTCGAGCTTTGGCTGAAACCACCCCCTCGCCGAACAGATAGCTTTGTAAATAATTAATAAGTTCGTCGAGAAACGGCTACGAATTTTGTATGGAAAATACATTTTGTTTGTGAATTGTTGGAGAATTATTAACATTCGATTAAACGGCAGTCATAAATACATAAATGCAGACGTGTCAGACATAGTATTGATACTTATTTGTACAATATTAACTGCCTGTGGGTAATATCTATTTTTTCATATTTCTTTTTTCGAACATTTGACGTTCCAAAAATTATGTATTAATAAAGGTGAAAATTTCTCGATCGAAAAATGAATATAAAATTTATTTGATTTCGGCGCAAGGTTCGATCATTAATACCACAAAGCAAATGTGCAAAATTAAACTATGTTTCTCGACGTTTCGATCCTAATGAGGATCATTTTCCCAGAGACATTTTTTTGCGTCTGAAAAATAATAAATGTATATGTTTTCAACAAAAATTGTATGGAATCATTGTGAGGTCGTATTAATATATTATTAATATAGTATCTTCAAAAAGAAATTAGTCAAGAATAATATTTTTGTTGACTTATTAGAGTTATTAAAAGAACTACTGTTTCTCAAAGTTTCGAGTCAAGAAAGGGCTAGGAATTTTGTTTGTAAATTGTTGGAATTATCAACATTCGATTAAACACCAATCATAAATAAATGCAGACCTGTCATGCATAATATTGATATTTATTAATTGTATTAAATTGTATTAACTGTCCGTCGGTCATATTGTTTTTCCCATTAATGCTTCAAACATTTGACGTTCCAAACATTATATATTATCTTCAAAAAGAAATTAGTCGTCAGTATAAACGACCCAGTATGCAGACCGAGTCATATTGACGTTGGCTTATTAGAGTTATTCTCTCAGTTTTGACTTGGGCGATTTTTATCTCGATAATAATAATAATCAGCAGGCTAGTGATGAGTCCACTGCAGATTTGATGCATTTGTGACGACAACGGGTGCAATGCGACACAGCGGGAAAATTAAAAAATTCATGGATGCCATCTTCAACTTTTCAAGAGTATTAAAACCGGAATGAATCGTCTAAATGACTACTGTGTTCTACAGTCGATGCGAAAAATGTTTATTTTGCCTACAAATCCGCAGTAATGAGTAGACTGCTGATTTTTATGCAAAATTGAAATTATCTGCATTCGTTGCAAAATATTAAAGCTGCATTAATATTTCTTGTTTTTACTCATCTTAATAAGTGAAAAATAATATAGCAATGCTTTGAAATTTAATATTTTCACCGAATTTCTGCTCATTTTTCTCATACATGAAATCCGGTCTAGTAATGAGAAACGCAATTAATCAGCTAGTGGGGAGGAATCCTTTCGCATTTTTGCATAAGCGTAATCGAGGAAACGCGCGATTCAAGCATCGAGTGAAACCACCCCATCAGTATAGAGGAGATAGCTTTGAGAAGTCACTGCTGCCTTTCAGGGGCTTTTAAGATGACCATGATCCGTGACACGCCGGAATCAGGGAGCATCTGGTTCTCCGTACGGCTGTTTCGTCCTCGTGCTCCCTCTCTCACCCTATTTCGATCTCCTCTGCGTTGCCTTGCAGCTCTTCGAATTCCCATCCCTTTACCCGAACACTATAAACCGTCTTCGACGCCCGACAGAAAGCAAGCACTTGTCCGCGGACCACCCAAACGCGACTGTCGAGAGCTATGTTCGATTTGGACCGACGTTCTTCGTTTTTTTCCGCTACTCGATTTTCCATTTTGCTCCCTGCCCTCAGGCTCTTGAGGAAAACTCACCATATCAATCCCTTGTACTACGATTTATTTTGTGATTACAGTGGATTGAACTTCTTTTTCGTTCGTAATTTCTTAGGGAAGAAAGAAAATGTGCTATATCAGTTGTATGTACGTCTCTACATTCTCCATTATCCCGTTGGACTATGATTTATTTTATTGTTTGAGTGAGTAGAACCTTTTTCGTGTTCATAATTTCTCACGATAAAAAGTAAAAAATATGTGTATTCTTGATTTTATTAAACAATAAAATCAATTATTACACATGAAATTCTTATACAGTAAAGTCGCGTTTACTGTCCGTGATCTGGTACGCGATCACTGTCGACAAGAGTTGGGATAATTCAATTACATTGTAATTCAATTACTAAGTATTTTGATCAGATGTGTAATTGAAATAGAATATAATTAAAATACAGCTTTCCAAATTACAGCCCAGAACTTTGAAGAAGTGCGATATATTTTTATGTTTTCCTGTCATATACTTGTTTACTGTCTGTGCGTCGTAGTTTCTATTCCTCGTCCTCGTTCATAATACGTAACGCTATTTTAGGTAATTTAATTACGAAGTATTTTATAACCGCACTCCATTGCAATTACGAATTACATTGTAATGTAATTGAATGATGATCTGAATTATAAATTACAATATAACTGAATTACAGTGTAATTCAATTACAATGTATTTTATAATTGTACTCCATTGCAATTACGAATTACATTGTAATTTAATTGAATGAAGATGTGAATTATAAATTACAATATAACTGAATTACAGTGTAATTCAATTACAATGTATTTTACAATTATACTCCATTGCAATTACGAATTACATTGTAATTTAATTGAATGGAGATCTGAATTATAAATTCCAATATAACTGAATTACAGTGTAATTCAATTACAATGTATTTTATAATTGTACTGCATTGCAATTACGAATTACATTGTAATTTAATTGAATGATGATATGAATTATAAATTACAATACAACTGAATTACAATGTAATTCAATTACAATGTATTTTATAATTATACTCCATTGCAATTACGAATTACATTGTAATTTAATTGAATGGAGATCTGAATTATAAATTCCAATATAACTGAATTACAGTGTAATTCAATTACAATGTATTTTATAATTGTACTCCATTGCAATTACGAATTACATTGTAATTTAATTGAATGAAGATGTGAATTATAAATTACAATATAACTGAATTACAGTGTAATTCAATTACAATGTATTTTACAATTGTACTCCATTGCCATTACGAATTACATTGTAATTTAATTGAATGGAGATCTGAATTATAAATTCCAATATAACTGAATTACAGTGTAATTCAATTACAATGTATTTTATAATTGTACTGCATTGCAATTACGAATTACATTGTAATTTAATTGAATGATGATATGAATTATAAATTACAATACAACTGAATTACAATGTAATTCAATTACAATGTATTTTATAATTATACTCCATTGCAATTACGAATTACATTGTAATTTAATTGAATGGAGATCTGAATTATAAATTCCAATATAACTGAATTACAGTGTAATTCAATTACAATGTATTTTATAATTGTACTCCATTGCAATTACGAATTACATTGTAATTTAATTGAATGAAGATGTGAATTATAAATTACAATATAACTGAATTACAGTGTAATTCAATTACAATGTATTTTACAATTGTACTCCATTGCCATTACGAATTACATTGTAATTTAATTGAATGGAGATCTGAATTATAAATTCCAATATAACTGAATTACAGTGTAATTCAATTACAATGTATTTTATAATTGTACTGCATTACAATTACGAATTACATTGTAATTTAATTGAATGGAGATCTGAATTATAAATTACAATATAACTGAATTACAGTGTAATTCAATACAATTGTACTCCATTGCAAATACGAATTACATTGTAATTTAATTGAATGAAGGTCTGAATTATAAATTACAATATAACTGAATTACAATGTAATTCAATTACAATGTATTTTATAATTGTACTCCATTGCAATTACGAATTACATTGTAATTTAATTGAATGAAGATGTGAATTATAAATTACATTATAACTGAATTACAGTGTAATTCAATTACAATGTATTTTACAATTGTACTGCATTGCAATTACGAATTACATTGTAATTTAATTGAATGGAGATCTGAATTATAAATTCCAATATAACTGAATTACAGTGTAATTCAATTACAATGTATTTTACAATTGTACTCCATTGCAATTACGAATTACATTGTAATTTAATTGAATGGAGATCTGAATTATAAATTCCGATATAACTGAATTACAGTGTAATTCAATTACAATGTATTTTATAATTGTACTGCATTACAATTACGAATTACATTGTAATTTAATTGAATGGAGATCTGAATTATAAATTACAATATAACTGAATTACAGTGTAATTCAATACAATTGTACTCCATTGCAAATACGAATTACATTGTAATTTAATTGAATGAAGGTCTGAATTATAAATTACAATATAACTGAATTACAATGTAATTCAATTACAATGTATTTTATAATTGTACTCCATTGCAATTACGAATTACATTGTAATTTAATTGAATGAAGATGTGAATTATAAATTACATTATAACTGAATTACAGTGTAATTCAATTACAATGTATTTTACAATTGTACTGCATTGCAATTACGAATTACATTGTAATTTAATTGAATGGAGATCTGAATTATAAATTCCAATATAACTGAATTACAGTGTAATTCAATTACAATGTATTTTATAATTGTACTCCATTGCAATTACGAATTACATTGTAATTTAATTGAATGAAGATCTAAATTATAAATTACAATATAACTAAATTACAATGTATTTTATAATTGTACTCCATTGCAATTACGAATTACATTGTAATTTAATTGAATGAAGATCTGAATTATAAATTACAATGTAACTGAATTAAAATATGATTCAATTACTTTGTAATTATAATTCTGGAATAATTCAATTATAATTCTGCACAACTCTGCTGTCGAGTGCCTACCCACTCCACTATCATGGTGTCCCTTTCTACGTTCGACTTTCTTTTGAACTCTCGGCGCTGACGGCGCGGTAGACGCAGCCATAAAAAAATAATATCGGTATGCGATCACTGTCCGTGC
Organism: Lasioglossum pauxillum; assembly: GCA_933228785.1. NCBI lineage: Eukaryota > Metazoa > Arthropoda > Insecta > Hymenoptera > Halictidae > Lasioglossum > Lasioglossum pauxillum. The sequence continues at coordinate 48,179,290 of OW121702.1, read as the reverse complement.
AGAAACACAGGCTGTTATACAGTAAACGCGATTTTACTCTATTAATAAAAGGATTCCTGATATTATTTGAAGTAACCTTTTCCTTTCATAAAATGTTCGCCGCGGTTTCGTTCAGGAGATTTTAGCGAAAACACGACCAATGAGAGCACAGGTGAAACAGGACCGTGGTAGTCGCTTTTTGATTGGTCCGTATTTTTCGTTAATAACCATCGAAGTACCGAGGCACAGCGTTACGTCACAATTCGTCAATGTGTGCGGCACCGCTCTCGAGGAGCGCGCTGCGATGGATCAAAGTCAAAGATGACTCCGGCCGGGCTTCGGAGGGTTAACGAAGCCGCAGAGAACATTTTCGCAAAGGGAAAAGTTCCTTCAAATGACCTGAAGTATCACTCCTTTGAAGGACTGTATTCCAACAGGGAAATGTGAATTTTCTACGAAATGAATGTAGATTTTTGCAGAGAATTATAGAATATTACATGGAGTTTATTATTGGTCCACGGTTCTTGTTCGAAGCCACGGATCGGGTTTTCGAATTTTCTACGTGGTACACCGAATTCAATCGCATCCCCCGCGAAATGTCTTCCGGAATATTTGCGCAGAGGTGCGCGCCAGTGTAACGCGAATCGAGAAAATATTCCGCCCGGAAAGGAAACCGGCGACAGAGCTGTGCAAACGAACAGTACAAACTAGCTGGAACGCTACCGGAGATACGCGTGTGTAGTGTGTACTATCCGCTCCGCGTTATTTTCGTCGTGGCTTCGATTTATCCCGGGGAATCGAATCTCGACTGAGCCGCGCGAATGTTTGTGGATCAAAATTAAATTTCAAGCATTCATAAATTCATTTTACTATCATTCTTATAACTACACGATTCGCGATGTTTAGGAGCATTCACTGCTTCATCATTCTTTTGAAACATGTTTCTGAAGTGTGTTTCTACAGTGTGTAGAATGACAATTTTCCTGGTGTAGAAAAATGGAATAATATTTTACTATTCTAGGGATCAAGATTGTATAGATTGTTCTATTATGGACACTTTGGATTTATGTATTCGTTTCTTCAACTTTTATGTCGCTCGCTTACTTTTCTTAGCTAGTTTACTACCGTTTCGTTTATCATACTTTGTACTACTACTTCGTTCAGTCTCGATCTACCAGCGTTTATTTTACCACCGTTAGATTATCAACTTTTATGTGTTAAATGAAAAATGGTATGTCAACGTAACGTCTTTGGAGGCTTATTAGGGGTTGAAATAAAAAATTTATTAGCAACAAACATAAATAACTACGTAACCCAAGTATGAGCGATATGAAAGTCAACGTGTTAATTTACAAGTTTGATTAATAAAAGAAATATTGGGTTGGCAAGAAAGTAATTTCGGTTTTCACTAACTGATGGCGTTATGTTTTGTTTGATTGGCTTCTGTTAACGTTGCGTTTGTTTTCTTTCTAACATTTCATAACTGCATCTTTTAGGTTACTTTTGAAGCAAATTACACGTAATTTTGATTAAAATTGTTAGTTCTGTGTCAATTTGAACATGGAGTGCAGAAACGAACATTATAGGCATATATTGCTTTTTTATTTCCGTAGAGGTAAAAAAGCTGCCGAGGCTCACAAAGATATATGCGAAGTTTACGGTGTAGATTGCTTAACAGAACGCACGTGCCAGAATTGGTTTAAAAAATTCCGTTCTGGAAATTTCTCACTTAAAGACGACCAACGTTCTGGTCGATCATCTGGAGTTGATGATGACCAAATGAAAGCCATTATTGAATCGGATCGTCATATAACTGTCCGAGAGATTGCAGACAGGTTAAATGTCTCGCATACAACCATAGAATATCGTTTAAAAAGTCTCGGAATCGTTAAGAAGCTCGATATTTGGGTTCCACACGAGTTGAAAGAAATTCACTTAATGCAACGCATCAACATATGCGATATGCATCTCAAACGAAATGAAATCGACCCTTTTCTCAAGCGAATCATCACCGGTGATGAGAAATGGGTTGTTTACAATAACACAACTCGAAAACGATCATGGTCCAAGCGTGATGAACCGGCCCAAACCACACCGAAAGCTGAATTGCACCAAAAGAAGATCATGTTGTCAATTTGGTGGGGTTACAAAGGTATTGTGTATTTTGAGCTGCTCCCAAGGAACCAAACCATCAATTCAGATGTTTATTGTCGACAACTAACAAAACTGGACATAGCAATCAAAGAAAAACGGCCAGAATTGGCAAATCGCAAAGGAATCGTGTTCCACCATGATAACGCTAGGCCACACACATCTTTGGTAACACGTGAAAAGTTATTGGAGCTTGGTTGGGAAGTGATGTCACATCCACCATATAGCCCTGACATTGCACCATCAGATTATCATTTATTCCGAAGTTTACAAAACTCTTTGAATGGTAAAACATTCACTAATGATGATGATCTGAAATCGCACTTGGATCAGTTTTTCACCGAAAAGGATCAGAAGTTTTATGAGCGCGGAATTATGAAGCTACCAGAAAGATGGCAAAAGATCATACAACGAAATGGAAAATATTTTATTGATTAAAGTTCATTGCTTTGATAAAAAAATTGGATTTTATTTCATCTAAAAATACCGAAATTACTTTCTTGCCAACCCAATATATATGTAAGATTAGCGTACATATGCGCCTTCAATGGTAAGACGTTTGGGAGGTGGCGCCACCAGATGGACAAGACACGCAGCTGTCGAGAAAAGGAAAGATAGAGAGATAGAAAAGAGAGAATAACAAGAACTCAAGTAAAACTCAAGTAAACAATTTATCTCCAAGCCTATAGAGAATTTGTGGATTGTGGGATTAGTGTAAGCCTCCACGAGATTTGTTCAACAAGGACTGATTGACAGAGAACTAGGTGTATAAACATTTAACTGTTGATTCTCTTTTTTTAGACGAATCAAAGTGTGTTACTACTCCAATAGCCCACATCCACATATTATATATATATACAGGGTGTTTCGTCTAAAACAGGACACCTAAATATCTCCTCCAATTGTGGAGGTACAAAAGATATTTTGTGTACTATTCGATTGGTTTGAAGGAACCATTATATTGCAAACAATATTTTTTTCCGAAGGTCATTTTTTTCGGAGTTATCAAGGTCATCGATGTTTTTTTATACATAACTACATTATTATTTATTGCATCGTGTAACTGATCGAAAAATACATTCAAATATTTATTAAAACATGACCCTAAAATGACCTTGATCTTCGAAAAAAATGACATTCGGAAAAAAATATGGTTTGCAATATAATGGTTCCTTCAAACCATTCAAATAGTACTCAAAATATTTTTGGTACCTCCACAATTGGAGGAGATATTTAGGTGTCCTGTTTTAGACGAAATACCCTGTATATACAGGGTGGGGCAATAACTATTAGCACCTCAGATATCTTCGAAACTACATGTTTCACAGAAATATTTGCTGAAACAAAATTGCACAGTACGAAAGGGGCCATCCGGTGGCGATAATAGTTTTTTTGCAGGTGGACGTACTTCGGACATTTGAAGGACACCTTCATTTTTTTAAATGGAATGAGATATTTTTTAATGCATCAATCGATGCAGCGGGACATTCGTTATAAAAAAAGTACTAACCTATGTATGTCGAAAAGTTAGTAGTTCAGGAGATATTTCAATTTAAATAACTCTAAAACACCATTACTGTCGTACTGAGACGTTACACAAGTAAGTAAACACTAACGCCTTAGTACGACAGTAATGGTATTTTGGAGTTATTTAAATTGAAATATCTCCTGAACTACTAACTTTTCGACATACATAGGTTAGTACTCTTTTATAAAGAATGTCCAGCTGCATCGATTGATGTATTAAAAAATACCTCATTCCATTTAAAAAAACATCGATAACCTTGAAATCTCATAAAAATGACCTTGAAACTTTTTTTTCCCTTACACCGTTATATGTGGCCCTTCAAACAGTGTAACTTTGTCCTACGAAGTTTTTTTGTACAACGAAAAGTGACGGAGATATTGAGCTGTTCAGAGTTATGTGGGCTACCCTGTATAATATAATTATTTAATCTCTTAATTACTGACTTTAATATGAAAATTCAATTGTCCAGATTTAGGTATCACTTTTGGACTGTCCCGGCTTAGGGCACTTCACCTTATTCTGTCCAACAATTGGCCAGAACGAATTTGATTTCGACCGGAAATGGCCCGTTCGATAGCTTACCAAGAAAGAATCCTCTCTGCCAAATTGCAGCCCCGTATTAAAAATTCTCAAAAAGAACTGACACACTCAGTACATCAAATCACATATTCGAGAATTTTTTCAGATTTTTTAGCTGCAAACTCCGGTTGTAAAAAATGGAAAACATGAAAAAATACAGATTTTGTACTGAAGCTGAAGAGCGACCGCCCTGGAAATTTACTGAATGACAAGGTATTGTACTCGTTCTTACCTTTCTCAAAAAAGTAGACTTACACCACAAAATATAATTACATCCACACTTATGTATTAATGCGCTAACAAAACATTGTATTTATAATTTTACACCAAAAGTGGTCGCCAATGACCTCGATGTTAATGCGACCTTTATAAATAAACAATATAAACAAAAATATATATATATATATATATATATATATATATATATATATATATCGCTAGATATATATCGCTTGTGGTCCATTAAAAAATTTTGTTTAATATCACCCTTTCCATATATATATATATTCTTTAATGGACCACAAGTGACCCATTGTCAGTACCAGTTGAGCGAAGATTGAACTTTCCGTTTCCGAAATGCATTACGTGTTCCACTGTAGCACACGGTACAGTAGTTCCTACTGTCATATCAGTGGAGTAGAATTGAGTTCCATTGGAAAAGCTCGATAACAGATATAATACATTCGAGTGTAAATTGTTTACCAACAATAGTAAAAAGGATAATACTCTGCTTGCTGAAAACAATACAAAAGGAGTTTTCTTTGTTATTTCTCTTCACTCCTATTCGTTTGATTTTTATTATGTTATAGGTACACAAAACGTAATTTCAAGCAGCAAATAGCTTTTAATTTCGCTTTCCGAAACTAATTGAGTCAGAATTTCATCAAATTGAATTGAAATGGGTCTTGTCATCGAAACACAAATTGTTTGTGAAGAACGCAACATAAATGTGGAATGATATAGTTCGTACAATAACCTACGAGTCGAGGTCATTCAAAATCGTTGATGGTCAATTACGACGACTTTGAACGACCTCGAGTTGCAGATCACTGTTCGCCTCTGTAAACACCCCATTAGATAGTACATACAGAAATACATCGTTTCAACAGAACAACTGAGTTGACCTTCACATGTCCTCTATCCGTCTATTTATCAAAAAACATAAACAAGAGATATTCCACGTCGCACAGTGGGCGAGAAACCGATCTTTTTGGACAAAAATTTGCCGCCAACTCAGTTTTTCATCGATTCGATTGGGATTTTTTTTAAAATGTTCGTGAAGGACGAACGTCCTTACAACGAACATTGTTGTAAATCAAGTATTATATGTTGTAAATCAGGTAGTATATGTATTGTAAATCAAGAATCCTTATCTACAAAACCCAATAACTCCAATACTTCATTCGTCTATACCAGGGGTCGGCAACCTGCGGCTCGCGAGCCACATGCGGCTCTTTGGATGTTTTTTCTTATGAATAAATAGATTAGTTCTTTTTTATCAAATAACTTTATTTCTGAGAGTACTACCCTAGTAGCACAAAAATATTGGATAAATATTTTTTAAGCCACACTTTTTCGTATGAGCAAAATATTTCTTCCTAACTTATATAAAAAAGAACATTTGGTACTTAATGTAAAATAAATATTGTATGTATATTTGAATATTAAAAACAGATTGAATCTCTTTTTGATATTATATGAATGTGTATACAATATCTTGTGCTGCGAGGGTATTTATTGTTGGCAAGAAAATATTTTGTGGCTCTTTAAAAACTTTGAAATTTTGTAAATTGTAATGTTTGACTATCGACTCAAAAGGTTGCCGACCCCTGGCCTATACCATAAATTTGCACGTCCCAGCTGACTTGCCGACACTTCTCAACCCTAAACCCTAAACAGCACGTCATCAAAGTATAGTCCTTCACGAACATTTTAAACAAAATTCCAATTGAATCGATGAAAAACTGAGTTGTCGGCAGATTTCTGTCCAAAAAGATCGGTTTCTCGCCCACCGTGCGTCGTAGCCAAGCAAGTTTAACCCTTTGCACTCGGTTGTCCCCTCTGAGGCACCACTAGAGCTTGCTGTACCATTATTCAAAGCATTGTTTACATTATTAAATATATCGGTATCTAATCAATTACTAAACATTTAGGTATTGTACGAGGTATTATACCAATTTCATATCCATAAAATTTCAAAAACCGTAAGGAATGGGAATATTCTAGATCGGAAGAAATGTTTAATCTTTCAGTTAAAATAGCTCCGAGTGCAAAGGGTTAAGGCGGTAGTCCCACCTCTGGTTGCAACTAGAATCTTACTAGAATCTTACTAGAAAACATGGGTTTGCGCGCTTCGGTTGTTTGACCTTATTCGAGCAGATTTTGGGCTGGGTGAGGGCTCATTCTAAAGAGGAAGAAGAAATTATTTTTTGATCGTACATTTTTCAACTAAATTACAGGGTTATGTTTGTGGCGCTCAGGTTCGATCATATAATACACAAAGATAGCAATTTTTGTGTATTATATGATCGAACCTGAGCGCCACAAACATAACCCTGTAATTTATCTAAAGAGGAAGGTTCATCACACTGCGGTCTGGTCATGAGGTTAACGAGATTATGTTTAATATGTATAACATGAGGGCCCAAAGTAGAGAAAAAATCTAGGAAAAAACCCGCAGATTTCAATGCATTTTTCTGTCTCTAAAAGACTTTTTGACTGCTATGATGACCAGAGCGCAGTGTGATGAACCTTCTTCTTTAGAATGAGCCCTCACCCAGCCCAAAATCTGCTCAAATAAGGTCAAACAACCGAAGCGCGCAAACCCATGTTTTCTAGTAACATTCTAGTTGTACCCAGCGGTGGAACTACCCCCTTAACCATCACCAATAGCAAACGAGTCATTCAGGCGTCACGTTTGAGATGCCTCAACCATGCATTGTTGTACCCCCGCATGTAACGCGACAGCACGCGATACTAATGCGTCTGCGCCATAAAACTTTGTTGTACACGTTGAATGTTTCGCTCCCGACGGACCTAATTAGATTTGCCGTGCGCTCTCCACCAGCGAGTCAGTATCATCGAAAGCCTTAACGAGCGGGGTGGTGGCTGGGCGAGCCTCGTGGGTGGTTCCCGTGAACGCATGTGCGTGTTCGATTACGTATCGGTTTCGGCGTTGTTTACCCGGCGACGAGTGTTATTCGAACGCGTTTCCCGTCGAGGGCAAACATCTCCCGACTTGGGCCGGTGTATCGTGGCGCATCCTCCGCTCAGTGGGTTGCACAGGGGCGCAAGAGTGCAGGGGTGCACGGAGTGCACGGCGTTCGCTCCGTTCGGCCGGCTAGCAGCCCCTCTCACCCCCTGGCACCCTCTAACCCCCTCTAACACCCTGCAGCACCCACTGGTCCCCTCTGCGTTCCCCACCCGGTGCTTTTCCTCCGATACCACCGCCTCCTCGGGAGGTTTTGCAGGCTGCGCGTCCGTCGCCGCGCCGTTGGATCGTCTTCACCGTCAGTGTGCCGTCCGCCGTCGGTCGAGGACCACGTGTGCTTGCGTGGTGTCGACGTGCGCCGTCAGGGTCCGTCGTCACGCGCATATCCGCGTTCCAGGCCTCGTGTTGCCCATTCGCGAGAAAAACCCGTTCAACCGGTGCGAGAACAGACACTGCCTCGCGCATAGTGTCCCACTTCTGGCAGCCCTCTACGCTATTGTCTCTTTCAACATCGCGAAAGAGAAAGCGGTGCGTTGCAGCTCTCGTCGCGCGCACGTGACGATCTTCCTCGTCGTCGGGAACCTCGGCCGCGAAAGTTCTTCGGGTGCGATCTTCGCTCAGTGCTTCTTCGCGATCGTTCCGATCGAGAGCTCGCACGCACGAACGCGCGCGTCCGGTCGGGAAAGCGCGGCAAAATATTCGCACCGTCGACGACGCTTTCTCGGGGTTAGCGTCACACGCGCGACTTGGGATTTTCGAGATCGGTGTGTGATGATCCAGTGGCGGTGTTCCCTCGATTTTCCCGCGGATCGATTTCGCCTGTGTTCGGGAACCGATGCTATAGAGGACAGAGAGGGAGAGAGTGTATAGCGCGATTGCACACGTTTCCTCCCTTGGACCCGATCCAGACGTGCCGGAAATCTGCGGTGACCCGGCGTGATCGAAGATCTCCGCAGCGAGACTCGTTTTTCAAGCGAGCCGATAGGCCGAGAGCTACCTGCGCCGATTAATCGCACGAACCTTTTGCTCTCTCTGTCTTTCTTGCTGTTGCAACGCGGCAGAGAAGAGTGTCGCGAGCCTGTGCGTACCAGTATGTTACGGATGCACCGTCGTTGATCTGTTCCTTAACTACCCGTTGGATCGTTCGAACACAGAGGGCTGCAAAGTGGATAGATCTGTGTTACAGTCGATTTGGAATGTACGGCTGGTTTAATTAGACGTTGAACAGCGAACAGTAGAGACAATTATTGTTGCTGCAGTGTCTCGTCAGTCCGTTCGTCAAACACCATTCACCAAATCTACAGAGGGAATTGCAAAGTGGACCCATTCCGCTGAACCCAACCGGAATACGTGATGTACTGATTGAACGGGACTGCAGAAGAAGGTACGCGTCAAGGCGAAGAAGACAAGTACTCGAGGATGAATCGATCTTGAAGACAATTGACCTATCCGGCTAATCTAGACAGAGAATTCCGCACTGGGTGGATCCATCTCGCTAAATACAACAGGAATATGTGAGGATCATGCAGGACATGCAATTCGTGACATCGCTGGCACGTTAAAGCAGACATCAGGTACCAGAGGATAAATCGATCCTGAAGACCAATCAATCATCGCTGCATCTACCCTTAGGCTAACCTGAAGAGCCGCTCTATTCCATTGAATGCTGCGACTTTAACGGGAATACGTGACATGCTGATTAAACGTTCCTCGGCTACCCTTTGCCCACGCTTTCGGCCGAATCGCAGTGAATACTTTAATTAAATACGCCAGTTACACCACGAACCATTACAGAACTGAGATGTGTACACTTTAGGAAAGCGACAGCGAGCTCTCGACGACAAATCGACGATAAAAGACTCTCGCGCTACCGTAGGTAGCATACATCGATCACAGTTCAAGTGTAGAAAGCGGTGCTCGGTTCTATCGAGAGGGATATTTGATCGTGTATCTTGGGATAAGAAGTTCGTTCATCGATCGCGAGAGACTTTGATTCCTTCGAGACGGTTGTGTCAACTTTGCTTGAACCACAAGATAAGGAAAATCGCGAAGGTTTCAGAAATCGGTCCGACGTTTCTACGATCACTTGGCTGTATCGGAAAGAATCGCGGAGAACAGATCCAGGAAGATATTTCTATTTGACCAACTGCTTTTAATCGAATCCTCGGCCGATCGTTAATCAACATTAAGGAACAATCTTGTAGAGAGACCCGTCTGCTCGACATTTTTCTACCACCATTAACCTTTCAACTCGCTTATCGTTGCCCGAACGAAATTAACATGATACAGTCTAACCCGACAGCAAACCACCCTATTCGCACGGGACCTTCCATCCCCTAATCTGTCAACATCAAAGCGGTAGACGCCAAAGGAAGAGTATCAATCACCAATTCGGATTTGAAGAAGCTTCCAGTTCCAGAACCGACGAACGTGAAACGACCCAGCAACGGTGTCCCAGTGTATCGCGACGGGGTTCGGACCGGGGGTTATTTTCTGAACGAGACGGTGGCCGTTGGTGCGGTAAATTCTGCGGCCTCGGTGGACATACCATGGTCACCGGTGATTGCGGGTATCATGTTCCTCGTTGCAGGTTATTGGCTGCAGCAGCGGCGCGCGGTTAGATCGAAAGTGCGCCAGGTTTTCTAGCGGGCCAGAGGCTACTACGCGTGTCCGACGCTTTAATAACGGGCGTAGAGTGGATGAAAGGCAGGCGGAAAAAAGAAGCAAGCGGACCGCACGCGCAACGGTTATACATCCTATCGTGTCCACTTCGCGGCGTGCCGTGGCGTCGCGTTAAGTGTCCTCCCGTAATTAGTGCTTAACCAGGGGAAACGCTAACAGCTGAACGTGGGACCCGGGTGTGTGACCTCGGTGAATGAGTTGGGATCTGGCTGAGGTGAGACCCAGGTGAGTTGATGCCTAGGTGGTGCGAGACAGAGTGAGACCCACAGGATGGTGTAGAGGGCCAAAGGATCAGCCCGGAGCGAACGTCAACGCGTTTGCAATTGCTGAACGTGGTGCTGAGTGCCTGGCTCTCGGCTTTCCGCGCGTCACCCAGAGGGACACGAGCCCATGAACGTTCCTGCCGTTCCCAAAACGAGCACGGCGCGCCAGCCATGCCGAGATAGGCCGCCGATGAAGAGAGAGAGCGAGCCTACAGCGCGAAAGATCGCGAACCATCCCTGCACCGCGCTAAACTCACTCGACGCGAGCCGATCCGAGAGCTGAGGGCTGTAACAAGCTTCGACCTCGAGAGGATTCGGACCCCTGACGAATTTCAGCCTCGCCTCAGGCTCCCTGCAAGGATTGTCTCAGGCTCGCCTTACGCTCCCCGTAAGGATTGTCTTAGTCTCGCTGTGAGGATCGCCCTAGGCTCGCCTTAGGCTCGTGGATATTCGCCGGAACTGACCAGGAATAACCAGTGAACATGTGGAGTGTACTAGTGTTGGTGTTCGTTGTACTAACGAAAGCTGTTTCCTACGTCGCCGGGATCGCCACCGCCGTCGACGAAAAGTCTGGTGAGTCTTCTTCTGTTGATCCTCTTTGCTAGATTCCAGTTCCAACTCCTGTTGCAACGGCGAAATATACGCGTCCGACCTTTTTCTCGGATGCTGAAGTTGCCGCGCCCGGATCAGAAAGTTTGTCAACATCGCGGTGGGGCCGGAAGTGTGCTGGGAAAGGGTGGAGATTCGTTGGAAGGAAATGAGCGGGCGAGGGAACTAGTTCTTTTCAACCGAGTTGCTGGTTTTTGCGGATAACAATTTAACTGGAGATAATTGAGCTGACAGCTCCAATGGCGATGGGTAGACTGCGGATCTTTTTGAATTTATAGGAGAATTGAGCAGATGATGTTCAAAGTTGTTGAAACATTTTAAAAATTGAAGATGTCAACTTATGATGTCTTTATTGCATGATGCATTTATAGGAGAATTGAGTAGATGATGTTCAAAGTTGTTGAAACATTTTAAAAATTGAAGATGTCAACTTATGATGTCTTTATTGCATGATGCATTTATAGGAGAATTGAGTAGATGATGTTCAAAGTTGTTGAAACATTTTAAAAATTGAAGATGTCAACATATGATGTTTTTTAAAATCATTAAGGGAGAAAATAACAATGAATTTGGTTTCTATTTCTTGCAATCTACGCAGACAAGCTTTATTTTGCACAAAGATCCGCAGTTTAGCGATGGCAATTAGGGACACTAGACTTTGTACTGAAGAATCAGCTATGCACTGTGTCATAATTGATGGCACACGCATTAATTAAATCAGAATAATCTCATTGAAACACAATTTTCTATAACTCGCCGATTACTCAATTTTGATAAATCTTTTAGAGATGTATCTTTTTTTGGCTACAAGACCAGATAAAATAGTTGTTTAAAGCAATTTTTTATATCTTTTTCGTAATTTAGTTTAAACGCAATTTCTCCAAAATATACATTATATATCATCCAGTGAACTAATCCAGCTTACCCGAGGAACGTCATTTAGTAAAAAGTTGTTCCGATTTAAAATACGCGCCATTAATTATGTGACCGACTGTGTACAACTCCGAATGCAATTTTCATAGGTGTACGAATTAATTCGTGGCTCTTTCTTCGTGGATGCATTGTTCGTTTACAAACAAGCAAAGTACATTACGAAATAACGCGTGGCTCTTTCTTCGAGGATTTATTGTTCGTTTATAAACGAGCAAAATACATTCAAGTCTCGAAAATAAACGTCAATAGATTCTCTATACATTCGTCTTACAAATGATTTATGAGTAACAAATTTCTGTTTAAATCAAAGTTCGAATTGAGAGGGCTACAAATTAATTTGCACACGCAATACTAGAACATCGATACATTGAGCGTCGTTTCGAGCGAACGCAAGAAAAATTGTCCCGTCCGGAGTGTAGATTTTGGAGTAGAGAGAATTTCCCCGTAAACGAGCAGAGTAATTCCTCGTCGTCGAACGTCCGTCTGTAAAAAATCTGGGAAAAATCGCGGCGGGCCCTGGTATTTTCGCGTTACTATTTTCCCGGTTTTATTCACCACGCTCGTCGGTATCTAGGACGCAGATTCGCCCCAGGCGACCGCTGCAGTTTTTCGGCAAGGTGTACGTACGTAATAAATCGACGAATCGGAACCGCGTGCGTTCGAACGCAAAGCTGACCCGATGCATTCACGGTTCAACCGAGAATGGAGCGACTCTACAGGAAAAAAATAATCCGAAAACACGGAACAATGTTTTTTCATACGGGATCTGTGTTCTCGAGAAAATAGCACGCGTGTGCGTGCGCGCCCGAAGTGGATAGGGTCTGCCGTAATCAGACACGGTTATTGTACCGTAATTCTCTCTGCGAAATTATCAATAATTTTAATTTGAATTATTTATTCCTCTTTCACTCTATTTTTATTTGACACGATTATTCTACCTATTATTTTCTATCCACTTTTTAGAATTTATTTATTAAACGAAAGGGGAAGAATACAAATTTTTTAAAAATACAGGACGAAGGAATTTATGAAATTTAGTGCAATGTTAGTTTCTCTTCATTCTACAGAACTTTTTGGTCAAGAAAATGAAACTGTTAAGTCGCATAATAAAATATATTACGCGCGTGTAAATAATGTTCGAATAATTTAGGTTATGCCAACAATATTATCTTCGCTTCGCGTAGCAACTTTTAATTAATAGCAAAAACACTTTTCCATGCGAGGCTTCGAATATTTCCGTACACACATGCCCGAGTTCTCGCGAAAAGTAGATAGGGTCAGCCATAATCAGACACGGTTATATTGTATTGATAATATTCTCTCTGCGAAATTATCAATAATTTTAATTTGAATTATTTATTCTCCTTTCACTCTATTTATATTTGACACGATTATTCCACTTATTATTTTCTATCCACTTTTTAGAATTTATTTATTAAAAGAAAGGGGAAGAATACAAATTTTTTAAAAATACAGGACGAAGGAATTTATGAAATTCAGAGCAATGTTACTTTCTCTTCATTCCACAGAACTTTTTGGTCAAGAAAATGAAACTGTTAAATCGCATAAAGTTTGCTGATAAAATATATTACGCACGTGTAAATAATGTTCGAATAATTTAGGTTATGCCAACAATATTATCTCCGCTTCGTGTAGCAACTTTTAATTAATAGCAAAAAACAAATGCAACACTTTTCCATGCGAGACTTCGAATATTTCCGTACACACATGCCCGAGTTCTCGCGAAAAGTAGATAGGGTCAGCCATAATCAGACACGGTTATATTGTATCGATAATATTCTCCCTGCGAAATTATCAATAATTTTAATTTGAATTATTTATTCTTCTTCCGCTCTAATTTTATTCGACATTATTATTCCACTTATTATTTTCTATCCACTTTTTAGAATTTATTTATTAAAAGAAAGGAGAAGGATAAAAATTTTTTAAAAATTGAGGATGAAGAAATTTATGAAATTCAGAGCAATGTTACTTTCTCTTCATTCCACAGAACTTTTTGGTCAAGAAAATGAAACTGTTAAATTGCATAAAGTTTGCTGATAAAATATATTACGCACGTGTAAATAATGTTCGAATAATTTAGGTTATGCCAACAATATTATCTCCGCTTCGCGTAGCAACTTTTAATTAATAGCAAAAAACAAATGCAACACTTTTCCATGCGAGGCTTCGAATATTTCCGTACACACATGCCCGAGTTCTCGCGAAAAGTAGATAGGGTCAGCCATAAACAGACGCGGTTGCTTTACCAATAATTTTCAATCTCGGTTTTCTCGGTAACGAAACCTCGTTTGAAAAAACTTCGTATTATATTTTCTGTCCAGATTTTTCCACAGAATTTATTTATTGAAAAACGAAGAGTACATCGTTCACAGACTGGGGATTTTTATGTATTTATAGGTTGTACAAATCTTTGGAAATCGAAGAACGAAGAGATGTAAATTCGAGTGCAATGTTGTTCCACTTTCACTCCGTTGAAATTATTATGCAATAAAAGTAAATTCTATTGGAATCCACACGCCGTAAAACCACGTAACAAATTTTAAATAAACAGCTCCATAAAATTTGCATAAATATCCGCAGTCTAGTCGTTAATAACGTGGACCTCCATCGGTTTATATATTACGCTTGCACCTTTTTAAATAATTTAGTGTCAACAGTGTTATCTACGCTTGCGGTGGCAATCTGTGCATGTTGGAAAGGTGCTAAAAAAATTGAAAGTAATTTACCCACAGTTATTTATCCACCATCAATGATTTTACTGGGGTCACCCACAAAATTTGTCATCCCCAATGAGTGGTTTAGAATAGCATGCGAAGGTTAATAAATAAACTCCGGATCTCTATGCATCTATGAAAAAAATTGGTAGGTTGAAAAATGAAACAGTAAAAAATTACAAAAATTTAAGGGCATTGTAGTATTGTTTTTAACGTAACAAAGTCATTAGGGGAAAATAAATTTTTGTTTTGCTTCTGCTTCCCACAATCAATGCAGAACATTTTCATTTTGCATAAAGATCCGCAGTCTACTCATAAACAATTTATAACACAAATTGTCTCGAGATGATTAATTTAATAGGAACAGAATTTTCTACGAACGTTTCGCCGAAACCGATTGAAAACATGCATCGCCGAGAATTACAGCGTATTGCTGCGTATTGCAGCGTATTGGTACGTAATGCATCGTTCTGCAGCGATGCAACCGATTTACGCGCTCACTGACACCGATGTCTGACTGTCGACTCGGTCCATACGAAGAAAGGACGACACGTATTCCCCTGGCATTATATAATGTACCGAATACATGCAGGAGACGCGGTCCCGTTCTCTCTCGCTTGTATCGCCTGTACTCCCAAGACGGTTCGTACACATCCCGGCGACGTCGAGTGCAGAGCTAGGTGTAATCAAATTTGACGGATACGTAGGATTTGAATTTTCCACCACCCCGGTTAGACATTGATTTCACCGTGCGACGCATCGTTCGCGTTACGACGGTGCCTGCAAACCTCCGAGACGCTGCCGACGTTCCTCGCGATCCCTGGATGGACGACTGACGATCCAGATGGCATTTAATCACGACCAATTAATCACCGAAATTAATAGCAGATGCTGGAGACTGCTCGACGTTATTCCCTCGTGCCGATTTTTCACGAATGTTGCTAGAACGTCTTCATTGAACTTACTATATGTTCACAGAAGTATTAGATTTTATGCATTTATGGCAAAAATGGGTAGGTGTAATTTAAAATTATAAAGATATTATTTTCAACCTGTTAAACATATCGAGGAAGAAAATAAATTTCCTTTTCAGTCCAGTTCGTTGCAATTCGGGTGGACAATTTTTATTTTGCAGAAAGATCTGCTATCTACAAATATACAGGGTGAGGCGCCAGAAACAGGCCACCTGAATAACTCGGCTGCTATTGGTGTTAGGAAGAAATGCATCAGATGAAACTTGCTTGGATTCGAGGGGGCATTAATCTGATGTTGGTAGCTTTTTTGTAGGTGGACGCGTAAAGGACATACGAAGGTCAACTTCATTTTTTTTAATAGAATGAGGTATTTTTTAATACATCAATCGATGCAGCTGGACATTCGTTATAAAAAAGTACTAACCCATGTATGTCGAAAAATTAGTAGTTCATGAGATATTTCAATTTAAATAACTCTAAAATACCATTACTGTCGTACTAAGACGTTACACAAGTAAGTAAACACTAACGTCTTAGTACGACAGTAATGGATTTTAGAGTTATTTAAATTGAAATATCTCATGAACTACTAATTTTTCGACATACATGGGTTAGTACTTTTTTATAACGAATGTCCAGCTGCATCGATTGATGTATTAAAAAATACCTCATTCCATTAAAAAAAATGAAGTTGACCTTCATATGTCCTTTACGCGCCCACCTACAAAAAAGATACTAACATCTGATTAATGCCCCCTCGAAACCAAGCAAGTTCTATGTGATGCATTTTTTCCTAACACCAATAGCAGCCGAGGTATTCAGATGGCCTGTTTCTGGCACCTCACCCTGTACAGCTTTCTATTAACCCCTTGCCCTACGATATCGTGCCAGGCTCGTGACGAAGATTCTGAACAGAGTCTAATAAATGGACCGTTTATTTTGAAAGTGGTGTAAGTCCATTTTTGAAAAAAATGAGATATCACGTAATTCATGCTTAATTTAATGTAAATAAAATTCAAAAAAAATTAAAAAAACAAGAGAAAATGGACTTACACCAGTTTCAAAATAAACGGTCCAAATATGTATGTTATTAATTTCCTATAAACCGAAAAAAATTCCTTTTTTGTGTTTGTTAATCTGCAGCTATTGAAGAACATACAGGCTTGCAATAGATATAAATTTTCTCCTGTTTTAGAATTACAAAAAAGTTCTAATCACTGAAAACGTAAGATAAATCGCGAGGCAAAGGGTTAATAACTGTATTAGCATAAGAATGAAGAGAAATATAAGTAGACTGCGGATCTTTATGCAAAATAAAAAGAGTTTGCATTGATTGCAAGACACAGGAGGCAAATAAAAATTTCACTCTTCTTTTGATAATCTTGTTAAGGTGAAACTAATATATTGATGCTCTTAAATCTTTTTAATACCTCCACTGTTTTAAATTGTACGTACCCATTTTTGTCATAAATGCATAAAATCCGAGGTCTAAGTAAATATGAGAAACCAACATTTTTCTGTGATTCAAAAGTTGAAACGTTCCGGCAGTTGAATGGAAGGTTTCTAGAGCACGTTGCGCCAGGGCACATCGATAGAGGCGCAATGATTGTTCGTCGTCGTGCCCGAGAGCAAGTTGCAGGAGCACACGAGGCTCTCTCTGAGAAGCGTCGCGTCTTTAATGTCCCGGGCCCGGCGATGATGCTCGCGAGCACCTATGCGATTGTAGGACGCGTCGCAACTTCTCGATAAACGGGCTCCGTGCCTCCCCAAACTCGCGCTCCAATCCACCAACTTCGGAAACTCAGCGCGAGATCGAGCGGGAAGCAACTTTTCCTCGTCCCGCATATTCTTCTCGCGGCCGTTCGTCGACTTTGAACGAGTCGGAGATCAAGCAGAGGCTAAACAGCATCTTCGAAGAGGCCCGGCCCGAATTAGGCCGAACTCCCGGCGGTTTAACACGCAGCTCAGCTAAATTATTTTCACTCCTCGTTTTACTTGCCGTTATATTTAGCCGAAACGAGCAGCTCGAACTTGAAACAGTTAAATGATTAAAAATATAGATCTCTTTATCAAACTTGAAAATTAATGTTCATTAAAATGTGTTCAGTTTATTAGAATGTATTCTCATCAAGTCTTCCATTTTTTCGGCTGTTGAAAATTCGACGTCCTCGCGTGATGGTAGTATACGCGCGAAGTAGAATAGGTCGACCGTGATCAGACGCGTGAGACGTGTCAGACGATTTCTATTCAACGGCACGCGTATGTTCGAACTCGATTTTCTCGGAAACGAAGCGAGTACTGAAAAAATTGTACACACTCTATTTTACTTAGTTTCGCAAACAGAATTATCCCATGTCATTGTTCATCCCATCCATCTTAAGATTGTTAATTTACACCCAAGCTACCAGTATCGGTCAAACGACCGGTTTCATATCTTTTATTTCACAATTCTTGAAATCACAAAGTTTGAAGCTTTATTCAAGCACATACAATAGAAATTGCACAAAATCGGAATAAATGCAGCTTGTCATTATGTATCGTACGGTAAAACAATTTGAATTGAGCCAAAAACATTTGGTAGGTTCAATGATAGTGTAGAAGTGAATTATTCCGAGTATTTCGACCGGAATCCGAGCAGATCTTGTCGGGTGCCTCGTTTTGATTTTTGGTCAATCAGAACCGGATTTTAAAGCGATGCGGTAACGACGGAATGCGATTGCGCGATTTCGGGAACGGGCGGATCGAGGCAAACGCCTCCGAGCCACGGGACAGGGCGCTTAATCGAATTCCCGGCGCTGTTCAACGGACCCGCTGCAAGTCGGAGAACTTCGGCGTCGAAGACAATGCGCGAGGGTCAAAGGACAGGTGACGCGAGTTTGATTGCGGCCGATCCGCCGACTATCTTGGACGCCGCGAGCCTTTCCCTCTCGCGACCACCGGAATCTCCATTTTCCTCGGAAACTGAAGCGTCGATCCAATTTAACGCGATCCGATGCAACTGCTGTGCCCCATGCCGGCTGCTCTATCGTCATTCGTTTGGTTAGCTATCAATGGACTGTGCATGTTAGGCATTTATTGCAGTCTTGATGATATTAAAATTCCAGCACTGAAATGTATGGTTGAGAACGCTATTACAATTAACACATTCATTGCATAATTTGGAAAAATATATAGTACAATGCTAAACACTTTTTAATGAAACCTTTAATAGCAACAGCAATTTTCATTGTGAACTAACAAGTCACAATAAATCAGCATTTATTGCAGTCTTGATGATATTAAAATTCCAGCACTGAAATGTATGGTTGAGAAGGCTATTACAATTAATACATTCATTGCATAATTTTGAAAAATATATGGTACAATGCTAAACACTTTTTAATGAAACCTTCAATAGCAACAGCAATTTTCATTGTGAACTAACAAGTCACAATAAATCAGCATTTATTGCAGTCTTGATGATATTAAAATTCCAGCACTGGAATGTATACTTCAGAACACTATTATAATTAACACATTCATTGCATAATTTTGAAAAATATATGGTTCAATGCTAAACACATTTTAATGAAACCTTTAATAGCAACAGCAATTTTCATTGTGAACTAACAAGTCACAATAAATCAGCATTTATTGCAGTCTTGATGATATTAAAATTCCAGCACTGAAATGTATGGTTGAGAACGCTATTACAATTAACACATTCATTGCATAATTTGGAAAAATATATAGTACAATGCTAAACACATTTTAATGAAACCTTCAATAGCAACAGCAATTTCCATTGTGAACTAACAAGTCACAATAAATCAGCATTTATTGCAGTCTTGATGATATTAAAATTCCAGCACTGGAATGTATACTTTAGAACACTATTACAATTAATACATTCATTGCATGATTTTGAAAAATATATGGTACAATGCTAAACACATTTTAATGAAACCTTTAATAGCAACAGCAATTTTCATTGTGAACTAACAAGTCACAATAAATCAGCATTTATTGCAGTCTTGATGATATTAAAATTCCAGCACTGGAATGTATACTTCAGAACACTATTACAATTAATACATTCATTGCATAATTTTGAAAAATATATGGTACAATTCTAAACACATTTTAATGAAACCTTTAATAGCAACAGCAATTTTCATTGTGAACTAACAAGTCACAATAAATCAGCATTTATTGCAGTCTTGATGATATTAAAATTCCAGGACTGAAATGTATGGTTGAGAACGCTATTACAATTAACACATTCATTGCATAATTTGGAAAAATATATAGTACAATGCTAAACACATTTTAATGAAACCTTTAATAGCAACAGCAATTTTCATTGTGAACTAACAAGTCACAATAAATCAGCATTTATTGCAGTCTTGATGATATTAAAATTCCAGCACTGAAATGTATGGTTGAGAACGCTATTACAATTAACACATTCATTGCATAATTTGGAAAAATATATAGTACAATGCTAAACACATTTTAATGAAACCTTCAATAGCAACAGCAATTTCCATTGTGAACTAACAAGTCACAATAAATCAGCATTTATTGCAGTCTTGATGATATTAAAATTCCAGCACTGGAATGTATACTTCAGAACACTATTACAATTAACACATTCATTGCATAATTTCGAAAAATATATGGTACAATGCTAAACACATTTTAATGAAACCTTTAATAGCAACAGCAATTTTCATTGTGAACTAACAAGTCACAATAAATCAGCATTTGTTGCAGTCTTGATGATATTAAAATTCCAGCACTGGAATGTATACTTCAGAACACTATTACAATTAACACATTCATTGCATGATTTTGAAAAATATATGGTACAATGCTAAAAACTTTTTAATGGAACCTTCAATATCAACAGCAATTTTCATTGTGAACTAACAAGTCACAATAAATCAGCATTTATTGCAGTCTTGATGATATTAAAATTCCAGCACTGGAATGTATACTTCAGAACGC
This sequence comes from Lasioglossum pauxillum, assembly GCA_933228785.1. NCBI lineage: Eukaryota > Metazoa > Arthropoda > Insecta > Hymenoptera > Halictidae > Lasioglossum > Lasioglossum pauxillum. The sequence goes on along the minus strand of OW121702.1, from coordinate 48,158,654 downwards.
TATTACAATTAACACATTCATTGCATGATTTTGAAAAATATATGGTACAATGCTAAACACATTTTAATGAAACCTTCAATAGCAACAGCAATTTTCATTGTGAACTAACAAGTCACAATAAATCAGCATTTATTGCAGTCTTGATGATATTAAAATTCCAGCACTGGAATGTATACTTCAGAACACTATTACAATTAACACATTCATTGCATGATTTTGAAAAATATATGGTACAATGCTAAAAACTTTTTAATGGAACCTTGAATATCAACAGCAATTTTCATTGTGAACTAACAAGTCACACTCAATAACATCATCTAATAATTTCATTTGAGATTGTAACGTAAAAGAAAATTTCTATGCTTTCTTTTGGCACAGCACAATTATTGAAAGTCCTACTAACAGGCTTCCTGCAGGTAAAGTGTTAAATTAAACAAATAAAATTAAGACATTCATAAATTGATTCAATAACACCATAACTTACCTCAAAAATGGCAAAAAGAAATAGCATGGAAAACATGTTATTGAATAATGAATATCTTAACTTTAATATAATTTAAATTTAATTTGTTTTTAATAAAAATAGAATAGAAATTGGTTTCCCATCATGCCATAAAGATCCTCGTCATATCAATTCCTTGATATTGCATCTAACATCTTCACGTCGTTCACTGTCTCGTGTTTCTCCACTTCCAATTTGTACACAACGCCGTTCCTATTTTTACTTTCTCGGTATAAAATAATTGTGTCTGTTTCGGAGCAAGTTACCGGAGATAATCACACATCCTCGGACAGGCTGACGCTGTTTAACCTGTTCTATCTTCTTGAAAAAAATTTGAACAGTAATCTAGCTGTGCTCGCTTTACAAATTAAAGCTTCTCTGCTTTCGCTTTTTTTTCGAGGATATTTCCGGGCTTTAGAAAATGAGATGGAAAGCGAATTTTATACATTTAAATCTCTCTGCGGTGCGCGGGAGATTTTTCTCGCGGACCACCGTGTATTTAAAAAACGAAGTCTCCTTTTCATAGCAAATGTTTTATGGCTGATTTCTCTAAGAATACGAGTTAGGATCCATCGAACAGTGTAAAAGTCCAATCACGAGTTACTACAGTGGTAGTTCGTTCTCGGTGTAATAAAACGGCGAGAAAAAATCGTACATCAAATATTATGGTGTCGTTGCAAAGCGGAGACTCAATCTTCAAGACCACTGTGGTTTCGGTAGCGAGAAAAATTTTTGATGTTCCGCAGAGATGTTTGAACATATAAAGGATCATCTTCGGTTTTCCATTACTTTTCTGATACCTACGAAAAAGTATTTTTTAAAAGAAAATTTAAGGGAACGAAGTAGATGAAAGTAGATCATCTCCAAAAATCTGCTCAGCTAGATCATTATCCACAGACGCCAGATTTTTATGCAAATTTTTTTTAATCATTAAGTATTTTACAAGAATTTGAAGAAGAGAAAGACTTCCTCCCTTAAGACTGTAAATACTCTAGCAGATTACAAGCTTGCAAGCTCAACGCGTTATCTACCAGTATTTGTTCCGTTGCATACCTTCTTTGTTAAACTGTTTTATTAAATCCGACGTACCTCCATTATGAAATATTTACTAAAACAATTTAGCAGAATAAGAAAGTCGTGGACTCTCGTAGTATACACTATGACAAAAATTTGTAAACGTAGACAGATTTAAGAAATTTAAGAACCTGCATAAGTTGCATCTAATGTACATTGTTAAAAAATGAAAGATTTTTGGTCGTTGTTTGTTGCAGTTGACGCGAACAATTTTTATTCCGCGCGAAGTTCGGCAGTCTAGCGATCACCGTCGGAATTAGAGACATATTTGTTAGAGAACGGTGGATAAGGAGAGGTTTTTAATTTTGTGGAGGACCGAGCTCCTTCCGGGAGCGGAATGCGGCGCGATGCACTCCCAGCGGGATCGGTGCACCGGTGCATCGGTGCATCGCGCAGCGGCGCCGCGTTTCTCGCCTCTCGCCGCGCCAGGACGCCCGGTACCGACGGATCGAGCTCGTTATTAATTATTGATACCGCGGCAATAACTCGACGCGGTAATAATGGTCGAAAATATGATCGCGTGGAGGATATACGTGGCGACGGGGGTCGAGAGAGCGAGAGAGAGAGAGAGGGAGAGAGAAATGCTCAGAGAGAGTGAGAAAGAGTGGCGTTCCTCGCGCGATACACGGTAAATATATTCCTGTAACGCAACAATTATCGACGGCATCGTTTATTATTGCGCGTGTTCGTCGGCTTCCCTCTCTCCTCTCTCGCCCCCTCTCCACTCCTCTCTTGTTCTCTCTGCACCGTCGTTACCGCTCGGATAAATACCGATGCGAGAAGTGTCATCGATAAAGTTATCCGCGGGAATAATGAAGTCCTTTCATTAGCGGGGGCGGTTCGTTTCCCATTGGCGACGTAGCAGGCCCGCACACGTTCACGCACACGCACATCTACGCTTCGCTTTGCTCTCCGCTCCGCGTCAGAGATACGCTGTTTACCGGAGTGAGAATTAATCGCGTTCCCTTCAACGAAATCGTGTTACCGCAAATTAGAGTCGGCCGCGCCGCAAGTTTCGTGGCTTTCGCCGCAACCCGCGTCTCGGTTTTCGCTGGTTTCGCGAGCCCCTTGCCGCCACCTTTGGCCGAGTCCTCTCTCTCTATTTTTTTCTCCCTACCCCCCCCCTCTCTCTCTGTATTTCCCTCCTTTTGATAGCGCTCGACCGGATCAAGAGCCTCACAGTAGCAAGTTTCGCCGAAATCCTGGCCAAAAATATTTTTATGCCTACGGTAAGGAATAAATTGAATCGAGAATTCTTTCTCGAGAATTTCTCGAGAAATGTTATAATTGGTTATTTCTCATTTCTCGAGAAATTACAATATTTCTCGAGAAATTTAATCTAGGAAAATTCTTATGAATCTCATTTATTTTATAACATATTTTCGGAAATGAACAAATACGTATGTCCTACCATCAGTAAAAAATATGCTACATTTTAATGTAGGTATTTAAATATCTCTGTTAATCGTGATTATAAGTCTAATAGTTGACGAGATATTATAAAAATAATTTTCCAATAAGGTGAAGTGCCCTATGCCTGGACAGCATGTTTTTCTATTTTAAATTTTATCACTTTAAATAAACAGAAACAATTTCTTAAGAGTTTTTTAACATACAGTTCAGAGTTTGTAAAGTAATTTAAAATAAAAAAATCATTGTTTAGGTTAATATCTTAATTGTATTAACAAGAATAATTCAAACCTATAGTTGGACATATTAAATCCAATCTAAGCTAGTACCTGGACAGAAGTAAAGCCTATATCGGGACAAATTCAATTTACGAGTTGATCGAGCGAACATAACCTAAAACGTTGGTTGGTGGCGCTGTTGCGCATGACGAATAGAAGATGCTTTGCGTAATATGTAGTATTCTTATCATAGATTGTAGTATTGTATTATTTAACCAAATGTATATTTATTTTCATTTACTGTTTTAATAAAACTTGTCATAATACAACTTTTAAGGTTAGGTAGTAATACTGAGAGATTTAAGATGTAAACATAAAGTATTATTAACGTCACAACCGGAATACATTTTCTACATACGTTATTCAAGCTAATAGAAGACTAATTATACGTACATGTAGTTAAATAATTTGCAAACAATGCGTTGATTTTATTCACAAACACGTGTCCGGCTTCAGGCGTAAGCACATTGCGTATAAGCTTAGAGTGGGACAGCTACTGTCATCGCGTCCCAGTATGGAGTACTTATATTTGAAAACAGTCCTAATCTTGGACATCTAATATTTGGATTAATAATTATTATTTACGTTAAGTTTGATTGCCAATTTATTTTAAAATATCAATATTATTATGCGTGATAATTATTTTTTGTGTGAGGGCTTAAATTATATCTTTTTTTCTAACAAAAGTTCGAACTATAAATGCACATGATTCGCACGTAAATAGACTATTTTGTATACTGTTTTCAGACGAACTTTGAATTCATTTTTCAATTTCAATTGATGTCTCAATGAAATAATATTCACACCTACGTGTAGCTAAGGCCTCAGAATATATAATATTGGGTCGTTCGGAAAGTCATTTCGTTTTCTAAATGCCAGTTTTTTACCATTTAGAATAAGTTTCATGACTTTTTGTTCTATGATCTCTTGCGACTTTTCCGACAACTTAAAGATCCCATGCCGGAGAATTTCTGTTTTTTATTAGCATAATATTGAGTTATATGACTTTTCTTGTTTGCACGACATAAAAAATTTGCACCGCATTAAAAATGTTGAAAAAAGCGAAAAAAATAGTAATCGATGGTACATGCTCTCCTTAAACAGCGCACTAATTTTTCTTTCGTGCACTGCATTTTTATCCTTGCGGTAACAAATAAACAAAAGGTGATGGAAATGCGTAGTTTGATTTTGCATATTTGATGCGATGATAAAAACATAATTGTAAGATTAGAAAGCACTACAAGGTAGGAAGTTACGTCCGAAATGTCAGCTGTCAAGATACGCCACTATTTTGCGATTTAAAATAAGGAAAGTATCAACAAATGGAAGCAATGCCATTTCTACACGAAAAACGAAATTACTTTCCGAACGACCCAATATAATTATTGAATCTCTTAATTACTGATTTTACTATGAAAATTCAATTGTCCAGATTTAGGTATCACTTTTGGACTGTCCAGACTTAGGACACTTCACCTTACTTTCTTACGTAGAATTTTGTGCTTCATCCGAGTACAATCAAAAATATTAGGCATTCTATTTAATAAACTGAAGGTGACCTCTATATCTTGATAAAAAATCGAAGTAACAAAAATCTGATTGCAGCACTGTATGTACCCCTAGGAACCATGCAACATTTGTTTGAACATTTTATTTGTACAACAAATAACTTACAAGTTATTTGAGATCGTCACGTTACGAGACTCACCCTGTAAATGCTGTTTCTAAAAACATTTCTTTATGGCTTTATACAGTACTCTATGCTATAAAATGTCCCTTTGCAATATTGTATCACTAACGCTCTGTGTAAAATCGATATCGCAGTTACCAGCGGAAAACGGCACAAGTTGTGTTTAAACTCAGTTAATGTGTTCATCAAAGTACGACGAAAACTGAATACTACTGCACGGATGCTTTTACGAACGTTATACATGCATGGTGGAGCAAACATAGTATCTACTCTATCCTGCACACAGTTATAATCGTATAATTAAGTACTCCATTCTGTACACACATTTATCAATTTTCCCTGTGTCATGAACATTTTACCTACCCAAAGGTAACCTAGCTTCTGGATGACTAAATTAGACGACTGACAGACTAAAAAATAAAGTGTTGACGAACGACTGTAGGATAACGAGCGATAGGTAGACTGTATTTGATAATCCAGAAATGAATTCTTCGTAGTGGGTATCTTTGTCTGAGAACACGAGGTTCGCAAATACTTCATCTGTTTGCTTTTGCTCATCTAGAACCGCATTTGAAAGCAACGTGCTCCACGGTGGCGGAGCGGTGCGGTGGGTGCGCGGTGTGCGGTCTTGTTTTTCTTTGTTCGTTGAGGGAACGAGGGCCCGCGGAAATTGTCGCGCGCGAAAGCACGTAGAGACGTCCGCGCGAGTCTTCTCCCATCGTAAGGGGCGCGCACCTGGGAACGAAGAAGAAGAAGAAGAGAAGGAGGAGAAGGGAGGAGGCACACAGCCCACCTTCAACCTTCAGGGGTGAAGAGGACTCCGGCATGCCAGCGTATCGAGAGCTCGTCGACTTTTCTTTCTCCGGGAAGGTTTAACGAACCGATCCGCCGCAGTTTCCTTTCTGTGCACGGACTTGTTCGTTTCGCTCTCTGGTTTTTTCGCCGGCACTACTCCCTCCTCCGTTCGCCGCTCTTCTTCTTCTCTTCAACTCTTCGCTCTCTTCTTTTCGCTAGGTTTCTTCCTCGGCCCACGCTCTCGCGCAACCTGTTTCCTAGCGCCCCGACTTCTTCCCCGGTTATTCCATTTCTTAATTTACTCGAGCCACTCGTTCGTTGGACCCTCGCTTTTTCCTTCTCCCTGAGCTACTCTCCTCCTGCCAATAATACCCCCTTGTTTCCGCTGTCTTTCTACCAGCTCCCGTTCTCGCTGTGTTTCCCTTTCTGTTCCGGTGGCAGATTGTTCTGCGTCGATAAATAAGACACGCGCGCGGCTCCGAGGCGAAAGACGACCGCGCGATCCTCTTTTTCGCTGCCTCGAATCGAACTCACCTAAACGACTACATTCACCGCGAAATACACCCCTCGAAATTAAGTAACTTTTGCATTGTTCTAGGCCGGCCTGTGAGCGATGTAGATTTCGTATTGCTGCGAGTTTCCGAGGCACTTCGCGTCTCACTGCGGCTTGGAAGGCATAAACGAGGACAGAAATTAATTTTTCCGACTAAAAGAAAAGTGTTATTGGTAGATAAATAAGTCATCATTTAAAAAAAGGCCTTTGACAGTGTATGATGAAGTATAATTTTGTATACCCGCCCATGGTGACGTATGATTACCTCCGATAGCACATGATAGGCTATGATAATGTGCGATCGCCTATTATGAGTGAATGATAGCGTATGCCAATCTATGTACAGACTGTGGCACGTTCATCTCTCGAAGGAACCATTCGTTCAGCTTTTTCTGCGCCGAGTATGGTCGTTGTGCTCTTGGGAGGCGTTGAATCCAATATTTCCTATGGTATCTGGATCCGTCGTCGGTTTGACCGGTTGATTTTCGCAGGACGCATCTCAGGGGCTTAAGCTCGATCCTGTCGCGTCGACAGTTACAAACGAGACGTCCTATAACTGTCAGCGGGTCGGCGCTCTCGCGGACACGCTCCTCTCGAAGGGTCGGTTGGTGTGGTGCGAGCCTCTCGATCGCCCTTGGAGAGATATCCGCGGCGTGGCTTGGCGCGCGATCGATCGATCGCGTGTCCCCTTGGACGATTAATTGGAGGTGCTCGAGAATCACGTCGTCGTCCTTGAAAGCCCCGTGCAGCATCGGTTCGGGGGCCTCGGACAGTTCGAGGATCGTATTGTCGACACATGCAATCTCGGGGTAGTAAGGATCTCGCAGCGGGAGTTGACGCGGGGGCGGGATTGAATCTTGTCGACAGAACCGATTTCGCTTCCGGCGTTGTCTCGCCGAGCGATTTCAGGTTATTTCCTATCACCGATTCTCTCCGCCTCGCCTCACCTTGCCTCGCCCCGCCTCGCCACGGCGTTGAAAAAGGAGGATGAGCAGCGGGATGAACGGAGAGAGGGAATATAAGCTAGTGGCCCCCGATCTCGCACCGGCAGATCTGCCGGGATACGAATTTACTCTCGGCTAAGAGCACGCTTCTCCTCGTCCTCGTCCTCCTACTTCTTCTTCTCCTTCCACTGTGCTACAGGGGCACTCTCTTTTTGTCCCTCGGTTGCGCGCGATATCCAATACAAGTCGGCGCGCTTGAATAAAGTCTATATTCGCTTTTATGAAATAATCCCCTCCCTGCGCCTCACCGTATCGCGAAATCCAGACCGGTAAATAAATGTCTGTCTCCATGCGAGAACGACGCCGGCGACGAGTCGATACCCGCCCCACGATTCTACTCGAATTATCGGCAGACGGCTCTCTTTCAAAGCGTCGTCGTTGTCGTCGTCGTCGCCCTCTTTTCGCGCACCAGACGAATTCCATCCTCTTTTGCTCCGCTGTCTACAAGATTCGAAACAATTTGAGCTAAACGGTGCCGATGATCTCGGGTTACAATTGTACCTTCGTCTCCGAGAACCTGTTTATCTTGCGTTTGCGTCGGCCCGATCGGTTTTATTAACACGTTCGGTTCCTGTATTTTTATTGAATTGCTCGTAGTCATTGTTGAAATGTTTTTCGTCGATTGCAACGTACCCTCTTTACCGAAATATTGAAATGTACGATAGCGTGTGATAGTGTCTGGCAAGGTGCGGTAGGGCAAGAAACATTAATACGAAATTCGCAGCACGCATCACACGCTTTCTGCATTCACTGAACGATAATTAAAAGTAATCAGGGCCACCCTAAGCACAGGGCTAAATGGGCTAAGCCTCGGGGCGCAAGCCTTTTGGGGCGGCAATTATTGATGTTATAATTTTTCGTTATTATTAGGTCTATAACTTGAAAACCGGAATTTTTTAAGGAAATTTGAGCGTTTATTAAAGAAAATCTTGTACAATTCTGTCATTCAAAGTATTGTCCATCGAAAGATACAACATTTCCCCATCTTTCTGGCAATTTGTGGATGCCATCGTAAAAAAACCGGTCATCTTTTGAACTAATGAACGAATCGAGCCAATTTTTGATGCCTTGGACTGAAGTGAAGCGTATTCCGTAAAATGCATTCTGCATCGACCGAAACAAATGGTAGTCAGAAGGCGCCAAGTCTGGACTATATGGCGGGTGGGGCAGAACTTCCCATCCGCTATTTTCCAAATAGTTTTTTACGGGTTGAGCAACATGTGGCCGAGCATTGTCATGTTGGAAAATCAATGTCTCGTGTCTGGTCTCCCATTCTGGCCGTTTTTCCTTCAATGCTCTCTTTAAACGAATCAGTTGTTTTCGGTACAGCTCTCCAGTAATGGTTTCACCCTGCTTTAGAAGCAAGCTCTTCTTGTGTTCGACACGAGTCTTCATCGAGTAACGCTTCCAATTCTTCATCTTCAAACTTTTTCGACTGTCCAGGCCGCTTTTTGTCTTTGATGTCAAAATCGCCATTTTTAAAGCGTTGAAACCACTCGAAACACTGTGTTTTCGCAAGAGCATGTTCGCCATACAATTCCACGAGCAAACGATGACTTTCGGCTGCAGTTTTCTTTGCAAAACAGTGACTCAGCAAAACTTCCCGCAAATGCTGTTTCTTTCGCCAATTTTCAAAATTTTTCATGATTGAAAAAAATATGATGCGCACAAGCAAATCAAACACTGTTGACTGATTTTGCAGGTTATGAATAGAGCTTCGGAATGGCGTGTATGTCAATGATTTGCTACAGCGCATACATAAGTGCTGACATCTAGTGTCAAATTCCGGTTTTCAAGTTATAGACCTAATAGTTTAGTAATTAGATAAACTTCTAACAGAAGTACAACAGAGAAAGTGTACCCATGATGACATTTACTGAAAATTTCGGTTTCTCGTCAATTTAAAACATTTAAATGAAGACACAATCAGAAAGAATGCTGCAAAGTTGTGCGAGACGTATATGGACGATCTAGAAAATAATTTTATTGAAGAATGCCTTCATTTTAAACACGTATATTTATTGGGAAATAAAGAAAATATATTTACTGCGGAACTTAGTTTAAGGACAGTAATTAACTCGAAAATTAAGTCTACATTTCCTAACGTGGCCACAGCACTGCACTTTTTTTTAAGTATTGCCACTACAAATTGCAAGATCTTTTTCAGCACTGAAAAAATTATTTACGGTCTTCTTTGGGACAGAGCAATTTCAATGCTTTGAGTATTTGATGCATAGAGAGTGACGCATTTAATAACTTAAATATGTGTGATATTATTAATCAATCTGCAAAAGAAAAAGCTAGGAAAATAGATATATAAGTTACTTTTGTTGTTTGTTTACCATAAAGTATGTTTTTGTTCATATAGGTATTTTTTAAATTTTGTATGAATCTTATGTTTTTGTTTAGTGTAATGGTAATAAATTGACTTTTTCTAGTTCCGACACTTTTGTATAACTTTGCCTCTTCATATTCTCTTATGAAGAGGGACGCATTATTTTTATTAGCCCACGGGCGCCGAATGTCTTAGGACGGCCCTGAAACTGATCCTTTACTAACATGCACAAAGCAAACTATGTTCTCCGAAATCATATCAGTGTTCAACTGTATAAAATCGTACTAAATGCTACCAAATAGTATTATCAACAAAATCGCAAGCTCAACTTAACGAGCAGGAGCGACGAGGCTAAAAATTTGTTAAGAATGCCCGAAAGCCTTCGAGATACGATCGTCGTGTCGCGTTTCGCAGTCTCCTGGCCAGGTTTTTCGCGCTCTTATATGCCGGTGTCCCGTTAAATGGAGAAAACTCGGATCACGGGGAACAAGTTCGCGCTGGTCGCTTTAGAGATCGCCGGCGCGGGTACGGCGGGTGGGAGAGAGCGTTTGACGACGCTCGTGGAAATTTTTCATCGCGGGTTCTTTGCGCGGCGGCTACCTTTTTCCGGCGGGAAAACGGTCGATGAAAACGCGAGGACGTTTTTCGAAACCCCGTCGCGCGGATGGCAGCGGCGTGTCTCGCGTGCGCGTTGCCGGATAAAAGAGAAAAAGAAGAGGGAAACGCTCGCGCGGAAATCAGCGTCGGAGTCGATGGGATTCGTGGAGCGAGAGCAAGACGGAAAATAGCGTATTAACGGGCCGAAGCGATATGACAGCGGACGCCAAGTGCCCGCGAGATAAATAGCGTGGCTGGTGGACACGCGGGGAGAGAAACGCAAGCTCGACAAAAAGGGACACGGTGAAAGGGCCGACAAGGGACAGAGAGACCTTTGCTGCTTTTTTCCCCCGGCTGTCACGGATCGGAAGCACACCGGTAATCCACGCCCTCGAACGCTGCGGCAAATTCGAAATGGAAATTACACGATCCGCGAAAGGCTACGATACGATGGATACAAATTGCTGGGCCGCGACTACACGCGGTGGGTACCTTGTAAGGACAATCTATGGTAATGACCAGCCTGTGGATTTTACGCAATTATACATTTCATCTCGTTCAAATACTGGGTAGGTCCAGGTTCGGAATATTATTTTGCGATGTTTCGTAGCGTTTTTGTGGAGGACACTGAGTGTAGCGCGGACGAATTCCTCTCAAAGTTGTAAGGCTTGAGCCCGGTTTGATCGCGGACGCGTCCACTCGCGAATGCCCTCGCACGCTAGCTGCTACCCGCCAAATTAATAAGGTGAAGTGCCCTAAGTCTGGACAGTCCAAAAGTGATACCTAAATCTGGACAATTGAATTTTCATAGTAAAATCAGTAATTAAGAGATTAAATAATTATATTATATATTCTGAGGCCTTAGCTACAAGTAGGTGTGAATATTATTTCATTAAGACATCAATTGAAATTTAAAAATGAATTCAAAGTTCATCTGAAATCAGTATACAAAATAGTCTATTTACATGCGAATCATGTGCATTTATAGTTCGAACTTTTGTTAGAAAAAAAGATAAAATTTAAGCCCTCGGACAAAAAATAATTATCACGCATAATAATATTGATATTTTAAAATAAATTGGCAATCAAGCTTAACGTAAATAATAATTATTAATCCAAATATTAGATGTCCAAGATTAGGACTGTTTTCAAATATACAGTAGCGGACAAAAGTTTAAGACCGCTCTAAAGAAGACGATAAATTTTTTAATATTGTACTATACGATTTGAATTTTTTGGGAAGCTAGAGCAATTAGTTTACTAAAGAATGTAAAAAGAAATTTTTTCAAAAATTGCAATTGATCGGAATTGTTGAAAAAATAGTAAAAGTTGAATTTTTAACTTTTTTATGTGGGCTTATATTGAAAATTTAAAAAATACGTTTTGTATATCTGTGTCAATTAAACATATTCTGAAAATTTCGTCAAAATCGGTGGACGTTACAATGAGCTACAAACGTTTAAAGATGGTAAAAATTGCAGATTTTCAAGATTTTCGGCAATAAATCTGGAAGATCTGCAATTTTCAAGATTTTCAAGATTTTCGGCAATAAATCTTGAAAATCTGCAATTTTTACCATCTTTAAACGTTTGTAGCTCATTGTAACGTCGACCGATTTTGACGAAATTTTCAGAATATGTTTAATTGACACAGATATACAAAACGTATTTTTTAAATTTTCAATATAGGCCCACATAAAAAAGTTAAAAATTCAACTTTTACTATTTTTTCAACAATTCCGATCAATTGCAATTTTTGAAAAAATTTCTTGTCACATTCTTTAGTAAACTAATTGCTCTAGCTTCCCAAAAAAATTCAAATCGTATAGTACAGAATTAAAAAATTTATCGTCTTCTTTAGAGCGGTCTTAAACTTTTGTCCGCTACTGTATATTTGAAAACAGTCCTAATCTTGGACATCTAATATTAATAAGTACTCCATACTGGGACGCGATGACAGTAGCTGTCCCACTCTAAGCTTATACGCAATGTGCTTACGCCTGAAGCCGGACACGTGTTTGTGAATAAAATCAACGCATTGTTTGCAAATTCGTGTAAACCACATGTACGTAGAATTAGTCTTCTATTAGCTTGAATAACGTATGTAGAAAATGTATTCCGGTTGTGACGTTAATAATACTTTATGTTCACATCTTAAATCTATCAGTATTACTACCTAACGTTAAAAGTTGTATTATGACAAGTTTTATTAAAACAGTAAATGAAAATAAATATATATTTGGTTAAATAATACAATACTATAATCTATGATAAGAATACTACATATTACGCAAAGCATCTTCTATTCGTCATGCGCAACAGCGCCACCAACCAACGTTTTAGGTTATGTTCGCTCGATCAACTCGTAAATTGAATTTGTCCCGATATAGGCTTTACTTCTGTCCAGGTACTAGCTTAGATTGGATTTAATATGTCCAACTATAGGTTTGAATTATTCTTGTCAATACAATTAAGATATTAACCTAAACAATGATTTTTTTATTTTAAATTACTTTACAAACTCTGAACTGTATGTTAAAAATCTCTTAAGAAATTGTTTTTGTTTATTTAAAGTGATAAAATTTAAAATAGAAAAACATGCTGTTCAGGCATAGGGCACTTCACCTTATTATAAATATTGTTCGAAGGGAACCGCGTGTCCTGTTCCTGCGCGACGGAACATGCGACAAACAGTCGGTGACGTAGAAGATGATCCACATAGAGGTAAACATCTGAGTAATTTATAATAGGCTATGATAGTCCGTGATATTCTATGCTACCCTACGACGTTTAATGATGGTGTCTCGTAGTCTGTGATACTCTACGGTGGCTTATAACATTATATATTAGATTGATAGCCTGTAATACCATATGATAGTCTAAGACAGTTTATGATATGTAATAGGACACGAAACAGTCACGCACAAAGGAACGCTGAAATCAAGAAGCGCAATTTTCGCGTGCGCTATCGTCCAGTCGACGTATCATGCACCTATTAAACGTACTTTAGTATCGTTCGCTCACGTTGGTTTCCTGACGGAGACCGAGCGTCGGAGACAGCGATCGTCGTTTACCGTGGCCGTTAATCGGCGGCGTTCCCGGCAATAAAAGCTGGAAATCAGGAAATTAGCTAACGAAACGTCGGAATCGTTAGCGAGTCGGATGCCGTCGCATCCAGGGGGGTAACAGGGATCGGCAAAAGCATCAGTCCCTAAGGAGTCATCTATTCGGCAAATGGATGACCGTTGGAACCGGCGCTGTTGAACAGGCACGCAAGAATCCTGCGGGGATATATCGACTCAAACGTTACACTGTATCCGTCCTGTTATCGCCGGGAGCAATGACTGCCTATTACGCGACTCTCAGTATCATTTTTCATTATTATCCGTAGGTCATCGGCCCGTTCTAACGAGAGAGAACGCGCCGACGCGCACGCGCTGCACAGAGGGAGAGGGAGAGAAACCCTTTCCGTAATTGCGAATTGGTCTGTGGGCCGAGTCGAGGCGGTTGGTCTCGCCTAATCTACCGAAAACATTTACGTCCCCCTTAATCGTTCCGCGCGTAAATCGCCTCGATTACCACCAGCGAGGATCAAGATCGTCGCGAGAGCCCGTTTCGACGATCGTTGGTCTTCTCACAAGACGTCGCAATCAACTTATTAAGCTAGATAAGAGGAGCGTGCACGCGCCTCGAAGCCTCGCTGCACCGAATCAAGCCTCGCCTCGCCTCACCTTACCCTGCCACGCTGCTATTCACAGCGCGGAGATATGAAGTCGTTGGAATTCGTGCTACGTCTTCGGACTCGTAGCTTCGGTTCGTGACTATTCCGCGATGTAATCAGATATCTCGGGCCGTGCGTTCCGCGTCGGGAGCAGCGAGGGTCGTCGGCCAAGTCAGCCTGTACTGGGATCGATATTGAGGCGAAGATTGCACGACCCTCTCTCTCTCTCTCTTGCTAGTCCAAGTCGGGTCGAGAGCTCCAGAGAAAAAACACGTGTTAATCGTCGGGGAACACGCGCGATAACGCGTGCCGATTAAGGGGTGGGCAAAAAGCGATCTGGGACCCGGAGAAAAACGGCGCGGCCAGGGGACACGTGAGAACGATGACGACGGTCTCTCCCTCTCTCTCTTTCTCTCTCTCTCGCTGCCATGCCTGGCTCGAGTAACTCAAAAATTAGCAACCCCGACGCTCATTCCGGCCACCTGGAACCCCCACGATAACCATCCGAGACAAACCGCTCGACCGTCGCGTTCCGATTACAGAGGCCCACCGAGCAAAGATCGGTCGCGGAAAGAAACGCGATGATTCGTGACCGGCCCCGATACCCTCCGACTCACCTGCCCGCTCGTAACTCATGGGAACCCCGCCATTAAGACGATCACCTGAACACAGCACCCCTATCGTCCCTGACGAATCGGCGCTCGACGTTTTAATAAACGCGAATTCCCGCGCGATCGAATCGCCACGCCATCTCCTCCGAGATTTACGCCCCTAGAGGCTGAAAATTGATATTTTGTTGAGCCTGGCAATTGTACTGCGGGTCCGTATGCAGTCGCAGATCGAGGATTAGTAGCCTATGCTCGAAGAGCTTTTGCGGACCACCTGCCGGTGATTTTAACGCGTTTGCTGAAGGAGTTGCGGGGCAAAGTAGTCCAATTTGGATTTGTGGCTGTCTGTATCATTATCCATGGTATTAATTGTATGAGTCGCAACATTCGTGGCACACGCGTAATTTGTTATTATCTGATACCGTAAGGGTGTTTGAAAAATAATGGTCGTCCGTCCTAGGGATGAATCTGTATCTCTGGATCGGTGGACATTTACAATTTTCATTTTGATAGGGTATTGTATAAAATGTAAACTACTCTGCAATTTTCCCCGAAAATGGGGCAAGAGCGTAACTTAGAGTTAAAAATGCTTCCAAACAATGCTTCCGTTCATGTGCAACGGGGCAAGAGCAGAATTATTAACGAGCCCGCTATAAAATTCTCTTTATTGCATTGAATTATATTGTTTAGTTTTATAGTTATCCATTTTTAAACAAACAAGTAATTTTTGCTGAATATTTCACGTGACTGTTTAGCACTGGTTGCGAGGAAAACACCTTTATTCTTGGGCGACATCTACGGTGACTCCAATTAATATTCGGACGCTCTAAAAAGAGCGATAACTTTTTTAATATTGGACTATGCGATTCAAACTCTTTTGGGAAGCTAGAGCAATTAATTTATTATGTAAGTGAAATTTTTTCGAAATTTACAATTGGTCGGAATTGTAGAGAAAATACTAAAAGTAGCATTTTCCAACTTTGCTATGGGGCCTATATTGAAAAATTAAAAAATACGTTTTGTAGATATGTGTCAATTAAACGTATCCTGAAAATTTCGTAAAAATCGGTCGACCTTGCAATGAGCTACAAACGTTTAAAGATGGTAAAAATTGCAGATTTTCACGATTTTCGACCTGTAACGACAGTGTATCTAAGAATTCTTACATCTTTCAATGTCTGCCGTTTTTTTGCATCAACCGATTGCAATAAAAATTTCACAATGCATATAATTGACACAGGTTTACAAAACGTATTTTTTAAATTTTCAATATAGGCCCACATAAAAAAGTTGTAGAAAGCAACTTCTAGTATTTTCTCTGCAATTCCGACCAATTGCAATTTTCTACAAAATTTCTTTTCACATCCCGTAGTAAACTAATTGCGATAGCTTCTCAAAAAGTTCAAATCGTATAGACCAATATTAAAAAAGGTATCGGTATTTTGAGAGCGTCGGAATAATAGTTGAAGTCACTGTACTCATATTAACTTATACATAGTACATTAATGAATACAAGCTAGAGAATTTTCGCTCATATTATAATAAAAATAACCAGTATAAGCACTTGCCCCGATTACGAACTTACTCCACCTTAACATATTTTATAATGTAGGATCAGTATCCTTACGTATGGCAATGGATATCAGGTTTTCACTCATACTTTGCAACTTCAAATTTATCATCTGAATTGGCAGGGGGACGATGATGACTTGGTCCGGGCCTAGCAACGAATGTTTGTCTCGAAGCACGCTCACGATTATGTTCTCTCTCATCGACGCGGTTAGGTGGACTGTAGTAGTAGGATATACAGTGGGTGTACAAAGTATTCATACACTTTTTAAAAACTAATAACTTTTTTATAATTGTGCCAAACGACCTGATTTTTTGTAATCAATTAGAAGCATTGGTTTACGAAATGATATGCAAAAAGATTTTCCAAAAATTATAATTTACACGGTTTCATGCAAACATAAAAAAAGGCATTTTTTAAACCTTTTTTATATGGGCCTTCAATGAAAATTTAAAATATGTGTTTTGTAGATCTATATTAATTATGCACATGCAGAAAATGTCATTCAAATCGCTTAAAAAGCGATCAAAAATTTCGAAGCGATTAAAAATGGTGAAAATCGTAGTTTTACGCAACTTTTGATCAATTTCTGCTTAAAACCCTTTTTCCTGCGTCAACCGATTTCGATGTAATTTTCAGTATGTGTATAACTAACATAGATCTACAAAACATATATTTTCAATTTTCATTAAGAGCTCAAATAAAAAAGTTTTAAAAATACCTTTTTTATTTTTGCATGTAACCTTGTACATTATAATTTTTGGAAAATCTGTTTTGCATATCATTTCGTAAACCAATGCTTCTAATTAATTATAAAAAATCAGGTCGCTTGGTACAACTATAAAAAAGTTATTAGTCTTTAAAAGGTGTACAAATACTTTGTACACCCACTGTACGTATAACTCTACACAATCAAATTTTGCACAAATTTTGACAGCTTATATTTCCATTACTATCTGTTTGTGACATATGGTTCCTTTCACACACCTATTCTCGATTAGTAGAACATGTTGATTTAAAAACAAACTTCAACAACAATTTTTTTAATGTGAACATTTTTGCGGCAAGTTTTTTAAACACCAGAGATGTAGATTCATCCCTAAGACAGATGACCATTACTTTTTATACACCTTGTACAGTATAATATCCGATAATGCTGTATGATAACGATGGCGAGTGTATGTTTGCCTATGATAGACTATGATGGGTGTATGCTATCCTATGATACTCTATGATAATCGATGATAGAGTATCATAGATAGTCTGAGATAGCCAACGTTGATCTTATGATGGAACGGCCAACAATTTCAATTGAATGAAGTAGAATCCTATGATACTCTATGATAATCGATGATAGAGTATGATAGATAGTCTGAGATAGCCAACGTTGATCTTATGATGGAACGGCCAACAATTTCAATTGAATGAAGTAGAATCCTATGATACTCTATGATAATCGATGATAGAGTATGATAGATAGTCTGAGATAGCCAACGTTGATCTTATGATGGAACGGCCAACAATTTCAATTTAATGAAGTAGAATCCTATGATACTCTATGATAATCGATGATAGAGTATGATAGATAGTCTGAGATAGCCAACGTTGATCTTATGATGGAACGGCCAACAATTTCAATTTAATGAAGTAGAATCCTATGATACTCTATGATAATCGATGATAGAGTATGATAGATAGTCTGAGATAGCCAACGTTGATCTTATGATGGAACGGCCAACAATTTCAATTGAATGAAGTAGAATCCTATGATACTCTATGATAATCGATGATAGAGTATGATAGATAGTCTGAGATAGCCAACGTTGATCTTATGATGGAACGGCCAACAATTTCAATTTAATGAAGTAGAATCCTATGATACTCTATGATAATCGATGATAGAGTATGATAGATAGTCTGAGATAGCCAACGTTGATCTTATGATGGAACGGCCAACAATTTCAATTTAATGAAGTAGAATCCTATGATACTCTATGATAATCGATGATAGAGTATGATAGATAGTCTGAGATAGCCAACGTTGATCTTATGATGGAACGGCCAACAATTTCAATTTAATGAAGTAGAATCCTATGATACTCTATGATAATCGATGATAGAGTATGATAGATAGTCTGAGATAGCCAACGTTGATCTTACGATGGAACGGCGAACAATTTCAATTGAATGAAGTAGAACTGAAGGACAGTAAACACAAGACTGCACATATTAAAACGCGCTGAAAGACTTCCCGAGCAATTCGATAAAGCCACCCTTCGGGAAACGAAGCTTACCGACGAGTCTACCGTTGAATAATCACGTTCCTGGAAGTATTTCCTGTTAGGATAAAGCCAAGGGAGTCGGGGAACGAGCGGGAACGGTTAAGAATAGGATGTAGGATGCCGTAGGGTGTCTCGATCGGTAAACAAGCATAAATCGAGGGGACGGGCTCTCGAGGTTAGGGGGTAAATCGTGCGGCTGAAAGCAGCGGTAGGTTCGGTAATGGAACAACATTCGCGGCGCGTGAGCGTGCAGAGGAGGGTCGACCCGCGTATCCGTCTACGCTACGCTGCATAATTCATGGGGTTGTCATAGACGCGAGAGGCGGATAATGGTGTCGTACTGGCCGTAGTCCTATTGTCCATGGTTAGGCGGCGTCAACCAACTTGAATCCGGAGGATGACGATTACGATGTGGACGACGCCGCGACGCGTCGCGTCCCTGACGCCGACTCGTCGTCGCCGAATGTCCAGGATTCACGCACCGTGCGCCTCGCAGATTGCCTCGCTGCCTGTTTACACAATGCGTTATATTCCAAGCATTGTCATGCGAAAATCCACGGATACACCGTACCTCCTCCTCCTCCACCTCCCCCTCCTCCATCCTACAAGTCACAACTGCGACTCGCGATCATCATCTCCCTTCCTGGCTGCTTAAACCCTGGGCGACCCCATTTCCCAGCTAAATTAGTCCTCATTTCTTGAATGAAGCTTCTCAAGGCAGTATTCCCATTTAGAATCGTCAATTTTAGACGATTTATTGGATCAAAAGTGGTTCGATTATTTAAATCCATTTTCTGAATTTTCCTACTGCTTTACCGCTACGTTTGCAGAGCACTAAACTATTTTGGATCTATCTATCCATTTTATATGTATACCCAAAGAAGTTTTGTTGAATAATTGCTGATGCATCTATTTTCATATTTGGACAAATAAATGAGTCTTCCAATACCGGAACTTCCAATACTGAAAATCTATAATCGAGATCTAGGATTTCTCGATGAATTAACCGATAACGATAACAATTTATTTGCGATGGTACATGCCGCTGTCAGTGACGTAACCTAATTTCAATTTACTTCTACTTAATATAGCGCAAGTATTGATAGGATTATCAATAAGTTTCCGGCGAGGACATTATTAATGGATTTTCACTTCTATTTGGCTTCCTTTTTCCTCACTTGATTCGAAGTCTTTCTACTTTACCGTCGGCGATTCTATTTCTGTATCTCTCACTCATAATTACATATTCTGACAATCCGTTCATCAAATGGTCTCCATCAAAACTTATTAAGGAATCATTAAGGAATTATTAAGGAAAATGTTATGATAGGAATATGATTGCAAGAAGTCTTCATCTAATGTTAAGAAATCTTTTACTGAATCAAATCCATAAAATTAAATATAATTTCCATGAATATACAGGGTGAGTTACCTAACGTTGTCGCCTCAAATATCTTTGTTGTTTTTAAAGATACGTTAAATGTCTGAAGGACAATTTTTGTTTTTATGTAATTTCTTTTAGAGATATGAAGGTCACCTTCATTTTTTTAAATGAAATGAGATGTTTTTTTACATCAATCAATATAGCTGGACATTCGTTATAAAAAAGTACTAACCTACAGTAGTGGACAAAAGTTTAAAACCGCTCTAAAGAAAACGATAACTTTTTTAATATTGTACTGTACGATTTGAACTTTTTTGGGAAGCTAGAGCAATTAGTTTACTAAAGGATATGAAAAGAAATTTTTTCAAAAATTGCAATTGATCGGAATTGTTGAAAAAATACTAAAAGTTGAATTTTTAACTTTTTTATGTGGGCCTATATTGAAAATTTAAAAAATACGTTTTGTAGATCTGTGCCAATGGAACATATTCTGAAAATTTCGTGAAAATCGGTCGACGTTGCAATGAGCTACAAACGTTGAATGATGGTAAAAATTACCGCTCTAAAAAAAGCGATAACTTTTTAAATATTGGACTATACGATTCAAACTCTTTTGGGAAGCTAGAGCAATTAGTTTATTACACGATGTGAAAAGAAATTTTTACGATATTTGCAATTGGTCGAAATTGTAGAGAAAATACTAAAAGTAGCATTTTCCAACTTTGCTATGTGGGCCTATATTGAAAAATTAAAAAATACGTTTTGTAGATCTCTGCCAATGGAACATATTCTGAAAATTTCGTGAAAATCGGTCGACGTTGCAATGAGCTACAAACGTTGAAAGATGGTAAAAATTACCGCTCTAAAAAAAGCGATAACTTTTTTAATATTGTACTATACGATTCAAACTCTTTTGGGAAGCTAGAGCAATTAGTTTATTACACGATGTGAAAAGAAATTTTTACGATATTTGCAATTGGTCGGAATTGTAGAGAAAATACTAAAAGTAGCATTTTCCAACTTTGCTATGTGGGCCTATATTGAAAAATTAAAAAATACGTTTTGTAGATCTGTGCCAATGGAACATATTTTGAAAATTTCGTGAAAATCGGTCGACGTTGCAATGAGCTACAAACGTTGAAAGATGGTAAAAATTGCAGATTTTCACGATTTATTGCCGAAAATCTTGAAAATATGCAATTTTTACCATCTTTCAACGTTTGTAGCTCATTGCAACGTCGACCGATTTTCACGAAATTTTCAGAATATGTTCCATTGGCACAGATCTACAAAACGTATTTTTTAAATTTCCAATATAGGCCCACATAAAAAAGTTAAAAATTCAACTTTTAGTATTTTTTCAACAATTCCGATCAATTGCAATTTTTGAAAAAATTTCTTTTCATATCCTTTAGTAAACTAATTGCTCTAGCGTCCCAAAAAAGTTCAAATCGTATAGTACAATATTAAAAAAGTTATCGTCTTCTTTAGAGCGGTTTTAAACTTTTGTCCGCTACTTATGTATGACGAAAAGTTAGTAGTTCAGGAGATATTTCAATTTAAATAATTCACCATTAAAACACCATTACTGTCGTACCAAGACGATACACGTCTACACTTTGCTATAACGAATGTCCAGCTGCATCGACTGATGTATTAAAAAATATCTCATTCCATTTAAAAAAATGAAGGTGACCTTCATAACTCTAAAAACGATTACATAAAAACAAACATTTTTTTGGTATCGTATGAGCCCCATTCTATTGTTCAACTTTGTCCTTCAAAAATTAGACGTATCATTAAAAACAACAAAGATATTAGAGGCGGATACTTTATTAACTCGTTAGGTTAACTCAGGTGACGTTAGGTGACTCACCTTGTATGTACATATGATAAAAATAGAATAGTCACATTTACTGCTTCGTAGATCTAAAAAATTCTTCAAATACCAGAAAGAAATAGAAAGGAACGAAATATCAACGTCATAGTAAAATCGTCACTGCTAATCGCAGATACCGTGTTCGGTATCTGTATGTACATATTGTTCCGTCGCGCAGGAACAGGATTCGTAGTTTTCCTTCGGACAAGATTTATGATGCGAACGTGCGTAAATATCCTCTTCAAGAATTAAACAAACTAGGGTCATTCGGCGACCAGTCAAGGCATCTGGCTCTTGTTCAGTTTTTATACAGCCTCGAAAATACAAAGTATCCTAAATCTAGTCCCGCCGAAGGACCGCTCGCGACCATTACGCACGGTGTCGAATTACCGAGACCCGTCGCGTCGTCGACCGAGTAAGAGATCGCCCCACTCCTCCTTCCAGGGCCTCATTCAGAGCTACGGGAAGGAGGTTCCAATAGTCAAAAGTGTACTGATTGGGAAATGCAACTTTCGGCAGGAACCAATCAGTGCATCTTATTTCCTGCTCGAGAAGCCTGACGAGCATCGCGTTGAGACCGCGTCCGTCAGTTGAGTCTTACACTCTAACGTCGCGACATTCTCCAGTCCTCGGGTAGACAAGTACAACGCACGAGCCGTTGTCTTGTCAATCGTTTAATCACACGAAAAATTAGCATCACGGTAGTTCAGTGTCTAACTATTAGGACACTCGACAAAACGGGATCGCGTCGGTCAAGATCCCTCGCGTACCGGATACCATCAATCGAGATCCGTCGCGAGCGTTACAATTAGAAACGCGAATCATTATCTCATTATCTGCGCGCGTATAAGGCAGGACCTGCTAGATCAGCCTTACTGACGAGTGCACTAGCAGGTCCGGGACGAAACGCTTTCTTTAACGTATTCATGCGTATTTCATTGTCACGCGAATAGAAAATTGTCTTTTGCGAAAATCAAACCTTGAACTAGCTGCCCAATATTAACTTGGCGGGCAGTGATCCGGAACATTCGCGAATCTACAGTTCCGCGACAAAACACATATGATAAAAATAAAATAGTCACTTTTACTGCTTCGTAGATCTAAAAAATTCTTCAAATACTAGAAAGAAATACAATGAAATATCAACGTCATAGTAAAATCGTCACTGCTAATCGCAGATACCGTGTTCGAGTCGCGCAACCTTGCAGTTGACGCGAATTGGTTTCCCTTTCCGGTGGGAGGTTTCTAATGCCGCGTTTTCGACGTTCGCCCGTCGAATTTCGCTTGTTCGTTACTAGTCTCCGTATGATATTAAGCCTCGGCACGATTGCCGATATTACAGTCTCTCTATAACATCAATCCAGCGCGATGCGGTCGGCGTCGCGCAGCGGCAAAGTACGAAAACGCCGGTGCCATGTTCCGATCGGATGGCAACCGCCGCTCCAATATTACCAGATTCATATTACGTTGGCTTTCGCCACGCGGCACCGTCAACATCGATCCATCGAAAACGGTGTGTGCCTTACGCATCATGAATAATTCGCACCTATGAAACGACGTATTCATAGCCCGCCTCCGTTTTCCTCCGTTCGTATCCGCCGGTTTACGAATATGTCGCGAGCTGTAGAGAGGCCCGGACCGATCGGCCACTGTGGCCCGGATTATTTCCATCGAACAACGGGAAAGGATGTCCGCGAGCTGACGTCTCGAAATTTCGATTTTCCCCGCAGTTCACCATTCTTTGCCTATCTTTCAAAATTAATTTCTCTCATAGTCGCTTAAATTGTAGTACTATCTAGAAGAGTTTAAGAGGTAGTCTCTATTTATAAATGTTAAATGCTTTCGGCGAAACGGTTCGATCGTTTACTACTAATTCTGGAGCAATTTTGCTAATTATCAAACAAAATCAACGTTTCGATCCTAGTGTCTATCCTTTTCAAGATTTATTTGAATCGCGTCTGTAAAGTAAATATGTTATAATAATTTCAAAAACTATTAAATGTTTGAATATAAAAACTCACTCACTTGCTTTGGGGAAATTAAATTTATAATAATTGTGTGGCACGTGTATTAGGTGCGTTGAACATGCTTGATGTTAAGACACTGATGTAAGAACGTATTGAAAACGATCTAGGTTATATCTATCGATATCAGACGGTACAAGTCTCTATTTTATAGGATTTATTAGACTGGTTATTCGGCAATTAACGTATTGTAACGACGACTTGAGATGAAGTTACCTACCCCTGTGATGTTCTGAAGATATCGCAGAGATCGAG
Organism: Lasioglossum pauxillum; assembly: GCA_933228785.1. Classification (NCBI taxonomy): domain Eukaryota; kingdom Metazoa; phylum Arthropoda; class Insecta; order Hymenoptera; family Halictidae; genus Lasioglossum; species Lasioglossum pauxillum. The sequence goes on along the minus strand of OW121702.1, from coordinate 48,134,694 downwards.
AGAAGTCGTCTGTCGGATCGATATTGTGGTATCCGAACAACGAGATTGTTGTTGACAAGAAGAAATACGAACAGATCCTCTAGTGAGAGCACGCGCCATCCATTGCACCCTTATTAGACATTGTCCGTTTGATAGAGAATAAAGAAGTGTTATCGTTCTGCGTTTATAATTGCAATGTCTTCTCCGGCAAGACGGAGCCGAAGCCCGCGCAACAGTATTAACGAATTCCTGATCAAGTAATAAATAAGGACCCCTTCCACAGTCGAATCGCAGTAGCGTCCCTCGGCAAGATTCGCGTAATAGCCAGAGGCGAGGAAAAGCATGGAGGGCGGCGCGTTCGGTTCGAAAATTTCCGACGTGCTCGGCGCGAAACTCGCTCGCAGATTCGCAGCTCTTGGAGGTTTCGTAACGCGGATCAGGGAAGGAAACGGCCAGGCAAAAAATAGGGAAAACTTGCAGGCGAAAGGAATAGAAAAATCGTTCTCCCGGAGAGTTCCAGAGAAGGAGCAATATAGATTCGGTCGTTTCCCTCCGAGCGAGAGACGATCCTGCTTCCGTTCCCTTTCGTCGGTGGTCCCTCTCTCTCTCTTTCTCTCGGTTGCTTCTCCCTTTTTCTTTCTGTTTCTTTCCTGCTCTTTTTTTCCTCTTGTCCGATCCCTTGGTTGCCGGGCAAAAAGGAAGCGGTGAATGCGAGACTCGCGGAAAATAAGCGGGACGCGATTCCGCCGGGATGGAGGTTGCGCGAACCGCAGCGGAATAAAGTTCGAGCGAGCACGAATCTCCCTTAAAAACGAGCCTCTCTCCCTCTTTCTCTTTCTTTCTTTCTTTCTCTCCCCGCAAACCGTCGTCGTCCCGGCATCGATACAATCTGCATCGACTTCCGCGGAAAGTAGCACGATGGGAAAAGTTTCGGCCTTCGCCGGGACTTGGCCGAGCCTCTCGGTCCCCAATTAGAAAATTCGACCGGCCACGTATAAATATGAACCTCCCCCTTTTTACGATCTCGGTCGCGATATCGATACCAGAGCCCTCTTTACCTCTCCCGACCCCCCTCCGCTTAAGGAATCAATACGTTATATTACGTGTGCCCCGTGTGCGAGTTCGACGGCACGGGAAAAGTTCACGGGTCGAGCCTCGACGAACGCCAAGTAGTTCTTGGTTCGATGAGGTACCCGAGGAAATCCGTGGCTGGGCGTCGGTACACTCGACGAAATCGAAGTTATGCCCGGCGATTAACGAGTCCTGCACCACGATTAAAAGTTTCGAACGGCTCCCACGAGGGGCACTGCTTTTTCGAAGCGCCGACGCGACGCAACGTCACGGCCTGATACGGTTCTATTTTCTGGAAGGTGGTGTACAGATAATGTAAGGTGAAGTGCCCTAAGTCTGGACAGTCCAAAAGTGATACCTAAATCTGGACAATTGAATTTTCATAGTAAAATCAGTAATTAAGAGATTAAATAATTATATTATATATTCTGGGGCCTTAGCTACAAGTAGGTGTGAATATTATTTTATTAAGACATCAATTGAAATTTAAAAGTGAATTCAAAGTTCATCTGAAAACAGTATACAAAATTGTCTATTTACATGCGAATCATGTGCATTTATAGTTCGAACTTTTGTTAGAAAAAAAGATATAATTTAAGCCCTCAGACAAAAAATAATTATCACGCATAATAATATTGATATTTTAAAATAAATTGGCAATCAAACTTAACGTAAATAATAATTATTAATCCAAATATTAGGTGTCCAAGATTAGGACTGTTTTCAAATATAAGTACTCCATACTGGGACGCGATGACAGTAGCTGTCCCCAACTCTAAACTTATACGCAATGTGCTTACGCCTGAAGCCGGACACGTGTTTGAGAATAAAATCAACGCATTGTTTGCAAATTATTTAACTACATGTACGTATAATTAGTCTTCTATTAGCTTGAATAACGTATGTAGAAAATGTATTCCAGTTGTGACTTTAATAATACTTTATGTTTACATCTTAAATCTATCAGTATTATTACCTAACGTTAAAAGTTGTATTATGACAAGTTTTATTAAAACAGTAAATGAAAATAAATATATATTTGGTTAAATAATACAATACTATAATCTATGATAAGAATACTACATATTACGCAAAGCATCTTCTATTCGTCATGCGCAACAGCGCCACCAACCAACGTTTTAGGTTATGTTCGCTCGATCAACTCGTAAATTGAATTTGTCCCGATATAGGCTTTACTTCTGTCCAGGTACTAGCTTAGATTGGATTTAATATGTCCAACTATAGGTTTGAATTATTCTTGTTAATACGATTAAGATATTAATCTAAACAATTTCAACTTCAATTTCAATATCAACTCTTCATCTTCATTTTCAACTTCAATTTCAACTTTAATTTCAACATCAATTTCAACTCTTCCATTTCAACTTCAATTTCTATTCTCCCATTTCAACTTCAATTTCTACTCTTCCATTTCAACTTCAATTTTTCAATTTCACTTCGTTAATTTCAACTCTTCAATTTCAACGTCAATTTTTCAATTTCAACTCTACAATTTCAATTTCAACGTCAATTTCAATATCAACCCTTCAACTTCAACTCTTCAATTTCAATTTTAACATCAATTTTTCCATTTCAACTTCATTTTCATTATCAACTTTTCAACTTCATTTTCAATTTAGATTTTTCCATTTCAACTTTAATTTCACCTTTAATATCAACTTCAATTTCTACTCTTCCATTTCAACTTCAATTTTTCAATTTCACTTCGTTAATTTCAACTCTTCAATTTCAACGTCAATATTTCAATTTCAATTTCAACTCTTCAATTTACACTAGCCAGTATACATTTTAAATTCTGTCCAGGTACTAGCTTAGATTGGATTTAATATGTCCAACTATAGGCTTGAATTATTCTTGTTAATACAATTAAGATACTAACCTAGACAATGATTTTTTTATTTTAAATTACTTTACAAACTCTGAACTGTATGTTAAAACTCTTAAGAAATTGTTTTTGTTTATTTAAAGTGATAAAATTTAAAATAGAAAAACATGCTGTCCAGGCATAGGGCACTTCACCTTACCCCCTACTTCATTAAAATCAGCTACTTGATCGTCTATGATGGTGTATGATTTTCTATAATACCCTATGATAGCTTATGATACCTTATGATGGCGTATGATAGCTAGCTATCGGATTTTATGCATTTATGACAAAAATGAGCAGGTGTAATTTAAAACAGTAAAAACATTAGAATTTCAAAATACTGTTGTATGATTTTCAACCTATTATAGGGTTAAAGTACGGATGTATGCGTGTTGATAGGCAGCCCTATATATGATTGGATTTGTAATAACAAAGGATCGTAATTAACAGTAGAGTTCTAGAAATACGATCGCCAACGAATCGCAAAAAGAAGATCAGATCGAAACGAGCGCCCGCGACAAACACGTGTGTCAACGATTCATTATCCGTGCGTCTTACGGTTTTACAAATAAATACGGCTTATTCCTTACACTATTAAACATATTAAGAAAGAAAATAAATGTTTATTTCACTCTGGATTGTTGCATTTCAGATAGAAAATTTTGGTTGATAATAATAGCGTATGATAGAACGTCAATCATCAATGTGCCATTGTCAACATTCGTGGCACCCACGAAGCTGTAGTCTGTTACAATCTGATGACGTATCATAGCCTATGATAGACTATGCTGCTTTATGATGGTCTGTAGGTCATTCCGAAATTTTTTCCCCGTTTGTTCGAACTAGATTTATCGCTGTCCGCGGCGGCGTCATGTGAATGCGAACAGAAATATATACGCGGATAGATCGGTTATGAATTTTGATCGGACGCCACTGTCACATTCACCGGACACCGTTATTATTTCCACGAGCTGTCGTCCATTAGACGATAGAAATCCTTCGATTCTACAGGCCTCCGGAACTTTTCGTATTCTTTCGTCCCGCATTCGGGACTGTTACGTTTGACTTTGATATATCGTTCGCGGGCAAGTTGACCGATGGCTATCGCCATTGGTCGACGCTCGCCTCTTTCTGATACCCAATTTCCTCTGGAAAATCGCGATTTACTTTGTCGTCGGCCGCTCTTCCGATTCGATTGACTTTTCATCAACCGGCGTGCCGTGAAAACCCCTACGCATCTTCTCCCTCGCTCTCACGGTTAAATCGTTTTTTATCCGACGCCTAGCTCGACACTTCGCCCTAATTACTCGGAATTCGTTTAGGGGCTGAATTAGAACCCACTCGACGCGACCGCGCGTGTATGCAAAATAATAGGGATGTGCTGCGGCCGAGTTTGAAGCCTGCTGTCTCGCGAGGTTAAGTAGGTACAGAGGAAAAGGTGAGTCTGTGTGGAAGCGTAGTCAGTAGAGGTGTGCGAGATCCTGGTCGGGATGGGAATTTCTCGCGGGATCGGGACGGAATCCCGAAAGTCTCGGAATTCCCGAAAATATCTGTGATTCCCGACATTTTGAAGTTTCTCCATACTTCCAATAATTACAAGAATCTGAATGCCATTGCGTTCTCGAAGATTACATATCTTATTAGTCGGGAATGTTTATGTTAGTAATATTACAGAAAGTAATTGCGAATAACGATACTCTCGGGAATCCCAAATATTATTGTATATCCCGTACATTGTCGGGAATCCCGAAAATTCTCGAGAATCCCGAATCTTCGCGGGATCCCGTATATTTTCGGGAATCCTGAATCATCTCGGGATCCCGCACATACTCGGGAGTCCCGAAAATTCTCGGGAATCTCGGATATTTTCGGGAATCCCGAATATTTTACGGGAATCCCGAACATTTTCGGGAATCTCGCACACCTCTACTAGTCAGTTATGTATGTTGGCGAGTAGTTATTGATATCGCCCTTACGGCATAACTTGAACTTGTACGGTATTCTTTGAAACTGGCGTTTTATTCAAGCGCTGAACCAGTTTTGTTTTTAAAAATGTCTATTAATATTGTCAGTTTTCGATGTTTCATCTGTTCGATAATGAAATGCCATATTTCTTCGTTAGGCTCTCTCATTGTACTCAACCCCGTAAGATTTGCATATCCATTCTTCAAAAAAATGTTTAATGAAACGTTGCATTCTGTATGATATGGCGGCGTTCAACACTCTCGCTCGGCATTATATATATATATATATATATATATATATATATGTATTGTATTTTAATTTCGTTTAATAATAGCAGCAGCACATCGTGTTCCACATAAAACGGTACAAAATCACAAATAGACACACATTTTGAATGGAAATTGACAGAGATGTAGAATCTTGTTTTCAGTGATCCTGAAGCGAAAATAAAAACAAGTACCAGAAAACGGTTTCCACATTCGGAACCGGCGAGAAACGCGGCGCAATCCGTCATTTCGCAAGCTAAAGCCCGCCCCCGCAATAAACGTCTTTCCACACGGGCGAAACCGTGTCGCAACAGATCGTCTCTCGCGGAACCGTTGCGAATTCGCGGGTATTTAATCCGCACGTTCGAGCTGGAACGTGGAGCGGTAATAGACCGGCCGGAGATTTATGCGACGCGTTGCAGCGCGCATTCCTCGGAGCCTGCGGGAAACTTGGCGGAAACTTTTTTAAATCTTCTGAAAGCAAAGTTCACCGGAACTATATTAAATATCAATTACCGCCGCGCAACGCGAGCAAAGGGAGAACACAGTTAAGAGATATTGACAATCGCTCTCTCCCTTTCTCTCTCGCTTACTGTTCTTGGAAAAACTTCGGAGCTCTCGGGCACACGATGTTCCGCCACTTAATTTCTTGCGAGAACAATGGAACGAGCGCAATTTATACAGGATACGTTCTTCTCCCGCACTATCAATTATTTTAACGGGGAAGGGACTCGCTTTCTGGTCAAAGCAACAACAAAAAGCTTGAAAGAGGAGGGTCGCGTTTGGTCACCGAGTTTCGAGCATCAGTGTGCATCAGCCAATTTTCATGACGAGGCACGCGACGGTTTGTTTTCCGGGGAGCTTCTTGAAGAAACAATGAACAGAGAGGCGGCTCTCGTCAAAGCACAAAGCTCAATTAGCAGCCTCGGCGAGGCGTGGCCGGTTTTATTGTCGAATATCAAAAAGAGTCCCAGGAAATGGACCATCCAGCGGTTTACTCCCCGGGAACTGTTGCTTTTCGAAGGCTCTCGTAATTTCGTTCCTCCGGCTAGTATTCCCTCGTTGCTTCTCTCGCGCTCCGCGTCTCCAGCCGTCTTTCTATATCTTTCTTTTCAACGCCGCAATCAGTCGCCGGTCCTCGGGCTACGATTTTCTCTTTCCTCATCTATCCTTCTCTCTTTTCCAATCGCTTTTCTTCTCTCCCTCTTCCTCTTTCTCGATTAAATATGTTCGGCCATCATAGGCTATTATGCCTTAGGTTTTTATTATATACTGTATGTAATAACATTATAAAAATCATATAGTATCATACGTTATATATATATATCATGTGTTATCATTAGACTGCGGATCTTTAGGCAAAATAGAAAACGTGTGCATTGATTGCAGGACACAGGAGAAAATCCTATATTCTTCTTTTAATTATCCTAATAAGCTGAAACTTACACATTGATGCTCTTAAATACTTTTAACATGTGCACGGCTTTAAATTGTATATGTCCATTTTTGTCATAAATGCATAAAATCCGCAGTTTAGTTATCATACAGTATCATACGTTATCGTATAGTATCATAGGTTGGCGTGTGTTTAAGGCCATAACTTTTATTACAACTGCTAACTTTTGATAAAGCAGCTGATATATGATGATAGTATAGGATCATACAGTAGTATAAATGGACATATTAGGTTGTAAAGAAAGAAATACAGGATTTTTGTTCCTTTGTTTTAATTTTAATTTTATACCATTAAATATTTACCTTAATGTAATTAGTTATATGTCATTTTAAAGCTTGTTTCACGCTCTATTTAATTATGCTTTTGGTATTTAATTTTATTCAAATTTTTATTAAATTTTCTTTTATTTCAAGATGTCAGAACGCGACTTTTGCATTATTTTTTTCTATGAGTTCAAATTCGGCCGAAGTGCCGCTCAAGCGGCTCGGAATATCAACGAAGCATGGGGCGAGGGTAATAGTTTGAACTCATAGAAAAAAATAATGCGAAAATCGCGTTTTGACATCATGGAATAAAATATAATTTAATCAAAATTTGAATAAAATTAAATATCAATAGTACAATAAAACAAGCTTTAAAATTACATTAACTCATTAAATTGAGGTAAATATTTATTAGTATAAAATTGCAAATGAACAAAGTAACAAAAATCCAGCATTTCTTTCTTTACAATCTAATACAGTATCAGAAAGTAGCATTGCCGACTATATACTATTAGAGTTTATTATTGAAAGTGACAGTTTCTAATAAACTAGCTGATCCATGATGATAGTATCGGATCATACAGTATTGTAAATGCTACAAATTATCATATTGTATCATAGTCTACCCTAGCAGCACAAGATATTGTATACACATTCATATAATATCAAAAAGAGATTCAATCTGTTTTTAATATTCAAATATACATACAATATTTATTTTACATTAAGTACCAAATATTCTTTTTTATATAAGTTAGGAAGAAATATTTTTCTCATATGAAAAAGTGCGGCTTAAAAAATATTTATCCAATATTTTTGTGGGGTATCATTGAAATGGACTTAAAAAATGGAGAGATGGTCCCGTGAAAGGACAAAGCTCAATTAGCAGTCGAGGCTATCAGTATATCAAAAAGGGTCTCAGGAAAGGGACCAGCGGTTTTATTCCCCGCGAACTGTTGCTGTTGGAAGGCCCTTGTAATTTTGTTCCTCTAGATCGTATTCCCTCGTTAGTTCTCTCGCGCTCCGCGTCTCCAACCTTCTTTCTATATCTTTCCTCTCAGCGCCGCAATCAGTCGCCGGTCCTAGGGCTACGATTTTCTTTTTCTTCATCAATACTTCTCTCTTTCTGTCTTTCTGACTGAGTCTCTTTCTCTCTCCCTCTTCCTCTCTCTCTCTCTCGATTAAATATGTTCGTCCATCTGGCGTGGGCGGCGAGTCGAAAGCAATTTCCGATCGCGATCGACATCGCGTACCGATCGATGCCCGCCAGAGGAATCCAGGAAATCCCCAGGGTTTCGGGGAAATATGGCTCGCGGATAGAGACCGTTCGCAGCTCGGACCACCGCACCGCGCTCGCACCGATCGCTGTAACTGACAGCCATAATTAATGCACCACTTTATTCTCATGAATTTATAATTTTCTGTTATGGTAAATAGTAGCCCGCGCAAATACTTGCACCCGCGACGCAATAATTTCATTGCTAATTTATTATCGCTCGATATTGCCGGTACACTAACGTTCCGAGGATGCTGCGCAAATATTACGCGGATCCGCCTCGGCGTTACACCGAGTCGTTATTTTCAGCGCTACTCGATCCTCTACCAACGACGATCTTTATACGTTCCAGATACTTCGTTGATGATTGTTCGGAATGTGATTGTTCGCTGTGTGATACGAGCATCATGTGTCAGCTAGTTTATTAAAGATTCACACTTGAAATCCTTGAATATAACAGTAATTGACTATGATAGCGTATGATGATTTGCAATACTGGACCCAACAAAAACATCCTGTAAACAGGAGCCAAGTTCCTGTGGCCGTAAAAAGTTTTGAGATCCAACAAAATACGGCCAAGTTCGTTAGCTTAGAAATACCTCTTGTAATACTGAAAAAAGCGTTTGTAATAATTAGTTTAAAAGAACGCTATTTAATTTTTGAAGAGTTACATGGAGGGCTAAATTATTCAAACTTGGCCGCTACCTAACACCTTCTATGGCCATTGGTTTAAAAAGTACCGGCCAAGTTTGAGTAATTTAGCCCGCCATGTAACTCTTTAAAAATTAAATAGCGTTCTTTTAAACTAATTTTTACACACGCTTTCTTCAGTATTGCAAGAGGTATATCTAAGCTAACGATCTTGGCCGTATTTTGTTTGATCTCACAACTTTTTACGGCCACATTTTGCCGGTTTCGAATTGTTTTAGAAATGGCAGGCCTTCAAATTTTTCAATTTTTGCCCATTTCGGCAAAAACGGGCCTCACTTACGAATTTTTATCTCAAGAACCGTTTGTCCGATTGAGCTAAATTTTTTTTTGTTCTATTCAGAAAGAATTGGGCTGTTACAAAATAATTTTTTCAACCTCGAAAATCAACTTTATAATGTCGAAAAATTTAAACAAATTCTTCTTTTGCGTTTTTTTTAATGATGGGACTCAGTGATTTAAATTTTGAAAAAAATATGGTAATATTCCTTGAAGTTTCCCCTTTTTCCCCGGACCACAACATCGGTGCGCTCGACTGCCAATTTTAATGATACCATCTTTTTCAAGGGCTCATTTTAAAGGGGAAACTTCAAGGAATATTACCATATTTTTCCAAAATTTAAATCACTGAGCCCCATCATTAAAAAAAACGCAAAAAAAGAATTTGTTTAAATTTTTCGACATTATAAAGTTGATTTGCGAGGTTGAAAAAATTATTTTGTAATAGCCCAATTCTTTCCGAATAAAACAAAAAAAATTTAGCTCAATCGGACAAATGGTTCTTGAGATAAAAATTCGTAAGTGAGGCCCGTTTTCGCCGAAATGGGCAAAAATTGAAAAATTTGAAGGCCTGCCGTTTCTAAAACAATTCGAAACCGGCAAAATGATGACTTAAAGCCCCCCTAATTTCACATGGACTACAATATATTTCATTTAGAAAAAAATCGGCGATGGTGCCTGCAAAAAGTGATCGATTCGGCATGAAATGACCCAGAATGTTTTTGTTGGGATTTCATCCGTTTTTGTTGAAATTTCATCAATTATCAAGTAGGTATTACTCTTATTCCTGATTCATTAAATAATAAACATTTTTTATCTTTAAGGTGGACATTAAGTAAATTAATATCTGATCCACAACAACTTAAGACGACCACAGTATGCATTATCATTCAGTATTATCATATGTACTATCATACAGTATTGTCATACAATATTATCATACTGTGCCTCAAGTCGTTGTGGATCAAATTCGTTGTCGGTCAAATCTGGCGTCGTTTGTTTAGAATATCAACAATTTTCCGAGAATGAAAAAAATTCTGCATGCAAGTACTGTAAATTCAATTTCTCGAGGATTGACAGAAATCGTTGTGTAGGAGCCGGCGGATATTTTCCGCGTGGGACCTGGTCTTTGGTCGTGAAGGGGTTAACGATATTAAAGGTGGTCGTTGGTTGTAGGGGGATCGATCGGGAGCCGAAAGAGACGAATACGTCGCGCGTCGTCGTTGGTGTGACGGGCGGTCCTTGCCGGCCGAGCCGGTCCGGGCCGTCTTTATACCGTTTTCCCCGGGGCAGGCCATGAATCTCCGCCGGCGGCATTGTTACCAGATCGGGAAAAACGAGCCACTAAACTGGTCCGGAATGGCCTCTGGAAGAGTTTCTTAGACCGAGGCCGAGACTCCGCTTCGATATCCGAAGAATGCGGAAACTTCTCGGGGGTAACGAACAAAAACTGCGAGAGAGTGAGCTTGGTCGGCCCTCCTCTTCTCTCTTTCTCTCGCTCTCGAAACGTATCGAGAAGATACCGGAACAAGACAGCAAAGAATCAATGACCGCCGAAACTCCCCCTCCTCCCGCACTGGTCTCAGAGTTTTTGTGCGACGACTTCAAATAATTGGAGTACCTTCGAGACAGGTAACAACGTCGTTCCGACGACGAGAGTAAATACAAAGACCACTCGACGCGATCGAAACGGAAGGGGGATTAGAAGCGAGAGGGACGCGCGGTAAAGTGCTGGAAAACAGAAGGGCATCTCGAACCGCGCGAAGAGACCCCCAACGAGATAGAGTAACAGAGGGAGATAGACAGATAGAGAGAGAGGAGAGAGAGAGAGAGTGAATTGTCCGGTCGCGTGGATCTCGACACGGAGTGTTTGCCGATGAATAAACTTCCGGCGAAATAATCAAGATCTCGGTGCCTGTAGCCCGGAAATTAATCCGTCGTTCGGAAACCGTGACAACCACCCTCGTCTCAGGGTATGGTGACACTGAATTAATTGAGGTTTGCCCAAGATGTACCGGCAATCCATATCGATCGTGTCCATCATTAAATCCGTATCAATTTCTTAAACTACGAAGCTGAGAAATTTATTCTGCTCGTTAGAATACGTGTCCGCTTTAATTGTCTACTCGAAATAATCGTCTCGATGATCATATTTTATCATACTTTATTATACAGCGTTAAAGATCGTATTATATACGCTGGGGAGTTGTTTAAATATCGTTATCATTTATGAACTATCTAGCTATAATACATTATCGTACGCAATCGTAAGAAATTGTACAATATCATATAATACTATATGATACATTTTCATATACCATTCGAGGCGTTGTTCTTCAATATCTTATATCGCTGCATGTTATCATTGTTACGAGCCAGGGCCGCGAGCAGCACGAGTGGCCGGCGAAGGGTTATAAACCCAGGAATATGGTATCTATTTGTTAGTTAAGGCACGCGGACGAACCCAATGCGAAATTGGGGAGCCGCTAGGAATATAGACAGCGAGGACGAACCTGACGCGAAGTCAGGGAGCCTCTAGGAATGGAGTCAAACGCAGACGAACCTGATGCGAAATCAGGGAGCTGCTAGGAAGGTGAAACTTCGTGAACGAACCCAATGCGAAATTGGGGAGTCACTAGGAACGACGCGCAGACGAACCCGATGCGAAACCGGGGAGCTGCTAGGTTTATCATACTTTATTATACAGCGTTAAAGATCGTATTATATACGCTGGGGAGTTGTTTAAATATCGTTATCATTTATGAACTATCTAGCTATAATACATTATCGTACGCAATCGTAAGAAATTGTACAATATCATATAATACTATATGATACATTTTCATATACCATTCGAGGCGTTGTTCTTCAATATCTTATATCGCTGCATGTTATCATTGTTACGAGCCAGGGCCGCGAGCAGCACGAGTGGCCGGCGAAGGGTTATAAACCCAGGAATATGGTATCTATTTGTTAGTTAAGGCACGCGGACGAACCCAATGCGAAATTGGGGAGCCGCTAGGAATATAGACAGCGAGGACGAACCTGACGCGAAGTCAGGGAGCCTCTAGGAATGGAGTCAAACGCAGACGAACCTGATGCGAAATCAGGGAGCTGCTAGGAAGGTGAAACTTCGTGAACGAACCCAATGCGAAATTGGGGAGTCACTAGGAACGACGCGCAGACGAACCCGATGCGAAACCGGGGAGCTGCTAGGAGGTTGTAGAATCAACGCGGAAGAACCCAATGCGAAATTGGGGAGCCGCTGGGAAGTCGGATAAAAGCACAGACGAACCTGATGCGAAATCAGGGAGCTGTTAGGATGCGGACGAACCTGATGCGAAATCAGGGAGCCGCTAGGATTGTATAGGTTTCGTGGACGAACCCAATGCGAAATTGGGGAGCCACTAGGTAGGAAAAATCTCTATTTGGATAATTGGTAAGTAGCGAACGAACCTGATGCGAAATCAGGGAGTCGCTAGGATAGTTAGTAGGCCTCGCAACTAATATAATCTAATTGATACAACCCGAGCGGTAAGGTTGTATCGAGTGGGAACGTTCAATTACTATATTAGGATTTTGGACAATAGTAATGGGTTCAATGATCTTGATCTAATATCCACACAACACAAATATATTCTAATTATAAGGATCTGTAATACAAGTGTGTAATTGTCGCGATTGGAGTGGAAAGAAAGATATAGAATGTAGAAAAAGGAATTTACCTAACTACGATGCTCGTTTTTGACGCACTGGCAATGCGGGGGACTCGGAAACAACTTTAACAAACTTTGATCTGAAAGGTACTTTAGCCCGATCTCACTAGAAGTTGCTTTTTCCCAATTGCAGCACGACGTGACGCGATACGTGTCTACCGAAGTACTAACGCCCGAGAGTAAGAATCTAAGGGTTTATATACCCCTACAATGAATGGAATACTCTGTTCATAATCTAATTGCGCTTAGAGATTAGGGCTTAGGGCCAGACTCTCAATTTTGTCACCTCTAATGAGATCGGGGCCAGAACTCGGTATTAAATCAAAGGGTTCAACTATGATATAAAAGGTTATCTAGGACGCTTCCTGCCAGAGACGATCTGGAAGAGATTCCTGTGAGAAAACGAACGGAATATATTCTCTATCCGTAACATCATAAATAATCATACAAATGTGACAGGCTATCATACATTATCGTAAGATATCATAGAGTATCGTAGGCTATCATACGCTATTCTACGCTCTCACGCGCTAGCACAGGAGACCCGGAAATGGAAATGATGCGTCCGATGAGAATTCATACCGATACACTGGCGTACATACATGCGTTTCCCTGTGTTTGCAGGACTACAAAGACGTCGCTAGCGGCGATAAATTAAGCTCGGATAAAGCGGGAAAGAAATTTCGGGCTAAGCTACGAGAGCCGGCGCCGGGACGACGTAAAACTGGACAGAATAAGCCCGGTAACTCGATATACGACGAGCTTTCGCAGCTTGGTCGAAGCATTATTTTTCAAGGCACTCGGAGAGGCCACTTACGCCCGTATCGCAGCCGACCCATCGCCGGATAGTCCGTTCGCCGGTTCATAAGCGCGTCTTAAACCGCCACGGTGGTTTTATTAGCACAAGCGACGCGCCGCCTCTCTCGAATACTCGATCGGATGCACATATTTCCGTTATCGTAAACTTTAAATGCCGCGAGCCCAGCCGGTTTATTTGCTTATAAAGATTTTACGCGTGACGGTTCAGATGTCTTCGCCCTCCTCGACGCTCCACACTCGACTCTTAATATAAAAATTATGGTATCGCGTTAAGTCTGTTTTACGCCGACCGGAACGTCGTGTAATTCGAACTGCGCCGAGATCACCGCGGACACGACTGTTTTATCGAAAAACAATCGAGACAAGCGGTCTATAATTCCGGAAGTAGCGCAACCATCTTTTGGTGAATTGGTCGATCAAGCTCTGTAAAAATTATTAAGAGTATTAACCCATTGCTGTACGATATCGAGTCAGAATCCTTTCTTCGAGTTCGAAATACAATTATAGTACAGAATGATTTCTTTAAGGAATATATTTTCATCGGAACTTCGACGCGTATCTCGAACAAATTCTCCTGGAATCCCAAAACAATGTGAACTATAAAGGCAACGCGAGTCACGAAGTTTCGGAGCAAGTTTTACAAGCTGTTAATAGACAGATGCTTACGGAAATTAATTAGCATAGACAGGTTCGCGGGAATTAAACTGAGCTGCGGTTCTTGGGTCGAGGAATACGGTGCATCGAGACTGCAATAACACTACAAAATGTTGTAAAGCTCTTAGTCAACTCTTGGAGCCTTTGGAAAGTTTTACCAGCAATAAATGCATAACGACCGCGGCGGTGGTCTGTGGCTGGTGCAGAATGCATAAAAGAATAATGGGTATTCAGTCCATATTTTAATGATAGAAATCGTAACGGAACTTCGATTCGGGTTCGTCGGTGCAAGAAGACGTGTCAGCTAATGAGTATAACGACAGTGCAGGAGTCAGCGGCTTTCACGTTTAACCCTGAAAACACTCGGAAACTCGGAGAATTGTGAAAGTTCGTGTGAAAGTAAAGTAATTCGTCCGTAACGCGCAAACCTATTTTTTGTTCGTCCCGTGGTATGCTTTCAGGGGGTTGGGGGGTAAAATCGTCCCCTTGAAAACACCGTCCTCTCGAGCTCCTCTACGGGGAAGAATTCTGTTCAAATTCTCCATTCTATTCGAAGTCCGATTTCGCTAAAAATTAGGTTTGCCTTACGGACGAATTATTCCACTTGCACTCGAACTTTCACAATTTTCCCCTACTTCCACAGCGACACAGCATTCGGATAAAACGCAGCGCATTTAACCTTATTCCACTTTCATATAGATGAGCCGTTTTTATTATTAGCCCGGGTCGACCTTTACGAATTTGAAGCTCATAAAAATTTCCGAGAGACTACGAATTATTATGAAATCTCATACTGTCTTATTTTAGCTTCGCTCCGCTAAAATCCAAGGAGACGGGGCTCTGTTTAATTCCGGTTCCTCTAAATCTGCTTATAACCCATATATACCACGGTCTCATTATTATTATTAGACGGCACAAGACCGTCGCACGCACAATCCCGTTTTCATAGATAATTATTAATCCTCTGCTCGGGAATGTCTTATCAGTATTAGTTATTTGTCTTATTATTAGGATTGTCAAATATTAGCCTCTTTAGGAGGCACGAGAAGATTGCTGATAATTATAACAAATTTAACGAGTCTGAAAATTTGTATTCGTAGCGTCTCTGTAAATTTTATGTCGAATCATATTTGAATAGAAAATACAAGTATTTTCATAGCTATTAAAAATTCACAATCTCAAATTTTGAGGACTTAGGAATCTGTATGGGGCTAAGATAAATTATTTTATACTTTTTAGTCCGTTTTAAAAATGTGGTATTTTTTAAAAATTTATTTTTATTTAAATAATTATTTTCTGCTTTTTATTCTTGTGTGCGTGAAATTTTTCAATCGATTTTAAACACTTTGATAAGATTATAACAGAGACGCGTAGTAAATTTCAGACGGTATTGCAACCGCGTCCTATCGAGAACAAACGTCGTGGTAAAATGTCAAAGATAAAGGCTCGACGGAGAATTTCGGTGTAACTGTTCTTTCGCTTGGTAAACAATCATTATATGTAGTACGGAGCTCCTTCGGTGCGAAACGGGTCAGTGGAGTGGGAATGAGTCAGAGTGGGAACGCGTAGTGGAGTAGGGAGCCATGTCGCGCGGAGTGGGGATCGCTGAAAGCGTAGCGCGGAGAGGTGTAACGGTTAAATTTAATAGTTTATATCTCCTAAACGCATAGGGTTTTTCAAAATTTTCTTTTTAAATATTGCATTGTCATCCAGTTCCGAGCTATGTTTAAAATTTCAAGTCTCTAGCTCCTCGGGAAGTTAGTTTAAAATCAATTGCAAAACTTGTGCCGAACAGACAGACAGGCAGACAAGAAAGCAAGCTAATAAAAACGTAGTAATAATCATTTCCATCGTGATATCATTTCATATCTTATTGGAAATTTAATTTAGGGGATAGCCTTTGAACGACTAATTAGATCGAGAAATTTAGAATACATGGGAAAGTACTCTCTGGATGTTATCCAAAAATGAATCATACGATATCATAGACGTATAAGGTTTGCTAAAATTCAGCTGATAAGGTAAAGTCAGGGAAAATCGGAATAAATCTTTAGACGTAACGAAGGTAACGCGAGCTTCTCAAGATCCTGGATCCTCTTCCTAACAGTGCAAAATTTCGCAGGCTAAATGGGAATAGTCGCGGTCAGCCTTCTGCGTTTCCATCTCGTCCCGGATTCGCGAGCGCATTCTGTAGCGGAAGAACTAGATTGATTTCCAACCAAAGGATTCGATTACTTGATTTTTGTTTCGACTTTCGTTTCGGGATGCATCGCGTTGCCTCTCGCCGCTTCGCGTCGCGCGGAGAGGTGTAACGGTTAAATTTAATAGTTTATATCTCCTAAACGCATAGGGTTTTTTAAAATTTTCTTTTTAAATATTGCATTGTCATCCAGTTCCGAGCTATGTTTAAAATTTCAAGTCTCTAGCTCCTCGGGAAGTTAGTTTAAAATCAATTGCAAAACTTGTGCCGAACAGACAGGCAGGCAGACAAGAAAGCAAGCTAATAAAAACGTAGTAATAATCATTTCCATCGTGATATCATTTCATATCTTATTGGAAACTTAATTTAGGGGATAGCCTTTGAACGACTAATTAGATCGAGATATTTAGAATACATGGGAAAGTACTCTCTGGATGTTATCCAAAAATGAATCATACGATATCATAGACGTACAAGGTTTGCTAAAATTCAGCTGATAAGGTAAAGTCAGGGAAAATCGGGATAAATCTTTAGACGTAACGAAGGTAACGCGAGCTTCTCAAGATCCGGGATCCTCTTCCTAACAGTGCAAAATTTCGCAGGCTAAATGGGAATAGTCGCGGTCAGCCTTCTGCGTTTCCATCTCGTCCCGGATTCGCGAGCGCATTCTGTGGCGGAAGAACTCGATTGATTTCCAACCAAAGGATTCGATTACTTGATTTTTGTTTCGACTTTCGTTTCGGGATGCATCGCGTTGCCTCTCGCCGCTTCGCGTCGCGCGGAGAGGTGTAACGGTTAAATTTAATAGTTTATATCTCCTAAACGCATAGGGTTTTTTAAAATTTTCTTTTTAAATATTGCATTGTCATCCAGTTCTGAGCTATGTTTAAAATTTCAAGTCTCTAGTTCCTCGGGAAGTTAGTTTAAAATCAATTGCAAAACTTGTGCCGAACAGACAGACAGGCAGACAAGAAAGCAAGCTAATAAAAACGCAGTAATAATCATTTCCATCGTGATATCATTTCATATCTTATTGGAAACTTAATTTAGGGGATAGCCTTTAAACGACTAATTAGATCGAGAAATTTAGAATACATGGGAAAGTACTCTCTGGATATTATCCAAAAATGAACCATACGATATCATAGACGTACAAGGTTTGCTAAAATTCAGCTGATAAGGTAAAGTCAGGGAAAATCGGAATAAATCTTTAGACGTAACGAAGGTAACGTGAGCTTCTCAAGATCCTGGATCCTCTTCCTAACAGTGCAAAATTTCGCAGGCTAAATGGGAATAGTCGCGGTCAGCCTTCTGCGTTTCCATCTCGTCCCGGATTCGCGAGCGCATTCTGTAGCGGAAGAACTAGATTGATTTCCAACCAAAGGATTCGATTACTTGATTTTTGTTTCGACTTTCGTTTCGGGATGCATCGCGTTGCCTCTCGCCGCTTCGCGTCGCGTCGGCAGGGGATTAACGTCCATTTCGCAAACTCCCTGGCTGCGGATTGAAATTCGATCCGTCTCTGTCCGTTCCGTAGAATATGAACGGCTATCGGATTCGCTCGAATTATCGGCTGCTGTCGTGGATAAAAGTTTGCCGATCGGTATCTCGATACGAGAGAAAGAGAGAGCCATTCGAGGCTTTCCCGTCTGGACAGATCGCGCGGCGAGTTATCGGCGACAAATCGACGAAGAAACAATGCGGCCTTCAGGAACAATGGCGGATGGTTTGCCCGAATAACCGGGAAACGGTAAAAGGTAAAAATTAACAGGGAGAGCCGAGGAGAGGTGTACAGAGAGAAAGAGAGAACGACGCACCGGGAGCAGCACACACCGCGCGCGTTTAATGCGGAGAAGTTGAAATTAGTTGGACGAGTATCTCACGTTCGACGAACAAATCGCAATTAACTGTGCTCCGCGGAGCGGTCCACATATTAAATCGCATTAAAACGGATACCGCGATGCCGCGACCGTACCCGTCTCCTGGCGACGGCTGCCGCCCGAGAATTTCCTGTAATTTTATTTGACACCGGACGGATCCGCTTAATTTTCGACCGATTGTTTGCGAATCGGGAATTTCGCGATGATCGCCCACGACCGGGCGAAACGATCCTCCGACGCGCCAGCGATCCTCTTCATTCTTACGGCGAGAACTTACAATTAGATGAAAAGACCTAAGCCTGGACAGCATTTTTTGATACCTTTAATTTGATCAGTTTAGATGAACAAAAATAATTTTTTAAGAGTTTTAACATAAAATTCAGATTTTGTAAAGTAATTTAAAATCCCACTATCATTGTTCGATGTTGTGAAACGAGTTTGTAATTCGCGCCCGACTAATTGTACACAGAGTCCTCTGGTGTGAGTGAATGATCTGAAGTCTGTTCATTGGAGTGACTTGTTCACTTGTTTCTAATATGGCGATAGAGCGCGATGTAACGCTGTGCAGAGATAGACCACGTTTTTGTATTCTAATTAATCCAGTTGTAATAGACACATTCTGCTGTTAATATATATCCACGCATCAACTCTAACATTTGAATTAATATTTTAATTTTATTAACAAGAATAATTCTAACCTATAATTGGTTATGTTAAATCCAATTTAAGCTAGTATCTGGACAGAAGTAAAGCCTATACCGGGACAAATTGAATTTATATATAATTATATCTATAACATAGAAGTTTATTAAATCTTTAATGATTTACATATTAAAATAATATTATATTAAATTCTATCCTGTTTAATTTTCCGTTTTTGATGTAAAGCAAGCATTTCAAGAGACAATACTTCTATTTCCATATTTTCTAATTGAGTGCATAATATCTACTTTAATTTCATCTATATTTTCATTAGTTGGTTCAGTCCTTATTTTTTTAGATTTATCATTGATTTTTAACTTAATATCTTTAATTTGTAGTGTAATAATCTTTTTTCTTTCGTGTAAATGTTTATTGATTTCTTGTTCTTTTTCTTTTTTAATTTTGATTCTCTCTTTTTCCTGCTTTTTTGACAAATGTTCTTCTTCCATAACTTTTCTTTCTTGCTCCTTTTTTCAAGATCTTTAATTAAATCTCCTACAACAGAAGCTGGAAGTGAACCTCTTTCATTATTTTCCTTATTCGATATTTTAAATTTCGAGGCAGTAAAATTTTCTACATACGTTGTACAATCTAATAGAAGACTAATTTAATTTGCCATTTAAGTGTAAAAACAACGAGTTGATTTAATGCGTATGTACATCGAGTATAAGCTTATACTTGGACAGCTACTGCCATCGCGTCCCAGTATGGAGTGCTTATGTATATTTCAAAACAGTACTAAACTTGGACATCTGATATTTGAATCAATAATTATTACTTAAGTTACGTCTGATTGCCAATTTATTTTACAATATCAATATTATTATGCCTGTTAATTAGTTTTTGCCTAAGGGCTTAATATAAATATAATATTAATATTAATATAAATATAAATATAAATATAAATGCACATGATAGACTGTTTTCAGATAAACTTTGAATTTATTTGTAAATTTCAATTGTTGTCTTAATTAGATAATACTCACATCTACTCGTAGCTAAGGCCTCAGAATATATAAAATAATTATCTAATCTCTTAATTATTGATTTTACTATAAAAATTCAATTGTCCAGATCTAGGCATCACTTTTGGCTCGTCCACACTTAGGGCATTGCACCTTAGTGGCCAGATCAGGGAAACTGACTCGAATCGAGGGGAAATAGTTACCCCTCTCTCCCAGTATCTGGTTAGTCACGTGATACTGTGCCACGTGCGCGACACAGACGAAACCTGTCACGTGATTGGGTCTCAGGGAAGCGTGGGGGAATAGTGCCCTAGAGGGGGAAGGTAGAGTGGGGAGACAAGCCTTAATCTGGCGACTTTGGGTATGCCGGCGGATTTCTAAGTAATTAATGAATCTTTAATTCGGAGACTGAAAGAGTTGGACCTAATACATATACAGTTACAACTGACTCTTCAAGATCCGCGAATTAATTCGTACATCTAATTCTTCGTGCATTCATGCATCGTCACGTTTAGAACTAAGGGTCAATACTGCGGAGATCTAGTTAGCAGAATCCGAGCATCGATGCCGATAAATGTCGACAAATTTTAATCCGCCTGCCGAAAGTTTCGACGCCGGCCGCTCCAGTTTAAGTTATTCGGATCGTTTTATTTGGTGTGCAGCTGCTGTATCGCGCTTCATATAGTTCGATGTTTGCTAATATTTATACGTTTATGGCGTGTCCATTGGTATTTATTCCAACGGAAAATTTATTCTCCACGAATCTCATATTTCTTCTCACCCCTCACGCTTTCTCCCACTCTATCTCTCTGACTCATTCTCTGGTTCTGTTTTGTGCATTGTCTATTGGTTCGCGTGAGGTGCAAGCGCCACGTGGTCATTGTTGGCACCTGGTTGGTCGAAGCAACGGGAAAATTCGCGATGGAAAGTGCTTCTCAAAGGACTACGTCATGCTGTGAACATGCTAATTATTCGCAGAATCTTGCCTAGAATTTTTTTTGAATTCTTAATTTTAATAAATCCAAGAAAGCAAATTCGTAATAAATCTTAATAAATAAATTTTGAAGGTCCATATTTGGAAATATTATTCTGGATTGCAGCAAACTGGAGCGAAATAGAAATTTATTTTCTTTCTCAACATCTTAATAGATTGAGATTAATTTAACAGTATTTTAAAATGTTCAAAAATTTTTAATAAGACTTGGGTTAAGAATTTCTTATTTTTATAAATTTCGATTGTTTTGTCCGAGTCGTGAAATACATTCCATTACAAATACAAATATGTGCATCAAATCTATCTGGCGATATACTAATTGGATAATTTTACTAATGGATGTAGCCGGGCTATTTAAACTATTATTACCAAATATATATACCGTATCAATTTGTTATCAAACTTCGATACTGATATCCCATGATATATCGAGAATAATCAGGAGTAAAAATCTCCTGGGATAGATAACAGGTATCCATACATGTTTAATAGGAATTCTATATGTTACAGGAAACATTACTGAAATTAAGGTAATAATCAATGCTCAATCAATTGTTTACCCCTACTATTGAACCATTGCACATCTTTCTAATACTATCTATCAGATCGGTTCATAAATTCACTAGTTCATAAATTCGGAATTTTGAGTAAACAATTAGAGCAGCTATACATATCTTGCTCGTTTAGGGCAGACTTGAGCATTAATCGATTAAAATTTTAATCAAGATTGATTAATGTGTACGATTAAAAAAAGAAATCGTCGAAAAATCGACTATTGATTCAATCGATTGATGAAGTTGATCGTCAATCGTTGATTAAATGAAGAAATCGTCGAAAAATCGGCGATTGATTCAATCGACAATACACCTAAACTCAATTTATATTTTTTTCAGTATTCATACAGTTCTGATTACGTATTTCATTTCGAAATTTCAGCAGTTAATCCTTAATCAATTATCCGATTGACGATTAATAATCGTTAATCGCAATTAACGACTAAAGTAGAAAAATCGTTAACCACAATTAACGATTAATAAGTATTTAATCGTTAACCGCAATTAAGGATTAATACGTATTTAATCGTGAACCACAATTAACGACTAAACGAGGAGATTAATTGTTGATTGCGATTACCGATTGAAGTAGAAATTTAGTCGTCAATCGTTGATTAAATTTTTGCCCAACTCTGGTTTAGGGGTGCGTTCAGAGTACTTTCGTCCGGGAGGGATCCCGAATTCTGGAAAACCGAAAAATTCCGAGAAATATTCGTTTAACCAAAGTTGCGAACGGGATGGCTTTAACACGGTGGAAATGCTCGGATGATGGTTTCCCGGAGCGAGAAGGAATGCATTATTGAAATCGATCTGTCTTTCCGGGCTTGTCGACGTTACAGCACGCGTTGCCAGAGGCTCACGGGTATTCGTATGGGACGGTTTCGCGGCATATATCCCTCCCTCTCATCCCAGAATCCAGAGGATCCAGGATCCAGGATACGAAAGGGTAAGCGAAACTCGTCGATGTAGTCGTCCAATTTCCATTTCGTCACCGGGGAGGTTCGGCGGAAAGATCTCCGATTTTTCCGCGGGCGGAAATTGATGCTTTTCTTCTGGCGGCTGCATTCACCCGTTCCCGGAATCCGCTCCGCTTATCCGGGGAGCTCGGATCCGCGATTGTGAGACGCGGTGTCGTTCGCGAAAGTAATAAGCGACGTTGATCCTAACGGTATACATATACGCTCGTCGGACCGCTCGCATTCGCGTGATCTCTCGATGAACCGAGCTTCTAGATTTACGACGAATAATACCTGTTCCCCTTCTCTCTCTCTCCCCCCTCTCTCTTTCCCTCTCTTTCCCTCTCCATTCCACCATTATTTGCAATTCCGTTGTTTGCTTCATTCAACTAATTCGCGATGGGATCATCGCGTACCCGCCGCGTACCTAAATTTTGCTTTTCATTTCGATATCCAGGCTGGCTACGTAAATGCAAAAGTGTTAATGCAATTTCAGGTCATTGTAAAAGTTGAAATGAATGATGTTCGTATGATATAGCAAAGGATTTTTCACGCTAAATCTACAAGATCCCACAATGGAATTTTTATTTGAGAAACGAGGTAACAGTTCTTTCTTGGAAGTGTCATAAAATGAAAAAATTAAATAGCTAATCGATCATTTGAGTCACATTCATTAATTATTACTGAGCCTTCAAAGAAGTCAACCTAAAAATTTGTCGAAAAATTGTGTCACAAAATGAAAATATTAAATAGTTAATGGAACATTTGAGCCTGATTCATTAATTATTATTGAGGCATAAAAGAAGTCAACCTAAAAATTTGTCGAAAAATGTGTCACAGAATGAAAAAATTAAATAGTTAATTGAACATTTGAGCCACATTCATTAATTACTACTGATGCTTCAAAGATGTCAACCTAAAAATTTGTTGAAAAATGTGTCACAAAATGAAAAAATTAAATAGTTAATGGAACATTTGAGCCTGATTCATTAATTATTATTGAGGCATAAAAGAAGTCAACCTAAAAATTTGTCGAAAAATGTGTCACAGAATGAAAAAATTAAATAGTTAATTGAACATTTGAGCCACATTCATTAATTATTACTGAGGCTTCAAAGATGTCAACCTAAAAATTTGTTGAAAAATGTGTCACAAAATGAAAAAATTAAATAGTGAATCGAACATTTGAGCCACATTCGTTAATTATTATTGAGGCTTAAAAGAAGTCAACCTAAAAATTTGTCGAAAAATGTGTCACAGAATGAAAAAATTAAATAGTTAATCGAACATTTGAGCCACATTCATTAATTATTAATAAGGCTTCAAAGAAGTCAACATAAAAATTTGTCGAAAAATGTGTCACAAAATGAAAAAATTAAATAGCTAATCGAACATTTGAGCCACATTCATTAATTATTACTGAGGCTTCAAAGATATCAACCTAACAATTTGTCGACAAAATGTGTCACAAAATGAAAAAATTAAATAGTGAATCGAACATTTGAGCCACATTCATTAATTATTACTGAGCCTTCAAAGAAGTCAACATAAAAATTGGTCGAAAAATGTGTCACAAAATGAAAATATTAAATAGTTAATCGAACATTTGAGCCACATTCATTAATTATTACTGAGGCTTAAAAGAAGTCAAACTAAAAATTCGTCGAAAAATGTGTCACAGAATGAAGAAATTAAATAGTTAATTGAACATTTGAGCCACATTCATTAATTATTACTGAAGCTTCAGATGTCAACCTAAAAATTTGTCGGAAAATGTGTCACAAAATGAAAAAATTAAATAGTTAATCGAACATTTGAGCCACATTCATTAATTATTACTGAGTCTTTAAAGAAGTCAACGTAAAAATTTGTTGAAAAATGTGTCACAAAATGAAAAAATTAAATAGTGAATCGAACATTTGAGCCACATTCATTAATTATTACTGAGGCTTCAAAGAAGTCAACCTAAAAATTTGTCGAAAAATGTGTCACAAAAAAAAATTAAATAGTTAATCGAACATTTGAGCCACATTCATTAATTATTACTGAGGCTTAAAAGAAGTTAACCTAAAAATTGGTCGAAAAATGTGTCACAGAATGAAGAAATTAAATAGTTAATCCAACATTTGAGCCACATTCATTAATTATTACTTAGCCTTCAAAGAAGTCAACCTAAAAATTTGTCGAAAAATGTGTTACGAAATGAAAAAATTAAATAGTTAATTGAACATTTCAGCCACATTCATTAATTATTACTGAGACTTAAAAGAAGTCAACCTAAAAATTTGTTGAAAAATGTGTCACAAAATGAAAAAATTAAATAGTTAATCCAACATTTGAGCCACATTCATTAATTATTGTTAACGAGGCTTCAAAAGAAGTCAACCTCACAATTTGTCAAAACTAAAATCATTATTTACTTATTTGTTACTTACCGAATGCAATTACTGTGAAATGTTATTAATATTTTCAATGTTCCAAGCGTTTCTCGCATTGCCAACTGTGTCTGTGATTACACAAATTTTCCAGGTGTGCAATTATTGAATGCGCTCAATTTCATATGGATAAAGTTAATACACTCGTATAAAATGAAAATATCAGAAGCTTACGATGAATGAAAGGGCTTAATATTAGAACATTAATATATAAATTTTGTATGATTTCAGATAAGCATGCAATTTAGCTCTATGCTCGCAATAATTCTATAATAAATTATTTACAGATGCACCTAAATGCGCAAGTCTCATTGATTATTCTACAAAGACCACAAATTTATGAAGAATGAAACACAAAATTCAGGAAAGATTAATTGTTTGATTCAAAAACAAAGGCATATAATGATTAACAGAAGAAATACCGGTAATTATTGTTACTATTATTATTACCGAAATACCACTTACTTCGTTGTCAAAATGTTCTTTTCTGCAACATATGCAGACAATATTTATTCAGTATAATATACTCATGATCGTTCCAAGACCCGAAATCGCTGCCATAACAGTTTCCCAAGGCCCGCGCGTAAGACATCAGCGAAATTTCCGCGGTAAATTAATTATTTTTCCGACGGAGGGTAACCAAGGCGTGTAATCTCCTCGGAACATATAATCTCCGGGACTATAGCGATTCGCTTGTATCGATCGGATGGTCGAATATTGTTAACGTATCGTAAAATTGGCGGGCACGATATTTCATACGCGTCGCATCGCGTCGACCTAATAGAATGCGCGCCGATATTCCCGTAAAACGGAAATTGAATCAACGTGAAATTGTAAAAGGGATCAAACGATCGTTCCAATTACTTGTTCGTTTCCCGCGATACAAATTGTTTTCGTTTTTCTTTGTTTTCTTCCCGTTGTCCACCTCCACTCGCACCCCTTGCGTCGTTGCGTTTCGCTCCAGTTAGTCTTACATGTCGACGTGTATTACGAGGGTCATTCAATAAGTAAAGAGACAAATGGCTATAGCTCAAAAACGGTTTATTTCAATCTTTCAAAATTAAGGCTATTTTTCAACATAATCACCCCTCACAGTTATGCACTTGTCCCATCTTTGCAGCTTCCTAATTCCCTTGGCGAAGAATTCTTTCGATTTACCCCGAAGCCACTTTTACACCGAGGGACCAGAAACTTCCACTGGACGTCCACATCGGGGTTCATCACCTACACTTGTTCGGCCACTTTTAAACCGATCAACCCACTTGTAAAAATTCGCACGGTTCATACAACTTTTACCGTACTGTATTAACATTCTAGAAAAAATTTCACTTGGTTTTACACCTTCTGCGACTAAAAATCTAATGACTGAGCGCTGCTCTTCTAAGGTGCAATCTTCTAGTGGACTTGCCATGGCGAATTGAAAATTTTGAGGTTATGTTGACATAAAATGATGAAACAGCTGACCAGAGCATATCCCAAGGTTGCCAACTAACACCCCTGAAAAGATTGTACACATTCATTGAATAGTTTTAAAATTATAGAATTTGTCTCTTTACTTATTGAATAACCCTCGTACTTCGTTTTTATCGAATGGAAATATTCTTACATTGTTATTGTATGTACGTGCATATTCTGTAATTGTGACCAGACGTACAGATTCTGTAACTGTCATCGAACGTTCGTATTCTTTCATCTTTATCAATAGACTTCGTATTCGCCGAAATGCGGTAGAATTCTGCTAAGATACGAGGCTGTCTAAAGACAAAAGACAAAACTATCCCAGTGGAATGAACGCGAACCAGCTAGGATGAAACGGTGAACGCGTGTCTAAGGCCACAAAGGGTTAGGATAGCTGTCGCGCGGATTGGTCGGTTTCGGCGGGACATTAGAAGCAACGGTTATACCGGTGGCTCGTTTTCTCGTTTTCCGGTTTGCGTCTTGTTCGTGCACGCCGGATGGTTACCGTATAGGCAATCTTCTGTTTGTCTGCCAGGAGATTTCGTCCTTTTTCAACGATCGCTCCACTGAATTCGAAATCAGGCTCTGTGCCGCGACCGTGCGGCTGGTCCCTTCTCGTCTCGTGTCTTGCACACCCCTCCACCACCGAAATACATATTTAACGTATCCGGTGCACGAACAGGCTTCTTCTCTCACCCCCCCACCCTCTCTCCACGAAGCACTCGTTTTCTCTCTTTCACCGGTTCCAGTTCGGTTCCAGTTTGGTTCGTGTTCGGTTTTGTCGCATGGGCACCGGGAAATCATGAATTTCCATGGGCGAGAGAGCGATACGCTCGACTGGAATTCGAGCTCGTGGAAAAACAACTGGCCACCACCGCGAGCCAGAACCAGAGCCCGTGTCCTGTCGGGAGTTTATCCTGGCGCACGGTTCATCCCCCGATCCGCGCAGGAGATCCAATTAAGTTTATTCACGCGGCGAAATCGATTCAAACGAAATATTCCTCTCGCTGTTTTATATCAATTAATATTTCGCCAGCGTCCGAAGGTGCGGGAGCCGCCGCCGACGGAATTCGCGACAAGGCAACCTCTATTTTTCTTCGCTTCCAACCTTCACCGGTCCAAATTACCTCCATCGTTTCGGGGATCACGGATTGAACGCGTTGAGCGCATACAGTGTCGCAAATTTTAAGACACTCGTCGCTTTGGGGAATATAATTATAGACTGAGTCATAGTTGCTTTTATTCGGAATGGGCTTCCACGATTATATCCTCGTTTTGTCCGTTTTAATGCTTTCGCTGTCACTACGCGACTAATTGTCAGCGGAATCGCCCCAGAAACTGTGTTAAATCGTTCATATAATTTTCTGCTCTTTTATTCATTCGTTCGCGACCCCGGGACTTTTACTGTAAAATTAAAAGATGCGAAATAACATCAGGACTTATGTGATAATGTATGGTAGCGTATGATGTGTATAAAAGCATGTAATTCCAAACAATACAACATCTATGTGTCTTATTGAAGTATGAAAAGCATGTAATATTACATGACAGTACATGATAGATATTAGGTTGCGAAGAGAAAAATGCAGGATTTAAACCTGTGTTTTTAAAGTGTTATAACTTACATAAAAAACAATTTTATTAAAATTGTATCAACAAAAACAATAATATGAAAATTAATTTTATAGAAAATTTAATATTGTTTAATAGTAACGTTAAATTATTATGAGAATTGATTTTAATATTATTGAAAGGAATAGTATTAAAATTAATTTTACAGAGAATTTAATATTATTTAAAAATATAAAGCTGTGCATTCGTTGGCACATCCTTCGGCCCATACTTCGTTGATAAAAAATAATGCGAAAATCGCGTTTTGACATCCCGAAATAAAAGCCAAATAATTTAATAAAAATTTGAATAATATAAAATATCAGAAGCATAATTAAATACAGCATAAAACAAGGTAAATATTTATTGGTATAAAATTGCAATTAAAACAAAGGAACAAAAATCCTGCATTTCTTTCTTTACAACCTAACAGTATATACAGTCGGGGACAAAAATAAGTGGATAGTTAGTGGAAATAGGTAAAAATGAAGTTTAGTCGAATTAACATGACTGTTATAAACTTAAGTTTTATTTATTATATATCCTTATAGTGTATAGATTATTTAACGAATAATTGCCATAACGAAAATGTTAGCTATTTATCAGGAGACAAAAATGAGTGGACACTCAATGAAATGCGTAATAAATGAAACACATAACAAAATTAGTACTCGGTATTGCCGCCTTTTGCATGTATTACTGCTTCCAGGCGTCGAGGAATACTTTGTATTAACTTTTCAATATAATCGTTACTAATTTTTTCATATTCAGACTGCAACCTTTTGAAAAAATCGACCTTATTATTTCGCTGATCCAATGGAACTTTTGCGTCCAGTAAACTCCATAAGTTCTCGATAGGATTCAAATCAGGGCTCTGGGCTGGCCATTCAAGCAATTTAATATTGGAATCCTCAAAAATTTTTTTAGTTTTCTTAGCAGTGTGCTTAGGGTCATTGTCTTGTTGAAAGACAAATTCATCGTCGCAACCCATTTTTACCACTGCTTCTTCCAAATTATCATTTAATATATCAATATACTTATCTGGATTCATAATGCCGTCAATTTGTACTAACATACCAATTCCGTTTTGCGAGAAGCACCCCCACACCATTAATGATCCACCGCCAAATTTAACTGTGGGTGTAATAAATGGTCTTTTATACGTTTCATGTTGTTTTCTCCAGACTTTGTGCTTCTTTTTTAATTGTCGCAACTCAAATTTACTTTCGTCGCTCCAAATTATATTTTTCCAGAATACTAGTGGCATATTTTCATATTTTTTTGCAAATGCTAAACGTTTTCTCATATTTCTTTTATTAATATGCGGCTTACGTCTAGCGTTGCAGCATCTTAAACCAGCTTCGCGCAGTCTTCGTTTTATTGTTTTTGTTGAAACATTTAATTCCACTATTTCTGCAATACTTCTTGCTGCAATCATTGGATCTTTTCGACTTGTACGAAAAATTCGACGGTCTTGTATGGTCTTGTATGGTGGTACAGCGTTTGCGTCCACGACCTCTTAAATTTTTCACGGTCTTATGCGCTAGATACTTTTTATAAATTTTTCCTACTGCACTTTTAGATACGTTGTACTTCCGAGCTATTACGCGGTAACTTAATTTCTTACAGCAATCCGATACAATTAAATGGCGAATTTGATATGAAATTTCTTTCGCTTCTAGTATTCTGCAATTATTGTATAAATGTTCTTACTTGTACAAAGCCTAAATTGGTACTAATAAGATTGATGGAGATCACTGTATGTAAGCGTGACCTGTGCCTAGTATTTGTATACATTTCTTACCTTACAATAACGTTATAACCAAGTGTCCACTCAATTTTGTCTCCTGATAAATAGCTGACATTTTCGTTATGGCACGGTGTGTTTACACAAAGATGTAAATATGAACTTCAATTATTCGTTAAATAATCTATACACTATAAGGATATATAATAAATAAAACTTACGTTTATAACAGTCATGTTAATTCGACTAAACTTCATTTTTACCTATTTCCACTAACTGTCCACTTATTTTTGTCCCCGACTGTATGTATATGAAAATGTATGATACTGCATGATAGGGTATTGCACTGTATGATACATGATAAATTCAGATATTTTCGCTTTTTGAACAAAGTCCACAGTCTAATAATAATTTTAAATTGCCATCGAACGTTAGAACAATTAATTGAGCATCTTTATGCCAGCGGAATCATTGCAACGAGGTTTTCCGGGCAGAAAGAAAAGAGAGTTTCGTCGAATCTGCGCGATCCCGACCGAAGAGACCAATTAAATCCACAGCCAGGCGAGCACCGCGAATATTTCAAATTGATTGGGATGCCGGGATTTATGGGCGTGTACGGATATCCGATTATTAGTGTTAAGGCGAAGTTATGCGAGCCGCGCACACGTGTACGGCACGTGTTTACCGGGGCAAATATGCACGGCAGCAAACCGTTCTAAACCAACCAAATATTTCACTAGCCTTGATCTTGCGCCGATGAAACACGTCCGTTCGTTCGTTCGTTCGTTTGCAATCGTCTGACCCGTGTAATGCCTTGTAACGATGCTGCGAATACCCGAATGCATGCCTGACAACGGTATGGTGAATATTTCCCGCGAGTATTCAGCTCTGCCTCTTGTTTTTCAGCGCAACGGAGTAAGCAAACAAGTAATATCGCTGTAGACATTAAGGGGAATGGAAATTGTCCGTGTTAATTGCGGGATACAGAAGATGCTGAGACATTAATTTCTTTCTTTTAATAAATGTTAGGTAGGGTAACTGCACCAGTGAATAAACGGGCACCAGTAAATGAACGCTTTTGTATATTTCAACAAATTTTAAGCCACACGGCATACTAGCGATAATGACTCTTGGGCCAATGAAATATATGACTCTTTTTCGTAGCTGTATTCCTATTAGTTTATATTGGTCACGTGACCATTAGTTTCTAAGATGACCTATTTTCACCAAGTGCGTTGAGTGTGTGCAACAGAGCTAAAACTAGTAAGGAATGTATACACGACCCTTTCTTTTACACATGAGTTTTTATACTTTTCTTTTACACATGAGATAAAAGTTACTAACAATATAGATGTACGAGGGTTAAATATTGAATATAAATCACAAAAATAGCTATAAAATAAATATTTCGTTAAAAATTCGTTGTGTCTATTCACTGGTCCACGATATTACTCATAGCCCAGTAAATGAACAGAGTGTAAAAAAAAAGACTGAGCAGATTATATTAAAAGAGGAAAGAAAACAATGCAGAAAAAGAAAAGCGGAAGAGAAAAAGAAAGCACGGGTGACATTACCGAAAAAGAAACAGAGAAAAATTCCTAATTCCAGTTCTAAAGATAGTGATTCTGACAGCGAACATCACGAAACTCAGGAAGACAAAAAAATTCAGAATCCGGAAAATCAAACCCAATACGAAGTAAATGATTTCGTTATTGTGAGATACAACAAGAAATACTTTCCTGGCAAAATAATCGATGAAGAAGACGAAGAGTATGAAGTGACAACAATGGTAGAATGTGAAAAAGGAAAGGTATGGAAATGGCCAGAGATTCCAGATACGGTTTGGTACAAGAGACAGGATGTTTTAACAAAGATAACGGAGCCAAAGAAAATTAATTCGAGGGGATTTTTTGTGATTAAAGAGTTAAATAAATAGGAGAATATTGTTTAATAATTTTGTTCATTCATTGGACCATCATTGTTCAATTACTAGAATGTAGTGTTCATTGACTGGTATTTTCTATATTTTTTATTTAACGTTTAATAAAGACAAATAATAATAATTTCATTTTATTTGTGTTCATTTATTTTTGACAAATGAAGTATAGGGAGCCATTTGGCATATATGAGATTCCTTTAATTCGCATATTTTTTTTTTTAAATACAATATTTTCCTGAACAATTTCTTAAATGTTCATTCACTGGTGACAGTTACCCTATGTGCACAATTGTAAAATATAAGAAAATGTGTATAATAACAAACATTAATCACATCTCCGTTTGTTCTGGTTCGTACACTGAATTTGCTCCTCATCTTGGTTGTTACAGAACAATTAATAAAGTTTAGAATTTGCATCATGATTTAAAAGAATCCTCGTCCACAAGGATTACAAGTAGCTTAAATGATCTAATCATAATAGGATGATAATTGATTAAATTTTCTTTCTGAATTATGTCGAAGAAGCGGAAGTGTTTCCGATTCCAAACCGCGGGTAAAGTCACCGCTACGGTCACGGCCAATGATAATTTTCAGCTTCGATGGAATTGGAAATGGCGAGGTACCGCGCGCAATAGAAACAGCAGAATGGTGAGAACAATTGACGGTTTCGGATAGTGATTAAACCGTACCGCAATCTGCAGCCCGCCAATCTGTCTGCAGCGATAAATAGCGAGCCAGCCAGTTATCGGGCGATCAGAATCGCGTTCGGTTATCTTATAACGAAGATCGCGGGTACGCAACAGTCGGATCGGCGCAGTATATCGGACATTTCCTTTCAAGTTCCCCGTCTCTCCCTGCCCGCCGATACGCCGGTTCGAACTGCCGGCGAACGAGCTTCCAGTCTTTTTTCCCAGGCTATCGGCAGGTGCTTGACAACGAAAGTGCACTTTGAAACGAGTGGAAGCGGGCCCGATCCGACGCGATAAATATCGATTAAAGTCAAATTATCGGGAGAACTCTATCCCCCGTGCAGGTATTCTCTTCGCGGAGGGATGCGTCGATCCCGTAGAGAGACACACAGAGAGAGAGAGAGGGAGAGAGAGAGAGGAAGAGTAAGCTAAGGAAAGGATAATTCGGTTAACGGAAGTACGTAACGGGCTCGTAAACGGACGTCTTACGGGGGCGGCGCTGGCTCGTATCGGAGACGTGCTCGCTGGAAGGGAGTAACGAAAGGAAATACGGTCGGGCGAAATCAAATGATCGTCGGGGAAAGAACGTAGACGTATTTAAAGTCTATTACGGTCCGAGAAATCGAACAAAGTACACTCGGTAACGTCGTCGTTCGCTCGTGCACAACTAACAAAGAGAAACGAATGGAACACGCCGCGCCGCCGTCTCGAATGTTGAGAACGCTCGCCTCGTTACGTTTCGCGTCCTGTTTTACGACTACTCCTTTCATTCCCGCCAGCTACACGGTTGTGTACTGCGTTTACGATCGTATGTGCAACCGGTTCGTACTCTATGGTAGTGTATGATACTTAATAATAGTGTATGATAGCCTAAGATAGTCTACGATAGTATTAGGTCATCCCATAAGTTCGTGCATTTCCGACGCCGCATGTTATATGAATTTCGGAAAGGAAGTTCAGCAACAATCGCCACGAACAACATATGTGTTGTTTACGGAGAAAGTGCGCTTTCATCTCGCACCTGCAGGAAGTGGTTTTCAATATTTTATTTATGGGAATTTTTGTTTAAAAGACGAGGAACGTTCCGGACGTCCTTTTCAGACAGACGAAAATAAAATTCGAGACCTCGCACAGTGGAGTATTTGGCCCGGAAAGCTGGCCAAAACTATTGCAACGTCTCAAGGTCATAATATTATATATCGTTGAATTCGTCTTAAGATCAGCTATAATATTATGAGATAAAAAATATATTTCAACATTTAAAAAATCAAAATGGCCTTGATTATTTGTCGTAACAAAAATATTTTCGAATTTTTGTTAAACAAAAATGTTTTATTTATTTTTATTAGGCTAAAAGAACGTGCGATTGAAATAATGCCATTATATTCTGCAATTAAAAAGAAATGCGTAGGATGAAAACTTTGCAAATAAATTTATAATTTTATATAAATATATTTTTGTTTATATTATTTTATTGTAATTTTCCGGCCAAATACTCCACTGTGGGCCGTGCAGACGCAATAGGACGCGCAGCATCTCTGGAGTGTCATTCTTACTTAAATTTCTTAGCTATTAAAAATTCACAATCACAAATTTTCAGGGGTTAGGAATCTGTATGGGGCTAGAAAAAATTATTTTATACTTTTTAGTCCGTTTTGTAAACGTGGCGATTTTAAAATTTTATTTTATACTTTTTAGTCCGTTTTAAAAACGTGGTATTTTTAAAAAATTTATTTTTATTTAAATAATTATTTTCTGCTTTTTAGTCTTGCATGTGTGAAATTTTATAATCGATTTTGAACATTTTGATGAGATTATAACAGAGACATGTAGTAAATTTCAGACGGTATTGCGACGCGTCATATCGAAAACGAACGCCGTCGTAAAATGTCAAAGATAAAGGTTCGAAGGAGAATTTCGGTGTAACTGTTCTTTCGCTTGGTAAACAAACATTATAGTATACTAATACGTAGTAACTTTGTAAACACCGCACGGAGCTCGAACGCACACTGAGCTGCTTCGGTGCGAAGCAGGTCAGTGGAGTGGGAACCGAGTGGGCACTACCGGTCGTCGCGCGGGGACGTGTAACGGTTAAATTTTTAATAGTTCATATCTCCTAAACGCGTAGCCTGTTGTAAATTTAAAAAAATTTTTTTTAAATACTACATTGTCATATAGTACTGAGCTATGTTTAAAATTTCAAGTCTCTAGCTCATCGAGAATTTAGTTTAAAATCAGTTGTAAAATTTGTACCGAACAGACAAACAGACATACAAGAAAGCGACATAATAAAAACGTGGTAAAATATTTAATGGCATACCTGGTGATTTGGCGACTTCTCTGTGAAAATCATCATTAACGAACTGCTCCTTTTTTGTAGACATTATTTCGAGATTATAACAGAGACATGTAGTAAATTTCAGACGGTATTGGGACCGCATCATATCGAAACGCCGTGGTAAAATGTCAAAGATAAAGGTTCGACCGAAAATCTCGGTGTAACTGTCCCTTCGATTGGTAAACAAACATTATAATATAATAATACGTAGTAACTTTATAAACACCGCACGGAGCTCAAACGCACACTGACGCACACTGAGCTCCTTTGGTGCGAATCGGGTCAGTGGAGTGGGGATGAGTGAGAGAGGGAACGGGTAGTGGAGTAGGGAGCGCTGTCGCGCGGCGTGGCGACCGTTGAACGCGGTGACGTAGGTTTCGCGGGGGGGTGAAAAGGTAAATATTTAATTGTTATATCTCCGAAACGGATAGACTTTTTAACAATTTTTTTTTTGAATAATGCATTGTCATCCAGTTCTGAGCCATGTAACCGATTTCAAGTCTCCAGCTCATCAGGAAGTTAGTTTAAAATCAATTGCAAAATTTGCCACCGAACAAACAGACAAACAGACAAACAGACAAACAGACAAACAGACAAACAGACAAACAGACAAACAGACAAACAAACAAGAAAATTTCAAACCGGACGAATTCGGAACCAATTCTTTTTGGACTGTGATCACAAACCTTTACCAAATGTAACGAAACGAAAAAGAACATGGAGACTCATGGGGAAGTATAACAAAACCGTTAACGAAGTATTATAGGCGAAAATAATGTTTCCAAATTATTGGTGATTTTCAAATATTAATAATTATACTAATTTGGATAATGAAGAACTGAGACCTATTCGAAAATGCTGTACATACTTAGCAGAAATATTTCTACAGCGAAAACATTTACACGATTTCCCTAAAATACCTGATAATCAGTAATAAGCGAACGATGTTTCAGAGAATGGTTAAGAGCAAAAAACGTGTTATAAAATCTCTTAACTCTCGACGAGATATGCTGCTTCATGAATTTTAAAATTAAAAAAGAATGCTGATACATCGTTCCTTAGACATTCAACTATCTCGAACAACAGTACAGCTTGCGCAAAATTTTTGAAATCGACTTTTGGCCAGCTTTTTCGTGCAAATACCCCACTGTGCCTCGTAGAGAAATTACGAAGTTTATCAGTCGAGGAGATTGTTTTATTTCAAAAGTGCCAGTCTGCATTTATTAACACCCATATCCAATAGGTCCTCCTCAAGGTCATAATTCATAACAACTTTTCGGCCTTAGTTTTCGGATGTTCGCGAAAATATTTTTTAGGTTTGTTACTTTGTTTTGCCGCGGAACTGTAGATTCACGAATGTTCCGGATCACTGCCCGCCAAGTTAATCTTGGGCAGCTAGTTCAAGGGTTTGATGATCGCAAAAGACAATTATCGATTCGCATGAATTGAAATACGCATGAATACGTTAAAGAAAGCGTTTCGTCCCGGACCTGCTAGTGGACTCGTCAGTAAGGCTGATCTAGCAGGTCCTGCCTTATACGCGCGCAGATAATGATATAATTTCGCGTTTCTAATTGTAACGCACGCAAGGGATCTCGACTGATGCGATCCCGTACGCGAGGGATCTTGACCGACGCGATCCTGTTTTGTCGAGTGTCCTAATAGTTAGACACTGAACTACCGTGATGCTAATTTTTCGTGTGATTAAACGATTGACAAGACAACGGCTCGTGCGTTGTACTTGTCTACCCGAGGACTGGAGAATGTCGCGACGTTAGAGTGTAAAACTCAACTGACGAACGCGGTCTCAACGCGATGTTCGTCAGGCTTCTCGAGCAGGAAATAAGATGCACTGATTGGTTCCTGCCGAAAGTTGCATTTCCCAATCAGTACACTTTTGACTATTGGAACCTCCTTCCCGTAGCTCTGAACGAGGCCCTGGAAGGAGGAGTGGGGCGATATCTTACTCGGTCGACGACGCGACGGGTCTCGGTAATTCGACATCGTGCGTAACGGTCGCGAGCGATCCTTCGGCGGGACTAGATTTAGGATACTTTGTATTTTCGAGGCTGTATAAAAACTGAACAAGAGCCAGATGCCTTGACTGGTCGCCGAATGACCCTAGTTTGTTTAATCCTTGAAGAGGATATTTACGCACGTTGGCATCATAAATCTTGTCCGAAGGAAAACTATGAATCCTGTTCCTGCGCGACGGAACAACTTCCATTTTGCAAAGCTGTATTCGTCTAGGGCCTAGAAGTCGGCGAGGACCCTTTTATGAATAATTACCGAAATTTTTACGTAACGTAATGTTTGTTTCAGAGCACCGAATTTTCAATTTCCTTTCATGAAACAACAGGGGTCCGTAATTTGTTTATCCGCGCAGCATCATTTCGTTACGTTCCGTCCCAGCTGTACATATATTTCATCCGTAATATTTCACATCCGAAAAATTTGGTAAGCTTCGAGTCCATACAGAAAATTACAACCGTGCTGTGATATTCATCAAAATTCCCCCGTTCGGTTTCGTATTTGCTTTCTTGCATTATTATTATCTCGCGGAAAAATAATAGCGCCGTGTTATAATTTACGCGCAGGTTCGCGCGTTTCTCGCCGTGGCAAAAAATACTTCTGGGAAGGCGAGCGTGTATTGTACAGTCAGGAGAAATGATATTATTGCACGATGGGAAAACAGCAAATAAAACATTTAGCACACAATAAGCGTATAAAGAGCGGGAGAGAGAGAGAGGAAGAGAGAAAAGAGCAAAAGATGGTGAGGTATGTGTATGGAGAACACGAGATGAATAATCTGAAGATAAACACGATAAATAAAGGATTACGAGTAATGAAAATAAATTACCTGCACAAACAACGGTGAAGGCATTATTACTCCATATGCAAATCAAAAGCTACGGTGAAGAATACTGTTTGTTCGTAACATGTCGGATATCATACGGTATTGTGTACGTTTGACGGGACAAAAAGTCGGATCGGCACTTTGTTATTCGAAATTATAAAGAATAACGAAATGTTGGACGAACGACGTGTATTTATTAAAATTTGTTCCTGTTCCCGTGAACAAATATTATATCACATTTGGTCATTACTAGACTGCGGATTTCAATCATTTATAACAAAAATGGACTGCTCAAATATAAAACAATACAGACAATAGAAGGACCGCATGATGTTGTTATGAAATGCATATTTATTTAATTTCTGGGTTTTGCAATTGACTTGGACAATTTTTCTCTTGCATACAGATCCGAAATCTATTCGCGATATACAGGGTGTCTCAAAATTCCTTCCACATCCGGAAATGGGAGGTTCCTGAGATCATTTGATTGGTCACGCCACCCTGAGGCGAATGACATCAAAGTTTACGATTTTTTTTCTCCAAAAGTATGAATGTGACAATTCTTTAATTATGATACATGGTTAGGGCATACATTGAAGGTTATTCTGTAAAAATTTCACAAAAAAATATTAAAGAATGGCCGAGTTATCCGTTCTCCGGCATAGCTCCACCGTCAAAACACGCGTAGACGGTGTCACGGATTGTGATGCCCAGGGTTATCTGAAATTGAAAAACTCATGATTTTCTTATTCCTAGATAAATTATCTATCATGTAGCATAGGACTTTTTTGATACGATATCCCAATCGTTTATAACAGTTGTTTAAATATTGATTTTATGGGTAAAAATTGAATTTTCATTTTCATTTTCCTCGCATTTGTACAAAAATGGGTTTTTCTTCAATTATAATTGTCACTTACTAGTTAAACAACCGCGTCCGCGGCTTTGTTAAGGAGTTATTAACGAAAAGCATGGACCAATCAGAGCGTAGCTACAGCGGATTGATTCTGGCTCGGCCAACGGTGACGCCACGCTAAGCGGGAACCTGTCGCCGAGTCGGACTCCGTTCGCTGTAGCCGCGCTCTGATTGGTTCGTATTTTTCGATAATAACTAAAGGAAAATTTCGCTTCAAATGATCTCAGGAATCTCCTATTACCGGATGTTGAAGAAGCTTTGAGACACCCTGTATGTAAACATAGATGACACGTTCGACTGGATTTATACAAGAATTTTCATCGTGCTCTGTGCAAACAAACCAAATTTTATTAAGATCCGTGGAACGCGGAAGGGTCAAAGCGGACTCCCCTATATTAAATTCGAGCTTTCTAATTTCAGTGCTAGACTCGTGGCGGAAATGTCGAGCAGAATTAATTAAATATGGACGTTAGTAATTTTCTTTAAACCGAAATAAAATTTTATTTCACTCTATCTAGACGAACAATATACAGCAATTGCCTCTTCTCTCTAGAATTTTTTCCACAAAGAAATTGTAATCGCGGTGACCATAAAATAAATCATGGTAAAATTGCTTTGATTTCGTGTGGATTTGATAAACGGCACTCGCCATTCTGACTTTCAGCAATATCGTTCGAAAGAAATTAACAAATTTCAGCATTCTGCAAAAGCGGTACTCCGCTGAATAATATGCGCAAATATTCCGCGATAAAATAAACGGTACAATAACCCATGCAAACCCGGTTTTTGTGGCCAAAATTTTTTTCGCTTTTCTTCATGGTTTAACGTTTAAGTAGGTCGTTTTAGTAGGTCGTTGAATTGCGAAATCTAGACCATTTGTTTAAGGATGTATTAAGAAATTCGAAATCCATCAATATATTGACAATGAAAGCCACTCATGAGTATATTTTTGTTTTTGAGTGTACTTTTTTTTTAGTTTCTAGTTGCGTTTTTTCATGGTTAAAATTCATGGTTTGAAGCAGAGTTGGGCAAAAAATTTAATTAGATACAAATTTCGGATCACGGATCATAGATAGAAAATTTTGAATTTGTTACTCCAAGATAAAGATAAAAAGTAACTTGTATCCGAAGTTGAATTAGATAATTTCATATCCGAAGCAGAAGGATCCGAAGCTACGGATCCATTTTTAACTAGTTAAATATCTAATTCAAAGATCCTTTCGGATCCTTCAAGATCCTTTCGGATCCTCCAAGATCCTTTTGACCAGCTCGAGGCTTGAATGAACACGTTCCGAGGCCCGAGGGTCGGGCCCCGAGGCCTGAGCCCAGAATACAATAGAAGTACAATAAACACGGCCGGGCCATCCCCTGGCCAGCCAGGTAGATCGGCATGATACCCCTGACACGTGCATCCTGAACTTGTTCATTTTTCGTAATGCCCTCACGAAAGTGGCACGGACCAATTCGTGGCGTTCTTCCGATTAAAAAAAGTCTAAACGCGATAGAATTCGGCCACTGCTTACTGCCTTTATATGTGAAGATATCTTTGAAAATCTATCTAATTCAAAATTTTGCTCCATCATCGGTGCTAGGGCGACGAAGCGACGAGTTTGCTGGGGCCCCTTGGCCAAGTGGTGCAATAAACACGACCGGGCCATCCCCTGGCCAGCCAGGTAGATCGGCATGATACCCCTGACACGTGCATCCTGAACTTGTTCATTTTTCGTAATGCCCTCACGAAAGTGGCACGGACCAATTCGTGGCGTTCTTCCGATTAAAAAAAGTCTAAACGCGATAGAATTCGGCCACTGCTTACTGCCTTTATATGTGAAGATATCTTTGAAAAAACGTGGTAAAATGTATCTAAATCAAAATTTTGCTGCATCATCGGTGCTATGGCGACGAAGCGACGAGTTGGCTGGGGCGCCTTGGCCATGTGGTGCAATAAACACGGCCGGGCAATCCCCCAGCCGTGTTTATTGTACTTCTATTGTATTCTGGGCTCAGGCCTCGGGGCCCGACCCTCGGGCCTCGGAACGTGTTCATTCAAGCCTCGAGCTGGTCAAAAGGATCTTGGAGGATCCGAAAGGATCTTGAAGGATCCGAAAGGATCTTTGAATTAGATATTTAACTAGTTAAAAATGGATCCGTAGCTTCGGATCCTTCTGCTTCGGATATGAAATTATCTAATTCAACTTCGGATACAAGATCCTTTTGGATCCGAACCTTAAGATCACGGAACTTAGTTACTTATCTTTTAGTTGGATCTGGATTTAGATACGTTTTGACTTAAATACTGCCCAACTCTGGTTTGAAGTGGAATTTTATGAATTCTCTATAAGAAGACGTGTTAAATTGTGGAAACTTTAAGTTGCTATAATTCTTAAACGGTGCAGTGAATCGAACTCAAAATTTGGTAATTGCATTAATTTAGTACGAATTATATCTTGTCAAATTCTCAAAAATTTTGTTGCGTTTTTATATAACTCCAGAACATCCTTAATTTATTTAATTACGAGGTCTAGACCATCGTTAACCATCTTCACTCCATGG
Organism: Lasioglossum pauxillum; assembly: GCA_933228785.1. Classification (NCBI taxonomy): domain Eukaryota; kingdom Metazoa; phylum Arthropoda; class Insecta; order Hymenoptera; family Halictidae; genus Lasioglossum; species Lasioglossum pauxillum. The sequence goes on along the minus strand of OW121702.1, from coordinate 48,093,560 downwards.
GCTTTACACAAAAACTTGGAGTGCCACACAATTTGACTGAGATGTCGAGCAGATGTCGAAAACGAATTTTTGTGCCTCCTGGAACTCCCATTGAAAAAGCCTGAAAATTGATTCAAATTAATTAATTCGAAAAATTGAAGCAGATAGGTTTGTAGAGCAAAATTTATATGTGTTTGTATTGCTGAAAGCAAGACAAAGACTTGCGAATGCATGTATATACTTTACCTAACAAAATACAAAATTGCGGGAAAAAATAAAACACAAAAAACGCGGGAATTTATTACGCAACATTTAATATTAACATTTTAAAAATCGGGGTGGCCTTAATTTTTTAAACGAGCCTACTCCTTTTTAAACACCTACGATGATAGTCCCTTTCATTCGGAATTCGGTGACTATAATTACTCAAGGTCATTCAAGGTCACAGACAGAGGAAACGTATAATTCTCTGTAATAACTTCTTAGAACAATCGGTTTCACTTTGAACTTCTGAATTTTGGATCTTAAAGCTCCGAAGAATTAAAACTCGATGCGTAAAAAAGTTGCTTCGAGATATAAAACTTCAAAAGTTCAATTTTGGCAATGAAAAATGACTTTCGCCGTGCAACCGGGGAATTCGTATCGTTGCGCGTTGGTAGGCAACGTTCCGCGACCGTGGACGTTATTAATAATAACAATATCAAAGCGCGGGGAAAGCCGATGTTTGCGCGGAATTTGCGCGTGTGTCCGAGCGATACTTGGAGTTTCGGAAGCTGCCGGTTGCCGGAGCAGAGGTAAACGGAGCAAAAGCAGCCGTCCAAGCAGTCGTTGAACACGTTGCCTAGTATCGGCTAACAGTCCGCGAGGGTAGCGATCATGCTACCACTCGCGTTTATTGTCGTATAAAATTACAATGCGAATCGACGCCTGGCCCCGGTGGTTCTCCGGTTTCCCAATGGGAAACGTTTTTGTCTAGCCCTGTCCTCCCATCCCTCGCCCTCTTCATGCTTGTCAGCAAACCGAACAACAAGAGCATTCTTCGATGGAACTTCTCTGGGTTCCATTAACCGCGACAACCATCTCGATTTACGATTACCACGGGAACACGTTGCAACGAACACCGGATCGAATTAACCCTCGTGTACAGTCCTCAGAAATCGACACGCTGGGAGATCTTTGCCGATGTTTCCGCTCATTCGCGATCGGAATGTGCACCTCGTTTAAGTCGAACGCGTCGATTTTAATGAAAATTGCCTGGGGCGTTTTCGGTCGAAAAATATTTAGCACGTACTCCATTCGATCGGTGATGATCTTTATTGAAGGGGTGGAAACTACCCTCACGTGGGGGGGTTGGAAAGGTTTGTTGAAGTACCTCGGTAACTGACGGTGTAGAGTAACGAGACTTTCTATACATTGTAGGTATTTCAATGGGGAACTTAATAACATAATGGAAGTGTAGAAAAAATTATTTGATTATCGATTTTATTGGATTATGTTTATTAAAACGATACTAGAGGCACGTCTTTACACGTTGAAAGAAACGTCGCGATTGAGGAACGCTTAGGTCAGAAACAGAAGAGCAACGGTCCTATGAACAACTTAGGGTCATATTGCATCTAAAGAAATAGTAGGTTAAATTTGTTCTTTATTTATTAAACAAATTTCAACAGATTTGAATAAAAATTGTCAGGGGTAATTTCTATTGGAAAATATCTAACACGTAGTTCCGTGTTTCGGTGATGATCTTTATTGTAGGGGTGGAAACTACCCTCACGTGGGGGGGTTGGAAACGTTTGTTGAAGTACCTCGATAACTAGACGGTGTAGTGTAACGAGACTTTCTATACATTGTAGGTATTTCAATGGGGAACTTAATAACATAATGGAAGTGTAGAAAAAATTATTTGATTCTCGATTTTATTGGAATATGTTTATTAAAACGATACTAGAGGCACGTCTTTACACGTTGAAAGAAACGTCGCGACGAAGGAACGCTTAGGTCATATTGCATCTAAAGAAATAGTAGGTTAAATTTGTTCTTTATTTATTAAACAAATTTCAACAGATTTGAATAAAAATTGTAAGGGTAATTTCTATTGGAAAATATCTAACACGTAGTTCCGTGTTTCGGTGATGATCTTTATTGAAGGGATGGAAACTACCCTCACGTGGGGGGGTTGGAAACGTTTGTTGAAGTACCTCGATAACTACACGGTGTAGAGTAACAAGACTTTCTATACATTGTAGGTATTTCAATGGGGAACTTAATAACATAATGGAAGTGTAGAAAAAATTATTTGATTCTCGATTTTATTGGAATATGTTTATTAAAACGATACTAGAGGCACGTCTTTACACGTTGAAAGAAACGTCGCGACGAAGGAACGCTTAGGTCAAAAACAGAAGAGCAACGGTCCTATGAACAACTTAGGGTCATATTGCATCTAAAGAAATAGTAGGATTTTGTTCTTTATTTGTTAAACAAATTTCAACAGATTTTAATAAAAATTGTCAGGGGTAATTTTGTATCGAAAAATATCTAGCTCGTAGTTTCGGTGATAATCTTTATTAAAGGGGTGAAAACTACCCCAAAAAGGAAGTGGAAAACGTTTGTTGAAATATCTCCAGAATTAGAGGGAGTAAGATGACAAGACTTTTGTAGGTTGTAAATTGTATTATCTCGCGAAGAGAATACCAGGTTAAGAAATGGTCGATTATGGTCGTTATCGTACAAGTCCACCCGTCTTCGGAATCGCGGTACGTCCACTTGAGCCGATGGAATCAATATTCGTTCCCGATCCGAAGGTAACTTAGAAATATGAAATATCGCCTATCCTAGTTCCAGCTCGCAGCAGTTTTATATAGACCGAGCCGAGTTGGACTTCCGTTTCCCGAAACGTGTTGCACGACTGCATCATCGATGCGGTCTAAATTCGAACCGTCGCGTCGTGCCGTCGGGCGTCGTGACGCGTCCCGTCGCTCTGCGCCGGTTCTCATATTCTGTGATCGGAATACCTGATCCTCCGGAGTATCCGACGGCGAAGAAAGGAAACAACGGAATGCCATAAGCACGATTCCACGGGACCACGATAGCTAGACAACAGAGGGATAAAAGTTTCGATATTTTCTCGATAACCGGCGGAGTCTACGAAATAGCTGCGGCTGACTGACAAGTGCCTGAAGAGGGAATAAGCAGGTACTCGCGCGAGAATGTGCCGACGGAGTCGTTCCGAACCGGATCCGAGGTTTCCGTGCATAAGGCCTGGCACAGTCCTTTGCACTCGAAATAGTCCTGAGAATGCTTAGAGAGGTGTATGAGCACCAGTTGGCCCTCGACGTTTCTCTGAAAGGGAATACTTCTTCTCTCGCGTTCAGGTTCAATCTTTGAAAGCTGAGAACTATTGTAGACAATGTAATCGCGGATATCTATGTGTTTTGTCGCGGAACTGTAGATTCGCGAATGTTCCGGATCACTGGCCGCCAAGTTAACCTTGGGCAGCTAGTTCAATGTTTTGATGATCGCAAAAGACAATTATCGTTTCGCATGAATTGAAATACGCATGAATACGTTAAAGAAAGCGTTTCGTCCCGGACCTGCTAGTGGACTCGTCAGTAAGGCTGATCTAGCAGGTCCTGCCTTATACGCGCGCAGATATTGATATAATTTCGCGTTTCTAATTGTAACGCTCGCGACGGATCTCGATTGATGGTATCCGGTACGCGAGGGATCTTGACCGACGCGATCCCGTTTTGTCGAGTGTCCTAATAGTTAGACACTGAACTACCGTGATGCTAATTTTTCGTGTGATTAAACGATTGACAAGACAACGGCTCGTGCGTTGTACTTGTCTACCCGAGGACTGGAGAATGTCGCGACGTTAGAGTGTAAGACTCAACTGACGAACGCGGTCTCAACGCGATGTTCGTCAGGCTTCTCGAGCAGGAAATAAGATGCACTGATTGGTTCCTGCCGAAAGTTGCATTTCCCAATCAGTACACTTTTGACTATTGGAACCTCCTTCCCATAGCTCTGAATGAGGCCCTGGAAGGAGGAGTGGGGCGATCTCTTACTCGGTCGACGACGCGACGGGTCTCGGTAATTCGACACCGTGCGTACCGATCGCGGGCGGTCCTTCGGAGGGACTAGATTTATGACACTTTGTATTTTCGAGGCTGTATAAAAACTAAACATTAACCAGATTAATTCTTGAAGAGGATATTTACGCACGTTCGCATCATAAATCTTGTCCGAAGGAAAACTACGAATCCTGTTCCTGCGCGACGGAACACCATGCAAAATAGAAATTTTATTCTTTCTTTAACGATTTCGATCAGCTCGAACCAACGCATCCTGCTCACAGAATTTAATTGCACTTACCCGTTTTCCTCGCAAACGCATAAATTTTTAATCATTTTATAACTTTTCCAAGTTCTCATTACATATCGGTAGATCAAGTGTTAAAGAAACGAAAGTGCTAGGTGAACGTCGGGCGGAAGAACAGCTCGAGAACATTGTCCGGAGGCTCCCGGAGGGTATAGAATCCTCGCAGCTAGCTGCGAAGGGCATCGCGCCGGTAAATCCTTTCCGCGCGTAGATCTGTCTCGTCTGGCGGTTGCCCTGGCGCTTGCTAGTCTATGTATAGGTAATATCGAGTGGGCGCAAAAAGCGTTCGGCAAACTTTCAATCAATCGTCCCGTATTGGAGTAGTAACGGCCCTTGTATGGGCGGACAGGCGGCCCGGTCGAGCTTGCTACACGGTAGCGGCGGGCGCGCAGTAGTCGTGGATTTATTTGGTCAGACAGGAAACAGCGTCGCTTTACCGCAGTGGGGGAGCCAGCGAAACCGAGAGAGACAGAGACAGAGAGAGAGAGAGAGAGAGAGAGAGAGAGAGAGAGAGAGAGAGAGAGAGAGAGAACCGGCAGCTCAACAAGAAAGAGAGCCAACAACTGAACAAGAGCGAGAGAGAGAGAGCCAGTTAGCGAACTGGATAGAGAGAGAAAGGGTGACAAAGAGAAAGGAGGGGGAGAGCTTGCGCGCACGAGCGCGGATTTCATGGATAACGCCTAGGTACAGGCCCAGAGAGAAGCGCCGGCGGATGGGACAAGAGGGCCGGGGGGACGGGGGAGTGTGGGAGGAAGCAAGGACCAAAGGACGAGGACATGCATATTAATAGGGAAACAAGTACCGAAATGTCTGACCACGGTGAACGAGCCGTCGTCGTTGTATCGAACGTTCCATCCCCCCGTCCACTTTACCCACAGCCAGGGTGGGGGGCTTTCAGTGGGTGCACCCCCCTTTCGTTCCTGTGTAACCTCGTCGATCGCGATTTCTCTCTCCCACTCTTTACGAGCGGTTCCACCGCGTTTCCTGTTTCAATTCCAACATACGGCGCCGTGTTGGGGGGAGGCAGGGGGGAGGGGCGACAACTCGCCGCTGATCCTGACGAACGTCACGCCAGCCAAACGCTACCGACCCCGGGATCGATTAAAGCGCAGATCAAATACGTCTACCGTCCACGTTCCCCGTCTGCACCGAAACGATCCCCGGGTATAATCAGCCAGTTAATTATCGCCCCGTTAATAATGTCGCAGGAGACGTCGATTGGATACCGGTGGCCCTTGACGCTCCGCCTGGCTCCGCGCGGCTCTCCGGGGCCATTTGTGTTCTTGTCGCGTGTCCCGAAGCGCTCGTGTGTTTTGCTTCTGTGAAGCGCCTCGGTGGTTGTTGACACTTTGCGAACGGAGAGCTACTTCGTGTTTTATTAAAATTGTAATCGTTTTACGTATTTTTTTATACGAAGTGATGATTGTTCGGTGCTGGGTCAAACAATTTCCAAGATCTGGATTTATCCAGCACGCGCATCGAGGTCTTGAATGATTATTTACTGTTCCGCTGTTCGCTTAATTTAACTAGTTTACGCTAGAGTCGAGTGTACTAGACGTGTACCTAAATTGTACCAAATTTCAATTTAGACCCGCCCAGGTCTTCAATTATTATTGTATTTACAATTCTGTTTGCATAATTTAACCAATTTGTGGTTGGATTGCGGGAGCAACGTATACAGGATGAGTTCATACGAATTAACATCTAAAATAACTCGTAACCTGTTTAGTAGTACCAAGGAAATATTTCAACGAATTCCTTTGCAGTTCGTGTGAAAATTATACAGTATTTTAGCCATAAATGTCCCAAATGTCTGGCCGGTAAGTGTCCCAGAACTATCTCCACTACTGCAGGCTGTATCCCCTTGAGGGGCCATGAAGCTCGAGAGGCCTCGGTCGCCGAGAAGTATGACATAATAAAGTTCCATAAAAAAATAATGAAAAATTATTTAAATAAAAATAAATTGTTTTAAAACACGTTTTTAAAACGGACTAAAAAGCGTAAAATAATTTTTCCTAGCCCCATAAAGATAGTCCTGAAAATTTGTGATTCTGAATTTTGAATAGCTATGAAAATACTTGTAAGATTCAAAACGAAAAACGTGGGGCGCATGCAATAGATAATTGATGCATGAATAGTGCACCTAAATCACTAACAATTTTATTGCACTGCAAATGATATGAACTGTTGTGCGAGTTTTCTCGATGGCAGCTACTCTCTGCACTCCTTACTATGTACTATCTTGCGCCCCACGTTTTTTGTTTAAATCTTACAAGTATTTTCATAGCTATTCAAAATTCACAATCACAAATTTTCAGGACTATCTGTACGGGGTTAGAAATCTTATTTTTATTTAAATAATTATTTTCTGCTTTTTAGTCTTGCGTGTGTGAAATTTTTAAATCGATTTTAAACATTTTGATGAGATTATAACAGAGACATGTAGTAAATTGCAGACGGTATTGCGACCGCGTCCTATCGAAAACAAATGCCGTGGTAAAATGTCAAAAATAAAGGTTGACGGAGAATTTCGGTGTAACTGTTCTTTCGCATGGTAAACAAACATTATACAGGGTGGGGCAATAACTATTAGCACCTCAGATATCTTCGAAACTACAAGTTTCACAGAAATATTTGCTGAAACAAAATTGCACAGTACGAAAGGGGCCATCCGGTGGCGATAATAGTTTTTTTGCAGATGGACGTACTTCGGACATTTGAAGGTCACCTTCATTTTTTTAAATGGAATGAGGTATTTTTTAATACATCAATCGATGCAGCTGGACATTCTTTATAAAAAAGTACTAACCTATGTATGTCGAAAAGTTAGTAGTTCAGGAGATATTTCAATTTAAATAACTCCAAAATACCATTACTGTCGTACTAAGACGTTTGTGTTTACTTACTTGTGTAACGCCTTAGTACGACAGTAATGGTATATTGGAGTTATTTAAATTGAAATATCTCCCGAACTACTAACTTTTCGACATACATAGGTTAGTACTTTTTTATAACGAATGTCCCGCTGCATCGATTGATGTATTAAGAATTATCTCATTCCATTTAAAAAAATGAAGGTGACCTTCAAATGTCCGAAGTACGTCCACCTGCAAAAAAACTATTATCGCCACCGGATGGCCCCTTTCGTACTGTGCAATTTTGTTTCAGCAAATATTTCTGTGAAACTTGTAGTTTCGAAGATATCTGAGGTGCTAATAGTTATTGCCCCACCCTGTATAATAGTACGTAGTAACTTTCTAAACACCACACGGAGCTCGAAAGAACACTGAGCTCCTTCGGTGCGAAACGGGTCAGTGGAGTGAGGATGAGTCAGAGTGGGAACCGAGTGGGTACTACCGAGCGTCACGCGGGGAGGTGTAACGGTGAAATTTTTAATAGTTTGTATCTCCTAAACGCATAGGCTTTTTCAAAATTTTTTGTTTAAATATTGCATTGTCATCCAGTTCTGAGCTATGTTTAAAATTTCAAGTCTCTAGCTCCTCGGGAAGTTAGTTTAAAATCAATTGCAAAATTTGTACCGAACATAAAAACGTAGTAATAATCATTTCCAACATGATATCATTTCATATCTTATTGTAAATTTAATTTAGGAGATAGCTAAATTTAATCGACAAATTAGATCGAGAAATTTAGAATACATGGGAAAGTACTCTCTGGATGTTATCCAAAAATGAATCATACGATATCATAGACGTACAAGGTTCCCTAAAATTCAGCTGATAAGGTAAAGACAGGGAAAGTCTCTAGCTTATCGGGAAGTTAATTTAAATTCAGACAGACAGAAAAGAAAGCAAGGTTATAAAAACGTAGTATTGTAATAAAGAAGTTTGTCATCGGATTAGTTATGTTTACACTTCTCGGCGACCGAGGCCTCTCGAGCTCGGCTGTCCTCCTCTACGTTCGGCAAAAGTCAAAGAATAGTATCCCTGGCGTATAAGTGCCCCTGGGCAGACCCATGTTGGGGAATTACATCGATAAAATACTGTAAATGGAAAATTCATTTTCGCTTACACAGAAGTGTTGTAGTTTGCCACTACCCCTTCCCGCTGAAGTTCCTTCATATTGCAATAGAGCAGGGGGTCGGCAACCTGCGGCTCGCGAGCCAAATGCGGCTCTTTGGATGTTTTTTCTTATGAATAAATAGATTAGTTTTTTTTTATCAAATAACTTTATTTATGCGAGTACTATTTATTGTTGGCAAGGAAATATTTTGTGGCTCTTTAAAAACTTTGAAATTTTGTAAATTGATTTTACAGATTTTCATTCAATCCATACACTTAGGTTGCTATACATTACCCTTGTCCGTCCCCAGTTAGTATATGCTTCAACTATATGGTCTCCGAAAAGCGTTAAATATGAAAATATGCTAGAGAGAGTGCAGCATAAATTCCTCAGGTTTTGTGCATACAAGACAAACAACCCAATGTCATTATTTGATCACAATTACTCTATAATATTAAACACAGTCAACCTTGAAACATTGTCTGATCGTAGAACAGTTTCCGACCAGAGCTTTATCTTCAATTTGATTAATAATAATATAGATTGTCCCGCACTCCTGAGGCAAATCAACTTCTACGTACCTGAACGTGTGTTGAGAACGAGAGCAGGATTTCAAACGATGAAATCCAAATCCTCATATGGAACAATAAATCCATTAAATCGCATTATTGCAAACTCTAACATATTTTACAACAATATCGATTTTTTCAATGGCACGTTACAGGCATTCAAAGCAAAATTGCGCAATACTATTTGTTAATTATATCTGTATTTCTTTATTTTCGCGCGGTCCATTTTTATGTTAATTTTAGTTAAGACTTAGGTTAAGAGTTTAGGTTAAGACTTTCTTTTGTTATGTCTTTTTTTTTGTTTTTATCAGTTATACGGTAAAAACTGTATACATATGTACAAAAGGACCTCGGTCCGTATATAATAATAATAATAATAATAAAATTGTAATTTTTTACTCTTCCGACTCAAAAGGTTGCCGACCCCTGCAATAGAGTCATGATGGTTTTGGACATCATATTATAGGATATTCGCCATGAAATTAGCCGATACGTTATCAAGAAGCGGTAATGCGAGCGACTTTAATGAAAGCAGACGTTGCTCCCCACCCCCTCCGCAATTACTCGGTTGGCTGGCTTATAAGGGCGATGGTAATAATAATAACGATAATAATAGTAGTAATAGTAAAAAAAAAATAATAATGATTAGCGGTATTTATTTTTATTATTAGCCGCGGCTAATAAGGGGAGCGAGTCCGCCGGGTATTCATTAATTAGAAAGGTACCGCGCGATGCATACAAGCGCACACTACGCTCACCGTGGATGGGAAAGAGCAAGAAAAGTGGCGGCGAGCTCTCTCGCCGTTTCTTTTCACCCTCCACGTTTGAACGGTTTTATTAAAGTACGAGGGTCGGTCGGAATTTAAAAGTAAACCGCCGGGAACCGCCCCTGTTTCGAGGCATGTTCATGCGCGTGCGCGATCGCAAATAATAACAAAATCCCCCTCCACAATGGTTTCGATTCTTCCTCTCTTTCGTCTGGAAATCCGCCTTTTGTTATGTATACCGAAGGTCGCAAGATTTGAATTTTATTTTCAGAACGCCTTCGCCGCGATGTTTGTGGTTCTTGCTCGGGTCCCGGATCTGACGAGCACTCGAAGCTTTCTTCTTTGCTGTGCAAAGTCTTTCGATACGCGGAGGGCTCGTTACCACACCGAGTTCTGCGTATTCGTGAGTGGGAGAGACGCGAAATAATGAGAAGGATTTTGTTCATTTTCATAGAAAGAGTTTGAAAAATATTAAAATATTTTGAACGTATCGAACCTGTCAAGAAAGGAAATTCTTCAAGGTATGATACTCATTACCAGATCTTTATGCAAAATAAAAATTGCCAAGTGCAACCAAGTTTCGTCCTTCCTCAATGAAGAATTTTTGCCAGAAATGCGTAAAACCCATCTTTACATTACAGAACCTGTCTTTTCGAAATACTGCATTCGTTACCCATAACAACGAGCTTGCCATTTCCAAAATAAACTACTTCCTCGTTGTTACCCGTTGTACCTTCGTGAAATTTACCATAATAAATCTCCCAAAGCTCAATTATAATAGGGAGAATCCGCGGGAAAATGAGGGACGTTAATTATATTTATGAATTTTCAATTCAACATGATCCCATACGTACGTGTGCTCATTATTGCTGGCCACGGTGTATTGCGAACATTTCCTGAAGTGTACAGTAACTGTTAGAATATCCGACGTGTTTGTAGACTAAATTCAGAACGAAAGTTATACACGGAAAATGTACAGGGTGGCCCGAACATTCCTGTAATAAATTTACAAAATCCGGGGTCTAGTCTTTGTCTCGGTATAAAATTTTAGGTAATTTTAAGGTTCTATATTTAAAAAAGAATATAACAAAAGAAAATTTGATTTTTTGGACAAGTTGCAGGAGAATCCCCAACTTAAGGCGAGCGCTAGTGGAACGAATTCAGTTAGAAAATATTTTCGGCCGAAATGCCGCACAGTGTCTGCGACTGGCTGCGCGTTTCCCGTCGTCGGTAAGAAAAACAAACCCGGGACCGAAGAAACTTTCGCGAACGTTAACTAGCGTCGCAGACCCGGCTCTTCTTGTTCCAACGAGGACGAGTAGGACGCAGGGACGTGACACGTAACCAGGAAATAAGGCGCCATCCTCTTTCAGACACGCGGAACTTGCCCGCGGTCTGGAATTTCGTGAAAGCCTGTGGAGAACCGTAGATAGAAAGTGGTACGGGGTGTGAGGAACACGAGGATGAGGGTTGCACGGGGTTCGTTCGGCCGGCCGTTCGACTAGCAGCCGGGTGTCGGCGGGTGTCTGCGAGAGAGCGAGAAAGAACTCGCGGAGATAGAGGGAGTAGCTGCCGCATAAATTAGTGGTGAAAAGTTAATTGGAGCGGACACTGGCTTGCGTTCGCAATGGTACAAGTTACACCCCTACCGACCACCCACACTCGCCCCCGTGTTAGCCGCGCTCTCGCGAGAACCCGTCGCACACACCCACCATTCGCAATATACGAAACGCGGAGGACAACGAACGATAATAAATTGTTGTATTTGATAACTGGCGCTCTCCGCCGAATCTACTTTCTCGGATACGAAGCCCTGAGAGTTTGTACGATTGTGGCGATTCGTTTCGAGATGAACAACCGGAGCTCTGTTTCTTAGCTCAATTAATCGAGAGCATCCAAGCCACGCCCACTCGGGTCATTTTCCATGGACAAGCTCTGAAGCAACGAATCTCCTGTTTCTTTCTTTGATGAAATTTGTCTTGAAACGTAACTCTAGAATTGGCACAAGCACAAATTGTCGTATAGTGCACTGCTAGAGCAGTATTTATGAATCGAGAGCACCGAAGCCACGCCCATTTAAGCCCACCAGTCGCAATATACGAAACGCGGAGGGCAACGAACGATAATAAATTGTTGTATTTAATAACTGGCGCTCTCCGCCGAATCTACTATCTCGGATACGGAGCCCTGAGAGTTTGTACGATTGTGGCGATTCGTTTCGAGTTGAACAACCGGAGCGCTGTTTCTTAGCTCAATTAATCGAGAGCATCAAAGCCACGCCCACTCGGGTCATTTTCCATGGAAAAGCTCTAAAACAACGAATCTCGTGTTTCTTTCTTTGATGAAATTTGTCTTGGAACGTAACTCTAGAATTGGCACAAGCACAAATTGCCGTATAGTGCACTGCTAGAGCAGTATTTATGAATCGAGAGCACCGAAGCCACGCCCATTTAAGCCCACCATTCGCAATATACGAAACGCGGAGGACAACGAACGATAACAAATTGTTGTATTTAATAACTGGCGCTCTCCGCCGAATCTACTTTTTCGGATACGAAGCCCTGAGAGTTTGTACGATTGTGGCGATTCGTTTCGAGTTGAACAACCGGAGCTCTGTTTCTTAGCTCAATTAATCGAGAGCATCAAAGCCACGCCCACTCGAGTCATTTTCCATGGACAAGCTCTAAAACAACGAATCTCCTGTTTCTTTCTTTGATGAAATTTGTCTTGAAACGTAACTCTAGAATTGGCACAAGCATAAATTGCCGTATAGTGCACTGCTAGAGCAGTATTTATGAATCGAGAGCACCGAAGTCACGCCCATTTAAGCCCACCAGACGCAATATACGAAACGCGGAGGGCAACGAACGATAATAAATTGTTGTATTTAATAACTGGCGCTCTCCGCCGAATCTACTTTCTCGGATACGAAGCCCTGAGAGTTTGTACGATTGTGGCGATTCGTTTCGAGTTGAACAACCGGAGCGCTGTTTCTTAGCTCAATTAATCGAGAGCATCCAAGCCACGCCCACTCGGGTCATTTTCCATGGACAAGCTCTAAAGCAACGAATCTCCTGTTTCTTTCTTTGATGAAATTTGTCTTGGAACGTAACTCTAGAATTGGCACAAGCACAAATTGCCGTATAGTGCACTGCTAGAGCAGTATTTATGAATCGAGAGCACCGAAGCCACGCCCATTTAAGCCCACCATTCGCAATATACGAAACGCGGAGGACAACGAACGATAACAAATTGTTGTATTTAATAACTGGCGCTCTCCGCCGAATCTACTTTTTCGGATACGAAGCCCTGAGAGTTTGTACGATTGTGGCGATTCGTTTCGAGTTGAACAACCGGAGCTCTGTTTCATAGCTCAATTAATCGAGAGCATCAAAGCCACGCCCACTCGGGTCATTTTCCATGGAAAAGCTCTAAAACAACGAATCTCCTGTTTCTTTCTTTGATGAAATTTGTCTTGAAACGTAACTCTAGAATTGGCACAAGCACAAATTGCCGTATAGTGCACTGCTAGAGCAGTATTTATGAATCGAGAGCACCGAAGCCACGCCCATTTAAGCCCACCAGTCGCAATATACGAAACGCGGAGGACAACGAACGATAATAAATGGTTGTATTTAATAACTGGCGCTCTCCGCCGAATCTACTTCTTCGGATACGAAGCCCCGAGAGTTTGTACGATTGTGGCGATTCGTTTCGAGTTGAACAACCGGAGCGCTGTTTCTTAGCTCAATTAATCGAGAGCATCAAAGCCACGCCCACTCGAGTCATTTTCCATGGACAAGCTCTAAAACAACGAATCTCCTGTTTCTTTCTTTGATGAAATTTGTCTTGAAACGTAACTCTAGAATTGGCACAAGCACAAATTGCCGTATAGTGCACTGCTAGAGCAGTATTTATGAATCGAGAGCACCGAAGCCACGCCCATTTAAGCCGACCAGTCCCAATATACGAAACGCGGAGGACAACGAACGATAATAAATTGTTGTATTTGATAACTGGCGCTCTCCGCCGAATCTACTTTCTCGGATACGAAGCCCTGAGAGTTTGTACGATTGTGGCGATTCGTTTCGAGTTGAACAACCGGAGCTCTGTTTCTTAGCTCAATTAATCGAGAGCATCAAAGCCACGCCCACTCGAGTCATTTTCCATGGACAAGCTCTAAAACAACGAATCTCCTGTTTCTTTCTTTGATGAAATTTGTCTTGAAACGTAACTCTAGAATTGGCACAAGCATAAATTGCCGTATAGTGCACTGCTAGAGCAGTATTTATGAATCGAGAGCACCGAAGTCACGCCCATTTAAGCCCACCAGACGCAATATACGAAACGCGGAGGGCAACGAACGATAATAAATTGTTGTATTTAATAACTGGCGCTCTCCGCCGAATCTACTTTCTCGGATACGAAGCCCTGAGAGTTTGTACGATTGTGGCGATTCGTTTCGAGTTGAACAACCGGAGCGCTGTTTCTTAGCTCAATTAATCGAGAGCATCCAAGCCACGCCCACTCGGGTCATTTTCCATGGACAAGCTCTAAAGCAACGAATCTCCTGTTTCTTTCTTTGATGAAATTTGTCTTGGAACGTAACTCTAGAATTGGCACAAGCACAAATTGCCGTATAGTGCACTGCTAGAGCAGTATTTATGAATCGAGAGCACCGAAGCCACGCCCATTTAAGCCCACCAGTCGCAATATACGAAACGCGGAGGACAACGAACGATAATAAATGGTTGTATTTAATAACTGGCGCTCTCCGCCGAATCTACTTCTTCGGATACGAAGCCCCGAGAGTTTGTACGATTGTGGCGATTCGTTTCGAGTTGAACAACCGGAGCGCTGTTTCTTAGCTCAATTAATCGAGAGCATCAAAGCCACGCCCACTCGAGTCATTTTCCATGGACAAGCTCTAAAACAACGAATCTCCTGTTTCTTTCTTTGATGAAATTTGTCTTGAAACGTAACTCTAGAATTGGCACAAGCATAAATTGCCGTATAGTGCACTGCTAGAGCAGTATTTATGAATCGAGAGCACCGAAGTCACGCCCATTTAAGCCCACCAGACGCAATATACGAAACGCGGAGGGCAACGAACGATAATAAATTGTTGTATTTAATAACTGGCGCTCTCCGCCGAATCTACTTTCTCGGATACGAAGCCCTGAGAGTTTGTACGATTGTGGCGATTCGTTTCGAGTTGAACAACCGGAGCGCTGTTTCTTAGCTCAATTAATCGAGAGCATCCAAGCCACGCCCACTCGGGTCATTTTCCATGGACAAGCTCTAAAGCAACGAATCTCCTGTTTCTTTCTTTGATGAAATTTGTCTTGGAACGTAACTCTAGAATTGGCACAAGCACAAATTGCCGTATAGTGCACTGCTAGAGCAGTATTTATGAATCGAGAGCACCGAAGCCACGCCCATTTAAGCCCACCAGTCGCAATATACGAAACGCGGAGGACAACGAACGATAATAAATGGTTGTATTTAATAACTGGCGCTCTCCGCCGAATCTACTTCTTCGGATACGAAGCCCCGAGAGTTTGTACGATTGTGGCGATTCGTTTCGAGTTGAACAACCGGAGCGCTGTTTCTTAGCTCAATTAATCGAGAGCATCAAAGCCACGCCCACTCGAGTCATTTTCCATGGACAAGCTCTAAAACAACGAATCTCCTGTTTCTTTCTTTGATGAAATTTGTCTTGAAACGTAACTCTAGAATTGGCACAAGCACAAATTGCCGTATAGTGCACTGCTAGAGCAGTATTTATGAATCGAGAGCACCGAAGCCACGCCCATTTAAGCCCACCAGTCGCAATATACGAAACGCGGAGGACAACGAACGATAATAAATGGTTGTATTTAATAACTGGCGCTCTCCGCCGAATCTACTTCTTCGGATACGAAGCCCCGAGAGTTTGTACGATTGTGGCGATTCGTTTCGAGTTGAACAACCGGAGCGCTGTTTCTTAGCTCAATTAATCGAGAGCATCAAAGCCACGCCCACTCGAGTCATTTTCCATGGACAAGCTCTAAAACAACGAATCTCCTGTTTCTTTCTTTGATGAAATTTGTCTTGAAACGTAACTCTAGAATTGGCACAAGCACAAATTGCCGTATAGTGCACTGCTAGAGCAGTATTTATGAATCGAGAGCACCGAAGCCACGCCCATTTAAGCCGACCAGTCCCAATATACGAAACGCGGAGGACAACGAACGATAATAAATTGTTGTATTTGATAACTGGCGCTCTCCGCCGAATCTACTTTCTCGGATACGAAGCCCTGAGAGTTTGTACGATTGTGGCGATTCGTTTCGAGTTGAACAACCGGAGCGCTGTTTCTTAGCTCAATTAATCGAGAGCATCGAAGCCACGCCCACTCGAGTCATTTTCCATGGAAAAGCTCTAAAACAACGAGTCTCCTGTTTCTTTCTTTGATGAAATTTGTCTTGAAACGTAACTCTAGAATTGGCACAAGCACAAATTGCCGTATAGTGCACTGCTAGAGCAGTATTTATGAATCGAGAGCACCGAGGCCACGCCCACTCAAGCCATTTTGCATAGAAAAGCTAAAATAGAAGCTATTTGTCCTGAAACGTGACTTCAGAGTATGTATGAATGCATATTGCCCTGCGTGGCACAGATTGCCCCATGGGTCGTTCCTCTAACAATCCTTCTCAGCCAAGAGCAGTTTAGCCACGCCCACTCATGCAATTCTACACAGGCAGACCAACAGAGGCTAACTTTGTTTCTTTTGGAATGAATATGTCGAAAGCATCGTTCCCGAAGAAAAGAGCGGTCCAAGAGCAAAAATCGATGATGGCATCGTTCGATGAAGCTCGAGCCCCGGCAGGAAAGTCGCAGCGGGCGATGACGCGATCGAATCGCTCCCCTGACCGCAGCCTGTGGTTCGACGTGTTCCGATTTGACAATAATTACGAATTCGAAATTACAAATTTGCGCGTATCAGCGTGTTTGACCGGACCGATAATTCAGGACGCTGCGGCCGATTTTCGGAGGGTATCGGCTTTGGATGTCGCGTTGCGCCTCTCGCGGATGTCAACCGGGACAGGCGCGTGCTCGTTCTCCGTTTCGTGCCGCGGTTATGCCGCCGGTTCCGCTGGCCGAAGCCGATCCATTTTTACCTTGAACAGGGTGCCGCCACGCCGGTGTGCTCTCGTTGCACGGTAATTCGTTCAGGAAATTAATGGGGTGTCGAGCGACGATCGAGCACGCTCGAACAATTTCGCCGGCGAGGCCTCTCAGCGTCCGTCAAAGGTGCGCGACGTTGATCGATCTCCGAAAAGCCAACGACGATGACGACAACGACGACGATGTCGACGACAACGACAACCGACCCCCTCAGTCGCTCGATCGGTTCCTTTCGGGCTTGCGGGATTCCTGGTATTCCGGTATGCCGCAATAACGACAAATTTCGCAGAGGATTCACCCGGTGGCCAGCTGCTCGTTAATTTAGAACGCTCCGAGCCGCCGCCGACTACTCCGCACGCTACAAAACGCTTCATTCCATCCTTTGAGCCGAGATTCGAGCGATACCTGAAAACTATACCTTGACTAAATGGCTGCGGTGCTGCTGGCTCTGTTAATCATTATTAGACTGCGGATTTTCCTGCAATTTCAAACGATCAAAAAATCCGAGAACGGCGATATATTATCCTCAATTTCTTAAGATCGTTCAATTGAAAAAGAAGTTTGAATATTTCGCGTTAAGTGACATCTAGCTATTCTTATTTACAACTCGCGGTTCAATCACGCAAATCCACGATACACGGAGGTACACGGAGATGGTCTCTTTTATAATTAACAGTGATATGGTTTCGGTGCAGCTTTTCGCGATTCCGGCCCACAGTGCGCTACTCGATACCGAGCAGAGCGTTGCGGGCTTTTGGGTCGCGGGTGTGTACCATCGACGAGGATCGATCGGTTCGATTGTTGCGCTAACCTCGCTGTGTCCACCCCCTCTACACTCCCACAGCCCCCCGGAAACCCTTTTGCCAGTCTGGCCAACACCCCCCGCCCCCGGGGGCTCGGTTACCGCCCTCCGTTGATCCCCATACTTTTCCCCCGAACAATGCGATTTTTACGAATTCCGGGGAACTTTACGTTACGTTACGGCCGCCGAACCGGTCTAGCAAAACGCCGCGGTTAATTAAAACCGTGTAATAAGCGGTCGACGCGTCGAATTTATCGCGCCGCCCCCACTTTTCGCGCCGAGTTTTGCGAATGCACCCCCACCAGCCATTACCGAAATAGTGCGCTGCTGACCACTACGGTGCCATCAAACAACATTTCCGGCTTGACAGCGGATTTTATGCATTGATACCAAAAATGTGGAGGTGTAATTTAAAATAGTGAAAACATTAGAAGAATTTTAAAATACTATTACATTATTTTCAACATATTAAGGTAGAAAATACATTCCTGTTTTACTCCAGTTTGTTGCAATCCAGGTAAAAAAATTCTATTTTGACATTGGAAGTTCGCGTTTTCTATAATTATTGCACAGTCTGCGGGGAGAGACGAGCCTGTATCAATTTTATGAACGAATTTGGAGGCGGTGCAATATTTAATGTCCCAGAAAATACACTCCTCAAAAGAATTAAGGGATCACTTGTGCAAACCTAAAAAATTGGTCCCACTTTACGTGACCATAACTCCGTCGAAAATTGCTGCGCCGATATCGTTAAACAATGGTTTGAAAGCCTGAAACCTCTAGTTTCAGATGCACTGTTTCAAATTGTTGCAATGTTGGTTTTCTACAAAGTTATAGCGAGATGAAGACAATATTGACGGTTAACAAAAATTTTGAGCAACTTTGGAACATCACACGGGGAGCAAAAAATTTTTTTGATAAATCGCGTTAATATCATTTCGAAGGGCTATCTTTCCTGTGTGAATTGTGTGGTTGTTGAATATTGTGCGATTTTTTTTATTCGAGTTATTCAACATTGAAGTAAATATGGGCTTTTTAACTTTAACTGGCTCCAGAAAGCGAAAAAATTATCGTAGAATCTTGTGCAAAAAAGCAATAGAAAGAGCGTTTCTTTCTCCTCAAGAAACTCCTTTTGGTTTTCCAATTTCATTAACATTTCGATATACCAGGTGTTTCTGAAAATATGCTTAAAAAATGCACAATTTCCATTTTTCATTTAACTCGCTATATCTCGGCGAGAAATGATCGTAATACCATGATCCGAACATCAGATTGAAGCAGAGATTCTGCCGATTCGATTAAGTACCCCATGAACTCGCTGCTATAATTTTTTACCTATGGCAGCTGTGTTTGAAGTTAGTGCTTCGCAGAAATTAGCGCGCCACGTTCAGCGGCTGCCTGACATCGCTGAATACGCTACCGCCGCACAGTGGGAAAAAGTGACTTGCCTCGCTTCAAAAAGGAATAACTTTCGATAGAAACGAGGTACAGCGATGAAATTTTTTTTAAATTAAAGCTGAAACTTGGCAGAATATGGGAAAAATAGGGAGATTACGGTACGAACGGTTTTTAACCTTGAGAAAATTCGTTAAACTTTCACAATTTCCAGAAAATGTGGTTTCTGCGTTACAACGGGCAGAAAAAATTTTTTAAATTTTTGCTATATATCATTTCCCGTAGATTTTTTCACGCTGATTTCAAATCTGGTCTCAAAATTTGTCTACGACTTCAGGATTTTACAAGAAATCGATTTTTGTGAACGAATTGTTTAACGAATTTTCTCAAGGTTAAAAACCGTTCGTACCGTAATTTCCCTATTTTTCCCATATTCTGCAAAGTTTCAGCTTTAATTTAAAAAAAAATTCATCGCTCTACCTCATTTCTATCGAAAGTTATTCCTTTTTGAAGCAAGGCAAGTCACTTTTCACCACTGTGCGCCGGCCCACAGTGGAAAATTTGGACCAAACTCGATTCAAAATCAAAGAACTTTCGATAGAAACGAGGTGGAGCGATGCAATTTTTTTTAATTAAAGCTGAAACTTTACAGAATATGGGAAAAATAGGGAGATTATGGTACGAACGTTTTTTAACGTTGAGAAAATTCGTTAAAAATGTAGAATTTCAAGAAAATGTGGTTTCTCCAATACCACGCGCGGAAAAAAATTTTTTTTAACATGCTACATATCATTTCCCGTAGATTTTTTCACGCTGATTTTAAATTTGGTCTCAAAATTTGTCTACAACCTCAGAATTTTGCAAGAAATCGATTATTGTCCCCCCTAATATACATACGATCATGTCATACACCATCTGAAACTATCGTATACTATTATATGGTACCCTACGCAAGGAGTAGTAACGGAAACCATTTTCGGGACACTGTTCCCAGGACGTCTGGCAAATCTCTTATAATAATTCGTCCGGTAGAAAACCGAGGAAGTGTATCGCCGGCTAGTGGAAAACCGGAAGCGCTAATGGTATGCGCAACGCTAAATCCCGATTAAACAAGCGTCGGGTAAAGAACAAAGCGAAGGATAGCCGAGCTATCCCAATGTGCCGGCAACTACTGTGTCAATAAGAGAGCTCTCTCCGATGGGATCGGATCGTATAGAATTCTATTCGGCAGATCGGTATTTAGCATTTATCAAGCGAAGCCGCATAAACACGATTCTTTGTCGGTGATGATTAAACTTTCCACGGCCGGCCGGCCGGAACAATGGGCATTTAACGAGGGGGAAATCATGCGGTTCGGTAAAAAACACAAAAAATATTTTCACAGTGCTACGGCTGCGGCACGGCGCGAACCAACGGTGCAACAGTGGATAACTTTGCGCGGGGAATAATTAGTTGGCCAATAACTTTGATTGCGCGCCGATGCATTTACATTTTAGGCGCGGCCGCGTGCGGCTTCGTTATTATTTTCGCGTAATGAGTTATGGCACGGTGTCGGTTTTTTCCATTTTCAATTGATACAGAGCCCCCCGTGTGAAAATCGCGCCTTCTCGGTGCCGCCCGGTGTCTGAACAAACGACACGACTGAGCCCGTTCTCACCAGTTTATTTAATTAGCTGCGAGCACGCTGCACAAAAGTTGTCCATCCGTTTCAAACGACGATGTTTTAGAGAGCGAATGCATCCTGCACCGAAGTTGATGCACCTATCTATGATAATGTACTTATGATGATAGCATATACGGTACGATAGTTTATCAATTGCACTTTATCAGCGTATGATAGTATAGAACGCAAAATGCAACTGGAAAATGTTCTTCCCTTTCGAACTGAAGTTAAAGAGACGCTTGATAAGCAGTGAAATACTCCTGCAAAAGATGCCTTTTCAGCTTGATTTCAGTCTGATTATTTTGACTGGCAATAAAAGACAAAGACTTGCACAGTAGAGTGCGTGCCTGTAGAATATAACGAACCGGAGTTTTTCGCCAAGGAGGTGTTTATTCGCGTATTAAAACGAAGACGACGATAAACTGCGAAACGGTCGTTGGAAGTGCAGTTTGCCGGACCGAAACCGGTTGGTTATCTCCGTAGCTTGTAACGTTTCGGACACGGGACGGCACACGGTGCCATTCGTTGCCTGGTTGTTCTGCGGCCGTTGTAAAGAAGCAAGAAAAGGATCGGAGGCCGGGGGAACAAAAGCCAAGCCGGGGCGAAGAAAAGAACCGGGATAAAGATCGTTAACGGGGAGCACGGCGTTGCGGAGGTCCTGCAGGATGAGGAGGAGGACGACGACGACGAGGCGCCAAAGAATAGAGGCGAGAAAGCGAGATAAGCGTTTACGAGACGGATGCCCGCTCGGACAACGATTTCAAACAATCGTTCGAGCCCTATCTGCTTCGTTCCGACGCCGAGCCCTTTTCTCTCCGCGGGCCATTCTCTCGGTGCAAGAAAACGCAGGGCTTTGAAACGTTCCGACGATGGCTTGACGTTTCGTCGCCGTGGGATTTCCCTTCCAGGAACAGGAGGCTCGAGCGTGTCATAAATCAGCCCTTCGCCGATATGATAGTGTGTGGGCTCGGTTAGTACGGTATGATGAGGCCACAGGAGCTTGTAATTGTATTCGGTACTGTACGAGAACATAGGATACGATAGCACATGATTGGCCGTGAAATTGTTCGATAATGTATCAAACTATCACACACGATTATGTGGGCTATCATACGCTACATATTTTTCGAGCGATATATTAATTTTGTAATCATACCTTCAAGTTTCTTTCAGGTAAGGTGAAGTGCCCTAAGTCTGGACAGTCCAAAAGTGATACCTAAATCTGGACCATTGAATTTTCATAGTAAAATCAGTAATTAAGAGATTAAATAATTATATTATATATTCTGAGGCCTTAGTTACAAGTAGGTGTGAATATTATTTCATTAAGACATCAATTGAAATTTAAAAATGAATTCAAAGTTCATCTGAAAACAGTATACAAAATAGTCTATTTACATGCGAATCATGTGCATTTATAGTTCGAACTTTTGTTAGAAAAAAAGATATAATTCAAGCCCTCAGACAAAAAATAATTATCACGCATAATAATATTGATATTTTAAAATAAATTGGCAATCAAACTTAACGTAAATAATAATTATTAATCCAAATATTAGATGCCCAAGATTAGGACTGTTTTCAAATATAAGTACTCCATACTGGGACGCGATGACAGTAGCTGTCCCACTCTAAGCTTATACGCAATGTGCTTACGCCTGAAACCGGACACGTGTTTGTGAATAAAATCAACGCATTGTTTGCAAATTATTTAACTATATGTACGTATAATTAGTCTTCTATTAGCTTGAATAACGTATGTAGAAAATGTATTCCGGTTGTGACGTTAATAATACTTTATATTTACATCTTAAATCTATCAGTATTACTACCTAACCTTAAAAGTTGTATTATGACAAGTTTTATGAAAACAGTAAATGAAAATAAATATATATTTGGTTAAATAATACAATACTGTAATCTATGATAAGAATACTACATATTACGCAAAGCATCTTCTATTCGTCATGCGCAACAGCGCCACCAACCAACGTTTTAGGTTATGTTCGCTCGATCAACTCGTAAATTGAATTTGTCCCGATATAGGCTTTACTTCTGTCCAGGTACTAGCTTAGATTGGATTTAATATGTCCAACTATAGGTTTGAATTATTCTGGTTAATACAATTAAGATATTAACCTAAACAATGATTTTTTTATTTTAAATTACTTTACAAACTCTGAACTGTATGTTAAAACTCTTAAGAAATTGTTTTTGTTTATTTAAAGTGATAAAATTTAAAATAGAAAAACATGCTGTCCAGGCATAGGGCACTTCACCTTATTTTCAGAACATCTGACATTTCTTTATTTCACGGCGCGGGAGGAGGCTCTTTACTTGTCGAAATCTTAACTTTGACTGAGACTAATTGTGAGAGGAAAACCGTTGGACCCCGAAAGGAAACCAGGGTCCCCTTGTGTCTCCAGACTGTTTAGGTTAGGCCCCAGAGTCCGGCTCTTGAAACCAGTGTTGTGCTAATTCAATTACGTAATTGAATTACATTGTATTTCAATTAATAGTAATTCAATTACGTCGTAAATGAATTACTATATAATTCAAATACAACGTAATTCAATTACTAAGTATTTTAATCAGATTTGTAATTGAAATACAATAGAATTGAAACACAATGTAATTGAAATACAATCAAATTGAAATGCAATTCTGTTAATACGATTCTGAGATAGTTGATTCATTTTTGACAATGAACAATTTCATTGCGCTGGTAACTTAATGATAACACTGTCCAACAAATTTCAACTTTTTCCTTGTTTCTTACTGTTGGGTGGTTCTTATAGAATTTTCTGCGATGATTCCGAATCTGCCCTTAATTTTTCTCCTAGACGCACAGGTTTAGAGAAACATGACTTTGAAAAATACATATTTTTCACCTTTAAACAAATATTGTGATGTTATTATAAAAGATATTGATGCAAATCATTCAAATAATTCAAATCAAATCAATTGAGATCAAATAATTGATGCAAAAGTATTCGGGAAAGTCTGCAGAATCTTTTGCTGTAAAGAACAACTTAATATCTTTTATAATAACACCACAATATTTGTTTAAAGTTGAAAAATATGTCTTTTTTTCAAAGTCATGTTTAAAAGTTAAGGACAGATTCGGAATCAGCGCAAGAAGCTCTATAAGAACCACCCGACAGTAATTGCGGAACAAATTTGGTGTTGGACAGTGTAATCCAACAGGACCCTTTTCTAAATAATCACCTTCTGATTTATACAATAGGCTCATTTTTGGGGTTTTGAAGGTTCGAAGTGCTTGAAGATCTGGAGCTTGAAAAATTCAATTTTGCCCACGCAAAGCAGGTTTCGAGCCCACCATGCGGCGTGGGAAAAGCATGCGATCCACGGCTAAACGCGAACGTGTTCCTAATTTCGAAGCGGTACCCGGCATCGACCCGAACTCCCTCGATACTCGATACTCAGGATCACGTACTCGTAACTCTTCCTTAACCAACCCCTCGATGTAAACCGTCCTTATCGAGGCCGGTGTACTCGGGCCCGCTCGAAACCTGCATTAACGGCAGAACGTGTTGACATGTCAGCCCACCGATGCTCCCAACGACACGATCGGTATTGGAGGCTAGGCGCCGGAATCTGGATGTTAGATACCGGGCATCCTCGAGTCCAGAATCGCGTCCACGCATTCTCCACCCTCGGACCAACCCTTTCACTATCCCAAATCTCGCAAATAACACTCTGTCCTCACCTTTTCCTGCACGTCCACCGGCAATACAAAATCAAAGAAGCATTCAATTCTCGTTGGAAGATTAACGTCGATCGATTTTGACGAAATTTTCAGAATATTTTTAATCCACACAGATTTACGAAACGTATTTTTTTAATTTTCAATACATATAGGCCCACATAAAAGAGCTGTAAAATGCAACTTTTAGTATTTTTTCTACAATATCGATGAACTGCAATTTTTGAAAAAATTTCTTTTCATATCCTATAGTAAACTAATTGTTCTAGCTTCCCAAAAAAGTTCAAACCATATAGTACAATATTTAAAAAGTTATCGTCTTTTTTAGAGCGTCCGAATATTAATTCGCCTAACTATATATTTTAAATTTTCATTGGGGGCCCAAATAAAAAAATGTTTTAAAATCCCTTTTTTATTTTTGCATGGAACCTTGTAAATTATAATTTTTGAAAAATCTTTTTGCATATCATTTCGTAAACCAATAAAAAATCAGGTCGTTTGGTACAATTATAAAAAAGTTATTAGTTTTTAAAAGGTGTACGAATACTTTGTATACCCACTGTAGCTGGCTGTATATTTGCGAATCAAATTTTAAAAATGACCTTCACGAAGCTACTCAAGGTCTGTGCAATATCGAATAATCAAGTGTTCTCTATAACCTATGATTTTTGCCTTAAACATCTTCATGTAGCACCTATATTTTTTAAGACAATTTTGTCGAGAAAACCTGTCGCGTTGAACGGTGGCGGGAAGCTCCGATCATTTCGAAACCGTTGAAGGGTTTACCGTTCGGATGGGATGAATCGCCGGTCAGCATGCTCGATGTCTGATTTATTATTCGTATCCATTGTTATCGATTGGTCGAGGGGGATCCTCCGGTGTATCTCATTAACATCGAGCGGTGGCGGCGTGTGCGGCGTGCGCGGCCCGGCCGCGTTTTCATTCAGAGGCTCGAGTGACCCGTGTATTTAAGGGTAAGAGGATTGCCCGTACAATTTTAATATTGAAACGAAGCAAACCAAAGTATTGCCGGTTATCCCGGGGGGCGGCTGGTGGTTGTTTGCATTGCAATACCCACGCCCGCATCGAACGAATTTACGCGGCTTCGAGAGAGGGCAGAGGAACTATCGGCGACGATGCGGTTCGCTGATAAACTCGTATTACAGTCGAATTTGAACTTGTTACGGTGATTCGATGATTAAACATCGACAGCGGACTCCCGGTTTCCGCTTGTGTTTATACGTTTCTCTACATGTATGGGCCCCGCGCACAGCCAGAGCACTGGCGAATATATACGCATATTAACGCGGCATTTACGGTAATTTGCGTTTGGTATTCGATAATTAGTCTTTGCGCTTCGTTAGTGCCAGGAACATTGGCTTTACCCGTGGGCCGAGGCCGTGCTCGACAAATTCTGTCGAATCGCTCGCGCTGAATTTCGGCCCAGCCTTTCGTGAATGCCAATCGGCGATATTTCCGCGGACGTCAACGAGCTCACGTGAACCGCCGAAAAGTCGAAAGAGTATCGTTCGAAAGCCACCCAGGCCAACTACACTCTTACTCTTTGCTGTGTAGCGAACCCGCAAACGAGAGAGCCCGAGCGTCGATCGCGTGTCATGGCACCGGGCTATTAATAACTTTCCTTAATTTATTGCAATATCACATGTGGCCGCCGAGTAAATTCGCTCGAAAATGATATACATTCGTTGCTCGTACACCCCGCGCTCGTAACATCGCTCGGACATGCTTATTAATAGCGTTGCGTAATCGCGTGCTCTTCTACGAACGGAAACTGCTCGGTTCAATTGAATTCCAACTGACCTGGCCATCGGAAAAATCCAATTTCCCGATCTCCAGCTCGATCGACGAGTACCGGAGCAGGAGTTCGACGTCTTTCACGATATTTTTGGAAAGATACGTGGAACGATGTTGAACGGATTTTAATGGACGATTTGTGGTGGCCCGGAAAATCTTTAATTATGACACTGGAAAAAATATTTCTTGCGCTTTTTTTACTAATAACTACATACAGTGAATCACGAAAGTATTTGAACGCACTTTAAAACAGTACAACTTTTTTATAATTGTACCAAACGACCTGATGTTTTGTAAGAGAGATTAGAAGCATTGGTTTACTGAATGATCTGCAAAAAAGATTTTCCAAAAATTACAATTTACAAGGTTGCATGCAAAAATTAAACAATCTTTTTTTTAAAACTTTTTTGTTTGGACCCTTAATGAAAATTTAATATATATGATTTCTAGATCTATGTTAGTTATACACATGCTGAAAATTTCATCAAAATTGTGTGACATGTCCAAGAGCTACAAGTGGTTAAATGTGGTGAAAATCATAGCTTTTCAGTGACTTCTACAGTGACTCCTACTAATGTTCGGACACTCTTAAAAAGACCATAACTTTTTAAATATTGGAATACATATACGATTTGAAATTCTTGGAGAAGTTAGAACAATTGATTTGCTGCACAACGTGACAAAAATTGTTGAAAAAAACTGCAAGTTATCTGAATTGTAGAGAAAATACTGAAAGTTGTATTTTCCAACTTTTTAATGTGAGCTTATATAAAAAAAATTTAGAAAACACACGTTTCGTAGATCTGTATCAATTAAACATTTTCTGAAAATTTCATCAAAATCGTTTAACATGTCCAAGAGCTACAAGTGGTTAAATGTGGTGAAAATCATAGCTTTTTCTGCTTAAAATTCACAGATTCTTACAGTGACTCCTACTAATGTTCGGACACTCTTAAAAAGACCATAACTTTTTGAATATTGGAATACATATACGATTTGAAATTCTTGGAGAAGTTAGAACAATTGATTTGCTGCACAACGTGACAAAAATTTTTGAAAAAAACTGCAAGTTATCTGAATTGTAGAGAAAATACTGCAACTTGTATTTTCCATCTTTTTAATGTGGGCTTATATAAAAAAATTTAGAAAACACGTTTCGTAGATCTGTATCGATTAAACATTATCTAAAAATTTCATCAAAATCGGTCGTCGTTGCAATGAGCTACAAACGTTTGAAGATGGTAGAAATTGCAGCTTTTCACGATTTTCGGCCTCCAACTGCAGTAATTCTAAGGATTCATACATCCTTCAATGCCTGTCGTTTTTTCCTGCATCGACCGATTTCTATGAAATTTACACAGTGCATATAACTGACACAGATTCATAAAATGTATTTTTCAATATTTCAATACAGACCCGCATAAAAAAGTTGTAAAATGCAACTTTTAGTATTTCCTCTACAATTCCGACCAAACGCAATTTTTGAAAAATTTCCTTTTCACATCCTGTAGCAAACTAATTGCTTTAGCTTCCAAAAAAGTTCAAAGTTATCATTTTTTTGGGAGCGTCCGGATATTAATGGGAGTTACTGTACATCTTTCGATGCGTGTAGTTTTTTTCTGCGTTAACCGATTCCGATGAAATTTTCAGCATGTGTATAACTAACATACGTCTACAAAATGCATATTTCAAATTTTCAATTGCGATTTTTTCACGATCACTTTTGCATGTCATTTGGTAAATTAATTCTTCAGTATAAAAAAGTATAAAAAAGTTATACTGTTTTAAAGTGCGTTCAAATACTTTCGTGGTTCAATGTATATTTATTTACGTATTGCATCACGAAGATCGTCTAAAAATACATTTAAATATGTAAACTGTGACATGACCTTCAAATGACCTTGAATTCTGAAATTAAATATAATACATATTTATATTTGATGTAATTTTCAAAAAATTTTGAAGACATTTTTAAAAATTATCTTCTGTGTCTTGCAATTGACGCAGACAATTTTTATTTTCCACGGAGATCCACCGTCTAATATTGAATCTATAATAAATCCACATATAAAGCGCTAGGAATATTTGTAGTGAAAATGCAAGGTGACTGCTTCTGCATAACAGAGAGATGTCCTTATAGGTTTGCACAATTATTTCTCCGGGGAAGACGTATCAAAAATAGCCTCGATTCCTCAAGTTCGCCCGGATCGGATATCGACGAGGAACGGGCCACGGGGAACCAGTGGAAACATAGAATTTACGAGTAAACGTTGGCTCGTGCGACCGTAAGTCACCGTTTTCCATTTCCTGAGACGCTGGTCCGCCGAAACAAACGCGCGAATATCGAAAACAAACGAAACGAAATGTCGCCTCCTACAGTGATAAGTTCCGTCGAAATCCTGGACGAAAGTGATATTTTTCACTTGCTGTAAATTATTCGAATAATATGGCACTATTATTACTCTAATAAGGAAATATGCTTGTTTTATGTTATAAGTATGAAGACAATTTTCTTAACATAACAATTTTACAATATTTTAGATTCTCTTCTCCAACTCTAAAAAATGTTTAGCCATTGTTTATATTAGATTAGATGATTGGATAAGTTCGTGCCCGAATTTCTGATTGTAGGAAAGAATGGCGACTATATAATTGATCAATAAAGTTGTATTCTTTAAAATTTAACCATTGAATATTATTTTTAAATCGAGAATGATTTTCCAATTATAGGAAAAAATGGTGACTATATGTATAATTGATTAATAAAGCTGTATTCTTTACAATTTAACCATTGAATTTTATTTTCAAATCAAGCACGAACTTATGCAATCATCTGATATTATACATCCAAAGAAGTAAAGCAATCTCCTCAGTCTCAATAACCTTACGGTTAAATTACTGTAGAACTATTAGAACCTTCCATTTTAACGAGTCCCGTAAACCTAGTGTTAAAATAAAGAAAACACTTTGCCGCTGAACCTGTCACCGTGCATGGTCGGGACCGGAAAAATGATTTTCCCCAGCGGAGTCCCGGCGTCGACAGACAGACATTATTCATCGTCCGATCGGTGATGATCTGTCCCGCGATGACTCCTGAATAATTAGCCGTTGACGCTGACGTTTGTGCGACGAAACAATGGCTCCATTTTGCGAGCGGAAAAGAGGGCGTTTCGATTCGTTGGTGATTGAACACGGCCGGGAGAACGAACGGTATGTTATGTTTAGCGAGTATGGACACGCCGCGATCTGTCGACGATCCGTCGACGATGCATCGGATGCAATGGAGCAGCCGGTCGGGACGCGACAGCGAGTTTTAGCGGCGTGGAACCTATTATATGTGCTCGTTGTGCGAGAGACGCCACTCTCCCTCATTCTCTCTCTCTATCTCTCTATCTCTGCTCGTTCATAGCGCAGCTAAACCATTGTCCTTTATTCAGCCATGGAACTAATCAGCTTCTCATATCTCCTTGCGGGATTCCAATCAACGAGAGGCGCTCCCGCTCTCGTCCTACGGGTCTCTGGTATTTAGGTGTACCACACAGAGATTGCTGCTCGAAACTCGCTCGAGGATCGTCCGGGACACGAAGAGCACGCCGGGAGAAAATCGGCTCGGGAAATCGGGACTCGGAGAGCACCCTAAAGATCCGACTCAATCAAGTTTCCCTATTGCAACTAGCAAATTATCGTCTGTTAATATTCTGTCCCACAATTGGCCAGGACGAATTTGATTTCGACCGGAAATGACCAGTTCGATAGCTTACCAAGAAAGAATCCTCTCTACCAAGTTACAGCCCCATGTTAAAAATTCTCAAAAAGATCTGACACACTCAGTACATCAAATCACATATTCGAGAATCTTTTCAGATTTTTTAGCTGCAAACTCCGGTTGTAAAAAATGGAAAACATGAAAAAATATAGATTTTACACTGAAGCTGAAGAGCGACCGCCCTGGAAATTAACTGAATGACAAGGTATTGTACGCGTTCTTGGGTTACCCTGGGTTGGTCGACAACTCATTCGACCGACACTGTTTTCATTAACGATTTGACTGTGTTAGCGTCGGCCAAACCGTGTCGATGAAGACATTTGTCGACGATTTGCCCTTGTAGATAAAAACATACAGTCCCTGCTCACTTTATTAGACTCACCTCTATAATCATGATATTTTTAGTTTTACCATGAATAAGAGGTATAGTAGTCTTATGCAAATATCACTTAATGATGACCAATGAATTTTCCATATATTTATTTTACAAAAACAATGGATACAAACACAAATAGATCAATAGAATTCTAAAAACACTAATATTTTGTAAATCCGTCCTTAGCTCCTCTTAAAGCCGCAACTCTTCTGGACATGCTATCTATGCAAGTTTGTGCAATTTCTTTTAATGCAGCGTTATGGTCCCAGACATTTTCAATCGGATTCATGTCCGGTGAGTTGCCGGGCCATGGAAAGGTTTTTTGCTCTTGCAAGAAAATTTTACACTTGGATAAGCAACCCATAAGGCAACCTTGTAGTATAAAATCGTTATCCCATAGGTTGAAAACAGCGTTGAATTCCTTATAAGATTTCAAACAGCACCAATTCTTCAGGTGAGTCTAATAAAGTGAGCAGGGACTGTAGTGTCGACGAAAGTTAAGGTGAAGTGCCCTATGCCTGGACAGCATGTTTTTCTATTTTAAATTTTATCACTTTAAATAAACAAAAACAATTTCTTAAGAGTTTTAACATACAGTTCAGAGTTTGTAAAGTAATTTAAAATAAAAAAATCATTGTTTAGGTTAATATCTTAATTGTATTAACAAGAATAATTCAAACCTACAGTTGGACATATTAAATCCAATCTAAGCTAGTACCTGGACAGAAGTAAAGCCTATATCGGGACAAATTCAATTTACGAGTTGATCGAGCGAACATAACCTAAAACGTTGGTTGGTGGCGCTGTTGCGCATGACGAATAGAAGATGCTTTGCGTAATATGTAGTATTCTTATCATAGATTATAGTATTGTATTATTTAACCAAATATATATTTATTTTCATTTACTGTTTTCATAAAACTTGTCATAATACAACTTTTAAGCTTAGGTAGTAATACTGATAGATTTAAGATATAAACATAAAGTATTATTAACGTCACAACCGGAATACATTTTCTACATACGTTATTCAAGCTAATAGAAGACTAATTATACGTACATGTAGTTAAATAATTTGCAAACAATGCGTTGATTTTATTCACAAACACGTGTCCGGCTTCAGGCGTAAGCACATTGCGTATAAGCTTAGAGTGGAACAGCTACTGTCATCGCGTCCCAGTATGGAGTACTTATATTTGAAAACAGTCCTAATCTTGGACATCTAATATTTGGATTAATAATTATTATTTACGTTAAGTTTGATTGCCAATTTATTTTAAAATATCAATATTATTATGCGTGATAATTATTTTTTGTCTGAAGGCTTAAATTATATCTTTTTTTCTAACAAAAGTTCGAACTATAAATGCACATGATTCGCATGTAAATAGACTATTTTGTATACTGTTTTCAGATGAACTTCGAATTCATTTTTAAATTTCAATTGATGTCTTAATGAAGTAATATTCACACCTACTTGTAGCTAAGGCTTCAGAATATATAATATAATTATTTAATCTCTTAATTACTGACTTTAATATGAAAATTCAATTGTCCAGATTTAGGTATCACTTTTGGACTGTCCAGGCTTAGGGCACTTCACCTTATTCTGTCCAACAATTGGCCAGAACGAATTTGATTTCGACCGGAAATGGCCCGTTCGATAGCTTACCAAGAAAGAATCCTCTCTGCCAAATTGCAGCCCCATGTTAAAAATTCTCAAAAAGATCTGACACACTCAGTACATCAAATCACATATTCGAGAATTTTTTCAGATTTTTTAGCTGCAAACTCCGGTTGTAAAAAATGGAAAACATGAAAAAATACAGATTTTGTACTGAAGCTGAAGAGCGACCGCCCTGGAAATTAACTGAATGACAAGGTATTGTACTCGTTCTTACCTTTCTCAAAAAAGTAGACTTACACCACAAAATATAATTACATCCACACTCATGTATTAATGCGCTAACAAAACATTGTATTTATAATTTTACACCAAAAGTGGTCGCCAATGACCTCGATGTTAATGCGACCTTTATAAATAAACAATATAAACAAAAAAATTGTACTTCCCGTCTATTTGCCCGACTGGAACGTGCACCGATGAATTCAGCGGTATGTTTACGATGTCGGACACCGTGGTCGCGCAAGAAACGGCTCAGAAATCGCGGGAGTGTGATCTCGATGGCGCGAAATCTCGCGAGCTGGCTGGTGATCGCTCGAAAGGCACACATAGCTGAATCGTTGCGAGAGCATAGGTAAATCGTTGCGAAAGCTTTGCGAAAGCAGGGGAGAATGGCTCGAAAGGGCAAAGAAAACGCATAGGTCATCGGTCGGCGAGCGTTATGTGCGGTTACTGTATGTGTGTATGTGTACGCGGACAAAACCCGGGGCCGGTTCACTGGCATTAAAGCTGTTCCTTCTCTCCTTTTTCTCTCTCTCTCTATCTGCCTCTCTGTCTCACTCTCCGGGGCTGATGTAGGATCGTGTGTGCCTCGATCACACGGCGCTGCGCTTTTTTATTGCCCGAACGAGCAACGTCCCCAGCGACACGCCCCCTAAGGTGGTAAAAGCACGTAGTCAGCTCCCTTTATGGGGGCTAGCCGTAAAGCGGAAAAAGAGGACAGCGTGGATAATTACCCCGGCAATAACGCCGTCTATGTAAACCTGTGCCCGCGCCATATCGGCCCAGCCTCTATAAGTAATCTCGTTTCCATATGTAATTTTAACGCGGTAAAATTGCCCCACGAAAACCAACGACTACCGAGAGCATCGATAACGCGGACCGGCTCCCGAACATACTATATATACAGTCGAACAGCTTCCACCGAATGTTCGATCCGGTGTAGGATAGATCCCTCTCTTCCGTTTCAATATTGAACAAAACGCGGTCCCACGGTATTTTCGAGTTTTCCATGGCTTCCTTAAACATCCTATCGGCACGGTGCTTCGGCAGATATTCCCGCGTGCTTAATCCGTACGTTCTATCGATGGTTTCCGCTTGACTGCGGTGTTTGGTAAAAGATACGCAAGTGGAGATAATTTTTGATGTATTGTCATTGGTGGACTGCGTATACCTATGTGGAAAATAAAAATTATCTGCATGGGCTACAGCTTACTAGCTGTATTCTACCGAATTAAAAATTGAGTAACTTGCAGTTAAAGATTTATTAGAAAGGGAGATTTCGCAATGGATAGAAAACAGCTGATAGCCAGAGAAAGATGGAGGGGCCGGTAATTCAGGAAGTTCGGAACGAGCTGAACATTGATCGACACCTTTGAGACGTTTCGGATTCTCCTTATCAAAGAAGAAATTCCGGGCCGAGGATAATCGAGAAATATAGCGGTGGTATAGCGTAAGATGAGAAGTACGAGGATGAGGAGGATGAGCAGGAGGCGTCGAGGCATAGCTTGTTCGCCGGGTCCCGTCGATAAATTAGTTCTGAAAGTAGTCAAGGCACGACCGCGAAACATAACTACATACACTAGGCGGCGCAGAAGAGTTATTGGCAATTTACGGGAGAGTGATCGATGAAGCAATCGAACGGGCGCAGATTCACTGATAAAATTCCGTCCGACGTTGCCCGGGACACGCCTAGAGATATTAAGTTCTCGACGAGACCGACTTTATAGGCAAAAGCACACCGACGACGACGACGACGACCGGAAGAAAGGACGACGAACCAAGGCAGGAAGGAAGGAAGGAAGGAAGGAAGGGAGGAAGGAAGGAAGGAAGGAAGGAAAGGACGGAGCGGAGGAGGAGAGCAAGGGTAGATAGGAAGGAAGTAAGTAAGGAAAGTTAAGAAACTCGAGAACTCAGCATCTTCCCGGTACAGGCGGGTAGTCGAATGGGGCTCGGTGGTAGGGATAAGGCGACACCACATAACTTCTACCGCATATTGGTCGACTCGGGGTCTAGAAGAGAGTCGGTGGTTATGTGGGCGGACGAGTACGGGGGTGCCATATCCAATATTATCGAACGAGTTCAGCGAGGGGGGCCGAGGGTGTGCATGGGACTTTCGATGAGGCGAACCAGCCTCCGCTCCTCCTCGCGCTCGGAAACTCGCAGTTTGACTCTCAGGGTGCGCGCGTCATGTTTAAGCGGCAATTTTCCCCGTCTCCGTCCTTCTTCGCTGTGGTTCCGTCTGCCCACTCCCTCTCCCAGTCAGTGCCACCCTTTTGGTTCCTTATGTCCTCGGGGCTTGCCTCGCCTGCCACTGACAGATAGGACCAAAGTTGCGTCCCCGACGCCCGCGACGCGACGCTCCGCGTTCGAGAGAACCCACACGCGTATTCTTACTCGTACCAATACAACGCTCGTGTATTACCAGAGGCGGCTCCTTGCTTCGACTGGCTCCCAGCCCCCGACCGCGATTAACCCCCTCGATCGCGATTTCTTCACAGTTTGATGGGAAAATTTTTCCTGTGGCGCTTCGTGGCGGGGACGAATTTTTTCCTTCGTTCTCAACCCCTCGTTTTGTTGTATCGGGACAGGCGATGCAGATTTTTTTGTTAGAAATTGTTCGCGAGTTACCGGACACTTGAATCCTTGATGAAAATTGATAAAAATGATCAGGTGGATACCGTGAATAAATCCGGAAGGCGTTTTCATGTCTACATCCATTACGGATTTGAAGATTGAAGTTTCCCCTGTAAAAAGACTCCTAGAAAGTCGATAAACGATTTTTTTTAGTGGTGCTATTGGAGTTTGAAGAGGAAGCGGCATGCGTCTGACCATAACCTGTCAATACTACTTCTTGTGTAGAGTACTGCGCGAGAATCTGACGAACTTTCATAGCCAATTTTCTCGAATACAAAGTATTGTCTGGACAAATTTTATTCAATATTTTTCTTCTTCTCCCTGAAGAGTAATGCCCTGTTTGGTTACACGGTCGGATCGGAATTGTATACAATATACAGGGTGAGTCACCTAACGTTGCCACCTCAAATATCTTTGTAGTTTTTAAAGATACGTCGAATGTCTGGAGGACAAAGTTGAATGGTAAAATGGGGCTCGTACGATACCGAACAAATTTATATTTTTATGTAATTTTTTCTAGAGATATGAAGGTCACCTTCATTTTTTAAAATGGAATGTCCTACTTTTTATCTAATTAGATTTAGGACATATGAAGGTCAACACTTTTATACTCAGAATTTGATACTCTACCGATCCATGGTATAAAAAATACGACATTCCAATTAAAAGAATGAAGGTGACCTTGATATCTCTAAAAAAAATTACATAAAAATAAAAGTTAACCCTTTCACGCTGGAACAGCGTACGCGCCTCGGAAAGGTAGCTGATGTATTCTAGTTTATTAGAAGTATCTTACTACTAATTTGGAGTTAATATCCCAAGCGGAAAATCATACTAAGTTAGTCACCTAACGGTGCCATCTCAAATATCTTTGTTGTTTTCAAAGATACGTCGAATGTCTGGAGGATAAAGTTGAATGGTAAAATGGGGCTCGTACGATGCCGAACAAATTTCTATTTTTATGTAATTTTTTTAGAGATATGAAGGTCACCTTCACTTTTTAAAATGGAATGTCCTATTTTTTATCTAATTAGATTTAGGACATATGAAGGTCAACCACTTTTATACTCAGAATTTGATACTCTACCGATCTATGGTACAAAAATACGACATTCCAATTAAAAAAATGAAGGTGACCTTGACATCTCTAAAAAAATTATATAGAAATATGAATTTTTTTGGTATCGTATGAGCCCCAATTTTACCATTCAACTTTGTCCTTCAGACACTCGACGCATCTTTAAAAACAACAAAGATATTTGAGGTGGCAACGTTAGGTGACTCACCCTTTATACAGGGTGAATTCGATAAAGCAGATCACCTAAATATCTCCGTTACTTTTCGTTGTACAATAAAACTTCATAGGACAAAGTTACACTGTTTGAAGGGCCACATATAACGGTGTAAGGGAAACAAAATTTCAAGGTCATTTTTATGAGATTTCAAGGTTATTGATGTTTTTTTTAAATGGAATGGGGTATTTTTTATTACATCAATCGATGCAGCTGGACATTCGTTATAAAAAAAGTACTAACCTATGTATGTCGAAAAGTTAGTAGTTCACGAGATATTTCGATTTAAATAACTCACAAATACCATTACTGTCGTGCTAAGATGTTACGCAAGTAAGTAAACACTAACATCAATTTCAATTTCAATGTCAATTTTTCAATTTTAATTTCAATATCAACTCCTATTCTTCATTTTCAACTTCAATTTTTCCATTTCAACTTCAATTTCTACTCTTTCATTTCAACTTCAATTTCAACTCCAATTTTTCAATTTCACTTCGTTAATTTCAATTCTTCAATTTCAACGTCAATTTTTCAATTTCAATATCAACCCTTCATTTTCAATTTCATTTTTAACGTCAATTTTTCAATTTCAACTCTATAATTTACACTACCAAGTATACGCTAACATCTTAGTACAACAGTAATGTTTTAGAGTTATTTAAATCGAAATATCTCTTGAACTACTAACTTTTCGACATACATAGGTTAGTACTTTTTTATAACGAATGCCCAGCTGCATCGATTGATATATTAAAAAATACCTCATTCCATTTAAAAAAAACATCAATAACCTTGAAATCTCATAAAAATGACCTTGAAAATTTTGTTTCCCTTACACCGTTATATATAGCCCTTCAAACAGTGTAACTTTGTCCTACGAAGTTTCTTTGTACAACGAAAAGTAACGGAGATATTCAGGTGACCTGCTTCATCGAATTCACCCTGTATTGTATACAACGATTAGCATGATTTTCCGCTTGGTATATTAACTCTAAATGAGTAGTAAGATACTTCTAATAAACTAGATTACATCAGCTACCTTTCCGGTGCGCGTACGCTGTTCCAGCGCGAAGGGGTTAACCGTCCTCGAAAGTCTAGGTATCCTCTTTTGCTAGGTATCCTCGCGCAGCAGCTGATTGTACAGGGCGGATTAGAGTCGAAGGAGATCGGCTCGAGATAGCAATCGACTTACCCGCTCGGCCGGATTGTGCTTTACGGCACAGACGAACCGGTAACCTGTGCTGGTAGCTAGCAGACTATCCCAGGTAACCGGCACCCTGGGTAATGTTCTCGCGATCGGCTCGCGACCGAGTTATAGAAGATTCCCCGTAATTGGATCATCGAAGGGAACAAGAGAAGGGGAGAGGGGGGAGTAGACGAAGTCGAGAGAGAAATATATATCTATATATACATATATATATAATAAGGGATTAACCTAACAGCACTTTACTTTATACCGACCATTCCGTGCGGAGGCGATCCAAACACTCGTCGGCTGGGTCATTATCCTAAACAATCCTTTTGTCGATTACCGCTTAAGCCGTTTAAAGACCGGCCAACTGGAGCACTGGCGGATTAAAAGTCCGTGCAATAAAGGTTAATTTTCCTTAAGCACCCTGTTAACACCGCAATAACATTGAGCGGTGCGCGATAAAATTGCCCCGCGCGGGGGTGGCAGAGTGGGTACAAGAGAACGAGAAAAAGAAAGAGAGGGAACTCCGGTCGATGGAGAGAGGGGTAGGGAGAAGAACGGAAGAAAGTAGGAGAAAAGAGAGAGGGTGATAGAGAGAGGGGGGAGGGGACCGGGTCAAAAAACAACGATGTCGCAGGCACGTCTTACCGGATCGCCGTGAAATATATTTCGCCGACTCAGCCCGCGGTACGATCGTTTTGCCGAAGGAAAGAATCGGACGATCCCGTTTCGATGGAATGGAACTGCTTGGGTAGGGAGAGCGGGGAGGAGGATGAGAGGGGAGCCGGGGGGGATGGAAAGCAAACCCCCTCGCCCGGAGAATTCAACCGGGGCTCACGGACCGATCGAGACACACGACGTTTACACACAGTCCCGCGAGTCTAAGAAACTACGACCACGAACGAGGGACCCGGGGCTGAGACCGAGGAAAGTGGACCAACTCGCAGCTCCCGTTTCTCTCCCCTCGGACCGAACGCGTTTCTCTCGTTCTTCTCTTCGTCGTCGTTCTCGTCGACGTCGACGGTGTCGCGTTTTTCCCCTCCCCCGGCAGCTACCTCCGTCGTCCATTGTATCGTTACGGTGACAGATTTCCCCCTAAATGAACTTGTAATATACTCCGCCGGCCGTAAACGACTGTCCACTACCATTTGCTTCTGTTTATTAACCCTCATTCGTCACTCGTGTCCCTTAGCTTCGACCCTCGAAGTCGAATCGACGCTGCGGTCGAATCGATTCGGTGGCAAGATAGATGTGGGGTGAGACGGTAGCAGACTGTCGATCATTATGCATTTATAGAATCCGTACATTTCGATAATGTTTGAGATCTTGCGTAGCGAATCAATTCTCGAGCTCTTGATCGAGTTAGTTCCTGAATTTTAAATTCTGAATGTTAAATAATCCTTTGAAGTCTCGAACCATTGAATCATAGTCGAATCCTACCACTCATAGAGTCACTAGAATTGTCCTGTTGGTACCAATCAAGGTACAAACGATAACACCGTGCATGTAGTCGATGTTTTCTATGGATATTGAGCAGAGTGGTTTGGCTCGCAGGGATCATATAAAGAAGCAATGTGGCGGAGAAGGGAAAAATGCAGCTAAACATGAGGGTCCGTGCGTTCTTTCTCACTCCTGTCTCTCTCTCTTTCTCTCTTCGTTTCGGCGACTAATCTAACTCCATTCGGCTGGTCGTGTTCTCAGGGAAACTGGATTGAAAAGCATCGTGTACGGAGAGCGGAGCCCCGTGCCCGACTCCCGCTCGATACGTAAGAGGCGTGACCGAAATAAAACTGCTTGGAAATTGAAAGCAAAGAGCGCTTTTATCGCGTCGCACGCCTCGTTATATCTCGGACCTATTGGACCAACTACCATCGAACGACCGGCAACGGTGCTTATTTCGGAAATAAAAACATGGGAACCTAATCCCTCGGTGTAGCACGACGGTGCATGAAGAAAAGAGAAAGAGCTAGCGCGCGCTCTCTCTCTCTCTCTCCGAAGAATACACCCGGTCCATTGATCATGCAACTCGCGAACGCCTCGATTTTCTTCGTTTCCGAGTCGTGCCCGGGAATCGAATATCTCCCGAGGCCGTTCGATCTCGGAATTACATCGGAACCACCCATCGATCCGGCCGATCGACGCGATACACCTGCGAGAGATCGAGTGTCGCTTGATTACAGCGCGTACCGAGCCCGGAGCTTCTCCTGTTACCGATCCACGCTCCGGCCCAGGTGAACTAACCGACTACTCCGTGGTCAGGATGAATATACAACGAATATTAGCAAGTGAAATCGCGAGAATCATGGTAAAACACGTGCGACCAACTTTCGACAGGTCGGATTTGGTAACTTGTTGTCTGCGGCTAACGAAATTCCACTTCGCGGACCTTTTTGAATTTTAAATCTGCCAGTGCTCGGAATTATGACATGCGCGGAGCTTCGAACCTTTAAATATTGAACATTGAGAGTGGCAGACTTGAACCTGAAGACTCGGTACATTGAATCTTTGAATCATTGAAACAGTGAACCCCTGAAGCCTTGAACTATTGACCCGCTGACCCTCGAGTCCTAAATCACTTGAATTCACGGGTTCAACGCTGAACCTGAATAAGAATTGAATTATTATACCTTCAACCCTTAGAATGACGAATCCTAGAACCTTGGAACTTTGGATCCTGTAATTCGGAACTCTGGAATCATGGTAAAACACGTGCGACCAACTTTCGACAGGTGGGATTCGGTAACTTGTTGTCTGCGGCTAACGAAATTCCACTTCGCGGATCTTTTTGAATTTTAAATCTGAGAGTGCTCGGAATTATGACATGCGCGATGCTTCGAACCTTTAAATATTAAACATTGAGAGTGGCAGAATTGAACCTGAAGACTCGGTACATTGAATCTTTGAATCATTGAAACAGTGAACCCCTGAAGCCTTGAACTATTGACCCGCTGACCCTCGAGTCCTAAATCACTTGAATTCACGGGTTCAACGCTGAACCTGAATAAGAATTGAATTATTATACCTTCAACCCTTAGAATGACGAATCCTAGAACCTTGGAACTTTGGATCCTGTAATTCGGAACTCTGGAATCATGGTAAAACACGTGCGACCACCTTTCGACAGGTCGGATTCGGTAACTTGTTGTCTGCGGCTAACGAAATCCCACTTCGCGGACCTTTTTGAATTTTAAATCTGCCAGTGCTCGGAATTATGACATGCGCGAAGCTTCGAACCTTTAAATATTGAACATTGAGAGTGGCAGACTTGAACCTGAAGACTCGGTACGTTGAATCTTTGAATCATTGAAACAGCGAACCCCTGAAGCCTTGAACTATTAACCCGCTGACCCTTGAGTCCTACATCACTTGAATTCACGGGTTCAACACTGAACCTGAATAATAATTGAATTATTATACCTTCAACCCTGGAACCTTAGAATGACGAATCCTAGAACCTTGGAACTTTGGATCCTGTAATTCGGAACTCTGGAATCATGGTAAAACACGTGCGACCAACTTTCGACAGGTCGGATTCGGTAACTTGTTGTCTGCGGCTAACGAAATTCCACTTCGCGGACCTTTTTGAATTTTAAATCTGCCAGTGCTCGGAATTATAACATGCGCGAAGCTTCGAACCTTTAAATATGAAACATTGAGAGTGGCAGATTTGAACCTGAAGACTCGGTACATTGAATCTTTGAATCATTGAAACAGCGAACCCCTGAAGCCTTGAACTATTGACCCGCTGACCCTTGAGTCCTAAATCACTTGAATTCACGGGTTCAACGCTGAACCTGCATAATAGTTGAATTATAATACCTTCAACCCTTGAACCTTAGAATGACGAATCCTAGAACCTTGGAACTTTGCATCCTGTAATTCGGAACTCTGGAATCATGGTAAAACACGTGCGACCAACATTCGACAGGTCGGATTCGGTAACTTGTTGTCTGCGGCTAACGAAATTCCACTTCGGGGATCTTTTTGAATTTTAAATCTGAGAGTGCTCGGAATTATGATATGCGCGAAGCTTCGAAACTTTAAATATTGAACATTGAGAGTGGCAGACTTTAACCTGAAGACTCGGTACATTGAATCTTTGAATCATTGAAACAGTGAACCCCTGAAGCCTTGAACTATTGACCCGCTGACCCTTGAGCCCTAAATCACTTGAATTCACGGGTTCAACACTGAACCTGAATAATAATTGAATTATTATACCTTCAACCCTTGAACCTTAGAATGACGAATCCTAGAACCTTGGAACTTTGAATCCTGTAATTCGGAACTCTGGAATCATGGTAAAACACGTGCGACCAACTGTCGACAGGTCGGATTCGGTAACTTGTTGTCTGCGGCTAACGAAATTCTACTTCGCGGATCTTTTTGAATTTTAAATCTGAGAGTGCTCGGAATTATGACATGCGCGAAGCTTCGAACCTTTAAATATTAAACATTGCGAGTGGCAGACTTGATCCTGAAGACTCGGTACATTGAATCTTTGAATCATTGAAACAGTGAACCCCTGAAGCCTTGAACTATTGACCCACTGACCCTCGAGTCCTAAATCACTTGAATTCACGAGTTCAACACTGAACCTGAATAATAATTGAATTATTATACCTCCAACCCTTAGAATGACGAATCCTAGAACCTTGGAGCCTTGAACTTTGGAACT
Source organism: Lasioglossum pauxillum (assembly GCA_933228785.1). Taxonomy (NCBI): domain Eukaryota; kingdom Metazoa; phylum Arthropoda; class Insecta; order Hymenoptera; family Halictidae; genus Lasioglossum; species Lasioglossum pauxillum. The sequence continues at coordinate 48,051,420 of OW121702.1, read as the reverse complement.
TTGGATCCTGTAATCCGGAACTCTGGAACCCTGAACAATCGTGACGATTGCTCTGTACTGCAACTCGGAACGTTCGATTTGCGACGCGAAGGTGAGAAATCCCCGTTGACCGACATACTACGCGCGAACGCGACGCGACGCGACGTACGATCTCGAGTATTCTATGCCGAGGAATCGACGGGCACTCCGGAACCCAAGGGAGTAGAAGGACTCGTCGGTAAGAGACGGGTCTGTCAGTGACTTTGACGGAGCTGAGGCAGTTCGAGCGAAGAGCCGGGGAGCTTGTACTTTTTCTCGACAAGGCAGACGCTTTTGTCATCGTGGAATCAATTTTCACGGGGAGAGACGGTAACTGGGGCAAGATCCGAGCTTTTTTCGATAGCATGCGATCTCGATACTGTTACGTCCAGCTGAAGGAACGATGGGGCCGCGTGACCTGCATGCCAGAAGTTGCTTTCGCTCTTGGGAATTCTATCCAAGCCAAAAATACAATCATAATATTCTTACCGAATTCCGGATTTTTCTCTTCTTACGCGATTAACATCATTTTGCTATTACATGGGCGATTGCCATTAAAAAGAAAACTATTTCTAGTGCCGCGTACTCAGATGTAACCCAAACACAATAGAATTCTTCGCCGTAGAGAGATACAACGAATCAAATCCCGGTGACAAAAGGAAATATGCGACCCGTTCAGTACACACATTTCTCACATTTCTCAAATCTTCCAACAATTTCGTCTGACGGCAAGCTTCGCCTACACCAGGGCTCGCCCCATACATTGTTACAGTTTTCGATAAGTATGCAAAATAGGACAAAAATGAAAAAGATTATTTTATTTTAGAACCTGATGATTTTTCTTCCGATTTCTAGCCAAAGCGACTAGTGCGTGTCGCGCGAGGTTGTCAGCGATCGTTCTTTTTCTTTCGGTCGGAAGCTGAACAAACTCCGGGGGCCGAGACACAGTCTGCCGAACGAAGGGGTAGAAAATTAGATAGGGGCAACTACTCGAAATAGAGGTGATAAAGCTCAATTATGGAACGATGGAGTGGCGGGATTCGGCGCGGGAAAGGAACCGCCTAGGATCCTGTTTAACCTCGCTTCAGTTCCAAGCCCGAGCCCGAGAAGAGCCCGTGTACGTGCCACGGACTCCTGCTACATATTCCGCTTATTTCCACTGGCTCCGGTGATACTGGCTAGCCGAGCGAATCCCCTTTCCGTCTCCTAACCCCGGCCCGGGTTCTCTCCGGACGTTAATTAGAGGAATATCAAATTTTGACTCGGGCCACGGTCCCTTATTTCGCGTTCGGAACTCGACTATTACCGACCCTGGCTTAACAGCCTGATTATAAGGCGATTCTACTGAATTTTCCAAAGGACACCTGCACTTCTGAAATTATCACGCACACTGGAAATTATCGGGATTATGGCTCACTATTGTCATTTATAGTGGATCCAACATTCTAGACCAAGCAACAAGACTATTTTAATAAATTAATACTATTACTTTTCATTCGAAAACCAAGACTTTTGAAGTGAAACTTCTTTGCTGAGGGGGCTACAATTTTCTAGCGTTACGGAAGTGACGAAATTTCGCGAATAATCTCGAATAGTTTGACAAGTAACATTTCCATAATTAATTTACTAACTTTAAAGACTTCATTGGTGAACTTTTAAGATTGTAGAATGCAAAATGAAGCCTTGGCTGCATTCCCATTTCAGTTTTATGCAGGTTTGATGCTTAAATTGTTAGTTATTAACAAATTTTGGAACCAGAATCATCGTCGAGAACTCTAGGGCCGTCGGCGTCGAGTACATTCAAGTTAGTATAATTGCAACACTTATATTTCAAATTCTAGATCTACTAAATACAGTAAATCCTCTATAAACGCAAAAAGGACTTACACGATAAACGCAAGAAAATATCCCCTCCACTGTAGTAATCTGATCTCGGCTCAGTCGCCGGCACAGTTCAAAGGCCCGCGCGTCCTTCCAATGTAATACCAATATAAACATCTTTTTATTATTGCTTATTGAAGTGAAACTTCTTTGCTGAGGGGGCTACAATTTTCTAGCGTTACGGAAGTGACGCGGTCGAGCGTTACGGAAGTGACGAAATTTCGCGAATAACCTCGAATAGTTTGACAAGTAACATTTCCATAATTAATTTACTAACTTTAAAGACTTCATTGGTGAACTTTTAAGATTGTAGAATGCAAAATGAAGCCTTGGCTACATTCCCATTTCAGTTTTATGCAGGTTTTATGCTTAAATTGTTAGTTATTAACAAATTTTGGAGAAGTGGTATGTTATGTATGTCTGTCCTTGTCGCAAAGTTCGACCATGCTTGTCTTACGCATTATGGGAACTTCCGAAACAATCAGCCCGCGCAACAATTGTTAATAACTAATTAACCAGAGTTAATTTGTGAACATTTGCAATTGGATAACATAGAATCAACCTCCAGCTACTTTCACATGCAGTTTCTCATCGGATTTTGTTCCGAATGAAAGATTCATAAACAATTATCCAAACCCTTGTTCTAAACTAACCTGAAAAATTTTGACAGGTGTCAGGTAAGTAAAAAAACATACGCGCGGAAAACCACGCGCGACAGAAGTAAAACTTCTTGCAGTCTAGTAATGTTTAGAAATAAATTAGGATTGGAAATGGTAAATAATCCTAATGAAGCGACAACGAGATCAGGAACAACTCTCGATGCAGTATTTGCAAGACATTTAGGCAAAGTTGAATCAAGAATATTTATATCATATTTTAGCTATCACGAGCCAATTGTTTCAATGATAGAATCATAGAAAATCATAGAAAAAATAATGGACGATCAAAATTTGCGACGCAAAGAAGGAGAGCGTATGGAAAATGCTATGAATTATGTCTCTTTCTTTCCCATATGCGCTCCTTCTTCGCGTCGCAAATTTTGATCGTCCATTATTTTTTCTATGATTTTCTATGATTCTATCATTGAAACAATTGACTCATGATAGCTAAAATATGATATAAATATTCCTGATTCAATTTTGTCTAAATGTCTTGCAAATACTGCATCGAGAGGTGATCTTGTTGTCGCTTCATTAGGATTATTTACCATTTCCAATCCTAATTTACTTCTAAACATTACTAGACCGCAAGAAGTTTTACTTCTGCCGCGCGTGGTTTTCCACGCGTATGTTTTTTAAACAATTTTTTACAATTTCTTAGACGCAGGCATAGTAATGTAATAATTGTTTTAGTAGAGACTTGCGAGCGCTAAGATCTTTTACATTTTGTTTTACAAATTAAATATTGAATGATTCAATTTAAATAACTCATGCAATTAATCGTGCGCTACATTCGTTACAATTCTGTCAATCATTCCTCCGGTTAATTTACAATTACTAGATTTTATGCACTCTGATCATTTACAAAGCTAAAGTCGTATTTAAAGCAGTGCACAATTCGGTCAATGATCGACCAACATTCTCCCGGGTAGTATGGCTGCTCAAGCGCATCGGTAACGAGGTTCGACATTCCCCGGAACACCATGGAAGCCATCGGTACGCCATTCTAGGGGGACGGGCGTCGATGGGGCGCCGATAAGTGTAATGGAACGGGAGTTTTCCCCCCGATCGAGATTTCAATTTTCTTTCAGCTAGCCGCCGCGCCGCGTCGCTTCGGAGACACTCGTTCACAGGGAATATTTCATGCGCGATGTAGATATCAGCCGGATAAACCACTTCCAACGCGTCGCGGTTATTCTGAAACGCGAGAAAGCGGGGGGGGGGAGGATGGGAAAAGCGTGGGGGGACACGGCCGAATGAAATTCACGTCGGCTGAAAGCTGAGCCATCATACGGCTTTGTCCTACGAGTTGATAATGTTTCGGAACGAACGCAATTCCACGGAGGAGGAGACGAGGAGCGAATATTTCGTGGTCGAGCGAGCGAAAGAGAAATCGGCGAATGCCGGACACGGGACGAGCGAGAAAACAGAGAATTATCGTGAAAACGGGGATGAGGGAGAGGGAGAGAGAGAGGGAGATCGGGTGGTACTGGGAGGGAGGAAGAGAGAGAAAGAGAAATTACCGACGGTCAATGACAGAGTTTCCTGCGGTTTTCTCCGTTCGTCCGGCTGCATTCACGGCTCGGTAACCTCGCAATAAATCCACTGGCTCTCGCTCCTTCTTTCACACCCTCGCCACTCTTGTTGTTACTCTCCTCTCCTCTCCTCTCTCTTCTCGTCGTTGCTGCTCTCGTTCACTTAGCCCGTTGCATAGATATCCAACCATGTACGCCTGAAATTCCGCGCCGGACCGTGAATCAGCGCGAATGAAACGGGTGATTAACCCCGAGCGAGGAAATGACGACGCCCCTTGAGATCATGCGATTCTTAACCGGTCGAGTGCCATGTGCACCTTCCGACAAAATCCAGCCGACAATTGCCCAGCGTTTCTTTCGTAAATGTAAGCCAGATGGTGCTTCTCTAATTAATTAATGTGTCGGACACGTACCCAAACGTTCCCATGGTAAAATGTACAATACACCACTGTATAACAGGATGGATAAATTATTTACATGATGAAGTAGACAGAAAACAAGTTGTCCATCCGTCACAGATTAATCGCTGGACAAACTATGTTATATATAGTTTGTAGATAATGAAATGTCATTTAGGAAACGGCTCACAGTGACGGGTTGCAGAGGTTCAAACGGGAACTGACAGTGTGTCAGTAGTTAGAGAATTTTTTAAATATGCTTCCAGTAAGTTGTCTGAAATACCCGGCATACAATATGTGCTTCGCTATCTCTGAAGCTTCTGACCGGACTAATATCAGTTTGAAACAGTTTCTATAAACGGCGACAGTGAAGACAGACATTGACAAAGAGCCTGTTCTATTTTTTTTACATAAAACCTTTTAGCCACGAATATTTCAACCTACTAACTTAAAATGTAGCTGTAGAATGAAAATAGATTTTATTATATGATGCACTATTTTCAACAGATTAAAATTGCCTTCTAGCCACGAATATTTCAACCTACTAACTTAAAATGTAGCTGTAGAATGAAAATAGATTTTATTATATGATGCACTATTTTCAACAGATTAAAATTGCCTTCTAGCCACGAATATTTCAACCTACTAACTTAAAATATAGCTGTAGAATGAAAATAGATTTTGTTATTATATGATGCACTATTTTCAACAGATTAAAATTGCCTTCTAGCCACGAATATTTCAACCTACTAACTTAAAATATAGCTGTAGAATGAAAATAGATTTTATTATTATAAGATGCACTATTTTCAACAGATTAAAATTGCCTTCTAGCCACGAATAATTCAACCTACTAACTTAAAATATAGCTGTAGAATAAAAATAGATTTTATTATTATAAGATGCACTATTTTCAACAGATTAAAATTGCCTTCTAGCCACGAATATTTCAACCTACTAACTTAAAGTATAGCTGTAGAATGAAAATAAATTTTATTATTATATGATGCACTATTTTCAACAAATTAAAATTGCCTTCTAGCCACGAATATTTCAATCTACTAACTTAAAATATAGCTGTAGAATGAAAATAAATTTTATTATTATATGATGCACTATTTTCAACAGATTAAAATTGCCTTCTAGCCACGAATATTTCAATCTACTAACTTAAAATATAGCTGTAGAATGAAAATAAATTTTATTATTATATGATGCACTATTTTCAACAGATTAAAATTGCCTTCTAGCCACGAATATTTCAATCTACTAACTTAAAATATAGCTGTAGAATGAAAATAGATTTTGTTATTATATGATGCACTATTTTCAACAGATTAAAATTGCCTTCTAGCCACGAATATTTCAACCTACTAACTTAAAGTATAGCTGTAGAATGAAAATAAATTTTATTATTATATGATGCACTATTTTCAACAGATTAAAATTGCCTTCTTGCCACGAATATTTCAACCTACTAACTTAAAATATAGCTGTAGAATGAAAATAGATTTTGTTATTATATGATGCACTATTTTCAACAGATTAAAATTGCCTTCTAGCCACGAAGATTTCAATCTACTAACTTAAAATATAGCTGTAGAATGAAAATAGATTTTGTTATTATATGATGCACTATTTTCAACAGATTAAAATTGCCTTCTAGCCACGAATATTTCAATCTACTAACTTAAAATATAGCTGTAGAATAAAAATAGATTTTATTATTATAAGATGCACTATTTTCAACAAATTAAAATTGCCTTCTAGCCACGAATATTTCAATCTACTAACTTAAAATATAGCTGTAGAATGAAAATAGATTTTGTTATTATATGATGCACTATTTTCAACAGATTAAAATTGCCTTCTAGCCCCGAATATTTCAACCTACTAACTCAAAATACAGCTGTAGAATGAAAATAGATTTTATTATTATATGATGCACTACTTTCAACAAATTAAAATTGCCTTCTAGCCACGAAAATTTCAACCTACTAATTTAAGATATAGCTGTAGAATGAAAATAGATTGTATTATTATATGATGCACTATTTTCATAGCTGTAATATTCGAGCACAATGTAGCACAAACTTAGCACAACTCAGCACAACTGTTGAAATTATTCAATTTAACAAGTTGGGGGCTAACTTCTAGGAGGCTTAAAATTACTCAGGAAAAATAGATGATGTAGCTCTTGCATCCTGCGAATTTACTTTTTTACTCACTATTTCAATTCTTTAAATTACTTTATATCCACGAAAATGATCGTACGAGAAGAGATCGAAGCGATAGAAATTATTCCGTTTGAACATCGTTGAGTGCAGAGAGTGTTAAACGAAGTGGGTGGTAGGTTACAACCTACTACGTAATATTGGAGCACAATGTAGCACAAACTTAGCACAACTCAGCATTACTGTTGAAATTATTCAATTTAACAAGTGGAGGGCTAACTTCTAGGAGGCTTACAATTACTAGGGAAAAATGGATGACGTAGCTCTTGCATCCTGCGAGTTAACTTTTTTACTCACTATTTCAATTTTTTAAATGATTATATCCACAAAAATGGTCGTACGAGAAGAGATCGAAGCGATAGAAATTATTCCGTTTGAACATCGTCGAGTGCAGAGAGTGTTAAACGAAGTGGGTGGTAGGTTACAACCTACTACGTAATATTGGAGCACAATGTATCACAAACTTAGCACAACTCAGCACTACTGTTGAAATTATTCAATTTAACAAGTGGAGGGCTAACTTCTAGGAGGCTTAAAATTACTCAGGAAAAATAGATTATGTAGCTCTTGCATCCTGCGAATTTACTTTTCTACTCACTATTTCAATTCTTTAAATTATTTTATATCCACGAAAATGATCGTACGAGAAGAGATCGATGCGATAGAAATTATTCCGTTTGAACATCGTCGAGTGCAGAGAGTGTCAAACGAAGTGGAATGGTAGGTTACAACCTACTACGTAATATTCGAGCACAATGTAGCACAAACCTAGCACAACTCAGCACAACTGTTGAAATTATTCAATTTAACAAGTGGGGCTAACTTCTAGGAGGCTTAAAATTACTCAGGAAAAATAGATGATGTAGCTCTTGCATCCTGCGAATTTACTTTTTTACTCACCATTTCAATTCTTTAGATGATTATGTCCACGAAAATGATCGCACGAGATGAGATTGAAGCGATAGAAATTATTCCGTTTGAACATCGTCGAGTGCAGAGAGTGTCAAACGAAGTGGAATGGTAGGTTACAACCCGAAAAATCGAAACTGGATCGTACAACAGTAGGTTAACCGCATCGAACGGTTCTGCGAGACGCCGAGTCCTCTCGAAGCCGAACTTGTAATGCGGTTATGGTTTTTTGAGCCGCGATCTCGCAGGTGTTGAAGCACAGTTTGGTGAACCGATGAAAGGACGCTGGCTGTCGGGTCGATCCACTCAGATTTCGAAGTCGAATCGTCGCCGAGCAAATTACGCCTCGGCTTACCGCCGCCGCCCCGTCGCGTCGCCCGGAAATCCACGCTCGAGAACTGCAGGGGTAGTTAATCATCCCCGTTTGCAGACAGTTTCGTTCGGATGCGTCGCGCTCGCCATCAGTCTGTTTATCGAGACAGGCTTGCTAAAAATTCGCTTTTCTTCCTTTTAATCTCTTTCTTGATCCATTTAACAGCTTCTTCTTGCTCCCAATTTAGTAATCTTGTACCGATCTTCCTTTCCAGAAACTCACTCTCGGAATACAGATCTTATGTCTCCGGAATGTTCCGATTTATCACACGGTCCTGTTCCACTGCAGAATGGGACAAACTTTGAACAAAAAGTATCTCGAAAGTACCAAGTCAAAAGAAACCACATGGGGAAGTCTGTGACTTATTTCGTTCCCAAGAATAACCCCATTTTTCATTCGACTGTCTGGCCTTCTTAAGGGAGATGGCCGATAAAAAGTTCGATTTTCTTTTCTCATTTTTCGAAAATTCTTCGAATCTTTTTCTTCGGAAGATTCAGCGAAAAAATGAAAGTCTTATCTACACAGCATGTCTCCGGGAAGTTTCGATTTTCCATTTATCATTCCAGCGAGGAACGAAACGAACTTCTTACAAAAAGTCTCGGCAAACTTCCCGTTAAAGCAAACGAATAATTAAAATATTTTTTGAATATTTGTAATGTACTGTTACGTTGTATCGTGTGTGCTCTACTTTCTCGGATCATTATAAAGACGCCTACCGTGTTGCTGAACGGCGTGGAAACTGTTCAGCATTTAAATGAGGGTTCAGAACGAGGATCGTAAGTGTCAAAAGCCAGCAGCAACCAATGTTCTTTCTTTCCCGCAGCGTGTCGCGATCGCAATCTTTCCGTATCCCTGTAATGAAGTTTAATCTCGACACGCGACAGCCATCGTTCTGTCACGATACAAATGTAATCAATGCAATCGACACGAGACCGCGGTCACTGTGTCGCTTTTACCAATCAGACGTTGTTACGTTGCGACAACAACCTGTGGTTGAACTCGGACATATCAAAGACTGAATTTAGAATCCTGAAAATCGTGGAGAAAGAGAATTATGGTACCTTCAATGTAGATTCCATTCCACGCTGAATTTGTATAACTTCCCAACTACTACATGTAATCGAATCTTCGTTAACGCGATGTAATCATTAGACAGCGGATCTATGTGTAGATTCCTATTTTCGTACTTCGCTCTGTGGAAATAAAATGCTGCGAATCATTTATTCATGATGGTGAATATTTTCTTTGTAAAGATAGGTTTATCTTTGGGCTGCGATAGGAGATAGGAGAGCTTCGATCAGAGCCAGGATAAAAGCTACTCGCAATTTCTTTCTTTGTGTTTGCAGTGGCACTGTGACTTTCAGTTCCATTTTCGTCCTTTGTGGACGAGGATTTTTCGAAATATTAAAAATATTCTTCCTCGGTAGAATAAATCGTACGTCACTGTTCTAAACTGTAGGGCAGGGGTGGCCAACCTGTGGCGCATGCGCCATACGTGACGGATTGGATGATTACAAGTGGCGCACAGAGGGAAAAAGTGACTTGCCTCACTTCAAAAAGGAATAACTTTCGATAGAAATGCGGTAGAGCGATGAAATTTTTTTTAAATTAAAGCTGAAACTTGGCAGAATATGGGGAAATAGGAAGATTATGTTACGAACGTTTTATAACCTTGAGAAAATTCGTTAAACAATTCGTTCACAACAATCGATTTCTTGTAAAATCCTGAAGTCGTAGACAAATTTTGAGACCAGATTTGAAATCAGCGTGAAAAAATCTACGGGAAATGATATATAGCAAAAATTACAAAAATTTTTTCTGCCCGTGGTAACGCAGAAACCACATTTTCTGGAAATTGTGAAAGTTTAACGAATTTTCTCAAGGTTAAAAACCGTTCGTACCGTAATCTCCCTATTTTCCCATATTCTGCAAAGTTTCAGCTTTAATTTAAAAAAAAATTCATCGTTCTACCTCATTTCTATCGAAAGTTATTCCTTTTTAAAGAGAGGCAAGTCACTTTTTCCCACTGTGTGGCGCATTGGATCCTTGCTTTTATACTTATTCTTTTGAAGTAGGCGCCACAACTGATTCCATCTTCATATTTTCAACACCTTAGAGCTCTCAGTTGAATTTATTCAACCTTCTTACTCATCAATTCGTCGCAATTTTTTGACAGTTTACAATTATAGGATGGGAATTACGGTGTTCAAGACAACGATCGCCCTATCGTCCAAAAAATCATTTCTCACTATTGTAGATTAGTGCTCCAATGAACGTGTGTCTTTTCAACTGGCGTAAGTTAATTAATTTAGTGGCGCTATTGAATTATCCCTTTTCCTCCCTTAACCGTAGCAGATCCTACCCCTATACAACGAACATAAGAAGGTAGAAAAAGAGCTCGAGTAGTATGGCGCATCTGAACTCGTATGTGAAAAAATTTTGCGCATGGTATGCAAAAGATTGGCCACCCCTGCTGTAGAGAACAATTAAACAACGTGTAGAGATATTTTGTTAGTTAAATAATTATCTCGTAGGTTAGAAGCATCATAGCAACGTAATTATATTTTTCTAATTTTTACTCTTTTATATTTCACCAATTCCTTTATTCAGTAAATGCTCTGGTATAAACGCGAAAGCCTCGGGGGGATTCGTTTGCATTTATCGTAGACGAGACACAATTTTTTTAGCTTGAAAAGCCGAGCCGAACGTAGAGGACAGCAGGTGTAACGAGAGAACGCGCGCGGCCGAAGTGACTGCGACTCTCCGCGTCTCTTTCTTTCCCATACGCTGTCCTTCCTTGCGCCCGAAACGTCCATCGTCGATTAAACCACTAAATACAGTTGAAATTATATCGTGTTCGGTCTTATTTTAATCAGAAAAATGCCACAAATATTTTGGTGAAAGTTTCATGAAAAAATATGGAATAATAAGAAAGATTAATTATTGGTGTTACATTGGTGTTACTCTCCGCGTCGCGTCGCATTAGTAATATTTTTGTGTTTATCGTGTACAGCCTTTTTGCGTTTATAGAGATTTTACTGTAGTTCGATTGCTTGTTTGCATCAAGCCAGTTTGCTAGAAATTAGGTACATAGCGCTCATTCTTGAAAATATGAACAGGTTTTCGATTTACAGGGGTGCATATTTTCTTACCAATACAGGGAACATTCCCCTAAGCATCGAAGGCGTCTGGCAGGTTTGCACAGCTCTCGCATCCCTGTAATCGGTGTCAGAATAATTCGCATCGTCGCGATAATTGTGCCGTCTAATTTACGTGTAGCTGCCGCGGGATGTAGTTTAACACTGCTCTCTCTCTCTCTCTCTCTCTCTCTCTCTCTTGGTTCTCTGTTTTTATTTAATGCTCGACCGCGTCTCCGCTCTCCGCGGCGGCTTTAGCCCGCTCGAAATAACGGACTTTGGGAGAGAAATTCGTGTAACTCGGCCCTTTGCGAACCATTAATAAAGCGTTGCGCTCTCGAGCACCCACTCGCAGCTAACTCACGTGTTCACCGTGCATCGTTCTGCGAGAACACCGGTGAAACGGTGCACGAACAGTGAACGCATACACACAGAGCCAGATACATAGACACATCGCATAACGCCAGGTACACAAACACAAATCACCTGGCGGAGGTCGAGGCCGAGACCGAGGGTACAAAATGGACCCCGATCAACGCGAGTACATACTTTATCGAGCCTGCTAAGGCCGTTCTTTCGTCGATCCGACGCAGCCACTACACGATCCCAACCATCCTTCGAGGATCTCGAGAGCACGCTCACGCACAGACGTTTCCCCGCGATTGCGTGCCACGAGTCAATGAATATCGAGTTTATTATCGATATGCACCGTGGCAAACCCGAGCTATCGAGGAATCTGCGCGCTTTCCTCGGTAATACTTCTGCCAGAATTCTACTCGTCGCTGGCAAACAGTCGCGAACAATCGAAGACACCCTCGGAATATACTGAAATGCAAATTTAGAACTAGGTTTATGCCTGCATACTGAGATTGCATACCGAATTATTCACCAAATTTATTTTGTTTCGGTGTGAACCATTTGAACCTTGTTCTTATATTAATACCAACGGAGGTTAGGCTAATAGAGGTCCTACCGTCATGCGAGTTGTCTAGGATATCTTTGAGGAAGCGGTCCGGTTTTACCAAGCGATATTCTCTGAAATTCGGCCATCTTGTCGAGCATCGAGAAAGCTTGTAAAATTGATCAAATTTTCTAAAGAACAGTCTAGAAGTTGTTGTTAAATAGTTAAAGCTGATCAGCGAATAGTTAAAATTGTTATCTAGTTTTATAAAAATAGTTTTTCGGAATAGTGAATAGGCTAAGGGCAAGAGGGCGGCCCTAGAAAGCCGATCCCCCCATTTTTGCGGAATTCGGACCGTTAGAGGCCGAATGAGAAGCCGGAATAGAAAGGAAAATCGCCAGTGAAAGTCCGGTTTTCCGAAAATAGCGAGTGCGAGTGAGACGGAGTGATAGGTGAAATCGCGAATAAGAGTGAGAGGACTAACTGCATAGTGGGCTGCCCCCGACTTAGATAAAATCAGTAAAAAGACTCGCGATTTTTTCTAAAGTGAGGGAAGGGTTAGACCCCGACCTACAGGGCGATTCAAAAGTTTCAAAAATTTTTTATGGCGGATTTGGAAAAATATAAAATAGTACAGGGCGATTAAAATTAGTAAAATTTATTTGGCGAGCTAGACCCCCCGAGTGGGGACTCTAGCGAGAGGTAACCGCTGGGGGAAAAAGAATAGCGTATAAAAAATATAGGTTTATCATACAATTTTTTAAAATATAAAATAGTACAGGGCGATTAAAATTAGTAAAATTTATTTGGCGAGCGAGACCCCCCGAGTGGGGACTCTAACGAGAGGTAACCGCTGAGGGAAAAAGAATAGCGTATAAAAAATATAGGTTTATCATAAAATTTTTTAAAGTGCGACGTAGACCCCCCGAGTGGGTATTCGTTCGAAAGGATACCTCTAGGGGAAGGTAATAAAGCAAAAATATAGATAGGTAAAAGATAGAGTTAGCGAAATTAATTGTAAGACGTGAGAGAGAAAGGTGAAAATAGAAAGAGGTTTTTTATAATAAAAGGAAACAATAGCTAAAGGTCCTACCGTCATGCCACAAATCCTGCGATCTAGTATTTTAAACCACGTCTACACAAAGTTAGTCAAACCTGAATAAAAACCGCAGTCCATTGATGATCCACCGAGTTAAACAGCTGTGAGACATAGGCGACGCTGAAGTAGCAAAGGTGGCTAAGAATGGACGAGAGATGAAGCTACAACGATAACATTCGACGAGACGAGCGCTAGATAATGGAGGGGAAAATGGCCGGTTAGGGTATCGACGAGCGAAAGTCGAGTTTCCGATGAGAGATTGAATCCTCGAGGTTCGGAGGATAGGGCAACTGTGGGTAAAGGCGACTGCGCACCGCAGAGTATCATTGGCGGGTTCTTCCTAGTCCGAAGCCACGAGTACTTTCGTGTTCCCGGAGCCACGGGCCGGAATAGGCTCGCGTCGAATTTCGCGGAAGTCACGATTTACCTCCGGATGCCTGACACGCGTTATCTTCCCGGGCGTTTCGCGTTCCCCTTCGCCCCCCTAACGTCGTGGAGCCCTCGCGCGACAGCTTTCCTCCCCTTTGGCCGCCTTCTCTTCACGATTAATCCGACGGGCTTGCCCTATATTCCGGCTGGCAGTCTCTTCGTTATCCCCGAATTTATGATATCGTTCGTACAACTAATTCGTTAAAGGCATCCTCGTTCTCCCATTTCACCGGATCCGTTTCCTCTCTCCCTTGCTCTCTTTCTCTGTTTATCCGCGATGTTCCCGGCGCGGGGCAACTATGCAACGAGCTTCCGAAATGTTGGAATAACTGTACGACCGCAACCAACGATGTCTTCCTCCGCTTTGAAATTTTCCACCGGCAAATCCATATACTCCAAGAGAGAGAGAGGGAGAGAGAGGGAGAGACAGGGCTGTGCTTCGCGATATAGAGACTGGATACAGGGGCTCCTAACCTCTTCTTGTCTAGCCAGCCAGGCTAGCAAGCCCCAGCTATTCCTCTCTCGGCGGTCGTTTATCTCTTTCCAGCCGCGTTTCGACCTTTTCTCCCTTCTCTTCCCTCTGCCGCTTCATTCAGCCGACATACATCGCGATTATTCCGGCAGCCGAGCGCGAACAATCGATTAATGTATTCATCTTCGCCTGCTCGTTATTATGGCACACTTCTCCCTCCTTCTCTCTCTCCCTCTCTCTCTCTCTCTTTCTCTCCCCCTGGTAATATAACGAACGACGATCCGTCTGTTTAACTCGGCTCGCGAGCGTCGACCCGACAAATTGCCGATTAATGCCCCTCTCTTCGTTCCGCTTTGTTAATTACCAACTGCCACGGAAGAAAATCATCGGGACACCCGTAATCGGCGGCGAACTATCGGGGAACGGGCAAGCGTTGCGTAAGAGGAAAGACATTCTCCTTTTTATTTATCCAGCCGGCAGCAGCTGCAGAGACGCCAACCTTTTTAAGCTATTTTCTTATTCCGATGTCTCGTCCGTCGCGTTTCCTCTTCGCTAAGATTATAATTCTACTTTTTATTCGCCGATTCAATGGGACGCTTTAATTCACGATTATTGAGACTGTAAAGATATACAGGAATTATGCAACATTTCTGCGGGTGTATATTATTTGTTTGAACTTGTTACGAGCCAGGGCCGCGAGCGGCACGAGTGGCCGGCGAAGGGTTATAAACCCAGGAATATGGTATCAATTTGTTAGTTAAGGCACGCGGACGAACCCAATGCGAAATTGGGGAGCCGCTGGGAATATAGACAGCGAGGACGAACCTGACGCGAAGTCAGGGAGCCTCTAGGAATGGAGTCAAACGCAAACGAACCTGATGCGATATCAGGGAGCTGCTAGGAAGGTGAAACTTCGTGAACGAACCCAATGCGAAATTGGGAAGTCACCAGGAACGACGCGCAGACGAACCCGATGCGAAACCGGGGAGCTGCTAGGAGGTTCTAGAATCAGCGCGGACGAACCCAATGCGAAATTGAGGAGCCGCTGGGAAGTTGGATAAAAGCACAGACGAACCTGATGCGAAATCAGGGAGCTGTTAGGATGCGGACGAACCTGATGCGAAATCAGGGAGCCGCTAGGATGGTATAGGTTTCGTGGACGAACCCAATGCGAAATTGGGGAGCCACTAGGTAGGAAAAATCTCTATTTGGATAATTGGTAAGTAGCGAACGAACCTGATGCGAAATCAGGGAGTCGCTAGGATAGTTAGTAGGCCTCGTAACTAATATAATCTAATTGATACAACCCGAGCGGTAAGGTTGTATCGAGTGGGAACGTTCAATTACTATATTAGGATTTTGGACAATAGTAATGGGTTCAATAATCTTGATCTAATTTCCACACAACACAAATATATTCTAATTATAAAGATCTGTAATACAAGTGTGTAATTGTCGCGATTGGAATGTAAAGAAAGATATAGAATGTAGAAAAAGGAATTTACCTAACTACGATGCTCGTTTTTGACGCACTGGCAATGCGGGGGACTCGGAAACAACTTTAACAAACTTTGATCTGAAAGGTACTTTAGCCCGATCTCACTAGAAGTTGCTTTTTCCGAATTGCAGCACGACGTGACGCGATACGTGTCTACCGAAGTACTGACCCACGAGAGTAAGAATCTAAGGGTTTATATACCCCTACAATGAATGGAATACTCTGTTCATAATCTAATCGCGCTTAGAGATTAGGGCTTAGGGCCAAACTCTCATTTTTGTCACCTCTAATGAGATCGGAGCCAGAACTCGGTCCTAAATCAAAGGGTTCAACTATGATATGAAAGGTTATTTAGGACGCTTCCTGCCAGAGACGATCTGGAAGAGATTCCTGTGAGAAAACGAACGGAATATATTCTCTATCCGTAACAAACTTTTGCCGCGTCCATGGTTCGAGGTTCCCCATGTCTGAAACATTTCAATATTTTAGGACCCGGGGAGCACCTAATAGTGCCATATTTTTGGGACCACAGGAGACTCCGATTTTCACGACTCTTTTTCACGAGGCACGCTATCTACAGGCTCGCGCGAGCACGTCTCCTGTATCGGACGTGTCTCGCGTTGACGGACCGTACATTCTACAGAATTCGACACGATTCCGCTCTTATATAAAGCTGGTCGACGTGCATCCGGAACGAGACGAACGATAAATGGATTTAGGAATCGATTTATAGAAATTCAAGCGGCGAAATCTTCCGTCGCGGAGGATGCTTACTCTTCGTGCCCACTTGGGCTGGTTTCCTTCCCCTGGATCTTTCAACGTTCATAGTCATTTATGTTAATGCAGTCCTCGTTAATTAATTTTCTCGTTGAGGCTTAAGCGCCACAATTTATAAATACGATCATAAATGATTAAATTAAAATGGTCATGTGCTCATCGATACCTTGTAGGATCGATATAATTTATGAGACAAATGCATTGAAATCTGAAACAGTAAAAGATCATTAATATACAGGGTGTTTATTTGAGCACTTTCCAGCCAAATATCTCGAAAACTATGAAAGATATTTAAAAAGTGTAAACAAGTATCCAATGATTTCAAAGGGGAAAGATGGGGGCAGTATTAGCTTTTTGTTCGGGTGACGTTTTCAAGGATATTTGAAGGTCAGTTTTGTTTTTTTTCAAATGGAAACCTATATTTTTTATCATGGGATCTTACTGTACGTAAAAAGACCAGCAATATGCGTAGGATACTCTTTTTTATCCACGCACTAGTTTCGGAGATATTTAAAGAGAAGTAGATAACAATTTTTTGATAAATGAAGAACTTTTGTACTTCCAACATGATGGTACTCCCCCGCATTACACGGTGCCAGTTCGCCATTGTTTAAACAATCGATTCCCCTCTAAGATGGATCGGTAGAAGAGGTGTTATTATACTAAGACGTTACACGAGTAAGTAAACACTAACGTCTTGTTAGTACGACAGTAATGGTATTTTAGAGTTATTTAAATTGAAATATCTCCTGAACTACTAATTTTTCGACATACATGGGTTAGTACTTTTTTATAACGAATGTCCAGCTGAATAAAAAATACCTCATTCCATTTAAAAACAAAAAGTTAGCCTTTACACGACCTTTACGCGTCCACTCACGAAAGAACTAATAACATCAAAATATGCTCCACTCGATACCATTCAAGCCTATGCTGAAAAATTTTTGGCTACGAGTCACAATAGCGAGAAAATCAAGATGTCAAAATCAGGTGAGACACCCAATATACAGGGTGGCCCACATAACTCTGAACAGCTCAATATCCCCGTTACTTTTCGTTGTACAAAAAAACTTCGTAGGACAAAGTTACACTGTTTGACGGGCCACATATAACGGTGTAAGGGAAAAAAAATTTCAAGGTCATTTTTATGAGATTTCAAGGTTATCGATGTTTTTTTAAATGGAATGAGGTATTTTTTAATACATCAATCGATGCAGCTGGACATTCTTTATAAAAAAGTACTAACCTATGTATGTCGAAAAGTTAGTAGTTCAGGAGATATTTCAATTTAAATAACTCCAAAATACCATTACTGTCGTACTAAGACGTTACACAAGTAAGTAAACACTAACGCCTTAGTACGACAGTAATGGTATTTTGGAGTTATTTAAATTGAAATATCTCCTGAACTACTAACTTTTCGACATACATAGGTTAGTACTTTTTTATAAAGAATGTCCAGCTGCATCGATTGATGTATTAAAAAATACCTCATTCCATTTAAAAAAACATCGATAACCTTGAAATCTCATAAAAATGACCTTGAAACTTTTTTCCCTTACACCGTTATATGTGGCCCTTCAAACAGTGTAACTTTGTCCTACGAAGTTTTTTTGTACAACGAAAAGTAACGGAGATATTGAGCTGTTCAGAGTTATGTGGGCCACCCTATATATTTTATTTATTAGGAAGTCTCGTATGAGACTTATTACAACGTAATGTACAAGAGTATTGCAGAGTATGCTGACATACCAACACCGGTCAAAATGACTGGTTCCTGGTTTTTTATTTTACAATTAGAAATATAATAAAATTGATTTCATAAGAAACGAATGTTTAGATGTTTGTAGTAGTACACGTATTACAATAGGAGCCGCACACAGTCTAAATAAAATCGATCTTGTCATTGCTATAAGGGAACATGTACCAGTTACTTCTAAGGCTCGGTAGGTTTAGCGTTAATGCATTGTTTCTTCCGAGTTCAGTTTTAGCACGTTCATTTCCGCAATAATAGGCACTGCGCACATCGACAAAGCTGACAAGGAAAATGCACTGCGAAATTGCAGCGGCATTTGTGGGCTGAACCGTGACCTGTCATTCATCGGGCCCGACGGTGATACGAATAAAACGATCGGCAAGAACGAAGCAGCGTAGCCAGGCTTTCACGGATGTCAATGAGATGACGGTTTCGGAGGTAACTGAAACGACAATCGCGGATTTTGTCTCTCGCGGATAGGCTCCAGTTCTTGCATCGTCGAAACGAGATCGCGATCGAGGGGGCGCGAACCGACACGGTGCGATGAGCGGTTACAGTTGGAACTATGTAGAAAACGAGCCGGGGATAAAAACCGGGAACGGTAATGAGATTTCGAGGGGGACTGGGATATCGCGACGCGCGCGGGCGGCCAAATAATACGAAAGTAGCTCGTTCGCGGAATTAAAGCGAAACTGTCGGACTTGTATAAACGCGGCCGTTGTTCGCTCGGCTTCTTCGTGTAACACGGTGATCGCTAATAAAAATTGCACGTTGTCGAGTGAGCTATTTTTGCTCGACGATCACAGTCGATCTTTGCAAAATTAATTGCGGATAGAAAGGTAGTCGATCATCGGTCATTCGAATTAATCAGAGAAACAGAAACAGTGCTACCTTGATTGACTTTATTTCAGACGTTTAATTAACAAATGGTGCAAGTCGAAACAGTTAACAATTGTTTTATGTAATGACTAATGGATCTTTATGCAAAATAAAAATGTTCTGCATTGATTTTGTGAAGCAGCAATAACATAAAACTTTATTTCATTCCTTAACGACTTCGTTACATTCAAAGTAACATTGCGACATTCTTGAAACTTCTAAATCTTTTACTGTTTTATATTTCACTCAATGCATAAAGATCCGCAGTCTAGTAATGACGATTAAACCCTTGAGACATGGTGCTAATCCAGACAAGTATTGAGTTACACCATCTTCGCATTAAACGGTTCATTTGTAAAATAAATAGCGTTCTAAGCTAATCAAGTTACCGAGACTTCAATTGATGTTTACTGCAGTGAGTGTATGATCGAATTCCCATAGAAATACTTGCATGTTCTTCACGCTTGCAAAACCGGAATGATTTTAATTGTCGCGCTAAAAACGCAGAATACAGATTACAGGACTTGCGTGCAGAGTAACGAAGACCATGCATTCTGCTGGAACTTGGAAATCTGAATCTTGAATAACCTCGAGTCTTCCAATCTTAAACAATCTTACAATTAGTTTCCTCTCTTCATAATCACCGAAGATTCTACTAAGATTTAGTCTGGAAAGAGCAAGTTGTTTCTCGGAGCGAGATAAACAAGAGCCAGCCAGCCAAGGTCTGTCGCATAGTTGTTCCCGCGAGCTCGCTGAATCCTGACAAATGTTCGCACGATTTACCCTTGGTGAATCGGGCATCGCCAGATCGATGGCAGAGTTATTTGAAATTTGAACGCGGCTCGTTAGTCGCAATGGGTTTTTTGGTCGATGACGCGCCACGCGTGTTCGCCAGCTCGTAAATATTTCGCGTAAACTACCACTTGACAGGTTATCCGATTATATGTCCGCAGTCCGTTCGGGGACGCGAGACATTACATAAATATTCGCGCGCGCGTAGAGTAAATTCGCGCGCACGCCAACTATAGTCCGGGTTACAGAATTATTTTACGGATTGCCGAACACTTTGCCACTCCCATATTTTCGTAAGTTCGTGGTCCAGAGGTTCGAGATTAACTGGTTGAATTCAATATTGAACGTTGAAGGATTCAAGCTTTAAAAATTATAGGTTGAGAGGTTCAAGATTGAAAGATTTAAGGATTGAAAATTGAAGGTTCAAGACTGGAAAATTTAAGGATTGAAAATTGAAGGTTCAAGGCTGGAAAATTTAAGGATTGAAAATTGAAGGTTCAAGACGGAAAATTTAAGGATTGAAATTGAAGGTTCAAGACTGGAAAATTTAAGGATTGAAATTGAAGGTTCAAGACTGGAAAATTTAAGGATTGAAATTCAAGGTTCAAGACTGGAAAATTTAAGGATGAAAATTGAAGGTTCAAGATGGGAGAATTTAAGGATTGAAAATTGAAGGTTCAAGACGGGAAAATTTAAGGATTGAAATTGAAGGTTCAAGACTGGAAAATTGAAGGTTCAAGACTGGAAAATTTAAGGATTGAAATTGAAGGTTCAACACTAGAAAATTTAAGGATTCAAAATTAAAGGTTCAAGACTGGAAAATTTAAGGATTCAAAATTGGAGGTTGTTCCGTCGCGCAGGAACAGGATTCGTAGTTTTCCTTCGGACAAGATTTATGATGCGAACGTGCGTAAATATCCTCTTCAAGAATTAAACAAACTAGGGTCATTCGGCGACCAGTCAAGGCATCTGGCTCTTGTTCAGTTTTTATACAGCCTCGAAAATACAAAGTATCATAAATCTAGTCCCGCCGAAGGACCGCTCGCGACCATTACGCACGGTGTCGAATTACCGAGACCCGTCGCGTCGTCGACCGAGTAAGAGATCGCCCCACTCCTCCTTCCAGGGCCTCATTCAGAGCTACGGGAAGGAGGTTCCAATAGTCAAAAGTGTACTGATTGGGAAATGCAACTTTCGGCAGGAACCAATCAGTGCATCTTATTTCCTGCTCGAGAAGCCTGACGAACATCGCGTTGAGACCGCGTTCGTCAGTTGAATCTTACACTCTAACGTCGCGACATTCTTCAGTCCTCGGGTAGACAAGTACAACGCACGAGCCGTTGTCTTGTCAATCGTTTAATCACACGAAAAATTAGCATCACGGTAGTTCAGTGTCTAACTATTAGGACACTCGACAAAACGGGATCGCGTCGGTCAAGATCCCTCGCGTACCGGATACCATCAATCGAGATCCGTCGCGAGCGTTACAATTAGAAACGCGAATCATTATCTCATTATCTGCGCGCGTATAAGGCAGGACCTGCTAGATCAGCCTTACTGACGAGTCCACTAGCAGGTCCGAGACGAAACGCTTTCTTTAACGTATTCATGCGTATTTCATTGTCACGCGAATAGAAAATTGTCTTTTGCGAAAATCAAACCTTGAACTAGCTGCCCAAGATTAACTTGGCGGGCAGTGATCCGGAACATTCGCGAATCTACAGTTCCGCGA
This sequence comes from Lasioglossum pauxillum, assembly GCA_933228785.1. Classification (NCBI taxonomy): domain Eukaryota; kingdom Metazoa; phylum Arthropoda; class Insecta; order Hymenoptera; family Halictidae; genus Lasioglossum; species Lasioglossum pauxillum. Next base: position 48,029,941 of record OW121702.1, on the reverse strand, counting down.
CAAAACAGAGGTTCAAGACTGGAAAATTTAAGGATTGAAAATTGAAGGTTTAAGAATGGAAAATTTAAGGATTGAAAATTGAAGGTTCAAGACTGGAAAATTTAAGGATTGAAAATTGACGGTTCAAGACTGGAACATTTAAGGATTGAAATTGAAGGTTCAAGACTGGAAAATTTAAGATTTGAAATTGAAGGTTCAAGACTGGAAAATTTAAGAATTGAAATTGAAGGTTCAAGACTGGAAAATTTAAGGATTGAAATTGAAGGTTCAAAACTGGAAAATTTAAGGATTGAAATTGAAGGTTCAAGACTGGAAATTTGAAGGTTCAAGTCTGGAAAATTTAAGGATTGAAATTGAAGGTTCAAGACTGGAAAATTTAAGGATTGAAATTGAAGGTTCAAGACATGAAAATTGAAGGTTTGAAAATTGAAGGTTCAAGGCGGATAATTTAAGGATTGAAATTGAAGGTTCAAGTCTGGAAAATTGACAGTTCAAATTATAATATTCAAGCTATCAAAATTAGAGGTTCTCTATTACTTTTATAGTATATAATACTTCACAACAGGAAAATTCAAGGTTTCAGAATTAAATTTTCCTGATTGGACAATTTAACAATCAAATTAGACGGCAGTTGATATTCAATTGCCTCGAGAAATGAAATGTTCAAACTGCACTCTTGCAACTCTGAATCAAAACGCAAAAATAATCCTGAGTCTCCCAACGGCAATTTCGCCGTTCCGAAAATATTCTAAAATCAGAAATGGAACAAAGAGCCTCTATTTACAGAACCAGATGGCAAATCGGAGCCGACAGACCATCTGTCGAACGCCGAAAGGCAGAAAGAGGATCTCGAGCGCCGCGCGAAACTAGGATGAATCGAAACAGCCGTTTGGCAGAAGTTTCGCGAGCGACGAAACGCACGGTGCAGTTCCAGGGCGAGAGATACATGATCGGCGAGCTGTATAGAAGAGAAGAGAGAAGAGAGAGAGGTGGGCGAGAGACAAGACAAGACTAGGCGAGGAGTTGCGAGGAGCGGGCGAGACAAAACGAGCGGATTCGGTGCGCTGCCCGGGAATAAGGGGTGGCAGTGGTAGTGATATACTTTGGTCGGACATGCAATTAGTAGTGCTAGCGTGACTACGGACCGGCAGCCGTCCGCGTACTCCACAGGGGAATATAGCTCGGCCACGATACTGTCTCGACCTCCTTTCGCGAAGCAACCGGGCCTCGAGATTTCTTCGAATCGGACGATTCGTCTTCGCCGTCCCGCGATTTCCTCTCCCTCTCTCTCTCTCTCTCTCTCTCTCTTTCTCTGGACACCCTGTATCGTCTTCGAGAGAGCTGGACGATCACATTTCATGTCTGAAAAATTTTTGAAAATCCATCCACTTATCAATTACTCGCGAAAAAACTTAGACTTCATTACTGATATTAATTATTAATTAATTATTTATTTATTCATGCCATAAACCTAGTTTGGTTTATATAGCATACATGACTATAACACTTTACAAAAAGATAAAGAAGTATATAACGTAATATGTATAAAGTGGAATTATGTAACATAAACGGTAGGGGCTATCTAAATGCTAATCTTACATTTTTTGGGAAAGTTAAAAATAGACATTCTTGTCTCGTTCGCTTAGAAAAAAATTAATAGTGTAGGGAGGATAGTGTTTACGATTGAGGAGCAGTACAAACGGGTGTTCTCGTTCTGAATCATATTCTGGACATTGCCAGATAATATGATTGAGGTCCTGAGCCTCCGCTGAGGCAGGCGATTAAATTATAATGATTCGAACGGCTTCTGTTGACAAATGTAACAAAGTCTCTCGGTAAATTGAGACCCGAAAACCAAGGTATTCTTGAATCGCTAAAGAAATGTTGAAAAAAATATATACCTTTGTGTAAGGCTGCAGTCTTAACTTTATCATTCGATGACATTCTCATTTGATATTTAAAATCGCTAAAGAAGTTCGATACCTTCTAAGCCAATCTGCGCTGGGATCCAGATAAATTTGACAAATTTTGTATTACGCAGGATATAAAATTACAATATTTGTCCTTAATTTCTATGAGCAGTTTGTTACATCGGGAATTAAACAAAGGTTTTCTGTAAAGCTTTGACTACACTTTGCGAATCTGTGAGAATGAGAAAGTTTGAATCAGTGTGGGAGCTAACCACATCTAAAGCTTGATTAATCGCAAAACACTCTGCTGTAAATATGGACGTTTGTCTATGTAGGCTAATCTTTTAACTCATATCTAGTTGTGGGCAGTAATAAGCTGCCCCCACTGACTGTGCATTTTCTGTTTTACTGCCACCTGTGTAAATCTCAATCGTTTGCGGAGGGGCCGACTCAATAAAGTGCTTTAAGACAGCATTAGGGTTGGCCGAGTTCTTTATAGATTTACCTAATTCAAGGTCACACAGTGGGATGTTAACTAAAGATCTGTAGTTGCTGGAGTATATGGGAGCCTTTCATTTGTCGAGATACCTTCAAGAAGTTCAGAGATATTAATGAAACTTTCGAATAAATTCATTACTGATATTTATAATTTTACAGAGTCGTGTACACAACATCCAGCGTCCTGGAGTTCAGGACACGGGAGGATCGGATAGGATCGAGGTCGCGGGATCGCGGCGCGAGGATTTTTATCAGACGAACGCGATTCGCGAGCCTCGATTTCGCCAGTAAGGTTAGCATCGATAATTCACCGTGGTCGCCGATAAAACCGGCCAACGCCAGAGGCACCTAATAGTATTCCGCTATAATTTATAATAGAATAGCCGCGGTCCACGGGCCACGGGCCACGGGCCACACAGCCAGACGGCCAAACAAGCCGGGAAATATGGCTGAGCCATTAAAAGCTAACGATTAATTAAACACGAAATAAATATTTGGCCAGCGAATTACGGCGATATTAATCTCCGTTTTGTGCGGGCCGGCCGTTTTGCGCGTATTATGCCTCCGCTGCATTTGCACCCTCGCGCGATTGTCCGCGCGTTAAGCGGAATTTCGGCTATCTTCGGCCGCAGAAAAATTATCAAACTCGCGGAGACATAATGCAGTCATTATTAATGACGGTGCTCGATTGTGTGCGATTCAAAATTACAAGACTGAGTTATCTCGATTTATTTGACAATTTCCATTCAGCATCATTATCGCTAAACCTACCGAGTACTAAAAGCGATTGAAATGTTTTAGCTTACAGAAATGACTCTATTCATTTAGATTTTGTGCAACTTGAATTATTGGGTTGGCAAGAAAGTAATTTCGGTATTTTAAGGTGAAATAGAGCTCAATCTTTTTACTCAAGCAATGAATATTAATGAATAGGACATTCTCCCTTTTGTTCGATGATCTTTTGCCAAAAAGAATAAATAAGGAAATATTTTATTGATTAAAGTTCATAGCTTGAATAAAGAAATTCCGAAATAATTCGGTTAAAATACCGAAATTACTTTCTTGCCAACACAATACAATATGTGCTTGGATAAATAAATTTATCAAATCAATTTCCATGTAAGCAACTTCGCAATTTCAATAATTATAAGACGAAAAATACAAAACCATTAGTGTTATGGTTCCAATAATTGCAGACTAAAGAATCGTGGACGGTTTATTATTGTAATACGCACGATTGTGCAAATTGCACAGTTCTTCGGTAGTCCGGTGTGAAGAGAAATTTGGTAGCACAGTGTTTTGCAAGAAAACATTGTGGAGAGGAGAGGTGGGGTTTCGGTGTTCGTTGTAAGTACTTTGTAAGGAGCCTTAATGTAAATGGACACACGCGCGGACGGGCCCGGTCTATGGAACGATCATAAACCGGGCTCGGCTCTGCTCGGCTCGCCTTTTGTCGATCGCCTTCCATTATGCCTCCATTGTGCTGCTCGTTCGTGCAAGACGCTTTATTGCTCGATGCAACCTCGATGCTCCGGTATCATTAATTAACTTTAAACGATTCCATCGGATCGGGCCATTCTTCCCGCGATCTCGCTCGTTATTCAACGCTCTCGGGCTCTCCGCTCGCCTACGCTCGGCGAGTTAACTCGACCGCGAGACCGTATCGATCGTTCCTGCGAGGGATGGGATCAAGTTCAATATGTTTGTTACCGAGATAAGCAACAAAAGAGACCGTACACCTGCCACAGATTTCGCAAAAATCCATTTCGTTGCGTTCAACACACCTTTAAATTTATGCATTTCACACCTATTTTATTTTTAGGAAGTGATCGGTATTACCTGCAGATTTTTATGCGAAATGAGAATTATCTGCATCAAGTGCAAAATGCAGGAGCTAAGTACTTTATGTTCTTCGTTAATAATTTTAATGTTTTACTGTGTTCAATTGCACCTACCCAATTTTGTCATGAATGCATAAAATAGTGTACGAATAACTAGACTGCGGTTATTCAAGCAAAAGAAAAATTTTTAAGCATTTAAGCAGGTGATAGAATCTAAATGCAAATTTGTTTTCCTTATCGATAGTTTGATTAGCACATATGTATGTTTGCAAGTCATTCGCAGATTCACATTTGCAAACTGCAGGAGCTAAGTACTTTATGTTCTTCGTTAATAGTTTTAATGTTTTACTGTGTTCAATTGCACCTACCCAATTTTGTCATGAATGCATAAAATAGTGTACGAATAACTAGACTGCGGTTATTCATGCAAAAGAAAAATTTTTAAGCATTTAAGCAGGTGATAGAATCTAAATGCCAATTTGTTTTCCTTATCGATAGTTTGATTAGCACATATGTATGTTTGCAAGTCATTCGCAGATTCACATTTGCAAACTGCAGGAGCTAAGTACTTTATGTTCTTCGTTAATAATTTTAATGTTTTACTGTGTTCAATTGCACCTACCCAATTTTGTCATGAATGCATAAAATAGTGTACGAATAACTAGACTGCGGTTATTCATGCAAAAGAAAAATTTTTAAGCATTTAAGCAGGTGATAGAATCTAAATGCAAATTTGTTTTTCTTATCGATAGTTGGATTAGCACATATGAATGTTTGCAAGTCATTCACAGATTCACATTTGCAAACTGCAGGAGCTAAGTACTTTATGTTCTTCGTTAATAATTTTAATGTTTTACTGTGTTCAATTACACCTACCCAATTTTGTCATGAATGCATAAAATAGTGTACGAATAACTAGACTGCGGTTATTCATGCAAAAGAAAAATTGTTAAGCATCGATTGCAGGCGACAGAATCTAAATGCAAATTTGTTTTCCTTATCGATAGTTTGATTAGCACATATGTATGTTTGCAAGTCATTCACAGATTCACATTTGCAAACTGCAGGAGCTAAGTACTTTATGTTCTTCATTAATAGTTTTAATGTTTTACTGTGTTCAATTGCACCTACCCAATTTTGTCATGAATGCATAAAATAGTGTACGAATAACTAGACTGCGGTTATTCAAGCAAAAGAAAATTTTTAAGCATCGATTGCAGGCGACAGAATCTAAATGCAAATTTATTTTCCTTATCGATAGTTTGATTAGCACATATGTATGTTTGCAAGTCATTTGTAGATTCACGAGAAACGACTATAAATTCATTCGCACACCTATGTTATCTTAATTGGTTGGCAGTGTGTCTATAGACCTTGAATTCGTAAGAAGATTATTTTAAGCCGTACAGGAAAAAAGTTCAAAACTACCTGAATGTTTTAATAAATCGAGTTACTATTTTAAATTGCTCCCACTGAATATTTTAAATCACGCAACAGTAAATACATAAATTAATCATTTAATAAAAGGATACTAAAACCAGGAGAGATCACATCACGGAGAGACGAGATCACAGAACAAAATGGAGCATATATTGATTGGGCAAATTTCCCCGAAACTAGGCATATAACCCAGGCCGAGTGAAATGATTGATAAACCAGGACGCGTTACAGCGAGGACGCGTCTCGTTCCGCCGGACGAATTTATGTGCCCGGGAATCCGTCTTCGGCCCGAACGTGTTCCGAAAGACGAAGCTGTCCGCTGAAAGTTTCATCCCACTGTTATTCGAGCGCCAGATCGATTCTCCTTCGCTCACGAAAGCGCGGGAAACAAGGCCGCGCTCGATAACCGCTTACCTCGGGTATCGAACCTGAAAGGAATGACTTACCATTCGGTAACTAGCCATTTAAGCGGCCACTGAACATTTCTGAAAAGGCATAGATAGTTGTAAAAAATTGACAATCTTCAGGACCGTTTACAATTCTAAACATAAATTTAAAAAAAAATATTTTTAGTGGTACTTCTTGTAGAGGTATTAGTCTTTTGGCTATTCCCAACGCAACAGCTAGCTGTTCATTTAATTCAGATGCCACAAAATTGAATGCATCAATTTTGATACCCCAGGTCAACGTAGATCCAGGCTTTAACCCCTTGTCGTATTTAACGAGTCACACTCGTGATGAAGATTTTAAACAAAGTCTAATAAAATGTGAATATTACACCTTTCTTTTTAGATGAAATTAATTTTGTTAATTAATTACGAACAGGCACTCCTCTCCGATTTTTATGAAATTTAAATATGTTATACAGCTACACATTTTGAAGAACCTTTTGAAAAAACTCGGCACCCCCTAAGACCTTATGCGGGGGAAACGGGACTATATGATCTCAATATCATATATCTCTACCCTTACCCTCTGAAACCCCACCGCCCAAGACCCTTGAAGGACTCGTCGCCTCATAGACGACCTACTCATCGCATTACAGCGCAGTTCACTGCCTCCAAACCTTCGGCCACTACTGTTCTTGTTTTTCCACACTCAACCAGCCCTAGATTCACATAAAGTGTAATCAAAATTAAAGCCTGATGTATGAAAAGCAAAAAGTTGATCAAAATGTCGAAATCTGCAACATATTTAAATTTCATCAACATCGGAGAGGAGTGTCTCTGTGTAAACAATTACTAGACTGCGAATCTTTATGCAAAATAGAAATTATCTGCGTCGATTGCAAGAAACAGGAACTACATTAAATATTATTTCTTCCCTTAATGATTTTAATAGAGAAGACATCGTAATATATTGACATCTTCAATTTTTAAAATTTTTCAAATGCATAAAGATCCGCAGTCCAATAATTACCTATTTGATTCGTTTGTAATCAACATTTTAGTATTCAAATTAATGTATCCATACAAAAATATAAATTTCCTTTTCTCTTCTACGACACTTTTGGGGCAAAGACGTTTCAATCACTGTAACTGTAAAGAAACTGACACGGCAAGGGATTAAAGAGCCAAAAATATATGAAATCGAACGAACAAATTTCACTGTTGTATCTCGCAGATTCGTGGATTGGAGATTGCGCAGGTTCAGCGGCAAGGTGATAGGGGGTGCATATCGATGATTAGAGGATAAAGGTCCGTGCTTGTTTTATCGGCGCGAAATGCCCGCTTCCTACGTCTCCTGTCCGCGCGGAATCAACGAGCTGGCGGTAGGAAACGAAACGATCGAAACGAGCAGAATTGCCGGGGGAGAGAGAGAGAGAGAAAGAGAGAGGGTGGGGGAGAGAAGGATCACAGATGCACATGTGCATCTACGCGAGACCGGAACCGGATACGGCGGAAACAGGATGGAAAGGGTTGGTAACCGGGGATCACGCAGGGACGACGCGACGGGACGCGACGGTTGGTCACTGCGACGGAACCACCACCATGCATAAATCCCCCCGCTTGACGAGCGCCGTTGTTTTTGCGATTTACGAAACGCGACAATATTTGCGCATTTGTTCCGCGCGATCGGTGTCACCGGCCGTTTCGACGCGATGCATACAGTGTCGGACAAAATGATACGACATGCCGCCGCCGCCTGTCGTCTCTATATATATCTGCGGCTCGCTCTTCCTAAATCTCCCGTTTCCAACAAGAAAATGCATATTTTATGTGCCGCCTGTATACAGCCGGTGTTTTATCTAATGACAATCACGGTGATGACCTAACTCGATGAAATATTTCAACGGTTATTTCTAGTGGACGAAGATCGGTGAACACTGATGAATAGACTTTATGAGAAAAATCGGTACGTACAGAGTGTGTAAAAAGTAACGGTCAACCCTCGTAGGGGTTATAACAAAGAAAATTGTTTTTAAATTTGTTTTTCGCATCAACACCTTCCACTCATCCAGAAGAGAAAAAGTTTGAAAGAAGCCATATGTCGCAAACAAATAGTTATTGAGATATAAGTTGTTAAAATCCTTGCAAAATTTGATTGTGTGGAGTTATACATGTAGACAAAACCCTACAACTACAGTTCACCGGACCGTGTCGATGAAACAGAACATAATCGTGTGCGTGCCTCGAGACAAACAAAATTTAAAGGGACCGAGCCGAACCGCGCGGTCCCCCCCCCCCCCGCCGACCTGATCAACAACCAACTAATTAATTATTCTGCTCGGTAAGCGGCACGCGACCCTCACTACAAACTAATATGGTGGCGCCCTTACCTGTCAAAAACACTGCAGATTGCTCAACTTTAAGCAAACATAACTCCTGAACCATTGATCCTACAGGATCGAAACTTCGATCTGCAGCAGCACGGGGTACAAATCGACTTGATTGAAGACCAAATACATCATAATTTATAGGAGAAAGGCACAAATTTTGAGTCCGGTAAAGTAAAGAGCAGCCTTTTCATATTTTGCTACCTTTTTATGATCCAAATGGGCAGGGAAACGATCATTTGGGACGGACCTAGCGACGAATATCCTTTTAAACTTCGTTTGGCTTAAGGACAACGTCTCCTAGCGGACGACACTGTAGTAGTAGTCTTTTGTCTACACCAAAAGTGGCCAACCTGTGGCGCATTCGCCAAACGTGGCGCATTGGATGATTACAAGTGGCGTATTGCATATTTGTGCCTACTCATTCTTTTGGAGCAGGCGCCATAATTGAATCCATCATCGTGTTCTCAACACCTGACAAGAGAAGGACCCCAAGTGTCCGACTTCGATTTTGATAATCTTTTGTGAGACGATGGTATATGGAACCTTAAGGGGGCCGGCGCGGCCGTGCAAGTGTGTGCGGGAACATGCACACATCGCTAAATTCGCATATACGTATATGCAATTACACGGTTTACGAGTTTTCGAAATCACGCTTCAATATGGCAATGAGGAGTTCAAAAGTAGTCAATTGTGATTCCTAAAAGTCTGCTGCAGGGTCGTACGCTCCCCAAAATGCATATTTGTACGTTATAGAGGAATAATTTGTAATATTCGGCAGACACCGCCTGTCACAAATAATAATACAGCACCTCGAAGTTTTGAAATTTTGCACTAGTAGGCACCACTGTCTCGTGCCTAATGTATCGATAATACAGTGTCCATCGTCCATGCAAATGCTAAATTTATTGATCACAAACACTGGTACGCGAAGTGGCTATCTTCTGACGGATGCCTCGTGACAGGCCAACGCCACACAGTGGTAAAATGTCGAATTCTAACTGGACAAAAATAATTTTTCTCGATTATTGAAAAACATATTTAATTGAGAAAATATATTATTAGACATACTGAACCAAATAATTCTAACAATTATATCTCATTATTTCCATTTTTTATCCATTAACGACTAGTTGAATGTTCCGAAACTGTGGTGAATTTTTGTTTTGTGCATTGAAAAATGGAAAGTAAGTACGTATTAAACTAATTTATATTTTCTCGTTTTAGTTTAAAACTAAAAGGAGGAAGTAAATGAAATGAACCATAATCAAAACCGTTTTTTTATGAATGAGTTAATAAAGTAACGTTATACTTTGACTCAAGCATACTCAAGCTGCAATATTTTTGTGTATTTTATCTATATGAATTACTTAACAATGTCGAAGGAAAATTAGCTGCTACAATCTGCTACTTTCTGTACTTAATTATAGTACTTAAAGTAAATATAGTACTTAATTATAGTTTGTAATACGAATATTATATGTAATGAAGTTACTGTAATTATAATTTTTAAAAAAAGTAATCATAATAAAGTCATTTTCTTATATTCACAGACTTTACCTTCTATAAGTCAGAAATATAGAAATATAAGAAAAATATCCGTTTGTTATAATTTTTATGTTCAATTCCTTTATAACAAAAAAATAAATATCGTAATAGTAATTATCAAGTATCAAGAGGATATAAATTATTCAAAAATAATTTTGTCCACCTAAAATCGAAACATTTACCACTGTGCGCCAGTGGTGTTGGACAGGCAGTATCTGCCGAATATTATAAATTATTCCTCGATAACGTAACAATATACATTTTAGGCACCGGGCAGACATAGATTGGACTTTTAGGAATCACAATTGACCGCTTCTGAACTCTTCATTGCAATGTCGAAGCGTCAGTTCGCTTAGATAAAATTACCTTGTGCATATGTATACGAAAGTTACACAAGGTATGAAAGTTTAATTTTTTATATCTTTAAAACTATTGAGTAACTACACCTAATATTTTGCAGACATCATTAGGGATCCATATACCATCGTCTCACAAAAAATTATCAAAATTGAAATCGGACACTTGGGGTCCTTCCCTTGTGAGTGCTCTCAGTTCAATTCATGCAGTTAGTGTGTCTTTTGAACTGACGTAAATTAATTAATCTAGTTCCGTGATCCCTTTTCCTCACCCAAGCAAAGCAGATTCTACCCCTGTGCCTATTTCTCAACCCCAACAATGAACACAAGAAGGTAGAAAAACTGCTTTAGTTGTACTGCGCATCAGAACTCGTATGCGAAAAAAATTGGCGCATGGTATATAAAAGATTGGCCACCTCTGGTCTACAAGTATAAAACTTTAACAGCTTATATCTCAATAACTATTTGTTTGCGACATGTGGCTCCTCCCAGACTTTTTCTCTTCTCGATGAGTAGAAGGTATTCATGTAAAAACAAACTTTAACAACAATTTCCTTTGTTATAAACAGTTTTGCGGTAAGTTTTTCTTACAAATGTCCACCGATCCAGAGGTGTAGATTCACCCCTATGACCATTACTTTTTATACACCCTGTGCAACTTTCAGCAGTGGACATGTTAAAAGTGGTTGTGACGGATATAATCGTCATCGCTACACAGGGTGTCCCCAAAATTTTATACTCCGTGGAAAATGGTGACTCTTAAGATCGTTTGAAGCAACCTTCTCCTTTGCGAAAATGTGCTCAGCAGCTTCGTTAAGGAGTCGTTGACGAAAAACACGGACCAATCAGAGCGCTGTTACTGCAGATAATGTCGCCCCTGTCGGTTGAAAGTCACAAAGATCCAGCGGGATGGGGGTTCGAGGTATCGATGCTTCGAGCCAGAGGGGCAATCGAGTGTTTCGAGTTTCGCTCGGCGTTTTTACATCGTCCGCGTCCGTCCGCTCGGCTCGTATTATACCTTTAATCACCTGTGCGATAAACGTTGGATCGCGATCTGGGCGACCTATCCGGCCGATTGAAAAAAAAGAGAGACAACGGGGTTACAAAAAAAATCACAGAAAAATCCTCGATTTCATAGATCGCGCGCGCGCGCTCGGTTCGGGCCCGTTCCCGCGTAAATACCAATTTCCTTTTTCCCGTCGGCGAGGGAAGCCGATAACAAGCTGCCTGTCGATACGCGGACACGTATCCTACGTCGGTCGCTATTAGTTTGAAGCATCGACGGGCATCGACGTTCCAGCCAGGAAAAAGCGATTGCCCTTCTCGTTTTAATCCGGCCAGCAGCGGTTCCGTTCTTTTCGCGACGAGAGCCGAGAGGGAGACCATCGATGCCAAAACAGCCGTCGATGGCTCGGACACCGACTGCCGACTACCGACTGCGAAAGCGCGAGTATCGACCGCTGTCAGACTCGAGTACCAGCGAAAACCTCTGCCTTCTATTCCACCTTCCGCTTCAGCTTCTGCTAGGGTCAGCTGTTACGCGTCACGCGGTTAACCCTCTCGACTTCTATTTACTTTCTTCTCCCTCCCCCCTTCTCTCTCTCTCTCTTTCTTCTCCTTTTTCCTCCTTTTCTTACTTCGCTTCTCTCTTTTCAACACGACGGATATCGACGGCGGCAATTTATGCCGGCGCTCGAGCTGCTTTATACCATGATGGAATAAATCGATGATTTTTATTGTGACAGAATTCTCAAGCTCTGCGTCAAACGACGAAAACACTTTCTGTGCAGAGGTGATCCTCGTGATATTATACTGTTGCGAGTTTTGCGCATTGTGGACCGCACACGCCGATTGAGGTCCTCTGTTTTTCTAACACGTTAGACCGGAGTCGCCAGATCAAGACTTGTCTGCTCACTATGCCACGCTTAGTCACAATGTCACGTGACTAATCTGGTATTGGTTATAGAAGTCAAATATAAAGTAAAGTTTAAGTAAATGTCCTTTATTCTACAGGGTGTCCCAAAATTCGTGAACTTCCCAAAAGGGGGTGGTTCCTGAGACCATTTCGAACGACATTTTCCTTTGCAAAAATGTTATCCCCGGCTTTGTTTAGGAGTTATTAACGAAAAACACGGACCAATCAGAGCGCGACCTAGACGCGAGTTGGCACAGTCGGCCCGGCGCGCCAACTGTCTATTGGCCAACTGTGGCAACTCGCGTCTAGGTCGCGCTCTGATTGGTCCGTGTTTTTCGTTAATAACTCCTAAACAGAGCCGCGGATAACATTTTTGCAAAGGAAAATGTCGCTTCAAATGGTCTTCGGACCCTCCCATTTCCGGGATGTGCAGGAATTTTCGGACACCCTGTATACAAGGTAAATAGAATGTTCATTTATTTTTCATTGATTGTAAAAGGTTGGAAATACTACATTGATGCTCAAATAGAAATCTGTATTTATTTTTTATCTACTTTGAACACTGCTGACTAGATGTTGTAGATTACTTTGATAGGTTACCCAGTTTTTACATTAAATTCTACTTGATTTCTTCTTTAATACGAAGTAGATAACTCAAAATGTCTAAATTTCAAGTTACCTAGTTCTTACATTCAGGCGGCGATATATAAATAATAAAACAATTTTATTCGGGAACATAATGTTTCATCAATTTCTCTAAAATGAGGAATTGTAAGTTATCTAATTCTTACATTCAAGCGGCGATATTATTTTAAGACATGGTGAAAACAGACATGGTGAACACACGTGTTTCACGAGTCTCACGATTCTCATATTATCATACTTAATCACACCTAAGCAAGTGAGTGAAAAATTGTGAAATTAAATTTGTTTCCCCTACATTTAAACTTTTAATAGTTACTACTTTTGAAAATTGTATGTCATTATGTATAAATTGTTTTTATTTCCTCTCACAGACGCAATTCAATATAATCTTGAAAATGGTCCAAATCAGTGACCGAAACGTCGATTTACTTGAAAATTAGCAAAATTGCTTAGTTAATTTTTTGTTTTTTTTTGTATTTAACGATCGAACCGTAGCGCCGATATCATTAATAATTGTTATTAAGTACCTCCAGGTATAGAAACCTTGAAAAAGTAGGAACAGTGGTTGAAGAGGAACTCGATCGCCGCTATTAAAATAATATATAAATAATAAAACAATTTTATTCGGAAATAAAAGATTTTTTCATATAAGTACCTCCAAGTATAGAAACCTTCAAAAACCAGGAACAGTGGTTGAAGAGGAACTCGACCGTCGTTATTAAAATAATATATAAATAGTAAAACAATTTTATTCGGGAATAAAAGATATTTGCATACACCTAATAAGTATAGAAAGACTGAAAAAGAAGGAGCAGTGGTTGAAGAAGAAATCGATCGTCGCTATTGTCGCGGCCGGATTCGTTCCGGCATGTTTCATCGGGTTGTTCGTTTCTGTTTTCCAAACAATTGGACGTCAGCGCGGCTTTGCCCGACTATGCCAGCCAGATTTGGTTCGGGAGATACGCTCGCCGGGACGTAAGAAAAATAAAGAATTTCGGAAGAATACGGTTAACGTTCGATTGGCCGGAAGAAGGATAAGTGGAGGGAATGGTTTAGGGTGGAATCGTGTTGCCGAGAACCGGGGGCCAATTCGTCGAACGAAGGGCCACGGTTTCGCCCCAATTCGAGATCGGGCCTCTCGCCATTGCTGTTCCAACCCCGCTGGCAAACGGATAAAATGTTGGCAAAATAAATAAAGCGCTGCTGCGCTACTCTATCCAGGCGAGATACCCTTCAGGGATATCCCGGTGAAAGAGAGATCCCTAAACTACTCGAGGGCTCGAAGGGTCCGCGTCCGGGAAACCTCGGTGAAATTAAGCGACCGGCAAAATTCGTGAAAAGCTCCCCCTTTTCAAGCCGAACCCCCCGAATTTCCCCTTTGCAATAATTTCTACCCCCGCTGTCTTCGAAAGCAGCCCGCCTCTGCTAACTTGATCGCCTGTGATCCCTTAAACGGCATGAAACTCGCCCACTTTATCAAAATTGTGAGTTGTCGATTTAAATATTGTCAAGAGCTACATCCCCTCAGCTATTAAGCAACAAATTTTTACTTTTAAATTTCTGCTCAGCGTTTTCTTGTGAGTAGTTTTTCTTGTCGAAGTCAATGCATTTTTGCATTCGCAATTATTTATAATACAAAGAATGATGAAATTTGGTATATTTATAGCAGTTGTTCATATTTGGTTGTAACATATATCCGTCCGTATTCTTAATTGAACAGAATTCGGTACAATTGCGAATCACTACAAATACTTGCAACAGTAATTAAATAGAAGCCACTTATATGTAACGTTCTTTTAAATGATTGATGGTAATTTAGTGTATCTTGTCGATACCCAATTTTGAATCAATTCGGTACTTGTATTATTTTTGACTTACTAAAATTATTAAGAAAAGTAATAAATATCTACGTGTCGGTAATATTTTGTAATTAACCTAATCGAGTATTCTTCCGCACAAAAATCAAAGTTAGGTTCACAGTCGGCGTAATATTATATACGATGACGTGAAATTTTATTTTCGGTGGCAACAATATTGCGAAATATTATTAATGTTTATGCGGGCGTGTCGATTTATATATGGATGGTTTTTTTCAACACGGGCTGAAAGAAATATTTGTGGAAAAATGTTTAAATATTACAGCGACAATCTTATTTATATGTTTTGGTTACCCATACGAGGGCTCGAAAATCAATAAAATTTAATTTTATCCCTGTGTAGAAACTAGAAACGCTTTTGTGAACCACCGTATATTTCTGGTACAGCGTTATTGTTGGACAATCCTAGCTTTCGATTAATATAAAAATTGTTTTTATATTCCACAAAGGTTAATAAATATAGACACAACGCGTTTGAATTTGATGTATCGATTAGACTCGTTTTAAAAAGAGAATTATCTATTGCCTCGAAAGAGTGAAATATTGCCTCGCAGCTGTTTAAAAATATTCTCCGCTGTTCCGTTTCAAATTGCAATGATTAATTTCGCAATAAACGTACGTACAGCGAGGATAATTAGATCAATGAAATTTCATTCGCCGTTTAGTAATTGCTGGTACTTAGCCGTTCAATGTTAACCGTGCAGCATTGCGCTAAAAATGTGAATAAACCAGCGACCTTAACACGGAACAAACATTTTCAGCATTGCTTGCGAACAGAGTTAATGAAAATTGACTTGGCCCATTGATTTTTCGATAAATTGAAAATAATATTGTTACATTTGCAAAACCTTTAATGCTGTTACTGTTTTACAATTCACCGGTGTTATTGTTATTAAAAATACAGAAAATCCGCAAACCAATTATTTATAGAAACAGTACGCTTCAGTACTGCATTTTTGGGTCAGGCAACCCTTTATTAGTGTAAACCTGATGTTGAAATCAAGCTGGGTATCACGAGTAGAATCGCCTGTTTACATCAAAATTTTCTGGAATACTAAAATATATTTTTAACCTGCGGACATGTTGCGAACTTTTCAGTCAAAAGCAAAGAAAAATCGAAGTGTGGCCAGTGTGATCGATACAACGTTAACAAAACCCGCACGTGACCTATTTGAAAAATCGACCCGCACAGTCAAGAGATTAAATAATCGCAACTCCGGAAAAAATGCTATTTTCGCGTAGAAAAATTGTTATACTATCCCCCGAAGTTTACCGAACGCATTCACGAGAGCGTATAGGTACGTGTATCGTTAGCTCTCGATTTAAAAAATGAGGAAAAAATTCCTGGTACATTTTTCAGCGTATGAGCAAGCCGCAATAACGAAAAGGAACTCGATAATGATTTCATGACTGGCGTCATAGAGAGCGGAAGCACCATGACCCGGTTACGCGCGTTCAATTATTAAGCGTGATCGAAACGATAGAGATCAGCGCGCCTGGATCGAGAGGAAATTAGTGAAAAGAAGCCCGAAGGTATCGCGTGGCTCTCGAAAATCCTTCGTTCATTGAATCCTCGGTACGGATCCGCTAGGCATTCATAATTCATGCTCCCCTCTCGCCGTTAGACCTCGACGAACGAATTTCATTTAATCGCGAGAGAGCGAGCGTGAGTGGGAGTGGGGGGACTGTGTATCAAAACGATCGATCCGCCGAGAGAGCTATTCTTCGGCCGATCCATATTTCTGGCTAAAAACAACCGTGGCCGACCTTTGACGTTCTCCCTTTGACGGTTCTCTCCCCCGGTCGGCCGCAAATTAAACGAAAATGTAACCAGCAAAAAGAGCTCGCGAAAAACCGGATCACCGGGAAAAATAACCGATAGTTCGCAGAGGGAGGGACATGGACACGGGCACCCGACGCGGAATTAATAGACAGAAACCGTGTCCCGCGTGTTTGCTCTAGCCGAACCCGTAGTTTTTCCTTCCGCGAATCACTGAAATTTTTCTTAAAATATTAGGTCGCTGTTGAACCCTTGCGCTATGATTTATTTCATGGTTACCGAAATCGATATCTATTTTGTATTTATGTTTCAATGGCTGAATCGATGTCAGAAAAATAAAATGTTATCAAGGGATTGAAGTATTGTTAGCTAACACCAACATTTCTTTTATGTAGAATTTCATGCTTTTATTCAGGTAGGTTCGTAGCTGGTTTCACGACGAATTCGTTGATCTACGTATAATATGTTGGTCTCGAAGCGCGTTCAAGGTCATTCATTATTACTCATTAATTATCACTAGACTGCGGAATTTAAGATTAATGTAGATACAGTGTTCCCGCGATTCTTGTGAGAACCTCGGGCTATGAAGTCTCAGGAAACGATATGGTACTACGTTTTTTCACGTGCGCCGAACATACAAAGAACATGCATCTAGAAAATGCATCTAACATGCATCTAACCTTGTAAATTATAATTTTTGGAAAATCTTTTTTGCATATCATTTCGTAAACCAAAGCTTCTAATTGATTATAAAAAATCAGGTTGTTTGGTACAATTATAAAAATGTTATTAGTTTTCAAAAAGTGTACGAATAATTTGTACACCCACTGTATGTTTCTTGGATAACTTTTCCAGGTGTAAACGACGATCCTGAGTAAACGGTGCTAAGCGGGAAGTTGTATTGTACTAATGCTATTCTATACCTGAGAATGATACATCGAGTATCATAAAACCCCAATTTAAACACCCCAATACAACAAGGTACCCCCTAGTAGTGGGGATAAAAAGTAACATCATCGGCATATCCGAAACATCAATCGCGGGAACACTGTAAGTCCCACATAAAAAGTTGTGGGAATTAGAATACGGAAGCCGTATGTTCCAACAGTAGAAAACAGTTCCGGGCCTTTTAAAACTGACCAAACATCACTGCGATTCATCGCATACAGATTCAATGGGATCGCATTTTCAATTAGTAGATACGCAGCATTGGAAAGCGAATACTTTAGCAGATATTTTCATTTGAATATCGGTAAGAAGCCACCGTATTTCCGCACGAATGCCAGCTCTCCCGGTAATTAACATTCATAAACCGCGCGAAGCCGGGATATTTGAAAAATATTCCCACTCCAGGGTAATAAAGACTTTCACGACTGACGTGCATTAAAAAGTTGGCGTATCCGCGGCTGCGGCTTCTCGGACGCAACAGTTAGGCTTAATTAAGAGCGTCCTTTCGATGATGGTGGAGCAGCAGCGAACAAAAAAAAAAACTGTCGGAAAGGTTGTAGAGGCTTGTGTGTTCGAGTCTACGAGTATGTATATCGGCGATCGAGGGGAAATCGCGGCGACCGCGAAGAATGCCCGATAACCGATCTCTCGGATACGCGCGGAGCCCGCTAATTGCCAGCCGTAAACTCCTGCCGCAGGTTTATGTAATGAGCGCATATATTCCCGCTGCCATTGTTCCAGGGCTGCTCGTTATTTTCCAAGCAAACTTTCGTAATAGCGATGACCTCCGTGTTCCGCTCGTGAAAACCGGCTAGCGTTAATCCATTTTATAAAGCACCGGGAGCGAACCGTCCTGTTTTCTCTGGGACCCTCGCTGGAAACCTGACGAATCCGTCGCACAGTGGGCCGTCTGTGTGAAACAGGTGGAATTCATTCGAAAATTTTTCGTGTCGCGAAATTCGTTGAAACCAGGTCTTCGAGCGAATACTCGTTTTAGATGCAGCGAGAAGGATACAGAATTATATCTGATTTGGTAAATAAGTAATAGTCAAGATGAAGTCTCTTGAAATAGCATGTCGGTCGGTTTATTCCCGTCTCGGGAGTTAATACCGCATTCTACATCAGAGTGAATATATTCTTTGAATGAGAATTCTAGGAAATAAGCCATTAATAGTGTATGGAACGAATAAAATTGTTTCACTTCCATTGTGAGAAGAGAATAAATCAAAAGGTATTCCCACCCTTAAAATAATAGGACAATGATTTTTCAATCTTAAATGCATAAAATCCCTAATAATGTGTAATTAACAGAGAAATGAATTTTGACACAGCCTTTTGCGATTCTGACTGACCAACGTCGCGCCGTTCAACATAATTGAAGTAACGAAACGGTGATCGTTCTAAAGAGAGAGAGAGAGAGAGAGAGAGAGAGAGAGAGAGAGAGAGAGAGAGAGAGAGAGATAACGAGGGAGGGGGGAGAGAGAAACAAAGAGTGCGAGAGGAGAGAGGAGGTATCGGCGAAAAAAGCTGCGCCGTTTCCAAGCCACTAACTCCGAACGATAAGCGGCGCTGCAAACGACCCACTTTTCTCGGCGTTCCATATATAACGAAAGGCGTACGCCCCTCGGTAACTTTACTTTCCTTCCGCTCGGCGTAACCTCCGCCTCGTACCCTTTTTCTCGCCCCAAACGAGCCATTCTCTTCGTCATTAACGTGCCAATTTTTTTCTCTCGCTTTTTCCGTTCCTTCCTTCCTTCCTTCCTTCCTCTCCCATCCGTTTCTCCATTCGTTCGTTCCCTCGTTCACTCGTTCGTTCGTTCGTTCGTTCGTTTGCGACCCCGATCGCGCGCCGCTCCCTTTGCGCGCACCCCGAGAATCAAATCGGATTATGCATGCGACCAACAATACTGCTTTCCACCTCTACGGACCACCCTCGTGTCAAGCATTATACCAATTGCTCGATCCAACTTGTCGAAAGTCGCTCTCGGTGGTGCTTGATCCATCGTGCGCCAACAGTCACTGTTCTCCAACGCTTTGTACCGAGGCTCGAAATAAACAGGTGCCTTCAGATTTTAAACAAATTCTGTTCGAACTTGTATAAGGTGAAGTGCCCTAAGTCTGGACAGTCCAAAAGTGATACCTAAATCTGGACAATTGAATTTTCATAGTAAAATCAGTAATTAAGAGATTAAATAATTATATTATATATTCTGAGGCCTTAGCTACAAGTAGGTGTGAATATTATTTCATTAGGACATCAATTGAAATTTAAAAATGAATTCAAAGTCCATCTGAAAACAGTATACAAAATTGTCTATTTACATGCGAATCATGTGCATTTATAGTTCGAACTTTTGTTAGAAAAAAAGATATAATTTAAGCCCTCAGACAAAAAATAGTTATCACGCATAATAATATTGATATTTTAAAATAAATTGGCAATCAAGCTTAACGTAAATGATAATTATTAATCCAAATATTAGATGTCCAAGATCAGGACTGTTTTCAAATATAAGTACTCCATACTGGGACGCGATGACAGTAGCTGTCCCACTCTAAGCTGATACGCAATGTGCTTACGCCTGAAGCCGGACACGTGTTTGTGAATAAAATCAACGCATTGTTTGCAAATTATTTAACTACATGTACGTATAATTAGTCTTCTATTAACTTGAATAACGTATGTAGAAAATGTATTCCGGTTGTGACGTTAATAATACTTTATGTTTACATTTTAAATCTATCAGTATTACTACCTAACCTTAAAAGTTGTATTATGAAAAGTTTTATTAAAACAGTAAATGAAAATAAATATATATTTGGTTAAATAATACAATACTATAATCTATGATAAGAACACTACATATTACGCAAAGCATCTTCTATTCGTCATGCGCAACAGCGCCACCAACCAACGTTTTAGGTTATGTTCGCTCGATCAACTCGTAAATTGAATTTGTCCCGATATAGGCTTTACTTCTGTCCAGGTACTAGCTTAGATTGGATTTAATATGTCCAACTATAGGTTTGAATTATTCTCGTTAATACAATTAAGATATTGACCTAAACAATGATTTTTTTATTTTAAATTACTTTACAAACTCTGAACTGTATGTTAAAACTCTTAAGAAATTGTTTTTGTTTATTTAAAGTGATAAAATTTAAAATAGAAAAACATGCTGTCCAGGCATAGGGCACTTCACCTTACGTTTCGGTCAACAGAACATCTAATCCTGTGGAATGTTTACGAAAAGAAACTTTTCGGAACTCTTCCAAAAAATATTCTCGTGCAATAGATTTTAGAATCTGTAGCAGGATTTTGGGCATCATCGAAATCAGTTGTTCGAAAAATAAATACAGGGGCGATAACATCGTTGTGTTTGACGCATTCTTTCCGAGAAAAACTAGTTTAAAGATCCGTCGGGGTCGCGGGCTTTAGTATAGCAAGCAGTAGAAACGCCAGGTCATGGTCAGACGATTTCTATCTAATAGCACACGTGCTCGCTGAATTTTCAAGCTCGATTTACTCCAAACCGGAACATCAAATGAAAAAATTGTATTCTCCAGTTTCGACTAACTGTTGCGTGCAGAATTATTTCGGTTGCCCATTGTATGCAGGACATCCTGTATATTATTATTATTATTATTTATTATAAACGGACCGAAACTCTCTTACATAAATGTTTACAATAGAAAACAATAAAGGACTACTCGTACAATAACATAGAAGGTAAATGCACAAAAGCTAATGGTACTAACTATATGGTATTATCCTAGAATTCTCCATAATTGTTTTTTAAACATGTGCAAAAACTCAAGTGCCAGAGTCTGCAATAATGCGATTTATTGGATTAATTAATCCATAGGTAGATCTGGCTTTAAGGATTTGGAAACCTGTACGAGATCCCAAAGCACGTTCAGGTGCGTAAAAATTGATTTGCATAAGGAGAGAGGAACGATCTATATGGTTATTAATTAAATTAAAAATAAGGCTCTGGTCGGATACTCTTCTGCGAGCAGACAATGTTTCCAGGTTGACTATGTTTAATATTGTGGATAATATTATTCAATTTGGCTAATTTGAAACTAATCGTAAGTTTATTCGAATAGCCAAATAATCTTCTCATTTGAATCTCAAATAATGTTTCATTTTATCTCCAAAATTCTATTCATTCCGTGTCAGCGGCGTCAACTACGCAAACAGAGATGAAAGAAAGAAACCATATACTTTCTCTACCGGATTGTGAATCTTACGATTGTTCAGGTGTGCAGATTATACAGTGCTGCTCCTGCTTACTTTATTTAGGATGACATCCGTTCAAGGTTACGGTGCACGTTTCATCCTCGAGTAGCAGGCTGGTATTCCCATCGAGTGAGAGACACTTCATTTCAATTAGATCGCGCGCGGCGAAAGTCAAAGCGAAGAAAAGAAGCGCAACAGTGAAGCGCCTAGTGAAAGGGGATAAGAGAAAAAGAAAGACAACGGACAAAGAGAGGCTATATTGAGATTGTTAAGACGCGCTATTGCGTTTCCCATTCGACGATCGCGCTCGCCTCGACAATTGCAATTTGATCGGGACCGAGAGAAAACCATTCTCGCCTTTATTCGCCTTGCGCGGACCGATTTCACCCCCTCTCCTCTCTGTCTTTCGCTTTTCGCGAATTTCGCCGGCTGTACACGGGCCGAAACGAGATTGTAGTTACCGGGATCCCAGGAATTTGTTAATTGATAACCACCAGTCGTACGCGGGAGACCACGGCGCAATATCTGCGCCAGTTTTCCAGGAGAATGCGCGCCTATCGGCCGATAGTTATCATCGGCTCGCCGCCCCCGAAAAATAATTAAAAGCCGTGCCGGCTGCACCGCCGCGCCGTTCCATAAAACAGCCCGGGAATTAATCCGAGAATTGTCGTGTCGCGAAATAAGTTCGAATTAGGTGGGTGTACGCTTATATTCGATTCAGATACGCGTTATGCACCGCTCGTATATGTTAAATGGCGGATGATCCCTTCGAACGATATATATCAGATTTCAATACGGGTATTTGTTCGGCGATTAATCGTGCATTTTTATAGCGTACGAGAATGCCGCGATTTTTACGTTTCATTCCAATCGTAATTCAATATTGACAAATGAATTGTTACAGTCTGATGCGGTAGTTTAAAAGAAAAGGATATCAATTGTCGACAGATTCAAATGACTAACTGAAGACCTTTTCTATTAAAATATGTTTCCTTTCCAATTTTAGGAGTCCATTTGTTCAACTATTTTATAAACTGCGGATTACATGCATTTGTAACAAAAATATAATAGATTGGTCCAATATAAAATTGCAGAGATTAGAAAAATCGAAAGTATTGTAAGTTATATTATAAGTTAACCCTTTGCACTCCGTTGTCCCCTCTGAGGCACCACTAAAACTTGCTGCACCATTATTCAAAATATTGTCAACATAATTAAATGTATCGGTGTCTAATAGATTACTAAACATTTAGGTATTGTACGAGGTACTCTACCAATTTCATATCCATAAAATTTAAAAAATCATAGGCAATGGAAATATTCTAGATCGGAAGAAATGTTTAATTTTTCGGTTAAAATAGCTCGGAGTGCAAAGGATTAAGTATAATAAAGTATCAATTTTTCCTAGCAAATCATTAACACCGAAATCAGCTGCTCTTTACTTTACCGGACTCAAAAATTGTGCCTTTCTCCTACGAATTATTACATATTTGGTATGTAACCAGTAGATTTTTACCCGGCGCCGATGCAGATCGAAGTTTCGAACCTCTAGGATCAATAGTTGAGGAGCTATGGTCGCTTGAAGTTGAGCATTTTTGACAGGTTAGGGCGCCGCCATATTGGTTTGTAGTGACGGTCGCACGCCGCTTACTGAGTTGGTTATAATTCCGTCAAGGGGGAGGGCGGCAAGGTAAGCGGCTCGCGGACGTCACTGCAAACCAATATGGCGACCTTACCTGTCAAAAATGCCCATTTTTAACCGACCATAACTCCTCAACTATTGATCCTAGAGGATCGAAACTTCGATCTGCATCCGCGCCGGGTACAAGTCTACTGGATTACATACCAAATGCATAATAATTCGTAGGAGAAAGGTACTAATTTTGAGTCCGGTAAAGTAAAGTTTACCCCCGAAATCAGCTACCGAAACCCCTGAAATCAATTCAGTCTGTAATCAATAGAGTATAATTAGCAGAGCCACGAATTTTGTCGAACGCGGTGGTTTCATCGACAATGGTTTCTAGGCCGAAATTTCGGGGAAAGTTTGGACGTCGCCGAGTGCTATTTCGATCGGTCGCATTCTCCAGTTGCAACCAGCAGCGTTGCCGATGATAAAGCACCTCGGCTGATCGGCCCGCTCCCTTTGAAGGATTATCGAAAATCGATTGGCACAACGGCGAATCAACCTGCAAGTCATTACCGGTCGTAATCATCCCGATACAGATCTCAGAATATCGCGTTTCACTCGATAACAATAATAACGATAATGGGTTGGCTCGCCGGTCTCTGCGGTGCACGCGTGTGCAGCTCGCCGCGTTGCAACGGATCCTCTATGCTCTCTTCCCTACATTCTGATTGTCAGACCTGAACCGGGGAGCGTATCGTCTTTCGCCGAAACAAGAGTACTTAACCATTACGGTACACTGTTCCAGTTAGTATACCTCCCACTGGCGAATTTTGATAGATCCGAATCGAACAAGGACCGGAAGAACGATAAGGAACACTGCGATCAAATGAGTTGGGATCGCAAAAAGGCACAAGTTGGACGGTTCTGGGAATGTGAAAAAACACAATTGAATATTTATTTGTCCGATTTTTAACAGTAACATTTTTTTCTGAATAAACTTATCGTTCAAAGTAACCAGCGTCGTAATCATATTCTGTCGATAAATTTCAAGTTTCTTCATTACGGTGAAAATTGCCTGTTATCTCCATTTTGTAGTCCTTACTACCATCAACGAATAGCACGTTGATTAATCGCCCCGTTTTGACCAATAGTGAATACGTGGCAGTCGCATCGATCGACGTCGAAATGAAATTCATTCAATTAATTAAAATTGAAGATATTAATATTTTTGTGATTTTGTAGTAAATGACTTAGGGCAGGGGTCGCCAACCTGCGGTTCGCGAGCCACATGCGGCTCTTTGGATGTTTTTTCTTATGAATAAATAGATTAGTTTTTTTTATCAAAAAACTTTATTTATGCGAGTACTATGTATTGTTGGCAAGAAAAAATGTTGTAGCTCTTTAAAAACTTTGAAATTTTGTAAATTGTAATTTTTGTCTCTTCCGACTCAAAAGGTTGCCGACCCCTGACTTAGGGTCGTAGAGAATCACCCTTAGAACAATCTTAAAAATTCCAAAAAAGCAATTAAATGTTAGCATTTCAAGGCATTTACAACCTCCCTTTCCAATTTTTCAATATTTCTGTGATTTTTATCTAGAAAATATGTGTTAAATAACTAAAGCGCGACAATTCGAACGACTTCAGAAATGCCATAAGAAACAACTTGATATCCGAAGTATCATGAAGTATGGCATATATTATAAGATAGGAATCGGAGAAACATTGCAGGCCGAAGGGAAACAAACGTGGCTAATTGCATAAAATGACTCGGTGAATTCAAATGGCGGCAATTAAATCTAAAAAGGTCGTAGAACCGCGAAAGTGCAGAACCCGCTGACTGAGCCAGCTTCGACCAGCAATCTGCTGCTTACGTATGCAAGATTATACGAAAGCTCGTTACGCGATATCCTGTTTTTCGACACAACACTTATCTCATGATTAATTGCGGCCGATTGTTTCGCCGTTGCGGTCTCCGCACGCGACGAACAACACGGACCGACAAAAAGAAAAAGCTTCATTACATACGGATCGGCTATCTCGGCGAGCTGACTGGTTAATAACCATATCTCCGATTCGGGAAATCTTCTCGCAGTCCCCGAGCGATCGTCTGCGATCTAGGTAGCGAGGAAACGTCGAGCGACAAGCCTTTGGTCACGCGATCCTCCGTTTCCTCTTCTTTTGTTTTCTGCGCCGGGAAGTTTTCTTGAACGCGTCGCCTCCGTTCTAGCGTGCTCGCTTACGTCTTTCGAGTTTGATAGCAATGTTAGGAAAATTGATAGAGTCGTGGCCCGGCTGAGGATGTTCGTGCAAAAATGTTATTACTCAATTCATCAAAATCATATCGTTGCGGCTGAAATGGAATATCGGCGAAAAAAATAAAAAATATGACTAGAAAACAGATTTTTAGGCGAGATAAAAATTGTTTGAATTAATTACAAGCCACAGGAGTTAAATAGACAATTATTTTCTTAACAATTCCAATCAGTCGAAACGAATGCAATTTTATTCGGAAAAAATTCTCTAATATCTTCTCAAACTTTTTTGACGCAATAAAATGGAAACAAAAAATGATCTTTCCCCTTTTATGATGAAAATGGGTACATACAATTTAAAGCTGTGGACATGTTAACAATATTTAAGGGCATCAATGTATTAGTTTCAGCTTAATAGGATAATTAAAAGAGGAATACCATTTTCATTTGGCTCCTGTGTCTTGCAATCAATGCAAACATTCTTTTTATTTTGCATAAAGGTCCGCAGTCATCTTATTATAGTTCTATTCTACGTGTAAATTGAATCAGCTTCAAATGCATAAAATCGGAAGAAAGTTTAAAGTAATGTTGAAACTTTGCAGGCAACGTCGCGCGAATTTCGATACTTCCGTGCGATGTGCGCCTCGTATCCGACCGGAGCGTTTCCCCGTAGGAAATCGTTAATGACAAAGAAGTTTTGCTTATGGCAGCCGTGAAAGGAATCATAGGGCAAGGGTTTAACGAGGCGAGATCTCCTAGCATTTGCTGTCGGGCAGAAATAGGAGGAGTACGGTGCCGCCGGGCCAGGCCGATACAGCGCGACACGCGTAATTGCACTTAATGATTCCTGTAACGAGTAATTAGTCGCGACGGGGGCTAGCAGCTTCGAGGAAGTCCCCCAATGCAAATTTTCTCGTTGAAAGAAGCTTTGTGTAAGTAGGCGGGTACTTTGCCAAGCTACTTTTCGCACTCGGTGCACTCCGATGGAATTCGATTTTCCTCTGGCCCCCGCCCCGGTGGTTCACCCCTCAAGTTCGTCAAAGGAAACTCTTCATCGTCCCTTCACCACTCCCTCCCCTACCCCCAGCAAAATGAAAAATAGCCGTGAGAACGGATGCAGGTTGATAAGAACGCAGTGTTATTGCAGTAATCTGCCGGGATGGAAGTCGACTTTTTTTTTCTGTAATCTTTGGGAACATGATACCGCCCGTTTCTAGAACGTGCAATATCTTTTCAGGCCAACCATGTTGCGCCGAGCCACGGCAGAACTATGCCGACGCTTAAATGGAAAAACGACGTAAAAATAAGCGGGGGAAAGTTCGGCATTTAAAGACGGTTTATCGGCAAGTGTTTGTTAAGCCCTATATTTAGCCTTGTATCATCAACTAATTTATCCAGCAGCCAATCACTTTTAAAGCACTATACATTATTTCAAAGAGTTCGATGAAATGGTGTTTCAACCTGAAACCTCGTATATTCAGCACAGGGTAAAATTGCAGTGTAATTAAACCGAAATTCGGGTTTTATACAAATGATCCTGAATAAAAAGTTCTATATTTTCATGTTTCTAAAATGCGTTCGTCTGCAAGAAAATGTCGAAGTTCTTCGAAACAGTGTAACAAAGCTGCAAAGAATTTATGATTCCAGATAAAAGATAAAAATGAAACAATCTCTTTGAACTCGAAGAACTTTCTCAGATCACTTGCCAGCAACTCGAACGCGTTTATTACTTTATTATTTGCCGGAATAATTAATGTCTTCAAATGGGATTTTACAAAATAAAATTATCTCTTTGAAGTCGAAGACATTTCTTTCATCGATTTCCAGCAAATTGAACGCGTTTATTTCTTTATTACATAAGAGAATAACCGCTCTGTTTAAGTGGAATTTTATGGAATAAAGATTTTAAAACTTGTAGGAAGTGTAAATAATTGCTAGCTATCGGTTCCACGTTTTCTCGAACGTTTTTGGCTACATTAAAATTATTAAGAGCAGACAGGTTTCCTTTTCGACAATTGTGAATGGAATTGAACCAAAAAGACACTCGGATGTCGCTATCCGACAGCTCCCGAACAAACCGACCGCTCTTGATTAAGTATTCGCATAATTTCATCCGAGTATGGCGACCCCCGTTCGAATACCGTGCATTCCAACCCATCCGAAAGATGTCGGGAACAGACGCACGCGTCCCGCGGAGTTGCGAGTCATTCCATCATAATTAGTCTCCATCGTTCCTCCAAAGAGATGTTCCGCGATAATCCCGTTCGAAAGTAACGCGATAGCGGATTAATACGGCCCCAGTAATTAGTCCTTGGGTCCATTAGTCGAGCCTGATGGATCTGCGACGTCTACGATCCAGAATGATCTGTGCCTAAAAAACCATGACGATCTAAGGTGAAGTGCCCTATGCCTGGACAGCATGTTTTTCTATTTAAAATTTTATCACTTTAAATAAACAAAAACAATTTCTTAAGAGTTTTAACATACAGTTCAGAGTTTGTAAAGTAATTTAAAATAAAAAAATCATTGTTTAGGTTAATATCTTAATTGTAATAACAAGAATAATTCAAACCTATAGTTGGACATATTAAATCCAATCTAAGCTAGTACCTGGACAGAAGTAAAGCCTATATCGGGAC
The DNA here is from genome assembly GCA_933228785.1 of Lasioglossum pauxillum. Taxonomy (NCBI): domain Eukaryota; kingdom Metazoa; phylum Arthropoda; class Insecta; order Hymenoptera; family Halictidae; genus Lasioglossum; species Lasioglossum pauxillum. The sequence continues at coordinate 48,001,645 of OW121702.1, read as the reverse complement.
AAATTCAATTTACGAGTTGATCGAGCGAACATAACCTAAAACGTTGGTTGGTGGCGCTGCTGCGCATGACGAATAGAAGATGCTTTGCGTAATATGTAGTATTCTTATCATAGATTATAGTATTGAATTATTTAACCAAATTTATATTTATTTCCATTTACTGTTTTAATAAAACTTGTCATAATACAACTTTTAAGGTTAGGTAGTAATACTGATAGATTTAAGATGTAAACATAAAGTATTATTAACGTCACAACCGGAATACATTTTCTACATACGTTATTCAAGCTAATAGAAGACTAATTATACATACATGTAGTTAAATAATTTGCAAACAATGCGTTGATTTTATTCACAAACACGTGTCCGGCTTCAGGCGTAAGCACATTGCGTATAAGCTTAGAGTGGGACAGCTACTGTCATCGCGTCCCAGTATGGAGTACTTATATTTGAAAACAGTCCTAATCTTGGACATCTAATATTTGGATTAATAATTATTATTTACGTTAAGCTTGATTGCCAATTTATTTTAAAAGATCAATATTATTATGCGTGATAATTATTTTTTGTCTGAGGGCTTAAATTGTATCTTTTTTTCTAACAAAAGTTCGAACTATAAATGCACATGATTCGCATGTAAATAGACTATTTTGTATACTGTTTTCAGATGAAATCTGAAAGGTTGTAAAGTTCGGGTACCCGCACACCCCTAATTAAGACGAATCGAATTAGAGGCCCCCAATTTCCGTCATTTTAAGCTTCATCAAATTATTAAAGAAAGATCTGCTTGGCTCCTACGTTGGGGATCTCAATTTGTAATTTTCAACTTCCTAAAATGATTAAGGAAAAAATTTCAGCTTGGCTCCTATGTCTCACAATTGATCATGAAGTGTTAATCTTACACCACTGTATATTTTTCGGGGAATATGCCCCATATGAAGTCCTCTGCACTCTATGCACTCTGCACTCTGTGCTCTGCCGTGATCCGTTCGATTCACGTGACGGCGTTAAGTGGGAAAGTTTGTTTAGCGAAAGTTTATACAAAAACGAGCAAACGGGGCAGCCAGCAGTCGGGTAATTGGCTGTGCCTCGCCGTGGCGGTGTTCCGTGCGTTCGCCGTCTTCTTATTTGCGGTTTCATACACGCGAATGCCTTATAACCGCGGAGCAAATATCGGAAAACGTCGCGCCGAGAGCGTGGGCGGCTGAACACGTGACACGAATCGAGTCGATCAACATACCGCCGAGATACACTCATCGCGTAAAGGTCCAGCCAGTATTTTCGCGATTATCCATCCCTCTGCCCTCCCACAGGGTGCAGCATCTCAAACAGGCCTGTTAGATCCCATAAATATTTGTAATGAAAATATACGGGAAAATGTGGATCTGTAGAAATTACCCCTACCATAAGGGTAGTTATAGAGTGAGCACGGTTTACTGAATTATTTCTTCCGATCTGGTCAACGAAAAATTATGAAAAAATTCATGAAGATTCTACCTGATTGCATACACGACTCCGAATTCTTTCCGAATTTTTTGGTGTAGACTCGGTTTTTAGCAAAGTTTTTTAAAAATTCGAAAAATTAGAGATACTGACGAGTGAGCACGGTTTACTGAATTATTTCTTCCGATCTGGTCGACGAAAAAGTATGAAAAAATTCATGAAGATTCTACCTGATTGCATACACGACTCCGAATTCTTTCCGAATTTTTTGGTGTAGACTCGGTTTTTAGCAAAGTTTTTTAAAAATTCGAAAAATTAGAGATACTGACGAGCGGTCACAGGATAACGTATAAATGGGTTAAAGTCTACATCTTTGGTTCTGCTTAATAAAAATTGCAAAAATAATCAGAGACGACCTACCCAATATCGTACGTGTCCATGAACTTTTTTCAAATTCTCGGCTGCAGATCAGCCAAACAGTTGCCGAACGCGCGTCGATAGTCCGCGCGCACGATTCTCTGAAATTAGTTGCGATACATCATACTTTGCGTCGTTATTACGAAACTCCCGGCGCTAAATCCTTTTAAAGCAAGTCATCCGGGGACGTCCGACCGGAGCTGGCTGAAACTCCGTCGCGCGTTGACGAAGAAACTTTCGAACCCCGGGTCTTTCGCGAATCCCCCGCAGCGAACACTACCGTTCTGATGTCGACTTAGAACCTTTTCGAATAAATATTATCGGGAACTCGTGCCAAGAGCCCCGCGTTTACCGCGATCCCATGATCGCATGCAATTACGCATTATTTCCGAACACTTTGCGCGACATGCTTCGGCAACCAGGAGCTAACGAGGTACACTGTTCTTCGCTCGCCTCCGGAATAGCCGAGCATCATTTCTCGCGGAATGTGCGTCCAATAAAGAAGGAATATAGGCCTGTATAGAGAAATGAGTGGACAGTTTCATGCAAAATGAAAATTGTTGGGAAACCGTCAAGGGAAGGTGTGATTTTTTACCACGCTTATGTTAGCTTGCCGAGTTGTCGTTGTTGTTGTTGTCATTTTTCTTTGTCAACTTCTTTGTTATTAACGATTTTCTACGGGGAATACGAGGCGCAACATCGCACGGAATTATCGAAATTCGTGCAACATTGCCTGCGAAGTTTCAACATTATTTTAATTTTAAAACTTTCTTCCGATTTTATGCACTTGAAGCTGATTCAATTTACACGTAGAATAGAAATATAATAAGATGACTGCGGATTCTTATGCAAAATAAAAAAATGTTTGCATTGATTGCAGGACGCAGGAGCCAAATGAAAATTGTATTCTTCTTTTAATTATCCTATTAAAAGCTATTAAAAACTAATACACTCCTGCCCTAAAATATTGTTAACATGTCCACAGCTTTGAAATGTATGTGCCCATTTTTGTCATAAATGCATAAATCCGTAGTCTAATAATAAGATAAAAATATTTTTTAATATTTAACTAGAAAGCTCGTAGGGGAAAGATAATTTTTACCACGCTTATATTAGCTTGCCGAGTTGTTGTTGTTGTATGCGTCAAATCTTGTAATCGAATTTTAAACCACTTCCCGATGAGCTAGAGACTTGAAATTTTAAACATAGCTCAGAACTGGATGACAATGCAATATTAAAAAACAAATTTTTAAGAAACTGTGTGTTCAGAAGAAACAAAAATATTTTAATAGTAACCGTCACACCTCGTCGTGCGACGCTCGGTAGTACCTGATCGCGTTTAGCGATCCCCACTCCGTGCGCCAGAGCTCCCTACTACACTACGCGTTCCCACTCCACTGACCCATTTATCACCGAAGGAGCACAGTTAGTGTGGTTGTCTGTTCATTCAGTTCCATTTCGGACAATTTCGGACTCCATCAAGAGACGGCGCACAGTGGAACTTTTCGTCCAAATCGGAGACAAAATCAAAGAACTTTCGATAGAAATGAGGTAGAGCGATGAAATTTTTTAAAAATTATAGCTGAAGCTTGGCAAAATATGGGAAAAATAGGGAGATTATGGTATGAACGTTTTATAAACTTGAGAAAATTCGTTAAACTCTCACTATTCCAAGAAAATTGCGGTTTTTTCAATAACACGGGCGGAAAAAACTTTTTTTTAACATGCTGCACATCATTTCTTGTAGACTTTTTCACGCTGATTTTAAATCTGGTCTCAAAATTTGTCTACGACCTCAGGATTTTACAAGAAATCGATTTTAATGAACGAATTGTTTTACAAATTTTCTCAAGGTTATAAAACGATCGTACCATAATCTTCCTACTTTTCCCATATTTTGCCAAGTTTCAGCTTTAATTTTAAAAAAATTTCATCGCTCTACCTCATTTCTATCGAAAGTTCTTTGATTTTGTCTCCGATTTGGACGTAAGATTCCACTCTGCGGCGCACAGTGGTCCGGATCAAGAAATTCAGTGACATTTTGTCGAAAAATGAACTTTCTCATATTGACATGTACAAAGTTTGTATTGCTTCATAAATATCCATCTACCTCGAAAATAAAGAAATTAATAAAATATAATTAAAATTGTAATCGCGACGAACACTTAAAGTTGGGCATTTTGAAAATAGCCTGTTTCGCAGAAAAAAGATACTTATCTTTATCTGGATGCCCTGACACACCTGCTTAATATTTTTCCTCTGTTCTTCTTTTAAAATGAAGAGAATTCCATTACGATAAAAATTTACACTGACAATTTAAAATTAATTTAAATAATGTATTAAAAAAATAATGTACAGTGAAGGCTCGGAAATTGTCAAAATTCTTCATCTTTGATACGGAATATCTTTTGAGTTCCAATTAGTACCGCATGTTTACAAATTGTACAATGTTCAGTACACTTTTCCCTATATAGTTATGCACGATTTACTACCAACATCGTCCATCGACGCAAGTTATTAGTGATTCAAGTGTATCCATCGCTGCGTCGAGCGCCAGGATTGTGCGAGGCGCGAAGAACCTCGCGCACGTGCGAGTGGACTGTTTTGATTGTAGCCTACAGTCAATTGTTTATTATATGCTGCTGTAAGAGTAAAATCACAAAATAAAAAGAAAAGGCCGCTAGATCAAGAAGCTGCAGAATTGATACTTGCATAGATTTAAGTAAATCAGCCAGTAAAGTAAGTAAAATGTTATTAAAAATAATTAAACAAACACTAAACATATTAAATTATTTATCATTAAAAAGTGATTATTTTTTCATATTTTTCAGTGAAAGTTTCATCAGAATAACTTTTACGATTCAAAAGCTGTGGCAGTATCACAGAACTTCTCGGTATGGACGAAAAAATTTTTATTATAAATTATTACAAAAAATAGTTTGTGAACTTATATGTAAACAAATTTATTGTCAATAACAAAGTATGAATGAAAATTAATTAATAAATATTGTTTAACAAATGCAAAAAATATTTAATTATCTATAATTAAAAATGACTATTTTTTAAATATTTTTAGTGAAAATTTCATTGCAATATTTCTAATGGTTCAAAAGTTATAACAAAATGTCACTGAATTTCTCGATCCGGACCACTGTGCGGCGTCTCTCGGGGTCATCCCCTCATTCTATCTCGTGTATCTCCATATCTTGCGTTTCTATATCTCACTATTTCATACCAGTATTATTATATCTTGCGTTCCATTTAAAAAAGACTAAAAAGTAGAATTTTATTTTATTAAAATACACTAAAAAGGAGAAAATAACTTTTTTAGGCATTAGTGACTATAAATAACAGCGTGGAGTGCCCACGAAGATGACGTCAATATAGTTCAGCGCTCCACGCTTTATTTATAGTCACTGAGGTCTAAAAAAATTATTTTCTCCTTTCCAGTGCATTTTAATATAATTTATTTATATTCTGACAGTGTGTTCCAAAACGAGTACAACGACGTATTATGAAACAACCCAAATGAAACCCGCTATGAACACGTCAATCCAACACGTTAACATTAAACGTACCGAGTTCTAAAAGTAGCGGATACATGATGCCTTATAAAAAGAACAAGATTAAATTTATTTGAGCTTTGTGCGGTCCATATTATAATATCTCCGCTATTGAATGTATTTATTTAATGATTTACCACGAAAGCATCTTTATAATTTCAATAATTTGTTACGGATGACGAACAGGTGTTCAATATCATCTCTGGCAGGAACCGTCCTAGATAAACGAACAGAACCACCCTAGATAAATCTACATAGCTGTTTAGTTTAGTTTAGGGCCCAAACATACGCACGACCAACTGGACGTTGACAAAATACGTATGTTCACTGAAAGGGTACTGACAAGTACCACCCGTCATTGCAGGGGTATATAAGCCCTTGCATTTCTACTCTCGTGAGCTAGTACTGTCGTAATCACGAATCGTATCGCGTCGTGCTGCATCTCGGAAGTCAACTACCAGTGAGATCGGGCGTTTGTTCCTTTCGAATCAAAGTTTAACCGTGTAGATTCCGAAAGTTCGGTTAACATCTATTAGGCAGTTATAAGGTTGCTCCGAGACCCCCGCATTGCCAGTGCGTCAACACCGTGCATCTAAATATTAGGTAATACCATCTTTCTATTCTTTCCATTCTAAACTCACTCAATTCGCGACAATTACACAATTGTAACACGAAGTCTTATAGTAAGAATATATCTGTGTTCTTTGATAATTAGCACGAATTCATTAAACCCACAATTATTGACCAATATCCTAATCAAGTAATTGAACGTCCCCACACGATACAATCTTACCGCTCGGATTGTATCAATTAAATTATACTAGTTACGAGGCTTACTAATTATCCTAGCAACTCCCTGATTTCGCATCAGGTCTATTCGCGACATTCCAATTGTCCAAACAGAGATTTATCCATCCTAGCGGCTCCCCAATTTCGCATTGGGTTCGTCCGCATTCCTTAACTAACAAATTGCTACCATATTCCTAGGGTAACAACCCTTCGCCGGCCACTCGTGCTGCTCGCGGCCCTGGCTCGTAACAAATTGTGAAATAAAAAATCTGGAGCCGGTTGTGTGACCGGTGGTGGTATGTTTAGCGTTAATTAACCCTTTGCACTCCGAGTTATTTTAACTGGAAAATTAAACATTTCTTCCGATCTAGAATATTCCCTTTGATTTATGCAATTTTATGGATATGAATTGGTATAATACCTCATACAATACGAAAATGTTTAGTAATTGATTAGATACCGATATATTTCATAATGTACATAATATTTCGAATAATGGTACAGCAATTTTTAGTGGTGCCTCAGAGGGGACAACCCAGTGCAAAGGGTTAAAACAAGGTCGAATCTTTCACGATATTCTTCAGCAATGTATTGGGTTGGCAAGAAAGTAATTTCGGTATTTTTAGATGAAATAAAATCCAATTTTTTTTTATCAAAGCAATGAACTTTAATCAATAAAATATTTTCCATTTTGTTGTATGATCTTTTGCCATCTTTCTGGTGGCTTCATAATTCCGCGCTCATAAAACTTCTGATCCTTTTCGGTGAAAAACTGATCCAAGTGCGATTTCAGATCATCATCATTAGTGAATGTTTTACCATTCAAAGAGTTTTGTAAACTTCGGAATAAATGATAATCTGATGGTGCAATGTCAGGGCTATATGGTGGATGTGACATCACTTCCCAACCAAGCTCCAATAACTTTTCACGTGTTACCAAAGATGTGTGTGGCCTAGCGTTATCATGGTGGAACACGATTCCTTTGCGATTTGCCAATTCTGGCCGTTTTTCTTTGATTGCTATGTCCAGTTTTGTTAGTTGTCGACAATAAACATCTGAATTGATGGTTTGGTTCCTTGGGAGCAGCTCAAAATACACAATACCTTTGTAATCCCACCAAATTGACAACATGATCTTCTTTTGGTGCAATTAAGCTTTCGGTGTGGTTTGGGCTGGTTCATCACGCTTGGACCATGATCGTTTTCGAGTTGTATTATTGTAAACAACCCATTTCTCATCACCGGTGATGATTCGCTTGAGAAAAGGGTCGATTTCATTTCGTTTGAGATGCATATCGCATATGTTGATGCGTTGCATTAAGTGAATTTCTTTCAACTCGTGTGGAACCCAAATATCGAGCTTCTTAACGATTCCGAGACTTTTTAAACGATATTCTATGGTTGTATGCGAGACATTTAACCTGTCTGCAATCTCTCGGACAGTTATATGACGATCCGATTCAATAATGGCTTTCATTTGGTCATCATCAACTCCAGATGATCAACCAGAACGTTGGTCATCTTTAAGTGAGAAATTTCCAGAACGGAATTTTTTAAACCAATTCTGGCACGTGCGTTCTGTTAAGCAATCTACACCGTAAACTTCGCATATATCTTTGTGAGCCTCGGCAGCTTTTTTACCTCTACGGAAATAAAAAAGCAATATATGCCTATAATGTTCGTTTCTGCACTCCATGTTCAAATTGACACAGAACTAACAATTTTAATCAAAATTACGTGTAATTTGCTTCAAAAGTAACCTAAAGGATGCAGTTATGAAATGTCAGAAAGAAAACAAACGCAACGTTAACAGAAGCCAATCAAACAAAACATAACGCCATCAGTTAGTGAAAACCGAAATTACTTTCTTGCCAACCCAATAGAATCCGAGGTTACCGTATGGCATTGCAACAGTTTTGAAAATCGCAGAAGCAAAGTCTCTGTGAAGCTTGCTATGCTAGTTCCAGGCCGGCCTCCAGAGAGTGTGGAATCGTTCGCAGCAGCGTTTCTCGTTGCTCCGGCTCTTCTTGTAAAGAGAAAAGCCCGAGGAGGCCTTGACGGTGTCCCGGCGCTCCCGTTGACTATGGAGAGACGCAAGTTTCCGTCGACGACGCAAGTAGCCCCGGAGGAAGATAGGATCGGGCCGAGTCCCTCTCTTCTCTCTTCTCTCGGTGTCGTCTCGACTGGTCTCAGGCCAGCCGGTGGACGGAGGGGGCCAGGGAGCTGTGAAGGGGGTAGCATTCATCCGAGCAGATAACATCGCTTGTTAAATCCACCGTTGCCACCGGTGTAGCCACCCGCTTACCTGCGAGGCCTCTTACCTCAAGGCCTCGATGCTGCCGACGTCTTACCGACAAGAGATAGCGAGTCGAGTCATTGCTAGATGATCCACCTCCCTTCTAAATACGCGATTGCCCGACGACAGTGACGCATCATCGCGATCTTCATCGTCGTCGCAGACTTCCCAGATCGGGCCATCCGACTGCCGAATCCTGGCTCTCCACCTCCCATCATCTCCCTTCAAATTATTTTAAGGTAACCCGAAATACGGCGGGAACAAAACTGTAAAATCTATCTTCCCTCTGCTTTTTCGCCAAATAATATTTAATGAAACAATTTTCGAAATCCCGTAAAACTCCGCTGAATATTTCATCAAAATTATTGTAAAATATGTCAAATCAACACGCGAACCGGATGAGCATTGCCGCGGGTAAACGGACAGAGGTTACAAGCGATTTCGAAATTAAAAATCGATCCGTTATTCCATCCCATTACAAAAAGCACAATAACCAACACGCAATTAATCTTCGTGCTGTCAATTGAAGCTCGAAAATTTCGAAAATCTAACAAGCTCGCCCGACAAAAAGCAGGTAAATAAATATCAAGGATACAATTCGAAAACATCGAGATCGTCGAAACAATCGAATTCGCCCCGCGAAATCTCGGCTGGATAAAAAGAGAAAATAAGAGAGAGGGGGGTTTGGCTCTGGAGAGCCGACCCGAAGAAAGCAATTTCGTAGGACGATAAAATTTTTGGACGGAATTTCTCAAACCGACTTATACGAAGGATGAAATCGGGGTCGTAAAGAGGGATGAAATGGAGTCAAGTATTTCACGGGTCGGCCGTTTGTTTCTGGAACAAAGAAGAGCCTGAAAAGCCCTGGCCAACGTCATCTCGAGACAACGTAGGAAACACCCGGGCTCCCGATGAATAACGACATTACTCGTCCCTGTTACTTTCATCGTATTCTCTCCTCTCCCTCTTCCCCGCCTCGCTTCCTTCTCGCTCCTGCGCGGACTCTTCTTTTTGCCTTTTCGAATATGTGTATACACGGGCGCGTACACAACGCAAATTCCTCACGCGCGTCGCACCCCTACTCGCGAGTTTTTAGGGGTAGGGGGTGAGATAGTGGGGGAGGTAGGACGAAGAACGTTAACCAAGCCCATTAATCTCGGTGCCACCCTGAAGTTTCTCGTTTCGGAGTGCATCCACGTGCCCGCGCGCGCCCACTTTCACTCCCTCACACCCCCACCCCCTCGCTCACCCCCATAGCGCCGCGGCAGAAAGCCCCGGGACGGTAATTAAAGCGTGAATAAATAAAGCTGCAGGCGTAAATCCCGCGGCATAAAAAACTCCAGACCGCTGAATGAAGACGGAGGAAAAGGGGGAAAAAAGTTCGGCTACCTCACCGCCCACGCCGCGCCGCGCGAAAACAATAAACCATCGCGAAACGACCACGACAAAGACTCTGCCCTCCTAGCAACGAGGTCTTAATCGACGAGCCTCGCCTCGTTGGATCATGCACTGTCGTCCCGAATCTGGATTTAGCTGCGGCGAATAAACCCGGCGATGCCATCGCGTCTCGCGACTTCGACAAAGTTTTGTGTACAGTCATTTTTATGTCAATGCAAATTATTTTATTCTCATGTGTCACACCGGGTTTATTACTTACAATTATTAACACACTACCGACCGGTGATTATTGCATAATTTTGGAAAATCTAGGGTAAACGAAACAAAGACTTTTTAATGGAACCTTGAATGGCAACAGCAATTTTCATTTTGAACTAACGAGTCATCCTCAATAACGTTGTGTAATAGTTTCATTTAAGATTGCAATGTAAAAGAAAATTTCTATGCTTTCTTTTGGTACAGCACAATTATTGAAAATTCTATTAACCCTTTGCACTCGGAGCTATTTATTTGGAAAATTAAACATTTCTTCCAATCTAGGATGTTTCCATTCCCTATTAATAATATAAATTGGTATAATACCTCATACAATACCTAAATGTTTAGTAATTGATTAAATACCGATATATTTAATAATGTAAACAATATTTTGAATAATGTACAGCAATTTTTAGTGGTGCCTCAGAGGGGACAACCGAGTGCAAAGGGCAAATAGGCTTCCGGTAGGTAAAGTGTTAAGATTGTAAGGATATTCTCATAGAAAACTAGTCAATAAACTTATTTAGTTACTCATTGTTTTAGAAAAGAGTACATGAACTAAAGTGCGAGATGAGTGTTCCAATAAAGAGCGCAAATAAGTGTCTAATTCTCCACGCGATCCATTAATTTCATTCGAGCCGTTTCCGTGTACAAATTAAACTCTGAAGCAGCGGAACAACCACCTATTGTGGACCGCTGTGTGCGCGCTGATCCGACTTAGGAGCGGAGAATCTTCAAGTCTCTAGAATCTCGTAAGGATAATTGATTCTTCCAGACTTCCTGCGAGATCCAATCACGATCATCGCGAGGCTTAATCGGCCGGAAGGGATCCACGCGCGATTGCCGACTCCACGCCGTTCGCATTCCGGACGAGCCGGGAGAGAGAGACCCAATCGCGGTGGGATCGATTTATTTTTCCATCCCGCGAACAATACACTCGCTCGAGAGCTCGATTACCGATCGATCCTCTTCGACTTGGACCACCGATGTTCCATTCCTTTTCGCTGCGATGATTCGTGCCGATATAACAACATTTTTCGAACGTTTCATCCTCGGCGTTTTATACAGGGTGGTCCAAGTACGTATTAACACAGCGTTTCTAAAAAATATGATGAAACACTATTAACCAAAGTTTTTCTGGATAAAGACGACTAAAATATGGCGATAACAATGTTCTTTTTCTGTTGGGACTGTTTCTAAAAAATATGATGAAACACTATTAACCAAAGTTTTTCTGGATACAGACGACTAAAATATGGCAATAACAATGTTCTTTTTTTGTGCGTGCAAGAATTTCGGAGATTTCGACACCACCTTGGGTTTTTAAGTGAAACACATATATATTTTTCTTTGCACTATTCGATGCAGCTCGTCATTCTTTATAAAAAAAAGTGTTGACCTATGTAAGTCGAGAAATTATTAATTTAACATTTCATGAAACGATTTCCAGCTTGAAAGACAGTATGGTAAGGTGAGGTGCCCTAAGTCTGGGCAGTCCAAAAGTGATACCTAAATCTGGACAATTGAATTTTCATAGTAAAATCAGTAATTAAGAGATTAAATAATTATATTATATATTCTGAGGCCTCAGCTACAAGTAGGTGTGAATATTATTTCATTAAGACATCAATTGAAATTTAAAAATGAATTCAAAGTTCATCTGAAAACAGTATACAAAATAGTCTATTTACATGCGAATCATGTGCATTTATAGTTCGAACTTTTGTTAGAAAAAAAGATATAATTTAAGCCCTCAGACAAAAAATAATTGTCACGCATAATAATATTGATATTTTAAAATAAATTGGCAATCAAACTTAACGTAAATAATAATTATTAATCCAAATATTAGATGTCCAAGATTAGGACTGTTTTCAAATATAAGTACTCCATACTGGGACGCGATGACAGTAGCTGTCCCACTCTAAGCTTATACGCAATGTGCTTACGCCTGAAGCCGGACACGTGTTTGTGAATAAAATCAACGCATTGTTTGCAAATTATTTAACTACATGTACGTACAATTAGTCTTCTATTAGCTTGAATAACGTATGTAGAAAATGTATTCCGGTTGTGACGTTAATAATACTTTATGTTTACATCTTAAATCTTTCTGTATTACTACCTAACCTTAAAAGTTGTATTATGACAAGTTTTATTAAAACAGTAAATGGAAATAAATATAAATTTGGTTAAATAATACAATACTATAATCTATGATAAGAACACTACATATTACGCAAAGCATCTTCTATTCGTCATGCGCAACAGCGCCACCAACCAACGTTTTAGGTTATGTTCGCTCGATCAACTCGCAAATTGAATTTGTCCCGATATAGGCTTTACTTCTGTCCAGGTACTAGCTTAGATTGGATTTAATATGTCCAACTATAGGTTTGAATTATTCTTGTTAATACAATTAAGATATTAACGTAAACAATGACTTTTTTATTTTAAATTACTTTACAAACACTGAACTGTATGTTAAAACTCTTAAGAAATTGTTTTTGTTTATTTAAAGTGATAAAATTTAAAATAGAAAAACATGCTGTTCAGGCATAGGGCACTTCACCTTATTACCAGAACACCAATCACGCTTCTGAAACATCAACCTAGCTTTCACGGGATCTCCCCACTTAAATTTTTAAGAACAGCAGCGACTAGCTCGCGCAGAATCGCAGAATTCAGTCGAACAAGGACCCTCCAAGGGACAATACAACGCCCAGCTTGTTTACCTCTGCAAACGACTAGGATTTGAAGGCCAGGCGAAATCCCCAGCAGTCGTCGTCTTCGCAGTTAGGTAGTCCCGAGTAATTGCGGCTGCACAGAGCTGTAACGCGTAAACGCGCTTTGCAATTCGAACGAGAGCTTCGACGCCGAAATTTAAATACCGTTTGTAATCTCGATTGTAAACGTCCGCTCTCCTCTACAGCAGCTACGTCAACGATTACCATATCCCACCGTCAATTAGCGATCCCGATGCTGTCTTCTTTCTTAGTCCGTGCATCTTGAAGCGGTGCATCTTGGACCCTGATGAGCAAACGAAACAACATTCGCTGTGTCAATGTTAGGATGAATTTTGGTGTTGGTATTGATTCGGTAACGAGCTATGAAAGTATAATCATTTTTGGGTATTGATCGAAAGCTTCATTCGTGTGCAAACTATTTGGATAATACTGTAGATTATTTGTGTGGATCAAATAAAAAAAGAATGGTTAAAAGTTTGGATCGACACATTCTCGTTATTTTTATCATGTAATGTAAAATAGTTGCTTTTAGAGCTCCGTAGACCTGTTAAGAGCTAGTTTCTATAGACAGAAGGAGTTGACATCCATGATGCTTGATAGTACTATACAACTTGCTCGAATTATATATAATAGGTTCGTCTAGTTAGCCAGCTCGTCGAGAATTCCGCAAACGAAGACATCAAACGTAACACAGTCTTTTGCCAAGGTCCTTAGTATAACTTTTAAGAGATCAGCTGACAGTCGTAGCATTCTATAGCCGATGACCCGTTTGCTGCGAGAGGCAAATGCGATATCGAACGGTAGAGGAGAGGATAGCGATGTGAGATAACCATTTTATTTTTCAAACTAGATATTCCGGGATAAAGATAAATGGAACAATCAAACGTAGGAAAGGAAAATTTATATGGAATCTATTGATTTTCTTACTTTTTCAAAATAAAGCAAATCTAAAATGATTGAATACACTGCGGATCTTTATGCATTTGTGGCTTGTAACAATTCTGAAAAAATACTCGTATCTTTAATTCGACAAAAAGTACAATTTTTATCTACTTTGGATCTACAAAAACTATTCCCACTGAAACTGAGATTTCATTTAATTTCACTCCTTATAATTTTTCTGCAAAGTTTGACCATTGCATAAACAAAAATCGTCATAGATAATACGACAACTACAAGTAGAAGGAAAATGTATTACATCTTGCAGCGATCACACGCACAAATAATGCTTTCTCATATTTGTGATATGATAATTCTACCCTCCTCTCTAATTCAACGTTCACAAATTTCCCATCGCCTGAAATCAGGAGAAGCGTCTCAAAAATTGTTTCGGGAGGCGCGCAGATAGATTCTTTGAAGGCGGAGTCTGTCTGGGGGTAGTATTCGTCGGGTATACGAGGGCGGGTAGCAATTTTACCGGGACGAGTTCGCGAACTTTATTATCAGAGCCGGTGCAGCCGGAGAGAAAGAGAGAGAGAGAGAGAGAGAGAGCGAGCGAGCGGGCCCGTATCGGTTACCGAAATTAAAGGCACGAGATAACGCGGCGGAATTTTATTAAAAAGCACGATACGAGGAATACAAAAGCCGCCGTTGCCAGCGTCGGTCGGTTGAAAAGGGCCGGGATCGAATGCGGCGGCCTGGTCGCTTTTAGTATTCCTGGGGAAGAGCGGCCGGGAAACGCGATAGGTAATTAACCTGGTTACTGGCGGAACGTGCGTACGTACGTTCTTCTTGATTTTCTTGCGCCGAGGCGGTCGCGAGTAAACGCGCGTGCAAATACAGCGTTACCATCTCGAAATTGTTCGGGAAGAGAAGGAGCGACCGCGAAAGAAACGGAGAAAGCAACGGAGAGCGAGAGAGTGGAGAGAGAGAAAGGGAGTAACCATTACCGGCGATGGTCGGGCTCGAGGGAACGGGTTCTTACCTACCGCGTCAATAATGCAAACGCGTGTAAGCCGTAGGGTATAAGCAAGGCCGTAAATATTGCGCCGCGACGCTGATGGCCGCGGAAACCTCGGTAGTAAAACCTACAGGAAAAGGGGGGGGTGGTGTATGCGAGGGGTTTGCCCACGAATCTGGCCACCCTGGAGACGCTGCTCGCGATCACAACCCTGAATGCCATACGACTACAAGCCTATTTTTCAAATGCTCCGCAGCGTTTCCAAGGAAATGCTGTTCTACAGGTGTAGAGCGGCTGAGGATTGCTCTGTGGAGCACGCTCCGGCTCCTGGCGGAGTCACAGCCACGCCTACTAGTAGGACGTACGTCAGACAGGAAGCAGTATCGATAATTTTTATGGACTTCTTTGGCGGTGGTTATTTTGAGGTCACTTCAGAAATAATGTAGATAAAGATAGCTGGTGTGTTGAAGAGTGAGTTGGAGGAAAGAGCAACTAGACCACGCCTCCTCGGGGTTCGTTGTGGAAATAGAAAGTAATGTGGATGGTCTTCTATGTCTTTCTCTGTTTATATTTATCTTGAAACGTCAGTGTAAAATGATTGTAGTCAAACATTTTTCTGTGAAGCAGTGTCCAGGCTAAGTCGAAAAAAGAAGCAAGCAAGCCACACCTACTTATAGGACGTTCGTGAAACAGGAAGCAGTATCGATAGTTTTTATGGACTTCTTTGGTGGTGGTTATTTTGAGGTTACTTCAGAAGTAATGTAGTTGAAGATAGCTGCTGTGTTGAAGAGCGAGTTGGAGGAAAGAGCAACTAGACCACGCCTCCTCGGGGTTCGTTGTGGAAATAGAAAGTAATGTGGATGGTCTTCTATGTCTTCCTCTGTTTATATTTATCTTGAAACGTCACTGTAAAATGAGTATAGTCAAACATTCTTCTGTGAAGCACTGTCCAGGCTAAGTCGAAAAAAGAAGCAAGCAAGCCACGCCTACTTGTAGGACGTTCGTGAAACAGGAAGCAGTATCGATGGCTTTTATGGACTTCCTTGGCGGTGGTTATTTTGAGGTTACTTCAGAAATAATGTAGTTAAAGGTAGCTGCTGTGTTGAAGAGTGAGTTGGAGGAAAGAGCAACGAGGCCACGCCTCCTTGGGGTTCTGGAAATAGAAAGTAATGTGGATGGTCTTCTCTGTCTTTCTCTGTTTATATTTATCTTGAATCGTCACTGTAAAATGATTGTAGTCAAACATTTTTCTGTGAAGCACTGTCCAGGCTACGTCGAAAAAAGAAGCAAGCAAGCCACGCCTACTTGTAGGACGTTCGTGAAACAGGAAGCAGTATCGATGGTTTTTATGGACTTCTTTGGCGGTTGTTATTTTGAGGTTACTTCAGAAATAATGTAGTTGAAGATAGCTGCTGTGTTGAAGAGTGAGTTGGAGGAAAGAGCAACTAGACCACGCCTCCTCGGGGTTCGGTGTGGAAATAGAAAGTAATGTGGATGGTCTTCTATGTCTTTCTCTATCTATATTTATCTTGAAACGTCAGTGTAAAATGATTGTAGTCAAACATTTTTCTGTGAAGCAGTGTCCAGGCTAAGTCGAAAAAAGAAGCAAGCAAGCCACACCTACTTATAGGACGTTCGTGAAACAGGAAGCAGTATCGATGGTTTTTATGGACTTCTTTGGTGGTGGTTATTTTGAGGTTACTTCAGAAATAATGTAGTTAAAGATAGCTCTGTGAGCTGCTGTGTTGAAGAGTGAGTTGGAGGAAAGAGCAACGAGGCCACGCCTCCTCGGGGTTCGTTGTAGAAATAGAAAGTAATGTGATGATATTCTATGTCCTTCTCTGTTTATATTTATCTTGAAACGTCACTGTAAAATGATTGTAGTCAAACATTTTTCTGTGGAGCACTGTCCAGGCTACGTCGAAAAAAGAAGCAAGCAAGCCACGCCTACTTGTAGGACGTTCGTCAGACAGGAAGCAGTATCGATAGTTTTTATGGACTTCTTTGGCGGTGGTTATTTTGAGGTTACTTCAGAAATAATGTAGTTGAAGATAGCTGCTGTGTTGAAGAGCGAGTTGGAGGAAAGAGCAACTAGACCACGCCTCCTCGGGGTTCGTTGTAGAAATAGAAAGTAATGTGGATGGTCTTCTATGTCTTTCTCTGTTTATATTTATCTTGAAACGTCACTGTAAAATGAGTATAGTCAAACATTTTTCTGTAAAGCACTGTCCAGGCTAAGTCGAAAAAAGAAGCAGGCAAGCCACGCCTACTCAGAGTACGTCATCAGCCACCAAGTGTCCTATTAAACTCCAAACACCTTGATGAGGTATCTTTCCGGTACCAGGGCGACGTTGCGTCGTGCAGTGTTTCCGACTGATTGGCCCGAGTTAGCGTGACTCTCGCAGGCTAATATCCTCGACTCGCTGCTCTCGTGGTCGAAGCGCTCGAATTCCGCTTGGCGAGAAGCGTCTCGAGAGGAGTCCGCTTCGTATTGACCGCGCGAGCGAACGGGTGCGAGCGTCTAGGTAAAACGGGCGGCGCGGCGTAGCACGCTCGAGAAATTGCCGTCTGTGTACGTTTCCCGCATAAATGGAGAGAAGCGACCGCGAGGCGAGGCGGCCCGGCAAGATATTGGTCGATTCACTTATTCTCATGAATATGTATTCACGTGCCAGTCTCTAGACTTCCGCTCGACAATCATTATTCTTAATAACCGGCATTACTGGCGGGGCGGCGCGAGGCGAGGATTTTTCAACGGTCGGATGCGGTATGACGGTGCAAAACGACCGCGCTGAAAATTACGCGAGTCGGATACGATCGTGACGACCAACGGAACCTTTCGCTTTTTAGAAGACACCGACTAGCTCACTGGGATGGGACATCCAGATTGTAAACGAGTCCATTGTTGCAGGAAGCCATGCTGTCATCGACGACGACGCACAAATTAGCGTTTCGATGAAAAAGAAATTGTTGACCTTTTGACCTTGAGATTTAAGTATAGCTAGACCTTTGTTTAACAATTGAATGTTTTAACAGGTTCCGTGCCGAGCCGTTTTAGATATTTTATCTAGGAACAAGAAAATCGTGAGTTTTTAAATTTCAGATAACCCTGGGCATCACAATCCGTGACACCGTCTACATACGTCTTGTTTTGACGGAGGAGCTATGCAAGGAAACGGATAACTCGGCCATTTTTTAATATTTTGTTGTGAAATTTTTACAGAATAACCTTTAATGTGTGCCCTAACCATATATCATAATAAAAAAAATTGTCACACACACACACACTTTTGGAGAAAAAAATTCGTAAACTTTGATGTCATTTCGGCCGTCTCAGGGTGGCGTAACCCCTTGACAAAGCCGTGAACGCCATTCTTGCAAAGGAAAATGTTGCTTCAGATGATCTCAGGATCCTCCCATTTCCGGATGTTGAAGGAATTTGTCAACAACCATGGCGCCGTTGCTAGCACCGGTTCTCGTCCGATCACCGAAGTTAAACAGCGTGTGGCGCGGATCACCGCTAAGATAATTGACCGCTCGGTGAAAAGCCGGGGGTGGCCCAGGGCGGTTTTTCGCGTGTTGTTGACATATAGGTGGTTCGGAACCCACCTTATAAACAGTAAGGTGATGAAGTGCCCTATGCCTGGACAGCATGTTTTTCTATTTTAAATTTTGTCACTTTAAATAAACAAAAACAATTTCTTAAGAGTTTTAACACACAGTTCATAGTTTGTAAAGTAATTTAAAATAAAAAAGTCATTGTTTAGGTTAATATCTTAATTGTATTAATAAGAATAATTCAAACCTATAGTTGGACATATCAAATCCAATCTAAGCTAGTACCTGGACAGAAGTAAAGCCTATATCGGGACAAATTCAATTTACGAGTTGATCGAGCGAACATAACCTAAAACGTTGGTTGGTGGCGCTGTTGCGCATCACGAATAGAAGATGCTTTGCGTAATATGTAGTATTCTTATCATAGATTATAGTATTGTATTATTTAACCAAATATATATTTATTTTCATTTACTGTTTTAGTAAAACTTGTCATAATACAACTTTTAAGGTTAGGTAGTAATAATGATAGATTTAAGATGTAAACATAAAGTATTATTAACGTCACAACCGGAATACATTTTCTACATACGTTATTCAAGCTAATAGAAGACTAATTATACATACATGTAGTTAAATAATTTGCAAACAATGCGTTGATTTTATTCACAAACACGTGTCCGGCTTCAGGCGTAAGCACGTTGCGTATAAGCTTAGAGTGGGACAGCTACTGTCATCGCGTGCAAGTATGGAGTACTTATATTTGAAAACAGTCCTAATCTTGGACATCTAATATTTGGATTAATAATTATTATTTACGTTAAGCTTGATTGCCAATTTATTTTAAAATATCAATATTATTATGCGTGACAATTATTTTTTGTCTGAGGGCTTAAATTATATCTTTTTTTCTAACAAAAGTTCGAAGTATAAATGCACATGATTCGCATGTAAATAGACTATTTTGTATACTGTTTTCAGATGAACTTTGAATTCATTTTTAAATTTCAATTGATGTCTTAATGAAATAATATTCACACCTACTTGTAGCTGAGGCCTCAGAATATATAATATAATTATTTAATCTCGTAATTACTGATTTTACTATGAAAATTCAATTGTCCAGATTTAGGTATCACTTTTGGACTGTTCAGACTTAGGGCACTTCACCTTAGGTCCAACACAAAAAGATAAATCGGAATGGGCCCGAACATCCGGTCGGCGTCGCTGATATGATGGATACACCGAGGTGGAGCATTCCTCCACGGAGGATCGCCAACAATGAATGTTGAAGGAATTTTGAGACACCCTGTATACTGCAGTTTTTATAATGCCTCATTCTTTTGCTGGAAATATATTCTACAGTGTTAAACTAGTTATACAGTATATGTTTTTAGCGCATTAAATAAATATATCAGCGAGTACCACCAGCGGTACACGCGGCTTGAATGGATTGTGTAACGTGTACCATTGGTGGTACACGTGGCACGGAACGTGATAACTACGTGGTTCTAACAATTCCATCATCCATTACAAACACTAAATTGCAATAGGCAATAAATATTTCTCCAACTGTGGCTCTAATAATTTGATCGCTCGATGCACATAGCTGATCGTTGAAACTGGCAGCTGGAAAAATAGAATTTGAATGGAGTCTTTGTAACTTTAGATCATAGTAGACCCAAGCACGGTAATTCAACGGTTCAATTCGCGGATTGAAATGCAGCACAGGGGAAAAGTTCATGAATGAATTGCATGCGTGGTCGCAGTGTCGTAAAAATGAAGAATAATAGAAACGGAAAGTTTGCTTCGACCCTATTGCGGTTCGAGGTGGTAGGTGTTCATCGAGTGGCCAGGTTTATTATACCCAAAGCGCGCGTTAACTCCTGCTCCATACAAAATCTGTGGAAAACACAAGAATCTCGAGGAACAGCCGGAGAAATTCGTTCGAGCGGTGGAAATCATTGTCCGAGCAATTTCGTGCTGTTTCTACTCCATCTCTTGCGCGTTATGGTTTACATACGGCTCATAGTACATACCCTGGAACGCTTAAGGGAGGGTGAAAAAATTTTCACAGAATTTAAAACGGTTTCTTCAAACAAGTACTTGCGTGGGAGGCGAACAACTGGTTAAGCTGAAAACAAATCTGAAATTCTTGAAATACTGTATAAATCTTACAAGAACACGCGTGAGAAATTATGTAAAAATAAACAGGACATGTTAGAGATGCGTACAAAAATTATTTGCATGAAAACGGACCTTGTAAAAGGGTGGAAATAAAACGATCTTCCCTCAAACTTGAATGAATCTCAAATCCCACGAAGCATTAAACGTTCTGGGGAATAAAATCCAAATACAGTGTTACCTCGCTCAAAACGCTTCTCCAATTCCAACCACTCGAAAAACCACGCAATTCAAATTCGGAAAAACTGCCACAAAGTGTAAGAAGATCGTCGCGCAATCCTAAGAGTGTACAGAGGGAACAGTAGCAAGCCCGGAGACATTCCCAGAATAAATTATGTAAGTATCCACTTTGCTAATCCAAGGAGAAAGTTCTCTGGAATAAGGTTGCCGGACAAATGTTTGCCGTTTCGAAGGAAAACTTCTGTTGTCTCTCACGGCGTCTCTCGGCAGCTTCTTCGGAGCTTGCGTTCGTGCGTGCACGTCGAACCGCGGCGTTTAGCGAGCCGATCATTCGCGTATCGTTCGCGATCATTCGCGAATCCAGCGAGAAGCCCCGATAAACAAAGCAGCTGCACGCATCAGGAGCTGCGCGCGTTACACGCGAGGATTCCTCGGATTAGTGAAGCGCGTGACGTCGCGCGGATGAAGCGGATCCCTCGCGGAAACGCCTCGAACCGCGAGTAAGCTTCTCCTTCGCTCGTGTGGATCTTTCCAGAGGATCTTTTCCGTCGATCTTCGGAAGCGACTCGAAATGGGTTTTGTTAGACCAGAAAAGAATGGTTGTGAGTAGGTGTAATTTCAAACAGTATGACCATTAGAAGAATTTAAAAATGCAGTTGTATGCATTACTTTTGACCTTTACAGCGTATGAGGAAAGAAAATAAATTGCAAATCATGTAGACAATTTTTATTTTGCATAAAGATGTGATGAATGTTGTCTAGAGTTCGTCATGGATAGATCTTTATGCAAACGAAAAATTCTCTCGTCCGAGTCCGTCGAAAATATCTCGGCTGTCGATGATGCTTGAAACACGTTGACGCTAACAGGTTAATTTCCTTCGTCGAGCAGTGGTAGGGCAATTCGACGAACCTTTTCTGATGGATCGATGCGACGAGTTTTCCTAATCGATGGCAAATGCCAAATGCCAGCAGCTGTTTTTTAGCGGGTCGATGGACAGATTAGTTCGACTCCCAGCAGCCCGTCCGGCAATTAAATGCCCTCTTTCATTGGACTACTTTGCGTAATCGATGGTTCCAGTCGACCGGCCCGTCGAGAACTTCTTTTTCGGTCGACCTTCCCCCCAAGCTCTCCCGAACACGAGCCAGCCCACTCGGTCGATTTTCCCCTGAATTTCAAGTTCGATCTTTTTATTATTATTGTTTTTCATCGACATTCTTGTTCACTCGTTTCCTGCATTAATTACCCCTAGGATAATCGATGAAAAACGAACGGCTAGAATATACCCTTCGAGTGAATTTAATCAAGGATGTACTCGTTCGATTGCCTATCAAGGAAAACGTTTGTTTGCGAAGTTCTCGTTACCTGCAGCTTCATAGGAATTTGAACCATTTTCGGCTCTGTGTAAACATTCCAAAAATCAATCGCATGGCAGATACACATTTTGGGAAGCTTTTCCAATTTTTGTGATTGGAAATCCTACAAACAAATTCAAGAGAACCTTCTACGGAATGAAAGTTCTCTGTGGAAGCTCGAAATTACATTATTTATATTTTTATAAGAGTGAGATGTTATCCCGACTGGTCCCGAGCAAATGTGGTCAACGGTCTCGAATATATGGGCACTTTTCACTCCCTCAGCTGACCGTACTCTTGTTCTACAATTCCAAAACTTCTTAACAGATGTAAAATGTACCCCAAGGTCACAGACTTCTTCCTACTACGCCAAAGTAACGCCCGCTAACTTCTAACGAAGAACAACTGGATCCACTTTATACGCAAATCTCGCAACGTTGTATTTCCAAAAGAACAAGTTAACTTTAATTTACACCGTTTACAAAGTCAGGCAAGGTCATGCTGCAAGCAGGGCCCGTTCTAGGAGCGGGCAGCCCGGACATTTGTCTGGGGCGCCAAAATTTAGGGGCGCCATTTTGTCTGCAAGTGTGAGAAAAATATTGATGTGTTAAATACCCAATTAACAGAAGATTTGATTCTACTAAAATAAATGCTTTCATTAAAATTTAAATAATATGATATGACTTTTATTGAAAATAAAAAATATGTACCTTCATTTAAAAAATTCATTTAAAAGATTTGATTTTACTAAAATGAATGCTTTCATTAAAATTTAAATAAATTGATATGACTGTTATTGAAAATAAAAAATATGTACCTTCATTTAAAAAATTCATTTAAAAGATTTGATTTTACTAAAATACATGCTTTCATTAAAATTTAAATAAATTGATATGGCTTTTATTGAAAATAAAAAATATGTACCTTCATTTCAAAAATATATATATATATACTTATATATTCTTAAGGGGCGGTAATTTGTCTTTTTGTCCGGGGCGACGTAAGCGCAAGAGCTGGCACTGCTGCAAGTACATGGGTTCCGAGTTCCTCCCACGATGACGGGACCATGAAAGAACCATTTTAATATTTTTTGACAGTCCTAAATACAATCAAATTGTTAGAGCCACTCGTATGTGTAAATTCGACCATTTTCGAATCGGATTATTTAAAAATTCAACTGAAACGACAGTTATTATTTGAAAAAGGGACCTTCTGACCGATCATCATTCTAAATAACTCTTCAGCACTTTAGTAAAATTATTACTATTATACATACAGGAATAAATATAAACTATACATAATTGTTTAATAAGGCGAGGGAACAAATTGATCCACTTTCTGTGTAGTTCCCTCCGGCTAAAGGGGAACGGTTGATCGAGCATCATAGTCGACGAGGGAGACTGCAGGATTTCACCTGAACGTCGTCCGGTTTCTCGAAGTGCCCAGGAGCGGAAAAATCGTTGTTATTTTCCGAATTAGACGGGAACTTCTGTAAATTTGTGGGCGCGCGGCGCCATGGAGAGAGGGGGAGAGGAAGAGCTGGGTCATGGGAGGCGTTTGAAGTCGTCGAGTCTCCGGGGTAAACCGCCCCGCCATCCCACCATGAATTCATTCGCACCCTCATGAAATTCAAAGCAGTCGTTACGCTGCTGGCACGACGACAACGAGTCGTCGACGACCAAGAGGACGACGGGGACAAGCGACGAGACGCGACAAGACAACGCGAATGCTGTACACCGTGGTCGAGCTGTTACTCGTCTACCCCAAGATCTTCGATGTTTTATTTATAATTTGTTTACGTTACAGTCTACACTGTCCCGTCGGCCCGCGCCGTCCCGAGCCCGCCAATTTGCACCTCGACTGTTAGATATATATCTCGCGATTCTCGATGCGAGCCGATTTTAACATGTTGACTGCCGCGGCGGTCATATTAATTTTGTTCGTAACATCAGGTGTATGTACAAATAAGTTCTCGGCCTTTTTCGTAAATAAGAAATTATTCTCGATCGTACATTTAAAAATTTTGGGGTTATGTTCGCGGCGCAACGGTTCGATCAAATTATACACTAAATAGCAATTTTGTAGACATTTTTCAAACGTTCGATTCGGATTTGAATCATTACGTCCTGAGACACGTTTGCTATAGAATGTTTTCTATAAGAGAAAAAGAAGAAAGATGGTGGTGTGTTTCGTCCTAGACCCGCTAGAGAACTCATCAGTAAGGCTATCTAGCGGGTCCTGCCTTAGACACAAGTGTCGGAAGCAGGGACGTTAATATACTAATTGATGACATTTACTAAAATTGCTAAACTTGCGAGAAAGTCGTTCAACGATTTCTCCATCTTGTGGACGATGTCGAAACTAGGCCTTCTCGAACTTTTGTAGTTTTATCGCCTCGCTTTTGAATTTTTCCTAGCTTTTTCAGACGGACGGAAAAGTTTTGTTGCGTTACGTCTAACCCAGTAGCAAGCTCTGCTTGCGTTTGGCAAGGATTTTCTTCGAGTAATTGCTCCAAATCCTCATCAGAAAATTTCTTCGGCGCTCCTGTTCTCTCGTCATCTTCGAAGTCGAAATTTCCACTCCGAAATTGGAACCACTTCTTGATGGTGCTGATAGGTACCAGCATATTCTCGCAATGCCGCACATATCATCTCCTCAGCCACGAAACTGCTTTTTCAGTTGACATGCGAAAAGCATACAATATCTAATATGCGTTTTTTGGCAACTCATTTTGTTTATTGTGATAACAATAATGCTTTGAGGTTAGGTTACACTATTAGTCGGGTAATCATGTGAAGGAGTAGTGAGAAGTGAGGAGAAAAACATTTTTTAACACGTTCCGTGCCGAGCCGTTCTTGCACGACATTTAATTGAACAAACTTATGTGACTTATTCTATACTGCAGTTTTTATAATTCCTCATTCTTTTGATGGAAATATGTACAGTGTTACTATATACAGTGTTAAACTTGTTAGAAAGTATGTGTTTTTTGCGCAATAAATAAACATGTCAACATTTATTTATAACATATTTATTTATGACAAATAAATATGTCACCAGCGGTACATGCGGCTTAAATGGATAATTTAACGTGTACCATTGGTGGTACACGTGGCACGGTGATCCTTTCCAAAAACTTTTCGAACACGTTTATGAACTGAAAGATGAGATACAACCCTTACTTCAAATATTTACTGAATAAAAGGGTTGATTTCACCCTTAAAAAATATATAAGAAAAACTTTTTAAAAACCACGCTTATATTAAAATGCACTAAAAAGTAGAAAATAATTTTTTTAGACATTAGTGACTATAAATAGCCCACGAAGATTACGTCAATATAGTCTAGCGTTCCACGCTTTTATTCATACTCACTAATGTCTAAAAAAATTATTTTCTCCTTTTTACTGCATTTTAATATTAGTGTGGTTTTTAGAAAGTTTTTCCCAATATATTTTTTATTTTCTACTTTTTAGTATTTTTTAAATGGAACGCAAGATATAGTAATACTGGTATGATATAGTAAGATATAGAAACGCAAGGTATGGAGATACGCGAGATAGAATGAGGAGATGACTCCGAGAAACATCGTCACTTGATGGAGTCCGAAATTGTCCGAAATGGAACTGAATGAACGGAACACCGCACTGACTGAGCTCTTTGGTGCGAAATGGGTCAATGGAGTGGAGATGAGTCGGTGTGGGAACGCGTAGAGGAGTAGGGAGCGCTGGCGCGCGAAGTGGGGGTCGCTGAACGCGATCACGTACTACCGAGCGTCGCGCGACGAGGTGTGACGATTAATATTAAAATATTTTTGTTTCTTCTAAACACACAGTTTTTTAAAAATTTGTTTTTTAATATTGCATTGTCATCCAGTTCTGAGGTATGGTTAAAGTTTCAAGTCTCTAGTTCATGGGGAAGTGGTTTAAAATTCGATTACAAGATTTGACGCATACAAGAACAACAACAACAACAACAACAACTACTACTACTACTCGGCAAGCTAATATAAGCGTGGTAATAAAGAACGGTCACGAAAGATATGTAGCTAAATTCTTAGGTATGTCTAATGATTAAGGTTTCCTGAAAATCGGCTTGTATCAGCGACCGGGACCCCCTTGCGAGGCAACCACCCAGTGCATCCTCCGGTGCCCGGAGAGTTCTACTTTCACCAGAAATGCAGGTGCAATGAAGATCGAATCAACGAAGCGACCGGGGCCCGATCGATCGACGGTCCGCGTCGCGATTCAATTAAATCCCCCGGACAAATACCGTGGCTGCAGTCACGCCGAACGATTCGAACGTTCGGAATTTTACGGCGCACTGATCCGACGATAATTAATGAACAATAGTGTTTCTGCGTCCTCGAGGAGAGGGGAGAAGCGGGGACGAAAGCCGCCACGTCGCGAATCCGTCGCGAGTCCTCGCGAGGAGATCCGCTTTAATAATTCCATAGTTTCGAGTTAATAGATCGTCCGGGGATTAAGTGTCGCTTACCGGGACGCAGCGCGTGTGCTGCTAATTAAATGCTCCCGCTGAATTTGCGACAAATTGGACGAAATCTGCGTCAAGTGGTCTCCGCTTAAGCCACTCTCGATTCTCGATTCGATTAAGCCTCTGATAAACCGCGCTGCCCGCCGAAAACGAGTGCCGAACGCGTTTCATTCGAATGGCTGATCCGTTACGGATCGAGGGATCGCCATATCTGGATCATGCCCGCAGTGTATCGGAAACAGTGTAATAACTAAACTGCGGGTTTTGTACATTTATGTCGAATGCGAACAGAGAAATTACTGTTTCCAGCTCAGTGTAACAATAAAAATTCAAACTCCTCACTCTGATTTCTATAAATCATTTCGAAACAATTCTATTATGCACAACGGACCACAGCCTAATAAAACAACATAAACTTGTTTGGAAGAACTTTCAGTTGATCAAAGCAAAATACTTTCCATTGCGGTTGATCTTCAATGAACCAATTCTAATGGTTCATTGAAGATCACGAAACAATTCTATTTTGCACAACGGACCACAGTCTAATAAAACAACATAAACTTGTTTGGAAGAACTTTCAGTTGATCAAAGTAAAATATTTTCCATTGCGGTTGATCTTCAATGAACCAATTCTAATGGTTCATTGAAGATCACGAAACAATTCTATTTTGCACAACGGACCACAGCCTAATAAAATAACATAAACTTGTTTGGAAGAACTTTCAGTTGATCAAAGTAAAATATTTTCCATTGCGGTTGATCTTCAATGAACCAATTCTAATGGTTCATTGAAGATCACGAAACAATTCTATTTTGCACAACGGACCACAGCCTAATAAAACAACATAAACTTGTTTGGATGAACTTTCAGTTGATCAAAGTAAAATACTTTCCATTGCGGTTGATCTTCAATGAACCAATTCTAATGGTTCATTGAAGATCACGAAACAATTCTATTTTGCACAACGGACCACAGTCTAATAAAACAACATAAACTTCTTTGGAAGAACTTTCAGTTGATCAAAGTAAAATATTTTCCATTGCGGTTGATCTTCAATGAACCAATTCTAATGGTTCATTGAAGATCACGAAACAATTCTATTTTGCACAACGGACCACAGTCTAATAAAACAACATAAACTTGTTTGGAAGAACTTTCAGTTGATCAAAGTAAAATACTTTCCATTGCGGTTGATCTTCAATGAACCAATTCTAATGGTTCATTGAAGATCACGAAACAATTCTATTTTGCACAACGGACCACAGTCTAATAAAACAACATAAACTTGTTTGGAAGAACTTTCAGTTGATCAAAGTAAAATATTTTCCATTGCGGTTGATCTTCAATGAACCAATTCTAATGGTTCATTGCAGATCACGAAACAATTCTATTTTGTACAACGGACCACAGCCTAATAAAACAACATAAACTTGTTTGGAAGAACTTTCAGTTGATCAAAGTAAAATACTTTCCATTGCGGTTGATCTTCAATGAACCAATTCTAATGGTTCATTGAAGATCACGAAACAATTCTATTTTGCACAACGGACCACAGCCTAATAAAATAACATAAACTTGTTTGGAAGAACTTTCAGTTGATCAAAGTAAAATATTTTCCATTGCGGTTGATCTTCAATGAACCAATTCTAATGGTTCATTGAAGATCACGAAACAATTCTATTTTGCACAACGGACCACAGTCTAATAAAATAACATAAACTTGTTTGGAAGAACTTTCAGTTGATCATAGTAAAATATTTTCCATTGCGGTTGATCTTCAATGAACCAATTCTAATGGTTCATTGAAGATCACGAAACAATTCTATTTTGCACAACGGACCACAGTCTGATAAAATAACATAAACTTGTTTGGAAGAACTTTCAGTTGATCAAAGTAAAATATTTTCCATTGCGGTTGATCTTCAGTGAACCAATTCTAATGGTTCATTGAAGATCACGAAACAATTCTATTTTGTACAACGGACCACAGTCTAATAAAATAACATAAACTTCTTTGGAAGAACTTTCAGTTGATCAAAGTAAAATATTTTCCATTGCGGTTGATCTTCAGTGAACCAATTCTAATGGTTCATTGAAGATCACGAAACAATTCTATTTTGTACAACGGACCACAGTCTAATAAAATAACATAAACTTCTTTGGAAGAACTTTCAGTTGATCAAAGTAAAATATTTTCCATTGCGGTTGATCTTCAATGAACCCGAATGACCTTGAGTCGTAGGTCACCGTACGAATCTTAAAACGCCTTCTTAGATAGTACATAGAAAAGTATATCATTCTAATTAAAAAAAACGGAGGTGACCTACATATGTCCTCTACGAATTGAATTTCAAGGTCGAAAGGTCAACGATTTTGATTGTGTAAATGAAATAGATAGCACAAAATGGAACATCAATATAACCTCGATCGTTCTCTTGAAAAAATTCTGTTTCGATTAACCATATTGATTGTGTGATGCCTCGATGACTCGATAGTGGAATTCTGTAAAATGGGAAGAATAATCGATTGTGAGATCTAGACAACGGGATGCTCGTGCGAAGGAAAGGTGTTAAAACGCGCCTCGAGGATCGAAGAGAGGCAGGCACATCGAGTCGAGGGAGGCCGATAGCGATCTCCCGAACAGTTTCGCAAGAAATATCGATGGAACGATACGAAGCAGCCGTCGAACAACTGCGATGACATTGGAATTGCCTCGGCAAATAGGCGGGCAGAGTGTAGGTACGGCGATATTCCGGGAGCGTTAGACCGAGCCGAGCTGCCATTTTCAGAGTGAATGTAAAAGCAGGCGGTTCACCGTAAGGCAAGCAGAAATCAAGGACTACTTTGCTCGTTGCCCTGAATGCATAAACTTTCCACGGATTAACGTATTCGCAGTCGACTTCGCAGTCCCATATCTCTCGGCGCAGCCCGTTTCTTTTCTCCCTCTCTCTCAGTCTCTCCTCTATTCCTCTCTCTCTCCCGTTTCTCTCTGTTTATCCGACGCAACCTTTTTCGGTGTTGGCTATTATCGAGCGAACGTGTACACGCTACACATATATCGCCACGGCACTCGAGCCGACCGCAACAAGAAGAACTTCTCGTTCCGTGTTCCTTCCCTCCGAATTGTACTAATTAGTTTCCGTTGACGAAGTAATCCCAGGGTTTTCGGCCACTCAAAGGGATAGTTTCGAGCACCTGCTAACGACTGTCAACGGCCGTGGCATCCTCTGCCTTCCGCGCGAAAGAAATCTCAAGCTGAAATCCATAAAGCTCGCGCCCCCATTCCCTTCCCCCATCTCTGCTCTTCTGGAACTTCTTCGGGGGCCAACGCCAATTTTTCTGCGCGACAGATTCATTCGAGAATAAGACGCTGTATGCAAACTTTATGTAAACTAAAAATCAGACACAGCAGCGGAATAAAAATGTTGTGTACAATTATGTATCGACCATTCTAATCTGATAAAAAGCATTCAGTGTACCAAGGTTTTCATTTAACGATTGAGACTGTTCCAATGTAAAATCGTTAATCTACGCGAGTGGCTCTAGCAATCCATCCACAGTAGCTCGTCGAGAATGGCTAAGCGGTTAAGTGCGAGGTTGGCCTAACTCCGTTCGCTCTATAAGCAGAGGGTTGTTTCTAGGGTCGAGCGCTATACGAGAAATCATTACGAGTACGAGTCCGAGTGTCTTAAGTTATTCCGTAAACGGTGCTTATCCATCCCGAGTAGTCGATATAAAGCAAAAGTTCTCTTGCTCCGACGACGACGACGCTGGCGACGTCATCGTCGTCGACGTATCCTTCGTCAAACACTGAAACTCGAAGACTTTAAGCCCCTCTCCGCGGGAGATTTCCCGAGCATCGCGAACTCCTAACTCTTGCATTCGAAAGCGAATACATATTTGCCCGGGGACGCTACAGAGATAGAGCCAGAGAGCGAGAGAGGGTAAGAAAGAGAAAGAGAGCTCGCAAGGGTTCGGAACCGGTAAAAAGGTTGCCAGCCATAACGCGAACCGAAACGGGCAAACTAATTTCGCTCGCGGGATGCGGGAGGGAGTAGCGCAATAAAACGTAATAACGTGGTTTAATTAAAACTAATAACAATCCCGCCGAATGCATCCGAAATTGAAGGATGCGAGCTCTCGCGGAGATATTGTCTGGTAGGATGATTAAGAGAAAAAGGGACCGGCAGAAGGAATAAGAGAAGAAGGGGATGCAGAGAGAGAGAGAGAGAGGTCAGGTCGCAGAGGCTGTGGAACCGCGAGTGCGACGCTAGGAGAGGCGCTCTTGACCTCCTTAAAGTCGCGCGCACCTCGCGCTTACACGCTCGCTTCGCGGAAGCGCACGTTGCAAAACTGCCAGCCGATTTCACGACATGTCGCTTCGATTCTCGAAACTGCAGCTAGACACAATTTAGAAAGAGCTGGCCTCTTGAAGTATAGAAATCGGGGACCTTCACTGTTATAACAAAAAAGAAAAAAAGTCATGGAATAACAAGTATTTCATCGATTAGAATTGTATTGGTTACAAATAAGGATTATAAGTTACCGAACATTTTTTCTCTTGTTGGTACATGTTATCGTTGAGAGAAATTCATTTCGATCACTTATAACAATTATTTCGATCGCACATAACAGTTATCGATGGGGGAAGTTTATTTCATTATCGACGATTTCTCATCAGTAATTATTATGAACAAGTGAAAAGAAATTCGATCATCGATAACTGTTATGAGTGATCGAAATAAATTTTTCTCATTAATAACTGTTATTATTATTATACAGGGTGGCCCACATAACTCTGAACAGCTCAATATCTCCGTTACTTTTCGTTGTACAAAAAAACTTCGTAGGACAAAGTTACACTGTTTGAAGGGCCACATATAACGGTGTAAGGGAAAAAAAATTTCAAGGTCATTTTTATGAGATTTCAAGGTTATCGATGTTTTTTTAATGGAATGAGGTATTTTTTAATACATCAATCGATGCAGCTGGACATTCTTTATAAAAAAGTACTAACCTATGTATGTCGGAAAGTTAGTAGTTCGGGAGATATTTCAATTTAAATAACTCCAAAATACCATTACTGTCGTACTAAGGTGTTACACAAGTAAGTAAACACTAACGTCTTAGTACGACAGTAATTGAAAATGAAGTTGAAGAGTTGATATTGAAATTGAAGTTGAAATGGAAAAATTCAAATTGAAATTGAAGAGTTGCAATTAACGAAGTGAAATTGAAAAATTAGAGTTGAAATGGAAGAGTTGAAATGGAAGAGTCGAAATTGAAGTTGATTTGGGAGAGTTAAAATTGAAGTTGGAATAAAAGTTGAAATGGAAAATTTGATGTTGAAATTGAAATAAAAGAGTTGAAATTAACGAATTGAAATTGAAAAATTGAAGTTGAAATTGAAAAATTGACGTTGAAATTGAAGGGTTGAAATTAACAAAATGAAATTGAAAAATTGAAGTTGAAATTGAAGAGTTGAAATTAATGAAATGAAATCGAAAAATTGAAGAGTAGAAATTGAAGTTGAAATGAGAAAGTTAAAATTGAAATTGAAAATGAAGTTGAAGAATTGATATTGAAATTGAAGTGAAAGGGTTGATATTGAAATTATAGTTGATATTAATGAAATGAAATTGAAAAATTGAAGTTGAAATGGAAGAGTAGAAATTGAAGTTGAAATGGCAGAGTTGAAATTGAAGTTGAAAATGAAGTTGAAGAGTTGATATTGAAATTGAAGTTGAGTTATTTAAATTGAAATATCTCCTGAACTAATAACTTTTCGACATACATAGGTTAATACTTTTTTATGCAGAACGTCCAGCTGCATCGATTGATGTATTAAAAAATACCTCATTCCATTTAAAAAAACATCGATAACCTTGAAATCTCATAAAAATGACTAAAAATGAACGAAAAGTAACGGAGATATTGAGCTGTTCAGAGTTATGTGGGCCACCCTGTATATTATATACGAACCTATGTCCTTTTATACAAATGTATACAGTTTTTACAGTATAACTGATAAAAACAAAAAGAAAACACAACAAAAAAGATGTTAACCTAAAATTTACATAAGAATGGACCGCGCCAAACTAAACAAATACAGGTACGATTAACAAATAGTATTGCTCAATTTTGTTTTCAATGCCTGTAACGTGCCATTAAAAAGATCAATATTGTTATGAAATATGTTAGAGCTAGCAATAATGCGATTTAATGGATTTATTACTCCATATGAGGATTTGGATTTCATTGTTTGAGATTCTGCACTTGTTCTCAAAAATCGTTCAGGTACATACAAATTTATTTGCCTCAGGAGTCTATATTATAGACAATCTATATTATTATTATTATTATTGTTATGATCGATCGAAATGAACTTCTCTCATCGATATCTGCGTTGAACAATCGATACAGTCTTTCTTCATCGTTACCAGTTATCGAGGAAGATCCAATTTTTTGGACACTAATAACTTACACTGCCGATCTTTATGCATTTATGAAAAAATTGGTTCGGTGAAATATGAAACAGTGAAAGATTAGAAAAATTTCATAGTATTGTAAAGTTGTTCTTAATGTAACAAAGCCATTAAGAGGTGAAACCAATTTTTATTTTATTCCTGCTTCCTACAATAAGTGCAGAACATTTTGATTTTGCATAAATATCCGCAGTCTACTAATAACTGTTACTTGTAACCAAAAAATATCAAAATCGATTTTTCTTAATAATTTTGTTCTCGAATTACTTTCTTTATATTTTCTGCAGATTATCATAAATTTCAATAATAATCAACTTTTGATCAATGATTTTTATCGTAGAAAATTTTAGAATAACTGTTATTTTTGGTTCCTGATAGAAATTGTTCCGTAGAAGAATTTAAGTGTAAAGTTTACATGGAATTGGTACGGCACTGTTACTGTAAAATAATCTAGAGGAACACTTCCGATTGGGAGATCAAGGAATTCTCGACAGGGTAGAAACTTCGCCGTCTTTTTATGCTAGACAAAAGTAATTTATTCGTAAATATCAACACTTCAGTCTCCGAAGATTGAAACACACTTAAGCCATTAATTCTCATTTGACAGATATTTTGATTCGAGGTAGACCATGTCTGTTCTTTAAGCATGCCAATCTGCCTTGATGAAGTCGGCAGCCCGTTCGCCGATCATGGCTATCGCCGCCACTGTGTTACCAGACACCACCTGTTAAAAAGATGTGATCGTTTAGTTTCATACAGAGCATTTAGCATGGAATTAAATTGAGAATAAAAATGCTATTTTGCTGTTGAACTTACTTGAGGCATGACGGAGGCATCGGCCACCCTAAGTCCCTTAACTCCATGGACCTTCAACCTCGGGCTGACCACTGCCATGGGATCGCTAGCCGGACCCATCTTGCAGGAGCCACTCTGGTGGTTCTCGGGTCTGGTGTTGTAGGTCATGGCGCACATCCAGTAGTCGTCGCTGTGTATCTCGTGATGAGCGCATTGTTCCACGACTTTATCGACCATTTTCAGGCCGAGATTTCTCATCGTTGTTGAATTGGCAAGTTTCATAATCGCATGGATACCCTGAACGATCACTTCTCGGTCGCGCTGGGCACCCATGTCGTTACTCCAGATGATGGGATGGCTATGGGGGTTCTTGTCACGAAGCGTGAGGCGACCTGCGAACATCAATGAAGCCTATGGTTGCATCGAAACTACCATTGTTTAGAAAGGACGTGTAATTTCAAATTCAGATTGGCAACGAACTGACCTCTGGAGGTCGGCTGCAGATTCACGGACGCGAAATTGACAGGCATCCTCGAGCCATCGGGAACTGAGTTCCTGTTGCACGCTGCTGTGAATCCAGAGAAGAAGATCTGGATGTCCGGGTCGTCAGGAGTGGTCAAGTTCGACGCGACCATTCCTGTCACCTGGGCCATGCCTGTGCCCGACATGGGTCCGGTTTGGTTGAATACGTACAGTTCAGCGGAGTCCAGGTTCAGCCCGGTGAACTTCTGCTCGGCCACCGTGAAGCTTATACCGAAGGAATGATGATTATGCAGGTTCTCGCCAACACCAGGCAGGTCGTGGACCACGGGGACCTTGACCTCCTTCAGGTGCTTCTTGGGACCGATTCCTGACAGCAGCAACAGCTGCGGAGAGTTGATCGATCCTGCTGACAAGATCACCTCGCGCTTTGCTCGGACGTGGTATTTCCTTCCGTTCTGCACGAGATCATTATCATTATTGCCACAATCAACAGAGTTAGCTGCCGCTTCATGTAGGTTCTAAGGTAACTGTGAAGGATTCGATATAGTGACTTGCCATTTCGAGGTCGATACCGACGGCCTTCTTGCCGACCATGCGGACCTTGGTAGCCAAAGCGTTGACAGCAACGTCGAGGTTCGGGCGATGTCTGACCGGTCTGATGAACGAGGTGACGCTACTTTGTCGCACGCCATTTTTGCTGATCGTTTGAGCGACCGTGAAACCGGCGGCCTTATCGCCGGCCAAGTCCTCGATGACTCCGTACCCGGTCTCTTCAGCTGCTGCCATTACTGATTTTGTGAATTCAGGCTGCCACGGGAGTCTGTCGAAAATACGAATCATTCGTTGATTATTAGCAGCTGTAACGAATAATTAATAAGTAATGACGAACCTTTCGACCACCATGGGTCCTCCAACGCCATGGTACTTTTCGCTCACCCTGCCGATCTCTCTGTTGTCCTCGGATTTCTTGAAGACCGGTAGAACCTGTTAAGAACGATCATGTTAGAAGGAATCATTCTTTATAGAGGATGTAGAATCGAAGAAGCTAAGGGATATTGTACATCTTTCCAGGCCCATCCTTCGTTGCCGGCCTTCGCCCATCTATCGTAATCCTTCTTGCTGCCTCTATGGTAGGCCATACCATGGTGCAGCGTGCATCCGCCAAGATTCTTACCACGTGGCCAGGAGCAGCTGCCGCCAGAACTCAGACAGGCGAACGACTCGTTCGTTGTCTTGTACTTCCAGTCCAGTTCACCACCTGTAAAATCAGATGTCAACATTTTCTTAATATTACCTTCTCTGAAGTAGCCTAACTTCACTAACAGCGGTGCAGGACTACGATAATAGGGATTTTTGTTAATTCTTTACCGAGATAAAGTAGAGCATGGCTGGGTACTTCTGCACCCGCCGGTTCATCCGGACCCGCTTCCACCAGCAACACCGACCAGTCATTCACTTCGCTCAACCTTGAAGCTACCACTGGTCCTGCTGCCCCAGCTGAACAATAATACAACAGATTGACACCAGATCGGTAGCAAAATAAATGTACAAATACAGAAGATGTGCAATTGATTCGATTGGAAAGTAAATATAGAAATTGATGAGATGTGCAACTGATTCGATAGAAATTCGTGTAGAGGGCTTACCGCCAACGACAATGAAGTCGTACGAGAGCCTCGGTCTCCGAACTGGTTCGATGCGACCACACGAATCTCCAATCTCAGGACTTGCGATGAGGAGAGCGTTCAACACCGTCAGAAACGTATTGGTGCCGCCTGCAGGGCACACATCGGTGAGCTGGGGCCCACCAGTGTAGGGTGCAAGGCATAACGGTACCGGAAGTGCTGCACCCAAATCGTTTAACAGAGACTGTAACAAACATGATTGCCTATATCATACACTGACGCTCATGGACTGAAATAAACATAATTTTCTACATCATGTATTGACGTTCAGACAATATCTGCAGAACAATAGCTACTGACGCGTACTTATGTAAAAATTGTAGAAAATATAATTTTCCAAGTGACACATTGACGCTCGAAGATTATAACAAACACGATTTTCTACGTCACACATCCACGTGTTCGTTTTCTACCCACACGTTTTCGAAACTGTAGTTTTTTACCAGAGTCAGACATACCAAAACGATCAAACATTTATAGAAACCGAAACATGTATCAGGGAACGCAACATCCCCGGATTGAATTTTTTAGAAGTTTTGATTGTACAAAAAAATAAACAAGAAACAAAAGGGAAACCGAGGTTGATATTTTTCTGAAAAATGATTGTACAAATCCAAACAACAATACAGAGTTTAAACAATTTTGTTTCGCGATACGTTTCGAAATGGTTCTCCAGAGGAAAGTGGCCCTTTACAACGATTCCTGAAAATCCAATTTGCTTCGCGAAGTTACCGCGAATGGAATTAACTATTTCTCGGGGAAATTTTTTCTGTTGTATAACATTCAATCTTTTTTATGAAGTAATGGTTCAACAATTCACATTTTCCAGTGAAAATCGAGCAATTGTTAAACTTTGTAGAGCACTATATTTTTATTTGTGAAACCACCCCCTAAAATTTTTTTGACAATAGAGAAAAATCTTCATGGTAATCTCTAAAAAGTTGACGATAAAATTTATAATATTTTAAACATTGCCAATGTTTTAGTGAATATTTAGTTATTTTTAACTTCGAATCGAGACTCTAAAATATTTTTGATTAGACTGCGGATCTTTGTGCATTCATGAAGAAATTGGTTGGGTTAAATATGAAACAGTAGAATATTTAAAAAGTTCAAGAATGTTATATTATTGCTTTTAATGTAACAAAGTCGTTAAGGGGTGAAATCAGTTTTTATGTTATTCCTGCTTCCCACGATCAATGCAAAACATTTTTATTTTGCATAAAGATCCGCAGTCTATTTATGAAGATGCTCTGGAATGAAAATGTATGTCATACAGCTGTGATACAAAGCACCCCATTTTTAAAAAACAATGCAGTAAAAGAAATTGAAATCAGAACAAAAGAAATTTGTATGAAGGAACAGTAGCAAATTTCAACCTCTGTGATTATGGGTTAACTTTCCAGAGCAGTATACTTCCTCTACCAGAACCACCTCTTAAAAATACCGCTAGGAGTATAGTGATGTTCAGAACATCGTATAGAATATTTTCGAATGAAAAATAATGACTTACCATGTTGCCGGATGATCCGAGATCCCTGGAACCACAGTCTTGTCTGACTGACAACC
Source organism: Lasioglossum pauxillum (assembly GCA_933228785.1). Taxonomy (NCBI): domain Eukaryota; kingdom Metazoa; phylum Arthropoda; class Insecta; order Hymenoptera; family Halictidae; genus Lasioglossum; species Lasioglossum pauxillum. The sequence goes on along the minus strand of OW121702.1, from coordinate 47,964,048 downwards.
TACCCTCACGGCTTCCTTTTTATACGGTTGAAATCCATGCGCGGGGACAAGTGCCAAGACGATAAGCACGTGTAATTGTCAGTGCGTACAATGTGTCGCCTGTTATCTAGTGTTTCACGATATTGACAAATTACACATTCGATGGTACGTGCGAACGGTAACCTACTCGCTGCAGGAACCTTGTCACATCATGACGGAAATGAAGGATGGCTTCGTGCCCAACATGCTCTACCATAAAAACTATTCATTTATAACATTTTGATTTACAATCGTGCGGCACGCAGGGGCAGTGCGCGGGGAGTCCGTCATTTCCTTACTATTTCTCTGTGCCATTACGCTCGCACAACTATTCGACAGTTGGCATTTTCATATTCAATTCTCTTTGCAAATCATACTCGAGCTCGGGACCTCGGAAGTATAGTTAACACTCTGTGTGCCGCGTCTTTGTTTTTGACAAACTTTGAAATTAAATTTTAGTACAATTTTTTTATTGTTATATAAATTTTGCGCCATCATTGAACGGAAGGTTGAATTTATTGCTGGATAATTGCTGAACAAGTAGAATTCGTCAACGAAAACGTTGAAGATGGTTTAAAAAGAAAACACGCTTGTAAAATATGAACACGTATATTGCCGAGTTACAAATAACGTCATGCACAAAACTAGTTTTACATTTTTCCGTATACAATATCGTCACACACATGTGACTCTAATGACGAGCGTATTAAGTAAACCGAGTCTATTCCGCGCTAGTATACAGTTAGGAGCAAACCTGATCGCACACACTTTAAATCAGAATAACCTTTTTATGAATGGACCAAACGTCTTTAATTTCTCTTTAAGACTAGATAAATTAGTTTAGCAAATGACGACTAAAAAATATGTTGAAAAATGCACATGGTCGGAATTGTGAAAAACAATAGTAAAAATTGAGTTTTACGACTTGTTTAGATTGCCCAATAATGAAAATTTAAAAGATGTGTTTGGACAACTTCTGTAAATTATATACGCTCTTAAAATTTCATTGAAATTGGTTTACGAGTTATAAACGATCGAAAATGGTAAAAAGGCCAAAAATTATGAAAAATTGGAATTTCTACCACATTTGATCGTTTATAACTCGTAAACCAATTAACCAATTTCAATGAAATTTTAAGAGCGTATATATTTTACACAAGTTGACCAAATACATCTTTTAAATGTTGTTTTTAATGTAACAAAGCCATTAAGAGGTGAAACCAATTTTTATTGTATTCCTGCTTCCTACAATAAATGCAGAACATTTTGATTTTGCATAAAAATCCGCAGTCTACTAATAACTGTTACTTGTAACCAAGAAATATAAAAATCGATATTTCTTAATAATTTTGTTCTCGAATCATTGATAACTGTTATGATCGATCGAAATTAACTTCTCTCATCGATAACTGCTGTGAACAATCGATACAGTTTTTAATCATCGTTACCAGTTATCGAGGAAGATCCAATTTTTTAGACACTAATAACTACACTGCGGATCTTTATGCATTTATGAAGAAATTGATTCTTGAAGAAATTGTGGTTTTGGTTGTTGTTTAGTTTTTTAACGTTCGATCTTTTTTATGAAGTAATGGTTCAACAATTGACATTATCCAGTGAAAATCGAGCAATTATGAAACTTTGTAGAGCACTATATTTTTATTTGTGAAACCACCCCCTTAAAATTTGTATGACAATAGAGAAAAATCTTCATGGTAACCTCTAAAAAGATGACGATAAAATTTATAATATTTTAAACATTGCCAATGTTTTAGTGAACATTTAGTTATTTTTTAACTTGCAATCAAAACTCTAAAATATTATTGATCAGACTGCGGATCTTTGTGCATTTATGAAGAAATTGGTTCGGTGAAATATGAAAACAGTGAAAGATTAGAAAAATTTCATAATATTGTAATTTTGATTTTAATGTAACAAAGCCATTAAGAGGTGAAACCTATTTCTATTTTATTCCTGCTTCCTACAATAAGTGCAGAACATTTTGATTTTGCATAAATATCCCCAGTCTACTAATAACTGTTACTTGTAACCAAAAAATATCAAAATCGATTTTTCTTAATAGTTTTGTTCTCGAATTATTAACTTCCCGATTTTATAGGGAAGTTATTGTAATTACCCCGAAAATCGAAAATCGATTTTTTAGCAGATCTTCACGTTTCATGGTCATTGCAGTCATTTTAGACTATTTTCAGCAAAATGTTCGTGTGTGTGTGTGTGTGCGTATGGCCGTTTCTATGTAATCAAATTTTTCGTTAACGTTTTCGGAAAAAGTAACAACGCGATCAGGATGATGAATGATGCAATCGATGTGCCCCGTCGTAACTTAGAGCTGATTAGATTTTGGTCCATATTGGTCAAGTAGTTTTTTAGATTTTTACTTTTTTTTCGAAAAGAGTTGATTCTACAATGCAATTTATAAGGGAGGACGAAAATTTTCCTCAAAGAACCAAACGCCATTACATAAAAAATTTTTTTCTTAATTCTTTTATTTTTTTAGATTAAAAAAAAATTTTTTTTTTAACTGATGCTAATGTTACCGCTTGGAATAATCGAAAGTTATTCCAATCCAAGAGTGAATTTATCATCTCTATTCCCAAGAATACATTTTGGGAGAATATCGATGAAAGTACAAAAAAAAACGATGTTAGCGATGTTGGCGAAGGAGAAACGAATCGGGAAGTTCTTTGTGTGACTCTTGGAGAGTCACACAGCAAATAAAAAACATTAATATCAGTAGGCCCTACTAGCCATGCGTATCACTAACCCTCTCGCAAGAGCAGTCCTACCCGCGAGCTCGCGAAGCGAGCGAGCAAAAACAACCCTACTCGCGAGCGAGCGAAGCGAGCGAGCAACAATAGCCCTCTAGTTTTCTTTATATTTTCTGTAGATCATCTTAAATTTCAATAATAATCAACTTTTGATCAATGATTTTATCGCAGAAAATTTTAGAATAACTGTTATTTTTTGTTCCTGATAGAAATTGTTCCGTAGAACAATTTAAGCGTAAAGTTTACATGGAATTGGCACGGCACTGTTACTGTAAAATAATCTAGAGGAACACTTCCGATTGGGAGATCAAGGAATTCTCGGCAGGGTAGAAACTTCGCCGTCTCTTTATGCTAGACAAAAGTAATTTATTCGTAAATATCAACACTTTAGTCTCCGAAGATTAAAACACATTTAAGACATTAATTCTCATTTGGCACATATTTTGATTCGAGGTAGACCATGTCTGTTCTTTAAGCATGCCAATCTGCCTTGATGAAGTCGGCAACCCGTTCGCCGATCATGTTTATCGTCGCCACTGGGTTACCAGACACCACCTGTTAAAAAGATGTGATCGTTTAGTCTCATACAAAGCATTTAGCGTGGAATTAAATTGAGAATAAAGATGCTATTTCGCTGTCGAACTTACTCGGGGCATGATGGAGGCATCGGCCACCCTAAGTCCCTCAACTCCATGGACCTTCAACCTCGGGCTGACCACTGCCATGGGATCGCTAGCCGGACCCATCTTGCAGGAGCCACTCTGGTGGTTCTCGGGTCTAGTGTTGTAGGTAATGGCGCACTTCCAGTAGTCGTCGCTGTGCTTCTCGTGATGAGCGCATTGTTCCACGACTTCATCGATCATTTTCAGGCCGAGATTTCTCATCGTTGTTGAATTGGCAAGATTCATAATCACATGGATACCATGGACGGTCACTTCTCGGTCGTGCTCGGTACCTAAGTCGTTACTCCAGATGATGGGATGGCTATGGGGGTTCTTGTCACGAAGCATGAGGCGACCTGCGAACATCAATGAAGCCTATGATTGCACCGAAACTACCAGTATTTAGAAAGGACGTGTAATTTAAGATTCAGACTGCCAATGAACTGACCGCTGGCGGTCGGCTGCACGTTCACGGACGTGAACCTGACAGGCATCCCCGAGCCATCGGAAACTAAATCAGCGGTTTTCAGCTTGCTCTCGCACACAGCTTGGAATCCGGCGAAGAAGATCTGGATGTCCGGGTAATCGGGAGTGGTCAAGTTCGACGCGACCATTCCTGTCACCTGGGCCATGCCTGTGCCCGACATGGGTCCGGTTTGGTTGAATGCGTACAGTTCAGCGGAGTCCAGGTTCAGCTCGTTGTACATCTTCTGGGCCACCGTGAAGTCTATACCGAAGGATTGATGATTATGCAGGTTCTCGCCAACACCAGGCAGGTCGTGGACCACGGGGATCTTGACATCCTTCAGGTGCTTCTTGGGACCGATGCCTGACAGCAGCAACAGCTGCGGAGAGTTGATCGATCCTGCTGACAAGATCACCTCGCGCTTTGCTCGGACCTTGTATTTCCATCCGTTCTGCACGAGGTCATTATCATTATTGCCACAATCAACAGAGTTAGCTGCCGCTTCATCTAGGTTCTAAGGTAACTGTGAAGGATTCGATATAGTGACTTGCCATTTCGAGGTCGATACCGACGGCCTTCTTGCCGACCATGCGGACCTTGGTAGCCAAAGCGTTGACAGCGACATCGAGGTTCGGGCGATGTCTGACCGGTCTGATGAACGAGGTGACGCTACTTTGTCGCACGCCATTCTTGCTGATCGTTTGGGCGACCGTGAAACCGGTGACCTTATCGCCGGCCAAGTCCTCGATAACTCCGTACCCGGTCTCTTCAGCGGCTGCCATTACTGATTTTGCGAATTCAGGCTGCCATGGGAATCTGTCGAAAATACGAATCATTCGTTGATTACACGATCCAACAAATTTCAACATTTTTTTTGTATTTCGATTCCCACAATTCGATTCCGGTTGTTTAAACATGTTTAAACAGTCTTTTAAAGAAGAATCATCTTAAAGAATCTTTTGCTGTAAAGAACAATCCAATATCTTTTATAATAGCATCACAATATTTGTTCAAAGTTCAAAAATATGTCTGTTTTAAAACTCAATTTTCTCAAAAACTGTACGTCTAGGCGCAAAATTAAGGGCAGATTTGGACACCTCATAGAAGCTAGCCCCCCACTTGTTAAATTAAATAATTTCAACAGTTGTGCTGAGTTGTGCTAAGTTTGTGCTACATTGTTCTCGAATATTACAGCTATAATATCAAAAATAACACTAAAAATGGAAAAAAAACCGATTTTTGGAGTAGCTCCCCACTTTTTATTTTTTTCAATTTTCTCAATTGTACTAAGTTGTGCTAGGTTGTGCTAAGATTGTTCCAAAGTATTACTTCATAAAAATAATAAATAAAGAAGTTATGGTAAAAAACGATTTTTGGAGTAGCCCCCCACTTTTCATTTTTTTCAATTTTCTCAATTGTACTAAGTTGTGCTAGGTTGTGCTAAGATTGTTCCAAAGTATTACTTCATAAAAATAATAAATAAAGAAGTTATGGTAAATAATCGTTTTGGACATCTAATTAACGTAAAATATCATAATTCGGCTTTCCCTTCATCCCAGAAACCTGATTCTGCATATCTGAGTTGTGCTAGCCTAGCACAAGTCAGCACAACTTCCAATTTCTCCAACACAACGATTTAAAGGGCACTTTACTCTTGTCCGCAATGATATCATGTTTCTGGGATGAAGGGAAAGCCCAATTGTGATATTTTCGCGAAGCGCGAAGGGCCGCGGACAAAAGTAAAGTGCCCTTTAAATCGTTGTGCTGGAGAAATTGGAAGTTGTGCTGACTTGTGCTAGGCTAGCACAACTCAGATAAGCAGTATCAGGTTTCTGGGATGAAGGGAAAGCCGAATTATGATATTTTACGTTAATTAGATGTCCAAAACGATTATTTACCATAACTTCTTTATTTATTATTTTTATGAAGTAATACTTTGGAACAATCTTAGTACAACCTAGCACAACTTAGCACAATTGAGAAAATTGAAAAAAATGAAAAGTGGGGGTCTACTCCAAAAATCGGTTTTTTTTCCATTTTTAGTGTTATTTTTGATATTATAGCTGTAATATTCGAGAACAATGTAGCACAAACTTAGCACAACTCAGCACAACTGTTGAAATTATTTAATTTAACAAGTGGGGGGCTAGCTTCTAGGAGGCTTTGGACTCAGTGTGAAAAACTCTATAAGAATCGCATAGTGGTAATCGAAATACTTTTTGGCTGTTGGACAGTGTTATTAGCAGCTGTAATCAATAAGGATTGTCAACGCCGAGCGTCAGACACGATCAGAATAAGGATGAAATAGAGGATGACAATGGTAATGACGAACCTTTCGACCACCATGGGTCCTCCAACGCCATGGACCGCTTCGCTCACCCTACCGATCTCTCTGTTGTCCTCGGATTTCTTGAAGACCGGTAGAACCTGTTAAGAACGATCATGTTAGAAGGAATCATTCTTTATAGAGGATGTAGAATCGAAGAAGCTAATGGATACTGTACATCTTCCCAGGCCCATCCTTCGTTGCCGGCCTCCGCCCATCTATCGAAATCCTTCTTGTGGCCTCTATGGTAGGCCATACCATGGTGCATCGTGCATCCGCCAAGATTCTTACCACGTGGCCAGTAGCAGCTGCCACCAGAACTCAGACAGGCGAACGACTCGTTCGTTGTCCTGTACTTCCAGTCCAGTTCACCACCTGTAAAATCAGATGTCAACATTTTCTTAATATTCCCTTCTCTGAAGTAGCCTAACTTCACTAACAGCGCTGCAGGACTACGATAATAGGGATTTTTGTTAATTCTTTACCGAGATAAAGTAGAAGATGGCTGGGTACTTCTGCACCCGCCGGTTCATCCGGACCCGCTTCCACCAGCAACACCGACCAGTCATTCACTTCGCTCAACCTTGAAGCTACCACTGGTCCTGCTGCCCCAGCTGGACAATAATACAACAGATTGACAACAGATCGGTAGCAAAATAAATGTACAAATACAGAAGATGTGCAACTGATTCGATAGGAAAATAAATATAGAAATTGATGAGATGTGCAACTGATTCGATAGAAATTCGTGTAGAGGGCTTACCGCCGACGACAATGAAGTCGTACGAGAGCCTCGGTCTCCGAATTGGTTCTATGCGACCACACGAATCTCCGATCTCAGGACTCGCGATGAAGGCAGCATTCAACACCGTCAGAAATAGACTGGCGCTGCCTGCAGCGCACACATCGGTGAGCTGGGGCCCACCAGTGTAGGGCGCAAGGCATAGCGGTATCGGAAGTGCTGCACCCAAATCGTTTAACAGAGACTGTAACAAACATGATTACCTACGTCATACATTGACGCTCATAGACTGCAATAAACAAAATTTTCTACGTCATGTATTGACGTTCAGACAATAGCTGCAGAACAATAGCTACAGAACAATAGCTACTGACGCGTACTGATACAAAAATTGTAGAAAATATAATTTTCCAAGTGACACATTGACGCTCGAAGATTGTAACAAACACGATTTTCTACGTCACACATCCACGCGTTCGTTTTCTGCCCACACATTTTCGAAACTGCAGTTTTTTACCAGAGTCAGAGATACCAAAACGATCAAACATTTATAGAAACCGAAACATGTATCAGGGAACGCAACATCCCCGGATTGAATTTTTTAGAAGTTTTGATTGTACAAAAAAATAAACAAGAAACAAAAGGGAAACCGAGGTTGATATTTTTCTGAAAAATGATTGTACAAATCCAAACAACAATACAGAGTTTAAACAATTTTGTTTCGCGATACGTTTCGAAATGGTTCTCCAGAAGAAAGTGGCCCTTTACAACGATTCCTGAAAATCCAATTTGCTTCGCGAAGTTACCGCGAATGGAATCAACTATTTCTCGGGGAAATTTTTTCTGCTGTATAACATTCAATCTTTTTTATGAAGTAATGGTTCAACAAGTGACATTTTCCAGTGGAAATCGAGCAATTGTTAAACTTTGTAGAGCACTATATTTTTATTTGTAAAACCACCCTTTAAAATTTTTATGACAATAGAGAAAAATCTTCATGGTAATCTCTAAAAAGTTGACGATAAAATTTAAAATATTTTAGACATTGCCAATGTTTTAGTGAATATTTAGTTATTTTTAACTACGAATCGAGACTCTAAAATATTTTTGATTAGACTGCGGATCTTTGTGCATTCATGAAGAAATTGGTTGGGTGAAATATGAAACAGTAGAATATTTAAAAAGTTCAAGAATGTTATATTGTTGCTTTTAATGTTACAAAGTCGTTAAGGGATGAAATCAGTTTTTATGTTATTCCTGCTTCCCACGATCAATGCAAAACATTTTTATTTTGCATAAAGATCCGCAGTCTATTTATGAAGATGCTCTGGAATGAAAATGTATGTCATACAGCTGTGATACAAAGCTCCCCATTTTTAAAAAACAATGCAGTAAAAGAAATTGAAATCAGAACAAAAGAAATTTGTATGAAGGAACAGTTGCAAATTTCAACCTCTGTGATTATGGGTTAACTTTCCAGAGCAGTATACTTCCTCCACCAGAACCACCTCTTAAAAATACCGCCAGGAGTATAGTGATGTTCAGAACATCGTATAGAATATTTTCGAGTGAAAAATAACGACGTACCATGTTGCTGGATGATCCGAAAGCCCTGGAACCACAGTCTTGTCTGACTGACAACCTATCCTCACGGTTTCCTTTTTATACGGTTGACATTCATGCGCGGGGACAAGTGCGAAGACGATAAGCGCGCGTAATTGTCAGTGCGTACAAAGTGTCGCTTGTTATCTAGTGTTTCGCGATATTGACAAATTACACATTCGATGGTACGTGTGAAAGGTAACCGACTCGCTGCAGGGGAGGAACCTTGTCACGTCATGACGGGAATGAAGGATGGCTTCGTGCCCGATATGCTTTACCATAAAAAATATTTATTTACAACATTTTGATTTACAATCGTGCGCCACGTAGGGGCAGTCCGCGGAGAGTCCGTCATTTCCTAACTATTTCTCTGCGCCATTACGCTCGCAAAACTATTCGACAGTTGGCATTTTCCTATTCAATCCTCTTTGCAAATCATACTTGAACTCGGGACCTCGGAAGTATAGTTAACACTCTGTGTGCTGCGTCTTTGTTTTTGACAAACTTTGAAATTAAATTTTAGTACAATTTTTTTATTGTTATATAAATGTTGCGCCATCACCGAACGGAAGATCAAATTTATTACTGGAAAATTGCTGAACAAATAGAATTCGTCAACGAAAACGTTGAAGATGGTTTAAAAAGAAAACACCCAGGTAGCGGGAGATTAACGTAAGGGTTCAATTTTCTTGTAAAATGTGAATAAATATATTGCCGAGTTACAAATAACGTCATGCACAAAATTAATTTCATATTTTTCCTTATACAATATTAAGTATTAAGTAAATCGATTCTATCCCGTGCGAGTATACATTAGGAGCAAACCTGATCACACACACTTTAAATCAGAATAACTTTTTTATGAATGGACCAAACGTCTTTACTTTCTCTTTAAGACTAGATAAATTAATTTAGTAAATGACGTCTAGAAAATATTGTGAATTGTGAAAGACAACAGTATAAATTGATTTTTACGGCTTTTTCAGCTGGGCCAGTAACGAAAATTTGAAAGATGTGTTTGGTCAACTTGTATAAATTATACGCGCTCCGAAAATTTCATTGAAATTGATTAATTGGTTTACGAGTTATAAACGATCAAATGTGGTAGAAATTCCAATTTTTCAAAGTTTTTGGCCTTTTTACCATTTTCGATCGTTTATAACTCGTAAACCAATTTCAATGAAATTTTAAGAGCGTATATAATTTGCAGAAGTTGTCCAAACACATCTTTTAAATTTTCATTATTGGGCAATCTAAACAAGTCGTATAACTCAATTTTTACTATTGTTTTTCACAATTCCGACCATGTGCATTTTTTCAACATTTGTTTTAGACGTCATTTATTACACTAATCTATCTAGCCTTAAAAAGAAATTGAAGTCGTTCGGTCCATTCATAAAAAACTTATTCTGATTTTTGAGTTTTGCTCCCAACTGTATTATATAATACAATCAATGGAATAATAATTTCCTTTTTCTTTTTGAGAATATAAAGTAGGTACTTTTTGATTTTGGGTGACCTTTATCTTGTCTGACGCTGAGGGTACTAACGCGCGCAATGATTAATTGACGCTATAAATATATATGTATATAATATACAGGGTGTCCCAAAATTCGTGAACTTCCCGGAAATGGGAGGTTTCTGAGACCATTTCAAGCGACATTTTCCTTTGCAAAAATGTTTTCCGCGGCTTTGTTTAGGAGTTATTAACCAAAAACAGGGACCAATCAGAGCGCGACCTAGACGCGAGTTGAATCAGTCGGCCCGGCGCGCAAACTGTCTATTGGCTGACTGTGGCAACTCGCGTCTCGGTCGCGCTCTGATTGGCCCGTGTTTTTCGTTAATAACTCCTAAACAAAGCCGCGGATAACATTTTTGCAAAGGAAAATATCGCTTGAAATGATCTCAGGAACCACCCCCTTCCGGGAAGTTCACGAATTTTGGGACACCCTGTATAAATCGCAATCCCAGCGTCCACCTTCGCCGTGTGTCTCTTGTTGATCGCGAGGGAAACTATACGAACCCTTTGTAAGTATTAACGATTGCATAACTTGGAACGCGTTGTAAATGTTAGAACTGTCTAGTAATTTGATTTTGGCACTGATTTTTATGCTTTGTTAGTTCATTCGACCAGCCTACAAAGTTTGGAGCAATTATTGGCATCCTGAGTCACTTGACGAGTCGGATAAATGTTCAAAAATTTTAAATTTCATAATAAATTTACTAATTTATACTCTAATTTTAAAACTTCCTTTTAAATTCATTTGTCATTTATCTATTAGTACTCGACCACTTGTATGCAATTTTTTTTAAATTCATTGGTCCCCTAGTAGCACAAAAATATTGGATAAATATTTTTTAAGCCACACTTTTTCATATGAGAAAAATATTTCTTCCTAACTTGTATAGAAAAGAATATTTGGTACTTAATGTAAAATAAATATTGTATGTATATTTGAATATTAAAAACAGATTGAATCTCTTTTTGATATTATATGAATGTGTATACAATATCTTGTGCTGCTAGGGTCCAGTCTAAAATCTTTGAAGCAGTTGATTGCTATTGTATCATGACTGAGTGACTGAATAAACGGCAAACAGTATCGAAGACACATTGAATACCGTTACCTAAGAACTGTATGTAAATTAGCTAGCGAAAGTAATACTTAGAACTGCCATAATTAGTCAGTATGAAAGAAGAAGTCTCTAAAGTATAGGAAACGTGTTCGCAGAGTTGCGTTTCTCCTTTCATTGAGAAATTTGAATTTGGTTGAGATAAAGGCTAGATTTTATTATAGCCTTAACATTGTGAAAGTGTTAGACGCGATGAGTGATTGCTATAATTACAGTTCCTAGATATGCAATATCTGTCTTCTCACTTGTCCGTTCTATTTTCTTTTAAACGAATAAAACTTGTTTGTTCCTTCCACATGGTGATTTCTGTTATTTTTATTGACAACGGTACATTGTTATGGCAGTCGCTATTTTCTAAATAAATGGAATTCGTTTCTTCCACCTGGGGATTTCTGTTATATTTATTAAGGACAGAATGTTATGGCAATTGCTATTTTCTAAACAAATGAAAGTTTGTTTCTTGTACTATGTGATTTTGCACTACAATTTTGATTACGAAACCAAATGCATACATTTTATTAAACAATGAGCAGCCGATAAGCCAGGAACGAGAATAAATTCAAAAATACAGTGATAGCCTTTTGCAACAATGATTATTATTAGCAAGTCCGAGCCAATGTTTCCAAAAGGAGCATGATTCTTCAGGAATGCAGTACACGAGAAATGATAAAACGAATTCAATATTTGTCGTTCTTCATGCTCAGTGGCGACCGCGACTAACGGTAAACAATTTGTATTGCGTGAAAAACAGTGTCGATAATCAGCGATTATCGCCAACCAAATACAACGAAACTCTCGACAACATCTCAACAATCTCGTAGCTACGTAAAAGCTGACGTGAATGCCTCGCGAGTACAACATACACAATAATTCATTTACATAACGGACGAATCATCGAACAATATTTTACACAGCATGACTTAATGTACAACGCGTTCGCAGACTTATTTGTAATTCCTTCCGAGGTCTCGATCCTGAAAAGAAACGTTACTCCAAACGGTGCATGGATCAGTTCGCTCACAGTTCCATTCGAAATCGATTGCAATTTCCCAGTACAAGAAAAACAGTGGAAAAACATCCTGTATCTTAAATAAGGTTCCCTCATTTCACAAGCGCATTCGATCGGAATCTCTCGAACCCTACGTGGGGTAAAATTCGAGCAAACGGTAGACTACAGTTAGGGGTTGAAGAGTTTCTAGATTTCTAGATCTACGAGAAAATATTCTGTCTCTGCAATTAGCCACGCGAACAGTAGATTGTTTCTGGATTTCACAGAGCAGTGGATCTGTAGATCGGTAGAAAGGTTCTAGTTCGATGGAAGGTCAAAGTTCAGAGTGCGAGAGATCGAATGAGAGACTCGAGTTCGATATACGCTGTGACAGGACGCAGTTTTGGTAACGCGCGAGGAAGAATTAAGGCAGGGGTGGGCAACCTGTGGCGCATTGGATCCTTGCGTTTATACTCATTCTTTTGAAGTAGACGCCATAAGTGATTCCATCTTCATATTTTCAACACCTGAGAGCTCTCAGTTGAATTTATTCAGCCTTCTGACTCATCAATTCGTCGCAATTTTTTGACAGTTTACAATTATAGGATGGGAATTACGGTGTTCAAGACAGTGATCGCCCTATCGTCCAAAAGATCATTTCTCACTATTGTAGATTAGTGCTTCAATGAACGTATGTTTTTTCAACTGACGTAAGTTAATTAATTTAGTGGCGCGATTGAGTTATCCCCTTTTCCTCCCCTAACCGAAGCAGATCCTACCCCTATACAACGAACATAAGAAGGTAGAAAAAGTACTTGAGCTGTATGGCGCACCTGAACTCGCATGTGAAAAAATGTTGCGCATGGTATGCAAAAGGTTGGCCACCCCTGAATTAAGGCAACGGGGGTTACGCTAATGTCCAACAGTTGGTTCGCTGAGTTTCCGTTCCACGGTAGTCGATCGGCCCTCGATCTTGTTTGGATCACGTTGATCACGGCGGCGAAGAGAAAGGCCGGCGAGAGCATTGTCCTTTGCTCGGATGATCTCGCCTCTTTGGTGACTTTCGCCGCCATCTTGGCACCGGTAAACTCGCGGCCAAATCGTTTGCGACACTCGCCGGAATATCTTGGACTAGATTCATCGGAGATCGTTGATTACCAGACACCCTGGTCCCAGTCGACGTATTTGATCCCCCAAAGCAATAGATCCAGCGAGTTGTCGATCGTGGAACGGGAACTACGGAACATGGCAAATTGCTAGTGACTAATTATAGCGTTTCCGGGGGGCTGAGTTTTTCCATGGAGGGCTAGACGAGCCCATACGGGTATGGATGTGGATAGGCTGCCCGTACCATTGCGTTCCGCCAACGCCCCAGTCAGCTTTGATGAACGCGGCTGCTCTTTCGCCGATCATTATTGCCGGTGCAGCCGTGTTGCCGGATGTTACCTGTACCAATAGAACGGATTCGATTAGTCTCCCTGATATTTGTCGATGCATACCGTTGTCTTGTGGTCGCGCTACGGCGCACAGTGGAACTTTTCGTCCAAATCGGAGACAAAATCATAGAACTTTCGATAGAAATGAGGCAGAGCGATGAAATTTTTTTTAAATTATAGCTGAAACTTGGAAGAATATGGCAAAATTAGGGAGATTATGGTACGAACGTTGTATAACCTTGAGAAAATTCGTTAAACAATTCGTTCACAAAAATTGATTTCATGCAAAATCCTGAGGTCGTAGACAAATTTTGAGACCAGATTTAAAATCAGCGTGAAAAAATCTATAGGAAGTGATGTGCAGCATGTTAAAAAAAAATTTGTTCCGCCCGTGTTATTGAAAAAACCGCAATTTTCTTGAAATTGTGAGAGTTTAACGAATTTTCTCAAGTTTATAAAACGTTCGTAGCATAATCTCCGTATTTTTCCCATATTCTGCCAAGTTTCAGCTATAATTTAAACAAAATTTCATCGCTCTACCTCATTTCTATCGAAAGTTCTTTGATTTTGTCTCAGATTTGGACGAAAGGTTCCAGTGTGCGGCGATCCACCACTTCGAAACGTTTCAGAATTTTCGCTGAAGACACCTAACTTTGGAGAACTCTCGATTATCCTGCTAGGTACTCCAGTGAATCCAAAAGCAAATGATTGGTACACGTTAGATCTACTCGAAATACACTCCTCAAAAGAATTAAGGTGTCACTTGTGCGAACCCGAAAAATTGGTCCCACTTTACGTGACCATAACTCCGTTAAAAATTACCGTATCAATATTGTTAAACAATGATTTGAAAGCCTGAAACTTGTAGTTTCAGATGCTCTGTTTTAAATTATTGCTGTGTTGGTTTTTTACAAAGTTATAGCGAGATGAAGACAACATTGACGGTTAACAAAAATTTTGTGCAACTTTGGAACATCACACGGGGAGCAACAAATTTTTTTGATAAATCGCGTTAATATCATTTCGAAGAGCTATCTTTCCTGTGTAAATTGTGTGGTTGTTGAATATTGTGCGATTTTTTTTATTCGAGTTATTCAACATTGAAGTTCATGTGGGCTTTTTAACTTTAACTGACTCCAGAAAGCGAAGAAATTATCGTAGAATCTTGTACAAAAAAGCAATAGAAAGAGCGTTTCTTCCTCTTCAAGCCACTTCTTTTGTTTTTTCAATTTCATTAACATTTCGATATACCAGGTGTTTCTGAAAATATGCTTAAAAAATGCACAATTTCCATTTTTCCGTTAACTCGCAATATCTCGGCGAAAAATGATCGTAATACCATGATCCGAACGTCAGATTAAAGCAGAGATTCTGCCGATTCGATTGAGTACCTCATGAACTCGCTGGGACAATTTTTTACCTATGGCAGCTGTGTTTGAAGTTAGTGCTTCGCAGAAATTAGCGCGCCACGTACAGCGGCTGGAATCTGGTCTCAAAATTAGTCTACCACCACAAGAAATCGATTTCTTGCAAAATCCTGAGGTCGTAGACAAATTTTAAGACCAGATTTGAAATCAGCGTGAAAAAATCTACGGGAAATGATATATAGCACGTTGAAAAAAAATTTTTCCGCGCATGGTACTGGAGAAACTACATTTTCTTGAAATTCTACATGTTTAACGAATTTTCTCAACGTTAAAAAACGTTCAGAAACACCTGGCATATCGAAATGTTAATGAAATTGAAAAACCAAAAGGAGTTTCTTGAAGAGAAAGAAACGGACTTTCTATTGTTTTTTTGCACAAGATTCTACGATAATTGTTTCGCTTTCTGGAGTCAGTTAAAGTTAAAAAGCCTATATTTACTTCAATGTTGAATAACTCGAATATTTAAAATCGCACAATATTCAACAACCACACAATTCACACAGGAAAGATAGCCCTTCGAAATGATATCAACGCGATTTATCAAAAAAATTTGTTGCTCCCCGTGTGATGTTCCAAAGTTGCACAAAATTTTTGTTAACCGTCAATGTTGTCTTTATCTAGCTATAACTTGGTAAAACACCAATATGTCAACAATTTGAAGCAGAGCATCTGAAACTAGAGGTTTCAGGCTTTCAAACCATTGTTTAACGATATCGATACGGCAATTTTTGACGGAGTTATGATCACGTAAAGTGGGACCATTTTTTCGGGTTCGCACAAGTGATCCCTTAATTCTTTTGAGGAGTGTACTTTTTCAAAAATGTTAGGTCATTCATCAGGCCACTGATGGAACCCCTATCTTTGAAGGGTTCTCTTTCCAAAACCAAATGATAAATAAACGCTAGCTTCACGGTGTGTAATTTTTTCAGAATTTTAGGTCTATTATTATTACGAAAAGAAACAAAATTATTTTTTGGTCGGAAACTTCTCGAAATGATGTTTCAGGCAAGTAATCGTTATTCCTCAACCATAAACGCTCCCTTTGTCTCATATCATGATATATCAAAATTTTTAAAAATAGAATCATCGAGTACAAACTGTCCCTCAGATTCAGCTATTTCACATTTCCAAAACAAATATTTGCAGTATAAATTGCCAATAAACTAGACACTAAATCCAATTAGTAATTGAATCCCCCACACCGTGAAAAACACGAATACGCGCAGTGTTACAGACAACATTAATTAACTATAAATTCTAAATTGCATCCAATTTACGAGCCAGTCCAAATCAGACTACGTCCCCCTAATCGATACAAATTAATCTAACCGAATAAACAGGTGACTATACTCCAACGGTATGTCTTTGACAACAGTTAAACCGCAAGAAAATTAAAACGTAACATTGCTCTAAATCCATAATTGCGGCGACCCAATTAACCGCTAATCAACAAACAAAATCGTCACAAGTTGAGCCACACGAACGAAGAAAAACTCGGGCGCAAATTACGTTAAAGTGTAACGAAGACGCTCTTAATGCGGCCCGCGATACTTTAAATCATGCAGAATTTAATTAAGCTTAAGTTACAAAATCTTTAATAAACTTAATTAAAATAAACCTCGCCGAACATTTTATGCAAGCTACAATTTAAGACAAAAGCAAGACTGAAGTTATACTGCAATTTAAGACAAAAGCAAGACTGAAGTTATACTGCAATTTAAGACAAAAGCAAGACTGAAGTTATACTGCAATTTAAGACAAAAGCAAGACTGAAGTTATACTGCAATTTAAGACAAAAGCAAGACTGAAGTTATACTGCAATTTAAGACAAAAGCAAGACTGAAGTTATACTGCAATTTAAGACAAAAGCAAGACTGAAGTTATACTGCAATTTAAGACAAAAACAAGACTGAAGTTATACTGCAATTTAAGACAAAAGCAAGACTGAAGTTATACTGCAATTTAAGACAAAAGCAAGACTGAAGTTATACTGCAATTTAAGACAAAAGCAAGACTGAAGTTATACTGCAATTTAAGACAAAAGCAAGACTGAAGTTGTACTGCAATTTAAGACAAAAGCAAGACTGGAATTATACTGCAATTTAAGACAAAAGCAAGACTGAAGTTATACTGAAATTTAAGACAAAAGCAAGACTGAAGTTATACTGCAATTTAAGACAAAAGCAAGACTGGAATTATACTGCAATTTAAGACAAAAGCAAGACTGAAGTTGTACTGCAATTTAAGACAAAAGCAAGACTGAAGTTATACTGCAATTTAAGACAAAAGCAAGACTAAAGTTATACTGCAATTTAAGACAAAAGCAAGACTGAAGTTATACTGCAATTTAAGACAAAAGCAAGACTGAAGTTATACTGCAATTTAAGACAAAAGCAAGACTGAAGTTATACTGCAATTTAAGACAAAAACAAGACTGAAGTTATACTGCAATTTAAGACAAAAGCAAGACTGAAGTTATACTGCAATTTAAGACAAAAGCAAGACTGAAGTTATACTGCAATTTAAGACAAAAGCAAGACTGAAGTTATACTGCAATTTAAGACAAAAGCAAGACTGAAGTTATACTGCAATTTAAGACAAAAGCAAGACTGAAGTTATACTGCAATTTAAGACAAAAGCAAGACTGAAGTTATACTGCAATTTAAGACAAAAACAAGACTGAAGTTATACTGCAATTTAAGACAAAAGCAAGACTGAAGTTATACTGCAATTTAAGACAAAAGCAAGACTGAAGTTATACTGCAATTTAAGACAAAAGCAAGACTGAAGTTATACTGCAATTTAAGACAAAAGCAAGACTGAAGTTGTACTGCAATTTAAGACAAAAGCAAGACTGGAATTATACTGCAATTTAAGACAAAAGCAAGACTGAAGTTATACTGAAATTTAAGACAAAAGCAAGACTGAAGTTATACTGCAATTTAAGACAAAAGCAAGACTGGAATTATACTGCAATTTAAGACAAAAGCAAGACTGAAGTTGTACTGCAATTTAAGACAAAAGCAAGACTGAAGTTATACTGCAATTTAAGACAAAAGCAAGACTAAAGTTATACTGCAATTTAAGACAAAAGCAAGACTGAAGTTATACTGCAATTTAAGACAAAAGCAAGACTGAAGTTATACTGCAATTTAAGACAAAAGCAAGACTGAAGTTATACTGCAATTTAAGACAAAAGCAAGACTGAAGTTATACTGCAATTTAAGACAAAAACAAGACTGAAGTTATACTGCAATTTAAGACAAAAGCAAGACTGAAGTTATACTGCAATTTAAGACAAAAGCAAGACTGAAGTTATACTGCAATTTAAGACAAAAGCAAGACTGACGTTATACTGCAATTTAAGACAAAAGCAAGACTGAAGTTATACTGCAATTTAAGACAAAAGCAAGACTGAAGTTATACTGCAATTTAAGACAAAAGCAAGACTGAAGTTATACTGCAATTTAAGACAAAAGCAAGACTGAAGTTATACTGCAATTTAAGACAAAAACAAGACTGAAGTTATACTGCAATTTAAGACAAAAGCAAGACTGAAGTTATACTGCAATTTAAGACAAAAGCAAGACTGAAGTTATACTGCAATTTAAGACAAAAGCAAGACTGAAGTTATACTGCAATTTAAGACAAAAGCAAGACTGAAGTTATACTGCAATTTAAGACAAAAGCAAGACTGAAGTTATACTGCAATTTAAGACAAAAGCAAGACTGAAGTTATACTGCAATTTAAGACAAAAGCAAGACTGAAGTTATACTGCAATTTAAGACAAAAGCAAGACTGAAGTTATACTGCAATTTAAGACAAAAGCAAGACTGAAGTTATACTGCAATTTAAGACAAAAGCAAGACTGGAATTATACTGCAATTTAAGACAAAAGCAAGACTGAAGTTATACTGCAATTTAAGACAAAAGCAAGACTGAAGTTATACTGCAATTTAAGACAAAAGCAAGACTGAAGTTATACTGCAATTTAAGACAAAAGCAAGACTGAAGTTATACTACAATTTAAGACAAAAGCAAGACTGAAGTTATACTGCAATTTAAGACAAAAGCAAGACTGACGTTATACTGCAATTTAAGACAAAAGCAAGACTGAAGTTATACTGCAATTTAAGACAAAAGCAAGACTGAAGTTATACTGCAATTTAAGACAAAAGCAAGACTGAAGTTATACTGCAATTTAAGACAAAAGCAAGACTGAAGTTATACTGCAATTTAAGACAAAAGCAAGACTGAAGTTATACTGCAATTTAAGACAAAAACAAGACTGAAGTTATACTGCAATTTAAGACAAAAGCAAGACTGAAGTTATACTGCAATTTAAGACAAAAGCAAGACTGAAGTTATACTGCAATTTAAGACAAAAGCAAGACTGAAGTTATACTGCAATTTAAGACAAAAGCAAGACTGAAGTTATACTGCAATTTAAGACAAAAGCAAGACTGAAGTTATACTGCAATTTAAGACAAAAGCAAGACTGAAGTTATACTGCAATTTAAGACAAAAACAAGACTGAAGTTATACTGCAATTTAAGACAAAAGCAAGACTGAAGTTATACTGCAATTTAAGACAAAAGCAAGACTGAAGTTATACTGCAATTTAAGACAAAAGCAAGACTGAAGTTATACTGCAATTTAAGACAAAAGCAAGACTGAAGTTGTACTGCAATTTAAGACAAAAGCAAGACTGGAATTATACTGCAATTTAAGACAAAAGCAAGACTGAAGTTATACTGAAATTTAAGACAAAAGCAAGACTGAAGTTATACTGCAATTTAAGACAAAAGCAAGACTGGAATTATACTGCAATTTAAGACAAAAGCAAGACTGAAGTTGTACTGCAATTTAAGACAAAAGCAAGACTGAAGTTATACTGCAATTTAAGACAAAAGCAAGACTAAAGTTATACTGCAATTTAAGACAAAAGCAAGACTGAAGTTATACTGCAATTTAAGACAAAAGCAAGACTGAAGTTATACTGCAATTTAAGACAAAAGCAAGACTGAAGTTATACTGCAATTTAAGACAAAAGCAAGACTGAAGTTATACTGCAATTTAAGACAAAAACAAGACTGAAGTTATACTGCAATTTAAGACAAAAGCAAGACTGAAGTTATACTGCAATTTAAGACAAAAGCAAGACTGAAGTTATACTGCAATTTAAGACAAAAGCAAGACTGACGTTATACTGCAATTTAAGACAAAAGCAAGACTGAAGTTATACTGCAATTTAAGACAAAAGCAAGACTGAAGTTATACTGCAATTTAAGACAAAAGCAAGACTGAAGTTATACTGCAATTTAAGACAAAAGCAAGACTGAAGTTATACTGCAATTTAAGACAAAAACAAGACTGAAGTTATACTGCAATTTAAGACAAAAGCAAGACTGAAGTTATACTGCAATTTAAGACAAAAGCAAGACTGAAGTTATACTGCAATTTAAGACAAAAGCAAGACTGAAGTTATACTGCAATTTAAGACAAAAGCAAGACTGAAGTTATACTGCAATTTAAGACAAAAGCAAGACTGAAGTTATACTGCAATTTAAGACAAAAGCAAGACTGAAGTTATACTGCAATTTAAGACAAAAGCAAGACTGAAGTTATACTGCAATTTAAGACAAAAGCAAGACTGAAGTTATACTGCAATTTAAGACAAAAGCAAGACTGAAGTTATACTGCAATTTAAGACAAAAGCAAGACTGGAATTATACTGCAATTTAAGACAAAAGCAAGACTGAAGTTATACTGCAATTTAAGACAAAAGCAAGACTGAAGTTATACTGCAATTTAAGACAAAAGCAAGACTGAAGTTATACTGCAATTTAAGACAAAAGCAAGACTGAAGTTATACTACAATTTCGAAATGAAATAAGACTAAAGTTGTACTGCAATTAAATCGTATCACAATTAATAAAGGTGTAATCACAATTCGAGACAGAGGGGGTGCTAAATACAAGACAGGACTTTTCTAAAGTAAAAGAGTAGTATACCTGCGGCATGATGGACGTGTCAGCGACTCTGAGACCCTTGACACCGTGCACCCTGAGTCTAGGATCAACGACAGCCATGCGGTCGTAGGCTGGGCCCATTTTGCAGGACCCTGCCTGATGATTCTCAGGACCTGTGTCCTGTCGCACGGCGCAGACCCAGTATTCGTTGCTGAGAAACTCATACTGCGAGCAGTTTGACAGAGCCGTGGTCGCAAGCGTCATATTGTGTTTCCTCATGGCAGTGGTGTTGGCGAACGACAAGGCGATCTGAATTCCCTCGACGAGAATAGCCGCGTCCAGCGGATCGCTCAAATAGTTTCCATGGATTATGGGCTTAGCGAGGGGATCGTTGCTGGCCAACCGAAGTGTTCCTAACGCGGAAAGACGGTTCGCTTGTAATATTGATTCCGGTAAAGCGAGGACGATCGTCCATTTCGATACATGTACGTTCAATTCGGTTTAAATGTCCCTCCGCGATTATTTCCCGGAGTGGCAAACTTGCTGGGATGTGTTTCAGACGAGTGTTTTGCGGAGCACTAGTTCCACTTCTATTTACATAGACATTCAGATAAATTTTCTAATATTTTTAGAGGAACATTAACAGGTTGTTGAAAGAAATTCAGTAAATGGGAACCCGGAGAGGACGCGGTTGGCTACGTAAGGGTGAAGGAGATTTAAACTGCTCAGTTAAAATTTGACAGATTTGTAAATGCATAAAATCTAATTATGATGAAGATGAACTTATATGCAGGGTGTTTCAAAAGCATGTGGAAATGGGAGGTTCCTGCGATCATTTGAAGCAACATTTTCCTTTGCAAAAATGGAGCCCGCAGCTTTGTTAAGGAGTTATTAACGAAAAACATTCACCAATCAGAGCGCGCCTACAAAATCAATCCGCTGTAGCCGCGCTTTGATTGGTCCGTGTTTTTCGTTAATAACTCCTTAACAAAGCCGCGGGCGTCATTTTTGCAAAGGAAAATGTTGCCTCAAATGATCAGAGGAACGTCCCATTTCCGGATGTTGAAGGAATTTTGAGACACCCTGTATATTTTCAGGCAGTAATTTCTCCGCATAAGATTTAATTGTTCGTAATTTTACAGAGCAATGGCTAAAATTTGTTAACTTGTGTTAGTCGGAAAATTAGTTATCACTAAACTCTTCGATTATTATTATTTTCTAACAACTGCAACTTGTCAACACCAATTTAGCTTAGAAAACTCGTAAAGCATACGTGTTGTTACACTAGAGAAGGTTAACATTGATTTATGAAAAAAACGGGTCGTTGTCAGCTGTAGGAATATATTTGGTTCTTAATTTTACAGATAGTCCAGTCAACGAAAAGTTGCAGAGAGAAATGGAAGGAACATAATTTTTAACTTTGGGTCTTTGTTTGGACTAGTTACGAGGTAAACATACTAGAAGTCCCTACTGAAGTCCCTTTTTCGGTTTTCCGCTTATACCTCGGAAACTATGCGTCCTAGCAACAAGACTATTCTATACAAAATTAAAGCTGATACAATGTGCCATAAGATTGATTCCATTCAGTTTTTCGCTATCTCGCATAGTTTCCGAGATATCCGCGCTCAAAGTTCACTAATTGTGCTGAAGCTAGTCAAACAAGAAAGAAAATGTGTAGCAACAATTTTTCACGATTAGTGAACTTTAAGCGCGGATATCTCGGAAACTATGCGAGATAGCGAAAAACTGAATGGAATCAATCTTATAGCACATTTTGTCAGCTTTAATTTTGTATAGAATAGTCTTATCGCTAGGACACATAGTTTCCGAGATATAAGCGGAAAACCGAAAAACCCTTTTTCTACTTTCAGTAGGGACTTTTAGTATGTTTACCTCCTAACTAGTCCAAACAAGGTCCCAAAGTTAAAAACTGTGTTCCTTCCATTTCCCTCTACACCCCCCTTATGAGCATTCATTGACTGAACTAAAAGCAATAGCTAAAATTTGTTAAAATTTGTCAGTCAGAAAACTGGTTTATGCTAAACTCTTCGACTCTCAATATTGTTTAACAACTGCAGCTTGTCAATACTAATTTGGCATAGAACACTCGTGTTACCAACACGTGTTGTTACACTTAGAGGAGGTTAAAATTGATTTATGAAAAATAAAAGTGGAAGGAACATAACATGTTAAAAATGGGTCGTTATCAGCTGTAGGAATATATAACACAAAACGTCGACTACCACTTGAAAATTAGCATGTGAATATCAAAGGATTTTTGGAGGTCATCTCAAAATCAAATAATTACCATCGTGGTGTTTCCTTTGACGTTGTGAAACACTCGTCTGATATATTTCCTGCTATGATACTTCAGGAAATAATTCCGTGTACATATTTGAACCAGATAACATTTTATATGGCTACTGTCGTGATAGCTACCTTTGCTTCGTGGGTGAAGGTTGGTAGGCGAGATACTGATACTGCGAGGGCCATCGCTCATCAATGCACCAAGTTCTCCGGTGATACTGCAAGCAGCTTGGTAGCCGCCGAAGAAGAATTGGAGATCTGGGTCATCAGGTGTGGTGTACGAGGAAGAGACAATTCCAGTCATTTGAGACAGACCTGTCGAAGCCATGGGTCCATTTTGGAAGCCAATGTATTCCACCGCTGCTGCCCAGCTCAGGTCGTACTCGTTGGGCTCGTTGATGTCGAAGGAGACCGTGAATGACACGTGGTTATGTAAATTCTCGCCGACACCTGCGGAACACGCAAGCTTCATGAAGAGTTCCATCGCGTATTATACAACTATTAGGTCCGTACAAAATGTTCGTATCCGATTTCGTATTAAAATACGATACAACAAAGAATCGAGGATGAATTTTTGTACTGACCCACCAAAAAGGGTTTTATTATCAAAAATAGATAGACTGCGGATCTTTATGCAAAATAAAAATTTCTTACCTAAATTTGCAACAAACAGGAGTGAAATAGAAATTTATTTTTTCCCTATTATGTTTAGTAGGTTGAGAATGATATAATAGTATGTTTAAACGCTTCCAATATTCTCGCTATTTTAAATTACACCTACTCATTTTTGTCATAAATGCGTAAAATCTGCAGTCTAATAACACTGTCCAACAAATTTCAACTTTTCTTTTGTATTTCGATTCCCACTATACGATTTTTATAGTGTTTTTCGCGCTGATTCCGAATCTGTCCTTAATTTTTCTTCTATACGTACAGTTTTTGAGAAAATTGAGTTTTAAAAGAAGACATGTTTTTCAACTTTGAACAAATATTGTGATGTTATTATAAAAGATATTGAATTGTTCTTTACCGCAAAAGATTCTGTAGACTTTTCCGAATCCAGCGATATCCAATATTAATACATTATGATTGTTTAAACGTGTTTGAACGCGCGGCGTTCACCGCGCCGCGCCGTATCCCATGGAACATGTTTTTCAACTTTGAACAAATATTGTGATGTTATTATATAAGATATTGAATTGTTCTTTACCGCAAAAGATTCTGTAGACTTTTCCGAATCCAGCGATATCCAATATTAATACATTATGATTGTTTAAACATGTTTAAACGCTCGGCGTTCACCGCGCCGCGCCGTATCCCATGGAACATATTTTTCAACTATGAACAAATATTGTGATGTTATTATATGAGATATTGAATTGTTCTTTACCGCAAAAGATTCTGTAGACTTTTCCGAATCCAGCGATATCCAATATTAATACATTATGATTGTTTAAACATGTTTAAACGCGCGGCGTTCACCGCGCCGCGCCGTATCCCATGGAACATGTTTTTCAACTATGAACAAATATTGTGATGTTATTATATGAGATATTGAATTGTTCTTTACCGCAAAAGATTCTGTAGACTTTTCCGAATCCAGCGATATCCAATATTAATACATTATGATTTTTAAACGTGTTTAAACGCGCGGCGTTCACCGCGCCGCGCCGTATCCCATGGAACATGTTTTTCAACTTTGAACAAATATTGTGATGTTATTATATAAGATATTGAATTGTTCTTTACCGCAAAAGATTCTGTAGACTTTTCCGAATCCAGCGATATCCAATATTAATATGTTTGGGATTGGCTGAGCGTGTCGGCAGCGTGAACGCGCCGATTTACTGCGCCGCCTCGCTATTGGCGGATTCACGCGTAACCGCGAGATCGAGAGTCGATAAGCAGCTCGCAGTAGCTTAGACCAGCACCGTCGGACATCGATTACGATCGATTATCGACCCCGAAATTGGGATTACTATTGGCGGATCGCTCTATCGATCCGCCAATCAATAGTTTGACGGTGACGGTGAGCTGCCAGCTGTTCGACTCCGATCTCAACGTTCGTCAATCGCTCTAGCTCGTTCTTCAGAAAACGTCGCGCGTCTTGTTGACCGGTTTTCGCGAGTAATTCGATTCAACATCGGGATTCACTGGTACTACAAGTGAATGTATCGAACTAACAAGTGAACTACTCTTGTTAGCAAAGAAATCTCTTTATTATCCGTTTAGCCAAAACAAGCTGGTGTTTTGGCCACATAAAACATTTCTTTTGTACATAGTTTCTGTTACAAGTTTGAACGAACCTAGTTGGGGAAAAATAAAGTTTGTTTTAAGTGAAGTGACTTTTCTACCCCTTCTAATCCGAAACAAATACATTATGATTGTTTAAACATGTTTAAACGCTCGGCGTTCACCGCGCCGCGCCGTATCCCATGGAACATATTTTTCAACTTTGAACAAATATTGTGATGTTATTATAAAAGATATTGAATTGTTCTTTACAGCAAAAGATTCTGTAGACTTTTCCGAATCCAGCGATATCCAATATTAATACATTATGATTGTTTAAACATGTTTAAACGCGCGGCGTTCACCGCGCCGCGCCGTATCCCATGGAACGCCTGTTCTAGTGGTAAGCGCCACTGCCGGTAACTCATGTCGGGCGAAGATATTTTGCTTTCTGGTTCGAAAAAAACGTCGACCATGCAAACTTGAAAGGGTGGTTTCTCAAGATAAAAGTCTGCTCTATCGCGTGGTGTAGTTCGATTTTCCGCTGTACGCTTATTTTTTTAGATAAATTCAAAAATATCCGCAAAAATTGGTGCAAAAGTGGTGTCTCTCCGTCTTTAATACATCACGTTTAAACATGTTTAAACAATCATAATGTATTAATATTGGATATCACTGGATTCGGAAAAGTCTACAGAATCTTTTGCTGTAAAGAACAATTCAATATCTTTTATAATAACATCACAATATTTGTTCAAAGTTGAAAAACTGCACGTCTAGGACAAAAATTAAGGACAGATTTGGAATCAGCGCGGAAAACTCTATAAGAATCGTATAGTGGGAATCGAAATACTTTTTGGCTGTTGGACAGTGTAATCAGATATCTAGGAAATTGAAAAAAAGAAAAATCGTGTGTATACTACAAGTTATCAGTCAGCATCGTGCAAAGGGGAAGACTGTATATTCTGTTCCATTTCCTCAGAATTAATTCCAAAAGGATTCACAATTTATCAACGCATTCCACCGACCTCAATGAAAGATTCAAGCACTTTTCTAAATAATTCTGTCTAGTTTAAAGTGCTATAAACCATCAGGTAGAGGGCTTCCCGAGCAAATCTAGTGCCAGGAGCAATTTCGTCGGGGCGGATCGAGCAAACAGTCGAAACCGCATCGGCTCTGGTTGTCTGAAACGCCGCTTACCCGGTAGATCTTTGACGACGCTGACGTTCACGGCTTGCAAGTGTTCCTTTGGCCCGATCCCGGAGAGCAACAACAGCTGCGGCGAATTGACAGCGCCGCCAGAGACGATCACCTCTCGATTAGCTTTAGCGACCCTAAGTTGACCGCTCTGAAACAGGATCGTATATCGATTACACCTTCTCGAAAACCTTGAACCTCGCCGGGACTCCTATCTCAACGTCTCGAAAACAGGAAATTGTTGAGCGTTCAAGGACAGGAACAACGACAAAGAAAAAAACAATTTTGATGGATTTATGCGGCCGGTATAATCGGACACGTTGAATCGGAACAATTTGTCATCGACGCCGATGACGATGCTCGTCGGCCATAGCTGATACATAACTTTGCAACGTTAGAGATAACGACACCTGCGCTCGAGAGCTTCGCGATTCTACGGTTATTTCTTTTTTCTTATTAACCGCTTGCACTACAATTTATTACATGGTTACAAATGATAGAAGCGACTTTGTTGTTCACAACTTCCTAGAAGAAAGTGAAAGTTTGTAATTACAGGCTTATTTTGGCTAGAAAGAAATTACTAATATAGATACAGTAAATCCTCTATAAACGCAAAAGCCTCGGGGAGGTTCGTTTGCAGAGTTTGTAGACGTACACTATTTTTTTGAGCTTCAAAGACCGCGCGCGGCCGAAACGACTGCGACTCTCCGCGTCTCTTTCTTTCCCATACGTTGCCCTTCCTTCCGCCCGAAACGTTCATCGGCAATTAAACCACTAAATACAGTTGAAATTATATCGTGCTTGGTCTTATTATAATCAGAGAAATGCCACAGATATATTGGTGAAAGTTTCATAAAAAAAACATACACGTGGAAAACCACGGGTGTCAGAAGTAAACCTTCTTGCGGTCTAATAAACTAAAATATACTCTCGGCGCACGGTTTCGATTACAATACAGATAAAGCAAATTTGCGAAAATTAAATTCTCAACGTTTCGATCCGGATTTGGATCATTTTCAAGAGAAATGCGTGTGAAAATATATACATAATTAATATAATAGATATTTAACAAGGAAGACAACACTGATTACAAGATAAACTTTTAAATAACGTAAATAACGAGAGCATATTTTAGTTTATTAAACATTTACGATCGAGAAATAACAAAACAATTCTTGCGGTCTAGTAATGTTTCGAAGCAAATTAAGATTGGAAATGGTAAATAATCCTAATGAAGCGACAAGTTCAGGAACAACTCTCGATGCAGTATTTGCAAGACATTTAGACAAAATTGAATCGAGAATATTTATATCATATTTTAACTATCACAAGCCAATTGTTTAAATGATAAAATCACAGAAAATCATAGAAAAAATAATGAACGTTCAAAATTTGCGACGCAAAGAAGGAGAGCGTATGGGAAATGCTATGAACTACGTCTCTTTCTTTCCCATACGCTCTCCTTCTTTGCGTCGCAAATTTTGATCGTTCATTATTTTTTCTATGATTTTCTATGATTCTATCATTGAAACAATTGGCTCTTGATAGCTAAAATATGATATAAATATTCTTGACTCAATTTTGTCTAAATGTCTTGCAAATACTGCATCGAGAGTTGTTCCTGATCTTGTTGTCGCTTCATTAGGATTATTTGCCATTGCCAATCTTAATTTACTTCTAAACATTACTAGACTGCAAGAAGTTTCACTTCTGCCGCGCGTGGTTTTCCACGCGTATGTTTTTTTACTTACCTGACACCTATCAAAATTTTCCAGGTTAGTTTGGAACAAGGGTTTGGATATTTGTTTATAAATCTTTCAATCGGAACAAAATCCAATGAGAAACTGCATGTAAAAGTAGCTGGAGGTTGATTCTATGTTATCCAATTGCAAATGTTCACAAATTAACTCTGGTTAATTAGTTATTAACAATTGTTGCGCAGGCTGATTGTTTCGGAAGTTTCCATAATGCGTAAGACAAGGAGGGTCGAACTGTGCGACAAGGACAGACATACATAACATACCACTTCTCCAAAATTTGTTAATAACTAACAATTTAAGCATCAAACCTGCATAAAACTGAAATGGGAATGTAGCCAAGGCTTCATTTTACATTCTACAATCTTAAAAGTTCATCAATGAAGTCTTTAAAGTTAGTAAATCAATTATGGAAATGTTACTTGTCAAACTATTCGAGGTTATTCGCGAAATTTCGTCACTTCCGTAACGCTCGACCGCGTCACTTCCGTAACGCTAGAAAATTGTAGCCCCCTCAGCAAAGAAGTTTCACTTCAATAAGCAATAATAAAAAGATGTTTATATTGGTATTACATTGTGAGGACGCGCGGGCCTTTGAACTGTGCCGGCGACTGAGCCGAGATCAGATTACTACAGTGGAGGGGATATTTTCTTGCGTTTATCGTGTAAGTCCTTTTTGCGTTTATAGAGGATTTACTGTATTTAGTAGATGTATAATTTGGAATATAAGTGTTGAAGTTATACTAACTTGAATGTACTCGACGCCGACAGCCCTAGAGTTTTCCACGATGATTCTGGTAGCGGTGGCGTTTAGGGCAACTTGGAGATTTCTTCTGTAGCGGAGGGGTTGCAAGAATGCTGTGGAGGCGCTTTGTCTGACGCCTCCCTTCTGCATCATTTGCGCGACCGTGAACCCGGTGAACTGGTCTCCGTTCAGGTCCTCGGACAACGGGTAACCTATCTCAGTTGCCGCAGCCAGGATATCACCCGCGATTGCCGGTATCCAAGGGAACCTGCCGACGGTCAGAGGGCCGTCGGTGCTGTGGTATTTAGTGCCTACTCGACGGATCTCCGTGTTGTTCTCCGAGCACGTGAAGTATGGCAGGACCTGCGGCATAGCACCGTTCCTCGTAAAAGGTCATCGTTTTATTGAGCACTGTACTCGAGAATCTTTATTTTTCTACTGTCATCTTGGGTAGACTGCCCATCAGATTGAAGAAATTAAAAATAAACGACCATTTCAAGTAATCTTTGATCCTAATCTATGATTGTACACAATTAAAATGGACCTTAGACTATTGACCACGTCCAGGCAGAGCCACGAAAAAATTTAGAATTTAATTTAGTGATTGAAGACCTAGATGCGCAATAAAGGTTGAAATATGTTTCTCGATCGAAATTGAATTACAAGAATTTATGATTTCGGCGCCAGGTTCGATCATTCATAAAGAGACAGCAAATGTGCAATTATTTAAGCATGTATCTCGACAAAGAACATTTATTGCGTCTGAAAATAATGCAAGAAAATTATAATTTGGCAAAAATATTGTAACACAGCCGTGTAGATCCAAAAGATTAAACAAAAATAATACACTTACTTGCTGCGGCAAGAAAAAGAGAAAACATTTTAAACGAAAATTATGAGTTACACAAAGACAAACTTCCATCCATGGTGGCAGATACTTATGTAACTGAAACCATGTGCTAACCCAAAAGTAAGAGCGTGAGGTGTCATGCATATATTGGGTTGGCAAGAAAGTAATTTCGGTTTTCACTAACCGATGGCGTTATGTTTTGTTTGATTGGCTTCTGTTAACGTTGCGTTTGTTTTCTTTCTGACATTTCATAACTGCATCTTTTAGGTTACTTTTGAAGCAAATTACACGTAATTTTGATTAAAATTGTTAGTTCTGTGTCAATTTGAACATGGAGTGCAGAAACGAACATTATAGGCATATATTGCTTTTTTATTTCCGTAGAGGTAAAAAAGCTGCCGAGGCTCACAAAGATATATGCGAAGTTTACGGTGTAGATTGCTTAACAGAACGCACGTGCCAGAATTGGTTTAAAAAAATTCCGTTCTGGAAATTTCTCACTTAAAGACGACCAACGTTCTGGTCGATCATCTGGAGTTGATGATGACCAAATGAAAGCCATTATTGAATCGGATCGTCATATAACTGTCCGAGAGATTGCAGACAGGTTCAATGTCTCGCATACAACCATAGAATATCGTTTAAAAAGTCTCGGAATCGTTAAGAAGCTCGATACTTGGGTTCCACACGAGTTGAAAGAAATTCACTTAATGCAACGCATCAACATATGCGATATGCATCTCAAACGAAATGAAATCGACCCTTTTCTCAAGCGAATCATCACCGGTGATGAGAAATGGGTTGTTTACAATAACACAACTCGAAAACGATCATGGTCCAAGCGTGATGAACCAGCCCAAACCACACCGAAAGCTGAATTGCACCAAAATAAGATCATGTTGTCAATTTGGTGGGATTACAAAGGTATTATGTATTTTGAGCTGCTCCCAAGGAACCAAACCATAAATTCAGATGTTTATTGTCGACAAGTAACAAAACTGGACATAGCAATCAAAGAAAAACGGCCAGAATTGGCAAATCGCAAAGGAATCGTGTTCCACCATGATAACGCTAGGCCACACACATCTTTGGTAACACGTGAAAAGTTATTGGAGCTTGGTTGGGAAGTGATGTCATATCCACCATATAGCCCTGACATTGCACCATCAGATTATCATTTATTCCGAAGTTTACAAAACTCTTTGAATGGTAAAACATTCACTAATGATGATGATCTGAAATCGCACTTGGATCAGTTTTTCACCGAAAAGGATCAGAAGTTTTATGAGCGCGGAATTATGAAGCTACCAGAAAGATGACAAAAGATCATACAACAAAATGGAAAATATTTTATTGATTAAAGTTCATTGCTTTGATAAAAAAATTGGATTTTATTTCATCTAAAAATACCGAAATTACTTTCTTGCCAACCCAATAGACAACAGTTTACTGATTGGTTGGTCGATATCGATCAATGGTGAATCTCAATCACCTCTGGCGGCAATTTTGAACAGCGCGAACTTAAATGTTTATTTTAATGTCTATAAGTTCGCGCTGTTCAAAATCGCCGCCAGAGGTGAATTAAATGTTTATTTTAATGTCTATAATTGCAACATTATCAACGAAAAATAAACTAAATTTTTGTTTTAATTAGTAAACAAAACTAAATTTTTGTATTCACACTCATTGTGATTACACCACATTTGCGAAAATGGAAGAGGAGAAAGAAAAAAATCAGAATCTAAATTATATTGGAAAAAGATGCACAATCTAAGTAATTTTCAATGTAACAACTTGTACTTTCTAGGTCATTCGTTCGAAGATCTTCAATGTCTAGTATAAATGTTGTTCTCGAAGCGAAGGCAATTATTTCTGTAGCACAATGACACGGTGTAATAACGTTACGAGGCTTGCGCCTGAAGAGCGTTTGAACAAAGCCAAGGATTCGCAAAGATTTGTACAGTGGCACAGCCCAAAGTCAACAGGTAGAGGCAACGGAACAAGAGAAAAAGGAATCGGTGTCGCGCTCGTAATTCCAGCAGTTTATTAGCGTGAATCAGACTGTCGGATTGGCAAACGGTTTCCCGCGAACGGCACGCGATTCGTAGTGGCGCAATTCGTGACTCGTGGGACTGCGTGAGTTTTCTGATGGGTGATTCGTAGCAGGTACGATTTTCTACATACCTGTTCCCAGTTCCATCCCTCGTTGCCCATTGCTGCCCAGTTGTTGAAATCTTTCGCGTGTCCGCGAGTGTACATCATGCCGTTGTGAGCCGAGGTTCCTCCAAGGTTCTTACCCCTTGGCCAGCTGCAGGAACCTCCTGTCGATAGGCACGCGTTCTGCTCGTCCACTGTTTCGTATTTCCAGTCTATGTCGCTGCCTGTGTAGATAACGATTACATT